>OY757242.1:6930717-8228462 GCA_963583935.1 Diaperis boleti
GTAATATATCCACCTGTGGGCATGGGTGCGCAGTGGAAGGACAAGAAGGACAGCACCAGCAGAAAGTCCCGATGCAGCCCCAAGAGGTGAACCACGGATTCGGGACCCAGCACCAAGAGGAGTTCGCTAGGTTGTTAGACGACTTCCGCAGGGAGTTAAGCGCGCAGCCGAAGCCATCCACGACGCAGTCGGCGCGACACACGGTGCGGCCATCATACCGACGACCTGTACAAGGGCTACTGGCAGGTGCGGATGGACTCGGAGAGTAAGCGGTACACGGCGTTTGCGACACCGGCTTGTGCTGCACGCCGAGGAAATGCCACTTGGGGTAATCCGAGTTGGAATATCTCGGCAACCGCATCGGCCCGGACGGAAATCGGTCCAGCCAACGCCACCTCCAACATCTGGCCGAGGCACCACCTCAAAGACGAGTCTGCGGCCATTTTTGGGAATCTGCGGATGGCTCCGAGAATATGTGCCGCGGATGGCAGAACCGAGAGTATTACATCTGTCTGCAGACAGACGCGAGCGGCGTTGAGATGGCGGCAATTCGCAGGAGGGTCTGGCGGCGATCTGGGCAATTCAGAAGTATCGCCCCTATCTGGAGGACCATAAAATCCTCACGTGGTTACGGAAGGTCAGGGACACCAGAGCGAAGCTGGCCCGCTGGACGCTGGAGGTCCAGGGCTTCGATTTTGAGATAGAGCACTGCCCCGGGAAGGAGAACGAGCTGCCTGACTTCCTGTCCAGAAGATGACAGAAGAATCCCGGAGGAGGAAGGACGGCTGCGACGACGCGGGGCGCCAACCGATCGCGTGCCCGGCAGAAACTGCGTGGAAACACAGGACGCCATCCGGCTTATCCAGGGGGCCGAGGAAGACCAGGGGGACGTCGGCGAACGGTACGCGACGAGGGAAGGCCACCTGGTGGAAGCGGCGTCGAGACGCCGGTTTGCACCGGAGCACGTCAGAATTCGAGTGTTATTGAGACATAATATAATCTCCGACAATGGGACACAATCTGTGGGTAGGAGATGGGAAGCAGCGTGCCGCCGATGGAGGGCTTCCACCTCCGCTTACAGCCCGAGGCGGAACCCCACGGAACGGAGAAACGAGGAGCTCAAGAAAAACATACGGATGTTCCTGGGGGCCAACAGCTGGCCGAATGGGACACAGTGCTTCCCAGCGCCCTGCCCCGTTCAGCTTACGAAGAAGGAGAAACGCTGCGACGGCCGAGATGTGCCGCTCCCGCGAGAAGAAAAGGACGAGAGAGCCCGACAGCATCAACGGCGGTATGTCGAGAGAAGCTACGCGGATCGAGCGGAAGTACATCCCACGGAGGGGTCGACCTTTTGACCGACCAGAAGTGGAGCGGACCTTTCCGACTTACCCGGCGCCTGGGCCAGTCGCACAACTACATCGTAGACGTAGGAGGACGAGAGGTCAAAGCCCACACGGACCGCCTGCGGCCGGCTCCTCTAGGTCAATCAATCCGAGGGACAGCCCCAGAAAGGCTCGAATAACCAAGACCCCGTCGGTGCTACCAGCACTGCGTTCCGTGTTTAGGATAAGGATTCTTGTTTTCTGTTTGTTAATTTTTTTTACTGATAGGTTATTTTTCTTTGTTTTTTTTTTCTGTTCTCTCTGTTTGTTGTTTGGTTTATTAGCGTTAATTTTCTTAGTCAGCTGCTCGATTGTTCTGTGTAATTATGTTCTGTTAGATTAGGTAAACTTAGGAATCTTTATTTATGAATACTTAGGTCTCTCTCTCTCTCGCTGAGAACTCTTACACTTGCGCGAGAATCTTCAGACGTGTTTTACCCGGAAACCCGGACCACAACGTCCCATCCTCTGATATCCCCACTACCATCACTACCACCGGAGAGGCTCACTACGATCAAGAGGAAAGGGTGCGTGCCGAGTGTTTTTGTAAATAGTGACATTATAAATATTGCAATTACTTATTTTTCCCTCTCGCCAAACTAGACAGTTAACCTCTCAGTTACCGTACTCCGGTGTAGCTACCCCCGTGGAGCATACCACGTAAAAAAAATTACCCCGCAAATTACCGAACTCCTCGTGTTTACAAATTATTTCGCTCGTGCGTCCAGAACTTCTTACCCCACTCCTTACGTAATATACTGTTTAGGGTTTAAAGCAATTTTTACAACGATTTAACAAGTCTGTACTGTACTCGATTGTAATTTTTCTTGGATTGCATCGATGCGAAGACGCTGCACATCTTCTTATTTTGTTACTTACCTCAATACCGAGAATACAAAGAACACTTTCCCGACGTTTCCGAGAAGCGTTTCATATTAATGTCGGCTTCCCTTTATTGGAAACTCGGGTACCTACACAACAAGAACGCAAAACTGCAGCTTTCTGACATCCAGACATCATTATTCGATTCTTGGAAGTTGAACACTCAAATTCAAATAACCGTGTGATGTTGTGAACAGCCAATTTTACAATCATTGTGTATTGTGTCTCGACAATTTAAAATTAGCTGTAATAAAGTCATTTGAATTAATCTGCGTAAAGTCTACTATCATAAAAATATAAAATTCGTAATTACATGAGGTTCAGTGAACTCTTTGTAAGAATTTCGAGCACGTTTGCACATTAGACAACAGCAATCAAAACTTGAGTACTCTATTTTGCCAATCAAACGCAAATGCTTCACTGCATATCGATAACATTGAAATTGCTTTCTGGTCATCTAACTTATCGTACATTGCTCTAGGATTTAAACTGTTTTTATAGATAAGAACTTGAACTATAAATTTGTCGTACAACAATGTTTGTGCCAATTACCTTGAAAATGCGAACAATAAAACTGATTGTCTCTTTCGTCATCCTCTCCTCCTGCGAAAGCAAGACGTCTTTGTTGTCGTACGTCGATCGTCGATACTTCGCCGCATTTAACAATTCTTTGACCAACGAGAATATTTCCGAAGAGTGTTCGAGCCAGTTGCAGGTGCTCCACGATGGGTTGATGGCAGCACAACTGTGGGCGTGGCAAAGTGAGTTACAATTTCATAAGTGTCCATTACGATAGTACTCGACAGTGCTGGACGCCCACGGCAAGCTACCCTCTGGAGTCTTATTCGGGAACTACTACGATTTGGGCAACTACGATGAATGCCTCAGCGTTAAGACAGAAAACATATCGGGGAAGTACTGCTTGGGAACAATCACGCCACCCACGTTTGCTTCTGTAGGTAAGATTCCAAATCGTCGTGGGCAAGCCAGAACGTTAGGGAATGACCCGGAGTTCCTGGGGCTCCATTTGGGGGTGTGTCTTCCGGTGAAATGTACCGCGGCGGATGCGGAAAAAATTTATCCGTTGGAAATGTTCAGCGAGAAATATTGCTACAGTGAGGACACGTTGCCGAGGCTCGATGCCGAAGCCATCGTCACGATGTGAGTGCGATAAAATTTGATATTTAGTCTTCAGTTTGTTGGGTCTTTTAGTGCCATTTTGAGCTCGTTCTGTCTATTGGCGCTCCTCTCTACAAGCTACGACGTCTTTCTGTACTACACAGGCCGAAGTAAGTTATTAAGACATTAATTTTTATAACCACAAGAAAATTTTGGTCATTGAATTTGTTCTTGAAGGTTGAGTTATTTTGGTATGTCTTCGTGTCTTCCTTTCTTGTTTTGTGCACCTTTCTCAAAAGTCTTTCACTACCTTCTTCACCACTTCAGAGAAACATAGACATAGACAAGTCAAATAAATACCAAGGACCAGGGACGAAATGGACATTACTGCAAAAAATAATGTTAAACATAGAACGGAAGGATGCGCGAATGGAAGAAAAATATTAAGAAGCATACGAAGAAAGAAAACCAGAGAAACGAATAGAGAAAGACACAAAAAGATGTAAGGAACAAAGTGTTAAGCAGAGGACTCTCCAAGAGCCTGTGACGCTTGGTCCGGGCGGGCTGTCTCGAGCGCCAGTTCTTTAACGTGGTATGCTCCACACTTGTCCGGATGGCTTAAGCGGAGTACGGTAAGCCGAGGGTCAGCTGTCAAGTTTGCCGGGAGGGAAGCAAAATAAATACAAGGTCGGGGTTATGGTCTTTATTTACAATATATACACGGTGATGGGAAGGAGAAGCAGGAATAAGGGACGTTTAAAGAACCGTTGTATCCAAAAATGGTACTCCAAAACCCTTTCATATTTTTTTCTAATACATAATAATTTTTAATACAAATTATTAGTTTTTACAAAATAGCGCATCCACCATTTTTGTTTCTATCTGAATTTTTCTTCCTCATGTTCCAACGACTGCTATTTTTGTAAATTAAACATTATAATGTTGGTGTCCATTACCGAATTTTTAACGTTTCCCGACACCATGAGGACATTTACATATACACCGAAATAATAACTTCTCAGCACGGGAGCCGTTCTGGCTCCCGGTTGTTCGGTGAATTAGTGCGTTGCTGATGCCGACGTCCATGATCTTTCACGCCGCCCAGGGCGGCCGCCAACCCGTGGAGCAAGTGGCCATGCTAATAAGCGAGGCATCGCGAGCCCCCAGTCGCCACAAAGGGCCGCGCATTTTTTCGACGTCACAGCAGCGCAAGTGCTTTCCCATTACATGGCCACCTAGGAAAAAGAAGCACCGAAGAAGGAGGAAGACGTTGGAGAAAACCCGATCGTGGTGAGCCTTTTATAGTGCGCAGAGTGGGAAATCGCTTGCTCAGGATGAGTGGGAGACTCACTTCTATCTCCCTGGGCGGCGGAGAGGACTCGGGACGTCGGCATCGGAAGCGCGCTAACTCACTGGACATCTAGATACAAGAACGGTCCCTATACGGTGCCGGCAAGTATTTTATGCGAAAAATTGAGCAATCAGACAAAGATAAAAAAGAAAGGCGAAATAACTAATAGTATCTAAGTAGAAAAAATACGGAGAGGGAGAAACCCATAAGAAAAAATACAAACAGACAGCCAACGAAAGGATGAACATTGATAGAGTGAATGAAAGACAGAAATAGAGACTGGGACGGAGAGAAAGTTCCTTAGAAAAATAAATAAAATAGTAGCGATATATGAAGTGATAAAAAAGAATAACAAGATGGAAGAAATTGAGTTCAAGGAAAAGAAAAGCAATACGAGAAGCTTATAGATAAATCTTTACTATACAGGGTGTTATGGACGTCCTATCAGAAAAATTAACCACAAGTAGAGCTCGGAATTTTTTTTGAACATTTTTCTGACCCCTTATTTCACCCTCCGTCTATGCCGGCATGAACTTGAACGCATCAGAACGTTTTTTCCCAACGAGGTAAACAAAAAAAATTTCGTTGATAGTAAATTTTAGTTATCCGTTGAGTGTCGCGCCGCTATGTATTGTGATGTGTGCTCGATTCTTGTGCTCGCTGATTATTTTATTATGATTTCGGACGTCCCAAATGTAATCGCGTTTTGGGAATTGAACCTGAAATTTTTAAGTATTCAAAAATGTGCTTCGAAGTGTATTCGAACTGTGGGTGTGGGATTATCAGTGATCTATGTAAGTTATAAAGTTTATTATTACCTGCTAACCCACTTCAATATTATGCATATTGTGATAGGTGAGTACATGTTTTCATTTAAACAGTTTTTATTTCGATTATCGGGTAAGTTTTTGGGGTCAAACTATTCTTAGTTTTAACTCCGCAAGGGAGCGTTTGCGAAAAAAAAAAAAATTTCTGCTGTGACTTCCATAACACCCTGTATAAAAATTCTGGTGTGCTTGTTCGTAATTATTCTCCTCCTAAACGGCTTGACCGATTTTGATGAAATTCTTTATGTCTGTTTGAGTGGATCCGCGAATGGTTCTTAGCTACAGTAGGAACCGGTAGGTGGCGCTGTTGTCGCGATCCACAATATATTTGTTTATTTTCTGACTGATTTTGATGATTTTTTTTATTCTTATGGGGTCACCTGGATGGTTCTTAGCCACAGTTGGTCTCGGTAGGTGGCGCTGATGTCGCGATCCAGATTTTTTAAATGCTCTGACCGATTTTGATGTTTTTTTTTTTTGTTCTGGTGGGGTCACCCTGATGGTTCCACAGTTAGACCCCATAGGTGGCGCTGCTGTTGAAATCCAGAATTTTATATATAAAATTGCGGTGTGCGCGTGTTCATAATTATTCTACTAGTCCTAAATGGCTTCACCGATTTTGATAAAAGAAATTGTGCGTGTTTAAGTGGATCCTTGGATGGTTTTTAGTGACAGTTCAAACCGGTAGGTGGCGCTGTTGTCGCCATCCAGAATATATATTTTTTATTTTCTGACCGATTTTGATGATTTTTTCTGGTACTTATGACGTCACCTGGATGGTTCTTTGCCACAGGTGGACCCGGTAGGTGACGCTGATGTCGAGATTCAGAATTTTTTTAAATTTTCTAACCGATTTTGACGATTTTCTTTTTGTTCTGATGGGGTCATCCGGATGGTTCTTTGCCACAGTTACACCCGATAGGTGGCGCTGCTGTAGAGATCCAGAATTTTATATATAAAATTCCGGTGTGCGCGTGTTCATAATTATACTAGTCCTAAACGGCTTGACCGATTTTGATGAAATTTTTTGTGTGTTTGAGTGGATCCCTGGATATTTCCTAGCTACAGTTGGAACCGGTAGGTGGCGCTGTTGTCGCGATCCAAAATATATTTTTTTTATTTTTTGACCGATTTTTATGATTTTTTTTGGTATTTATGGCGTCACCTGGATGGTTCTTAGCCACAGGTGGACCCGGTAGGTGACGCTGATGTCGCGATCCAGAATTTTTTTAAATTTTCTGAGCGATTTTGATGTTTTTTTTTTTGTTCTGATGGGATCATCCGGATGGTTCTTAGCCACAGTTAGACCCGATAGGTGGCGCTGCTGTAGAGATCCAGAATTTTATATATAAAATTCCGGTGTGCGCGTGTTCATAATTATACTAGTCCTAAACGGCTTGACCGATTTTGATGAAATTTTTTGTGTTTGAGTGGATCCCTGGATGATTCTTAGCTACAATTGGAACTGGTAGGTGGCGCTGATGTCGCGATCCAGATTTTTTTTTGTTTAATTTTCTAACTGATTTTGATGATTTTTGTTTTTGTTCTAATGGGGTAACCCGGATGGTTTTTAGCCACAGTTAGACCCGATAGGTGGCGCTGCTGTTGAAATCCAGAATTTTATATATGAAATTCCGGTGTGCCTGTGTTCGTAATTCTTCTTCTCCTAAACGGCTTGACCGATTTTGATAAAAAATTTTATGTGTGTTTGAGTGGATCCTTGGATGGTTCTTAGCGACAGTTGGAACCGGTAGGTGGTGCTCTTGTCGCCATCCAGAATATATATTTTTTATTTTCTGACCGATTTTGATGATTTTTTTTTGGTACTTATGGCGTCACCTGGATGGATCTTAGCAACAGTTTTACCGATGTCGCAACCAGCATCTTTTTGTAATTTTCTGACCGATTTTGATGAAATTTTTTGTGTGTGTTTGAGTGGCTTAGCCGCAGCTGGACCCGTAGGTGACGCTGCTGTTGCGATATAGAATTTTTTATATATGAAATTCCGGTGTGCCTGTGTTCGTAATTCTTCTTCTCCTAAACGGCTTCACTGATTTTGATGAATTTTTTTGTCTATGTTTGAGTGGATCCCCGGATGGCTCCTAGTTACAGTTGGAACCGGTGGGTAGCGCTGTTGTCACGATCCAGAATATAATTTATTTATTTTTTGACCGATTTTGATGTTTTTTTTTTTGGTGCTTATGGGGTCACCTGGATGGTTCCTAGCCACAGTTAGACTCGATAGGTGGCGCTGCTGTAGAGATCCAGAATTTTATGTAAAAAATTTCGGTGTGCGCGTGTTCATAATTCTACTAGTCCTAAACGGCTTGACCGATTTTGATAAAAAAATTTGTGTGTTTGAGTGGATCCTTGGATGGTTCTTAACGACAGTTGGAACCGGTACGTGGTGCTCTTGTTGCCATCCAGAATATATATTTTTTATTTTCTGACCGATATTGATGTGGTTCACCTTGATGGTTCTTAGCCACAGTTTTACCGATGTCGCGATCCAGCATCTTTTTTTAATTTTTTGACTGATCTTGATGAAATTTTGTGTGTGTGTTTGAGTGGATCCGTGGATGACTTCTAGCTACAGTTAGAACCGGTAGGTAGCGTTGTTGTCGCGATCCACAATATTTTTTTTTATTTTTTGACCGGTTTTGATGACTCTTTTTGGTACTTATGGGGTCACCTGGATGGTTCTTAGCCACAGCTGGACCCGGTAGGCACCGCTGCTGTAGAGATCCAGAATTTTTATAAATTTTCTGACCGATTTTGATGTTTTTTTTTTGTTCTGATAGAGTCTTCCGGATGGTTCTTAGCCACAGTTAGACCCGATAGGTGGCGCTGCTGTAGAGATCCAGAATTTTATATACAAAATTCCGTTGTGCGCGTGTTCATAATTTTACTAGTCCTAAACGGCTTGACCGATTTTGATGAAATTCTTTGTGTGTGTTTGAGTGGATCCGTGGATGGCTCCTAGCTACAGTTGGAACCGGTAGGTAGCGCTGTTGTCGCCATCCAGAATATATATTTTTTATTTTCTGACCGATTTTTATGTTTTTTTTTTTTGTATTTATTGGCTCACCTGGATGATTCTTAGCCACAGTTGGACCCGGTAGGAGGCGCTGATGTCGCGATCCAGCGTTTTTTTTATATTTTCTGACTAATTTTGATAATTTTTTTTTTGTACTTATGGGGTCACTTGGGTGGTTCTTAGCCACAGTTAGACCCGATAGGTGGCGCTGCTGTAGAGATCCAGAATTTTATATATAAAATTCCGGTATGCGCGTGTTCATAATTATACTAGTCCTAAACGGCTTGACCGATTTTGATGAAATTTTTTGTGTTTGAGTGGATCCCTGGATGATTCTTAGCTACAATTGGAACTGGTAGGTGGCGCTGATGTCGCGATCCAGATTTTTTTTTGTTTAATTTTCTAACTGATTTTGATGATTTTTGTTTTTGTTCTAATGGGGTAACCCGGATGGTTTTTAGCCACAGTTAGACCCGATAGGTGGCGCTGCTGTTGAAATCCAGAATTTTATATATGAAATTCCGGTGTGCCTGTGTTCGTAATTCTTCTTCTCCTAAACGGCTTGACCGATTTTGATAAAAAATTTTGTGTGTGTTTGAGTGGATCCTTGGATGGTTCTTAGCGACAGTTGGAACCGGTAGGTGGTGCTCTTGTCGCCATCCAGAATATATATTTTTTATTTTCTGACCGATTTTGATGATTTTTTTTTGGTACTTATGGCGTCACCTGGATGGATCTTAGCAACAGTTATACCGATGTCGCAACCAGCATCTTTTTGCAATTTTCTGACCGATTTTGATGAAATTTTTTGTGTGTGTTTGAGTGGCTTAGCCGCAGCTGGACCCGTAGGTGACGCTGCTGTTGCGATATAGAATTTTTTATATATGAAATTCCGGTGTGCCTGTGTTCGTAATTCTTCTTCTCCTAAACGGCTTCACTGATTTTGATGAATTTTTTTGTCTATGTTTGAGTGGATCCCCGGATGGCTCCTAGTTACAGTTGGAACCGGTGGGTAGCGCTGTTGTCACGATCCAGAATATAATTTATTTATTTTTTGACCGATTTTGATGTTTTTTTTTTTGGTGCTTATGGGGTCACCTGGATGGTTCCTAGCCACAGTTAGACTCGATAGGTGGCGCTGCTGTAGAGATCCAGAATTTTATGTAAAAAATTTCGGTGTGCGCGTGTTCATAATTCTACTAGTCCTAAACGGCTTGACCGATTTTGATAAAAAAATTTGTGTGTTTGAGTGGATCCTTGGATGGTTCTTAACGACAGTTGGAACCGGTACGTGGTGCTCTTGTTGCCATCCAGAATATATATTTTTTATTTTCTGACCGATATTGATGTGGTTCACCTTGATGGTTCTTAGCCACAGTTTTACCGATGTCGCGATCCAGCATCTTTTTTTAATTTTTTGACTGATCTTGATGAAATTTTGTGTGTGTTTGAGTGGATCCGTGGATGACTTCTAGCTACAGTTAGAACCGGTAGGTAGCGTTGTTGTCGCGATCCAGAATATTTTTTTTTATTTTTTGACCGGTTTTGATGACTCTTTTTGGTACTTATGGGGTCACCTGGATGGTTCTTAGCCACAGCTGGACCCGGTAGGCACCGCTGCTGTAGAGATCCAGAATTTTTATAAATTTTCTGACCGATTTTGATGTTTTTTTTTTGTTCTGATAGAGTCTTCCGGATGGTTCTTAGCCACAGTTAGACCCGATAGGTGGCGCTGCTGTAGAGATCCAGAATTTTATATACAAAATTCCGTTGTGCGCGTGTTCATAATTTTACTAGTCCTAAACGGCTTGACCGATTTTGATGAAATTCTTTGTGTGTGTTTGAGTGGATCCGTGGATGGCTCCTAGCTACAGTTGGAACCGGTAGGTAGCGCTGTTGTCGCCATCCAGAATATATATTTTTTATTTTCTGACCGATTTTTATGTTTTTTTTTTTGTATTTATTGGCTCACCTGGATGATTCTTAGCCACAGTTGGACCCGGTAGGAGGCGCTGATGTCGCGATCCAGCGTTTTTTTTATATTTTCTGACTAATTTTGATAATTTTTTTTTTGTACTTATGGGGTCACTTGGGTGGTTCTTAGCCACAGTTAGACCCGATAGGTGGCGCTGCTGTTGAAATCCAGAATTTTATATATGAAATTGCGGTGTGCGTGTGTTCGTAATTCTTCTTCTCCTAAACGGGTTTACCGATTTTTATAAAAAAAATTGTGTGTGTTTGTGTGGATCCCCGGATGGCTCCTAGTTACAGTTGGAACCGGTGGGTAGCGCTGTTGTAGCGATCCAGAATATATATTTTTTAATTTCTGACCGATTTTTTTTTTTTGTACTTATGAGTTCACCTGGATGGTTCTTAGCCACAGTTTTACCGATGTCGCGATCCAGCATCTTTTTTTAATTTTCTGACCGATTTTGATGATTTTTTTTTTGTACTTATGGGGTCGCCTGGATGGTTCATAGCCACAGGTGGACCCGGTAGGTGACGCTGGTGTCGCGATCCAGAATTTTTGTAAATTTCTGACCGATATTTATATATTTTTTTTGTACTTATGGGGTTACCTGGATGGTTCTTAGCCAAAGTTGGACCCAGTAGGTGACACTGATGTCGCGATCCAGAATTTTTTAAAAATTTCTGACCGATTTTGATGATTTTTTTTTGTTCTGATGGAGTCATCCGGATGGTTTTTAGCCACAGTTAGACTCGATAGGTGGCGCTGCTGTTGAGATCCAAAATTTTATATATAAAATTCCGGTGTGCGTGTGTTCGTAATTCTTCTCATCCTAGACGGCTTCACCGAATTTGATAAATTTTTTTGTGTGTGTTTTTTGAGTAGATCCGTGGATGGTTCCATTTATTTTATCTAAAAGTGTCTAGTATTTAACAGGGCCATCTCATTATGTTGAGTATTACAAAAATAAATAGATGGAATAAAGGCTACCTGTAAATACGTCGGACGGCACCACACACACGATTGTTAATTCAAATTCAACCGATCCTTCTAGTAACATGAAATTTTGACAATAAAATTTAAACATAGAGCACACTCAACCTTAAAAACAAGAGAACTCATAGTGGAATAAAATCAGATAAAAACAAAGAATTGCTTTTGTCACGAGTTGATGCTTCTAACGTCAAAGTCGGAATGAATGTAATGCCCGCCGGTCCTCCTTCCACCATCTAGAAGGGACGCCAACAGTGTTTTTTGTTTGGTACGCCAACTTCATCGCGCTGCCAACCACTGCTGGGTCTTGCCAACTTTAGAGCAACTTGCCGCATAGGCAACTCCAAGTTCTCCTATGCATTGCACGGTCTATTTTGGGGATATCTCAGCGCCATACCCAATGTTGTAGTTCTTGTTTGTGTGTTCGTTTTTTTATGCTATGTTGCGCCCGCCTGCGATTTCCGGTACCACCGTTTGCATGTAAACGATATCTAGCTAGTTTATATACCGGGAAGCCAAATTTCTGTATCTTCTTTTTTTTGCATTTTGGTTTGCGGAGCCATTCATGAAAGAAAAATTCAAATTCGAGTATTTATTTTATCTTAATAAAAAAACTGAATTTAATTCATCTAATAAGTTAACACAACATTTATTAATTCTAAGGCGGTACGAAGTATGCTGGGTCAGCTAAACATAGAGAAGGGTATTGTAAAAAAAATGCTAAAATTTGAGAGAGGGAATGGCAAATTGAAGAAACATGATGATGGGGAGACTGAAAGAGCAAAAGTGTGGAAGACGAAACCCAAAAAAATGTCACATATTTTATATGGAAAGTTAGATAAGGTCCGCATTTTCCTTGCCTTCTCGTAGATGTTTCCAGTCGTCTATCTATCTGTCCATCCATCCATCTGTATCTGTATCTATCTAAATCAGAACTTTGTTACAGAAGCCGTCCACGACATCACGATCGCGTTCTCGTTTCTAACAAACGGCAAGAAATTAATCACCCCATCGAGAGACTCGGACCAACTTCTTTGCTTGCACGGAATCAAAGCCATAACCATGATGTGGATAATCATGGGTCACGAATATTCCAATGGACTTTCCGGAGCCATTACCAACTACTTCACAATTTTA
This sequence comes from Diaperis boleti, assembly GCA_963583935.1. Lineage (NCBI taxonomy): Eukaryota > Metazoa > Arthropoda > Insecta > Coleoptera > Tenebrionidae > Diaperis > Diaperis boleti. The sequence goes on from OY757242.1 coordinate 6,943,415, forward strand.
CAGGTAAATTCTACTTACTAACTTAGTAAAACTCACGACTGATCTTTTAGTACCTTCAAGATATCGGCCACATGTTTGTTGTAGAATCCACCGTCGCAGTGGACACGTTCTTGGTAGTGGGAGGCTTGGTGGTAGTTTACAGCTTTCTGAAATCTGCAGACAAAGGGGTGAAATTCAACATAGTTTTATTCTATGTCCATAGATATATCCGGTATAGCATCTACTGTCTTTTGCGTTTCGACGGTTTCAGCAATGACTTTTAGCTTGACTCCGGCTTTAGCGGTGGTGGTCCTAATCCATGCAACTCTTTTAAAGCAGCTTGGAGATGGCCCTTTGTGGAATGCATTTGACGATCACTTAGTCGCACCCTGTAGAAAGCATTATTGGGCCGCCATGCTTTATATACAAAACTATGTCCACGATGCACAGGCAGTAAGTTTGCACAGTCGGGATCGGGGGTACGGTACGCCAGAGGTCAGCTGTTTATTTTGGCGGGAGGAAAAATCAATCTGACACGGGGCACCGGGCACCGCAGCGAGTCCGGGATGGCTGTATCAAGAGCGCTTTTTTTACTGGTCAATATGATGCAAGAATCATCCCATGGTCCGACGCGACAAGAGGCGGTGGTTTGGGGTGGTCGTGGCGGCTCCGGGATAGTTTCATACGCAGCGCTCTATTTTTCTAATTACAGGAATGAAAGAATTACATTTGAATCTAGAAAAATTCGATAACTTCGTTACATTGTCGTTGAATTAACACCCAAATTTCTTCTAGTGTGTACCGCAAACTTGGTACTTGTCGGTCGACATGCAGCTATTCGTGCTCTCTCCTTTGATACTCGTGCCATTAAAACGGAAACCGAAACGGACACTTATCGGACTGTCTGTGCTAGCAATCGCAGGAGTGGTTGGTCCTTTTTTCATCGCATATTACAACAGAATTTCGGCCTTTTTGATAAGTCCCAACATGTAAAAACTACTTTGGTTTTATTCGCCGCATTTACGGACATTTTTCAGGAACGACGCTCAACAATTTATCTTCTTGTACTATGCTCAAACTTACGGAAGGTTTGCTCCTTACGTAATCGGAATGATCCTGGGATACTATATTTACAAGATCAGAGAGGGGCAGATGAGAGTTACGATCAAACCCGTAAGTACTGGACTTAATTCTGCAACAAGATGGATCCCAAATCGTCTCTGAATTTCCAGATAATCGCATCATTCCTATGGGTGGCATGTCTCTCCGGTGGTTTGGCCTGCGTTTATGCAGGGCACGACACGATGCTGGCCGAATACGACAAGTGGTCGCACTCCTTCTACATAGCTTTTAATCGTCCGTCCTGGTCCTTGGCTGTCGGCGGGATAATTTTTCTGTGCGTCTCAGGAAACGGAGGTGAGATAACCGAAGTCGTTTCTATGCAAATCACGAAGAGTGCACTTTTCAGGAGCTGTTAACGCGTTCCTGTCGGCGCCGATATTTCAGTGCTTGTCGAAGATTTCCTACGCCGTATATCTGGTGCATTACGAGTTTATTTTGGTGAGGGCTTCGTCGTACAAGACGGAGATTGTAGCCGAGGATTTCTATGTGGTAAGTAAAGAGTCATTTATGGTCCAGTTTACATTGTAATTTTTAGTTCTTCAATTATTGCGGCGATTTCATGTTTAGTGTGGCCTTGGCGGTGTTGCTTTGCTTGATTTTTGAGTCTCCTATGATAACAATAGAGAAAATACTGTTTTCAAAGAGTAAGGAATTGCATTTTCACGAGATATTATTTTTGACTTGAGTATTTTTTTAGGACTCACAAAGCAAGGTACGAAGACTGTTCTCAACGTTTAAGTTTTTCCAATAAGTTTTAAAATTGCATAGATCGTAATGGTGCAATTGCATGACCCCGCACGTTAGAAGAAATACTTTGTAACTTCAAAACAATTTTTATCTGCGTAAATTTGAGATTTTGATGAAAACTGTACCATGCAGAAATAAAATTTCTAGCGTTTTCTAATTTCTCCAAGATGGCGCATCGACCATTACTTTTTTTTCCAATATTTCCTCCTTATGCATCCACTATTCCTTGTATTTCCTTAATTCGTCCTCTTCGTGTTCAAGGGACCGTTTTATGCAAAAATGGTATTCCACAAGCCTTCTAAATTTCTTTCTAATACATAATAAATTTTAATACAAATTTGTGGCGCATCCACCATTTTTGTTTCTATTTGAATTTTTCCTCCTCATGTTCCAAGGACTGCTATTTTTGTAAATTAAACATTATAATGTTGGTGCCCATTCCAAATTCTGTAACGAAGTTACCGAATTTTTAATGTTTCCCGACACAATGGGAACAGATATGCACCGACATAATAACTTCCCGGCAGTGGAGCCGTTCTTGCTCCCAGTGGCTCGGTGAATTAGCGCGCTGCTGACGCCGACGTCCAGAACCCAGGGCGGCCGCCAACCCGTGGAGCAAGAGGCCATGCTGATAAGCGAGGCATCGTAAGGGCCACCTAGGAAAAAGAGGAACCGAAGAAGGGGAGAACCGTCCAGGCCGAAGAAAAGATAGGGCCTAGCGACTTCTCGGTCTCCGGTCGTCTTTCCAACAGGAGGTCGACCGCCGGAGACATCCAGGCAGGCTTCGTCTTGGCGGTGCTCCCATCCGTACCTCTCCAAATCACGCCCGCCTCCGCCGCCTGACGCCGCCGTTTTCCACCGGAGAGAGAGAGAAAAACTAACTAATAAAAACACGGTTAAACAGAGAGGGAGAGACACTCACCGTTTCGGCTCCCGTTTCCGCTCCCCCTTACTGTGTAAATTGTAGATTTAGGGACCTTGTATAAAGTAGGTTTAGAGAGAGAGAAAAAGAGCGGGAGACCGTGTACATAGTGAAGAGACTGAACAGACTGAAGAGACTGAAGAGACTGAAGAGACTGAAGGGACTGAAGAGACTGAAGAGACTGAAGAGACTGAAAAGACTGGAAAGACTTTAGAGACTGCGGAGACTGGAGAGACTGGAGAGACTGGAGAGACTGAAGAACTGAAGAGACTGAAGAGACCGAGGAGACCGAAGAGACCAAAGAGACCGAAAGGACCGAAGAGACCGAAGAGACCAAATAGACCAAAGAGACCAAAGAGACCAAAGAGACCAAAGAGACCAAAGAAACCAAAATGACTCTAAAGAGACTAAAAGGACGAAAGAAACTGAAGAGACTGAAGAGACTGAAGAGACTGAAGAGACTGAAGAGACTGAAGAGACTGAAGAGACTGAAGAGACTGAAGAGACTGAAGAGACTGAAGAGACTGAAGAGACTGAAGAGACTGAAGAGACTGAAGAGACTGAAGAGACTGAGGAGACTGAGGAGACTGAGGAGACTGAGGAGACTGAGGAGACTGAGGAGACTGAGGAGACTGAGGAGACTGAGGAGACTGAGGAGACTGAGGAGACTGAGGAGACTGAGGAGACTGAGGAGACTGAGGAGACTGAGGAGACTGAGGAGACTGAGGAGACTGAGGAGACTGAGGAGACTGAGGAGACTGAGGAGACTGAGGAGACTGAGGAGACTGAGGAGACTGAGGAGACTGAGGAGTCTGAGGAGACTGAGGAGACTGAAGAGACTAAAGAGACCAAAGAAACCAAAAAGACCAAAGAGAGCAGAGAGACCAGAGAGATCGAAGAGACCGAAGAGACCGAAGAGAATGAAGACACTGAAGAGACTGAAGAGACTGAAGAGACTGAAGAGACTGAAGAGACTGAAGAGACTGAAGAGACTAAAGAGATCAAAGAGACTGAAGAGACTGAAGAGACTGAAGAGACTGAAGAGACTGAAGAGACTGAAGAGACTGAAGAGACTGAAGAGACTGAAGAGACTGAAGAGACTGAAGAGACTGAAGAAACTGAAGGAACTGAAGGAACTGAAGGAACTGAAGGAACTGAAGGAACTGAAGGAACTGAAGGAACTGAAGGAACTGAAGGAACTGAAGGAACTGAAGGAACTGAAGGAACTGAAGGAACTGAAGGAACTGAAGGAACTGAAGGAACTGAAGGAACTGAAGGAACTGAAGGAACTGAAGGAACTGAAGGAACTGAAGGAACTGAAGGAACTGAAGGAACTGAAGGAACTGAAGGAACTGAAGGAACTGAAGGAACTGAAGGAACTGAAGGAACTGAAGGAACTGAAGGAACTGAAGGAACTGAAGGAACTGAAGGAACTGAAGGAACTGAAGGAACTGAAGGAACTGAAGGAACTGAAGGAACTGAAGGAACTGAAGGAACTGAAGGAACTGAAGGAACTGAAGGAACTGAAGAAACTGAAGAGGCTGAAGAGGCTGAAGAGGCTGAAGAGGCTGAAGAGACTGAAGAGACTGAAAAGACTGGAAAGACTGGAAAGACTTTAGAGACTGCGGAGACTGGAGAGACTGCGGAGACTGGAGAGACTGGAGAGACTGGAGAGACTGAAGAACTGAAGAGACTGAAGAGTCTGAAAAGTCTGAAGAGAGTGAAGAGACCGAAGAGACCGAAGAGACCGAAGAGACCGAAGAGACCGAAGAGACCGAAGAGACCGAAGAGACCGAAGAGACTGAAGAGACTGAAGAGACTGAAGAGACTGAAGAGACTGAAGAGACTGAAGAGACTGAAGAGACTGAAGAGACTGAAGAGACTGAAGAGACTGAAGAGACTGAAGAGACTGAAGAGACTGAAGAGACTGAAGAGACTGAAGAGACTGAAGAGACTGAAGAGACTGAAGAGACTGAAGAGACTGAAGAGACTGAAGAGACTGAAGAGACTGAAGAGACTGAAGAGACTGAATAGACTGAATAAACTGAAGAGACTAAAGAGACTAAAGAGACTAAAGAGGCTAAAGAGACTAAAGAGGCTAAAGAGACTAAAGAGACTAAAGAGACTAAAGTGACTAAAGACACTAAAGAGACTAAAGAGACTAAAGAGACTAAAGAGATTAAAGAGACCAAAGAGACCAAAGAGACCGAACAGACCAAAGAGACCAAAGAGACCAAAGAGACTAATAGAGGCTAGTAACTAGGGAACTAGGAACCAATGAACTAGGCACTAGGAAACTGGGAGCAAAGGAAGTATGAACTCAAGAGCTAGGGACTAAGGAACTATTGACTAAAAATTTGAAACTATGGAACCACGAACTAAGGAACTAGGAATTAAGACACTTGAAAGTAAAGAACTAGAAACTATTGAACTAGAAACTAAGCAACTATAAATCAAGGAACTTGAAAGTAAGGAACCAAGAATTAAGGAACTAAGGAACTAAGGATTTAAGAAATAAGGTACTTGAAACTATGGGACTAGGATATAAGACACTAGGGACTAATGAACTTAAATCGATGGAACTAGAAATTTGGAAAATAAGGATTTGGAACAATAGAACTAGAAACTAAGAAAGCAGAAACCAAGGACCTAGCAACTAAGGATTTACAAATTAATGAAAAAGAAACCAAGGGACTGGCAAATAACGAAATAAAAACTAAGGAACTAGGAACTTAAGAACTAGAAACTTAGGAACTATTAACTTAGGAACTAGGAACTAAGGAACTGGTAGCTAACGAAATAGAACCAACGAATTCGGAACTATAGAACTGAAGAACTAAAAACTTAAACCTAGAAAATTAGTTATATTGTTCACGTCCATCAGTATATCTTTATTTTTATTTTTACTCGTATTTGGACTATTCAAACAAGAATTAGAATTTTTCCTAGAAAATAAGTAACTAATAACTTAGGAACTAGGAACTTAGGAGATAAGGAACTAAGGAACTAAGAAACTAAGAAACTAAGAAACTGGGAAATATGGAACTGGGAACTAAGGAAATAGGAAGTCAGGAAGTTGGAACCAGGAACTAAGGAACTATTAACTTATGAAGTAGGAACTGAGAAACTTAGAATTAAAGGAACTTCCGGGCTTCCGGTGGGAAAAGAGGAAACTTGCCTGGATTAAACACCGACAGGCGATGGCTAGATACACAAAGTGAAGACTGCGAAGAACGTGGTCGGGAATTGGAAGGTACCGGGATGTTACCAGGAACTTGGACGGGAAACGGGAGGATGGTCGGCTGGGACTTCCTCTTCGGAAAATATGCGACTCACATCTGCCTTCTGCGGCTGAGCAGAACTTCTATTATGGACACGCGGACGGAACGGCAACGGCTCCGGGCAAGGTAGCAATTCCGGAGCGGCGAGGTCCGGAGCGCACTTCCTTACTGATCAAAATGATGTAATTTTTCCTGAACACTTTAATGATTCCATTCGGAGTACGTGGCCCGCGGTGACAAGGGTGGTCATTGCGACTTCCGGAAAGTTACATAAGCTGCGCGCTATTTTTCCAGTTACAACGGTGAAAGTTTCATCCCGATCGGCAGTCAAGAAGTATTTTTAAGGATGCCGATTTGGGAGTATGGAGCTTGACCTTGTTAAAACAGTGGGACCGTGGGTTGCTAGACTGCGGAAAATTTTCGCTTGAGAGCGAAATCCCTTTTGCACGATACTCCAACGCATAATTGTTGCGCTTCCTACCTCAACCCTTTTCGATTTTCCTCTACTTTAGTTAAGACCCCCTTATCGACGACCGCATCTCCTGCGACAATGGAGCGCATTGTTCGACGAGATTGATCGTGTGGTTCTTACGGTGTTTTCGCATTAGGGGCCCTTATTGTGTACGACTATACATTCTAGGCGGCTCGATGGCTTAATTACCGCAGTATTCCCTCAAGTGGAATAGAAAATGCGAAATATCTAGGACGGAGACGTCGCCTACAATCGCGAAGATACGAAGCAGTCATTTCCAACATAATAACAATTTCGGAGGAATAGAGTCGCCTCGTTATTTCGCTGTGGTTATGTCTGGAGGAAGGCGACGGTCTTTAAACGAGCTTTTTGCGGTATATATTTTTTCAGTTTTGCAGGATGGGGACTGTAAAGTTCGTTATGTGCTTGTTCTTTGAAACATTGGTTTGAGACACACAAATGCTGATAGTGGCTTGACTCTTTCTACGATAAAGAAAGTGCAGCCATAACAATTTTATTTTTATAGAGACTAATAAATCCTCTAAATGACATGAATTATTTGAAGAGTGAGTGTTTAGTAAACGTTTTTGAAAACATGAAGGAACGAGTTCGACTTTGCTCAGAACATAACGGACGACATTTTAATTCAATTCCAAAATTTACTCATTTAGGCCAAGAGATATTTACTTATAGTTCCTCAACCGTGATAGCGGTCCTCAATCTGTTTTCACAACTTTGTGAATCACCTTGTATAGCGTTTCGCAATCTTTTAATTATATTCTAAGAATAAAACAACACACATTTTGTAAAATCTGTGTTTGTAGAAGCTAGACGTCACTGAAATACCGGAATAAAATAAAAACACCGCTACACTTCAAAACTTCTTGGAAGATAAGCCGGTTTAATGCACTTTGGAGATTATTTATCTATCAGGTATTGTTCCGATACCTGTATTGCTATATACCTATCAATCTGTGTTCTAATTGATTTCGTATTTTCGCTAAAATCGATTTTGCAACACAATTCGTAAAAACACAATGCGACAGAAATCATTGAGAATACCAACGATTCAATATACAATATACAAGGTACAATATAAAATACATTCCCCGCCGCGAATTAGGCTTACACCGTACGAAAAGACGTTTCATAGTCCGGTTTACAGGTTTGATATGGCAGAATTCAAGTTTCTTCGACGAAACAGAATCTATATTCTGTACATACCAGAAGCTCGCTTAATTAATACACAACCTTTTCTGCCAAAGCATTATCCACTGTAGCGTAAAATATATTCAGAAAAAGTTCGCTCTCAACCCTGCTCTCTTTTACGAGACAAGTTTAACAAATTGACCCTTGATTGAGAATTCAATTTATATATGACACGGCTTCAATTAATTCGCCAATTTTCAGCCAGCAAGGGACTCGATGTTTAATCGGCACTTTCTCCGACGTAGTTTAAATATGGAAAAACTCGGTCTGAATTTTTTAAGCCTTTAATTAATTTATTCGGTGAACTCGCTCTTAAAATTTCCACTACGTTACAACGATTTTTTTTTACACCCGACAAAAAAAGGTTTGCGGCATTTTATAGGTTGAATTTAAACAGATGTGATATTTATAGATAATGACCTCACAAAACAAAAAATAGAATTACAGAAAGAGACAGAAGTGAAAATAGGGACAGGAACCCCCTTGGGACAGGAGGCCGCTCTTACACCATTCGCCGCTTCAAAACGTTTAGAAAAGTTAATGAATTAATCCAAAAATCGTCCTATAAAAGTGTACAAATTATTTTTGTAACTATCTGAGAGGAAATAATGTCGTGTCGCGACGCCAATTGAGCTTACACCGTGCCAAAATCTTACCGTCAACTAGCCCGGCGTAAGATATCCTCCAATTATATATTGCATTTTTGTGCGACGTATAGGCTTACCCCGCGCAAAAATCCTAAACCGTGCGATAAGAAGTTTCACTTCAAAAATCAGATGACCAGGACTGCGTATTTTAACAGCCAGGTGAACAGGCCAATCAGAGGGCTAAAAAGTCTATTTTCGATTACAAAATCGCCAACAAAAGGACTATCTGTAAATACAGTCGCGTGCCCAAAATCTTGGACGTCAACTTCTGTAATTTTGAAAATTCTCAAGTAGTCTATGCCTTATTGTCACTTTGACGTTTGGAGTTTATAAAGTTTGTTGACAAGTTGTCAACGCGTTTGACGACAAGCGTCAAAAATCACCAAAGCAAAAATTAACGTTATTGTCTAACGTCAATTGTCAATCACGAAAACGTCAATTAGATGTTGACAAAACCTACAAGAAGGAAGACACTTTTTACGGGAATGTTGTTAAAAGGCAGAAGAAAAATCACACTTTTTACAAGAATGTTCTCAAAGTGCACAAGAAAAAAAGACACTTTCTAAAGGGAAGGTTGTCAAAACGAACAAAACAAAAGAAACTCTTTAAGCGGATGTTGACAAAGCGAACAAGAAGAAAAACACTTTCTAAAAGAATGTTGTCAACGTGCACAAAAAAAGACACTTTCTAAGGGAATGTTGTCAAAACCCTCAATAGAAAGATACATTACAAGTGGATGTTTAAAAAAAACGCACAAAAAACACTTTCGAAAAACATGTTGTCAAAATGAACAAGAAAAAAAAACACTTTTTAAGGGAATGTTGTTAAAACGCATAAGAAGAAAGACACTTTCTAAGCGGTTGTTGTAAAAAACCGGAAGAAAAAAAAAAATTTCTAAGTGGATGTTGTCAAAAGGAACAAGAAAAAGACACCTTCAAATTAGATGTTGACAAAACGTACAAGAAGAAAGACACTTTTTACGGGAATGTTGTTAAAAGGCAGAAGAAAAATCACACTTTTTACAAGAATGTTCTCAAAGTGCACAAGAAAAAAAGACACTTTCTAAAGGGAAGGTTGTCAAAACGAACAAAACGAAAGAAACTCTCTAAGCGGATGTTGACAAAGCGAACAAGAAGAAAGACACTTTCTAAAAGAATGTTGTCAACGTGCACAAAAAAAGACACTTTCTAAGGGAATGTTGTCAAAACCCTCAATAGAAAGATACATTACAAGTGGATGTTTAAACAAAAAGCGCAAGAAAACACTTTCGAAAAACATGTTGTCAAAATGAACAAGAAAAAAAAACACTTTCTAAGGGAATGTTGTTAAAACGCATAAGAAGAAAGACACTTTCTAAGCGGTTGTTGTCAAAAACCTGAAGAAGAAAAATATTTTCTAAGTGGATGTTGTCAAAAGGCAGAAGAAAAAGACACCTTCAAATTAGATGTTGACAAAACGTATAAGAAGAAAGACACTTTTTACGGGAATGTTGTTAAAAGGCAGAAGAAAAATCACACTTTCTACAAGAATGTTGTCAAAGTGCACAAGGAAAAAAGACACTTTCTAAAGGGAAGGTTATCAAAACGAACAAGACGAAAGAAACTCTCTAAGTGGATGTTGACAAAACGAACAAGAAGAAAGACACTTTCTAAAAAATGTTGTCAACGTGCACAAAAAAGACACTTTCTAAGGGAATGTTGTCAAAACCCGCAATAGATAGATACATTACAAGTGGATGTTTTAAAAAAAAGCACAAGAAAACACTTTCGAAAAACATGTTGTCAAAGTGAACAAGAAAAAAAGACACTCTCTAAGGGAATGTTGTTAAAACGCATAAGAAGAAAGACACTTTCTAAGCGGTTGTTGTAAAAAACCGGAAGAAAAAAAATATTTTCTAAGTGGATGTTGTCAAAAGGAACAAGAAAAAGACACCTTCAAATTAGATGTTGACAAAACGTACAAGAAGAAAGACACTTTTTAAGGGAATGTTTTTAAAAGGCAGAAGAAAAATCACACTTTCTACAAGATTGTTCTCAAAGTGCACAAGGAAAAAAGACACTTTCTAAAGGGAAGGTTGTCATTACCAACTACAGTCGCGTGCACAAAATCTTGGACGTCAACTTCTGTAATTTTGAAAATTCTCAAGTAGTCTATGCTTTATTGTCACACTGACGTTTGGAGTTTATAAAATTTGTTGACAAGTTGTCAACGCGTTTGACGACAAGTGTCAAAAATCACCAAAGCAAAAATTAAGGTTATTGTCTAACGTCAATTGGCAATCACAAAAACGCCAATTAGGTGACTCGAACCGTGTATTTTAAATTACGAACAGGCCAATCAGAGGACTATAAAGTCTATTTTCGATTACAAAAACGCCAACAAAAGGACTTTCTATAAATACAGTCGCGTGCACAAAATCTTGGACCTCAACTTCTGTAATTTTGAAAATTCTCAAGTAGTCTATGCCCTATTGTCACATTGATGTTTGGAGTTTATAAAATGTATTGACAAGTTGTCAACGCGTTTGACGGCAAGTGTCAAAATCCACCAAAGTAAAAATTAAGGTTATTGTCTAACGTCAATTGTCAATCACGAAAATGCCAATTAGAGGACTAGGACTGTGTAACTTAAATAATGAACAGACCAATCAGAGGACTAGAAAGTCTATTTTTGATTACAAAAACGCCAACAAAAGGACTGCCTATAAATACAGTCGCGTGCGCAAAATCTTGGACGTCAACTTCTGTAATTTTGAAAACTCTCAAGTAGTCTATGCCTTATTGTCACAGTGACGTTTGGAGTTTATAAAGTTTGTTGACAAGTTGTCAACGCGTTTGACGACAAGCGTCAAAAATCACCAAAGCAAAAATTAACGTTATTGTCTAACGTCAATTGTCAATCACGAAAACGCCAATTAGATAACTAGGAGTGTGTATTTTAAATTATAAACAGGCCAATCAGAGGACTAGAAAGTCTATTTTCAATTACAAAAACGCCAACAAAAGGACTACCTGTAAATACAATCGCGTGCACAAAATCTTGGACGTCAACTTCTGCAATTTTGAAAATTCTCAAGTAATCTATGTTTTATTGTCACATTGACGTTTGGAGTTTATAAAATTTGTTGACAAGTTGTCAACGCGTTTGACGACAAGTGTCAAAAATCGCCAAAGCAAAAATTAACGTTATTGTCTAACGTCAATTGTCAGTCACGGAAACGCCAATTAGATGACTAGGAATGTGTATTTTAAATTATGAACAGGCCAATCAGAGGACTAGAAAGTCTATTTTCGATTACAAAAACGGCAAAAAAAGACTACCTATAGATACAGTCGCGTGCACAAAATCTTGGACGTCAACTTCTGTAATTTTGAAAATTCTCAAGTAGTCTATGCCTTATTGTCACATTGACGTTTGTAGTTTATAAAATTTGTTGACAAGTTGTCAACCCGTTTGACGACAAGTGTCAAAAATCACCAAAGAACAAATTAACGTTATTGTCTAACGTCAATTGTCAATCACGAAAACGCCAATTAGATGACTAGGACTGTGTAATTTAAATTATGAACAGGCCAATCAGACGACTAGAAAGTCTATTTTCGATTACAAAAACGCCAACAAAAGGACTATCTATAAATACAGTCGCGTGCACAAAATCTTGGACGTCAACTTCTGTAATTTTGAAAATTCTCAAGTAGTCTATGCCTTATTGTCACATTGACGTTTGGAGTTTATAAATTTTTTTGACAAGTTGTCAACGCGTTTGACGACAAGGGTCAAAAATGACCAAATCACAAATTAAGGTTATTGTCTAACGTCAATTGTCAATCACGAAAACGCCAATTAGATGACTAGGACTGTGTATTTTAAATTATGAGCAGGCCAATCAGAGGACTAGAAAGTCTATTTTCGATTACAAAAACGCCAACAAAACGACTATCTATAAATACAGTCGCGTGCACAAAATCTTGGACTCAACTTCTGTAATTTTGAAAATTCTCAAGTAGGCTATGAATTATTGTCACATTGACGTTTGGAGTTTATAAAATTTGTTGACAAGTTGTCAACACGTTAGACGACAAATGTCAAAAATCACTAAATCACAAATTAAGGTTGTCGTCTAACGTCAATTGTCAATCATGAAAACGCCAATTAAATGACTAGGAATGTGTATTTTAAATTATGAACAGGCCAATCAGAGGACTAGAAAGTCTATTTTCGATTACAAAAACGGCAAAAAAAGACTACCTATAGATACAGTCGCGTGCACAAAATCTTGGACGTCAACTTCTGTAATTTTGAAAATTCTCAAGTAGTCTATGCCTTATTGTCACTTTGACGTTTGAAGTTTATAAAATTTGTTGACAAGTTGTCAACGCGTTTGACGACAAGCGTCAAAAATCACCAAAGCAAAAATTAACGTTATTGTCTAACGTCAATTGTCAATCACGAAAACGTCAATTAGATGTTGACAAAACCTACAAGAAGGAAGACACTTTTTACGGGAATGTTGTTAAAAGGCAGAAGAAAAATCACACTTTTTACAAGAATGTTCTCAAAGTGCACAAGAAAAAAAGACACTTTCTAAAGGGAAGGTTGTCAAAACGAACAAAACAAAAGAAACTCTTTAAGCGGATGTTGACAAAGCGAACAAGAAGAAAAACACTTTCTAAAAGAATGTTGTCAACGTGCACAAAAAAAGACACTTTCTAAGGGAATGTTGTCAAAACCCTCAATAGAAAGATACATTACAAGTGGATGTTTAAAAAAAAAGCACAAAAAACACTTTCGAAAAACATGTTGTCAAAATGAACAAGAAAAGAAAACACTTTCTAAGGGAATGTTGTTAAAACGCATAAGAAGAAAGACACTTTCTAAGCGGTTGTTGTAAAAAACCGGAAGAAAAAAAAAATTCTAAGTGGATGTTGTCAAAAGGACGAAGAAAAAGATACCTTCAAATTAGATGTTGACAAAACGTACAAGAAGAAAGACACTTTTTACGGGAATGTTTTTAAAAGGCAGAAGAAAAATCACACTTTCTACAAGAATGTTCTCAAAGTGCACAAGAAAAAAAGACACTTTCTAAAGGGAAGGTTGTCAAAACGAACAAAACGAAAGAAACTCTCTAAGCGGATGTTGACAAAGCGAACAAGAAGAAAGACACTTTCTAAAAGAATGTTGTCAACGTGCACAAAAAAAGACACTTTCTAAGGGAATGTTGTCAAAACCCTCAATAGAAAGATACATTACAAGTGGATGTTTAAACAAAAAGCGCAAGAAAACACTTTCGAAAAACATGTTGTCAAAATGAACAAGAAAAAAAAACACTTTCTAAGGGAATGTTGTTAAAACGCATAAGAAGAAAGACACTTTCTAAGCGGTTGTTGTCAAAAACCTGAAGAAGAAAAATATTTTCTAAGTGGATGTTGTCAAAAGGCAGAAGAAAAAGACACCTTCAAATTAGATGTTGACAAAACGTATAAGAAGAAAGACACTTTTTACGGGAATGTTGTTAAAAGGCAGAAGAAAAATCACACTTTCTACAAGAATGTTGTCAAAGTGCACAAGGAAAAAAGACACTTTCTAAAGGGAAGGTTATCAAAACGAACAAGACGAAAGAAACTCTCTAAGTGGATGTTGACAAAACGAACAAGAAGAAAGACACTTTCTAAAAAATGTTGTCAACGTGCACAAAAAAGACACTTTCTAAGGGAATGTTGTCAAAACCCGCAATAGATAGATACATTACAAGTGGATGTTTTAAAAAAAAGCACAAGAAAACACTTTCGAAAAACATGTTGTCAAAGTGAACAAGAAAAAAAGACACTCTCTAAGGGAATGTTGTTAAAACGCATAAGAAGAAAGACACTTTCTAAGCGGTTGTTGTAAAAAACCGGAAGAAAAAAAATATTTTCTAAGTGGATGTTGTCAAAAGGAACAAGAAAAAGACACCTTCAAATTAGATGTTGACAAAACGTACAAGAAGAAAGACACTTTTTAAGGGAATGTTTTTAAAAGGCAGAAGAAAAATCACACTTTCTACAAGATTGTTCTCAAAGTGCACAAGGAAAAAAGACACTTTCTAAAGGGAAGGTTGTCATTACCAACTACAGTCGCGTGCACAAAATCTTGGACGTCAACTTCTGTAATTTTGAAAATTCTCAAGTAGTCTATGCTTTATTGTCACACTGACGTTTGGAGTTTATAAAATTTGTTGACAAGTTGTCAACGCGTTTGACGACAAGTGTCAAAAATCACCAAAGCAAAAATTAAGGTTATTGTCTAACGTCAATTGGCAATCACAAAAACGCCAATTAGGTGACTCGAACCGTGTATTTTAAATTACGAACAGGCCAATCAGAGGACTATAAAGTCTATTTTCGATTACAAAAACGCCAACAAAAGGACTTTCTATAAATACAGTCGCGTGCACAAAATCTTGGACCTCAACTTCTGTAATTTTGAAAATTCTCAAGTAGTCTATGCCCTATTGTCACATTGATGTTTGGAGTTTATAAAATGTATTGACAAGTTGTCAACGCGTTTGACGGCAAGTGTCAAAATCCACCAAAGTAAAAATTAAGGTTATTGTCTAACGTCAATTGTCAATCACGAAAATGCCAATTAGAGGACTAGGACTGTGTAACTTAAATAATGAACAGACCAATCAGAGGACTAGAAAGTCTATTTTTGATTACAAAAACGCCAACAAAAGGACTGCCTATAAATACAGTCGCGTGCGCAAAATCTTGGACGTCAACTTCTGTAATTTTGAAAACTCTCAAGTAGTCTATGCCTTATTGTCACAGTGACGTTTGGAGTTTATAAAGTTTGTTGACAAGTTGTCAACGCGTTTGACGACAAGCGTCAAAAATCACCAAAGCAAAAATTAACGTTATTGTCTAACGTCAATTGTCAATCACGAAAACGCCAATTAGATAACTAGGAGTGTGTATTTTAAATTATAAACAGGCCAATCAGAGGACTAGAAAGTCTATTTTCAATTACAAAAACGCCAACAAAAGGACTACCTGTAAATACAATCGCGTGCACAAAATCTTGGACGTCAACTTCTGCAATTTTGAAAATTCTCAAGTAATCTATGTTTTATTGTCACATTGACGTTTGGAGTTTATAAAATTTGTTGACAAGTTGTCAACGCGTTTGACGACAAGTGTCAAAAATCGCCAAAGCAAAAATTAACGTTATTGTCTAACGTCAATTGTCAGTCACGGAAACGCCAATTAGATGACTAGGAATGTGTATTTTAAATTATGAACAGGCCAATCAGAGGACTAGAAAGTCTATTTTCGATTACAAAAACGGCAAAAAAAGACTACCTATAGATACAGTCGCGTGCACAAAATCTTGGACGTCAACTTCTGTAATTTTGAAAATTCTCAAGTAGTCTATGCCTTATTGTCACATTGACGTTTGTAGTTTATAAAATTTGTTGACAAGTTGTCAACCCGTTTGACGACAAGTGTCAAAAATCACCAAAGAACAAATTAACGTTATTGTCTAACGTCAATTGTCAATCACGAAAACGCCAATTAGATGACTAGGACTGTGTAATTTAAATTATGAACAGGCCAATCAGACGACTAGAAAGTCTATTTTCGATTACAAAAACGCCAACAAAAGGACTATCTATAAATACAGTCGCGTGCACAAAATCTTGGACGTCAACTTCTGTAATTTTGAAAATTCTCAAGTAGTCTATGCCTTATTGTCACATTGACGTTTGGAGTTTATAAATTTTTTTGACAAGTTGTCAACGCGTTTGACGACAAGGGTCAAAAATGACCAAATCACAAATTAAGGTTATTGTCTAACGTCAATTGTCAATCACGAAAACGCCAATTAGATGACTAGGACTGTGTATTTTAAATTATGAGCAGGCCAATCAGAGGACTAGAAAGTCTATTTTCGATTACAAAAACGCCAACAAAACGACTATCTATAAATACAGTCGCGTGCACAAAATCTTGGACTCAACTTCTGTAATTTTGAAAATTCTCAAGTAGGCTATGAATTATTGTCACATTGACGTTTGGAGTTTATAAAATTTGTTGACAAGTTGTCAACACGTTAGACGACAAATGTCAAAAATCACTAAATCACAAATTAAGGTTGTCGTCTAACGTCAATTGTCAATCATGAAAACGCCAATTAAATGACTAGGAATGTGTATTTTAAATTATGAACAGGCCAATCAGAGGACTAGAAAGTCTATTTTCGATTACAAAAACGGCAAAAAAAGACTACCTATAGATACAGTCGCGTGCACAAAATCTTGGACGTCAACTTCTGTAATTTTGAAAATTCTCAAGTAGTCTATGCCTTATTGTCACTTTGACGTTTGAAGTTTATAAAATTTGTTGACAAGTTGTCAACGCGTTTGACGACAAGCGTCAAAAATCACCAAAGCAAAAATTAACGTTATTGTCTAACGTCAATTGTCAATCACGAAAACGTCAATTAGATGTTGACAAAACCTACAAGAAGGAAGACACTTTTTACGGGAATGTTGTTAAAAGGCAGAAGAAAAATCACACTTTTTACAAGAATGTTCTCAAAGTGCACAAGAAAAAAAGACACTTTCTAAAGGGAAGGTTGTCAAAACGAACAAAACAAAAGAAACTCTTTAAGCGGATGTTGACAAAGCGAACAAGAAGAAAAACACTTTCTAAAAGAATGTTGTCAACGTGCACAAAAAAAGACACTTTCTAAGGGAATGTTGTCAAAACCCTCAATAGAAAGATACATTACAAGTGGATGTTTAAAAAAAAAGCACAAAAAACACTTTCGAAAAACATGTTGTCAAAATGAACAAGAAAAGAAAACACTTTCTAAGGGAATGTTGTTAAAACGCATAAGAAGAAAGACACTTTCTAAGCGGTTGTTGTAAAAAACCGGAAGAAAAAAAAAATTCTAAGTGGATGTTGTCAAAAGGACGAAGAAAAAGATACCTTCAAATTAGATGTTGACAAAACGTACAAGAAGAAAGACACTTTTTACGGGAATGTTTTTAAAAGGCAGAAGAAAAATCACACTTTCTACAAGAATGTTCTCAAAGTGCACAAGAAAAAAAGACACTTTCTAAAGGGAAGGTTGTCAAAACGAACAAAACGAAAGAAACTCTCTAAGCGGATGTTGACAAAGCGAACAAGAAGAAAGACACTTTCTAAAAGAATGTTGTCAACGTGCACAAAAAAAGACACTTTCTAAGGGAATGTTGTCAAAACCCTCAATAGAAAGATACATTACAAGTGGATGTTTAAACAAAAAGCGCAAGAAAACACTTTCGAAAAACATGTTGTCAAAATGAACAAGAAAAAAAAACACTTTCTAAGGGAATGTTGTTAAAACGCATAAGAAGAAAGACACTTTCTAAGCGGTTGTTGTCAAAAACCTGAAGAAGAAAAATATTTTCTAAGTGGATGTTGTCAAAAGGCAGAAGAAAAAGACACCTTCAAATTAGATGTTGACAAAACGTATAAGAAGAAAGACACTTTTTACGGGAATGTTGTTAAAAGGCAGAAGAAAAATCACACTTTCTACAAGAATGTTGTCAAAGTGCACAAGGAAAAAAGACACTTTCTAAAGGGAAGGTTATCAAAACGAACAAGACGAAAGAAACTCTCTAAGTGGATGTTGACAAAACGAACAAGAAGAAAGACACTTTCTAAAAAATGTTGTCAACGTGCACAAAAAAGACACTTTCTAAGGGAATGTTGTCAAAACCCGCAATAGATAGATACATTACAAGTGGATGTTTTAAAAAAAAGCACAAGAAAACACTTTCGAAAAACATGTTGTCAAAGTGAACAAGAAAAAAAGACACTCTCTAAGGGAATGTTGTTAAAACGCATAAGAAGAAAGACACTTTCTAAGCGGTTGTTGTAAAAAACCGGAAGAAAAAAAATATTTTCTAAGTGGATGTTGTCAAAAGGAACAAGAAAAAGACACCTTCAAATTAGATGTTGACAAAACGTACAAGAAGAAAGACACTTTTTAAGGGAATGTTTTTAAAAGGCAGAAGAAAAATCACACTTTCTACAAGATTGTTCTCAAAGTGCACAAGGAAAAAAGACACTTTCTAAAGGGAAGGTTGTCATTACCAACTACAGTCGCGTGCACAAAATCTTGGACGTCAACTTCTGTAATTTTGAAAATTCTCAAGTAGTCTATGCTTTATTGTCACACTGACGTTTGGA
This sequence comes from Diaperis boleti, assembly GCA_963583935.1. Classification (NCBI taxonomy): domain Eukaryota; kingdom Metazoa; phylum Arthropoda; class Insecta; order Coleoptera; family Tenebrionidae; genus Diaperis; species Diaperis boleti. Next base: position 6,962,014 of record OY757242.1, read on the forward strand.
GTTTATAAAATTTGTTGACAAGTTGTCAACGCGTTTGACGACAAGTGTCAAAAATCACCAAAGCAAAAATTAAGGTTATTGTCTAACGTCAATTGGCAATCACAAAAACGCCAATTAGGTGACTCGAACCGTGTATTTTAAATTACGAACAGGCCAATCAGAGGACTATAAAGTCTATTTTCGATTACAAAAACGCCAACAAAAGGACTTTCTATAAATACAGTCGCGTGCACAAAATCTTGGACCTCAACTTCTGTAATTTTGAAAATTCTCAAGTAGTCTATGCCCTATTGTCACATTGATGTTTGGAGTTTATAAAATGTATTGACAAGTTGTCAACGCGTTTGACGGCAAGTGTCAAAATCCACCAAAGTAAAAATTAAGGTTATTGTCTAACGTCAATTGTCAATCACGAAAATGCCAATTAGAGGACTAGGACTGTGTAACTTAAATAATGAACAGACCAATCAGAGGACTAGAAAGTCTATTTTTGATTACAAAAACGCCAACAAAAGGACTGCCTATAAATACAGTCGCGTGCGCAAAATCTTGGACGTCAACTTCTGTAATTTTGAAAACTCTCAAGTAGTCTATGCCTTATTGTCACAGTGACGTTTGGAGTTTATAAAGTTTGTTGACAAGTTGTCAACGCGTTTGACGACAAGCGTCAAAAATCACCAAAGCAAAAATTAACGTTATTGTCTAACGTCAATTGTCAATCACGAAAACGCCAATTAGATAACTAGGAGTGTGTATTTTAAATTATAAACAGGCCAATCAGAGGACTAGAAAGTCTATTTTCAATTACAAAAACGCCAACAAAAGGACTACCTGTAAATACAGTCGCGTGCACAAAATCTTGGACGTCAACTTCTGCAATTTTGAAAATTCTCAAGTAATCTATGTTTTATTGTCACATTGACGTTTGGAGTTTATAAAATTTGTTGACAAGTTGTCAACGCGTTTGACGACAAGTGTCAAAAATCACCAAAGCAAAAATTAACGTTATTGTCTAACGTCAATTGTCAATCACGAAAACGTCAATTAGATGTTGACAAAACCTACAAGAAGAAAGACACTTTTTACGGGAATGTTGTTAAAAGGCAGAAGAAAAATCACACTTTCTACAAGAATGTTGTCAAAGTGCACAAGGACAAAAAACACTTTCTAAAGGGAAGGTTATCAAAACGAACAAGACGAAAGAAACTCTCTAAGTGGATGTTGACAAAACGAACAAGACGAAAGAAACTCTCTAAGTGGATGTTGACAAAGCGAACAAGAAGAAAGACACTTTCTAAAAAATGTTGTCAACGTGCACAAAAAAGACACTTTCTAAGGGAATGTTGTCAAAACCCGCAATAGAAAGATACATTACAAGTGGATGTTTTAAGAAAAAGCACAAGAAAACACTTTCGAAAAACATGTTGTCAAAATGAACAAGAAAAAAAGACACTCTCTAAGGGAATGTTGTTAAAACGCATAAGAAGAAAGACACTTTCTAAGCGGTTGTTGTAAAAAACCGGAAGAAAAAAAAAATTTCTAAGTGGATGTTGTCAAAAGGAACAAGAAAAAGACACCTTCAAATTAGATGTTGACAAAACGTACAAGAAGAAAGACACTTTTTACGGGAATGTTTTTAAAAGGCAGAAGAAAAATCACACTTTCTACAAGAATGTTCTCAAAGTGCACAAGGAAAAAAGACACTTTCTAAAGGGAAGGTTGTCATTACCAACTACAGTCGCGTGCACAAAATCTTGGACGTCAACTTCTGTAATTTTGAAAATTCTCAAGTAGTCTATGCTTTATTGTCACACTGACGTTTGGAGTTTATAAAATTTGTTGACAAGTTGTCAACGCGTTTGACGACAAGTGTCAAAAATCACCAAAGCAAAAATTAAGCTTATTGTCTAACGTCAATTGGCAATCACAAAAACGCCAATTAGGTGACTCGAACTGTGTATTTTAAATTACGAACAGGCCAATCAGAGGACTAGAAAGTCTATTTTCGATTACAAAAACGCCAACAAAAGGACTTTCTATAAATGCAGTCGCGTGCACAAAATCTTGGACCTCAACTTCTGTAATTTTGAAAATTCTCAAGTAGTCTATGCCCTATTGTCACATTGATGTTTGGAGTTTATAAAATGTATTGACAAGTTGTCAACGCGTTTGACGGCAAGTGTCAAAATCCACCAAAGTAAAAATTAAGGTTATTGTCTAACGTCAATTGTCAATCACGAAAATGCCAATTAGAGGACTAGGACTGTGTAACTTAAATAATGAACAGACCAATCAGAGGACTAGAAAGTCTATTTTTGATTACAAAAACGCCAACAAAAGAACTGCCTATAAATACAGTCGCGTGCGCAAAATCTTGGACGTCAACTTCTGTAATTTTGAAAACTCTCAAGTAGTCTATGCCTTATTGTCACAGTGACGTTTGGAGTTTATAAAGTTTGTTGACAAGTTGTCAACGCGTTTGACGACAAGCGTCAAAAATCACCAAAGCAAAAATTAACGTTATTGTCTAACGTCAATTGTCAATCACGAAAACGTCAATTAGATGTTGACAAAACCTACAAGAAGAAAGACACTTTTTACGGGAATGTTGTTAAAAGGCAGAAGAAAAATCACACTTTTTACAAGAATGTTCTCAAAGTGCACAAGAAAAAAAGACACTTTCTAAAGGGAAGGTTGTCAAAACGAACAAAACAAAAGAAACTCTTTAAGCGGATGTTGACAAAGCGAACAAGAAGAAAAACACTTTCTAAAAAAATGTTGTCAACGTGCACAAAAAAAGACACTTTCTAAGGGAATGTTGTCAAAACCCTCAATAGAAAGATACATTACAAGTGGATGTTTAAAAAAAAAGCACAAAAAACACTTTCGAAAAACATGTTGTCAAAATGAACAAGAAAAAAAAAACACTTTCTAAGGGAATGTTGTTAAAACGCATAAGAAGAAAGACGCTTTCTAAGCGGTTGTTGTCAAAAACCTGAAGAAGAAAAATATTTTTTAAGTGGATGTTGTCAAAAGGAAAAAGAAAAAGACACCTTCAAATTAGATGTTGACAAAACGTACAAGAAGAAAGACACTTTTTACGGGAATGTTGTTAAAAGGCAGAAGAAAAATCACACTTTCTACAAGAATGTTGTCAAAGTGCACAAGGAAAAAAGACACTTTCTAAAGGGAAGGTTATCAAAACGAACAAGACGAAAGGAACTCTTTAAGTGGATGTTGACAAAACGAACAAGAAGAAAGACACTTTCTAAAAGAATGTTGTCAACGTGCACAAAAAAAGACACTTTCTAAGGGAATGTTGTCAAAACCCTCAATAGAAAGATACATTACAAGTGGATGTTTAAACAAAAAGCGCAAGAAAACACTTTCGAAAAACATGTTGTCAAAATGAACAAGAAAAAAAAACACTTTCTAAGGGAATGTTGTTAAAACGCATAAGAAGAAAGACGCTTTCTAAGCGGTTGTTGTCAAAAACCTGAAGAAGAAAAATATTTTTTAAGTGGATGTTGTCAAAAGGAAAAAGAAAAAGACACCTTCAAATTAGATGTTGACAAAACGTACAAGAAGAAAGACACTTTTTACGGGAATGTTGTTAAAAGGCAGAAGAAAAATCACACTTTTTACAAGAATGTTCTCAAAGTGCACAAGAAAAAAAGACACTTTCTAAAGGGAAGGTTGTCAAAACGAACAAAACAAAAGAAACTCTTTAAGCGGATGTTGACAAAGCGAACAAGAAGAAAAACACTTTCTAAAAGAATGTTGTCAACGTGCACAAAAAAAGACACTTTCTAAGGGAATGTTGTCAAAACCCTCAATAGAAAGATACATTACAAGTGGATGTTTAAAAAAAAAGCACAAAAAACACTTTCGAAAAACATGTTGTCAAAATGAACAAGAAAAAAAAAACACTTTTTAAGGGAATGTTGTTAAAACGCATAACAAGAAAGACACTTTCTAAGCGGTTGTTGTAAAAAACCGGAAGAAAAAAAAAATTTCTAAGTGAATGTTGTCAAAAGGAACAAGAAAAAGACACCTTCAAATTAGATGTTGACAAAACGTACAAGAAGAAAGACACTTTTTACGGGAATGTTTTTAAAAGGCAGAAGAAAAATCACACTTTCTACAAGAATGTTCTCAAAGTGCACAAGGAAAAAAGACACTTTCTAAAGGGAAGGTTGTCATTACCAACTACAGTCGCGTGCACAAAATCTTGGACGTCAACTTCTGTAATTTTGAAAATTCTCAAGTAGTCTATGCCTTATTGTCACAATGACGTTTGGAGTTTATAAAATTTGTTGACAAGGTGTCAACGCGTTTGACGGCAAGTGTCAAAAATCACCAAAGCAAAAATTAACGTTATTGTCAAACGTCAATTGTCAATCACGAAAACGCCAATTAAATGTCTAGGACTGTGAATTTTAAATTATGAACAGGCCAATCAGAGGACTAGAAAGTCTATTTTAGATTACAAAAACGCCAATAAAAGGACTACCTATATATACAGTCGCGTGTACAAAATCTTGGACGTCAATTCCTGTAGTTTTGAAAATTCTCAAGTAGTCTATGCCTTATTGTCACAATGACGTTTGCAGTTTATAAAATTTGTTGACAGGTTGTCAACGCGTTTGACGACAAGTGTCAAGAATCACAAAAGCACAAATTAAGGTTATTGTCTAACGTCAATTGTCAATCACGAAAACACCAATCAGATGACTAGGACTGTGAATTTTAAATTATGAACAGGCCAATCAGACGACTAGAAAGTCTATTTTCGATTACAAAAACGCCAACAAAAGGACTATCTATAAATACAGTCGCGTGCACAAAATCTTGGACGTCAACTTCTGTAATTTTGAAAATTCTCAAGTAGTCTATGCCTTATTGTCACATTGACGTTTGGAGTTTATAAATTTTTTTGACAAGTTGTCAACGCGTTTGACGACAAGGGTCAAAAATGACCAAATCACAAATTAAGGTTATTGTCTAACGTCAATTGTCAATCACGAAAACGCCAATTAGATGACTAGGACTGTGTATTTTAAATTATGAGCAGGCCAATCAGAGGACTAGAAAGTCTATTTTCGATTACAAAAACGCCAACAAAACGACTATCTATAAATACAGTCGCGTGCACAAAATCTTGGACTCAACTTCTGTAATTTTGAAAATTCTCAAGTAGGCTATGAATTATTGTCACATTGACGTTTGGAGTTTATAAAATTTGTTGACAAGTTGTCAACACGTTGGACGACAAATGTCAAAAATCACTAAATCACAAATTAAGGTTGTCGTCTAACGTCAATTGTCAATCATGAAAACGCCAATTAGATGTCTATAACTGTGAATTTTAAGTTATGAACAGGCCAATCAGAGGACTAGAAAGTCTATTTTCGATTACAAAAACGCCAACAAAATGACTACTTATAAATACAGTCGCGTACAGAAAATCTTGGACGTCAACTTCTGTAATTTTGAAAATTCGCAAGTAGTCTATGCCTTGTTGTCACTTTGACGTTTGAATTTTATATTTATTTTAATTTCCATTGTAGGTAAGCCTTGGAATTTTAACGTAGGTTCCCGGCGAATTGTTTCGTCTGCTTATAGGTGTCAGTTTGAAACGTCAACCAGACAACCTAACCATAACTATAACATGACATTTAAAACATGAGCAATCAAAGACATGACTGTTTTTCCACTGCCTTCTCGGAATGGAAATTTAAAGAATAGAATTAATATACCTAAATCAACAAGTTCGTGTCAACACTTGAATTTTTTTTCTCTTAACGGAACTAGATCGATAAACTAGTGACTAATACGGAACATGTGATACTACTTTTCTGTTCTAGATAATCTCTGACAGCTAATTATTATCGATCAATATATATACAGTATGTAGTATGTACTTTTAATGACGTTACAGAAAATGAAATTACAAATAGCGGTATTTGTTGCTCTATATCTGACACGCGAAATAAATGCTCAGTTTTCGTATCACGAAGTGGCGGGTAATATCAGTGCAGAAATTAGGACAGAGTTGTCTTCGGAATGCCGGCAGCAATGGGAGAGGTACAGTGTCTTCACGTCAACTTTTTGGATGAGTGAGTATCACCTTCTATTGATGTTTACCTCAATCCAAAGTCGTTTTATTTTTTTAGTGGCAGACTCCAGTTCCAAAATCCCTTCCGGAATAGCCAAAGGCAACATCATGCCTCTCGGCAACTACGACGAATGCTTCGAAATAGAAGAAGTCCCCACCAAATTCTGCCAAGCTTCAATAAACATCAACTGGCCATCACAAAATTTCGTGAGTCCAAGTTAATTAATTTGCATAATTGTTTCACTTGTTTCTTACAGAATCCGGAACTTTTTGGTGTTGCTCCAGAAACATCTGGAAATGTAGGATTTCAAATGTACTATTGCGTGTTCGAGTCTTGTAATGCTCAAGACTTGAACACTATTTTCTCCGGATTTGCACTGTTCGAAGACCCACAATGCTGGTCGAAAAACTCTGGAAGTCTTGATGGTCTAGCTATCGCGACAATGTGAGTACGACACTTAGATTTTTGATAAGAAGTATTAAGTGTTATGATTTTAGCGTTATCTTTGTTCTAATTGGATTACTCACACTCAGTTCCACTATTTACGATATCCGTGTTTACTATAGAGGAACAAGTATGTTGAATTGCTTGATTTGGCATAGATAAAGCATGCATTAATTGCAGCCCCATTCCATCCACTCGCTACAGCATTTTCCTTACTCACCAACGGAAGAAAACTCTTCCACGTAGGAAACCCCCAAAAGCTGCAATGCCTAAACGGAATCAAATCCATCAGCATGCTGTGGGTCGTCCTCGGCCACGTCTACATGGCCTACGTTTTCGTCCCTTTAGACAACTACCTCGAAGTTTATCACGTGAGTCCAAATCCCACCATCGTACCAGCTGCAACTCAAAATTTTAGTGGATCGAATCTACATACAGCCAGTACATCACCGGCGCCACAGTCTCGGTGGACACATTCCTGGTCGTTGGAGGCGTCCTGACCATGCACACTTTTCAGTCGGCCATGGACAAAGGTACCAACTTCAACGTGCCACTGTACTACCTCCACCGGTATCTAAGACTGACACCAGCTCTGGCTGCTTCGGTGCTGGCCCATGCCGGGGTTTTTAACCACATGGGCTCTGGTCCTGTATGGAATAGAACTGACACTTATCTGAGTAAAGCCTGCAGGGAAAACTGGTGGTCAGCCTTGCTGTATGTCCAGAATTACGCAAATCCAAATGGAAATGTAAGTTACCAAAAGTCACAACTTACTAATTTTATGTATAGTGTGTTCCTCAAAGCTGGTACCTTTCTGTGGACATGCAACTCTTCATTGTGTCACCACCGATTCTGGTACTCATGCGGCGGTGGCCCCGATGGGGTTACATTACTCTAGGTGCGAGCTCAGGTCTGTCAATGCTTGCAAGTTTTCTTCTTGGTTGGTTTTACAAGCTCGGAGGGCAGATGACAGCCAACCTCAACGGTAACCTGAGTGACTACATGGCTTACTACTATATGCCGACGCATACCAGAATGGTACCATACCTGTTTGGAATCATGTTGGGCTACTATATCTATCACACCAAAACCAACAAAATACATCTACAAATTGGAACCGTCAGTGAAGATAACCACGTAGTGATTTTAATTTGTTCGTTGGCAATTTACAGAGTTTTGCCTCGTTTTCTTGGATTGTCTCCCTCCTCTTAATGGCTGCATGCTTGTTCGCTGGTCACAATCTCCAAACCTTCAACTACGACCGGCTAGCCAACTCCTTCTTTCTAGCACTGATGAGACCAGCCTGGGCAATAGCGATCTGTTGGATAGTCTTTGCCTGCACCATGGGATACGGAGGACCCGTAGACACGTTCCTCTCCTTACCAGTTTTCCAAATTCTTTCCAGAATCAGTTACAGCATCTACTTGGTGCACTACTCGTTCATCTTCATGACAAACTTCGCTACACGATCTCCACTTCATTTCAGCGATTATAATGCCGTAGGTTGTTTGTAGCTGTGTGGACGTTGTGGCTAATTTAGCTGTCTTTTAGTTTCACAAATTTTGCGGTGATTTTGTTTTCTCGCTGGTGATCGCCGTGTTTTGGTGCCTGATTTTCGAATCTCCTGTTGTCGTTTTGGAGAAGAGTTTTCTGGGGAGGAGGAAGACCAGGGAAGAGACCAAATCTGAAGAAAAAGTCTGAAACTGCGTATTTACTTCAGATTGTAGTTACTGGATAGTTTTCTATTTTTATACAAGTTTAAATAAAATTAAAAAAAAAAACTGAAATTCAGGACTCATTTTTTTCTGTTCCGAGAAGCCCAAATCCCCAAACGTCTCTTACTTTAATTGTTTAAACTGCGTTTTCAAACACATTCGCTTCTGTTGTAACGAAGTTACCAAATTCGAAAAAAATATTTCTAGACATCGGACCCTAATAATTCTTTCGCTCCGGTCATTATAAAATTTGCCGGTTGCAAACGAGACTCTCCCGGAGTCGCTACGACCACTCCCAGTTTTCGCTCTTGTCACCCCGGACTGAATGCCGCGCTCCGGGTCCCTTCATTCCGGAGTTTGTGCGCTGCCCGGATTTCCCAAGCCTCTCAGTGGTGACCGTTCCTGTAGTGTGGTGAATTTTAGTGCCAAGTGAGTAAGTTCCTGCTCTCAAGTTCACCAGCAGCAGACCAGAAGGACCGGACCTAACTATGGTAGAGGACCTCGTCGATTCCTTCCCACCTTATCCTTGGTGACGACCTAGTGTAACGGGGGCAGGGGACCTGTAGTGGCTTCTTCATAGAGGCTGTCCAGGTGTCTTGTTTACATTGCACCTGATGGTCGATCACTGGCATATCCGGACGAGTCTCTTGCTGGGACTTCCGACCACGGACCGGAAAGGAACGGTCCTGGTAGCTTGGGTGTTGTGACCTCGTGTAACGGGGGCAGGGCGCCTGTAGTGGCTTCTTTATAGAGGCTGTCCAGGTGTCTGGATTACGGTGCAACTGCTGGTCGAAAACCGAGATCTCCGGGCAGATCCTTTTTGGCGCCGCTTCCATCCGCCGACCCCGTTCTATCCCCACCTCCGACCCCGAGCGATCCAATCAAAAACTTGTTTTGTGCCAGAATCCACCAATACGTATTGTTTCGTTCGTTTAGCATTAGTTTGACGCAAGGGGGCGTTGTCGCCGGAGCCCCAAAAGGGGGCTGTCCTAAGGGGCCCACATGCTAAAGAGACGTCCAACTTGGTAACAGTCTGCGTGTTGATCAACGATTGTAAAGGGGTCTTAAACTCGGCTTGGGGAAGGAACACCTGGTCCCCGAGTTATAGTTTCATTCCGGTAGCCAATGAGTGAAGACAACACCAGCAAACCAAGCGATGGCGGGAAGGGCTGACATTCCTAAGCCATTCCCAGGATCGTGGTTGAAAAAGCCACCGGACGAAACACTGGAAACGGCAGTCGGGCGATAAAGATGAAGGGAATTGCAACCAACCCACTCTTCGATCAATACCAAACCACCCATGCTGGAGTTTCAATAAGGTCAAAGGCAACCCGAGGCCCGAAACGAAACCGCCGCAGTGCCCGACTCCAGGAGGCCATCTCCCATAAGAAGAAACAAGACACAAACACAACACAACGAGAGCCGCATGGCACTCGTGAGCCTCCCACCTCAGCACCACAGCGTGGCAGCAACAAACCAGTCATCTTTTCACCAAGTCGATGTACCCACGACAACGATCCTGGTGCTGGTTTTCTGCGGTTTCCCAGTGCTGCAACACGATTATAAGGCAGCCGTATGTGGGTCAACAAGCACACCAACTAGTCCGAGCAACTCCCTCGGCTGAAGAGGCATCAGCCTAAAGCAGTGGGCCGGCATCGAATAAAATTGATTGGTCTTGGGGTGGAAGACGGCGGTGGGCCAGTGCATAGTGCGAGGTCTGGGTCTTCCTTCACTTCGTCCGGCGATGTGATGACATCCAAGGCGGCGATGGCAGTACTAGTTTTACGCGGATCGGTCCAGATCTTCCGTGTTTGGTTCCTTCAGAGAGTTTTGGGACAACGCATCTGGAAGCGCGTTGTGCCGTTCGGGGCAGTGCTCGACCCGAAACTGCAGGGTTGAGAGACGTATTGGCGCCAGGCTGACGACTTGATCAGCACTGAGGTCACACGCTTCCTATCGTAATTAAATCCTATTATAAAAAAATAAAACTACATATTTGCGCGAAATGGAACCATGTTACGGGTAACAACATAATGGAAAAAAAATGTAGTCCTATTTACATCCTATATAGCCCAACACCGCCTCGTTCTTCTACAAAATGGTACCGAAATTATATAAGTGGGTGGTACCCCTAATAAGCGCTTCTAAAACCTCTCACATCCAAATTGGAAACAATTTACATGCAAAAGAGTCCCAGAGCGAAGAGGTTGGGACAAATTGAATACAAAGGAAATGAGGATCGAATTGGGACCTCAAAAAGGGGGGTGTGAAAAGTCTTATTAACTAATTCGATATTGCTAGCCAGTTATAAGTTAAAATGTAATGGTCTCACACTCAGACTGTTGGGAGTACCCTGGGTCATCCTCGTAGACGCTGATAAGCTAAAGCAGATCAAGCTGTTGAATCGACAAACTCATTGCTTTGAACAACACAAGAGAGCCAAAATGTAGCCCCGTTGGCATCTTGCATAGCTCGACACCAGTAGAACCATATTAAAATTAGCGGTGTGATTATTATATTCGAATTTAACGAATCTAATGACTAATTTTGAAGATGGTTTGCGGCAAAATATGAACAAAATGTTGCATTCAAAAGATTACCAACAGTAGAAGAGAAAAAAATAACATACCAAAAAAACACTCTAGCTAGCTGTGACACTTAAAAAAAAAACGAGAGAAAAGAGGGACAAAAGTCAAAAAAGAGATTGCAACAACTAATCAAATCCACATAAAGTAGAAGTGAAAATCAATGACGGATGGGCCGTTACTTCATTAATAATTTTGAATAAAAGATGTGTGGCGTCGTTTTGTTTTAAAAAGTTAGGTGTAAAAAATCATGCGATGGCCGGGAATCGAACCCGGATCAACTGCTTGGAAGGCAACTATGCTGACCATTACACCACCATCGCATGTTGTAAAAAAAAACTTACAATTTGGTATAGTCTGCACTTTCAGGACAAGGCTTTAGATAACCAGTTTTTAAAATTTATGATCACAAATTACTGATAAGAATTCACAACTGATAATCCGAACGAATAGAAATTATTAATTAAATTTGTCTTCGAAATGAAATGTGTGGTATATGACAGTCAACAACAACAGAATCAGTCAAAAAATAAATACAGTGCAATTTGAAAAAGTCAGTTGATTTTCATCTGTGAAAAATTAAAAGTCAAGAAATGTTTTAAATCAGAAGGAGTGTTTCTAGACCGATTTCATTTGATGCACTAGTTCAAATCGCGGAAACGGTATGAAAGATACAGCATCAAAGGCTTTTTATAAGTCACCCTGTATATCGTTAGAATTTAATAAAACAAACAACAGTATTTCTCCTGCTTGGAAAAATTATCTGCAAAAATTTATTATTTTACTAGCTGACCCGGCGAACTTTGTACCGCATAAGAATCAAAAAATATTGCGTTACCTTACTAACTGAATTAAATTCAGTGTTTTTTTTATATTAAAGGATAAAGCACACAACGCAATCTAGTGGCATTACCGGAATCAGCAGACCAGCACTTTTGTTTCTGTCATGTATCAGAGATGGCGTTTCATATGGATTCCATACAAAATGTATGAGATTTTTTTTCCCTTAATTTCTCTTATGTTTTAATAGTTATTCGCTGCCGACAAAAAAATCGGTCCATCCGTTCTCGAGATATCAACAAAAAATTTGTGTGTAGAGTCCACGCTCAACAGAAGTGAAACTTTGAAGTTTACTCCTAATTCAACACATAAAAGATCATAAAAATCGGTCCAGCCGTTCTTGAGTTATAAACCGAAGGAGCCACCTGGTCCCCCATGTCATGTTTTAATAGTTATTCTGCTATTCGGGGCGGAGACAAATCCAACAAATCATAAAAATCGGTGCAGCCTAAGGGGGTCCCTGAGCCCCCAATGTCTATGTGAAAAATACTTTACCATCTATTCTCATACCGACCAAAAAATATACAAAAAAAATCATAAAAATCGGTCGGTTTCAACACTTGAAGAAAATCTGTAAAATATTCAGTGGGCCTTTGAAGGTGTAATTTGTCGAATTTCGGAACAGTTTTCATAATCATAATGACACATTTGAACATATAAAGATACCAGAACATCTATAGAGGCAGGTTGAAGAAACGGTAAAAAATGGTGGATGCGACGCTTGAAGAAAATCTGTTAAATATTCAGTGGGCCCTTGAAGGTGTAATTTTTCGAATTTCGGAACTGTTTTCAAAATCACAATGTCACATTTGAACATATAAAGACACCAGGACATCTATAGGTGAGGGTTGAAAGAACGGTGGAAAATGGTGGATGCGCCACTTGAAGAAAATCTGTAAGATATTCGGTGGGCCTTTGAAGGTGTAATTTGTCGAATTTCGGAACTGTTTTCATAATCCCAATGTCACATTTAAACATATAATAACACCAAGACATCTATAGAGGAAGGTTGAAGAAACGGTGAAAAATGGTGGATGCGCCACTTGAAGAAAATCTGTAAAATATTCAGTGGGCCTTTGAAGGTGTAATTTGTCGAATTTCGGAACTGTTTTCATAACGACAATGTCACATTTAAACATATAAAAACACCAGGACATCTATAGGAGAAAGTTGAAGAAACGGTGAAAAATGGTGGATGCGCCGCTTGAAGAAAATCTGTAAAATATTCAGTGGGCCCTTGAAGGTGTAATTTTTCGAATTTCGGAACTGTTTTCAAAATCACAATGTCACATTTGAACATATAAAGACACCAGGACATCTATAGGTGAGGGTTGAAAGAACGGTGAAAAATGGTGGATGCGCCACTTGAAGAAAATCTGTAAAATATTCAGTGGGCCTTTGAAGGTGTAATTTGTCGAATTTCGGAAATGTTTTCATAATGACAATGTCACATTCGAACATGCAAAAACACAAGGATATCTATAGGGAAGGTTGAAGAAACGGTGAAAAATGGTGGATGCGCCGCTTGAAGAAAATCTGTAAAATATTCAGTGGGCCTTTGAAGGTGTAATTTGTCGAATTTCGGAAATGTTTTCATAATGACAATGTCACATTCGAACATGCAAAAACACAAGGATATCTATAGGGGAAGGTTGAAGAAACGGTGAAAAATGGTGGATGCGCCGCTTGAAGAAAATCTGTAAAATATTCAGTGGGCCTTTGAAGGTGTAATTTGTCGAATTTCGGAACTGTTTTCATTACCACAATGTCACATTTGAAAAAATAAAAACACCAGGACATCTATAGGAGGAGGTTGAAGGAACGGTGAAAAATGGTGGATGCACCGCTTGAAGAAAATCTGTAAAATATACACTGGGTCTTTGAAGGCGTAATTTGTCGAATTTCTGAACTGTTTTCATAATCACAATGTCACATTTGAACATATAAAGACACCAGGACATCTGTAGGGGAAGGTTGAAGAAACGATGAAAAATGGTGGATGCGCCACTTGAAGAAAATCTGTACACTATTCAGTGGGCCTTCGAAGGTGTAATTTGTCGAATTTCAGAACTGTTTTCATAATGACAATGTCACATTTGAACATATAAAGACACCAGGACATCTATAGGGGAAGGTTGAAGAAACGGTAAAAAATGGTGGATGCGCCGCTTGAAGAAAATCAGTAAAATATTCAGTGGGCCCTTGAAGGTGTAATTTGTCGAATTTCGGAACTGTTTTCATAATGACAATGTCACATTTGAACATGCAAAAACACAAGGACATCTATAGGGGAAGGTTGAAGAAACGGTGAAAAATGGTGGATGCGCCGCTTGAAGAAAATCTGTAAAATATTCAGTGGGTCCTTGAAGGTGTAATTTGTCGAATTTCTGAACTGTTTTCATAATCACAATGTCACATTTGAACATATAAAGACACCAGGACATCTGTAGGGGAAGGTTGAAGAAACGATGAAAAATGGTGGATGCGCCACTTGAAGAAAATCTGTACACTATTCAGTGGGCCTTCGAAGGTGTAATTTGTCGAATTTCAGAACTGTTTTCATAATGACAATGTCACATTTGAACATATAAAGACACCAGGACATCTATAGGGGAAGGTTGAAGAAACGGTAAAAAATGGTGGATGCGCCGCTTGAAGAAAATCAGTAAATTATTCAGTGGGCCCTTGAAGGTGTAATTTGTCGAATTTCGGAACTGTTTTCATAATGACAATGTCACATTTGAACATGCAAAAACACAAGGACATCTATAGGGGAAGGTTGAAGAAACGGTGAAAAATGGTGGATGCGCCGCTTGAAGAAAATCTGTAAAATATTCAGTGGGTCCTTGAAGGTGTAATTTTTCGAATTTCGGAACTGTTTTCATAATCACAATGTCACATTCGAACATGCAAAAACACAACGATATCTATAGGGGAGGGTTGAAGAAACGGTGAAGAATGGTGGATGCGCCGCTTGAAGAAAATCTGTAAAATATTCAGTGGGCCTTTGAAGGTGTAATTTGTCGAATTTCGGAACTGTTTTCATTACCGCAATGTCACATTTGAAAAAATAAAAACACCAGGACATCTATAGGGGAAGGTTGAATCAGCGGTGAAAAATGGTGGATGCGCCACTTGAAGAAAATCTGTAAAATATTCAGTGGGCCTTTGAAGGTGTAATTTGTCGAATTTCGGAACTGTTTTCATTACCGCAATGTCACAGTTGAAAAAATAAAAACACCAGGACATCTATAGGGGAAGGTTGAAGAAAGAGTAAAAAATGGTGGATGCGCCACTTGAAGAAAATCTGTAAAATATTCAGTGGGCCTTTGAAGGTGTAATTTGTCGAATTTCGGAACTGTTTTCATAATCACAATGTCACATTTGAACATATAAAGACACCAGGACATCTATAGGGGAAGGTTGAAGAAAGAGTAAAAAATGGTGGATGCGCCACTTGAAGAAAATCTGTAAAATATTCAGTGGGCCTTTGAAGGTGTAATTTGTCGAATTTCGGAACTGTTTTCATAATCACAATGTCACATTCGAACATGCAAAAACACAACGATATCTATAGGGGAGGGTTGAAGAAACGGTGAAGAATGGTGGATGCGCCGCTTGAAGAAAATCTGTAAAATATTCAGTGGGCCTTTGAAGGTGTAATTTGTCGAATTTCGGAACTGTTTTCATTACCGCAATGTCACAGTTGAAAAAATAAAAACACCAGCACATCTATAGGGGAAGGTTGAAGAAGCGGTGAAATATGGTGGATGCACCGCTTGAAGAAAATCTGTAAAATATTCAGTGGGTCTTTGAAGGCGTAATTTTTCGAATTTCGGAACTGTTTTCATAATCACAATGTCACATTTTAACATATAAAGACACCAGGACATCTGCAGGGAATAATTGAAAAAACCGTGAAAAATGGTGGATGCGCAACTTAAAGAAAATTTGTAAAATATTTAGTGGGCCTTTGAAGGTGTATTTTGTCGAAATTCGGAATTTTTTTCATAATGACAATGTCACATTTGAACATATATAGACACCATGACGTCTATAGAAGATGATTGAATAAACGGTGAAAAATGGTGGATGCGCCACTTGAAGAAAATCTGTAAAATATTCAGTGGGCCTTTGAAGGTGTAATTTGTCGAATTTCGGAACTGTTTTCATTACCGCAATGTCACAGTTGAAAAAATAAAAACACCAGCACATCTATAGGGGAAGGTTGAAGAAGCGGTGAAATATGGTGGATGCACCGCTTGAAGAAAATCTGTAAAATATTCAGTGGGTCTTTGAAGGCGTAATTTTTCGAATTTCGGAACTGTTTTCATAATCACAATGTCACATTTTAACATATAAAGACACCAGGACATCTGCAGGGAATAATTGAAAAAACGGTGAAAAATGGTGGATGCGCAACTTAAAGAAAATTTGTAAAATATTTAGTGGGCCTTTGAAGGTGTATTTTGTCGAAATTCGGAATTTTTTTCATAATGACAATGTCACATTTGAACATATATAGACACCATGACGTCTATAGAAGATGATTGAATAAACGGTGAAAAATGGTGGATGCGCCACTTGAAGAAAATCTGTAAAATATTCAGTGGGCCTTTGAAGGTGTAATTTGTCGAATTTCGGAACTGTTTTCATAATTACAATGTCACATTCAAACATGCAAAAACACAAGGACATCTATAGGGGAAGGTTGAAGAAACGGTGAAAAATGGTGGATGCGCCGCTTGAAGAAAATCTGTAAAATATTCAGTGGGCCTTTGAAGGTGTAATTTGTCGAATTTCGGAACTGTTTTCATTACCGCAATGTCACAGTTGAAAAAATAAAAACACCAGGACATCTATAGGGGAAGGTTGAAGAAGCGGTGAAAAATGGTGGATGCGCCACTTGAAGAAAATCTGTAAAATATTCAGTGGGCCTTTGAAGGTGTAATTTGTCGAATTTCGGAACTGTTTTCATAATCACAATGTCACATTCGAAGATGCAAAAACACAACGATATCTATAGGGGAGGGTTGAAGAAACGGTGAAAAATGGTGGATGCGCCGCTTGAAAAAATCTGTAAAATATTCAGTGGGCCTTTGAAGGTGTAATTTGTCGAATTTCGGAACTGTTTTCATAATTACAATGTCACATTCAAACATGCAAAAACACAAGGACATCTATAGGGGAAGGTTGAAGAAACGGTGAAAAATGGTGGATGCGCCGCTTGAAGAAAATCTGTAAAATATTCAGTGGGCCTTTGAAGGTGTAATTTGTCGAATTTCGGAACTGTTTTCATTACCGCAATGTTACAGTTGAAAAAATAAAAACACCAGGACATCTATAGGGGAAGGTTGAAGAAGCGGTGAAAAATGGTGGATGCACCGCTTGAAGAAAATCTGTAAAATATTCAGTCGGTCTTTGAAGGCGTAATTTGTCGAATTTCAGAACTGTTTTCATAATCACAATGTCACATTTGAACATATAAAGACACCAGGACATCTGTAGGGGAAGGTTGAAGAAACGATAAAAAATGGTAGATGCGCCACTTGAAGAAAATCTGTAAACTATTCAGTAGGCCTTCGAAGGTATAATTTGAAAAATTTTGGAACTGTTTTCATAATGACAATGTCACATTTGAACATATAAAGACACCAGGACATCTATAGGGGAAGGTTGAAGAAAGAGTAAAAAATGGTGGATGCGCCACTTGAAGAAAATCTGTAAAATATTCAGTGGGCCCTTGAAGGTGTAATTTGTCGAATTTCGGAACTGTTTTCATAATGACAATGTCACATTTGAACATGCAAAAACACAAGGACATCTAAAATCTGTAAAATATTCAGTGGGTCCTTGAAGGTGTAATTTGTCGAATTTCGGAACTGTATTCATAATCACAATGTCACATTTTAACATATAAAGACACCAGGACATCTACAGGGAATAATTGAAAAAACGGTGAAAAATGGTGGATGCGCAACTTAAAGAAAATTTGTAAAATATTTAGTGGGCCTTTGAAGGTGTATTTTGTCGAAATTCGGAATTTTTTTCATAATGACAATGTCACATTTGAACATATATAGACACCATGACGTCTATAGAAGATGATTGAATAAACGGTGAAAAATGGTGGATGCGCCACTTGAAGAAAATCTGTAATATATTCAGTGGGTCTTTGAAGGTGTAATTTGTCGAATTTCGGAACTGTTTTCATAATCACAATGTCACATTCGAACATGCAAAAACACAACGATATCTATAGGGGAGGGTTGAAGAAACGGTGAAAAATGGTGGATGCGCCGCTTGAAGAAAATCTGTAAAATATTCAGTGGGCCTTTGAAGGTGTAATTTGTCGAATTTCGGAACTGTTTTCATTACCGCAATGTTACAGTTAAAAAAATAAAAACACCAGGATATCTATAGGGGAAGGTTGAAGAAGCGGTGAAAAATGGTGGATGCACCGCTTGAAGAAAATCTGTAAAATATTCAGTCGGTCTTTGAAGGCGTAATTTGTCGAATTTCAGAACTGTTTTCATAATCACAATGTCACATTTGAACATATAAAGACACCAGGACATCTGTAGGGGAAGGTTGAAGAAACGATAAAAAATGGTAGATGCGCCACTTGCAGAAAATCTGTAAACTATTCAGTAGGCCTTCGAAGGTATAATTTGAAAAATTTCGGAACTGTTTTCATAATGACAATGTCACATTTGAACATATAAAGACACCAGGACATCTATAGGAGAAGGTTGAAGAAAGAGTAAAAAATGGTGGATGCGCCACTTGAAGAAAATCTGTAAAATATTCAGTGGGCCTTTGAAGGTGTAATTTGTCGAATTTCGGAACTGTTTTCATAATCACAATGTCACATTCGAACATGCAAAAACACAACGATATCTATAGGGGAGGGTTGAAGAAACGGTGAAGAATGGTGGATGCGCCGCTTGAAGAAAATCTGTAAAATATTCAGTGGGCCTTTGAAGGTGTAATTTGTCGAATTTCGGAACTGTTTTCATTACCGCAATGTCACAGTTGAAAAAATAAAAACACCAGCACATCTATAGGGGAAGGTTGAAGAAGCGGTGAAATATGGTGGATGCACCGCTTGAAGAAAATCTGTAAAATATTCAGTGGGTCTTTGAAGGCGTAGTTTGTCGAATTTCGGAACTGTTTTCATTATCACAATGTCACATTTAAAAAAATAAAAACACCAGGACATCTATAGGGGAAGGTTGAAGGAACGGTGAAAAATGGTAGATGCGCCACTTGAAGAAAATCTGTAAACTATTCAGTAGGCCTTCGAAGGTGTAATTTGAAAAATTTCGGAACTGTTTTCATAATGACAATGTCACATTTGAACATATAAAGACACCAGGACATCTATAGGGGAAGGTTGAAGAAAGAGTAAAAAATGGTGGATGCGCCACTTGAAGAAAATCTGTAAAATATTCAGTGGGCCTTTGAAGGTGTAATTTGTCGAATTTCGGAACTGTTTTCATAATGACAATGTCACATTCGAACATGCAAAAACACAAGGATATCTATAGGGGAAGGTTGAAGAAACGGTGAAAAATGGTGGATGCGACGCTTGAAGAAAATCTGTAAAATATTCAGTGGGCCTTTGAAGGTGTAATTTGTCGAATTTCGGAACTGTTTTCATTACCGCAATGTCACATTTGAAAAAATAAAAACACCAGGACATCTATAGGGGAAGGTTGAATCAGCGGTGAAAAATGGTGGATGCACCGCTTGAAGAAAATCTGTAAAATATTCAGTGGGTCTTTGACGGCGTAATTTGTCGAATTTCGGAACTGTTTTCATTATTACAATGTCACATTTAAAAAAATAAAAACACCAGGACATCTATAGGAGGAGGTTGAAGGAACGGTGAAAAATGGTGGATGCACCGCTTGGAGAAAATCTGTAAAATATTCAGTGGGTCTTTGAAGGCGTAATTTGTCGAATTTCAGAACTGTTTTCATAATCACAATGTCACATTTGAACATATAAAGACACCAGGACATCTGTAGGGGAAGGTTGAAGAAACGATAAAAAATGGTAGATGCGCCACTTGAAGAAAATCTGTAAACTATTCAGTAGGCTTTCGAAGGTATAATTTGAAAAATTTTGGAACTGTTTTCATAATGACAATGTCACATTTGAACATATAAAGACACCAGGACATCTATAGGGGAAGGTTGAAGAAAGAGTAAAAAATGGTGGATGCGCCACTTGAAGAAAATCTGTAAAATATTCAGTGGGCCTTTGAAGGTGTAATTTGTCGAATTTCGGAACTGTTTTCATAATCACAATGTCACATTTGAACATATAAAGACACCAGGACATCTATAGGGGAAGGTTGAAGAAACGGTAAAAAATGGTGGATGCGCCGCTTTAAGAAAATCAGTAAAATATTCAGTGGGCCCTTGAAGGTGTAATTTGTCGAATTTCGAAACTGTTTTCATAATGACAATGTCACATTTGAACATGCAAAAACACAAGGACATCTATAGGGGAAGGTTGAAGAAACGGTGAAAAATGGTGGATGCGCCGCTTGAAGAAAATCTGTAAAATATTCAGTGGGTCCTTGAAGGTGTAATTTGTCGAATTTCGGAACTGTATTCATAATCACAATGTCACATTTTAACATATAAAGACACCAGGACATCTACAGGGAATAATTGAAAAAACGGTGAAAAATGGTGGATGCGCAACTTAAAGAAAATTTGTAAAATATTTAGTGGGCCTTTGAAGGTGTATTTTGTCGAAATTCGGAATTTTTTTCATAATGACAATGTCACATTTGAACATATATAGACACCATGACGTCTATAGAAGATGATTGAATAAACGGTGAAAAATGGTGGATGCGCCACTTGAAGAAAATCTGTAAAATATTCAGTGGGCCTTTGAAGGTGTAATTTGTCGAATTTCGGAACTGTTTTCATTACCGCAATGTTACAGTTAAAAAAATAAAAACACCAGGACATCTATAGGGGAAGGTTGAAGAAGCGGTGAAAAATGGTGGATGCACCGCTTGAAGAAAATCTGTAAAATATTCAGTGGGCCTTTGAAGGTGTAATTTGTCGAATTTCGGAACTGTTTTCATTACCGCAATGTTACAGTTAAAAAAATAAAAACACCAGGACATCTATAGGGGAAGGTTGAAGAAACGGTAAAAAATGGTGGATGAGCCGCTTGAAGAAAATCAGTAAAATATTCAGTGGGCCCTTGAAGGTGTAATTTGTCGAATTTCGGAACTGTTTTCATAATGACAATGTCACATTTGAACATGCAAAAACACAAGGACATCTATAGGGGAAGGTTGAAGAAACGGTGAAAAATGGTGGATGCGCCGCTTGAAGAAAATCTGTAAAATATTCAGTGGGTCCTTGAAGGTGTAATTTGTCGAATTTCGGAACTGTATTCATAATCACAATGTCACATTTTAACATATAAAGACACCAGGACATCTACAGGGAATAATTGAAAAAACGGTGAAAAATGGTGGATGCGCAACTTAAAGAAAATTTGTAAAATATTTAGTGTACCTTTGAAGGTGTATTTTGTCGAAATTCGGAATTTTTTTCATAATGACAATGTCACATTTGAACATATATAGACACCATGACGTCTATAGAAGATGATTGAATAAACGGTGAAAAATGGTGGATGCGCCACTTGAAGAAAATCTGTAAAATATTCAGTGGGCCTTTGAAGGTGTAATTTGTCGAATTTCGGAACTGTTTTCATAATCACAATGTCACATTCGAACATGCAAAAACACAACGATATCTATAGCGGAGGGTTGAAGAAACGGTGAAAAATGGTGGATGCGCCGCTTGAAGAAAATTTGTAAAATATTCAGTGGGCCTTTGAAGGTGTAATTTGTCGAATTTCGGAACTGTTTTCATTACCGCAATGTTACAGTTAAAAAAATAAAAACACCAGGACATCTATAGGGGAAGGTTGAAGAAGCGGTGAAAAATGGTGGATGCACCGCTTGAAGAAAATCTGTAAAATATTCAGTGGGCCTTTGAAGGTGTAATTTGTCGAATTTCGGAACTGTTTTCATAATGACAATGTCACATTTGAACATGCAAAAACACAAGGACATCTATAGGGGAAGGTTGAAGAAACGGTAAAAAATGGTGGATGCGCCGCTTGAAGAAAATCAGTAAAATATTCAGTGGGCCCTTGAAGGTGTAATTTGTCGAATTTCGGAACTGTTTTCATAATCACAATGTCACATTCGAACATGCAAAAACACAACGATATCTATAGGGGAGGGTTGAAGAAACGGTGAAAAATGGTGGATGCGCCGCTTGAAGAAAATCTGTAAAATATTCAGTGGGCCTTTGAAGGTGTAATTTGTCGAATTTCGGAACTGTTTTCATTACCGCAATGTTACAGTTAAAAAAATAAAAACACCAGGACATCTATAGGGGAAGGTTGAAGAAGCGGTGAAAAATGGTGGATGCGCCACTTGAAGAAAATCTGTAAAATATTCAGTGGGCCTTTGAAGGTGTAATTTGTCGAATTTCGGAACTGTTTTCATAATGACAATGTCACATTTGAACATATAAAGACACCAGGACATCTATAGGGGAAGGTTGAAGAAAGAGTAAAAAATGGTGGATGCGCCACTTGAAGAAAATCTGTAAAATATTCAGTGGGCCTTTGAAGGTGTAATTTGTCGAATTTCGGAACTGTTTTCATAATGACAATGTCACATTTGAACATATAAAAACACCAGGACATCTATAGGAGAAAGTTGAAGAAACGGTAAAAAATGGTAGATGCGATGATCTGTAAAATATTCAGTGGGCCTTCGAAGGTGTAATTTGTCGAATTTCGGAACTGTTTTCATTATCACAATGTCACATTTAAAAAAATAAAAACACCAGGACATCTATAGGTGAGGGTTGAAAAAACGGTGAAAAATGGTGGATGCGCCACTTGAAGAAAATCTGTAAGATATTCGGTGGGCCTTTGAAGGTGTAATTTGTCGAATTTCGGAACTGTTTTCATAATCGCAATGTCACATTTAAACATATAAGAACACCAAGACATCTATAGAGGAAGGTTGAAGAAACGGTGAAAAATGGTGGATGCGCCACTTGAAGAAAATTTGTAAAATATTCAGTGGGCCTTTGAAGGAGTAATTTGTCGAATTTCGGAACTGTTTTCATTACCGCAATGTCACATTTAAAAAAATAAAAACACCAGGACATCTATATTAGGAGGTTGAAGAAACGGTGAAAAATAGTGGATGCGCCGCTTGAAGAAAATCTGTAAAATATTCAGTGTGCCTTTGAAGGTGTAATTTGTCGAATTCCGGAACTGTTTTCATTATCACAATGTCACATTTGAAAAAATAGAAACACCAGGACATCTATAGGGGAAGTTTGAAGAAGCGGTGAAAAATGGTGGATGCACCGCTTGAAGAAAATCTGTAAAATATTCAGTGGGTCTTTGAAGGCGTAATTTGTCGAATTTCGGAACTGTTTTCATTATCACAATGTCACATTTAAAAAAATAAAAACACCAGGACATCTATATTAGGAGGTTGAAGAAACGGTGAAAAATAGTGGATGCGCCGCTTGAAGAAAATCTGTAAAATATTCAGTGGGCCTTTGGAGGTGTAATTTGTCGAATTTCGGAACTGTTTTCATTACCGCAATGTCACATTTGAAAAAATAAAAACACCAGGACATCTATAGGGGAAGGTTGAAGAAGCGGTGAAAAATGGTGGATGCACCGTTTGAAGAAAATCTGTAAAATATTCAGTGGGTCTTTGAAGGCGTAATTTGTCGAATTTCGGAACTGTTTTCATAATCACAATGTCACATTTGAACATATAAAGACACCAGGACATCTGTAGGGGAAGGTTGAAGAAACGATGAAAAATGGTAGATGCGCCACTTGAAGAAAATCTGTAAACTATTCAGTGACCCTCGTCTCGACCACCAATAGACTCGCTGCTTTCGGCCTCCATTTCTGCTCGACGTCATAGTCGTCTCGCAGATTTTCTACAGGACGGCGTTGAATCTTCCTCCATCGGATTTTTCTTCAAAATTTTCGTGGCGGTAGCTTGAGCGCGTTTTACCCCACTACTCGACGTCACTGTCGGCTTGCTTACGTTTTTTATCCACCCTCAGATTTGCTTTTCAATCTACGTCATAGTAGGTCTTTTTCGGAGGCTCCCATTTGAATATCTCAAACCATTGTGCGATGGACTCCCTCTTGAAGGTCTTGGCGTTTCTACGCAGGTTTGCCACAGGGTCCACCAGTTCTGGTGGTAGATATTCTGAAGACTGATAACGCCTATTGCTTCTAGTATTGTGTATGCTCCTGGGTTATTTTTGTTGCATCCTCTTTTCTGGGCTTTATCCCTGTAAATGTCTCCCGGTGTAACACTTGTTGCCTCGAGCGCCAGTTTCTTAAATTGGTATGCGTCACTTGACCACGGGTAGCTTAATCGCAGTTCGGTAAGCGGGGGGTCAGATGTCAAATGTGACGCCTACTACGGTATGCTCCACGGAACCACGGGTAGCTACACCGGAGTACGGTACGCTGGGGGTCAGCTGTTTACTTTGGCGCGAGGAAAAAAATAAACGTGACATGTGAGAGTCTTTAATAAGAAACCTATATGTGATTTATTTACAACACCACTGTCTTCACTATCCTCGTTGCCACCTCTTCTCTTAATGGCGGGACGCCCTCTTGTTTGTTGTAGGGGTGGCGGTGTCAAGGGAAGGGATAGTGTGGTCCGGGTTTCCAGGGGAAAAATAGTAAATCTGTCTGGATACTACTGGTGCGCGACAGTTTGCGGGCTCACCAGCCTTCAGACCACTGGTTGATGCCAGAACTTACATCTGCCTTCCGCCACTGAGTGGAGCTCTCTTATAGCGAAACTGGTGGAGACAACGATGACGTTGCTGGATGCGTGCGAAATGGTGCTAATCACCGCGTTCTCTTCCCGACGGAACGGCAGAGGCTCCGGGCAAGGTAGCGATTCCTGGATGGTGACTTCCTGAGCGCGCTTTCTTGCTGTTCAAAATGGATAATGATAATGGGAATTATTTTTTCTGAACACTTGTATAATTCACGAGACGAGTTCGACTCTGCTTAGAACATAACGGAGGACATTTTGAGCATTATTTGTAAACCAAAGGAACAAGTAGTAAGATTATGTAAATAGTTTATTGTCAACTGAAATATAAAGTTTAATTTAAAGGTTTCTAACATCTGTTATACATAACTATCCTTTAAATTATTTGTCGCCTTTAGACCTTAATCTAAAAATGGAAAAACTTAAACATTGAGAACCGTCTTCGTACTTTGCTTTGCGAGTGCTAAAAAAAATACTTCAGTCTAAATTGCGTTGTGAATTTGTAATTCCTTACTCTTTGAAAACAGTATTTTCTCTATTGTTATCATCGGAGACTCAAAAACCAAACAAAGCAACACCGCCAACGCCACACTAAACATGAAATCACCCCAATAATTGAAGAACTAAAAATTACAATGTAACCAGGACCACAAACGACACTTCACTTACCGCATAGAAATCGTCAGCCACGATCTCCGTCTTATACGACAGAGCCCTCACCAAGATGAGCTCGTAATGCACCAGATACACGGCGTAGGAGATCTTCGACAAAAACTGAAATATCGGCGCCGACAGGAACGCGTTAACCGCTCCTGAAAAGTGCACCCTTCCTGATTTGCACGGAGACGACGTCGGCTATCTATCTCACCTCCGTGTCCCGAGACGCACAAAAAAATTATCCCGCTAATGGCCAGGGACCAGGACGAACGATTAAAAGCTATGTAGAAGGAGTGGGACCATTTGTCGTATCCGGCTACCAACGTGCCGTGCCCCGCATAAATGCAGGCCAGAGCGCCGGAGAGACATGCCACCCATAGGAATAACGCGATTATCTGGAAATTCAATATGTTTTGGATCTACTTTATTGGACAATACTCACGGGTTTGATCCTGACTTTCACCCGGCTCACTCTGATCTGGTAAATATAGTATCCCAGTATCATTCCGATCACATAGGGGCCAAACCTTCCATACGGTTGAGAATAGTACAAATACAAAAACCTCTCAATTTCGTCTCTAAAAAGTGTACATAAATTAGTACGTCTAGTATAAAACACAGTCCGATTTACATGGAGGTAAAAGTTACGAAAAACGCTGGAATTTCTTTGAAATATGCAATGACAAACGGAACGACCACCCCTGCTATTGCTAGCGAGGACAGCCCGATCAGAGCCCAGATCGGTCGTCGTTTCAATGGTATCAGTACCAGCGGAGAGAGGACGAATAATTGCATGTCGACCGACAAGTACCAACTCTGTGGTACACACTACAAGAAGTTGGGTTGTTAATTTTTCACATGGTGGTACAACCGGTACTTACCACATGTACATCGTGGACATAGTTTTGTATATAAAGTAAAGCAGCCCAGAAGTATTTTCTACAGGGTTCCACCAAATGACCGTCGAAGCCGTTCCAAAAGGGGCCGTCGCCAAGTTGTTTCAAAAGAGTCGCGTGAATTAGCACCACTATTGCCAAGGCCGGAGTCAAGCTGAAAACGTCGCTACAGTGTGGACAAAACAACACTCGAATCTCTACCGGACGTATCGGTGGACGTAGAACAAAACTATGTTGAATTTGACTCCTCGGTCGGCGGCTTTCAGGAAGCTGTAAACAACCACCAACCCTCCGATGACCAAGAATGTGTCCACCGCAACTGTGGCTTCTATAACGAACATGTGGCCGACGTCTTGAATGTACTACAAGATAGCAGTGTTGAAGTTGTGAGCACGTTATAATTGTTACATTTAAAAGTGTTGAGTAGTTGGTGATGGCTCCTAAAAATCCATTGGTGTATTCGTGGCCCATGACTATCCACATCATGGTTATGGCTTTGATTCCATGTAAGCAATGAAGTTGGTCCGAGTTTTCCGATGGGGTGATTAATTTCTTCCCGTTAGTTAGAAACGAAAAGGCGATGGTGATGTCATGAACCGCTTCTTTAACACAAATAAAAGATTTTATTTATTGCACACTTTTTAACTTACTTCGACCTGTATAGTACAAAAATGTGTCGTAGGTTGTCGACAATAAAACCAGCAACCCAAAAACGCCTAAAACGGCTCTGAATAGAAGAAATTAGTGGATTTCTAACATCGTTGCCACTCACATTGCAAGAACTGCTTTGTTATCAAATTTCGGCAACGTATCCTCGCTGTAGCAATATTGTTCGCTAAACTTCTCCACCGAATAAATTTCCTCTGCATCTGCAACGGTGCATCTGTCTGGTAGACACACCCCCAAATGGATCCCCGCGAGTCCCAGGTTACTTCCTGACATACTAGTTTGGGGACGATGAGTCAGAATCTGCAATGTTCGGAACTGTATAGACTAGCAATTTTGTTTTTACTTACAAAGGCAAACGTATCTGAAGACATGGGTGCCGGAATTGTTCCCAAACAGTACTTCCCCGAAATGCTTTCTGTCCTAATGCTAAGGCATTCATCGTAGTTGCCCAGATCGTAGTAGTTCCCGAACAAGACACCAGAGGGTAGCTTACCGTGGGCATCTAACACTGTCAAGTACAATATTGTAAGGTATGAAGGCTTGTAAGATTGTACCCTACTTTGCCATGCCCACAGTTGTGTTGTCATCAAACCATCGTAGAGCAACTCCAACTGGGTAGAACAATCTGCTGAGATGTTCTCGTTGTTCACGGAGTTGTTAAATGTCTCTAAATAGGATAGCAAGGATTCCTCACTTTCACAAAAGGAAAATAGTCCCAAAGCAGCAATAAGTCTTATTGTTAGCATTTTTAAGGTAATTGACACGTTCTGATAGTTGTTATCTGAAAAAAAAAACCTTTCAATCTTTGACTTTGGGATTTACATAATTTTTAAGTTATTTACACTCATGTCCACTGTTTGGCCAAAGCCGAAAGCTTCGCGTTGTATAGTACTGTTCACATCAAAATAAAATACTTCCCGGTGTCGGATCGGGAACAGTCTTTCATCCCGGTAACGAGAAAAATAGCGCGCTGCGAATACAACTGTCCGGAGAACCGCTATGACCGCCCCCAGCCTACGCCCCTTATTACCTCGGGGGACAACCTCTGCATCAAACCATTAACATGACGAAATAAAATACTTCCTGGCGTCTCGTTTTTCGCGGAGTTGTTAAATGTCTCTAGATTGGATAGCATGGATTTGTCACTTTCACAAAAAGAAAATGACCCCAAAACCACAATTAGTCTTATTCTGCATTATCGAAAAGTAATTGTCACGTTGTGCGCTATTTATAGATCAAGTTCTTATCTGAAGAAAAAACCTTCAATTTTTGGCTTTGGGATTACAAACTCTTTAAGTAATGTAAACGATTATTTTATCACGGTAAGGAAGTGCGCCACCAGGTTACGTCACAATGACAGTTGGCAACACAAACCACTAATCTGTGGTTGACAACATTGAGATTTCAGGCGCGCTGTCACTTGTCTTTTGAAGGGTGTGGTGCCATGTACATAGAGTGTAAATAAAAATAATCATTATAGGACTGGGTTCTCTGTGATTTTATTTTATAGTAATTTTTTTCTATTTGGATGAAAGTTTATTACACTCATTTTTATATTCTGTATCGCTCCCCGTCATAATATCACCACCACTCATGGTAAAATTTATAAAATGTCTACTGTTTGGCCAAAGCCGAACGCCTCGTGATGTATTGTACCGAAATAAAATACTTCCCGGTGTCCGATCGGGATGTTTCTTTCACTGCGATAACCGGAAAAAATCCTTTTTCACCCCGCTAACCAGAAAAAAGCGCGCTGCGAATACAACTGTCCAGTCCAACGACCGCCCCAGTCTACGCTACTTGTAAAATACTTCCTGGCGTCGCATTCTTCACGGAGTTTTTAAATGTCTCTAGATAGGATAGCAAGAATTTCTCACTTTCACAAAAAGAAAATGACCACAAAACCACAATTAGTCTTATTGTGCATTATCGAAAAGTAATTGTCACTTTGTGCGCTATTTATAGATCAAGTTCTTATCTGAAAAAAAAACCTTTAATTTTTGGCTTTGGGATTACAAACTCTTTAAGTAATGTAAACGATAATTTTATCACGGTAAGGAAGTGCGCCACCAGCTTACGTCACAATGACAGTTGGCAACACAAACCACTAATCTGTGGTTGGCAACATTGAGACTTCAGGCGCGCTGTCACTTGTCTTTTGAAGGGTGTGGTGCCATGTTCATAGAGTGTGAATAAAGATAATTATTAGGGGACTGGGTCCTCTGTCATTTTATTTTATAGCAATTTTTTTCTTTTTGGATGAAGGTTTATTACACAAATTTTTATATTCTGTATCGCTCCCCGTCATAATATCACCACCACTCATGGTAAAATTTATAAAATGTCCACTGTTTGGCCAAAGCAGACCGCCTCGTAATGTATTGTACCAAAATAAAATACTTCCCGCAGTCGGATCGGGATGATTCTTTCACTGCGATAACCGGAAAAGATCCTCTTTCACCCCGCTAACCAGAAAAAAAGCGCGCTGCGAATACAACTGTCCAGTCCAACGACCGCCCCAGTCTACGCTCCTTGTAAAATACTTCCTGGCGTCGCATTCTTCACGGAGTTTTTAAATGTCTCTAGATAGGATAGCAAGAATTTCTCACTTTCACAAAAAGAAAATGACCCCAAAACCGCAATTAGTCTTATTGTGCATTATCGAAAAGTAATTGTCACGTTGTGCGCTATTTATAGATCAAGTTCTTATCTGAAAAAAAAACCTTCAATTTTTGGCTTTGGGATTACAAACTCTTAAGTAATGTAAACGATTATTTTATCACGGTAAGGAAGTGCACCACCAGGTTACGTCACAATGACAGTTGGCAACACAAACCACTAATCTGTGGTTGACAACATTGAGATTTCAGGCGCGCTGTCACTTGTCTTTTGAAGGGTGTGGTGCCATGTTCATAGAGTGTGAATAAAAATAATAATTATTATAGGACTGGGTCCTCTGTGATTTTATTTTACAGTATTTTTTTTTCTATTTGGATGAAGGTTTATTACACTCATTTTTATATTCTGTATCGCTCCCCGTCATAATATCACCACCACTCATGGTAAAATTTATAAAATGTCCATTGTTTGGCCAAAGCCGAACCCCTCGTGATGTATTGTACCGAAATAGAATACTTCCCGGGGTCGGATCGGGATGATTCTTTCAATGCGATAACCGGAAAAAATCCTCTTTCACCCCGCTAGCCAGAAAAAAAGCGCGCTGCAAATACAACTGTCCAGTCCAACGACCGCCCCAGTCTACGCTCCTTGTAAGATACTTCCTGGCGTCTCGTTGTTCACGGAGTTGTTAAATGTGTCTAGATAGGATGGCAAAAATTTCTCACTTTCACAAAAAGAAAATGACCCCAAAACCACAATTAGTCTTATTGTGCATTATCGAAAAGTAATTGTCACGTTGTGCGCTATTTATAGATCAAGTTCTTATCTGAAAAAAAAAAACTTCAATTTTTGGCTTTGGGATTACAAACTCTTTAAGTAATGTAAACGATTATTTTATCACGGTAAGGAAGTGCGCCACCAGGTTACGTCACAATGACAGTTGGCAACACAAACCACTAATCTGTGGTTGGCAACATTGAGATTTCAGGCGCGCTGTCACTTGTCTTTTGAAGGGTGCGGGGCCATGTTCATAGAGTGTGAATAAAGATAATTATTATAGGACTGGGTTCTCTGTGATTTTATTTTATAGTAATTTTTTCTTTTTGGATGAAGGTTTATTACACTCATTTTTATATTCTGTATCGCTCCCCGTCATAATATCACCACCACTCATGGTAAAATTTATAAAATGTCCACTGTTTGGCCAAAGCCGAACGCCTCGTGATGTATTGTACCGAAATAGAATACTTCCCGGGGTCGGATCGGGATGATTCTTTCACCGCGATAACAGGAAAAAAAACCTCTTTCACCCCGCTAACCAGAAAAAAAGCGCGCTGCCAATACAACTGTCCAGTCCAACGACCGCACCAGTCTACGCTCCTTATAAAATACTTCCTGGCGTCTCGTTGTTCACGGAGTTGTCAAATGTGTCTAGATAGGATAGCAAGAATTTCTCACTTTCACAAAAAGAAATTGACCCCAAAACCACAATTAGTCTTATTCTGCATTATCGAAAAGTAATTGTCATGTTGTGCGCTATTTATAGATCAAGTTATTATCTGAAAAAAAAAAACCTTTAATTTTTCGCTTTGGGATTACAAACTCTTTAAGTAATGTAAACGATTATTTTATCACGGTAAGGAAGTGCGCCACCAGGTTACGTCACAATGACAGTCGGCAACACAAACCACTAATCTGTGGTTGGCAACATTGAGATTTCAGGCGCGCTGTCACTTGTCTTTCGAAGGGTGTGGTGCCATGTTCATAGAGTGTGAATAAAGATAATTATTATAGGACTGGGTCCTCTGTGATTTTATTTTATTGTATTTTTTTTCTATTTGGATGAAGGTTTATTACACTCCTTTTTATATTCTGTATTGCTCCCCGTCATAATATCACCACCACCCATAGTAAAATTTATAAAATGTCTACAGTTTGGTCAAAGCCGAACGCCTCGTGATGTATTGTACCGAAATAAAATACTTCCCGGTGTCGGATCGGGATGTTTCTTTCACTGCGATAACCGGAAAAAATCCTTTTTCACCCCGCTAACCAGAAAAAAGCGCGCTGCGAATACAACTGTCCAGTCCAACGACCGCCCCAGTCTACGCTCCTTGTAAAATACTTCCTGGCGTCTCGTTGTTCACGGAGTTGTTAAATGTCTCTAGATAGGATAGCAAGAATTTCTCACTTTCACAAAAAGAAAATGACCCCAAAACCACAATTAGTCTTATTGTGCGTCATCGAAAAGTAATTGTCACGTTGTGCGCTATTGATAGATCAAGTTCTTATCTGAAAAAAAAACCTCAAATTTTTGGCTTTGGGATTACAAACTCTTTAAGTAATGTAAACGATTATTTTGTCACGGTCAGGAAGTGCGCCACCAGGTTACGTCACAATGACAGTTGGCAACACAAACCACTAATCTGTGGTTGGCAACATTGAGATTTCAGGCGCGCTGTCACTTGTCTTTTGAAGGGTGTGGTGCCATGCTCATAGCGTGTAAATAAAGATAATCATTATAGGAATGGGTTCTCTGTGATTTTATTTTATAGTAATTTTTTTCTTTTTGGATGAAGGTTTATTATACTCATTTTTATATTCTGTATCGCTCCCCGTCATAATATCACTACCACTCATGGTAAAATTTATAAAATGTCCACTGTTTGGCCAAAGCCGAACACCTCGTGATGTATTGTACCGAAATAAAATACTTCCCGGGGTCGGATCGGGATATGATTCTTTCACCGCGATAACAGGAAAAAAAACCTCTTTCACCCCGCTAACCAGAAAAAAAGCGCGCTGCAAATACAACTGTCCAGTCCAACGACCGCCCCAGTCTACGCTCCTTGTAAAATACTTCCTGGCGTCTCGTTGTTCACGGAGTTGTTAAATGTGTCTAGATAGGATAGCAAAAATTTCTCACTTTCACAAAAAGAAAATGACCCCAAAACCACAATTAGTCTTATTGTGCATTATCGAAAAGTAATTGTCACGTTGTGCGCTATTTATAGATCAAGTTCTTATCTGAAAAAAAAAACCTTTATTTTTTGGCTTTGGGATTACAAACTCTTTAAGTAATGTAAACGATTATTTTATCACGGTAAGGAAGTGCACCACCAGGTTACGTCACAATGACAGTTGGCAACACAAACCACTAATCTGTGGTTGGCAACATTGAGACTTCAGGCGCGCTGTCTCTTGTCTTTTGAAGGGTGTGGTGCCATGTTCATATAGTGTGAATAAAGATAATTATTATAGGACTGGGTCCTCTGTGATTTTATTTTATTGTATTTTTTTTCTATTTGGATGAAGGTTTATTACTCTCCTTTTTATATTCTGTATTGCTCCCCGTCATAATATCACCACCACCCATAGTAAAATTTATAAAATGTCTACAGTTTGGCCAAAGCCGAACGCCTCGTGATGTATTGTACCGAAATAAAATACTTCCCGGTGTCCGATCGGGATGTTTCTTTCACTGCGATAACCGGAAAAAATCCTTTTTCACCCCGCTAACCAGAAAAAAGCGCGCTGCGAATACAACTGTCCAGTCCAACGACCGCCCCAGTCTACGCTCCTTGTAAAATACTTCCTGGCGTCTCGTTGTTCACGGAGTTGTTAAATGTGTCTAGATAGGATAGCAAAAATTTCTCACTTTCACAAAAAGAAAATGACCCCAAAACCACAATTAGTCTTATTGTGCATTATCGAAAAGTAATTGTCACGTTGTGCGCTATTTATAGATCAAGTTCTTATCTGAAAAAAAAAACCTTTATTTTTTGGCTTTGGGATTACAAACTCTTTAAGTAATGTAAACGATTATTTTATCACGGTAAGGAAGTGCACCACCAGGTTACGTCACAATGACAGTTGGCAACACAAACCACTAATCTGTGGTTGGCAACATTGAGACTTTAGGCGCGCTGTCTCTTGTCTTTTGAAGGGTGTGGTGCCATGTTCATATAGTGTGAATAAAGATAATTATTATAGGACTGGGTCCTCTGTGATTTTATTTTATTGTATTTTTTTTCTATTTGGATGAAGGTTTATTACTCTCCTTTTTATATTCTGTATTGCTCCCCGTCATAATATCACCACCACCCATAGTAAAATTTATAAAATGTCTACAGTTTGGCCAAAGCCGAACGCCTCGTGATGTATTGTACCGAAATAAAATACTTCCCGGTGTCCGATCGGGATGTTTCTTTCACTGCGATAACCGGAAAAAATCCTTTTTCACCCCGCTAACCAGAAAAAAGCGCGCTGCGAATACAACTGTCCAGTCCAACGACCGCCCCAGTCTACGCTCCTTGTAAAATACTTCCTGGCGTCGCATTCTTCACGGAGTTTTTAAACATCTCTAGATAGGATAGCAAGAATTTCTCACTTTCACAAAAAGAAAATGACCCCAAAACCACAATTAGTCTTACTGTGCATTATCGAAAAGTAATTGTCACGTTGTGCGCTATTTATAGATCAAGTTCTTATCTGAAAAAAAAACCTTCAATTTTTGGCTTTGGGATTACAAACTCTTTAAGCAATTTAAACGATTATTTTATCACGGTAAGGAAGTGCACCACCAGGTTACGTCACAATGACAGTTGGCAACACAAACCACTAATCTGTGGTTGGCAACATTGAGATTTCAGGCGCGCTGTCACTTGTCTTTTGAAGGGTGTGGTGCCATGTTCATAGAGTGTGAATAAAGATAATTATTATAGGACTGGGTTCTCTGTGATTTTATTTTATAGTAATTTTTTTCTTTTTGGATGAAGGTTTATTACACTCATTTTTATATTCTGTATCGCTCCCCGTCATAATATCACCACCACTCATAGTAAAATTTATAAAATGTCTACAGTTTGGCCAAAGCCGAACGCCTCGTCATGTATTGTACCGAAATAAAATACTTCCCGGGGTCGGATCGGGATGATTCTTTCTCTGCGATAACCGGAAAAAATCCTCTTTCACCCCGCTAACCAGAAAAAAAGCGCGCTGCGAATACAACTGTCCAGTCCAACGACCGCCCCAGTCTACGCTCCTTGTAAAATACTTCCTGACGTCTCATTCTTCACGGAGTTTTTAAATGTATCTAGATAGGATAGCAAGAATTTCTCACTTTCACAAAAAGAAATTGACCCCAAAACCACAATTAGTCTTATTCTGCATTATCGAAAAGTAATTGTCACGTTGTGCGCTATTTATAGATCAAGTTATTATCTGAAAAAAAAAACCTTTAATTTTTCGCTTTGGGATTACAAACTCTTTAAGTAATGTAAACGATTATTTTATCACGGTAAGGAAGTGCGCCACCAGGTTACGTCACAATGACAGTTGGCAACACAAACCACTAATCTGTGGTTGGCAACATTGAGATTTCAGGCGCGCTGTCACTTGTCTTTCGAAGGGTGTGGTGCCATGTTCATAGAGTGTGAATAAAGATAATTATTATAGGACTGGGTCCTCTGTGATTTTATTTTATTGTATTTTTTTTCTATTTGGATGAAGGTTTATTACACTCCTTTTTATATTCTGTATTGCTCCCCGTCATAATATCACCACCACCCATAGTAAAATTTATAAAATGTCTACAGTTTGGCCAAAGCCGAACGCCTCGTGATGTATTGTACCGAAATAAAATACTTCCCGGTGTCGGATCGGGATGTTTCTTTCACTGCGATAACCGGAAAAAATCCTTTTTCACCCCGCTAACCAGAAAAAAGCGCGCTGCGAATACAACTGTCCAGTCCAACGACCGCCCCAGTCTACGCTCCTTGTAAAATACTTCCTGGCGTCTCTTTGTTCACGGAGTTGTCAAATGTGTCTAGATAGGATAGCAAGAATTTCTCACTTTCACAAAAAGAAAATGACCCCAAAACCACAATTAGTCTTATTGTGCATTATCGAAAAGTAATTGTCACGTTGTGCGCTATTTATAGATCAAGTTATTATCTGAAAAAAAAAACCTTTAATTTTTTGCTTTGGGATTACAAACTCTTTAAGTAATGTAAACGATTATTTTATCACGGTAAGGAAGTGCGCCACCAGGTTACGTCACAATGACAGTTGGCAACACAAACCACTAATCTGTGGTTGGCAACATTGAGATTTCAGGCGCGCTGTCACTTGTCTTTTGAAGGGTGTGGTGCCATGTTCATAGAGTGTGAATAAAGATGATCATTATAGGACTGGGTTCTCTGTGATTTTATTTTATAGTAATTTTTTTCTATTTGAATGAAAGTTTATTACACTCATTTTTATATTCTGTATCGCTCCCCGTCATAATATCACCACCACTCATAGTAAAATTTATAAAATGTCTACAGTTTGGCCAAAGCCGAACGCCTCGTGATGTATTGTAAAGAAATAAAGTACTTCCCGGGGTCGGATCGGGATGATTCTTTCACCGCGATAACAGGAAAAAAAAACCTCTTTCACCCCTCTAACCAGAAAAAAGCGCGCTGCGAATACAACTGTCCAGTCCAACGACCGGCCCAGTCTACGCTCCTTGTAAAATACTTCCTGGCGTCGCATTCTTCACGGAGTTTTTAAATGTCTCTAGATAGGATAGCAAGAATTTCTCACTTTCACAAAAAGAAAATGACCCCAAAACCACAATTAGTCTAATTGTGCATTATCGAAAAGTAATTGTCACGTTGTGCGCTATTTATAGATCAAGTTCTTATCTGAAAAAAAAACCTTCAATTTTTGGCTTTGGGATTACAAACTCTTTAAGTAATGTAAACGATTATTTTATCACGGTAAAGAAGTGCACCACCAGGTTACGTCACAATGACAGTTGGCAACACAAACCACTAATCTGTGGTTGGCAACATTGAGACTTCAGGCGCGCTGTCACTTGTCTTTTGAAGGGTGTGGTGCTATGTTCATATAGTGTGAATAAAGATAATTATTATAGGACTGGGTCCTCTGTGATTTTATTTTATTGTATTTTTTTTCTATTTGGATGAAGGTTTATTACTCTCCTTTTTATATTCTGTATTGCTCCCCGTCATAATATCACCACCACCCATAGTAAAATTTATAAAATGTCTACAGTTTGGCCAAAGCCGGACGCCTCGTGATGTATTGTACCGAATTAAAATACTTCCCGGTGTCCGATCGGGATGTTTCTTTCACTGCGATAACCGGAAAAAATCCTTTTTCACCCCGCTAACCAGAAAAAAGCGCGCTGCGAATACAACTGTCCAGTCCAACGACCGCCCCAGTCTACGCTCCTTGTAAAATACTTCCTGGCGTCGCATTCTTCACGGAGTTTTTAAATGTCTCTAGATAGGATAGCAAGAATTTCTCACTTTCACAAAGAGAAAATGACCACAAAACCACAATTAGTCTTATTGTGCATTATCGAAAAGTAATTGTCACTTTGTGCGCTATTTATAGATCAAGTTCTTATCTGAAAAAAAAACCTTTAATTTTTGGCTTTGGGATTACAAACTCTTTAAGTAATGTAAACGATAATTTTATCACGGTAAGGAAGTGCGCCACCAGCTTACGTCACAATGACAGTTGGCAACACAAACCACTAATCTGTGGTTGGCAACATTGAGACTTCAGGCGCGCTGTCACTTGTCTTTTGAAGGGTGTGGTGCCATGTTCATAGAGTGTGAATAAAGATAATTATTAGGGGACTGGGTCCTCTGTCATTTTATTTTATAGCAATTTTTTTCTTTTTGGATGAAGGTTTATTACACAAATTTTTATATTCTCTATCGCTCCCCGTCATAATATCACCACCACTCATGGTAAAATTTATAAAATGTCCACTGTTTGGCAAAAGCTGAACGCCTCGTGATGTATTGTACCGAAATAAAATACTTCCCGGAGTCGGATCGGGATGATTCTTTCACTGCGATAACCGGAAAAAATCCTCTTTCACCCCGCTAACCAGAAAAAAAGCGCACTGCGAATACAACTGTCCAGTCCAACGACCGCCCCAGTCTACGCTCCTTGTAAAATACTTCCTGGCGTCTCGTTGTTCACGGAGTTGTCAAATGTGTCTAGATAGGATAGCAAGAATTTTTCACTTTCACAAAAAGAAAATGACCCCAAAACCACAATTAGTCTTATTGCGCATTATCGAAAAGTAATTGTCACGTTGTGCGCTATTTATAGATCAAGTTCTTATCTGAAAAAAAAAACCTTCAATTTTTGGCTTTGGGATTACAAACTCTTTAAGTAATGTAAACGATTATTTTATCACGGTAAGGAAGTGCGCCACCAGGTTACGTCACAATGACAGTTGGCAACACAAACCACTAATCTGTGGTTGGCAACATTGAGACTTCAGGCGCGCTGTCTCTTGTCTTTTGAAGGGTGTGGTGCCATGTTCATATAGTGTGAATAAAGATAATTATTATAGGACTGGGTCCTCTGTGATTTTATTTTATTGTATTTTTTTTCTATTTGGATGAAGGTTTATTACTCTCCTTTTTTATATTCTGTATTGCTCCCCGTCATAATATCACCACCACCCATAGTAAAATTTATAAAATGTCCACTGTTTGGCCAAAGCCGAACCCCTCGTGATGTATTGTACCGAAATAAAATACTTCCCGGAGTCGGATCGGGATGATTCTTTCACTGCGATAACCGGAAAAAATCCTCTTTCACCCCGCTAACCAGAAAAAAAGCGCGCTGCGAATACAACTGTCCAGTCCAACGACCGCCCCAGTCTACGCTCCTTGTAAAATACTTCCTGGCGTCGCATTCTTCACGGAGTTTTTAAATGTCTCTAGATAGGATAGCAAGAATTTCTCACTTTCACAAAAAAGAAAATGACCCCAAAACCACAATTAGTCTTATTGTGCGTCATCGAAAAGTAATTGTCACGTTGTGCGCTATTGATAGATCAAGTTCTTATCTGAAAAAAAAACCTCAAATTTTTGGCTTTGGGATTACAAACTCTTTAAGTAATGTAAACGATTATTTTGTCACGGTCAGGAAGTGCGCCACCAGGTTACGTCACAATGACAGTTGGCAACACAAACCACTAATCTGTGGTTGGCAACATTGAGATTTCAGGCGCGCTGTCACTTGTCTTTTGAAGGGTGTGGTGCCATGCTCATAGAGTGTGAATAAAGATAATCATTATAGGACTGGGTTCTCTGTGATTTTATTTTATAGTAATTTTTTTCTTTTTGGATGAAGGTTTATTATACTCATTTTTATATTCTGTATCGCTCCCCGTCATAATATCACTACCACTCATGGTAAAATTTATAAAATGTCCACTGTTTGGCCAAAGCCGAACACCTCGTGATGTATTATACCGAAATAAAATACTTCCCGGGGTCGGATCGGGATGATTCTTTCACCGCGATAACAGGAAAAAAAACCTCTTTCACCCCGCTAACCAGAAAAAAAGCGCGCTGCAAATACAACTGTCCAGTCCAACGACCGCCCCAGTCTACGCTCCTTGTAAAATACTTCCTGGCGTCTCGTTGTTCACGGAGTTGTTAAATGTCTCTAGATAGGATAGCAAGAATTTCTCACTTTCACAAAAAGAAAATAACCCCAAAACCACAATTAGTCTTATTGTGCATTATCGAAAAGTAATTGTCACGTTGTGCGCTATTTATAGATCAAGTTCTTATCTGAAAAAAAAACCTTTAATTTTTGGCTTTGGGATTACAAACTCTCTAAGCAATTTAAACGATTATTTTATCACGGTAAGGAAGTGCACCACCAGGTTACGTCACAATGACAGTTGGCAACACAAACCACTAATCTGTGGTTGGCAACATTGAGATTTCAGGCGCGCTGTCACTTGTCTTTTGAAGGGTGTGGTGCCATGTTCATAGACTGTGAATAAAGATTATTATAGGACTGGGTCCTCTGTGATTTTATTTTATAGTAATTTTTTTCTATTTGGATGAAAGTTTATTACACTCATTTTTATATTCTGTATCGCTCCCCGTCATAATATCACCACCACTCATGGTAAAATTTATAAAATGTCTACTGTTTGGCCAAAACCGAACGCCTCGTGATGTATTGTACCGAAATAAAATACTTCCCGGTGTCCGATCGGGATGTTTCTTTCACTGCGATAACCGGAAAAAATCCTTTTTCACCCCGCTAACCAGAAAAAGCGCGCTGCGAATACAACTGTCCAGTCCAACGACCGCCCCAGTCTACGCTCCTTGTAAAATACTTCCTGGCGTCTCGTTGTTCACGGAGTTGTTAAATGTGTCTAGATAGGATAGCAAAAATTTCTCACTTTCACAAAAAGAAAATGACCCCAAAACCACAATTAGTCTTATTGTGCATTATCGAAAAGTAATTGTCACGTTGTGCGCTATTTATAGATCAAGTTCTTATCTGAAAAAAAAAACCTTTATTTTTTGGCTTTGGGATTACAAACTCTTTAAGTAATGTAAACGATTATTTTATCACGGTAAGGAAGTGCACCACCAGGTTACGTCACAATGACAGTTGGCAACACAAACCACTAATCTGTGGTTGGCAACATTGAGACTTCAGGCGCGCTGTCTCTTGTCTTTTGAAGGGTGTGATGCCATGTTCATATAGTGTGAATAAAGATAATTATTATAGGACTGGGTCCTCTGTGATTTTATTTTATTGTATTTTTTTTCTATTTGGATGAAGGTTTATTACTCTCCTTTTTATATTCTGTATTGCTCCCCGTCATAATATCACCACCACCCATAGTAAAATTTATAAAATGTCTACAGTTTGGCCAAAGCCGAACGCCTCGTGATGTATTGTACCGAAAGAAAATACTTCCCGGTGTCCGATCGGGATGTTTCTTTCACTGCGATAACCGGAAAAAATCCTTTTTCACCCCGCTAACCAGAAAAAAGCGCGCTGCGAAAACAACTGTCCAGTCCAACGACCGCCCCAGTCTACGCTCCTTGTAAAATACTTCCTGGCGTCGCATTCTTCACGGAGTTTTTAAACATCTCTAGATAGGATAGCAAGAATTTCTCACTTTCACAAAAAGAAAATGACCCCAAAACCACAATTAGTCTTACTGTGCATTATCGAAAAGTAATTGTCACGTTGTGCGCTATTTATAGATCAAGTTCTTATCTGAAAAAAAAACCTTCAATTTTTGGCTTTGGGATTACAAACTCTTTAAGTAATGTTAACGATTATTTTATCACGGTAAGGAAGTGCACCACCAGGTTACGTCACAATGACAGTTGGCAACACAAACCACTAATCTGTGGTTGGCAACATTGAGACTTCAGGCGCGCTGTCACTTGTCTTTCGAAGGGTGTGGTGCCATGTTCATAGAGTGTGAATAAAGATAATTATTATAGGACTGGGTCCTCTGTGATTTTATTTTATTGTATTTTTTTTCTATTTGGATGAAGGTTTATTACACTCCTTTTTATATTCTGTATTGCTCCCCGTCATAATATCACCACCACCCATAGTAAAATTTATAAAATGTCTACAGTTTGGCCAAAGCCGAACGCCTCGTGATGTATTGTACCGAAATAAAATACTTCCCGGTGTCGGATCGGGATGTTTCTTTCACTGCGATAACCGGAAAAAATCCTTTTTCACCCCGCTAACCAGAAAAAAGCGCGCTGCGAATACAACTGTCCAGTCCAACGACCGCCCCAGTCTACGCTCCTTGTAAAATACTTCCTGGCGTCTCGTTGTTCACGGAGTTGTCAAATGTGTCTAGATAGGATAGCAAGAATTTCTCACTTTCACAAAAAGAAAATGACCCCAAAACCACAATTAGTCTTATTGCGCATTATCGAAAAGTAATTGTCACGTTGTGCGCTATTTATAGATCAAGTTATTATCTGAAAAAAAAAACCCTCAATTTTTGGCT
Organism: Diaperis boleti; assembly: GCA_963583935.1. Lineage (NCBI taxonomy): Eukaryota > Metazoa > Arthropoda > Insecta > Coleoptera > Tenebrionidae > Diaperis > Diaperis boleti. The sequence goes on from OY757242.1 coordinate 7,003,295, forward strand.
TTGGGATTACAAACTCTTTAAGTAATGTAAACGATTATTTTATCACGGTAAGGAAGTGCGCCACCAGGTTACGTCACAATGACAGTTGGCAACACAAACCACTAATCTGTGGTTGGCAACATTGAGATTTCAGGCGCGCTGTCACTTGTCTTTTGAAGGGTGTGGTGCCATGTTCATAGAGTGTGAATAAAGATAATTATTATAGGACTGGGTCCTCTGTGATTTTATTTTATAGTATTTTTTTTCTTTTTGGATGAAGGTTTATTACACTCATTTTTATATTCTGTATCGCTCCCCGTCATAATATCACCACCACTCATGGTAAAATTTATAAAATGTCCACTGTTTGGCCAAAGCCGAACCCCTCGTGATGTATTGTACCGAAATAGAATACTTCCCGGGGTCGGATCGGGATGATTCTTTCACTGCGATAACCGGAAAAAATCCTCTTTCACCCCGCTAACCAGAAAAAAAGCGCGCTGCGAATACAACTGTCCAGTCCAACGACCGCCCCAGTCTACGCTCCTTGTAAGATACTTCCTGGCGTCTCGTTGTTCACGGAGTTGTTAAATGTGTCTAGATAGGATAGCAAGAATTTCTCACTTTCACAAAGAGAAAATGACCCCAAAACCACAATTAGTCTTATTGTGCATTATCGAAAACTAATTGTCACGTTGTGCACTATTTATAGATCAAGTTCTTATCTGAAAAAAAAAACCTTTAATTTTTGGCTTTGGGATTACAAACTCTTTAAGCAATTTAAACGATTATTTTATCACGGTAAGGAAGTGCACCACCAGGTTACGTCACAATGACAGTTGGCAACACAAACCACTAATCTGTGGTTGGCAACATTGAGATTTCAGGCGCGCTGTCACTTGTCTTTTGAAGGGTGTGGTGCCATGTTCATAGACTGTGAATAAAGATTATTATAGGACTGGGTCCTCTGTGATTTTATTTTATAGTAATTTTTTTCTATTTGGATGAAAGTTTATTACACTCATTTTTATATTCTGTATCGCTCCCCGTCATAATATCACCACCACTCATGGTAAAATTTATAAAATGTCTACTGTTTGGCCAAAACCGAACGCCTCGTGATGTATTGTACCGAAATAAAATACTTCCCGGGGTCGGATCGGGATGATTCTTTCACTGCGATAACCGGAAAAAATGCTTTATCACCCCGCTAACCAGAAAAAAAGCGCGCTGCGAATACAACTGTCCAGTCCATCGACCGCCCCAGTCTACGCTCCTTGTAAAATACTTCCTGGCGTCTCGTTGTTCACGGAGTTGTTAAATGTGTCTAGATAGGATGGCAAGAATTTCTCACTTTCACAAAAAGAAAATGACCCCAAAACCACAATTAGTCTTAATGTGCATTATCGAAAAGTAATTGTCACGTTGTGCGCTATTTATAGATCAAGTTCTTATCTGAAAAAAAAAACCTTCAATTTTTGGCTTTGGGATTACAAACTCTTTAAGTAATGTAAACGATTATTTTATCACGGTAAGGAAGTGCACCACCAGGTTACGTCACAATGACAGTTGGCAACACAAACCACTAATCTGTGGTTGGCAACATTGAGATTTCAGGCGCGCTGTCACTTGTCTTTTGAAGGGTGTGATGCCATGTTCATAGAGTGTGAATAAAGATAATTATTATAGGACTGGGTTCTCTATGATTTTATTTTATAGTAATTTTTTTCTTTTTGGATGAAGGTTTATTACACTCATTTTTATATTCTGTATCGCTCCCCGTCATAATATCACCACCACTCATGGTAAAATTTATAAAATGTCTACTGTTTGGCCAAAGCCGAACGCCTCGTGATGTATTGTACCGAAATAAAATACTTCCCGGGGTCACCTCGGGCGACAACCACTGCATCAAACCATTAACATGACGAAATAAAATACTTCCCGACGTCTTGGTGTTCACGGTGTTATTAAATGTCTGTAGATAAGAGCAAGTATTTCTCATTTTCACAAAAGGAAAATAACCCCAAAGCCACAATCAGTCTTATTGCTAGCATTTTCAAAAGGTAATTGACACATTATGCGGTATCTATAAATCAAATTCTTATTTCAAAAAAAAATATGACATTTACATACTCTTTAAGTAATTTTTTTATATAAAATGTCTACTGTTTGGCCAAAGCCGAACGCCTCGCGTTGTATATTACCGCTCACATAAGGAAATAAAATACTTGCCGGTGTCGGATCAGTGATAATTCTTTCAACCCGGTAACCGGAAAAGATATTCTTTTACCACGGTAATTAGAAAAATAGCGCGCTGCGAAAACAATCATCCGGGAACCGTTACAACCGCCCCTCATCACCTCGGACCACAACCTCTGCATGGAAACATCAACATCACGAAATAAAATACTTCCTCTCGTCTCGTTGTTCATGGAGTTGTTAAATGTCTCTAGATAGGTTAGCAAGGATTTCGCACTTTCACAAAAGAAAAATAGCTCCAAAGCCACAATCAGTCTTATTGCTAGCATTTTCAAAAGGTAATTGACACATTATGCGGTATTTATAGATCAAATTCTTATCTGAAAAAAAAACTTTGACATTTATATACTCTTTAAGTTATTTGTTTTATATAAAATGTCTACTGTTTGGCCAAAACCGAACGCCTCGCGTTGTATCGTACCGTTCACATAATGAAATAAAATAATTTCCGGTGTCGGATCGGAATGATTCTTTCACCCCGGTACCAAGAAAAATAGTGCGCTGCGAGAACAACTGTCCCGGAACCGCAACGACCGCCCCCAGCCTACGGCCCTTGTCACCACGGGCCACAAACTCTGCATCGAACAATTAACATGACGAAATTAAATATTTCCTGACGTCTTGGTGCTCACGGAGTTATTAAATGACTGTAGATAAGATAGCAAGAATTTCTCACTTTCACAAAAGGAAAATAACCTCAAAGCCACAATCAGTCTTATTGCTTGCGTTTTCAAAAGGTAATTGACATGTAGTGCGATATTTACATATCAATGTTATATAAAAAAATGACTTCGGGATTTACATACCCTAAATTATTTTTTCTTTCTAAATGAAGTCGGACTCATTGTGAGATTTGGTATATTATATCACCACCACTTATGGTAAAATTTATAAAATGTCCACTGTTTGGCCAAAGCCGAACGCCTCGCGTTGTATCGGACCATTCACATTACGAAATAAAATACTTCCCGGTGTCGGATCGATATGATTCTTTCACCCCGGTGACCAGAAAAATAGCGCGCTGCGAAAACAACTGTACCGGAACCGCAACGACCGCCCCCAGCCTACGCCCCTTGTCACCTCGGGCCACAACCTCTGCGTCGAACCATTAACATGACGAAATAAAATACTTCCTGGCGTCTCGTTTTTCGCGGAGTTGTTAAATGTATCCAGATAGGATAGCAAGGATTTCTCACTTTCAGAAAAGGAAAATAACCCTAAGGCCACAATCAATCTTATTGCTAGATATTCAAAAGGTAATTCACAAGTTGTGCGGTATTTATAGATCAAGTTCTTGTCTGAAAAAAAAACACTTAATTTTTGACTTTGGGATTTACATACTCTTTAAGTTATTTTTTTCTTTTTTGATGAAGTTTTATTACACTCATGCTAAAATTTATAAAATGTGCAATGTTTTAAAAATTTTGCGTATTTAACTCGACAGAAAATAAAATAAACGTGTGGCATCGGTACCCGCCTTGGATACTCTGTGACGCTTGTTACGGTAGGAATGCCTAAAGCGCCAGTTTTTAACGTGGTATGCTCCACTTGACCATGGCTTAATCGGAGTACCGTAAGCTGGGGGGTCAGGTCAGATTAGGTTTAGCGGGGAGAGCAAAAACAGTCGATCGGTATTACGATCTTTATTAATTAAGCTACTGTATACAAGGCACTATTTATATCTACTATTTACACGGGGTCTCTCCACGCTGCCTTTATCGCCGGCAGTAGTTTCTACCTTTTTGTCGGCCTGGTCGAGCCCTCCGCATCTACGTCTATATCTCTCTCTTCGACTTCTGTTCTTCTTCCACGTGTCTCTTTCCTCCTTCTTTAATTTTTTCGGTCGGGCGTGTGGCCTCATCCTAACGGTAATGTCCAGCGGTCGCCCCTATATAGAGCATGAGCGCTGCCCCGTTGTTTATCAACGTGACCTCTGCTCCACGGGTCGGCAGCGACTAGAGACGGTATGAAGGATTCTTGACGTCGGCATCAGGAGCGCGCTATTTCACTGAGTGATTGGGAGCAATTCGGTGCGTTACCACTAGGCCGGGAAACATTCAAAATCCTTTAACTCGTAGAAAGTGACACAGATTTCGCAACGCATTCGCCGGTCTACGTGAGCCCGCGTATAAAACTTTCACTATGAAAACCCTCCATCATCCGCGAAAGAGGGTTAAAACAAACTTTCCTAAGCACACTTTCAATAACAACTTGATCCAGATTTATGCGAGCGACCCTTAAGAGCGAAGATTTAATAGTTCCGCAGGTGACTCCCGAAACATCCCGTGTTTCAATATCGCATCCAGCTCGCGTTGTCCGTTACCCTCGTCGGATTCCGGATCGATATTGAAAAAAACTCCGGCAACCTTCCAACATTATGACGTTTCGGAGGGGGATTCCCGGATAATTCGGGCCGCAGTTAAGTCCGGGCAATAAATTCCCGCTCGGATGCTTGATAAATCCCACTTTTAGTGTCGGGTCGAGCCGCAAAAATGTGGATCAAGAGGGGAGACGATTAAGGAAGTGGCACCTTGCAGCTGACAAGTCCTAAGTAAACATATGGGGGCGATAAGGCGTGGTGATGTGTTTGAGAGCGATAATTTGTGAAGGAAAAATTGAGAGTTTGGTGATTGATAAAGTTGGTGGAAGTGGAATTGTTGTCACCACGCAATCGTCTTTAATTTGAATTTTTTTTGAACAAACATGTCTAACTTTAAAGAGATATCTATATAGCTTCTATGATCGGGATTTAAGAATTTGATCGTAGATCGAACGCCTCAAGCGATTGTCTATTTTGAAGAGAGATGCACAATCTATAAACAATCTGGGAAAGTTTGTCTAAAGAGATGTGCGGATAGAATGTCAACGTGTAGCTTTATCGGTTTGGTTTTAAATTAGATTTTTTTCATCTAAGAGTCACGTAAAGTACGAAGGAGTTGCTTTGTGTTCCTACGTTTTATTACGTCGCCGTTCCGGCTATTGAATTATACTGGATTGCATTAGAGACTTTGTTGTCGGAAGGTAACAAACAAGAGGTTTTATATTTAGCGTTTAAATTTAAGACAGATTAATCTTTTAATAACAAAATGGAAAGTGTAACGATAGGATACAGGAAATTAAAGCATCTTTGCCATTTTTGGCGAGCTTGTTTGATTGACTTTCAGAAGAACTTTTAATTATTTCTTGAGTCGGCCGTCGTTCTACTATTTGTTCACATAACCAATTAAAATACTTCCCGGTGTCGGATCGAGATGGTCCTTTTACCCCGGTACCCAGAAAAATAGCGCACATACCTCCTGACGTTTGATCGGGATAGTTCTTTCATGCCGGCGACTAGCAGTAAAAAACCGCGTTCCGGATACTGCTCTCCCGGATTTTCCGCGTTGCCCGGAACTGCCGCCGCATAAAAGAAGCTCCGCTCTCATTGAAGAGTTAGTTCTGTTGTGCCGACTAGACGATCGCCGTGTAAATATCTGTGAAAATAATTGCATGCATGACGCTCACCGAGTAAAAAAAGCTCTGGCGTAACTGCTCCAAATGTAACGAACCATTATAAAAAGAAAACATCACATATCATTATATTTCCATTTTCCTTCTCAATTTGTCCCACAACATAACGCCAACAAACACAATTAACAAAAAGGCCTTCTCACCGCAAACACAACACTCATATAAAGAGTATCCAAAGTTTTTATTCAACGCAAGAATTCTAAAGTTACATATTCGTACAGCTGCGACAACGAATGGCGCCATTTACCTGATTTAGAAAGCCCATTATATTAAACTTAATGGAAGACGGCTCCTAAATGGGGCATAATCCCATTGTTTTTCGTAATTCTGTGTTGTAATTGTAAGATTTTCAGGGCGCTTTCAGAGGGATGCCTTTAATATTTAATGCGGTTTTTTATCAGGCGAGAGCGCGGATGGGGCTCTACTTGGAGAATAATTTGTGTACGGCTGTTGGATTCTTGTTTTGTTCTAGGGGGACTAATAATGCAAATAATTCACCTTGTCGCATGGTGGTGCAAAAATAAAAATGTAACTGCGGGCATTAAAATACAAAACAGTTCTGAAATCTTTAGGGGTTCCTATACGCAACATGCGAATATTTTTATCATCTAAATTTGACCCCTTGTAGTCGCAAAATCCATCAATCACAAACATGCATCTACACTAGTCCGACAATGTCACAGGCAGCACAAACATGTTCAACAATGTATTTCGGACCATAAATAAGTGTCGCCTACACATATACAACACTTCCGATCTTGAATAATAAATTCGCAATAAAACAACTTTACACATATCGCAATTTTAGTTGAAATGCAGCGCGTTCAAGTTTTTAACACCTTTCAACATCATTAATCAAAAGCAACGGATGTGAGCTCATATTTCCTCCTGACGGGCGGTAAGAAACACATTACAGACAATGTTTCTCCTCCATTATTTATTAGAACGAAGCACTGAAACTGTGACCACAAAATATTCCTGAAAATCCTCACACCCATTCGACACTACAAATGCGCGTTGATTGCAAAGCTGTAATCGTGCCATCAAACCGAACGCATTTAGTAATTTTTCCAAATTTCTGTAAATCATGTATTCAAACGTGTGATCATACGCTTTTGTGAAACCGATGTGGATATGACAATTAATACTTCATTCAGACACGTAATAAACCCGCGCTTTTCACCACGCCACAAGCCAAAAGAGGCTTCCAGGAATGAAATTCGTTTGGTGGGCGACGGTTTGTCAGTTTTGCTACAATTTGCGGACAATTAATTCTACTTGCAGTTTGTAATAATTTCATCAGGTCTACAATTTAGTTCATCAGAGATACGTAAAATATTTAGTATGTACGTAGTTTTGGTGGGGAAGCTATTTACCCTTTTGTGCTTTGGTTTGGTTTTCGATTCTAACTATTATAAACAGATGAATATAGTGCAAATAAGGTCGTACAACTTGTAGTCTAATATTTCTTGTTATTAGCAATGTGCCACAACAATTCTTATGTCTCTCATGCCCAAAGATGATAGTTTGATGCCTTTTTGACTCAACTTTATAACCAAAAAAAGTATCGTAACCATTATAGTCGATGTAAACGTTTTTGTCAATATCTAAACCTTGTGAATCCATTTCAAATTACTGGCGTTGACCATGAGCCGATTTATAGACGACCTAGTAAAAAATGTCGCGTTTATCTGTAGTCAAAATTTCATATCGATATCTTGACAACCTCTGGAGTATTTTATAGATGAATATGAGCAACTGTGATCCAGTAAAGAAAATCATGGATTTGACTGTTAATTTCTCTAAAAATTAACTAATTGAGTTAGAGAGCTAATTTATCGACGACCAACTAAACAAAGTCGTTTTTATGTGTAGTCAAAATTTCATATCGATATCTTGACAACCTTTGGAGTATTTGATAGATGAAGATGAGCAACTGTGATCCAGTAAAGAAAATAAAGGATTTGACTGTTAATTTCTCTAAAAATTAACTAATTGAGTTAGAGAGCTGATTTATCGACGACCAATTAAACAAAGTCGTTTTTAAGCGCTGTCAAAATTTCATATCGATATCTTGACAATCATCGGAGTATTTGATAGATGAATATGAGCAACTGTGATCCGGTAAAGAAAATAAAGGATTTGACTTTTAATTTCTCTGGAAATTAACTAATTGAGATAGAGAGCTCATTTATCGACGACCAATTAAACAAAGTCGCTTTTAAGCGCTGTCAAAATTTCATATCGATATCTTGACGATCATCGGAGTATTTGATAGATGAATATGAGCAACTGTGATCCGGTAAAGAAAATAAAGGATTTGACTTTTAATTTCTCTGAAAATTAACTAATTGAGTTAGAGACCTGATTTATCGACGACCAATTAAACAAAGTCGTTTTTAAGCGCTGTCAAAATTTCATATCGATATCTTGACAATCATCGGAGTATTTGATAGATGAATATGAGCAACTGTGATCCGGTAAAGAAAATAAAGGATTTGACTTTTAATTTCTCTGAAAATTAACTAATTGAGTTAGAGACCTGATTTATCGACGACCAATTAAACAAAGTCGTTTTTAAGCGCTGTCAAAATTTCATATCAATATCTTGACAATCATCGGAGTATTTGATAGATGAATATGAGCAACTGTGATCCGGTAAATAAAATAAAGGATTTGACTTTTAATTTCTCTGAAAATTAACTAATTGAGTTAGAGACCTGATTTATCGACGACCAATTAAACAAAGTTGTTTTTAAGCGCTGTCAAAATTTCATATCGATATCTTGACAATCATCGGAGTATTTGATAGATGAATATGAGCAACTGTGATCCGGTAAAGAAAATAAAGGATTTGACTTTTAATTTCTCTGGAAATTAACTAATTGAGTTAGAGACCTGATTTATCGACGACCAATTAAACAAAGTCGTTTTTAAGCGCTGTCAAAATTTCATATCGATATCTTGACAATCATCGGAGTATTTGATAGATGAATATGAGCAACTGTGATCCAGTATAGAAAATAAAGGATTTGACTTTTAATCTCTCTGGAAATTAACTAATTGAATTAGAGACCTGATTTATCGACGACCAATTAAACAAAGTCGTTTTTAAGCGCTGTCAAAATTTCATATCGATATCTTGACAATCATCGGAGTATTTGATAGATGAATATGAGCAACTGTGATCCGGTAAATAAAATAAAGGATTTGACTTTTAATTTCTCTGAAAATTAACTAATTGAGTTAGAGACCTGATTTATCGACGACCAATTAAACAAAGTTGTTTTTAAGCGCTGTCAAAATTTCATATCGATATCTTGACAATCATCGGAGTATTTGATAGATGAATATGAGCAACTGTGATCCGGTAAAGAAAATAAAGGATTTGACTTTTAATTTCTCTGGAAATTAACTAATTGAGTTAGAGACCTGATTTATCGACGACCAATTAAACAAAGTCGTTTTTAAGCGCTGTCAAAATTTCATATCGATATCTTGACAATCATCGGAGTATTTGATAGATGAATATGAGCAACTGTGATCCGGTGAAGAAAATAAAGGATTTGACTTTTAATTTCTCTGGAAATTAACTAATTGAGTTAGAGACCTGATTTATCGACGACCAATTAAACAAAGTCGTTTTTAAGCGCTGTCAAAATTTCATATCGATATCTTGACAATCATCGGAGTATTTGATAGATGAATATGAGCAACTGTGATCCAGTAAAGAAAATAAAGGATTTGACTTTTAATTTCTCTGGAAATTAACCAATTGAGTTAGAGAGCTGATTTATCGACGACCAATTAAACAAAGTCGTTTTTAAGCGCTGTCAAAATTTCATATCGATATCTTGACGATCATCGGAGTATTTGATAGATGAATATGAGCAACTGTGATCCGGTAAAGAAAATAAAGGATTTGACTTTTAATTTCTCTGAAAATTAACTAATTGAGTGAGAGACCTGATTTATCGACGACCAATTAAACAAAGTCGTTTTTAAGCGCTGTCAAAATTTCATATCGATATCTTGACAATCATCGGAGTATTTGATAGATGAATATGAGCAACTGTGATCCGGTAAAGAAAATAAAGGATTTGACTTTTAATTTCTCTGAAAATTAACTAATTGAGTGAGAGACCTGATTTATCGACGACCAATTAAACAAAGTCGCTTTTAAGCGCTGTCAAAATTTCATATCGATATCTTGACGATCATCGGAGTATTTGATAGATGAATATGAGCAACTGTGATCCGGTAAAGAAAATAAAGGATTTGACTTTTAATTTCTCTGAAAATTAACTAATTGAGTGAGAGACCTGATTTATCGACGACCAATTAAACAAAGTCGTTTTTAAGCGCTGTCAAAATTTCATATCGATATCTTGACAATCATCGGAGTATTTGATAGATGAATATGAGCAACTGTGATCCGGTAAAGAAAATAAAGGATTTGACTTTTAATTTCTCTGAAAATTAACTAATTGAGTGAGAGACCTGATTTATCGACGACCAATTAAACAAAGTCGCTTTTAAGCGCTGTCAAAATTTCATATCGATATCTTGACGATCATCGGAGTATTTGATAGATGAATATGAGCAACTGTGATCCGGTAAAGAAAATAAAGGATTTGACTTTTAATTTCTCTGAAAATTAACTAATTGAGTGAGAGACCTGATTTATCGACGACCAATTAAACAAAGTCGTTTTTAAGCGCTGTCAAAATTTCATATCGATATCTTGACAATCATCGGAGTATTTGATAGATGAATATGAGCAACTGTGATCCGGTAAAGAAAATAAAGGATTTGACTTTTAATTTCTCTGAAAATTAACTAATTGAGTTAGAGACCTGATTTATCGACGACTAATTAAACAAAGTCGTTTTTAAGCGCTGTCAAAATTTCATATCGATATCTTGACAATCATCGGAGTATTTGATAGATGAAGATGAGCAACTGTGATCCGGTTAAGAAAATAAAGGATTTGACTTTTAATTTCTCTGAAAATTAACTAATTGAGTTAGAGACCTGATCTATCGACGACCAATTAAACAAAGTCGTTTTTAAGCGCTGTCAAAATTTCATATCAATATCTTGACAATCATCGGAGTATTTGATAGATGAATATGAGCAACTGTGATCCGGTAAAGAAAATAAAGGATTTGACTTTTAATTTCTCTGGAAATTAACTAATTGAGTTAGAGAGCTGATTTATCGACGACCAATTAAACAAAGTCGTTTTTAAACGCTGTCAAAATTTCATATCGATATCTTGACAATCATCGGAGTATTTGATAGATGTATATGAGCAACTGTGATCCAGTATAGAAAATAAAGGATTTGACTTTTAATCTCTCTGGAAATTAACTAATTGAATTAGAGACCTGATTTATCGACGACCAATTAAACAAAGTCGTTTTTAAGCGCTGTCAAAATTTCATATCGATATCTTGACAATCATCGGAGTATTTGATAGATGAATATGAGCAACTGTGATCCGGTAAAGAAAATAATAGATTTGACTGTTAATTTCCCTAAAAATTATCTAATTGAGTTAGAGAGCTGATTTATCGACGACCAATTAAACAAAGTCGTTTTTAAGCGCTGTCAAAATTTCATATCGATATCTTGACAATCATCGGAGTATTTGATAGATGAATATGAGCAACTGTGATCCGGTAAAGAAAATAAAGGATTTGACTTTTAATTTCTCTGAAAATTAACTAATTGAGTGAGAGACCTGATTTATCGACGACCAATTAAACAAAGTCGCTTTTAAGCGCTGTCAAAATTTCATATCGATATCTTGACGATCATCGGAGTATTTGATAGATGAATATGAGCAACTGTGATCCAGTAAAGAAAATAAAGGATTTGACTTTTAATTTCTCTGGAAATTAACTAATTGAGTTAGAGACCTGATTTATCGACGACCAATTAAACAAAGTCGTTTTTAAGCGCTGTCAAAATTTCATATCGATATCTTGACAATCATCGGAGTATTTGATAGATGAATATGAGCAACTGTGATCCGGTAAAGAAAATAAAGGATTTGACTTTTAATTTCTCTGAAAATTAACTAATTGAGTGAGAGACCTGATTTATCGACGACCAATTAAACAAAGTCGCTTTTAAGCGCTGTCAAAATTTCATATCGATATCTTGACGATCATCGGAGTATTTGATAGATGAATATGAGCAACTGTGATCCAGTAAAGAAAATAAAGGATTTGACTTTTAATTTCTCTGAAAATTAACTAATTGAGTTAGAGACCTGATTTATCGACGACCAATTAAACAAAGTCGTTTTTAAGCGCTGTCAAAATTTCATATCGATATCTTGACAATCATCGGAGTATTTGATAGATGAATATGAGCAACTGTGATCCGGTAAAGAAAATAAAGGATTTGACTTTTAATTTCTCTGAAAATTAACTAATTGAGTGAGAGACCTGATTTATCGACGACCAATTAAACAAAGTCGTTTTTAAGCGCTGTCAAAATTTCATATCGATATCTTGACGATCATCGGAGTATTTGATAGATGAATATGAGCAACTGTGATCCAGTAAAGAAAATAAAGGATTTGACTTTTAATTTCTCTGAAAATTAACTAATTGAGTTAGAGACCTGATTTATCGACGACCAATTAAACAAAGTCGTTTTTAAGCGCTGTCAAAATTTCATATCGATATCTTGACGATCATCGGAGTATTTGATAGATGAATATGAGCAACTGTGATCCAGTAAAGAAAATAAAGGATTTGACTTTTAATTTCTCTGAAAATTAACTAATTGAGTTAGAGACCTGATTTATCGACGACCAATTAAACAAAGTCGTTTTTAAGCGCTGTCAAAATTTCATATCGATATCTTGACAATCATCGGAGTATTTGATAGATGAATATGAGCAACTGTGATCCGGTAAAGAAAATAAAGGATTTGACTTTTAATTTCTCTGAAAATTAACTAATTGAGTGAGAGACCTGATTTATCGACGACCAATTAAACAAAGTCGCTTTTAAGCGCTGTCAAAATTTCATATCGATATCTTGACGATCATCGGAGTATTTGATAGATGAATATGAGCAACTGTGATCCAGTAAAGAAAATAAAGGATTTGACTTTTAATTTCTCTGAAAATTAACTAATTGAGTTAGAGACCTGATTTATCGACGACCAATTAAACAAAGTCGTTTTTAAGCGCTGTCAAAATTTCATATCGATATCTTGACAATCATCGGAGTATTTGATAGATGAATATGAGCAACTGTGATCCGGTAAAGAAAATAAAGGATTTGACTTTTAATTTCTCTGAAAATTAACTAATTGAGTTAGAGACCTGATTTATCGACGACTAATTAAACAAAGTCGTTTTTAAGCGCTGTCAAAATTTCATATCGATATCTTGACAATCATCGGAGTATTTGATAGATGAAGATGAGCAACTGTGATCCGGTAAAGAAAATAAAGGATTTGACTTTTAATTTCTCTGAAAATTAACTAATTGAGTTAGAGACCTGATTTATCGACGACCAATTAAACAAAGTCGTTTTTAAGCGCTGTCAAAATTTCATATCAATATCTTGACAATCATCGGAGTATTTGATAGATGAATATAAGCAACTGTGATCCAGTAAAGAAAATAAAGGATTTGACTTTTAATTTCTCTGGAAATTAACTAATTGAGTTAGAGAGCTGATTTATCGACGACCAATTAAACAAAGTCGTTTTTAAACGTTGTCAAAATTTCATATCGATATCTTGACAATCATCGGAGTATTTGATAGATGAATATGAGCAACTGTGATCCAGTATAGAAAATAAAGGATTTGACTTTTAATCTCTCTGGAAATTAACTAATTGAATTAGAGACCTGATTTATCGACGACCAATTAAACAAAGTCGTTTTTAAGCGCTGTCAAAATTTCATATCGATATCTTGACAATCATCGGAGTATTTGATAGATGAATATGAGCAACTGTGATCCGGTAAAGAAAATAATAGATTTGACTGTTAATTTCCCTAAAAATTATCTAATTGAGTTAGAGAGCTGATTTATCGACGACCAATTAAACAAAGTCGTTTTTAAGCGCTGTCAAAATTTCATATCGATATCTTGACAATCATCGGAGTATTTGATAGATGAATATGAGCAACTGTGATCCGGTAAAGAAAATAAAGGATTTGACTTTTAATTTCTCTGAAAATTAACTAATTGAGTGAGAGACCTGATTTATCGACGACCAATTAAACAAAGTCGCTTTTAAGCGCTGTCAAAATTTCATATCGATATCTTGACGATCATCGGAGTATTTGATAGATGAATATGAGCAACTGTGATCCGGTAAAGAAAATAAAGGATTTGACTGTTAATTTCCCTAAAAATTATCTAATTGAGTTAGAGAGCTGATTTATCGACGACCAATTAAACAAAGTCGTTTTTAAGCGCTGTCAAAATTTCATATCGATATCTTGACAATCATCGGAGTATTTGATAGATGAATATGAGCAACTGTGATCCGGTAAAGAAAATAAAGGATTTGACTTTTAATTTCTCTGAAAATTAACTAATTGAGTGAGAGACCTGATTTATCGACGACCAATTAAACAAAGTCGCTTTTAAGCGCTGTCAAAATTTCATATCGATATCTTGACGATCATCGGAGTATTTGATAGATGAATATGAGCAACTGTGATCCAGTAAAGAAAATAAAGGATTTGACTTTTAATTTCTCTGGAAATTAACCAATTGAGTTAGAGAGCTGATTTATCGACGACCAATTAAACAAAGTCGTTTTTAAGCGCTGTCAAAATTTCATATCGATATCTTGACAATCATCGGAGTATTTGATAGATGAATATGAGCAACTGTGATCCGGTAAAGAAAATAAAGGATTTGACTTTTAATTTCTCTGGAAATTAACTAATTGAGTTAGAGACATGATTTATCGACGACCAATTAAACAAAGTCGTTTTTAAGCGCTGTCAAAATTTCATATCGATATCTTGACAACCTTTTGAGTATCTGATAGATGAATATGAGCAACTGTGATCCAGTAAAGGAAATAAAGGATTTGACTGTTAATTTCTCTAAAAATTAACTAATTGAGTTAGAGAGCTGATTTTTATCGACGACCAATTACTAAACAAAGTCGCTTTTATGTGTAGTCAAAATTTCATATCGATATCTTGACAACCTTCGGAGTATCTGATAGATGAATATGAGCAACTGTGATCCAGTAAAGGAAATAAAGGATTTGACTGCTAATTTCTCTAAAAATTAACTAATTGAGTTAGAGAGCTGATTTATCGACGACCAATTACTAAACAAAGTCGCTTTTATGTGTAGTCGAAATTTCATATCGATATCTTGACAACCTTTGCAGTATTTGATAGATGAATATGAGCAACTGTGATCCAGTAAAGAAAATAAAGGATTTGACTGTTAATTTCTCTAAAAATTAACTAATTGAGTTAGAGAGCTGATTTATCGACGACCAATTACTAAACAAAGTCGCTTTTATGTGTAGTCGAAATTTCATATCGATATCTTGACAACCTCTGGGGTATTTGATAGATGAATATGAGCAACTGTGATAGAGTAAAGGAAATAAAGGATTTGACTGTTAATTTCTCTAAAAATTAACTAATTGAGTTAGAGAGCTGATTTATCGACGACCAATTACTAAACAAAGTCGCTTTTATGTGCAGTCAAAATTTCATATCGATATCTTGACAACCTTTTGAGTATCTGATAGATGAATATGAGCAACTGTGATCCAGTAAAGGAAATAAAGGATTTTACTGCTAATTTCTCTAAAAATTAACTAATTGAGTTAGAGAGCTGATTTATCGACGACCAATTACTAAACAAGGTCGCTTTTATGTGTAGTCAAAATTTCATATCGATATCTTGACAACCTTTGCAGTATTTGATAGATGAATATGAGCAACTGTGATCCGGTAAAGAAAATAAAGGATTTGACTTTTAATTTCTCTGGAAATTAACTAATTGAGTTAGAGACCTGATTTATCGACGACCAATTAAACAAAGTCGCTTTTATGTGCAGTCAAAATTTCATATGGATATCTTGACAACTTTCGGAGTATTTTACAGATGAATATGAGCAACTATGATCAAGTACAGAAAATAAAGGATTTGACTGTTAATTTCTCTAAAAATTAACTAATTGAGTTAGAGAGCTGATTTATCGACGACCAATTAAACAAAGTCGCTTTTATGTGCAGTCAAAATTTCATATGGATATCTTGACAACTTTCGGAGTATTTTACAGATGAATATGAGCAACTGTGATCCGGTGAAGGAAATAAAGGATTTGACTGCTAATTTCTCTAAAAATTAACTAATTGAGTTAGAGAGCTGATTTATCGACGACCAATTAAACAAAGTCGTTTTTAAGCGCTGTCAAAATTTCATATCGATATCTTGACAATCATCGGAGTATTTGATAGATGAATATGAGCAACTGTGATCCGGTAAAGAAAATAAAGGATTTGACTTTTAATTTCTCTGAAAATTAACTAATTGAGTGAGAGACCTGATTTATCGACGACCAATTAAACAAAGTCGCTTTTAAGCGCTGTCAAAATTTCATATCGATATCTTGACGATCATCGGAGTATTTGATAGATGAATATGAGCAACTGTGATCCAGTAAAGAAAATAAAGGATTTGACTTTTAATTTCTCTGGAAATTAACCAATTGAGTTAGAGAGCTGATTTATCGACGACCAATTAAACAAAGTCGTTTTTAAGCGCTGTCAAAATTTCATATCGATATCTTGACAATCATCGGAGTATTTGATAGATGAATATGAGCAACTGTGATCCGGTAAAGAAAATAAAGGATTTGACTTTTAATTTCTCTGGAAATTAACTAATTGAGTTAGAGACATGATTTATCGACGACCAATTAAACAAAGTCGTTTTTAAGCGCTGTCAAAATTTCATATCGATATCTTGACAACCTTTTGAGTATCTGATAGATGAATATGAGCAACTGTGATCCAGTAAAGAAAATAAAGGATTTGACTTTTAATTTCTCTGAAAATTAACTAATTGAGTTAGAGACCTGATTTATCGACGACCAATTAAACAAAGTCGTTTTTAAGCGCTGTCAAAATTTCATATCGATATCTTGACAATCATCGGAGTATTTGATAGATGAATATGAGCAACTGTGATCCGGTAAAGAAAATAAAGGATTTGACTTTTAATTTCTCTGAAAATTAACTAATTGAGTGAGAGACCTGATTTATCGACGACCAATTAAACAAAGTCGTTTTTAAGCGCTGTCAAAATTTCATATCGATATCTTGACAATCATCGGAGTATTTGATAGATGAATATGAGCAACTGTGATCCGGTAAAGAAAATAAAGGATTTGACTTTTAATTTCTCTGAAAATTAACTAATTGAGTTAGAGACCTGATTTATCGACGACTAATTAAACAAAGTCGTTTTTAAGCGCTGTCAAAATTTCATATCGATATCTTGACAATCATCGGAGTATTTGATAGATGAAGATGAGCAACTGTGATCCGGTAAAGAAAATAAAGGATTTGACTTTTAATTTCTCTGAAAATTAACTAATTGAGTTAGAGACCTGATTTATCGACGACCAATTAAACAAAGTCGTTTTTAAGCGCTGTCAAAATTTCATATCAATATCTTGACAATCATCGGAGTATTTGATAGATGAATATGAGCAACTGTGATCCAGTAAAGAAAATAAAGGATTTGACTTTTAATTTCTCTGGAAATTAACTAATTGAGTTAGAGAGCTGATTTATCGACGACCAATTAAACAAAGTCGTTTTTAAACGCTGTCAAAATTTCATATCGATATCTTGACAATCATCGGAGTATTTGATAGATGAATATGAGCAACTGTGATCCAGTATAGAAAATAAAGGATTTGACTTTTAATCTCTCTGGAAATTAACTAATTGAATTAGAGACCTGATTTATCGACGACCAATTAAACAAAGTCGTTTTTAAGCGCTGTCAAAATTTCATATCGATATCTTGACAATCATCGGAGTATTTGATAGATGAATATGAGCAACTGTGATCCGGTAAAGAAAATAATAGATTTGACTGTTAATTTCCCTAAAAATTATCTAATTGAGTTAGAGAGCTGATTTATCGACGACCAATTAAACAAAGTCGTTTTTAAGCGCTGTCAAAATTTCATATCGATATCTTGACAATCATCGGAGTATTTGATAGATGAATATGAGCAACTGTGATCCGGTAAAGAAAATAAAGGATTTGACTTTTAATTTCTCTGAAAATTAACTAATTGAGTGAGAGACCTGATTTATCGACGACCAATTAAACAAAGTCGCTTTTAAGCGCTGTCAAAATTTCATATCGATATCTTGACGATCATCGGAGTATTTGATAGATGAATATGAGCAACTGTGATCCGGTAAAGAAAATAAAGGATTTGACTGTTAATTTCCCTAAAAATTATCTAATTGAGTTAGAGAGCTGATTTATCGACGACCAATTAAACAAAGTCGTTTTTAAGCGCTGTCAAAATTTCATATCGATATCTTGACAATCATCGGAGTATTTGATAGATGAATATGAGCAACTGTGATCCGGTAAAGAAAATAAAGGATTTGACTTTTAATTTCTCTGAAAATTAACTAATTGAGTGAGAGACCTGATTTATCGACGACCAATTAAACAAAGTCGCTTTTAAGCGCTGTCAAAATTTCATATCGATATCTTGACGATCATCGGAGTATTTGATAGATGAATATGAGCAACTGTGATCCAGTAAAGAAAATAAAGGATTTGACTTTTAATTTCTCTGGAAATTAACCAATTGAGTTAGAGAGCTGATTTATCGACGACCAATTAAACAAAGTCGTTTTTAAGCGCTGTCAAAATTTCATATCGATATCTTGACAATCATCGGAGTATTTGATAGATGAATATGAGCAACTGTGATCCGGTAAAGAAAATAAAGGATTTGACTTTTAATTTCTCTGGAAATTAACTAATTGAGTTAGAGACATGATTTATCGACGACCAATTAAACAAAGTCGTTTTTAAGCGCTGTCAAAATTTCATATCGATATCTTGACAACCTTTTGAGTATCTGATAGATGAATATGAGCAACTGTGATCCAGTAAAGGAAATAAAGGATTTGACTGTTAATTTCTCTAAAAATTAACTAATTGAGTTAGAGAGCTGATTTTTATCGACGACCAATTACTAAACAAAGTCGCTTTTATGTGTAGTCGAAATTTCATATCGATATCTTGACAACCTTTGCAGTATTTGATAGATGAATATGAGCAACTGTGATCCAGTAAAGAAAATAAAGGATTTGACTGTTAATTTCTCTAAAAATTAACTAATTGAGTTAGAGAGCTGATTTATCGACGACCAATTACTAAACAAAGTCGCTTTTATGTGTAGTCGAAATTTCATATCGATATCTTGACAACCTCTGGGGTATTTGATAGATGAATATGAGCAACTGTGATAGAGTAAAGGAAATAAAGGATTTGACTGTTAATTTCTCTAAAAATTAACTAATTGAGTTAGAGAGCTGATTTATCGACGACCAATTACTAAACAAAGTCGCTTTTATGTGCAGTCAAAATTTCATATCGATATCTTGACAACCTTTTGAGTATCTGATAGATGAATATGAGCAACTGTGATCCAGTAAAGGAAATAAAGGATTTTACTGCTAATTTCTCTAAAAATTAACTAATTGAGTTAGAGAGCTGATTTATCGACGACCAATTACTAAACAAGGTCGCTTTTATGTGTAGTCAAAATTTCATATCGATATCTTGACAACCTTTGCAGTATTTGATAGATGAATATGAGCAACTGTGATCCGGTAAAGAAAATAAAGGATTTGACTTTTAATTTCTCTGGAAATTAACTAATTGAGTTAGAGACCTGATTTATCGACGACCAATTAAACAAAGTCGCTTTTATGTGCAGTCAAAATTTCATATCGATATCTTGACAACCTTTTGAGTATCTGATAGATGAATATGAGCAACTGTGATCCAGTAAAGGAAATAAAGGATTTTACTGCTAATTTCTCTAAAAATTAACTAATTGAGTTAGAGAGCTGATTTATCGACGACCAATTACTAAACAAGGTCGCTTTTATGTGTAGTCAAAATTTCATATCGATATCTTGACAACCTTTGCAGTATTTGATAGATGAATATGAGCAACTGTGATCCGGTAAAGAAAATAAAGGATTTGACTTTTAATTTCTCTGGAAATTAACTAATTGAGTTAGAGACCTGATTTATCGACGACCAATTAAACAAAGTCGCTTTTATGTGCAGTCAAAATTTCATATGGATATCTTGACAACTTTCGGAGTATTTTACAGATGAATATGAGCAACTATGATCAAGTACAGAAAATAAAGGATTTGACTGTTAATTTCTCTAAAAATTAACTAATTGAGTTAGAGAGCTGATTTATCGACGACCAATTAAACAAAGTCGCTTTTATGTGCAGTCAAAATTTCATATGGATATCTTGACAACTTTCGGAGTATTTTACAGATGAATATGAGCAACTGTGATCCGGTGAAGGAAATAAAGGATTTGACTGCTAATTTCTCTAAAAATTAACTAATTGAGTTAGAGAGCTGATTTATCGACGACCAATTAAACAAAGTCGTTTTTAAGCGCTGTCAAAATTTCATATCGATATCTTGACAATCATCGGAGTATTTGATAGATGAATATGAGCAACTGTGATCCGGTAAAGAAAATAAAGGATTTGACTTTTAATTTCTCTGAAAATTAACTAATTGAGTGAGAGACCTGATTTATCGACGACCAATTAAACAAAGTCGCTTTTAAGCGCTGTCAAAATTTCATATCGATATCTTGACGATCATCGGAGTATTTGATAGATGAATATGAGCAACTGTGATCCAGTAAAGAAAATAAAGGATTTGACTTTTAATTTCTCTGGAAATTAACCAATTGAGTTAGAGAGCTGATTTATCGACGACCAATTAAACAAAGTCGTTTTTAAGCGCTGTCAAAATTTCATATCGATATCTTGACAATCATCGGAGTATTTGATAGATGAATATGAGCAACTGTGATCCGGTAAAGAAAATAAAGGATTTGACTTTTAATTTCTCTGGAAATTAACTAATTGAGTTAGAGACATGATTTATCGACGACCAATTAAACAAAGTCGTTTTTAAGCGCTGTCAAAATTTCATATCGATATCTTGACAACCTTTTGAGTATCTGATAGATGAATATGAGCAACTGTGATCCAGTAAAGAAAATAAAGGATTTGACTTTTAATTTCTCTGAAAATTAACTAATTGAGTTAGAGACCTGATTTATCGACGACCAATTAAACAAAGTCGTTTTTAAGCGCTGTCAAAATTTCATATCGATATCTTGACAATCATCGGAGTATTTGATAGATGAATATGAGCAACTGTGATCCGGTAAAGAAAATAAAGGATTTGACTTTTAATTTCTCTGAAAATTAACTAATTGAGTGAGAGACCTGATTTATCGACGACCAATTAAACAAAGTCGTTTTTAAGCGCTGTCAAAATTTCATATCGATATCTTGACAATCATCGGAGTATTTGATAGATGAATATGAGCAACTGTGATCCGGTAAAGAAAATAAAGGATTTGACTTTTAATTTCTCTGAAAATTAACTAATTGAGTTAGAGACCTGATTTATCGACGACTAATTAAACAAAGTCGTTTTTAAGCGCTGTCAAAATTTCATATCGATATCTTGACAATCATCGGAGTATTTGATAGATGAAGATGAGCAACTGTGATCCGGTAAAGAAAATAAAGGATTTGACTTTTAATTTCTCTGAAAATTAACTAATTGAGTTAGAGACCTGATTTATCGACGACCAATTAAACAAAGTCGTTTTTAAGCGCTGTCAAAATTTCATATCAATATCTTGACAATCATCGGAGTATTTGATAGATGAATATGAGCAACTGTGATCCAGTAAAGAAAATAAAGGATTTGACTTTTAATTTCTCTGGAAATTAACTAATTGAGTTAGAGAGCTGATTTATCGACGACCAATTAAACAAAGTCGTTTTTAAACGCTGTCAAAATTTCATATCGATATCTTGACAATCATCGGAGTATTTGATAGATGAATATGAGCAACTGTGATCCAGTATAGAAAATAAAGGATTTGACTTTTAATCTCTCTGGAAATTAACTAATTGAATTAGAGACCTGATTTATCGACGACCAATTAAACAAAGTCGTTTTTAAGCGCTGTCAAAATTTCATATCGATATCTTGACAATCATCGGAGTATTTGATAGATGAATATGAGCAACTGTGATCCGGTAAAGAAAATAATAGATTTGACTGTTAATTTCCCTAAAAATTATCTAATTGAGTTAGAGAGCTGATTTATCGACGACCAATTAAACAAAGTCGTTTTTAAGCGCTGTCAAAATTTCATATCGATATCTTGACAATCATCGGAGTATTTGATAGATGAATATGAGCAACTGTGATCCGGTAAAGAAAATAAAGGATTTGACTTTTAATTTCTCTGAAAATTAACTAATTGAGTGAGAGACCTGATTTATCGACGACCAATTAAACAAAGTCGCTTTTAAGCGCTGTCAAAATTTCATATCGATATCTTGACGATCATCGGAGTATTTGATAGATGAATATGAGCAACTGTGATCCGGTAAAGAAAATAAAGGATTTGACTGTTAATTTCCCTAAAAATTATCTAATTGAGTTAGAGAGCTGATTTATCGACGACCAATTAAACAAAGTCGTTTTTAAGCGCTGTCAAAATTTCATATCGATATCTTGACAATCATCGGAGTATTTGATAGATGAATATGAGCAACTGTGATCCGGTAAAGAAAATAAAGGATTTGACTTTTAATTTCTCTGAAAATTAACTAATTGAGTGAGAGACCTGATTTATCGACGACCAATTAAACAAAGTCGCTTTTAAGCGCTGTCAAAATTTCATATCGATATCTTGACGATCATCGGAGTATTTGATAGATGAATATGAGCAACTGTGATCCAGTAAAGAAAATAAAGGATTTGACTTTTAATTTCTCTGGAAATTAACCAATTGAGTTAGAGAGCTGATTTATCGACGACCAATTAAACAAAGTCGTTTTTAAGCGCTGTCAAAATTTCATATCGATATCTTGACAATCATCGGAGTATTTGATAGATGAATATGAGCAACTGTGATCCGGTAAAGAAAATAAAGGATTTGACTTTTAATTTCTCTGGAAATTAACTAATTGAGTTAGAGACATGATTTATCGACGACCAATTAAACAAAGTCGTTTTTAAGCGCTGTCAAAATTTCATATCGATATCTTGACAACCTTTTGAGTATCTGATAGATGAATATGAGCAACTGTGATCCAGTAAAGGAAATAAAGGATTTGACTGTTAATTTCTCTAAAAATTAACTAATTGAGTTAGAGAGCTGATTTTTATCGACGACCAATTACTAAACAAAGTCGCTTTTATGTGTAGTCGAAATTTCATATCGATATCTTGACAACCTTTGCAGTATTTGATAGATGAATATGAGCAACTGTGATCCAGTAAAGAAAATAAAGGATTTGACTGTTAATTTCTCTAAAAATTAACTAATTGAGTTAGAGAGCTGATTTATCGACGACCAATTACTAAACAAAGTCGCTTTTATGTGTAGTCGAAATTTCATATCGATATCTTGACAACCTCTGGGGTATTTGATAGATGAATATGAGCAACTGTGATAGAGTAAAGGAAATAAAGGATTTGACTGTTAATTTCTCTAAAAATTAACTAATTGAGTTAGAGAGCTGATTTATCGACGACCAATTACTAAACAAAGTCGCTTTTATGTGCAGTCAAAATTTCATATCGATATCTTGACAACCTTTTGAGTATCTGATAGATGAATATGAGCAACTGTGATCCAGTAAAGGAAATAAAGGATTTTACTGCTAATTTCTCTAAAAATTAACTAATTGAGTTAGAGAGCTGATTTATCGACGACCAATTACTAAACAAGGTCGCTTTTATGTGTAGTCAAAATTTCATATCGATATCTTGACAACCTTTGCAGTATTTGATAGATGAATATGAGCAACTGTGATCCGGTAAAGAAAATAAAGGATTTGACTTTTAATTTCTCTGGAAATTAACTAATTGAGTTAGAGACCTGATTTATCGACGACCAATTAAACAAAGTCGCTTTTATGTGCAGTCAAAATTTCATATGGATATCTTGACAACTTTCGGAGTATTTTACAGATGAATATGAGCAACTATGATCAAGTACAGAAAATAAAGGATTTGACTGTTAATTTCTCTAAAAATTAACTAATTGAGTTAGAGAGCTGATTTATCGACGACCAATTAAACAAAGTCGCTTTTATGTGCAGTCAAAATTTCATATGGATATCTTGACAACTTTCGGAGTATTTTACAGATGAATATGAGCAACTGTGATCCGGTGAAGGAAATAAAGGATTTGACTGCTAATTTCTCTAAAAATTAACTAATTGAGTTAGAGAGCTGATTTATCGACGACCAATTAAACAAAGTCGTTTTTAAGCGCTGTCAAAATTTCATATCGATATCTTGACAATCATCGGAGTATTTGATAGATGAATATGAGCAACTGTGATCCGGTAAAGAAAATAAAGGATTTGACTTTTAATTTCTCTGAAAATTAACTAATTGAGTGAGAGACCTGATTTATCGACGACCAATTAAACAAAGTCGCTTTTAAGCGCTGTCAAAATTTCATATCGATATCTTGACGATCATCGGAGTATTTGATAGATGAATATGAGCAACTGTGATCCAGTAAAGAAAATAAAGGATTTGACTTTTAATTTCTCTGGAAATTAACTAATTGAGTTAGAGAGCTGATTTATCGACGACCAATTAAACAAAGTCGTTTTTAAGCGCTGTCAAAATTTCATATCGATATCTTGACAATCATCGGAGTATTTGATAGATGAATAAGAGCAACTGTGATCCAGTAAAGAAAATAAAGGATTTGACTTTTAATTTCTCTGGAAATTAACTAATTGAGTTAGAGAGCTGATTTATCGACGACCAATTAAACAAAGTCGTTTTTAAGCGCTGTCAAAATTTCATATCGATATCTTGACAATCATCAGAGTATTTGATAGATGAATATGAGCAACTGTGATCCGGTAAAGAAAATAAAGGATTTGACTTTTAATTTCTCTGGAAATTAACTAATTGAGATAGAGAGCTCATTTATCGACGACCAATTAAACAAAGTCGCTTTTAAGCGCTGTCAAAATTTCATATCGATATCTTGACGATCATCGGAGTATTTGATAGATGAATATGAGCAACTGTGATCCGGTAAAGAAAATAAAGGATTTGACTTTTAATTTCTCTGAAAATTAACTAATTGAGTTAGAGACCTGATTTATCGACGACCAATTAAACAAAGTCGTTTTTAAGCGCTGTCAAAATTTCATATCGATATCTTGACAATCATCGGAGTATTTGATAGATGAATATGAGCAACTGTGATCCGGTAAAGAAAATAAAGGATTTGACTTTTAATTTCTCTGAAAATTAACTAATTGAGTTAGAGACCTGATTTATCGACGACCAATTAAACAAAGTCGTTTTTAAGCGCTGTCAAAATTTCATATCGATATCTTGACAATCATCGGAGTATTTGATAGATGAATATGAGCAACTGTGATCCGGTAAATAAAATAAAGGATTTGACTTTTAATTTCTCTGAAAATTAACTAATTGAGTCAGAGACCTGATTTATCGACGACCAATTAAACAAAGTTGTTTTTAAGCGCTGTCAAAATTTCATATCGATATCTTGACAATCATCGGAGTATTTGATAGATGAATATGAGCAACTGTGATCCGGTAAAGAAAATAAAGGATTTGACTTTTAATTTCTCTGAAAATTAACTAATTGAGTGAGAGACCTGATTTATCGACGACCAATTAAACAAAGTCGCTTTTAAGCGCTGTCAAAATTTCATATCGATATCTTGACGATCATCGGAGTATTTGATAGATGAATATGAGCAACTGTGATCCAGTAAAGAAAATAAAGGATTTGACTTTTAATTTCTCTGGAAATTAACCAATTGAGTTAGAGAGCTGATTTATCGACGACCAATTAAACAAAGTCGTTTTTAAGCGCTGTCAAAATTTCATATCGATATCTTGACAATCATCGGAGTATTTGATAGATGAATATGAGCAACTGTGATCCGGTAAAGAAAATAAAGGATTTGACTTTTAATTTCTCTGGAAATTAACTAATTGAGTTAGAGACATGATTTATCGACGACCAATTAAACAAAGTCGTTTTTAAGCGCTGTCAAAATTTCATATCGATATCTTGACAACCTTTTGAGTATCTGATAGATGAATATGAGCAACTGTGATCCAGTAAAGGAAATAAAGGATTTGACTGTTAATTTCTCTAAAAATTAACTAATTGAGTTAGAGAGCTGATTTTTATCGACGACCAATTACTAAACAAAGTCGCTTTTATGTGTAGTCGAAATTTCATATCGATATCTTGACAACCTTTGCAGTATTTGATAGATGAATATGAGCAACTGTGATCCAGTAAAGAAAATAAAGGATTTGACTGTTAATTTCTCTAAAAATTAACTAATTGAGTTAGAGAGCTGATTTATCGACGACCAATTACTAAACAAAGTCGCTTTTATGTGTAGTCGAAATTTCATATCGATATCTTGACAACCTCTGGGGTATTTGATAGATGAATATGAGCAACTGTGATAGAGTAAAGGAAATAAAGGATTTGACTGTTAATTTCTCTAAAAATTAACTAATTGAGTTAGAGAGCTGATTTATCGACGACCAATTACTAAACAAAGTCGCTTTTATGTGCAGTCAAAATTTCATATCGATATCTTGACAACCTTTTGAGTATCTGATAGATGAATATGAGCAACTGTGATCCAGTAAAGGAAATAAAGGATTTTACTGCTAATTTCTCTAAAAATTAACTAATTGAGTTAGAGAGCTGATTTATCGACGACCAATTACTAAACAAGGTCGCTTTTATGTGTAGTCAAAATTTCATATCGATATCTTGACAACCTTTGCAGTATTTGATAGATGAATATGAGCAACTGTGATCCGGTAAAGAAAATAAAGGATTTGACTTTTAATTTCTCTGGAAATTAACTAATTGAGTTAGAGACCTGATTTATCGACGACCAATTAAACAAAGTCGCTTTTATGTGCAGTCAAAATTTCATATGGATATCTTGACAACTTTCGGAGTATTTTACAGATGAATATGAGCAACTATGATCAAGTACAGAAAATAAAGGATTTGACTGTTAATTTCTCTAAAAATTAACTAATTGAGTTAGAGAGCTGATTTATCGACGACCAATTAAACAAAGTCGCTTTTATGTGCAGTCAAAATTTCATATGGATATCTTGACAACTTTCGGAGTATTTTACAGATGAATATGAGCAACTGTGATCCGGTGAAGGAAATAAAGGATTTGACTGCTAATTTCTCTAAAAATTAACTAATTGAGTTAGAGAGCTGATTTATCGACGACCAATTAAACAAAGTCGTTTTTAAGCGCTGTCAAAATTTCATATCGATATCTTGACAATCATCGGAGTATTTGATAGATGAATATGAGCAACTGTGATCCGGTAAAGAAAATAAAGGATTTGACTTTTAATTTCTCTGAAAATTAACTAATTGAGTGAGAGACCTGATTTATCGACGACCAATTAAACAAAGTCGCTTTTAAGCGCTGTCAAAATTTCATATCGATATCTTGACGATCATCGGAGTATTTGATAGATGAATATGAGCAACTGTGATCCAGTAAAGAAAATAAAGGATTTGACTTTTAATTTCTCTGGAAATTAACTAATTGAGTTAGAGAGCTGATTTATCGACGACCAATTAAACAAAGTCGTTTTTAAGCGCTGTCAAAATTTCATATCGATATCTTGACAATCATCGGAGTATTTGATAGATGAATAAGAGCAACTGTGATCCAGTAAAGAAAATAAAGGATTTGACTTTTAATTTCTCTGGAAATTAACTAATTGAGTTAGAGAGCTGATTTATCGACGACCAATTAAACAAAGTCGTTTTTAAGCGCTGTCAAAATTTCATATCGATATCTTGACAATCATCAGAGTATTTGATAGATGAATATGAGCAACTGTGATCCGGTAAAGAAAATAAAGGATTTGACTTTTAATTTCTCTGGAAATTAACTAATTGAGATAGAGAGCTCATTTATCGACGACCAATTAAACAAAGTCGCTTTTAAGCGCTGTCAAAATTTCATATCGATATCTTGACGATCATCGGAGTATTTGATAGATGAATATGAGCAACTGTGATCCGGTAAAGAAAATAAAGGATTTGACTTTTAATTTCTCTGAAAATTAACTAATTGAGTTAGAGACCTGATTTATCGACGACCAATTAAACAAAGTCGTTTTTAAGCGCTGTCAAAATTTCATATCGATATCTTGACAATCATCGGAGTATTTGATAGATGAATATGAGCAACTGTGATCCGGTAAAGAAAATAAAGGATTTGACTTTTAATTTCTCTGAAAATTAACTAATTGAGTTAGAGACCTGATTTATCGACGACCAATTAAACAAAGTCGTTTTTAAGCGCTGTCAAAATTTCATATCGATATCTTGACAATCATCGGAGTATTTGATAGATGAATATGAGCAACTGTGATCCGGTAAATAAAATAAAGGATTTGACTTTTAATTTCTCTGAAAATTAACTAATTGAGTCAGAGACCTGATTTATCGACGACCAATTAAACAAAGTTGTTTTTAAGCGCTGTCAAAATTTCATATCGATATCTTGACAATCATCGGAGTATTTGATAGATGAATATGAGCAACTGTGATCCGGTAAAGAAAATAAAGGATTTGACTTTTAATCTCTCTGGAAATTAACTAATTGAATTAGAGACCTGATTTATCGACGACCAATTAAACAAAGTCGTTTTTAAGCGCTGTCAAAATTTCATATCGATATCTTGACAATCATCGGAGTATTTGATAGATGAATATGAGCAACTGTGATCCAGTAAAGAAAATAAAGGATTTGACTTTTAATCTCTCTGGAAATTAACTAATTGAATTAGAGACCTGATTTATCGACGACCAATTAAACAAAGTCGTTTTTAAGCGCTGTCAAAATTTCATATCGATATCTTGACAATCATCGGAGTATTTGATAGATGAATATGAGCAACTGTGATCCAGTAAAGAAAATAAAGGATTTGACTCTTAATTTCTCTGGAAATTAACTAATTGAGTTAGAGGCCTGATTTATCGACGACCAATTAAACAAAGTCGTTTTTAAGCGCTGTCAAAATTTCATATCGATATCTTGACAATCATCGGAGTATTTGATAGATGAATATGAGCAACTGTGATCCGGTAAAGAAAATAAATTATTTGACTTTTAATTTCTCTGGAAATTAACTAATTGAGTTAGAGACCTGATTTATCGACGACCAATTAAACAAAGTCGTTTTTAAGCGCTGTCAAAATTTCATATCGATATCTTGACGACCTCTGGAGTATTTCACAGATGAATATGAGCAATTGTGATCCAGTAAAGAAAATAAAGGATTTGACTGTTATTTTCTCCAAAAATTAACTAATTGAGTTAAAAAGCTGATTTTTATCGACGACCAATTACTAAACAAATTCGCGTTTATGTGTAGTCAAAATTTCATATCGATATCTTGACAACCTTTGGAGTATTTGATAGATGAAGATGAGCAACTGTGATCCAGTAAAGAAAATAAAGGATTTGACTGTTAATTTCTCGAAAAATTAACTAATTGAGTTAGAGAGCTGATTTATCGACGACCAATTAAACAAAGTCGATTTTAAGCGCTGTCAAAATTTCATATCGATATCTTGACAATCATCGGAGTATTTGATAGATGAATATGAGCAACTGTGATCCGGTAAAGAAAATAAAGGATTTGACTTTTAATTTCTCTGAAAATTAACTAATTGAGTGAGAGACCTGATTTATCGACGACCAATTAAACAAAGTCGCTTTTAAGCGCTGTCAAAATTTCATATCGATATCTTGACGATCATCGGAGTATTTGATAGATGAATATGAGCAACTGTGATCCAGTAAAGAAAATAAAGGATTTGACTTTTAATTTCTCTGGAAATTAACTAATTGAGTTAGAGAGCTGATTTATCGACGACCAATTAAACAAAGTCGTTTTTAAGCGCTGTCAAAATTTCATATCGATATCTTGACAATCATCGGAGTATTTGATAGATGAATAAGAGCAACTGTGATCCAGTAAAGAAAATAAAGGATTTGACTTTTAATTTCTCTGGAAATTAACTAATTGAGTTAGAGAGCTGATTTATCGACGACCAATTAAACAAAGTCGTTTTTAAGCGCTGTCAAAATTTCATATCGATATCTTGACAATCATCAGAGTATTTGATAGATGAATATGAGCAACTGTGATCCGGTAAAGAAAATAAAGGATTTGACTTTTAATTTCTCTGGAAATTAACTAATTGAGATAGAGAGCTCATTTATCGACGACCAATTAAACAAAGTCGCTTTTAAGCGCTGTCAAAATTTCATATCGATATCTTGACGATCATCGGAGTATTTGATAGATGAATATGAGCAACTGTGATCCGGTAAAGAAAATAAAGGATTTGACTTTTAATTTCTCTGAAAATTAACTAATTGAGTTAGAGACCTGATTTATCGACGACCAATTAAACAAAGTCGTTTTTAAGCGCTGTCAAAATTTCATATCGATATCTTGACAATCATCGGAGTATTTGATAGATGAATATGAGCAACTGTGATCCGGTAAAGAAAATAAAGGATTTGACTTTTAATTTCTCTGAAAATTAACTAATTGAGTTAGAGACCTGATTTATCGACGACCAATTAAACAAAGTCGTTTTTAAGCGCTGTCAAAATTTCATATCGATATCTTGACAATCATCGGAGTATTTGATAGATGAATATGAGCAACTGTGATCCGGTAAATAAAATAAAGGATTTGACTTTTAATTTCTCTGAAAATTAACTAATTGAGTCAGAGACCTGATTTATCGACGACCAATTAAACAAAGTTGTTTTTAAGCGCTGTCAAAATTTCATATCGATATCTTGACAATCATCGGAGTATTTGATAGATGAATATGAGCAACTGTGATCCGGTAAAGAAAATAAAGGATTTGACTTTTAATCTCTCTGGAAATTAACTAATTGAATTAGAGACCTGATTTATCGACGACCAATTAAACAAAGTCGTTTTTAAGCGCTGTCAAAATTTCATATCGATATCTTGACAATCATCGGAGTATTTGATAGATGAATATGAGCAACTGTGATCCAGTAAAGAAAATAAAGGATTTGACTTTTAATCTCTCTGGAAATTAACTAATTGAATTAGAGACCTGATTTATCGACGACCAATTAAACAAAGTCGTTTTTAAGCGCTGTCAAAATTTCATATCGATATCTTGACAATCATCGGAGTATTTGATAGATGAATATGAGCAACTGTGATCCAGTAAAGAAAATAAAGGATTTGACTCTTAATTTCTCTGGAAATTAACTAATTGAGTTAGAGGCCTGATTTATCGACGACCAATTAAACAAAGTCGTTTTTAAGCGCTGTCAAAATTTCATATCGATATCTTGACAATCATCGGAGTATTTGATAGATGAATATGAGCAACTGTGATCCGGTAAAGAAAATAAATTATTTGACTTTTAATTTCTCTGGAAATTAACTAATTGAGTTAGAGACCTGATTTATCGACGACCAATTAAACAAAGTCGTTTTTAAGCGCTGTCAAAATTTCATATCGATATCTTGACGACCTCTGGAGTATTTCACAGATGAATATGAGCAATTGTGATCCAGTAAAGAAAATAAAGGATTTGACTGTTATTTTCTCCAAAAATTAACTAATTGAGTTAAAAAGCTGATTTTTATCGACGACCAATTACTAAACAAATTCGCGTTTATGTGTAGTCAAAATTTCATATCGATATCTTGACAACCTTTGGAGTATTTGATAGATGAAGATGAGCAACTGTGATCCAGTAAAGAAAATAAAGGATTTGACTGTTAATTTCTCGAAAAATTAACTAATTGAGTTAGAGAGCTGATTTATCGACGACCAATTAAACAAAGTCGATTTTAAGCGCTGTCAAAATTTCATATCGATATCTTGACAATCATCGGAGTATTTGATAGATGAATATGAGCAACTGTGATCCGGTAAAGAAAATAAAGGATTTGACTTTTAATTTCTCTGGAAATTAACTAATTGAGTTAGAGAGCTGATTTATCGACGACCAATTAAACAAAGTCGTTTTTAAGCGCTGTCAAAATTTCATATCGATATCTTGACAATCATCGGAGTATTTGATAGATGAATATGAGCAACTGTGATCCGGTAAAGAAAATAAAGGATTTGACTTTTAATTTCTCTGGAAATTAACTAATTGAGTTAGAGAGCTGATTTATCGACGACCAATTAAACAAAGTCGTTTTTAAGCGCTGTCAAAATTTCATATCGATATCTTGACAATCATCGGAGTATTTGATAGATGAATATGAGCAACTGTGATCCGGTAAAGAAAATAAAGGATTTGACTTTTAATTTCTCTGAAAATTAACTAATTGAGTTAGAGACCTGATTTATCGACGACCAATTAAACAAAGTCGTTTTTAAGCGCTGTCAAAATTTCATATCGATATCTTGGCAATCATCGGAGTATTTGATAGATGAATATGAGCAACTGTGATCCAGTAAAGAAAATAAAGGATTTGACTTTTAATTTCTCTGGAAATTAACTGATTGAGTTAGAGAGCTGATTTATCGACGACCAATTAAACAAAGTCGTTTTTAAGCGCTGTCAAAATTTCATATCGATATCTTGACAATCATCGGAGTATTTGATAGATGAATATGAGCAACTGTGATCCGGTAAAGAAAATAAAGGATTTGACTTTTAATTTCTCTGAAAATTAACTAATTGAGTTAGAGACCTGATTTATCGACGACCAATTAAACAAAGTCGTTTTTAAGCGCTGTCAAAATTTCATATCGATATCTTGGCAATCATCGGAGTATTTGATAGATGAATATGAGCAACTGTGATCCAGTAAAGAAAATAAAGGATTTGACTTTTAATTTCTCTGGAAATTAACTGATTGAGTTAGAGAGCTGATTTATCGACGACCAATTAAACAAAGTCGTTTTTAAGCGCTGTCAAAATTTCATATCGATATCTTGACAACCTTTGGAGTATTTCATAACAACGCAATTAATTGGTAAAATATTCGCGTCTCATAATTCTGACTTGGGGAAGCAATTTTCCTTCTCTACGAAGAACAAAAAACTTAGAAATTGTGATAATAAGCCTCCTATATGCCAGGGATCATGTTCGACAATTTTTGAAAGAGACACTTGTTGTCATCATGATACAACGCAATTAATTGGTAAAATACAAAATATAAAAAATTGGTAAAACATTCGCGTCTCATAATTCAGACTCTGTGAAGCAATTTTCCTTTTCTGCGAACACCAGAAAACTTAGAAATTGTGATAATAAGCCTCCTATATGCCAGGGAGCATGTTTGACCATTTTTGAAACTGACATTTTTGTGATCAAGGAGTAACGCAATTAAAAATTCGTAAATCAATTGCGTTTGATAATCCAGATTTGGAGAAGCCATTTTACTTTTGTACTCACACTGGAAAAAATATAAATTGTGATAATAAGCCCCGACATGCCAGAAATAATTTTTGACAATTTTTGAAACAGACACTTGTTGTCATCATGATAGAACGCAATTAATTGGTACAATACAAAAAAAAAAATGGTAAAATACTTGCGTATTAGATAGAAATTGATTATTGATTAAGATAGATAGAAATTGTGATAATAAGCCTCCTATGTGCACGGGATCATGTTTGACAATTTTTGAAACAGACACTTTTGTCATCAAGAAGTAAAGCAATTAAAAATTCGTAAATCAGTTGCATTTCATAATCCAGATTTGGACAAGCCATTTTTCTATTGTGCTCACACTGGAAAACGCATAAATTGTTATAATAAGCCTCTACATGCCGGAAATAATTTTTGATAATTTTTGAAACAGACACTTGTCATCATGAAAGAACGCAATTAATTGGTACAATACAAAAAATTGGTAAAAAATTCGCGTCTCATATTTCAAACTTGGGGAAGCAATTTTCCTTTTCTACGGACACTCTAAAACTTAGAAATTGTGATAATAAGCCTCCTATGTGCCAGGGATCATGTTTGACAATTTTTGAAACTGACACTTTTATCATCAAGAAGTAACGCAAGTAAGTATTTGGTAAATGAACATCAGCAACTCGGATCAAGTAGGGACAATAGAGTATTTTACTTTAAATTGCTCTAAAAATTAACTAACTGAGTTATAGAGCTGATTTATCGACGACCAATTAAACAAAGTCGCTTTTATGTGCAGTCAAAATTTCATATCGATATCTTGAAAACCTTCAGAGTACTGAATGATGTTGCTATTTATTTTTATTTTTATCTACTGAAGCCTTTCTAGGTTCTTTACAACGGACTAAAATATTTTGAGACAATGAGACAAATTGTCAAACTAATCTGCAACCCCTCTCAACAATTTTCAAGGTCAGCGCCTACACTCGATCAGTCCTTACAATTGTGGCCGTCGAGCCAACAACAGCGTTCTGCGTCGCACTTCTTAAAATTTGTCAAATCTAATTTTATTCGCACCACGAGTTCTTGTTGCGTGTTCAATTACAAAATCGAATTCGCAATAATTCACTATACGAGATTTGACGAAAGCAGATTGAGATTCTTGAGATAACCATGTGGCGAATCAAAGTCTGGTACAAATAAACAAGCAGATTTTAAAGCGGTAGGGCCATAAAAATAAAAATATGGCGGTTACGTTTATTAACGGTAAAATTATTTAAAACCACCGGTAGAAGTTGAATGATCTAGCTGAAAGTGACATATTTCCGGTGGTTCAAGCACGGATTATTTGGAATTTTCTTTCGTTATTTTTAATTCCGAAAAGTTTTGCGATTTTATGATTATAACTAACGCCCTTCGAACCCTTTTTACACTTAATGCAGCTCTACCATTAGATGAATCCAAACTTTTTTATAAGCCTTTTTTACAACTTCGTTACAAACGACTCATGAATTAGTTTCAGTTAAACTTTCCTTCGGCAAATAAAATTGTTAATATCCTGCAAGCTCTTTTGTACAAATGCAGCCGGAAAACTACCATCCGCTATTTGACAACCATTTTCCATTTTCCGTTTTTCCATATTCCTATTAATGATCCCGGAATTTATTTTCGGCAGGATGTGACGCCGACACTTGCGGAATGTTATTGTGGTTATTTTATATGGCTAAAAAAATCTCACGTATGGAAAAAGGAGCGGATTTTTGATTTGTGGGGTTGGCAGTAAAAATTACAGTTGTGGGAGATAATTTATTAAATTTGGCATCGTTTGAGAACGTTGGGAGGGCAAGTTATTGATTGGGTTGTTTTGTTGAATACTTCCGAAATTGTTTATATTGCATTTCCAAATGTAACAACTTTTGCAATATTTTAGTGTATTTTAGTACTGAACTTAAGATATTCAAAGGATTCTTTTCCAGAAAGTTCTTGATCAGCGGGTGGTATCGCCTTGCGCCTTGAAAATCGCTCCAAAATCAATATTACTTAGTGGCGAAGCTAAAGATCAGTGGCTTTTTGATGGAGATTTAATAAAAATAGATTGGAGCAGAAGGCGCTTAACGGGAAATGAACGAGTAAACGATCCGGGACCCCATTGTTGCGGAAATAAAATGAATTTCGGGTCGTTATTAGTTGAAATTTATAATCGTCGAAGGATTAAAGGAAATTTTGAGTTCAAAGCTTCCATCATAGTGGCCGCAAAGGGTCAGCGTGGAGAATCGATTGGTTTGTAATCTTAGCTTAGGCATATCACTCTCTCTGGAGTGCAACCTTGCATAAATACTAATAATAATAAATAAAAGAGTTTACCATAAAAGTGGCGCCGGCGAGACAACATTTTATAGCCGGCGCCCCGCGATACTTGCTGCGGTCAATATCATTTAAGACAAAGATAGGTAGTGTTTGTAATTAAGATTATTGACAGAAAAAACCAATGCCGCAGCTGAGCGCCCCCTATCTCATTGAAGAGATGACGCTTTTATGGAACCGATGTACACATGACAAAATTATTACTTCATTCATACCCGCAATACACGCGAATTTAGCGCTTTTCACCACTGCGAAAGCCAAAAAGGGCTTCCAGGGATGAATGTAATCAGTGCATAATATACGATTGCATCATACATAATGAAATTTTACCAGTGCCATTTAATTTGTAAAGAGTAATATTAACGAATTCATCAGAGCTGAAACCTGAACGTTGGAGCGGTGATCCAAGAGGAAATTTAATTTAAAGTTTGCATCATGAGATTTTGGAGAATACAGGTTTTTTCTGTAATTAAATAAATATCGCAAAAACTTGAACGAGCCTTAATTAATTAATTCAGTAATTAAGTGTTGGTATAGTGCATTAATAGTAATTAATTTAGCAGCCAATTCCGGAAGTGGAGCCATAAAATTGGCGCCAGCCGAGAGGACGGCCCTACATCCAGTCGTAATCTTGTGGTATTTCTGTAGTTAGATAATTTTTTAGATGTTGTTAATTTAATCACAGAAATTGTAGGTGAGTTTTTGAAGTAATTGTTAAGTCGGCGATGACAAAAAGCAGGTCCTGAAGTCGGTGAATTGGTCTTTGAAGAAAAAGACAAAGTTTTCCCACTTCAAAATTTTGCTTTTTCAAGCTCTCAGGGTATTGGCTTACTCAAGCTCTCAAGTTCCCTAAAATTTTAGGTTTCTCCAATATCTCAAGGTATCCCACTTCTCAGGATTCTCAAGTTCTCAAGTTCCCCAAAATATGACTTTTTTCGAGATCTCAACTTGTATAAATTTGCATGTTCCTGAAGTTCTGTTGTTTTTTCAATCTCTCAAGTCTCTCAACTTTTTAATTTATATTAAAAAATTTTAATATATCTAAGTCGAACTCCACAAACTTTAATCAGCGTAAAATTATAAATGGAACATGTTTCGGCAGAACACTTCTGCCATCATCAGCCCTAATTTAACAAGAGATTAATGATACAATTGATGAATTGTGCCCTAAAATATGAGATTTTCCGATATCTCAAATTGTCAAAATTTTCAAGTCCCTGAAGTTCTCACGTTATCTAAGATCACAGGATTTCCGAGATTTCAGGTTTCTTAAATTCTCAGGTTCCTCAAATTCTCAATTCATGTTTCCCAATTTTTTACGTTGTTACGTTGATCAAAAATTAAGGATTAGTACTCAGGTTTTTCAAAATCCTAAATTCTTCAAATGGACAGGTTTCTTAAGTTCTCAAATTTTGTTTCTCAAGATCCAAAATTACATAAGGTTTTCCAAAATCTCAGGATCCTCCAATTCATCTTACGTCTGCTTTCTCAGGTGCGCAGTACCTTTTGACTAGTGAAAATCTCAAGTTCCCTAATATCTCAGGTTTGCCAAGATCTCAAATTCTCCAAATTCGTACGTTCCCTACGATTTCCAAGTTTCAATTTTCTAAAATTTTCTATTTGTGTTTTTCATGTTCTCACGTTTTTGGGTTTCTCAAGATCTAAAGCAATGTTTTTCTCAGAGTTTGTAAGATCCAAAATTCTCCAAATAATTATCTAGTTGTCTTGCGTTACTCGAGGTCTCAAATGTTTTCAGGTTGTTAAGTCACTCAAATTGCCCTCTAGGTTTAAGGTTTGCTTAGTTCTCATTTTTCCAAAGATTTTAAATCCTCCACATTCTCAAGTTTCTCAAGTGCCCTAAAATATGGGACTTTAGGAGATCTCAAATTGTCCAAATTTTCAAGTTCCTGAAGTTCTCAGGTCCTCTAAGATCACAGGATTTCCGAGATTTCAGGTTTCTTAAATTCTCAGGTTCCTCAAATTCTCAATTCATGTTTCTCAATTTTCCACGTTGTTACGTTGATCAAAATTTAGGGATTAGTGCTCAGGTTTTCCAAAATCCTAGATTCTTCAAATGGACAGGTTTCTTAAGTTCTCAAAGTTTCTCAAGATCCAAAATTACCTAAGGTTTTCCAAGATTTCAGGATCCTCCAATTTATCTTACGTCTGCTTTCTCAGGTGCGCAGTACCTTTTGACTAGTGAAAATCTCAAGTTCCCTAATATCTCATTTTTGCCAAGATCTCAAATTCTCCAAATTCGTACGTTCCTTACGATTTCCAAGATTCAATTTTCTAAAATTTTCTCTTTGTGTTTTCCATGTTGTCACATTTTTGGGTTTCTCAAGATCTAAAGCTATGTTTTCTCAGAGTTTGTAAGATCCAAAAGTCTCCAAATAATTATCTAGTTGTCTTGTGTTACTCGAGGTCCCAAATGTTTTGAGGTTATTAAGTCACTCAAATTGCCCTCTAGGTTTAAGGTTTGCTTAGTTCTCATTTCTCTTGAGATTTTAAATCCTCCACATTCTCAAGTTTCTCAAGTGCCCTAAAATATGACATTTCCGAGATCTCAAATTGTCCAAATTTTCAAGTTCCTGAAGTTCTCAGGTCCTCTAAGATCACAGGATTTCCGAGATTTCAGGTTTCTTAAATTCTCAGGTTCCTCAAATTCTCAATTCATGTTTCTCAATTTTTCACGTTGTTACGTTGATCAAAATTTAGGGATTAGTGCTCAGGTTTTCCAAAATCCTAGATTCTTCAAATGGACAGGTTTCTTAAGTTCTCAAAGTTTCTCAAGATCCAAAATTACCTAAGGTTTTCCAAGATTTCAGGATCCTCCAATTCATCTTACGCCTGCTTTCTCAGGTGCTCAGTACCTTTTGACTAGTGAAAATCTCAAGTTTCCTAATATCTCAGGTTTGCCAAGATCTCAAATTCTCCAAATTCGTACGTTCCCTACGATTTCCAAGTTTCAATTTTCTAAAATTTTCTATTTGTGTTTTTCATTTTCTCACGTGTTTGGGTTTCTCAAGATCTAAAGCAATGTTTTTCTCAGAGTTTGTAAGATCCAAAATTCTCCAAATAATTATCTAGTTGTCTTGTGTTACTCGAGGTCTCAAATGTTTTCAGGTTGTTAAGTCACTCAAATTGCCCTCTAGGTTTAAGGTTTGCTTAGTTCTCATTTTTCCAGAGATTTTAAATCCTCCACATTCTCAAGTTTCTCAAGTGCCCTAAAATATGACATTTCCGAGATCTCAAATTGTCAAAATTTTCAAGTTCCTGAAGTTCTCAGGTCCTCTAAGATCACAGGATTTCCGAGATTTCAGGTTTCTTAAATTCTCAGGTTCCTCAAATTCTCAAATCATGTTTCTCAATTTTTCACGTTGTTACGTTGATCAAAATTTAGGGATTAGTGCTCAGGTTTTCCAAAATCCTAGATTCTTCAAATGGACAGGTTTCTTAAGTTCTCAAAGTTTCTCAAGATCCAAAATTACCTAAGGTTTTCCAAAATCTCAGGATCCTCCAATTCATCTTACGTCTGCTTTCTCAGGTGCGCAGTACCTTTTGACTAGTGAAAATCTCAAGTTCCCTAATATCTCAGGTTTGCCAAGATCTCAAATTCTCCAAATTCGTACGTTCCCTACGATTTCCAAGTTTCAATTTTCTAAAATTTTCTATTTGTGTTTTTCATGTTCGCACGTTTTTGGGTTTCTCAAGATCTAAAGCAATGTTTTTCTCAGAGTTTGTAAGATCCAAAATTCTCCAAATAATTATCTAGTTGTCTTGTGTTACTCGAGGTCTCAAATGTTTTCAGGTTGTTAAGTCACTCAAATTGCCCTCTAGGTTTAAGGTTTGCTTAGTTCTCATTTCTCTTGAGATTTTAAATCCTCCACATTCTCAAGTTTCTCAAGTGCCCTAAAATATGACATTTCCGAGATCTCAAATTGTCAAAATTTTCAAGTTCCTGAAGTTCTCAGGTCCTCTAAGATCACAGGATTTCCGAGATTTCAGGTTTCTTAAATTCTCAGGTTCCTCAAATTCTCAATTCATGTTTCTCAATTTTCCACGTTGTTACGTTGATCAAAATTTAGGGATTAGTGCTCAGGTTTTCCAAAATCCTAGATTCTTCAAATGGACAGGTTTCTTAAGTTCTCAAAGTTTCTCAAGATCCAAAATTACCTAAGGTTTTCCAAGATTTCAGGATCCTCCAATTTATCTTACGTCTGCTTTCTCAGGTGCGCAGTTCCTTTTGACTAGTGAACATCTCAAGTTCCCTAATATCTCAGGTTTGCCAAGATCTCAAATTCTCCAAATTCGTACGTTCCTTACGATTTCCAAGATTCAATTTTCTAAAATTTTCTCTTTGTGTTTTCCATGTTGTCACATTTTTGGGTTTCTCAAGATCTAAAGCTATGTTTTCTCAGAGTTTGTAAGATCCAAAATTCTCCAAATAATTATCTAGTTGTCTTGTGTTACTCGAGGTCTCAAATGTTTTCAGGTTGTTAAGTCACTCAAATTGCCCTCTAGGGTTAAGGTTTGCTTAGTTCTCATTTCTCTTGAGATTTTAAATCCTCCACATTCTCAAGTTTCTCAAGTGCCCTAAAATATGACATTTCCGAGATCTCAAATTGTCAAAATTTTCAAGTTCCTGAAGTTCTCAGGTCCTCTAAGATCACAGGATTTCCGAAATTTCAGGTTTCTTAAATTCTCAGGTTCCTCAAATTCTCAATTCATGTTTCTCAAATTTTCACGTTGTTACGTTGATCAAAATTTAGGGATTAGTGCTCAGGTTTTCCAAAATCCTAGATTCTTCAAATGGACAGGTTTCTTAAGTTCTCAAAGTTTCTCAAGATCCAAAATTACCTAAGGTTTTCCAAGATTTCAGGATCCTCCAATTCATCTTACGTCTGCTTTCTCAGGTGCTCAGTACCTTTTGACTAGTGAAAATCTCAAGTTCCCTAATATCTCAGGTTTGCCAAGATCTCAAATTCTCCAAATTCGTACGTTCCCTACGATTTCCAAGTTTCAATTTTCTAAAATTTTCTATTTGTGTTTTTCATGTTCTCACGTTTTTGGGTTTCTCAAGATCTAAAGCAATGTTTTTCTCAGAGTTTGTAAGATCTAAAATTCCCCAAATAATTATCTAGTTGTCTTGTGTTACTCGAGGTCCCAAATGTTTTGAGGTTGTTAAGTCACTCAAATTGCCCTCTAGGTTTAAGGTTTGCTTAGTTCTCATTTCTCTTGAGATTTTAAATCCTCCACATTCTCAAGTTTCTCAAGTGCCCTAAAATATGACATTTCCGAGATCTCAAATTGTCAAAATTTTCAAGTTCCTGAAGTTCTCAGGTCCTCTAAGATCGCAGGATTTCCGAGATTTCAGGTTTCTTAAATTCTCAGGTTCCTCAAATTCTCAATTCATGTTTCTCAATTTTTCACGTTGTTACGTTGATCAGAATTTAAGGATAAGTGCTCAGGTTTTTCAAAATACTAGATTCTTCAAATGGACAGGTTCCTTAAGTTCTCAAATTTTGTTTCTCAAGATCCAAAATTACCTAAGTTTTTCCAAAATCTCACGATCCTCCACTTTATCTCAACTTTGGTTTCCCGGTTTCTCAGTTGCCTTGGGTTGTGAACGTCTCACGTTCCCTAAAATCTCACCTTTGCTAAGATCTCACATTCTTAGATTTTCTACGATCTCATGTTTTCCAAAATTTTCAAATTGCTGAAGTTCCCAGGTTTTCTAAGACCACAGGGTTTGCGAGATTTCAGGTTTTTGAAACTCTGTCTATTCAAGTTCTAAATTCATGTTTCTCAACTTCTTACGTTGTTGGGTTCCTCAAAATCTTTGGTTTAGTTCGCAGGTCTTTAAAGATCTAAAATTCTTCAAACTCTCAGATACCTCAAGTCCTCAAATTGCGTTTCTCGAGATCCAAGGTTCCCTAAGTATTCAGGTTGTCCAAAATATCAGGATCCTCCACTTTATCTCACGTTTTCTTTCTCAGGTTCTCATTTCCTTTGGCTAGTCAAGGCTTTTCAAGTTCCCTAAAATCTCAGATTTGCTCAAATCTCAAATTCCCAAGATCTTTGTTTCTCAATTTGTTCGGTTTCTCAAGATCTAAAGCTATGCAGTTCTCAGATTTTGCAAGATCTGAAATTCTCCAAACTATCAAGTTCTTCGAGTTCTCAAGTTCCCTGAAAACTTAAGTTTTCCAAAATTTCTTGTGCCTCCAGTTCTCAATTTTGATTTTTCTACATCTCAGGTTTAGGGGAAATTCAAGAAGAAGATAAAGAGGAAACTAAAAGAAAAAGAGATTTATAAGATAGTCCAAGGAGTATTCCTAAAGAAGTAAGAAAATAGTAAGATCACCAGAGCAAAAAAGAAGTGGACCTGAAAACAAAGTAGATGAGGGAGAAAATTTTAAGAAAATGTTGAGATTTGAGAAACCTGAAAATTTTGAGATTGTGAAGACATTTGAAAAATTTGAGAAACGAGGTATTTGAGAATTCTAAAATGTTTAGCAATTTGAGAAGTTTTGACTTTCGAGATTTCTGTAAATTTTAAGGAATCTGAAAAACCTAAAATATTAGAAGTTGGGATATTGAGAAGTTTTGATAAACCTGTAAATTTTAAGGAATTTTATATTGTTAACATTCTGCAAATTTTAAGAAATTTGGAAAACTTGAAAATTTTGAATTGAGAAGCATGACAATCTTAAAGACGTTGACATCTAAGATTTCTAGGAATTTAAAAAAAAGAGATTAAAAAATTATTAAAAAAATGGGGAAAACAAAATTAAAAGAACTCTTGAGAAACCTGATAATTTTAAGTTGAGACACTGATGACTTTGAGAATTTCATGAAAATGAGAGATTTGAAAGATCTTGAGACACTTGAGAAACATCAAAAATTTGGAAGAGCCAAGTAATTTAAAGTTGAATTTGAGACATTTGAGAAACCTGATAGTTAACAGGAAGTTGAGAAAATGACGTTTGAGAATTTTGGGAATTTTAAGGAATTTGAGAAACCCGAAAATTTTAGAAAATTTGAAACGAATTTAACTAAACTTAAGAAATTTAATTTTGATATATTGAGAAATATCAGGAATTTTTAAATATCCGCTATCTATATTTAAAATTTCCTGACATTTCTCAATATATCAGTTTAACTTCAGAATGCGAAAAATTATGACGTTGACGTAATTTTCAATTAAAAATTACGTCAACGTCATAATTTTTTATATACTTTAAGG
Source organism: Diaperis boleti (assembly GCA_963583935.1). Taxonomy (NCBI): domain Eukaryota; kingdom Metazoa; phylum Arthropoda; class Insecta; order Coleoptera; family Tenebrionidae; genus Diaperis; species Diaperis boleti. The sequence goes on from OY757242.1 coordinate 7,046,508, forward strand.
GCTGATGATGGCAGAAGTGTTCTGCCTAAACATGTTCCATTTATAATTTTACCCTGATTAAAGTTTGTGGAGTTCGACTTAGAAATATTTAAATTTTTTAATTTAAATTTACTCCACTTGGATTTAAGAACATTCTTCTAGTTTTTAATTTTCTTTGTCTCAAATTTCTTAAGATTCCCAAAATTTTCAAATATCATCAAAGAGGTTTATAAGAGAGTCCAGAAACATTCCTAAAAATGGAAGGAAACAGTAAGCTCAATAGAACAAAGAAGAAATTGAGCTGAAAATGGAATAGATGACGGAGAAAATTTTAAGGAATTTGGGTAACATGGAAAAATTTAAAAAAATTTGATTTGAGAAAACTGACTACTTTGAGAATGTGAAGAAATTTGAAAAAATTGAGAAACCAGATATTTGAGAATTCCAGAAATTTAAAGAAATTTAAAACACCTAAGTTGTGATATATACAAAAATTTGAGAAACTTGTGAATCTTAAAAATCTTTAAACACTCGAAAAGTATGAGCATCTTAAGAAATTTGAGAGACCTAAGAAATTTGAAGTTATGTATTAAGAATAAAAAAAAAATATAGAAATTGAGAAATTAAAAGAAATTGTGGAAGCCTGAGAATTAAAAAAACACTTGAGAAACTTGATACATTTTAAGTTGATGCATTTGAAAATATGAAGGAGCGTGTGGATCTGGACTCACTTGAAAAACTCGATAATAAAAAAAATGATAATATGAAACTTGAGAAATTTGGAAGATCTTGAGACACTTGAGAAACATCAGAGACTTGAAAGAGCCAAGTAATTTAAAGTTGAAACATTGAGAAATTTGAAGAATTTGAGACATTTGAGAAAACCGATAGTTAAAAAGACGTTGAGAAAATGACATTTGAGAACTTTGTGAATTTTAAGAAATTTGAGAAACCTGAGAATTTTATAAAATTAGAAAATTGAAAAAGATAAGATTTGAGAAAACTGACAACTTTCAGAATGAAGAAATTTGAAAAAATTAACAAACCAGATATTTGAGAATTCTACTAATTTAAAGAAATTTGAGCCACCTAACTTGTGATATATACAAAAATTTGAGAAACCTGTGAATCTTAAAAATCTTTAAACACTTGAAAAACACGATCATGTTAAGAAATTTGAGAGACCGAAGAAATTTGAAGTTGTTATGTATTGAGAAATTTAAAGAAATTAGAAATTGGGGAAACCTGAGAATTAAAAGAACACTTGAGAAACCTGATACATTTTAAGTTGAGATACTGATGAATTTGAAAATATGAAGGAGCTTGTAGAGATCTCGACGCACTTGAGAAACTCGATAATAAAAAATTCGAGATAATCATGAAACTTGAGAGATTTTGAAGATCTTGAGACACTTGAGAAACATCAGAAATTTGAAAGAGCCAAGTAATTTAAAGTTGATGCATTGTGAAATTTGAAAAACTTGAAGAATTTGAGACATTTGAGAAACCTGATAGCTAACAAGAAGATGAGAAAATGACATTTGAGAATTTTGTAAATCTTAAGAAATTTAAGAAACCTAAGAATTTTATAAAATTTGAAACCAAGTTAACTTGAGAATGCGAAACTTAAATTTCTCAAGTTTTGCATTCTCAAGTTAACTTTGTCTCAAATTTTATAAAATTCTCAGGTTTCTCAAATTTCTTAAAATTTCCAAAATTCTCAAATGTCATCAAAGAGGTTTATAAGAGAGTCCAGAAGCATTCCTAAAAATGGAAGAAAACAGTAAGATCACCAGAACAAAGAAGAAATCAAGAAGAAATGGAGCTGAAAATGAAATGGATGACGAAGAAAATTTTAAGAAATTTGGGTAACATGGGAAAATTGAAAAAGATGAAATTTGAGAAAACTGACAACTTTGAGAATGTGAAGAAATTTGGAAAAATTGAGAAATCAGATAATTACTTGAGAATTCAAGAAATTTCAATAAATTTGAGACACCTGACTTGAGATATATACAAAAATTTGAGAAACCTGTGAATCTTAAAAATCTTTAAACACTCGAAAAATATGAGCATGTTAAGAAATTTTACAGACCTTAAGAAATTTAAAGTTATGTATTGAGAAATTCTGGAGAACTCTAGAAATCAGAATCTGGAATCTAAAAAAACGTAAAATATTAGAATTTGGGATATTCAGAAAAAATTGCAAAACCTGTTAATTTTAAGAAAATTTATATTTTTTAAATTCTGTTTTAAGAAATTTGGGAAACCTGAAATTTTTGAATTGAGAAACATGTGAATGTTAATGACGTTGACATTCGACAATTCTAGGAATTTAAAAAAATGAGAAATTATAAAAAATTGGGGAAACCTGAGAACTAAAAGAACACTTGAGCAACCTGATACATTTTAGGTTGAGATACTGATGAATTTGAAAATATTTTAAGAAATTTGAGAAACCTGAGAATTTTATAAAATTAGAAAATTGAAAAAGATAAGATTTGAGAAAACTGACAACTTTCAGAATGTGAAGAAATTTGAAAAAATTAACAAACCAGATATTTGAGAATTCTACTAATTTAAAGAAATTTGAGCCACCTAACTTGTGATATCTACAAAAATTTGAGAAACCTGTGAATCTTAAAAATCTTTAAACACTTGAAAAACACGAGCATGTTAAGAAATTTGAGAGACCGAAGAAATTTGAAGTTGTTATGTATTGAGAAATTTAAAGAAATTAGAAATTGGGGAAACCTGAGAATTAAAAGAACACTTGAGAAACCTGATACATTTTAAGTTGAGATACTAATGAATTTGAAAATATGAAGGAGCTTGTGGAGATCTCGACGCACTTGAGAAACTCGATAATAAAAAATTCGAGATAATCATGAAACTTGGGAGATTTTGAAGATCTTGAGACACTTGAGAAACATCAGAAATTTGAAAGAGCCAAGTAATTTAAAGTTGATGCATTGTGAAATTTGAGAAACTTGAAGAATTTGAGACATTTGAGAAACCTGATAGCTAACAAGAAGATGAGAAAATGACATTTGAGAATTTTGTAAATCTTAAGAAATTTGAGAAACCTGAGAATTTTACAAAATTAGAAAATTGAAAAAGATAAGATTTGAGAAAACTGACAACTTTGAGAATGTGAAGATATTTGAAAAAATTAACAAACCAGATATTTGAGAATTCTACTAATTTAAAGAAATTTGAGCCACCTAACTTGTGATATATACCAAAATTTGAGAAACCTGTGAATCTTAAAAATCTTTAAACACTTGGAAAACACGAGCATGTTAAGAAATTTGAGAGACCGAAGAAATTTGAAGTTGTTATGTATTGAGAAATTTACAGAAATTAGAAATTGGGGAAACCTGAGAATTAAAAGAACACTTGAGAAACCTGATACATTTTAAGTTGAGATACTGATGAATTTGAAAATATGAAGGAGCTTGTGGAGATCTCGACGCACTTGAGAAACTCGATAATAAAAAATTCGAGATAATCATGAAACTTGGTAGATCTTGAAGATCTTGAGACACTTGAGAAACATCAGAAATTTGAAAGAGCCAAGTAATTTAAAGTTGATGCATTGTGAAATTTGAGAAACTTGAAGAATTTGAGACATTTGAGAAACCTGATAGCTAACAAGAAGATGAGAAAATGACATTTGAGAATTTTGTAAATCTTAAGAAATTTGAGAAACCTGAGAATTTTACAAAATTAGAAAATTGAAAAAGATAAGATTTGAGAAAACTGACAACTTTGAGAATGTGAAGAAATTTGAAAAAATTAACAAACCAGATATTTGAGAATTCTACTAATTTAAAGAAATTTGAGCCACCTAACTTGTGATATATACAAAAATTTGAGAAACCTGTGAATTTTAAAAATCTTTAAACACTTGAAAAACACGAGCATGTTAAGAAATTTGAGAGACCGAAGAAATTTGAAGTTGTTATGTATTGAGAAATTTAAAGAAATTAGAAATTGGGGAAACCTGAGAATTAAAAGAACACTTGAGAAACCTGATACATTTTAAGTTGAGATACTAATGAATTTGAAAATATGAAGGAGCTTGTGGAGATCTCGACGCACTTGAGAAACTCGATAATAAAAAATTCGAGATAATCATGAAACTTGAGAGATTTTGAAGATCTTGAGACACTTGAGAAACATCAAAAATTTGAAAGAGCCAAGTAATTTAAAGTTGATGCATTGTGAAATTTGAGAAACTTGAAGAATTTGAGACATTTGAGAAACCTGATAGCTAACAAAAAGATGAGAAAATGACATTTGAGAATTTTGTAAATCTTAAGAAATTTGAGAAACCTGAGAATTTTATAAAATTAGAAAATTGAAAAAGATAAGATTTGAGAAAACTGACAACTTTGAGAATGTGAAGAAATTTGAAAAAATTAACAAACCAGATATTTGAGAATTCTACTAATTTAAAGAAATTTGAGCCACCTAACTTGTGATATATACAAAAATTTGAGAAACCTGTGAATCTTAAAAATCTTTAAACACTTGAAAAACACGAGCATGTTAAGAAATTTGAGAGACCGAGAAATTTGAAGTTGTTATGTATTGGAAATTTAAAGAAATTAGAAATTGAGAAATTATAAGAAATTGGGGAAACCTGAGAATTAAAAGAACACTTGAGAAACCTGATACATTTTAAGTTGAGATACTGATGAATTTGAAAATATGACGGAGCTTGTGGAGATCTCGACGCACTTGAGAAACTCGATAATAAAAATTCGAGATAATCATGAAACTTGGGAGATCTTGAAGATCTTGAGACACTTGAGAAACATCAGAAATTTGAAAGAGCCAAGTAATTTAAAGTTGATCTATTGTGAAATTTGAGAAACTTGAAGAATTTGAGACATTTGAGAAACCTGATAGCTAACAAGAAGATGAGAAAATGACATTTGAGAATTTTGTAAATCTTAAGAAATTTGAGAAACCTGAGAATTTTACAAAATTAGAAAATTGAAAAAGATAAGATTTGAGAAAACTGACAACTTTGAGAATGTGAAGAAATTTGAAAAAATTAACAAACCAGATATTTGAGAATTCTACTAATTTAAAGAAATTTGAGCCACCTAACTTGTGATATATACAAAAATTTGAGAAACCTGTGAATCTTAAAAATCTTTAAACACTTGAAAAACACGAGCATGTTAAGAAATTTGAGAGACCGAAGAAATTTGAAGTTGTTATGTATTGAGAAATTTACAGAAATTAGAAATTGGGGAAACCTGAGAATTAAAAGAACACTTGAGAAACCTGATACATTTTAAGTTGAGATACTGATGAATTTGAAAATATGACGGAGCTTGTGGAGATCTCGACGCACTTGAGAAACTCGATAATAAAAATTCGAGATAATCATGAAACTTGGTAGATCTTGAAGATCTTGAGACACTTGAGAAACATCAGAAATTTGAAAGAGCCAAGTAATTTAAAGTTGATGCATTGTGAAATTTGAGAAACTTGAAGAATTTGAGACATTTGAGAAACCTGATAGCTAACAAGAAGATGAGAAAATGACATTTGAGAATTTTGTAAATCTTAAGAAATTTGAGAAACCTGAGAATTTTACAAAATTAGAAAATTGAAAAAGATAAGATTTGAGAAAACTGACAACTTTGAGAATGTGAAGAAATTTGAAAAAATTAACAAACCAGATATTTGAGAATTCTACTAATTTAAAGAAATTTGAGCCACCTAACTTGTGATATATACCAAAATTTGAGAAACCTGTGAATCTTAAAAATCTTTAAACACTTGAAAAACACGAGCATGTTAAGAAATTTGAGAGACCGAAGAAATTTGAAGTTGTTATGTATTGAGAAATTTACAGAAATTAGAAATTGGGGAAACCTGAGAATTAAAAGAACACTTGAGAAACCTGATACATTTTAAGTTGAGATACTGATGAATTTGAAAATATGAAGGAGCTTGTGGAGATCTCGACGCACTTGAGAAACTCGATAATAAAAAATTCGAGATAATCATGAAACTTGGGAGATTTTGAAGATCTTGAGACACTTGAGAAACATCAGAAATTTGAAAGAGCCAAGTAATTTAAAGTTGATGCATTGTGAAAGTTGAGAAACTTGAAGAATTTGAGACATTTGAGAAACCTGATAGCTAACAAGAAGATGAGAAAATGACATTTGAGAATTTTGTAAATCTTAAGAAATTTGAGAAACCTGAGAATTTTATAAAATTAGAAAATTGAAAAAGATAAGATTTGAGAAAACTGACAACTTTGAGAATGTGAAGAAATTTGAAAAAATTAACAAACCAGATATTTGAGAATTCTACTAATTTAAAGAAATTTGAGCCACCTAACTTGTGATATATACCAAAATTTGAGAAACCTGTGAATCTTAAAAATCTTTAAACACTTGAAAAACACGAGCATGTTAAGAAATTTGAGAGACCGAAGAAATTTGAAGTTGTTATGTATTGAGAAATTTACAGAAATTAGAAAATTGGGGAAACCTGAGAATTAAAAGAACACTTGAAAAACCTGATACATTTTAAGTTGAGATACTGATGAATTTGAAAATATGAAGGAGCTTGTGGAGATCTCGACGCACTTGAGAAACTCGATAATAAAAATTCGAGATAATCATGAAACTTGGGAGATCTTGAAGATCTTGAGACACTTGAGAAACATCAGAAATTTGAAAGAGCCAAGTAATTTAAAGTTGATGCATTGTGAAATTTGAGAAACTTGAAGAATTTGAGACATTTGAGAAACCTGATAGCTAACAAGAAGATGAGAAAATGACATTTGAGAATTTTGTAAATCTTAAGAAATTTGAGAAACCTGAGAATTTTACAAAATTAGAAAATTGAAAAAGATAAGATTTGAGAAAACTGACAACTTTGAGAATGTGAAGAAATTTGAAAAAATTAACAAACCAGATATTTGAGAATTCTACTAATTTAAAGAAATTTGAGCCACCTAACTTGTGATATATACAAAAATTTGAGAAACCTGTGAATCTTAAAAATCTTTAAACACTTGAAAAACACGAGCATGTTAAGAAATTTGAGAGACCGAAGAAATTTGAAGTTGTTATGTATTGAGAAATTTAAAGAAACTAGAAATTGAGAAATTATAAGAAATTGGGGAAACCTGAGAATTAAAAGAACACTTGAGAAACCTGATACATTTTAAGTTGAGATACTGATGAATTTGAAAATATGAAGGAGCTTGTGGAGATCTCGACGCACTTGAGAAACTCGATAATAAAAAATTCGAGATAATCATGAAACTTGGGAGATTTTGAAGATCTTGAGACACTTGAGAAACATCAGAGACTTGAAAGAGCCAAGTAATTTAAAGTTGAAACATTAAGAAATTTGAAGAATTTGAGACATTTGAGAAAACCGATAGTTAAAAAGACGTTGAGAAAATGACATTTGAGAACTTTGTGAATTTTAAGAAATTTGAGAAACCTGAGAATTTTATAAAATTAGAAAATTGAAAAAGATAAGATTTGAGAAAACTGACAACTTTGAGAATGTGAAGAAATTTGAAAAAATTAACAAACCAGATATTTGAGAATTCTACTAATTTAAAGAAATTTGAGCCACCTAACTTGTGGTATATACAAAAATTTGAGAAACCTGTGAATCTTAAAAATCTTTAAACACTTAAAAAACACGAGCATGTTAAGAAATTTGAGAGACCGAAGAAATTTGAAGTTGTTATGTATTGAGAAATTTAAAGAAATTAGAAATTGAGAAATTATAAGAAATTGGGGAAACCTGAGAATTAAAAGAACACTTGAGAAACCTGATACATTTTAAGTTGAGATACTGATGAATTTGAAAATATGACGGAGCTTGTGGAGATCTCGACGCACTTGAGAAACTCGATAATAAAAATTCGAGATAATCATGAAACTTGGTAGATCTTGAAGATCTTGAGACACTTGAGAAACATCAGAAATTTGAAAGAGCCAAGTAATTTAAAGTTGATGCATTGTGAAATTTGAGAAACTTGAAGAATTTGAGACATTTGAGAAACCTGATAGCTAACAAGAAGATGAGAAAATGACATTTGAGAATTTTGTAAATCTTAAGAAATTTGAGAAACCTGAGAATTTTACAAAATTAGAAAATTGAAAAAGATAAGATTTGAGAAAACTGACAACTTTGAGAATGTGAAGAAATTTGAAAAAATTAACAAACCAGATATTTGAGAATTCTACTAATTTAAAGAAATTTGAGCCACCTAACTTGTGATATATACCAAAATTTGAGAAACCTGTGAATCTTAAAAATCTTTAAACACTTGAAAAACACGAGCATGTTAAGAAATTTGAGAGACCGAAGAAATTTGAAGTTGTTATGTATTGAGAAATTTACAGAAATTAGAAATTGGGGAAACCTGAGAATTAAAAGAACACTTGAGAAACCTGATACATTTTAAGTTGAGATACTGATGAATTTGAAAATATGAAGGAGCTTGTGGAGATCTCGACGCACTTGAGAAACTCGATAATAAAAAATTCGAGATAATCATGAAACTTGGGAGATTTTGAAGATCTTGAGACACTTGAGAAACATCAGAGACTTGAAAGAGCCAAGTAATTTAAAGTTGAAACATTAAGAAATTTGAAGAATTTGAGACATTTGAGAAAACCGATAGTTAAAAAGACGTTGAGAAAATGACATTTGAGAACTTTGTGAATTTTAAGAAATTTGAGAAACCTGAGAATTTTATAAAATTAGAAAATTGAAAAAGATAAGATTTGAGAAAACTGACAACTTTGAGAATGTGAAGAAATTTGAAAAAATTAACAAACCAGATATTTGAGAATTCTACTAATTTAAAGAAATTTGAGCCACCTAACTTGTGGTATATACAAAAATTTGAGAAACCTGTGAATCTTAAAAATCTTTAAACACTTAAAAAACACGAGCATGTTAAGAAATTTGAGAGACCGAAGAAATTTGAAGTTGTTATGTATTGAGAAATTTAAAGAAATTAGAAATTGAGAAATTATAAGAAATTGGGGAAACCTGAGAATTAAAAGAACACTTGAGAAACCTGATACATTTTAAGTTGAGATACTGATGAATTTGAAAATATCAAGGAGCTTGTGGAGATCTCGACGCACTTGAGAAACTCGATAATAAAAATTCGAGATAATCATGAAACTTGGGAGATCTTGAAGATCTTGAGACACTTGAGAAACATCAGAAATTTGAAAGAGCCAAGTAATTTAAAGTTGATGCATTGTGAAATTTGAGAAACTTGAAGAATTTGAGACATTTGAGAAACCTGATAGCTAACAAGAAGATGAGAAAATGACATTTGAGAATTTTGTAAATCTTAAGAAATTTGAGAAACCTGAGAATTTTACAAAATTAGAAAATTGAAAAAGATAAGATTTGAGAAAACTGACAACTTTGAGAATGTGAAGAAATTTGAAAAAATTAACAAACCAGATATTTGAGAATTCTACTAATTTAAAGAAATTTGAGCCACCTAACTTGTGATATATACAAAAATTTGAGAAACCTGTGAATCTTAAAAATCTTTAAACACTTGAAAAACACGAGCATGTTAAGAAATTTGAGAGACCGAAGAAATTTGAAGTTGTTATGTATTGAGAAATTTACAGAAATTAGAAATTGGGGAAACCTGAGAATTAAAAGAACACTTGAGAAACCTGATACATTTTAAGTTGAGATACTGATGAATTTGAAAATATGAAGGAGCTTGTGGAGATCTCGACGCACTTGAGAAACTCGATAATAAAAAATTCGAGATAATCATGAAACTTGGGAGATTTTGAAGATCTTGAGACACTTGAGAAACATCAGAAATTTGAAAGAGCCAAGTAATTTAAAGTTGATGCATTGTGAAAGTTGAGAAACTTGAAGAATTTGAGACATTTGAGAAACCTGATAGCTAACAAGAAGATGAGAAAATGACATTTGAGAATTTTGTAAATCTTAAGAAATTTGAGAAACCTGAGAATTTTATAAAATTAGAAAATTGAAAAAGATAAGATTTGAGAAAACTGACAACTTTGAGAATGTGAAGAAATTTGAAAAAATTAGCAAACCAGATATTTGAGAATTCTACTAATTTAAAGAAATTTGAGCCACCTAACTTGTGATATATACAAAAATTTGAGAAACCTGTGAATCTTAAAAATCTTTAAACGCTTGAAAAACACGAGCCTGTTAAGAAATTTAAGAGACCGAAGAAATTTGAAGTTGTTATGTATTGAGAAATTTAAAGAAATTAGAAATTGAGATATTATAAGAAATTGGGGAAACCTGAGAATTAAAAGAACACTTGAGAAACCTGATACATTTTAAGTTGAGATACTGATGAATTTGAAAATATGAAGGAGCTTGTGGAGATCTCGACGCACTTGAGAAACTCGATAATAAAAAATTCGAGATAATCATGAAACTTGGGAGATTTTGAAGATCTTGAGACACTTGAGAAACATCAGAGACTTGAAAGAGCCAAGTAATTTAATGTTGAAACATTGAGAAATTTGAAGAATTTGAGACATTTGAGAAAACCGATAGTTAAAAAGACGTTGAGAAAATGACATTTGAGAACTTTGTGAATTTTAAGAAATTTGAGAAACCTGAAAATTTTATAAAATTAGAAAATTGAAAAAGATAAGATTTGAGAAAACTGACAACTTTGAGAATGTGAAGAAATTTTAAAAAATTAACAAACCAGATATTTGAGAATTCTACTAATTTAAAGAAATTTGAGCCACCTAACTTGTGATATATACAAAAATTTGAGAAACCTGTGAATCTTAAAAATCTTTAAACACTTGAAAAACACGAGCATGTTAAGAAATTTGAGAGACCGAAAAAATTTGAAGTTGTAATGTATTGAGAAATTTACAGAAATTAGAAATTGGGGAAACCTGAGAATTAAAAGAACACTTGAGAAACCTGATACATTTTAAGTTGAGATACTGATGAATTTGAAAATATGAAGGAGCTTGTAGAGATCTCGACGCACTTGAGAAACTCGATAATAAAAAATTCGAGATAATCATGAAACTTGAGAGATTTTGAAGATCTTGAGACACTTGAGAAACATCAGAAATTTGAAAGAGCCAAGTAATTTAAAGTTGATGCATTGTGAAATTTGAGAAACTTGAAGAATTTGAGACATTTGAGAAACCTGATAGCTAACAAGAAGATGAGAAAATGACATTTGAGAATTTTGTAAATCTTAAGAAATTTAAGATACCTAAGAATTTTATAATTTGAAACCAAGTTAACTTGAGAATGCGAAACTTAAATTTTTCAAGTTTTGCATTCTCAAGTTAACTTTGTCTCAACTTTTATAAAATTCTCAGGTTTCTCAAATTTCTTAAAATTCTCAAATGTCATCAAATAGGTTTATAAGAGAGCCGAGAAGCATTCCTAAAAATTGAAGAAAACAATAAGATCACCAGAAAAAAGAAGTCATGAAGAAATGGAGCTGAAATGTAATAGAAGACGGAGAAAATTTTAAGAAATTTGGGTAACATGGGAAAATTGAAAAAGATGAGATTTCAGAAAACTGACCACTTTGAGAATGTGAAGAAATTTGGAAAAATATAGGAATCAGATTTTTATTTGAGAATTCAAGAAATTTAAATAAATTTGAGACACCTGACTTGATATTTACAAAAATTTGAGAAACCTGTAAATCTTAAAAATCTTTAAACACTCGAAAGAGATGAGCATGTTAAGAAATTTGTGAGACCTAAGATATTTGAAGTTGTTATGTATTAAGAATTAAAAAAAAAACTATAAATTGAGAAATTAAAAGAAATTGTGGAAAGTTGAGAATTAAAAGAACACTACTTGAGAAACCTGATACATTTTAAGTTGCGATACTCATGAATTTGAAAATTTGAAGGAGCTTGTGGAGATCTCGACGCACTTGAAAAACTCAAAAAAAGGTCGAGAATATCATGAAGCTTGAGAGATTTGGAAGATCTTGAAACACTTGAGAAACATCAGAAATTTGAAAGAGCCAAGTAAATTAAAGTTGGGACATTGAGAAATTTGAAGAATTTGAGACATTTGAGAAAACCGAAAGTTAAAAAGAAGTTGAGAAAATGACATTTGAGAATTTTGGCAATTTTAAGAAATTTGAGAAACCTGAGAATTTTATAAAATTTGAAACAAGTTAACTTGAAAATGCGAAACTTAAATTTCTCAAGTTTTGCATTCTCAACTTAACTTTTTCTCAAATTTTATAAAATTCTCAGGTTTCTCAAATTTCTTAAAATTCTCAAAATTCTCAAATTTCATCAAAGAGGTTTATAAGAGTCCAGAAGCATTCCTAAGAATGGAAGAAAACAGTAAAATCACCAGAAGAAAGAAGAAGTCAAGAAGAAATGGAGCTGAAAATGAAATAGATGAGGGAGAAAATTTTAAGAAATTTGGGTAACAGGGGAAATTAGAAAAAGATGAGATTTGAGAAAACTGACCACTTTGAGAATGTGAAGACATTTGGAAAAATTGAAAAACCAGTTAATTATTTGAGAATTCAAGAAATTTAAATAAATTCGAGACACCTGACTTGAGATATATACAAAAATTTGAGAAACTTGTGAATCTTAAAAATCTTTAAACACTCGAAAAATATGAGCATGTTAAGAAATTTGAGAGGCCTAAGAAATTTGAAGTTATGTATTAAAAATTAAAAAAAAAAAATTTGAAATTGAGAAATTAAAAGAACTTAAGGAAACCTGAGAATTGAAAGAACACAAAATATGAAGGAGCTTGTGGAGATCTCGAGACACTTGAGAAACTCAAAAAAAAGTCGAGAATATCATGAAGCATGAGAGATTTGGAAGATCTTGAGACACTTGAGAAACATCAGAAATTTGAAAGAGCCAAGTAAATTAAGGTTGATACATTGAGAAATTTGAGAAATTTGAAGAATTTGAGACATTTGAGAAACCTGATAGTTAAAAAGAAGTTGAGAAAATGACATTTGAGAATTTTGGGAATTTTAAGAAATTAAATTAATTAAATTAATTATTATTAATTTAAATTAATAAAAATAAATAATAAAAATTGAGAAGATCATGAAAGTTGAGAGATTTGGAAGATCTTGAGACAATTGAGGAACATAAGAAATTTGAAAAACATTTAAGAAACCTGAGATTTTGATAAGTTTTGAGACAAAGCTGACATGAAATGTCGGGAATTTTTAAATATAGATACATAAGAGAATCTTAAAAATGGAGGCAATTTTTTTTTGAAAAATTGAACAACATGAGAATTTTAATAAATTTAAGAAACTTGTGAATCTGTAGATATTTTAAAGACCTTTAAAGTTGAGACATTGAGAAATTTGAGAAACGTGAAGAAATTGAAACATTTGAGAAATATTAGAATTTTAAGAAACGTAAACTGGAACTCAAAACAAGAAATGAAAAGGGATCTTGAAAAATTTGAGGGATTTGAGGATTTTTGAAATATTGAGAAATCTGATAAATTTGAGAAACTTGAAGTTTATTTGCGATATTTAAGAAACGTGAGTTTTAGAATTTAATAAAATTTGAAATGGTGACACTTGAGAATGCTAGGAAATTTAAGAAATTTGATAAACCTGGAACTAATAATTTTGAGAAATGATGGATGACTTGAAACAAGTAAAGCGGGGAAAGAAATACTACACCCTGGAGAACTAAATTGTCAACCTGATAAAATTATTGCAAATTGTAAATGGAATTAGTTGGCTGCAAATTGTTACTAAATTGACAAACCGTTGCCAACCAAACGAACAAAGTCACTAGAACTCAATAAAATTGGTAAAAAGTGGAGAGAACGTCCAGAAGAACATTCTCCAAATACGTGTCTTAATCCCCCGACCTTGAACCGTAACATCTGCGACGCTCGGTAACCAAACCCGATGAAATAAGGACTCGCAGCAGCGGAACACGTCCGACACGATCCCGACACACATCAAACCCGTCCCGACTAACTCAGTTTCTCTTCGCGACCTTCAACAACTCCTCCCGAGCGCAGAATCCCTTGCTGTGGCAACGGGCGTCCGTCGACGTCGCGACGCTACATCTGTAGTGTGCGTGTCGGTGTTAAAGCTCGCGCTTGTCGGAGCTTTCGGTGACTCGTCCGCGAAGTTCGACTTTCGGAAGAAAGTTTTCCGAGTGCGAGTGTCGCGACTGTGGGTGACTCTGTGTTTTCGGACTCTTCAACAGGTAAAAGGAGGACTGTTGGACTATTTTCAGCTGCGATTTAATGTAAGTGTTTTTGTTGATTTATTGAAAAAATGTAAGGGAGTTAATGGAAGGATAATATTAGCGGATGAGCGCGGAATAACACCTCTTAAAGTGCTGTGGGTGGTGAAATTGCGGCGAGTGCCGTGGAGGAGGGTGTTGGTTTTGTTCATTAATTTTTATTACGGGGAGGGAGGTCGGACTTGATTAAAAAAAATATTTTTACAGGCTGGCGATTTTGTAGCGAATTTAAAGCTTTTGATCAAAGATAATGGGTTAGCGGGATGTAATTAGAAGAATATAATAATAATTATTATTAAAATAACTTAATTAGTGAAACATTCGTTCTTCTGTGGAAAGTACTCTCTCTGTTTTCGCGGTTTTACCCAAAATACTGTAATTGCTACAAACAGTTCTATTTTTTTTGTTTTCTAAAAACTGAAATTGAATAATTTTAAAATGGAAATAAAAGCTTCTAAAAGCAACTGACTGACTCGACAAACTGATTTTCGACTCCGCAACGTCCTCCAATAAATTTATCGGCTGCATCCTCCTTACACACACATATCTCTCGAAAGTAATTTCCTGACATCATGGTTGACGTCATGCTCTCGATGTGTACGGAAAACTCTAGAAGATGATGTCACAGAATCTCTCTCAGGCCGCTGCAGTGAGTCATTGATGACGTCCTTCAGGGTCCACGTCTGAAGCACGATATTCCATAACAAGCTACGAAAGTAACATACTTCGCACGGGTGGAAATGTTGAAAAGACATTTCGTGCGAGTCGTATACACTAATTTTTCTACAGCCTGCAAATATTGTTTTTATTGTAACGATGCAAAGTTCAGCGTGTGTGATATTGTTCCGGGTGTATATGATAAAACTATTTGAAGATTATTCATCATCAACTTTCTAAAATTTTATTAGAACTTCAACATTATTAGTTAAACTGTTGTCAACACCCATTTTCTATAACATCAGTCGATAGTGTTTAATATTTTTGTAACGGGAACCCCTTTTTAAATTAAGGGATTTGAGTAAGGATTGTTGAGAGGTGATAATTTTTTTTTAAATTTTAATCACGGTTAATCACCGTCTCCATAAAGCCTTTGTGACAGTCTTTGAAGTTTTAGAACCTTTTTACTGAGGCAAGGTGAGTTATTGAATCGCAGCTAGTGCGAGTTTTGACCTGAGAATTTCTATATTATGGGGTTGCAAGTTTGGGTTTTAATAGACTAAAAGCTGCTGTCTTTCTATTCTCTCACCGTACAGATACTTCGTTGCATTAGAAAGTTTTAAAACGTCAGATAAGTCAATAGGATTGGTATACTATAACATTCTTCTCTGTCTATATAAATAAAATTGTAACACCTAATTCAAAAAAATAAAGATAACTAACCAACTCTCCAGCATAAGTTTGTAACGAAGTTACTGAATTCTTATTGTTTTCCGACACCGTGGTGAGAAATACACGAAATTAAAATACTTTCCGGCACCGCCTCAAAAGCCTTCTTGTTACCAGTCGCTCAGTGAAATAGCGCGCTCCCGATGCCGACGTCCAGAATCGTTCATGCTGCCCGTAGCCGCCCCCGTCTCGTTGCTAAACCACTCAGAACCGCGCGCTCAGTCGACGTCATAGCGGCGCAGTGCTAATGGTAAGGGCCGACCCCTAGTTGAAAACGTTAGGATGAGTCTTTTGACCTGACCTGACGGAAAGTACCTGCCCCGCCGGAAGAAAGGGACCCACCCGTACGACTAGTTGGTCTGTGGCTCATACCGCTTCGGCTGGCAAACGAGACTGGTTTTCGACTGCAGGTCGGCCACCGGCGATATCTAGGCTTGTCTCTGACTGACGGCATTTCCCTACAGCGCCACCTCGAACCCGCCTCCGACGCCGACCGCCGCACCTACACTATTCCTGCTTCTGCTCCCCATCACCGTGTGGATATTGAGACCGTGTAAATATTGTAAATAAAGACTTTCATACCGATACCGGACTAGACAAGTGGAGCATACCACATTAGAAAACTGTCCCTCGAGTCAACCCGACCGTAACAAGCGTCACAGGTCCTGTAAGTAATTTTAAGTTTTCTTGTCAAAGCGACGTAAAAAAATATTAGACTTGTTTATGACTTTCCTAATATTACATCGAGCGTTTATTTAGTTTCATACGCGATGGACCCCTCCCGATATTTGGTTTTCAGGAAGCTGAAACGCTGGAAATCAAATCCATCGGATTTGCATTTTAAGAGGAATGCTGTAAAGTTGATTGAAGTGGATTGATTTTGGGACATTTTCATTTGGGGAATTGCTTCGCTATTGTTTTTGGCAACAGCATCCGGCCGCTGGAAATGTGGAAGATCGAACGAGAAGTACATTCGACGATTGAATTCAGTAAACGCAACTAAATTGGCTCTGTTGTCCGGAGAAAGGATTCCCACTTGCTGTTTTAATCCACTGATCAGTTATGTCACCACAGATTCCAAGTGTACATAGTATATTTGTCACTGTTTGAGTTTTTCTGGAAGATATCATTGTTTTATCTCGTTTGCATCATCGAGTCGACCCATTACATGGTGCTATTTGATGATCGCAGAAATTGGCGCCCAACGTGGGGATGTGATGAGTGGATTTATCGTGACCTTCAGGTGGTTGTTCTGACGGTGCCACCTACCGAGGAATCTTTAAAAATTATGGTTGATTGCCGTCCGTCCCTGAAACGCTATTTTCTTTATCCTGGCGAAAAAATAAAATAAAGCCATTTCTCAATCTTGCCAGATGGAATCGTCCCAAAATCAATCTACTTCAATCAGCTTTAAAACATTCCCCTTAAAATGCAAATCGGATATATCCGATTCCGGTTATTTCAGTTTCCCGAGCAGCAAACATCAGGAGAGACTCCGTCGAGCGTGAAACCAAACAAAAACCCCAAACAATAAACAGGAGAAAGCATAAATCCGTCTCTAATGTCTCGTTATAACTCCATCTATCACCGACTCGAAACACTGTTCCGTTCAATAGAAATTCCTTTCGAGATGGTGCTGTAGTAAATCTTGACGTCGGATGTTCGACTCGAGCATAGTTTCACAGAAATGTAAACGCAGCTTTATTTATCCTTGCGGAATGAAGTAAAAAGGCGCGGTGCACAAATTGGAACTTATGTCCGGAGCCGGGCGCAAAACAAATCATCTTGAAGTGTTAACGAGACCGGTTATATTTTCGCCTTGTTTGGGGCGCCTGGAATCGAATCGAATCACACTCATATATCTTCTTAAAAAGGCGACATTCAAAAAGAAAGTGTTGCAAAAAAGAATAGAACGACGTGGATGATCGTACGTGTATGGGCAGCCTTATACGGGCCAAAAACATTTAAAGACGGCAAGAGAAAACTTCCGACCTTGAGAAACAACTGGAAAAATCTCAAAACATGATAAAGCTTAAACTTAGGAATTTAACGAATCTGAAATATTGCAAGATTAAAACTTCGGCAAACTGAGAATTAGAGGAACCCTGAGAAGCCCACGTTACTTTACAACTGGAAGAACTTGAGGAACTCGAGATATCGAAAAAACTGAAATCTTTGGGAACTTGAGACTTTGAGGAACTTGAGAAAATAATCTTGAGAACTAAAAAACTTGAGATTTGGAAAACCATATTACTTCGAAAACTTCCGATCTTGAGAAACAACCGGAAAAATCTCAAAACATGATAAAACTTAAACTTGAGAATTTAACGAATCTGAAGTAGTGGAAGATTGCAACTTCGGCAAGCTGAGAATTTGAGGAACCCTGAGAAGCCCACGTTACTTTACAACTGGAAGAACTTGAGGAACTCGAGATATCGGAAAAACTGAAATCTTTGGGAACTTGAGACTTTGAGGAACTTCAGAAAATAATCTTGAGAACTAAAAAACTTGAGATTTTGGAAAACCATATTACTTCGAAAATTTTCGATCTTGAGAAACAACCGGAAAAATCTCAAAACATGATAAAACTTAAACTTGAGAATTTAACGAATCTGAAGTAGTGGAAGATTGCAACTTCGGCAAGCTGAGAATTTGAGGAACCCTGAGAAGCCCACGTTACTTTACAACTGGAAGAACTTGAGGAACTCGAGATATCGGAAAAACTGAAATCTTTGGGAACTTGAGACTTTGAGGAACTTGAGAAAATAATCTTGAGAACTAAAAAACTTGAGATTTTGGAAAACCATATTACTTCGAAAACTTTCGATCTTGAGAAACAACCGGAAAAATCTCAAAACATGATAAAACTTAAACTTGAGAATTTAACGAATCTGAAGTAGTGGAAGATTGCAACTTCGGCAAGCTGAGAATTTGAGGAACCCTGAGAAGCCCACGTTACTTTAGAACTGGAAGAACTTGAGGGACTCGAGATTTTGGAAAACCATATTAAAAAACTTGAGATTTTGGAAAACCATATTACTTCAAAAACTTCCGATCTTGAGAAACAACCGGAAAAATCTCAAAACATGATAAAACTTAAACTTGGGAATTTAAAGAATCTGGAATATCGGAAGATTACAACTTCGGCAAGCTGAGAATTTGAGGAACCCTGAGAAGCCTACGTTACTTGACAACTGGAAGAACTTGGCGAACTAGAGATTTTGGAAAAACTTAAATCTTTGGGAACTTAAGACTTTATTAAGGAACATAAGAAAAGAAGCTTGAGAACTGAAGAAAATTTAAAATTGAGCTTGGGAAACCTGAGACCTTGAGAAGCATATCTTGAGAATTGGACAGATCTCAGAATATGAGGTAACAAAAAATTGAGACCTAAATGCTGAGAATTTGAAGAAACCTTAGAAGCCTATGTAACTTGACACCTGGAAGAACTTGAGGAACTTGAAAACTAGAGGAAGCCGAGATTTTGGAAAACCTGATATCTTTGTGAACTTGAGACTTTAAGAAGCTTGCAAAATGAAACTTGAGATCTAAAGAAAATTGGGGTTTTGGAAATCCTAAGAACTTTGGAAAATTAAGAAGCATAACTTGAGAAATGGAAAAGAACTCAGAATATGATAAAACTTAACTTGGCAGTTTAAAGATTCTGGAATCTTGGAAGATTACAACTTCGGGTACCTGAGGATTTGAGGAATCCTGAGAAGCCTACGTTACTTGACAACCGGAAGAACTTGAGGAACTCGAGATTTTGTAAAACTTGAGATCTTTGGGAACCTGAGACTTTAAGGAACTTGAGAACAGATATCTGAGAACTAAAGAAAATTGAGATTTTAGGGAACCTAAAAAGTTTGGAACCCTCAGAACTTGAGAAAAATAACTTGAGAAATGGAAAAAAACTCAGAACTTAATTTGGCAATTTAAAGAATCTGGAATCTTGGAAGATTACAACTTGGGGTACCTGAAAATTTGAAGATACCTGAGAAGCCTAAGTTGCAAATGGAAGAGTTTGAGTGACTTGAGAATCGGAGCAAGTTTAGAATTTGAAAAAATCTATCAAATGTACTATCTTAAAAACCTGATAAAACTCTGTATCTTAAAATTTCGACTAACCCCAAGGTACTGAAAACTTGAGAAACTTAACTTAAGAACTAGAGGAATTTGATATTTTTGGGAAGTTTAGACTTTAAGGAACTTGAGAATTTAAATATCCTGGACTCTAGGAAGATTACAACTTTGGTAACCTGAGAATTTGAAGAAACTTTAGAAGTCTATATAACTTGAGGAACTTGAGAACTGCAGCAACTTTAGAATTTGAGGAATCTACGATCTTAAAGAAACTGAGAAAACGATTAATCTTAAAATCTCGACTAACCACAAATTCTGATAATTTGAGAAACTTAAATTGAGAACTAGAGGAACTCGAGATTTTGGAAAACCTAAGATTTTGGGAACTTCAGACTTTGAGGAACTTGAGAAAAGAAACTTGAGAACTGAAGAAAATTGAGCTATTGGAAAACCTAAGAACTTTGGAAACCTGGGCCTTGAGATGTATAACTTGAGAACTGGGCCAATCTCAGAAGATGAGGTAAATAAAAATTGAGATTTGTAAAGATCCTATAATCTAGGAAAATTAAAACTTTGGCAATCAGAGAAATTGAAGAATCCTTAGAAGCCTATGTAACTTGACAACTGGAAGAAGTTGAGAACTGGAGCAACTTTAGAATTTAACGAATCGACGGTCTAAAAAAAACTGACAAAACTGTAAATCTTAAAATCTCGACTAACCTCAGATTCCAAAATTTTGGAAAACCTGAGACATTAAGGAACTTGAGAAGATATAAGAAGAAGAAGAAAATTGATATTTTGGGGAACCTAAGAATTTTAGATTCCTCAGATCTTGAGAAACATAACTTGAGAAATGGAAAAAAAAAACTCAGAAAATGATAAAACTTCACTTGGGAGTTTAAAGAATCTGGAATTTTGGAAGATCACAATTTCTGGTTCCTGAGAATTTCAGTATACCTGAGAAGCCTACGTAAGTTTCAAATGGAAGAACTTGAGGGACTTGAGAACTGGAGTAAGTTTAGGATTTGACAAATCTAAGATCTTATAAAAACTCAGATAGCTATGGATCCTAAAATCTTGACTAACCCTAAATTCTGAAAACATGAGAAACTTAAATTTGGAACAAGAGCAATTCGCCATTTTAGAAAACCTGGGACTTTGGGAACATCAGATCTTGAGAACCGGAAAAATCTCAGAACATAAAGTATCTAAAACTTAAGTATTTAAAGAACCTGGAATGTAGGAAGATTACAACTTCGGCAACTTGAAAATTTGAAGAATTTAAGATCTCAAAATTTTATTTTAAATCTTAAAATCTCGACCAAAATAAGATTCTGAAAACTTGAGAAACCTAAAGTGAGGACTAGATGAACTCGAGATTTTAGAAAACCTGAGATCTTCGGGAGCCTGAAGACTTAAAGGAACTTGAAAAAAGAAACATGAGAACTGAAGAAAATTGAGCTTTTGGAAAACATAAGAAATTTGGAAACCTGACACCTTGAGAACTGAACAAATCTCAGAATATTACGTAAGTAAAATTTGAGAATTTAAAGAATATGGAATTTAGGAATATTACAAATTCGGTAACCTGTAAATTTGAAGAAACTTTAGAAGCTTAGAACTTGAGGAACTTAAGAACTGGAGAGATTTTAGAATTTGACTATCTACGATCTTAAAAAAAACTGAGATAATTATGGATCTTAAAATCTCGGATAACCTTAGATTCTGAAAATTTGAGAAATCTAAATTGGCACCTGAGCCTTTAAGGATATTAAGAAAAGAAACCTGAGAACTGAAGAAAATTGAGATTTTTGGGAACCTAAGAACCTTGGAAACATCAGACCTTGAGAAGCGTATCTGGAAAACCTAAGATCTCTGGGAACCTGAGACTTAAAGAAAGTTGAGGTTATGGAAAACTTAACAAATTTTTAAAACTCATAGCTTGAGGAACATAACTTGAGAGCTGGAAAAATCTCAAAACATGAGGTAACTAATACTTGAGAATTTAAAGGACCTGGAATCTTGAATGATTAGTACTTCACCAACCTGAGAAGCCTACGTTACTTGACAACTGTAAAAACTTGAGAAAACCTAAGATAACTTTAAAACCATAAATCTCCACAGACCCGATGCTCTGAAAACTTGAGAAACCTAAATTTAGTAGTAAAGGAACCCGAAATTTTGAAAAACCTGATATATTTGGGAACCTGAGATTTTGAGGAACTTGAGAACACAACCTTGAGAACTGAAGAAACTTAAGATTTAGGAACACCCAATTTTGGAGGCCTTAGACCTTGAAAAACATAACCATAACAGGAGGTAAATACAACTTGAGAATTTAAACTGACCTGGAGTCCTGTTATATTGACTAACCTCAGATTCTGAACACATGAGAAACCTAAATTGAGAACTAGAGGAATTCAAGATTTTAGAAAACCTGGGATCTTTGTGTACTTAAAACTTTGAGGAATTTGAGAACTGAAGAAACTTGAGCCTTTGAAAAACCAAAAAACTTTGGAAACCTCAGACTTTGAGACACCTAACTTGAGAATTGGAAAAATCTCAGAACATGAGGTAACTAAAACTTGAAAATTTAAAGAACCTGGAATCTTGGTAGATTACAACTTCGGAAACCTGAGAAGCCTAGGTTACTTGGTAACTTAAAAAAACTTGAGAAACTTGAGAACTGGAGCAACGTTAGAATTTGACCAACTTAAGATTTTAAAAAGCCTGAGATGAATCTTAAAGCCTTAACTAAAATAAAAGCTAAATTGAGGACTAGATTAACTCGAGATTTTGGAAAACCTGAAATCTTTGGGAACCTGAGACTTCGAGGAAACCTGAGAAGCCTATGTAAATTGCAAATGAAAGAACTTGAGGGAATTGAGAGCCTGAGTTTAGAATTTGCCAAACCCAAGATGTTAAAAAAAATTAGATTTTTAAGGATCTTAAAATCTCGGCTAACTTAACTCGACCTGAAAATTTGAGAAACCTAAATTGAGAACTAGAGGAACACAAGATGTTGGAAAACTTGAGATCTTTGGAAACCTAAGACTTTAAGGATCTTGAGAAAAGAAACCTGAGAACTGAAGAAAATTCAAATTTTTGGGAACCTAAGAACCTTGGAAACATCAGACCATCCAAAGTTGAGGCTTTGGAAAACTTAAGAAATTTGGAAAACTCATAGCTTGAGGAACAGAACTTGAGAGCTGGAAAAATCTCAGAACATGAGGTAACTAATACATTAGAATTTAAAGGACCTGGAATCTTGGATGATTAGTACTTCGGCATCCTGAGAAGCCTACCTTACTTGACAACTGGAAAAACTTGAAATCTTGGAAGATTGAGATTTTTGGGAACCTAAGAAGCTTGGAAACATCAGACCTTGAGAAGCATATCTGGAAAACCTGAGATCTTAGGGAACCTGAGACTTAAAGAAAGTTGAGGTTTTGGAAAACTTAAGGAATTTGGAAAACTCATAGCTTGAGGAACAGAACTTGAGAGCTGGAAAAATCTCAGAACATGAGGTAACTAATACATGAGAATTTAAAGGACCTGGAATCTTGGATGATTAGTACTTCGGCAACCTGAGAAGCCTACGTTACTTGACAACTGGAAAAACTTGAAATCTGGAGCACGTTTGGAATTTGGCGAAGCTAAAATCTTAGAAAACCTAAGACAACTTTAAAATTATAATCTGAACAAACCCGAGGTTCTGAAAAGTTGAGAAACCTAAATTTAGTAGTAGAGGAACCCGAAATTTTAGAAAACCTGATATATTTGGGAACCTGAGACTTTGAGGAACTTGAGAAAATAACCTTGAGAACTGAAAAAACTTAAGATTTAGGAACACAAAATTTTGGAGACCTCAGACCTTGTAAAACAACCTAAGGATTCGAAAAATCTTAGAACATGAGGTAACTAAAACTTGAGAATTTAAAGGGACATGGAGTCCTGTTATATTGACTAACCCCAGATTCTGAAAACATGAGAAACCTAAATTGAGAACTAGAGGAATTCAAGATTTTAGAAAACCTGGGATCTTTGTGTACTTAAAACTTTGAGGAATTTGAGAACTGAAGAAACTTGAGCCTTTGAAAAACCAAAAAACTTTGGAAACCTCAGACTTTGAGACACCTAACTTGAGAATTGGAAAAATCTCAGAACATGAGGTAACTAAAACTTGAAAATTTAAAGAACCTGGAATCTTGGTAGATTACAACTTCGGAAACCTGAGAAGCCTAGGTTACTTGGTAACTTAAAAAAACTTGAGAAACTTGAGAACTGGAGCAACGTTAGAATTTGACCAACTTAAGATTTTAAAAAGCCTGAGATGAATCTTAAAGCCTTAACTAAAATAAAAGCTAAATTGAGGACTAGATTAACTCGAGATTTTGGAAAACCTGAAATCTTTGGGAACCTGAGACTTCGAGGAAACCTGAGAAGCCTATGTAAATTGCAAATGAAAGAACTTGAGGGAATTGAGAGCCTGAGTTTAGAATTTGCCAAACCCAAGATGTTAAAAAAAATGAGATTTTTAAGGATCTTAAAATCTCGGCTAACTTAACTCGACCTGAAAATTTGAGAAACCTAAATTGAGAACTAGAGGAACACAAGATGTTGGAAAACTTGAGATCTTTGGAAACCTAAGACTTTAAGGATCTTGAGAAAAGAAACCTGAGAACTGAAGAAAATTCAAATTTTTGGGAACCTAAGAACCTTGGAAACATCAGACCATCCAAAGTTGAGGCTTTGGAAAACTTAAGAAATTTGGAAAACTCATAGCTTGAGGAACAGAACTTGAGAGCTGGAAAAATCTCAGAACATGAGGTAACTAATACATTAGAATTTAAAGGACCTGGAATCTTGGATGATTAGTACTTCGGCATCCTGAGAAGCCTACCTTACTTGACAACTGGAAAAACTTGAAATCTTGGAAGATTGAGATTTTTGGGAACCTAAGAAGCTTGGAAACATCAGACCTTGAGAAGCATATCTGGAAAACCTGAGATCTTAGGGAACCTGAGACTTAAAGAAAGTTGAGGTTTTGGAAAACTTAAGGAATTTGGAAAACTCATAGCTTGAGGAACAGAACTTGAGAGCTGGAAAAATCTCAGAACATGAGGTAACTAATACATGAGAATTTAAAGGACCTGGAATCTTGGATGATTAGTACTTCGGCAACCTGAGAAGCCTACGTTACTTGACAACTGGAAAAACTTGAAATCTGGAGCACGTTTGGAATTTGGCGAAGCTAAAATCTTAGAAAACCTAAGACAACTTTAAAATTATAATCTGAACAAACCCGAGGTTCTGAAAAGTTGAGAAACCTAAATTTAGTAGTAGAGGAACCCGAAATTTTAGAAAACCTGATATATTTGGGAACCTGAGACTTTGAGGAACTTGAGAAAATAACCTTGAGAACTGAAAAAACTTAAGATTTAGGAACACAAAATTTTGGAGACCTCAGACCTTGTAAAACAACCTAAGGATTCGAAAAATCTTAGAACATGAGGTAACTAAAACTTGAGAATTTAAAGGGACATGGAGTCCTGTTATATTGACTAACCCCAGATTCTGAAAACATGAGAAACCTAAATTGAGAACTAGAGGAATTCAAGATTTTAGAAAACCTGGGATCGTCGTGTACTTAAGACTTTGAGGAATTTGAGAACTGAAGAAACTTGAGCTTTTGAAAAACCAAAAAACTTTGGAAACCTCAGACCTTGAGACACCTAACTTAAGAATTTGAAAAATCTTAGAACATGAGGTAGTTAAAACTTGAGAATTTAAATAACCTGGAATCTTGGAAGATTACAACTTCGAAACCCAGAGAAGCTTAGATTACTTCGTGACTTAAAAAACTTGAGAAACTTGAGAACTGGAGCAACGTTAGAATTTGACGAATTTAAGATCTTAAAAAGCCTGAGATGGATCTTAAAACCTTAACTAAAATAAAAGCTAAATTGAGGACTAGATTAACTCGAGATTTTGGAGAACCTGAGATCTTTGGGAACCTGAGATTTTTGTTGTGCAGGTGAGGTGCGCTGTTGAGGTTAGGAAAGTGCTTTGCAGATTTATTCTGTTGTCCACCGCAAGGGTCTGTGAGGGGTCCAACGTTGTTCCAGTAAGTCGCTGTAACGCGGAAGATATACACGAACGACTCGTTACTTCCGATTTTAACGACGCCGGGAGTCAGCCAGGGGTCCGGCATGGGACCCGACTTCTCTAATGTAGGTAGCATATTAATTCGTCCTTCGAGACCGCGTATGTGCTCAGGCATGGATAAGATTAATTCGCTTCTCCACAACGAGATCCCGATCCGGGATAGCCTGTGGGAACAACAACCTCGTTAATGCAAAGCTAGATATATCGCCGTCGAAATTATTAAATTACATTTTAATAAATCAGAGAGTAAGAGCTTTGGTTGTATAATCGTAACGAATACCACTCGAGCAAACGAAAATAATCCAATTATACTAACCTCCTCATTCGACGTATATCCTTAAAACACTCACATGGTCTTTCGTCCCCGTCTGAGTAATTCATTTTCCCCCGGGACCCATAAAACTAAATTATGACGATCCCTTGTGTAAGGACAGGAAATTAAATCACAATTGGATTTACAGACGTTCTTTATTTACATACATGGTGAGAATAACCGAATATTTGATTTTTCAATGCATAAATTACCACGGGAGTTAAAGTCTACTGTTTATAATAATAAACATAACAGAAATATATTTCATACTTGTATGTCATGCTTTGCAATAATTTTTGCTATCTGTCGCAACTGTGCTCCAGACCACAGTTACACTCATGAGCCAGACGCCACAACTGCATTCACTCCAATACGTAATTCCACGTCGACTAGCGTTCAATATCACACGAAAAAGAGAGTAAAAAGTACTTCTGCAAATTATTGCCTCACAGCAACTTGCAGTTATCGCTATAATTTGCACCGGCACGTAAGCAATTAATCACAGTCAATAGCTTTTTGCCGTGCGGAATTTGAGCGTTAATCTACGAGCCGGATGGACGCTGCAGATGCAATTTTAACGATTTGCAATTAGGCGACGTGACGGCGAGATAATTCAGGTGCGAAATTTAATTGGAATTTTACGAAAACAACTGTCGTTTCGGTCACGTTGAAATTTGACTGACTGACAATGAGAACCTAACTGTCACAATTCTAGGAAGTTTTTAATTATGCAGGTATCCCATTTTTTCACAAACGTCTAATTAAAAGTGGTCCCATTGTGCCGGATTTTTATTGCAACAACGCCACTGTTAATTAGCAGGGAAAACTTGCATTCAGCCACTCCGCATTGTCGCGGCGCTTTTTCTGCGATTCGCTCCGGTGTAGAAGAAATTAGCAGAAGAGGGAGCGGCGAGGATGTTGTTTTTCCTCCAAGTCGGGGATGTTTTTCAAAAAAAGGAAACGCTGAGTAATCCCAACACTTTTTCTTATTTTGAATAATTCAGTTCTACGCCGCGAAAGCTCGTTAGTTTTGCGTTTCTCATTTTCATCGCATCATGTGTGGCTTTGTCTTCGTCGGGCAGACAAATGGCTGCGGATTTCGGGAATCAAAGCGTCTCGGGGAAGCTCTCTTACCGGTGATTTTATACTCGTTTACCGATAGGTGTCGAGGGGCTGGACTCACCGAGCCGCAGTGATTTTTTTTTTAAACATTACAGCCCCAGACTCACCGACAGAAAAACCCGTGGAGTGCTTTTGCGAGTTAAAACTTTCGCACTTATTTCCACAATACCGGCAGCACTACTACGTGTGTAAAGTTGCAACCGCGTCGCTTATCGCTGAAAAATCTCCGTCCGGAGGAAGGATAATAGACTTTTCTTTTCCATCTTTTTAAGACCCTCTCGTCGCAAATTCGATTCCGACGATTCGATTGAAACTTTGACGTCGCGTATTTGTTGTGCTTTGGAAATTCGCGCTATCGCTCGCGCCTCTCCCATTCATCTCGGACGGATCTGCACAATGGAAAAAGTGCTTCCTACTCATCGTAATGTGAAACGCGTACAATGAGTTTATGAGCGAGCATAAATATTGATGAAGCCTCGGCTTCGCGCGGCCAGACACAGAATTAATATTCAATATGGGAGCTTTGGAAAGTTGGGGGTTTCGAGAGGAAGTTGCGGTGGAAAAAAATACACGGGAAGCTTGAAGGAATAACATGCATTGCATTTTGTAGCATAATAATTTGAATTTTCATAATCAGTCCTCCAACTATTTACATCGGTATCATGATCATAGAAATATAGCAGTCCCATTTTTAGTTTTAGTTTTTTGAAAAAGGAATTAATTATAATAGGGAGGTAAGTGCTGGTTCAGTTACCGAATTTCTCATGGTCCGATTGCACCCGCCATGACCGCGTCACGCTCTGTGGGTGTGTCTTCCTGACGTCGCATCGGGATGATTCTTTTACTCCGGTAATCAGAAAAATAGAGCTCTTTAAATGTAACTTTCCGGGAACCGCTATGACTATGCCACCATTCCGGGCTCGCTACGTGGCCCGGAGCCACTACCGATTCGTTGCGAAGAAGACGCAGTGATTTTTTGGGATTGAGGGGAAAAAATACAGTTACGTACCTCCAAGCCCATGCTCAGGAAGGCCTGGAGAGTATGAAACTCCCTGGCATGGTCGTCCAGTCCTACCCACTAAAAAACCCCCCTCAATGGAGTATATTTCTACCCCCGGAACTGCGCTGTTAGGCATCCACCTCTTCCTTTCTCCGCATGATGTTCTCCACCATGCGGACCACCACTTCCCATCCGGACAGGCCAGGGAGCATCCCCTCCACGAGGTTCTCCTGATCCGGCCACCAACCCAGGCCTCTCCACACCCCTAGCCGTTCACCATACCATACCAGGCTTCGCAGCGGAACAAGGTATGTAACGTATCGTCCATCTCGTGTCCGCAGAACCAGCAGGCTGCCGATGCTTCCTTGTCTATGCGGACAAGGTAGCTGCCGAAACATCCGTGTAAGTGCTGCATACAGCAGTACGTTCTGAACGACCGCCGCATACAACACCCTGCAGCGCCCTCACACCTCGCACCTCTCAGGTTGGACATCAGCCTAGCCAGTTTCCCGGCCACCCTCTCCACGTGGGGAAGGAAGGTCATCTTTCTGTCTAGGTCGACCCCCAAGTACTTCATACTTGGTCGAACCCAGACAAAAGCACCCCCAATCGGAAGCCCTCTAGCTCGATCCTCGTACCACGGATTAGCAAAATTGTCTCGGTTTTGGCAGGAGCCACCTTTAGGCCATGGTCATTTAGCCGACCCATGACCCTTTCCGCAGCCTCTTCCACCATTCCCCAGGGCTCTTGACCGGTGCGGGCCATTGCCATGATCACATCGGCGAAGGCAACGGTCCTCGCACCCACCGGCAGCTCCAGCTTGAGGACGCCGTTGTACAGCACACTCCACAGGAGTGGTCGAAGAACCCGACACTCCTCGTCCTACCTCCGGCGCCGTAGCTGATAATCTTCCCCGACAGGTAGATCCTGACCATGGCCACCTTCCATATGTCCGGGAAGACTATCCATCCCAGGAGCCCTACCCCGCCTGAGACCTCTGACAGACACCTGAATCTCCTCCTCCGTCACGGCCGCCACTTCCCAGCGTTACCAGCACCATCCTGGTGCTCCCACCGATGAGGGTCCACCGTTGAGTCTGGCAATGGCTTCCTCCTCCTCTTCCTCCTCCTATACGCTCTGAGTTCTTGCCCGGGTGAGTTCCGCCTACCGGAGATGCACTTCCGCAGCGCTTCCGCGACTTCAGCGCACCACCAATAAACTGGTCTCTTCCCGGCCCTTGTGGCCTTCCTGGGGAGGCATCATTCACAAGCAGCTGCCACACGCCCCATCATCTCTTCCGGGAAGAGACTTTCCTCGCCACCGAGCGAGTTTTCCAGTCGCCCGGCCAGCACCTCCCTGAGTCCCTCCTTCCACAGCCAGCCGGGTCTCTGGACCGTCCTCGGCACCCTGTTGACGGCCCCAGCATTCAAACGGTCTAGGACCCTCCATCCCTCCAGCGTCCGAGTCCCAGGCTGGCCATGGCTTCCCCAAAAACGGTTCCCTTCAAATCGGTCACCGACGATCACCACGAAACAAACTTCGCGTTGAAATCGCCGGCAATCATAAGGCCTTCGTCAGCCTGGCCACGTATCCCTTAAACTGCTCGGACAGAAGACACCTGCTGACCTTTGCCGCGTCTGATTGACTAACAGTTTTGGAATGACAACCATTTTTCGACTTAAAAATTTTCAAATTAGATTGAACACGAGAGGGAGTTCTAGTTTTTAAAGGAAAAAAAAATCAATAAATGGTTGTCATTTCTCATCCATTTAGTCAGTCGATGAGTATAGTAGACAGGGCGGCCCACCCGCCCACCGCACACATAAACGGTGCAAAACCATACGCTTTTTAGTCACAAAAAAAACCTTATACTAGTAATGAGAATCAATCCAAATTGAGATTTACACCAAAATATATTGTACTCAAATTTACATTTTTGACTGAATGGTTGACAAACTGGTTCGGAATGACAACCATTTTCTTATGGTATCCACACTCCGTTTCTTGTATTTCACAGTTGCTCTTTGTGACAGAAAATTATTTCGTTCATGGCACCACATCTGAATGCGGTGGGCGGGTACGCCGCCGCGTTCACAACTGACTGATTGACTAATGGTATTGGAATGACAACCATTTTTTGACTTAAAAATTTTGAAATTGGATTGAACACGAGTGAGTTCTAGTTTTTAAAGGAAAAAAAAATCAATAAATGGTTGTCATTTCTCATACATTTAGTCAGTCGATGAGTATAGTGGACAGGGCGGCCCACCCGCCCACCGCGCTCATAAAAGGTACCAAAACCATACGCTTTTTAGTCAAAAAAAAAACCTTGTACTAGCAATGAGTATCAATCCAAATTGAGATTTACACCAAAATATATTATACTCAAATTTACATTTTTGACTGAATGGTTGACAAACTGGTTCGGAACATGAGAGCCCTCCAGATCCACCCGCTTCTCCTTGCAAACCCTGGCCACGTGTGCGTAGCCCAAGCAATTGAAACACTTGGCTCTAATCTCAAACTGTTGTTATTTATGTTATGACGATTCCTTTGGTCGCGCAAAATAAATTTTTTATATCGCTTTGGTTATATAATCGTAACGAATACCACTCGAGCAAACGAAAATAATCTTACAATCCGATTATACTAACCTCCTGATTGTTATTTTCTGTTCTCTTGTGATATTAGGAATTAATTAAAATGGGGAAATCAGTGATGATCAGGTCGCCAGGCTGGCGCTAATACGTCTCTCGACCCTGTAATTTTATTTGTTTAGTTTACCATAAGTTTTCAATACCTGGGACCGACTCTGGGATTTTCCAAACTAATGACATAAAAGAATAGGCTGTAACGCGGTTACCGAATTTCTCAAGGTCCGTCTGCACCCGCTCGATACGACCGCGTCACGCTCTGTGGCCGTGCCGCCGCGCTACCATTGTTTGGCCAAGGCCGAAAACCTTAAATAGCACCTTTAGTCCGTCGAAAAAGATGCTTTCTGGCGTCGGCTCGGGATGATTGTTTTACTACAGTAATCAGAAAAATAGAACGCTTCAAATGCAACTTTCCGCTACGACCATACCCAGTTACCGCCCCTGACACCTCGAACCACATAAACCAGTAAAGAGAGCGCTCCGGATGCCAAGATTCCGGGCTCGCTACGTGGCCTGGAGGCACCACCGATCTTGTGTGCTGAGATCTGAGGGCCCTCAGGGGTCTCTACTTGGTCCAGTATTATTCAAACTAAAAAAACTTTGATCAATTTGTGGCATACAATATTTCATCCACCCGGTTTTCATTTTTTCCGTGAGTTCCTTCATCGTACATTCTTGTGGATTGACGTCTTTGCGTGTTGAATGGTGTAGAAGCTGAAGTGGGCCCTTGAAGTACTCCGAGGTGTGTTTAGATGTGGCGACTCTCTTGCTTCTTGAATAACAGTCAATGAGACAGGACTTCCAAGATTATTGTCAAAATTTTAAGAATTTTGGTCTCAAATCTTAAAGTATTGAAATTTATGTTATGACGATTTTTTTGGTCGCGCAAACTGAATTTTTTGGATCGCTTTGGTTAGATAATCGTAACGAATACCACTCGAGCAAACAAAAATAATAAAATAATCCGATTATACTAACCTCCTGATTGTTATTTTCTGTTCTTTTGTGATATTAGGAATTAATTAAAATAGGGAGATCAGTGAAGATCATTTCGCCAGGCTGGCGCCAATACGTCTCTCGACCCTGTAAATTTATTCGTTTAGTTTACCATCAGTTCTCAATACCTGGGACCGACTCTGAGATTTTCCAAACTAATGATATAAAGGAATAGGCTGTAACGCAGTTACAGAATTTCTCAAGGTCCGACTGCACCCGCTCGGTACGACCGCGTCACGCTCTGTGCCCGTTGTTTGGCCAAGGCCGAAAACCTTAAATAGCCCCTTTAGCCCGTCGAAAAAGATGCTTTCTGACGTCGGCTCGGGATGATTGTTTTACTACAGTAATCAGAAAAATAGAGCGCTTCAAATGTAACTTTCCGCTACGACCATACCCAGTTACCGCCCCTGACACCTCGAACCACATAAACCAGTAAAGAGAGCGCTCCGGATGCCAAGATTCCGGGCTCGCTACGTGGCCTGGAGGCACCACCGATCTTGTGTGCTGAGATCTGAGGGCCCTCAGGGGTCTCTACTTGGTCCAGTATTATTCAAACTAAAAAAACTTTGACCAATTTGTGGCATACAATATTTCATCCACCCGGTTTTCATTTTTTCCGTGAGTTCCTTCATCGTACATTCTTGTGGATTGACGTCTTTGCGTGTTGAATGGTGTAGAAGCTGAAGTGGGCCCTTGAAGTACTCCGAGGTGTGTTTAGATGTGGCGACTCTCTTGCTTCTTGAATAACAGTCAATGAGACAGGACTTCCAAGATTATTGTCAAAATTTTAAGAATTTTGGTCTCAAATCTTAAAGTATTGAAATTTATGTTATGACGATTTTTTTGGTCGCGCAAACTGAATTTTTTGGATCGCTTTGGTTAGATAATCGTAACGAATACCACTCGAGCAAACAAAAATAATAAAATAATCCGATTATACTAACCTCCTGATTGTTATTTTCTGTTCTTTTGTGATATTAGGAATTAATTAAAATAGGGAGATCAGTGAAGATCATTTCGCCAGGCTGGCGCCAATACGTCTCTCGACCCTGTAAATTTATTCGTTTAGTTTACCATCAGTTCTCAATACCTGGGACCGACTCTGAGATTTTCCAAACTAATGATATAAAGGAATAGGCTGTAACGCAGTTACAGAATTTCTCAAGGTCCGACTGCACCCGCTCGGTACGACCGCGTCACGCTCTGTGCCCGTTGTTTGGCCAAGGCCGAAAACCTTAAATAGCCCCTTTAGCCCGTCGAAAAAGATGCTTTCTGACGTCGGCTCGGGATGATTGTTTTACTACAGTAATCAGAAAAATAGAGCGCTTCAAATGTAACTTTCCGCTACGACCATACCCAGTTACCGCCCCTGACACCTCGAACCACATAAACCAGTAAAGAGAGCGCTCCGGATGCCAAGATTCCGGGCTCGCTACGTGGCCTGGAGGCACCACCGATCTTGTGTGCTGAGATCTGAGGGCCCTCAGGGGTCTCTACTTGGTCCAGTATTATTCAAACTAAAAAAACTTTGACCAATTTGTGGCATACAATATTTCATCCACCCGGTTTTCATTTTTTCCGTGAGTTCCTTCATCGTACATTCTTGTGGATTGACGTCTTTGCGTGTTGAATGGTGTAGAAGCTGAAGTGGGCCCTTGAGGTACTCCGAGGTGTGTTTAGATGTGGCGACTCTCTTGCTTCTTGAATAACAGTCAATGAGACAAGACTTCCAAGATTATTGTCAAAATTTTAAGAATTTCGGTCTCTAATCTTAAAGTATTGAAATTTATGTTATGACGATTTTTTTGGTCGCGCAAACTGAATTTTTTGGATCGCTTTGGTTAGATAATCGTAACGAATACCACTCGAGCAAACGAAAATAATAAAATAATCCGATTATACTAACCTCCTGATTGTTATTTTCTGTTCTTTTGTGATATTAGGAATTAATTAAAATAGGGAGATCAGTGAAGATCATTTCGCCAGGCTGGCGCCAATACGTCTCTCGACCCTGTAAATTTATTCGTTTAGTTTACCATCAGTTCTCAATACCTGGGACTGACTCTGAGATTTTCCAAACTAATGATATAAAGGAATAGGCTGTAACGCAGTTACAGAATTTCTCAAGGTCCGACTGCACCCGCTCAGTACGACCGCGTCACGCTCTGTGCCCGTTGTTTGGCCAAGGCCGAAAACCTTAAATAGCCCCTTTAGCCCGTCGAAAAAGATGCTTTCTGACGTCGGCTCGGGATGATTGTTTTACTACAGTAATCAGAAAAATAGAGCGCTTCAAATGTAACTTTCCGCTACGACCATACCCAGTTACCGCCCCTGACACCTGGAACCACATAAACCACTAAAGAGAGCGCTCCGGATGCCACCATTCCGGGCTCGCTACGTGGCCTGGAGGCACCACCGATCTTGTGTGCTGAGATCTGAGGGCCCTCAGGGGTCTCTACTTGGTCCAGTATTATTCAAACTAAAAAAACTTTGACCAATTTGTGGCATACAATATTTCATCCACCCGGTTTTCATTTTTTCCGTGAGTTCCTTCATCGTACATTCTTGTGGATTGACGTCTTTGCGTGTTGAATGGTGTAGAAGCTGAAGTGGGCCCTTGAGGTACTCCGAGGTGTGTTTAGATGTGGGGACTCTCTTGCTTCTTGAATAACAGTCAATGAGACAAGACTTCCAAGATTATTGTCAAAATTTTAAGAATTTCGGTCTCTAATCTTAAAGTATTGAAATTTATGTTATGACGATTTTTTTGGTCGCGCAAACTGAATTTTTTGGATCGCTCTGGTTAGATAATCGTAACGAATACCACTCGAGCAAACAAAAATAATAAAATAATCTGATTATACTAACCTCCTGATTGTTATTTTCTGTTCTCTTGTGATATTAGGAATTAATTAAAATAGGGAGATCAGTGAAGATCAGGTCGCCAGGCTGGCGCCAATACGTCTCTCGACCCTGTAAATTTATTTGTTTAGTTTACCATAAGTTCTCAATACCTGGGACCGACTCTAAGATTTTCCACACTAATGATATAAAAGAATAGGCTGTAACGCAGTTACAGAATTTCTCAAGGTCCGACTGCACCCGCTCGGTACGACCGCGTCACGCTCTGTGCCCGTTGTTTGGCCAAGGCCGAAAACCTTAAATAGCCCCTTTAGGCCGTCGAAAAAGATGCTTTCTGACGTCGGCTCGGGATGATTGTTTTACTACAGTAATCAGAAAAATAGAGCGCTTCAAATGCAACTTTCCGCTACGACCATACCCAGTTACTGCCCTTGACACCTCGAACCACATAAACCAGTAAAGAGAGCGCTCCGGATGCCAAGATTCCGGGCTCGCTACGTGGCCTGGAGGCACCACCGATCTTGTGTGCTGAGATCTGAGGGCCCTCAGGGGTCTTTACTTGGTCCAGTATTATTCAAACTAAAAAAACTTTGATCAATTTGTGGCATACAATATTTCATCCACCCGGTTTTCATTTTTTCCGTGAGTTCCTTCATCGTACATTCTTGTGGATTGACGTCTTTGCGTGTTGAATGGTGTAGAAGCTGAAGTGGGCCCTTGAAGTACTCCGAGGTGTGTTTAGATGTGGCGACTCTCTTGTTTCTTGAATAACAGTCAATGAGACAGGACTTCCAAGATTATTGTCAAAATTTTAAGAATTTTGGTCTCAAATCTTAAAGTATTGAAATTTATGTTATGACGATTTTTTTGGTCGCGCAAACTGAATTTTTTGGATCGTTTTGGTTAGATAATCGTAACGAATACCACTCGAGCAAACAAAAATAATAAAATAATCCGATTATACTAACCTCCTGATTGTTATTTTCTGTTCTTTTGTGATATTAGGAATTAATTAAAATAGGGAGATCAGTGAAGATCATTTCGCCAGGCTGGCGCCAATACGTCTCTCGACCCTGTAAATTTATTCGTTTAGTTTACCATCAGTTCTCAATACCTGGGACCGACTCTGAGATTTTCCAAACTAATGATATAAAGGAATAGGCTGTAACGCAGTTACAGAATTTCTCAAGGTCCGACTGCACCCGCTCGGTACGACCGCGTCACGCTCTGTGCCCGTTGTTTGGCCAAGGCCGAAAACCTTAAATAGCCCCTTTAGGCCGTCGAAAAAGATGCTTTCTGACGTCGGTTCGGGATGATTGTTTTACTACAGTAATCAGAAAAATAGAGCGCTTCAAATGCAACTTTCCGCTACGACCATACCCAGTTACCGCCCTTGACACCTCGAACCACATAAACCAGTAAAGAGAGCGCTCCGGATGCCAAGATTCCGGGCTCGCTACGTGGCCTGGAGGCACCACCGATCTTGTGTGCTGAGATCTGAGGGCCCTCAGGGGTCTTTACTTGGTCCAGTATTATTCAAACTAAAAAAACTTTGATCAATTTGTGGCATACAATATTTCATCCACCCGGTTTTCATTTTTCCGCGAATTCCTTCATCGTAAATATTTGCGGATTGACGTTTTTGCGTGTTGAATGGTGTAGAGCCGATTTGGACCCTTGAGGTACTCGGAGGTGTGTTTAGATGTGGCGACTTTTTTGCTTCTTGTCTTTTGCTTCTTGTATAACGGTCAATGAGACAGGACTTCCCATATTATTGTCAAAATTTTAAGTATTTTGGTCTCTAATCTCAAAGTATTGAAATTTATGTTATGACGATTTTTTGGTCACGCAAAATGAATTTTTTGGATCGCTTTGGTTATATAATCGTAAGGAATACCACTCGAGCAAACGAAAATAATAAAATAATCCGATTATGCTAACCTCCTGATTGTTATTTTCAGTTCTCTTGTGATTTTAGGAAATAATTAAAATAGGGAGATAAGTGATGATCAGGTCACCAGGCTGGCGCCAATACGTCTCTCGACCCTGTAATTTTATTTGTTTAGTTTACCATAAGTTCTCAATACCTGGGACCGACTCTGGGATTTTCCAAACTAATGATATAAAAGAATAGGCTGTACCTCAGTTACCGAATTTCTCGAGGTCCGACTGCACCCGCTTGGTACGACCGCGTCACGCTCTGTGGCCGTGCCGCCGCGCTCCCTTTGTTTGGCCAAGGCCGAAAACCTTAAATAGCACCTTTAGCCCGTCGAAAAAGATGCTTTCTGACGTCGGCTCGGGATGATTGTTTTACTACAGTAATCAGAAAAATAGAGCGCTTCAAATGCAACTTTCCGCTACGACCATACCCAGTTACCGCCCCTGACACCTCGAACCACATAAACCAGTAAAGAGAGCGCTCCGGATGCCAAGATTCCGGGCTCGCTACGTGGCCTGGAGGCACCACCGATCTTGTGTGCTGAGATCTGAGGGCCCTCAGAAGTCTCTACTTGGTCCAGTATTATTCAAACTAACCAAACTTTGACCAATTTCTGGCATACAATATTTCATCCACCCGGTTTTAATTTTTTCCGCGAATTCCTTCATCGTAAATTCTTGCGGATTGACGTTTTTGCGTGTTGAATGGTGTAGAAGCCGATGTGGGCTATTGAGGTACTCCGAGGTGTGTTTAGATGTGGCGACTCTCTTGCTTCTTGTATAACGGTCAATGAGACAGGGCTTCCCAGATTATTGTCAAAATTTTAAGAATTTTGTTCTCTAATCTCAAAGTATTGAAATTTATGTTATGACGATTTTTTTGGTCGGGCAAAATGAATTTTTTGGATCGCTTTGGTTAGATAATCGTAACGAATACCACTCGAGCAAACGAAAATAATAAAATAATCCGATTATACTAACCTCCTGATTGTTATTTTCTGTTCTCTTGTGATATTAGGAATTAATTAAAATAGGGAGATCAGTGAAGATCAGGTCGCCAGGCTGGCGCCAATACGTCTCTCGACTCTGTAAATTTATTTGTTTAGTTTACCATAAGTTTTCAATACCTGGGACCGACTCTGAGATTTTCCAAACTAATGATATAAAAGAATAGGCTGTAACGCAGTTACAGAATTTCTCAAGGTCCGACTGCACCCGCTCGGTACGACCGCGTCACGCTCTGTGCCCGTTGTTTGGCCAAGGCCGAAAACCTTAAATAGCCCCTTTAGCCCGTCGAAAAAGATGCTTTCTGACGTCGGCTCGGGATGATTGTTTTACTACAGTAATCAGAAAAATAGAGCGCTTCAAATGCAACTTTCCGCTACGACCATACCCAGTTACCGCCCCTGACACCTCGAACCACATAAACCAGTAAAGAGAGCGCTCCGGATGCCAAGATTCCGGGCTCGCTACGTGGCCTGGAGGCACCACCGATCTTGTGTGCTGAGATCTGAGGGCCCTCAGGGGTCTCTACTTGGTCCAGTATTATTCAAACTAAAAAAACTTTGACCAATTTGTGGCATACAATATTTCATCCACCCGGTTTTCATTTTTTCCGCGAATTCCTTCATCGTAAATTCTTGCGGATTGACGTTTTTGCGTGTTGAATGGTGTAGATGCCGATGTGGGCTATTGAGGTACTCCGAGGTGTGTTTAGATGTGGCGACTCTCTTGCTTCTTGTATAACGGTCAATGAGACAGGGCTTCCCAGATTATTGTCAAAATTTTAAGAATTTTGTTCTCTAACCTCAAAGTATTGAAATTTATGTTTTGACGATTTTTTTGGTCGGGCAAAATGAATTTTTTGGATCGCTTTGGTTAGATAATCGTAACGAATACCACTCGAGCAAACGAAAATAATAAAATAATCCGACTATACTAACCTCCTGATTGTTATTTTCAGTGTTCTTGTGAAATTAGGAATTAATTAAAATAGGGAAATCAGTAATGATCAGGTCGCCAGGCTGTCGCCAATACGCCTCTCGACCCTGTAGTTTTATTTGTTTAGTTTACCGTAACTTCTCACTACCTGGGACCGTCTGTGGGATTTTCCTAACTAATGATATAAAAGAATGGGTTGTAACGAAGTTACCGAATTTCTCAAGGTCCGAGTGCACCAGCTACGACCGCGTCACGCTCTGTGGCCGTGTCGCCGCGCTCCCGTTGTGTGGATAAGGCCGAGGACCCCAGGCCCTAAGATGCTTCCTGACGTCGGCTCGAAATGATTATTTTACTCCGGTAATCAGAGAAATAGTCACTTCGAACCACATGTAAACCGATAAAATAACGTTCCGGAGGCCACCATTCCGGGCTCGCTACGTGGCCCGGAGCCACCACCGATTGGTTGAGAAGAGGACGCAGTGATAAGACCTGCCTTTCTCTCCCCTCCGACTTCTCTATACAAGAAGTTTCGCTCTGATCGAAGAGACAGTTGTGCACCAGCCACCACCCGGGAAAGAAGCACCGTCACCGTATTTGATTTATTCCCCTACCGCCAACCTAGACGGCTGACCTCTGGTACACAGCACTCCGATTTAGCTGCCACTGGTCCCGTGGAGCATACCATATAAAAAAACTGGCGCTCGCGGCAACCCGACCTTGGAGAACGTCACAAGGTCGGTCTCAGCGGAGAGAGACAGTTAAAATCCCCGACTGCATTTAATTTTGAAAGACACTCTTCCACTCCAGCCCACGAGAGTCTCCACAGAGCCCCCCGCGTCGATCTAAATTAATCCAGGCTTTGCTTCCAATTTTCCCACGTCAAATGCGTGAATTTCAGGACTTAATTAGCTTGCACTTTTGTGGGCGAAAATGCATTAAAGTGGTGCGAAATGGTAATTTGAAAGGTTTCAGTGACTGAAACGGCGACTGAAATTTAATAACTTCAGAGAGGACTCGACTTTAGCATTGCGAAAAAGTGGAATAAACTTAATAACACTTTTGTAAATGCGGGGAAAACACGTTTTATATTTCATTTAAAACTTTTAGTCGGGACTGATGGCGATCACGTTGATACGTCGGTGTAATAGTTGGTGGTCGTAGTCGTAACTCGCCCTTCACGTAGTGCAGGCGTTGTTTAATTTTATGTGATTTTTTGGGGTTAGTTATGTACATGTGCATTCAAATCTGTTGGGAGGATTTAAATAATTTTTGTATAAAATAAGCGGATTAGGCAATTGTAGGAAATTAAATTTAAAATTGAACTGTGTAATTTTCTCTATAAAATATCAATTTGGAGCATTGCATGAATATTAAAAATCAAATTGAGAATTTGATGTCACAAAAACTATTTTGAATTGTTAATATTCGACTACTACAGCATTCTCAAGAAAGTCTGCAAGAATGGAATTTCAAAACAGCCTGGCGCTTTCGAGCCTTTCGGGTCATTACCTACATTACTAACAGGACACAATGGACGCAAATGATGAGAGTTTTAAGGAAACTCCAGGCTCCCATAGGCCACCAAAATGAGGGGCGGACGGAGGATTAAAATGCCAAACGGTCCGCTCAGAAGCTGACGCTGCCTTCACTAAACGATTCAGTTGCCTATAGGCACTAATAAAATCTGCGCCACAACCCGAAGAGATGTGTTGACAACGTCCTCTACGAGCCAGAGAGCGCCTCAAAATCACAACACACTACATCTATTCTTTCTCTTCTTTGTTTCAATCTAGGTGGGTAGTTACGTCGTCTACCGTCTCCTCTCCACTAATTATCGCCTTGATTGGGTCGTCTCTAATGATCCCTCTCGCCTCCAGTTGTAGCGTCTGCGATCGGTTTTATTTTACTCGACTCGGCGGACTTCAATTACAAAAGCGCAGCATCTCCGATGTGGTTGTTTTAAGACTGCCGGGAAAATTAAATTTCTGTTCGTTCCGTGCACACGTTGAGACCTTTTTCTCGGTTTGGAATTACCTGTCCAGATAAGCAGAGTTTGAAACTTGGTGGGTAGGGAATTAGTTTTCCACGGGGCATTTTTAAGAAAAGGTGTTATTATTCACACCAAAACTTTCCAAAAAAATCACCTCACTTCACCGAACCAGAAACTTTTCCGGCGAGTTTTGAAATTCTCCTTCATTCGTTGAGCACACACAGGTTTAAACTTGCCCGGTCTAGCCTGTTGAGCAAACTCTAAGCTATTGCGTTTCGTAATGAAAATTATTGATTTGATCTCTCACCAAAGAACCGGCTTCGAATGAATTTTTGCTGCGTTACCGTGTTTCAATACGTTTGAGGGTTTTAAATTTATTAAAAGGCGGAGGCCGAACGGGTGAAATCCGGGCCGCAATATGAATAATGTGA
The DNA here is from genome assembly GCA_963583935.1 of Diaperis boleti. NCBI lineage: Eukaryota > Metazoa > Arthropoda > Insecta > Coleoptera > Tenebrionidae > Diaperis > Diaperis boleti. The sequence goes on from OY757242.1 coordinate 7,087,665, forward strand.
TAGACTTGAAACGGAGTTGAGGAGTTGTATTAAAATGTGCGTGTTTTATAAATTGATACCGAGGGGATGTGAAATGAATGAGAGCTGAGAGGTTTTGTATTTATAATAAGAGCCACCGTGTAAATGTAATGTATTATGAGCCCACCACAGATATATATAGATATATTTTGTGTAACCAGCCGTTATTGCACAGTGACGTTTCAAGAGTGTTTATCAGTTAAACGGTCGTAGAAACAATTTTGTATTTTACATACGTTCTGAGAGTGTTCCCGCTTTTGCCGCAAATTTTGGTTCCAACAAGATTTAGCACGACCCGCACTTCCCGCCTTCCTAATAAATAATTAAGAGAATCGGTGAAAGAAGAAGAGGCAGCGGAATGAAATAGTTAAGGGACTCGCTTAAAAAGGCGGTTAAAAGCCTCGCTAAAGAGAGGACAAACAGCTAAAGAAAATAATTAAGTGACTCGCTAAAGGAAGAAGAGGCAGCGAAATGAAATAGTTAAGGGACTCGTTTAGGTGAGAACTTGCAGCGGACGGAACGATTTAAGAGACTCACCAGTTAAGGAAATATTTAAGAGATCCACCAACAAAGAAAAGCTGGTGGAGGGAAATAGTTAAGAGACTCCCTAAATGGGGAAAGGGCAGGGGAGAGAAGGCGGTTAAAAGCCTGGCTAAAGAGAGAACAAACAGGGAAAGAAAATAATTAAGAGACTCGCTAAAGGAAGAAGAGGAGGCGGAATGAAATAGTTAAGGGACTCGCTTAGGTGAGAACTTGCAGCGGACGGAACGATTTAAGAGACTCACCAGTTAAAGAAATATTTAAGAGAGCCACCAACGAAGAAAAGCTGGTGGAGGGAAATAGTTAAGAGAGTCCCTAAAAGGAGAAAGGGTAGCGGAGAGAAAAGGCGGTTAAAAGCCTTGCTAAAGAGAGAACAAACTGCGAACGAAAATAATTAAGAGACTCGCTAAAGGAAGAAGACGCAGCGGAATGAAATAGCTAAGGGACTCGCTTAGGTGAGAACTTGCAGCGGAAGGAACGATTTAAGAGACTCACCAGTTGAGGAAATATTTAAGAGAGACACCAACAAAGAAAAGCTGGTGGAGGGAAATAGTTAAAAGAGTCCCTAAAAAGAGAAAGGGCAGCGGAGAGAAAAGGCGGTTAAAAGTCTCCCTAAAGAGAGAACAAACAGCGAAAGAAAATAATTAAGAGACTCGCTAAAGGAAGAAGACGCAGCGGAATGAAATAGCTAAGGGACTCGCTTAGGTGAGAACTTGCAGCGGACGGAACGATTTAAGAGACTCACCAGTTAAAGAAATATTTAAGAGAGCCACCAACGAAGAAAAGCTGGTGGAGGGAAATAGTTAAGAGAGTCCCTAAAAGGAGAAAGTGCAGCCGAGAGAAAAGGCGGTTAAAAGCCTCGCTAAAGAGAGAACAAATAGCGAAAGAAAACAATTAAGAGACGCGCTAAAAGAAGAAGAAGCAGGGGAATGAAATAGTCAAGGGACTCGCTTAGGTGAGAACTTGCAGCAGACGGAACGATTCAAGAGACTCACCAGTTGAAGAAATATTTAAGAGAGCCACCAACGAAGAAAATCTGATGGAGGGAAATAGTTAAGAGAGTCCCTAAAAGGAGAAAGGGCAGCGGGGAGAAAAGGCGGTTAAAAGCCTCGCTAAAGAGAGAACAAACAGCAAAAGAAAATAATTAAGAGACTCGCTAAAGGAAGAAGAGGCAGCGGAATGAAATAGTTAAGGAACTCGCTTAGGTGAGAACTTGCAGCGGACGGAACAATTTAAGAGACTCACCATTGAAGGAAATATTTAAGAGAGCCACCAACGAAGAAAAGCTGGTGGAGGGAAATAGTTAAGAGAGTTCCTAAAAGGAGAAAGGGCAGCGGAGAGAAAAGGCGGTTAAAAGCCTCGCTAAAGAGAGAACAAACAGCGAAAGAAAATAATTAAGAGACTCGCTAAAGGAAGAAGAGGCAGCGGAATGAAATAGTTAAGGAACTCGCTTAGGTGAGAACTTGCAGCGGACGGAACGATTTAAGAGACTCACAAGTTAAAGAAATATTTAAGAGAGCCACCAACGAAGAAAAGCTGGTGGAGGGAAATAGTTAAGAGAGTCCCTAAATGGAGAAAGGGCAGCGTAGAGAAAAGGCGGTTAAAAGCCTCGCTAAAGAGAGAACAAACAGCGAAAGAAAATAATTAAGAGACTCTCTAAAGGAAGAAGAGGCAGCGGAATGAAATTGTTAAGGGACTCGCTTAGGTGAGAACTTGCAGCGGACGGAACGATTCAAGAGACTCACAAGTTAAAGAAATATGTAAGAGAGCCACCATCGAAGAAAAGCTGCTGGAGGGAAATAGCTAAGAGAGTGCCTAAAAGGGGAAAGGGCAGCGGAGAGAAAAGGCACTTAAAAGCCTTGCTAAAGAGAGAACAAACAGCGAAAGAAAATAATTAAGAGACTCGCTAAAGGAAGAAGAGGCAGCGCAATGAAATAGTTAAGTGACTCGCTTAGGTGAGAACTTGCAGCGGACGGAACGATTTATGAGACTCATCAGTTAAGGAAATATTTAAGAGAGCCACCAACGAAAAAAAGCTGGTGAAGGGAAATAGTTAAGAGAGTCCCTAAAAGGAGAAAGGGTAGCGGAGAGAAAAGGCGGTTAAAAGCCTCGCTAAAGAGAGGACAAACAGCTAAAGAAAATAATTAAGAGACTCGCTAAAGGAAGAAGAGGCAGCGGAATGAAACAGTTAAGGAACTCGCTTAGGTGAGAACTTGCAGCGGACGGAACGATTTAAGAGACTCACCAGTGAAGGAAATATTTAAGAGAGCCACCAACGAAGAAAAGCTGGTGGAGGGAAATAGTTAAGAGAGTAACTAGAAGAAAAAGGGCAGCGGAGAGAAAAGGCGGTTAAAAGCCTCGTTAAAGAGAGGACAAACAGCTAAAAAAATAATTAAGAGACTCGCTAAAGAAAGAAGAGGCAGCGGAATGAAATAGTTAAAGGACTCGCTTAGGTGAGAACTTGCAGCGGACGGAACAATTTAAGAGACTCACCAGTGAAGGAAATATTTAAGAGAGCCACCAACGAAGAGAAGCTGGTGGAGGAAAATAGTTATGAGAGTCCCTAAAAGAAGAAAGGGCAGCGGAGAGAAAAGGCGCTTAAAAGCCTCGCTAAAAAGAGGACAAACAGCGAAAGAAAATAATTAAGAGACCCGCTAAAGGAAGAGGAGGCAGCGGAATGAAATAGTTAAAGGACTCGCTAAGCGGAAGCAATTAGTTAAGAGACTCACTAAAACGAGAAAGGGCAGAAACAGCGGAGGAAAATAGTTAAGAAAGTCGGTGAAAGAAGAAGAGGCTTTGTAATAAAGTAGTTAAGGGAATCGCTAAAGTGAGAACTGCTAGTGGAGGGAAGTAATTAGGAGACTCACTAATAATTAAGGAAATATTTAATAAAGCCGCCAATGTAAGAAATGCTGATGGAAGGAAATAGTTAAAATAGTCACTAAAAGGAGGAAGAGCCGCGGAAAATAATAGTTAAGGAAGTCACTAAAACGAGAAAGGGCACCGGAAATAAATGGTCAAAAGACTCGCCAAAATGAGAACAAGCATAAATAAAATAGTAAAGGGACGCGCTAAGGTGAGAGCTTGCAGCGGACGGAAAGACTCAAGAGAATCGTCGTTTGAGGAAATATTTAAGAGAGCCTCTAAGAGAAGAAAAGAAGGTGGAAGGAAATACTTAGTACAGTCACTAAAAGGAGAAAGGGCAGCGGAGGGAAATAGTTAAAAGACTCACTATAGGGAGAACAAGCAGCGGGAGGACATATTGAAGAGGGTTGCTAAAAGAAGGACACGCAGCGGAAGTAGATAGTTAAGAGTTTCACTAGGAAATTTTTAAGAGAGTCGCCATGGGAAGAAGAACTGGTTTAAGTAAATAGTTAAGAGAATCACTAAAAGGAGGAAGAGCAGCGGAAAATAATAGTTAAGAGAGTCACCAATACAAGAAAGGACAGCGGAAAAAATGGTTCTAGAGCCACTAAAAGTAGAAAGGGCAGCAGATAGAAATTGTTAAGAGGTTCGCCATAAGGAGAACAACCAGCGGATGGAAATAATTAAGAGAATCGGTGAAAGAAGAAGAAGCAGCAGAATTAAATAATATTTAAAGGACCGCTATACTGTGAACTGGTAGTGGAGGGAAGTAATAATGAGACTTCCTAATTAAGAGAGCCGCCAAGCGAAGAAATGTTGTCGCTGAAGAGAGAACAAGAAGCGGAAGGAAATAACCAAAAGAGTCGCTCGAAGAAGAAGAGGCAGCGGAATGAAATAGTTGATGGAGTCGCTAAGGTGAGAGCTGGCAGTGGACTCACCAGTTGAGGAAATATTTATGAGAACCTCTAAGGGAAGAAAAGCTGGTGGAAGGAAATGGTTAAGAGAGTAACTAGAAGGAGAAAATGGAGCGGAAAGAATTTTTTAGAGACTTGCAAAGGAGAGAACAAGCAACGGAAGAAAATAGTTAAGAGTGTCAGCGAAATGAGGAATTTCAGCGGAAATAAATAATTAATAGATCCATTAATTTAGAAAATATTTAAGAGTGGCTCTACAATAAGAACAGGCCGCGAAATGATATAGATAAGGGACTAGCTAAAGGGAGAACGAGCAGCGGAACAAAATATTTTCGAGACTCGCCAAATAAGGAAATATTTAAGAGAGGCGCTAGGAAAAGAAAAGCTGTTTTAAGGAAACAGTTCGGAGAGGCAATAAAATGAGAAAGGACAGCGGAGAGAAATAGTTAAAGTACTCACTAAAGGGAAAACAAGCAGCGGGAGGACATATTGAAGAAGGTTGCTAAAAGAATAACAAGCAGCGGAAGTAAATAGTTAATAGTGTCGCAAAATTAAAAACGGGCGTCGGAATGGAATAGTTAAAGGTCTCGTTAAAGTGGAAATTTTCAGCGTAAAAAAAAAATAATTAATAGATCCATTATTTAGGAAGTAGCTAAGAAACTTGCAAAATGAAGAACGGGCGGTGTAAGGACATAGTTAGGAGACTCACTAATTAAGGAAATATTTAAGAGAGCCGCCAAAGAAAGAAACGCTTGTGGAAGGAAATAGTTAAGGGTGCTTAAAGAAGCAGCAGGAAATAATAGTTAAGAATCTCGCCGAAAGTTGAACAAGCAGCGGAATGGAATAATGGTTAAGGGATTCTCTAAAATGAAAACTAGCAGCGGAATGAAATAGTTAATGGACTAGCTAAAGGGAGAACAAGCATCGGAGTGAAATAGTTACGAGACTCACTAAATAAGAAATTTTTTAAGAGAGCCGCTGAAGAAAGAAAAGAAATAAATGGTTTGGACTTGCTAAAGAGAGAACAAGCAGCGGAAGAACATAGTTAATAGTGCCGCAAAATTAAAAACAGGCCTCGGAATGGAATAGTTAAAGGACTCGTTAAAGTGGAAATTTTCAGCGTAAAAAAATAATTAATAGATCCATTATTTAGGAAGTAGCTAAGAAACTTGCATAAAGAAGAACGGGCGGTGGAAGGACATAGCTAGGAGACTCACTAATTAAGGAAATATTTAAGAGAGCCGCGAAAGAAAGAAACGCTTGTAGAAGGAAATAGTTAAGGGTGCTTAAAGAAGCAGCAGATAATAATAGTTAAGAGACTCGCCCAAAGTGGAACAAGCAGCGGAATGGAATAATGGTTGGGATTCTCTAAAATGAAAAGTAGCAGCGGAATGAAATAGTTAATGGACTAGCTAAAGGGAGAACAAGCATCGGAGTGAAATAGTTACGAGACTCACTAAATAAGAAATTTTTTAAGAGAGCCGCTGAAGAAAGAAAAGAAATAAATGGTTTGGACTTGCTAAAGAGAGAACAAGCAGCGGAAGAACATAGTTAATAGTGCCGCAAAATTAAAAACAGGCCTCGGAATGGAATAGTTAAAGGACTCGTTAAAGTGGAAATTTTCAGCGTAAAAAAATAATTAATAGATCCATTATTTAGGAAGTAGCTAAGAAACTTGCATAAAGAAGAACGGGCGGTGGAAGGACATAGCTAGGAGACTCACTAATTAAGGAAATATTTAAGAGAGCCGCGAAAGAAAGAAACGCTTGTAGAAGGAAATAGTTAAGGGTGCTTAAAGAAGCAGCAGATAATAATAGTTAAGAGACTCGCCAAAAGTGGAACAAGCAGCGGAATGGAATAATGGTTGGGATTCTCTAAAATGAAAAGTAGCAGCGGAATGAAATAGTTAATGGACTAGCTAAAGGGAGAACAAGCATCGGAGTGAAATAGTTACGAGACTCACTAAATAAGAAATTTTTTAAGAGAGCCGCTGAAGAAAGAAAAGAAATAAATGGTTTGGACTTGCTAAAGAGAGAACAAGCAGCGGAAGAACATAGTTAATAGTGCCGCAAAATTAAAAACAGGCCTCGGAATGGAATAGTTAAAGGACTCGTTAAAGTGGAAATTTTCAGCGTAAAAAAATAATTAATAGATCCATTATTTAGGAAGTAGCTAAGAAACTTGCATAAAGAAGAACGGGCGGTGGAAGGACATAGCTAGGAGACTCACTAATTAAGGAAATATTTAAGAGAGCCGCGAAAGAAAGAAACGCTTGTAGAAGGAAATAGTTAAGGGTGCTTAAAGAAGCAGCAGATAATAATAGTTAAGAGACTCGCCAAAAGTGGAACAAGCAGCGGAATGGAATAATGGTTGGGATTCTCTAAAATGAAAAGTAGCAGCGGAATGAAATAGTTAATGGACTAGCTAAAGGGAGAACAAGCATCGGAGTGAAATAGTTACGAGACTCACTAAATAAGAAATTTTTTAAGAGAGCCGCTGAAGAAAGAAAAGAAATAAATGGTTTGGACTTGCTAAAGAGAGAACAAGCAGCGGAAGAACATAGTTAATAGTGCCGCAAAATTAAAAACAGGCCTCGGAATGGAATAGTTAAAGGACTCGTTAAAGTGGAAATTTTCAGCGTAAAAAAATAATTAATAGATCCATTATTTAGGAAGTAGCTAAGAAACTTGCATAAAGAAGAACGGGCGGTGGAAGGACATAGCTAGGAGACTCACTAATTAAGGAAATATTTAAGAGAGCCGCGAAAGAAAGAAACGCTTGTAGAAGGAAATAGTTAAGGGTGCTTAAAGAAGCAGCAGATAATAATAGTTAAGAGACTCGCCAAAAGTGGAACAAGCAGCGGAATGGAATAATGGTTGGGATTCTCTAAAATGAAAAGTAGCAGCGGAATGAAATAGTTAATGGACTAGCTAAAGGGAGAACAAGCATCGGAGTGAAATAGTTACGAGACTCACTAAATAAGAAATTTTTTAAGAGAGCCGCTGAAGAAAGAAAAGAAATAAATGGTTTGGACTTGCTAAAGAGAGAACAAGCAGCGGAAGAACATAGTTAATAGTGCCGCAAAATTAAAAACAGGCCTCGGAATGGAATAGTTAAAGGACTCGTTAAAGTGGAAATTTGCAGCGTAAAAAAAAAATTAATAGATCCATTATTTAGGAAGTAGCTAAGAAACTTGCAGAAAGAAGAGCGGGCGGTGGAAATACATAGCTAGGAGACTCACTAATTAAGGAAATATTTAAGAGAGCCGCCAAAGAATGAAACGCTTGTGGAAAGAAATAGTTAAGGGTGCTTAAAGAAGCAGCAGAAAATAATAGTTAAGAGACTCGCCAAAGGTAGAACAAGCAGCGGTATGGAATAATGGTTAAGGGATTCTCTAAAATGAAAACTAGCAGCGGAATGAAATAGTTAATGGACTAGCTAAACGAAAAACAAGAATCGGAGTGAAATAGTTACGAGACTCGCTAAATAAGAAATTTTTTAAGAGAGCCGCTGAAACAAGAAAAGAAATAAATAGTTTGGACTTGCTAAGGAGAGAACAAGCAGCGGAAGAAAATAGTTAATAGTGTCGCAAAATTACAAACAGGCCTCGGAATGGAATAGTCAAAGGACTCGTTAAAGTGGAAATTTTCAGCGTAGAAAAAATAATTAATAGATCCATTATTTAGGATGTAGCTAAGAAACTTGCAAAATGAAGAATGGGCGGTGGAAGGACATAGTTAGGAGACTCACTAATTAAGGAAATATTTAAGAGAGCCGCCAAAGAAAGAAACGCTTGTGGAAGCAAATAGTTAAGGGTGCTTAAAGAAGCAGCAGAAAATAATAGTTAAAAGACTCGCCAAAGGTAGAACAAGCAGCGGAATGGAATAATGGTTGGGATTCTCTAAAATGAAAACTAGCAGCGGAATGAAATAGTTAATGGACTAGCTAAACGAAAAACAAGAATCGGAGTGAAATAGTTACGAGACTCGCTAAATAAGAATTTTTTAAGAGAGCCGTCGAAAAAAGAAAAGAAATAAATAGTTTGGACTTGCTAAGGAGAGAACAAGCAGCGGAAGAAAATAGTTAATAGTGTCGCAAAATTAAAAACAGGCCTCGGAATGGAATAGTTAAAGGACTCGTTAAAGTGGAAATTTTCAGCGTAGAAAAAATAATTCATAGATCCATTATTTAGGATGTAGCTAAGAAACTTGCAAATAGAAGAACGGGCGGTGGAAGGACATAGCTAGGAGACTCACTAATTAAGGAAATATTTAAGAGAGCCGCCAAAGAAAGAAACGCTTGTGGAAGGAAATAGTTAAGGGTGCTTAAAGAAGCAGCAGAAAATAATAGTTAAGAGACTCGCCAAAGGTAGAACAAGCAGCGGAATGGAATAATGGTTGGGATTCTCTAAAATGAAAACTAGCAGCGGAATGAAATAGTTAATGGACTAGCTAAACGAAAAACAAGAATCGGAGTGAAATAGTTACGAGACTCGCTAAATAAGAAATTTTTTAAGAGAGCCGCTGAAACAAGAAAAGAAATAAATAGTTTGGACTTGCTAAGGAGAGAACAAGCAGCGGAAGAAAATAGTTAATAGTGTCGCAAAATTACAAACAGGCCTCGGAATGGAATAGTTACAGGACTCGTTAAAGTGGAAATTTTCAGCGTAGAAAAAATAATTCATAGATCCATTATTTAGGATGTAGCTAAAAAACTTGCAAATAGAAGAATGGGCGGTGGAAGGATATAGCTAGGAGACTCACTAATTAAGGAAATATTTAAGAGAGCCGCCAAAGAAAGAAACAAGCAGAAAACAAGCAGCGGAAAAAAGTAGTTAAGAGTGTCGCTAAAGGAAGAACATGCAGCTGAATGGAATAATAGTTAAGGGACTCGCTAAAATGAAAATTGGCAGCGGTAACGAATAATTATTAATAGATCCATTAATTTGGTAAATATTTAAGAGAGTTGCTACAAGAAGAACATTCCGCGAAATGAAATAGTTAAGGGACTAGCTAAAGCGAGAACAATAAGCGGAACTAAATCATTACGAGACTCGCTAAATAATAAAAATTTTAAGAGAGTCGCTGAAAGAAGAAAAGAAATAAAGAGTTTGGACTTGCTAAGGAGAGAACAAGCAGCGGAAGAAAATAGCAAAAAGAAAAACAGGCGGCGGAATGGAATAGTTAAGTAACTCGTCAAAGTGTAAATTTTTAGAGGAAATAAATTATTAATAGATCCATTAATTTAGGACGTAGTTAAGAGAGTTGCTAAAAGAACAACGGGCAGCGGAAGGACATAGTTAGGAGACTCACTAATTAAGGAAATATTTAAAAGAGCCGCAAAAGGAAGAAAAGCTGGTGAAAGGACATAGTTAAGGGTGCTTAAAGAAGCAGCAGAAAATAATAGTTAAGAGACTCGCCAATAGTAGAACAAGCAGCGGAATGGAATAATGGTTAATTGATTCTCTAAAATGAAAACTAGCAGCGGAATGAAATAGTTAATGCACTAGCTAAAGGAAAAACAAGCATCGGAGTGAAATAGTTACCAGACTCGCTAAATAAGAAATTTTTTAAGAGAGCCGCTGAAAAAAGAAAATAGATAAATAGTTTGGACTTACTAAGGAGAGAACAAGCAGCGAAAGAAAATAGTTAATAGTGTCGCAAAATTAAAAACAGGCCTCGGAATGGAATAGTCAAAGGACTCGTTAAAATCGAAATTTTTAGCGTAAAAAAAAAATTAATAGATCCATTATTTAGGAAGTAGCTAAGAAACTTGCAGAAAGAAGAACGGGCGGTGGAAATACATAGCTAGGAGACTCACTAATTAAGGAAATATTTAAGAGAGCCGCCAAAGAATGAAACGCTTGTGGAAAGAAATAGTTAAGGGTGCTTAAAGAAGCAGCAGAAAATAATAGTTAAGAGACTCGCCAAAGGTAGAACAAGCAGCGGTATGGAATAATGGTTAAGGGATTCTCTAAAATGAAAACTAGCAGCGGAATGAAATAGTTAATGAACTAGCTAAACGGAGAACAAGAATCGGAGTGAAATAGTTACGAGACTCGCTAGATAAGAAATTTTTTAAGAGAGCCGCTGAAACAAGAAAAGAAATAAATAGTTTGGACTTGCTAATTAGAGAACAAGCAGCGGAAGAAAATAGTTCATAGTGTCGCAAAATTACAAACAGGCCTCGGAATGGAATAGTCAAAGGACTCGTTAAAGTGGAAATTTTCAGCGTAGAAAAAATAATTCATAGATCCATTATTTAGGATGTAGCTAAGAAACTTGCAAAATGAAGAATGGGCGGTGGAAGGACATAGTTAGGAGACTCACTAATTAAGGAAATATTTAAGAGAGCCGCCAAAGAAAGAAACGCTTGTGGAAGCAAATAGTTAAGGGTGCTTAAAGAAGCAGCAGAAAATAATAGTTAAAAGACTCGCCAAAGGTAGAACAAGCAGCGGAATGGAATAATGGTTGGGATTCTCTAAAATGAAAACTAGCAGCGGAATGAAATAGTTAATGGACTAGCTAAACGAAAAACAAGAATCGGAGTGAAATAGTTACGAGACTCGCTAAATAAGAATTTTTTAAGAGAGCCGTCGAAAAAAGAAAAGAAATAAATAGTTTGGACTTGCTAAGGAGAGAACAAGCAGCGGAAGAAAATAGTTAATAGTGTCGCAAAATTAAAAACAGGCCTCGGAATGGAATAGTTAAAGGACTCGTTAAAGTGGAAATTTTCAGCGTAGAAAAAATAATTCATAGATCCATTATTTAGGATGTAGCTAAGAAACTTGCAAATAGAAGAACGGGCGGTGGAAGGACATAGCTAGGAGACTCACTAATTAAGGAAATATTTAAGAGAGCCGCCAAAGAAAGAAACGCTTGTGGAAGGAAATAGTTAAGGGTGCTTAAAGAAGCAGCAGAAAATAATAGTTAAGAGACTCGCCAAAGGTAGAACAAGCAGCGGAATGGAATAATGGTTGGGATTCTCTAAAATGAAAACTAGCAGCGGAATGAAATAGTTAATGGACTAGCTAAACGAAAAACAAGAATCGGAGTGAAATAGTTACGAGACTCGCTATATAAGAAATTTTTTAAGAGAGCCGCTGAAACAAGAAAAGAAATAAATAGTTTGGACTTGCTAAGGAGAGAACAAGCAGCGGAAGAAAATAGTTAATAGTGTCGCAAAATTACAAACAGGCCTCGGAATGGAATAGTTACAGGACTCGTTAAAGTGGAAATTTTCAGCGTAGAAAAAATAATTCATAGATCCATTATTTAGGATGTAGCTAAAAAACTTGCAAATAGAAGAACGGGCGGTGGAAGGATATAGCTAGGAGACTCACTAATTAAGGAAATATTTAAGAGAGCCGCCAAAGAAAGAAACAAGCAGAAAACAAGCAGCGGAAAAAAGTAGTTAAGAGTGTCGCTAAAGGAAGAACATGCAGCTGAATGGAATAATAGTTAAGGGACTCGCTAAAATGAAAATTGGCAGCGGTAACGAATAATTATTAATAGATCCATTAATTTGGTAAATATTTAAGAGAGTTGCTACAAGAAGAACATTCCGCGAAATGAAATAGTTAAGGGACTAGCTAAAGCGAGAACAATAAGCGGAACTAAATCATTACGAGACTCGCTAAATAATAAAAATTTTAAGAGAGTCGCTGAAAGAAGAAAAGAAATAAAGAGTTTGGACTTGCTAAGGAGAGAACAAGCAGCGGAAGAAAATAGCAAAAAGAAAAACAGGCGGCGGAATGGAATAGTTAAGTAACTCGTCAAAGTGTAAATTTTTAGAGGAAATAAATTATTAATAGATCCATTAATTTAGGACGTAGTTAAGAGAGTTGCTAAAAGAACAACGGGCAGCGGAAGGACATAGTTAGGAGACTCACTAATTAAGGAAATATTTAAAAGAGCCGCAAAAGGAAGAAAAGCTGGTGAAAGGAAATAGTTTGTAGTTCGGCAGTGAAAAAGGGAAAAATAAGTGGAGAGTTCAGGATACTCTATGAGGGCAGGAGAAAGTGAGAGGAAAATTATTACCAGAGGAATGGGTACTTGAGCAGACAAAGTGTCATGTGGATAAAAGTTTAACCAGTGTAAAGAAACTACAAATACGTAATACGGCGCGCGGGAAAACGTTCTTCATAGAGCCGTTTTGCACTTGCAACAATACCTCGAGCTTCTCAAGCGTATCGGTTTGTCGGATCAACAGAAAACACCCTTCGTTAATTGAATAAATTTTTGACGTTGCTAGCGGTTCTCAAACAGTTTTTTTTTAAATTCAGGTTTAATATTTACCACACTTTGTGAGACACCCAGTATACCTCAATCCCATACGTAGATGTCGTGAAATATTTTCCTTTCTACTTACTTCCTATATTGTGCACGGCATAATAACAGCATCGGTATTGATTTCGTCATATGATTTTTGGTCCCTCCAGGCGATTGGAAATTATTAAATTGTTACGCATTGTTGGAGGTAAAATATTTCATCCATAACTCGCAGACCGCATTGAATGCGGTATTAGTACGGATTTTTACGTTTCATTGAGTTCCTTTCTTAGTCGACTGACTCATTTTGTGGTGGCAAAGAAATGACATTTTTACAAAGAAATTGCTTACATCGGCAATAACCCAACCTAATTTAACATATTTTTGCGAAGACCGTATAACGTAATTGAGAAAGGTAAGAAAGATAGGAGCTCCGAAAGCTCAAAACACTACCAGAGCTTTCTCCTCCTTACGACATCTGAAACCCAGCCAACGACATTGTCTGATTAAAAAACCGAGACTATATTTTATTGACGGCTCCATTAACCGAAACAGTATCCCTGCACTTTTTTCGCGTCTGGAGCGGACCACCACTGCGACGACACTGTTTCTGCATTTCGGATGACGGGAGGGTGCTGCAAAAATCCCCTCAAACTGTCGCCCTTAAATCACCCACGGCCATAAACACCATGATCTGTCCGAGTTGATGTGGAAGTTTGACACTGAAGTTGAATTTATACAAAAGGGCGCATAAATAATAACAGCCTGCAGTAATCCATTAAAAGTTTTTCAGACCTCCACTAACAATTAAGATTGTTGAAATTTAAAGTATCTGCTGCTTCAGATTTGAGTGTTAGTAATTATTCACGTGCACTTTGCCCATGAAATGAGAAGAATCCCTTTGTACAATCGTGTTTGTTTTAACAACTCCATTAAAGTTTTTCGGGCGGCAATGCATTTAGGTAAACATTGATCTTCTTGAACACACTGCAGGGAAATTTATTGCCTCGAAATGCTAATGGAATTTGAGTTTTTAGCTTAATTGGTAGTTTTATCAATTTAGGAGCGTTATTAAAGGGCGGTCATTCAGCTGAAAAAAAAACTGGTAGCGACGCTTCAAGAAAAAGTGGCAAAAGAAGAAAAAACCCTTGATTTGTTGGCGAAGTACACAGGAACTTTGTTTCGGTGGCTGGAAAATAAATCTACTTGAAATAAGTGCAGAGCTTCGAGTTTAGTGGTAGTTCCGTTTTCATTACAAAGTTTCTAAAAACGCTTGACGTTCATTACACTTCTTTCGCTCTGACTTTTCCAAATGGCGACCATCTCAATGTTTTTACACAGGGTGACTGAGAAATAATAGACAAAAGTAAATAAATAAGTTTATAAAAATTCGACCAAAAAGTGGGTCATTTTCTGCACGGCAGCACAAACTAATTGCTTCATCCGCCCCCGCATTAAGAAGACACAAGGTGTTAAATCTGGCGGGCGGGCTGGCCAACGAACAGGACCCAACGACGTGATAGTTTGGTATTAATTTTGTTATTGATTATTATTTGTGCCGAGTGGCAAGGCGCTCTGTCGTGCACGTACCAAATTTTCTCGAATTTCTAAGGGAACATCTTTTAACAATATATCCAAATATTTGTTTACTAAATTAAGATATCCCTCGACAGTCCAGCGTTGAGGTAAAATAAACCACACAATTAAATATTCACCAACAACCTCTGTCCACACGTTTCAATGCGGATTTTTGTCACGCCAAGATTGTCATGTAAATTAAAAGCACCCTCCCTTGTGAAACACGCTTCGTCTGTGAAAAGTACCGCGCTGAACAGATTTTCACTTTGACGAAGGATCAAAATCCAAAAAGAAATCCAAAATTTAGGGGGTTTTAGGTTACATTTAAAATATTTAGGTCGGTCACAAGATTCCAGGATTATTCAAAAAGAACTTAATGGGGATAAGAATAAATCAAACTAGAACTGTCTAGAAAGGACCTGCTGAAACCGGTTTGGGATATCTAAAGGGATATTAAGGAAGTCTAAGATGAAGTAGTTCAAATTGGGACTGACCAGGGGAGATTTGGACGTTAAAAAAACAGCATAATGTTAGACTTAAAGGACTTTGTTTGGACGACATAAGAAGACCAAAATAAATCAAAGAACTTAAGGAACATTATTAGAACGATGTATTTTGAACTGAGACTGACTAAGAGCGATTAGGACTGTTGAGAAATGGATTCAAGAAATCTAAAAGTTTGAAAGGTTTTAGATTAAGTTTAAAGGACTTAAGTCGGTCACAAGATGCCAGTATAGTTCAAAAAGGACTTAGTGAGACTAAGAATAAATCGAACTAAAACTGTCTAGAAAGGACTCACTAAAACCTCTTTGGAATATTTAAAGGGGTCAAAAAAGCATTTGAATTGGACCATTAAAATCAAATGTGCTCAAGCTGTTCAAAACCGAGGAAGTCCAAGTTCAGAATAACTGGGGGAGATTAGAACTTTCAAACATCAAGGATTAGGATAGACTTAAAGGACTTTGTTTGGACGACTTAACAGGACTAGAATAGATCATAATAATGATAATAAATTATTCAAAAATGTTAAGGCAAATTATTAGAACGACGTATTTTGAACTGAGACTGACGAAGAGCGATAAGGCTGTTCAAAATTTCAAAACGAGGAAAATTAAGACAGAGTAGTTCAAATTGGGACTAACTAGAGGAGATTAGGACGTTAAGAAACCTAGGATTAGGTTAGACTTAAAGGAATTCGTTTGGACGACTGAAGACAAAAATAAATCATAATGAAGCTAATGGAATTTAGAGAGACTGAAATCGATCAAAAAAAATAAGTAAGATTATTAGAACGACGTATTTCGAACTGAGACTGACGAAGAGCGATTAGGACTTTTCAGAACTGGCTTAAAAAAATCTGGAAGTTTGAAAGGTTTTAGATTAAGTTCAAAGGACTTAAGTCGGTCTCGAGATACCAGGATAATTCAAAAAGGACTTAATAAGACTAATAATAAATCAAACTAAAACTGTCTAGAAAGGACTCACTGAAACTCCTTTGGAATATCTAAAGGGATCAAAAAAGCTTAAGAATTGGCTCACTGAACTCAAATGTGTTCAATCAGTTCAAAGCGGAGACGCTTAAGATAGAGTAGTTCAAATTGGGACTAACTAGGAGAGATTAGGACGTTAAAAAACTCAGGACAAGGTTAGACTTAAAGGACTTCGATTGGACGACTTAAGAGGACCAAAATAAATTATAATGGATTGATTGGAATTTAGAGACACTGAAATCGATCAAAAAGGTTAAGGAAGATTATTAGAACAACGTATTTCGAACTGAGACTGACGAAAAACGATTAGCACTGTTGAGAACTTGCTTAAAGAAATCTAGAAGTTTGAAAGGTATTAGATTAAGTTCAAAGTACTTAAGTTGGTCACAATATGCCAGGATAATTAAAAACGACTTAGTGAGACTAAGAATAAATCGAACTAAAACTGTCTAAAAAGGATTTACTGAAACCCGATTGGGAAATCTAAAGGGATCACAAAAGCATAAGAATTGGCCCACTGAACTCAAATGTGTTCAAACAGTTCAAAACGGAGAAGATGACGACAGAGTAGTTCAAATTGAGACTAACTAGGGGAGGTTAGGACGTTCAAAAACCAAAGATTAGATTGGACTTAAAAGAATTTGTTCGGACGACTTTAGAGGACCAAAATAAATCATAATGGAATGAATAGAATTTAGAGAGATTTAAATCGACCAAAAAAGTTTAGGAATATTATTAGAACGACGTATTTTGAACTGAAACTGACGAAGAGCTATTAGGACTGTTGAGAACTGGCTTAAAGAAATTGAAGAGTTTTAAAGATCTTAGCTTAAGTTTAAAGGAGTTACGTCGGTCACAAGATGAAAGGATAATTTGAGAAGGACTTAATAAGAATAGAAATAAATAGAACTTAAACTGTCTAGAAAGAACTTGCTGAAATCTGTTTCGAATATCTAAAGTGAACAAGAAAGCATTAGGATTGACCCATTGAACTCAAATGTGTTCAAACAGTTCAAAACGGAGAAGATTACGACAGAGTAGTTCAAATTTAGACTAACTAGGGGAGGTTAGGACGTTCAAAAACCAAAGATTAGATTGGACTTAAAAGAATCTGTTCGGACGACTTTAGAGGACCAAAATAAATCATAATGGAATGAATGAAATTCAGAAAGATTTAAATCGACCAAAAAAGTTTAGGAAAATTATTAGAACGAGGTATTTTGAACTAAAACTGACAAAGAGCGATTAGGACTGTTGAGAACTGGCTTAAAGAAATTGAAGAGTTTGAAAGATCTTAGCTTAAGTTTAAATGCGTTAAGTCGGTCACAAGATGAAAAGATAATTCGAAAAGGACTTAATAAGAATAGAAATAAATCGAAGTAAAACTATCTAGAAAGAACTTGCTGAAATCCGTTTGGAATATCTAAAGAGAACAAAAAAGCATTAGGATTGACCCATTGAACTCAAATGTGTTCAAACAGTTCAAAACGGAGAAGATGACGACAGTGTAGTTCAAATTGAGACTAACTAGGGGAGGTTAGGACGTTCAAAAACCAAAGATTAGATTTGACTTATAACAATTTGTTCGGACGACTTTAGAGGACCAAAATTAATCATAATGGAATGAATGGAATTTAGAGAGATTTAAATCGACCAAAAAAGTTTAGGAATATTATTAGAACGACGTATTTTGAACTGAAACTGGCGAAGAGCGATTAGGACTGTTGAGAACTGGCTTAAAGAAATTGAAGAGTTTGAAAGATCTTAGCTTAAGTTTAAAGGAGTTAAGTCGGTTACAAGATGAAAAGATAATTCGAAAAGGACTTAATAAGAATAGAAATAAATCGAAGTAAAACTATCTAGAAAGAACTTGCTGAAATCCGTTTGGAATATCTAAAGAGAACAAAAAAGCATTAGGATTGACCCATTGAACTCAAATGTGTTCAAACAGTTCAAAACGGAGAAGATTACGACAGAGTAGTTCAAATTGAGACTAACTAGGGGAGGTTAGGACGTTCAAAAACCAAAGATTAGATTGGACTTAAAAGAATTTGTTCGGACGACTTTAGAGGACCAAAATAAATCATAATGGAATGAATGGAATTTAGAGAGATTTAAATCGACCAAAGAAGTTTAGGAATATTAATAGAACGACGTATTTTGAACTGAAACTGACGAAGAGCGATTAGGACTGTTGAGAACTGGCTTAAAGAAATTGAAGAGTTTGAAAGATCTTAGCTTAAGTTTAAAGGAGTTAAGTCGGTCACAAGATGAAAGGATAATTCGAGAAGGACTTAATAAGAATAGAAATAAATAGAACTAAAACTGTCTAGAAAGGACTTACTGAAACCCGTTTGGAATATCTAAAGAGAACAAAAAAGCATTAGGATTGACCCATTGAACTCAAATGTGTTCAAACAGTTCAAAACGGAGAAGATTACAACAGAGTAGTTCAAATTGAGACTAACTAGGGGAGGTTAGGACTTTCAAAAACCAAAGATTAGATTGGACTTAAAAGAATTTGTTCGGACGATTTTAGAGGACCAAAATAAATCATAATGGAATGAATGCAATTTAGAGAAATTTAAATCGACCAAAAAAGTTTAGGAATATTATTAGAACGACGTATTTTGAACTGAAACTGACGAAGAGCGATTAGGACTGTTGAGAACTGGCTTAAAGAAATTGAAGAGTTTGAAAGATCTTAGCTTAAGTTTAAAGGAGTTAAGTCGGTCACAAGATGAAAGGATAATTCGAGAAGGACTTAATAAGAATAGAAATAAATAGAACTAAAACTGTCTAGAAAGGACTTACTGAAACCCGTTTGGAATATCTAAAGAGAACAAAAAAGCATTAGGATTGACCCATTGAACTCAAATGTGTTCAAACAGTTCAAAACGGAGAAGATGACGACAGTGTAGTTCAAATTGAGACTAACTAGGGGAGGTTAGGACGTTCAAAAACCAAAGATTAGATTGGACTTAAAAGAATTTGTTCGGACGACTTTAGAGGACCAAAATAAATCATAATGGAATGAATGGAATTTAGAGAGATTTAAATCGACCAAAAAAGTTTAGGAATATTATTAGACCGACGTATTTTGAACTGAAACTGACGAAGAGCTATTAGGACTGATGAGAACTGGCTTAAAGAAATTGAATAGTTTGAAAGATCTTAGCTTAAGTTTAAAGGAGTTAAGTCGGTCACAAGATGAAAGGATAATTCGAAAAGGACTTAATAAGAATAGAAATAAATCGAACTAAAACTGTCTAGAAAGGACTTACTGAAACCCGTTTGAAATATCTAAAGAGAACAAAAAAGCATTAGGATTGACCCATTGAACTCAAATGTGTTCAAACAGTTCAAAACGGAGAAGATTACGACAGAGTAGTTCAAATTGAGACTAACTAGGGGAGGTTAGGACGTTCAAAAACCAAAGATTAGATTGGACTTAAAAGAATTTGTTCGGACGACTTTAGAGGACCAAAATAAATCATAATGGAATGAATGGAATTTAGAGAGATTTAAATCGACCAAAAAAGTTTAGGAATATTATTAGAACGACGTATTTTGAACTGAAACTGACGAAGAGCGATTAGGACTGTTGAGAACTGGCTTAAAGGAACTTAAGAGTTTGAAAGATCTTAGCTTAAGTTTAAAGAAGTTAAGTCGGTCACAAGATGAAAGGATAATTCGAAAAGGACTTAATAAGAATAGAAATAAATAGAACTAAAACTGTCTAGAAAGGACTTACTGAAACCCGTTTGGAATATCTAAAGAGAACAAAAAAGCATTAGGATGGACCCCTTGAACTCAAATGTGTTGAAACAGTTCAAACCTAGGAAAATTAAGACTGGGTAGTTCAAATTGGGACTTACTAGGAGAGGTTAGGCCGTTCAAACACCAAAGATTTGATTAGACTTAAAGGACTTTGTTTGGACGACTTTAGAGGGCCAAAATAAATCATAATCAAATGAATGGAATTTAGAGAGATTGAACTCGACCAAAAAAGTTAAGGAAGATTATTAGAACGACGTATTTTGAACTGAAACTGTCGAAGAGCGATTAGGACTGTTGAGAACTGGCTTAAAGAAATTGAAGAGTTTTAAAGATCTTAGCTTAAGTTTAAAGGAGTTAAGTCGGTCACAAGATGAAAGGATAATTCGAGAAGGACTTAATAAGAATAGAAATAAATAGAACTTAAACTGTCTAGAAAGAACTTGCTGAAATCTGTTTCGAATATCTAAAGTGAACAAGAAAGCATTAGGATTGACCCATTGAACTCAAATGTGTTCAAACAGTTCAAAACAGAGAAGATTACGACAGAGTAGTTCAAATTGAGACTAACTAGGGGAGGTTAGGACGTTCAAAAACCAAAGATTAGATTGGACTTAAAAGAATTTGTTCGGAAGACTTTAGAGGACCAAAATAAATCATAATGGAATGAATGGAATTTAGAGAGATTTAAATCGACCAAAAAAGTTTAGGAATATTAATAGAACGAAGTATTTTGAACTGAAACTGACGAAGAGCGATTAGGACTGTTGAGAACTGGCTTAAAGAAATTGAAGAGTTTGAAAGATCTTAGCTTAAGTTCAAAGGAGTTAAGTCGGTCACTAGATGAAAGGATAATTCGAAAAGGACTTAATGAGGATAGAAATAAATAGAACTAAAACTGTCTAGAAAGGACTTGCTGAAACCCGTTTGGAATATCTAAAGAGAACAAAAAAGCATTAGGATGGACCTCTTGAACTCAAATGTGTTGAAACAGTTTAAACCTAGGAAAATTAAGACTGGGTAGTTCAAATTGGGACTTACTAGGAGAGGTTAGGCCGTTCAAACACCAAAGATTAGATTGGACTTAAAAGAATTTGTTCGGAGGACTTTAGACGACCAAAATAAATCACAATGGAATGAATGCAATTTAGAGAGATTAAACTCGACCAAAAAAAGTTTAGGAATATTATTAGAACGACGTATTTTGAACTGAAACTGACGAAGAGCGATTAGGACTGTTGAGAACTGGCTTAAAGAAATTGAAGAGATTGAAAGATCTTAGCTTAAGTTTAAAGGAGTTAAGTCGGTCACAAGATGATAGGATAATTCGAAAAGGACTTAATAAGAATAGAAATAAATAGAACTAAAACTGTCTAGAAAGAACTTGCTGAAACCCGTTTGGAATATCTAAAGAGAACAAAAAAGCATTAGGATTGACCCATTGAACTCAAATGTGTTCAAACAGTTCAAAACGGAGAAGATTACGACAGAGTAGTTCAAATTGAGACTAACTAGGGGAGGTTAGGACGTTCAAAAACCAAAGATTAGATTGGACTTAAAAGAATTTGTTCGGACGACTTTAGAGGACCAAAATAAATCATAATGGAATGAATGGAATTTAGAGAGATTTAAATCGACCAAAAAAGTTAAGGAAGATTATTAGAACGACGAATTTTGAACTGAAACTGACGAAGAGCGATTAGGACTGTTGAGAACTGGCTTAAAGAAATTGAAGAGTTTTAAAGATCTTAGCTTAAGTTTAAAGGAGTTAAGTCGGTCACAAGATGAAAGGATAATTCGAGAAGGACTTAATAAGAATAGAAATAAATAGAACTTAAACTGTCTAGAAAGAACTTGCTGAAATCTGTTTCGAATATCTAAAGTGAACAAGAAAGCATTAGGATTGACCCATTGAACTCAAATGTGTTCAAACAGTTCAAAACAGAGAAGATTACGACAGAGTAGTTCAAATTGAGACTAACTAGGGGAGGTTAGGACGTTCAAAAACCAAAGATTAGATTGGACTTAAAAGAATTTGTTCGGAAGACTTAAGAGGACCAAAATAAATCATAATGGAATGAATGGAATTTAGAGAAATTAAAATCGACCAAAAACATTTAGGAATATTATTAGAACGACGAATTTTGAACTGAAACTGACGAAGAGCGATAAGGACTGTTGAGATCTGGCTTAAACAAATTGAAGAGTTTGAAAGATCTTAGCTTAATTTTAAAGGAGTTAAGTCGGTCACAAGATGAAAGGATAATTCGAGAAGGACTTAATAAGAATAGAAATAAATAGAACTTAAACTGTCTAGAAAGAACTTGCTGAAACCCGTTTGGAATATCTAAAGAGAACAAAAAGCATTAGGATTGACCCATTGAACTCAAATGTGTTCAAACAGTTCAAAACGGAGAAGATTACGACAGAGTAGTTCAAATTGAGACTAACTAGGGGAGGTTAGGACGTTCAAAAACCAAAGATTAGATTGGACTTAAAAGAATTTGTTCGGACGACTTTAGAGGACCAAAATAAATCATAATGGAATGAATAGAATTTAGAGAGATTTAAATCGACCAAAAAAGTTTAGGAATATTATTAGAACGACGTATTTTGAACTGAAACTGACGAAGAGCTATTAGGACTGTTGAGAACTGGCTTAAAGAAATTGAAGAGTTTTAAAGATCTTAGCTTAAGTTTAAAGGAGTTACGTCGGTCACAAGATGAAAGGATAATTCGAGAAGGACTTAATAAGAATAGAAATAAATAGAACTTAAACTGTCTAGAAAGAACTTGCTGAAATCTGTTTCGAATATCTAAAGTGAACAAGAAAGCATTAGGATTGACCCATTGAACTCAAATGTGTTCAAACAGTTCAAAACGGAGAAGATTACGACAGAGTAGTTCAAATTTAGACTAACTAGGGGAGGTTAGGACGTTCAAAAACCAAAGATTAGATTGGACTTAAAAGAATCTGTTCGGACGACTTTAGAGGACCAAAATAAATCATAATGGAATGAATGGAATTCAGAAAGATTTAAATCGACCAAAAAAGTTTAGGAAAATTATTAGAACGAGGTATTTTGAACTAAAACTGACAAAGAGCGATTAGGACTGTTGAGAACTGGCTTAAAGAAATTGAAGAGTTTGAAAGATCTTAGCTTAAGTTTAAATGCGTTAAGTCGGTCACAAGATGAAAAGATAATTCGAAAAGGACTTAATAAGAATAGAAATAAATCGAAGTAAAACTATCTAGAAAGAACTTGCTGAAATCCGTTTGGAATATCTAAAGAGAACAAAAAAGCATTAGGATTGACCCATTGAACTCAAATGTGTTCAAACAGTTCAAAACGGAGAAGATGACGACAGTGTAGTTCAAATTGAGACTAACTAGGGGAGGTTAGGACGTTCAAAAACCAAAGATTAGATTTGACTTATAACAATTTGTTCGGACGACTTTAGATTACCAAAATTAATCATAATGGAATGAATGGAATTTAGAGAGATTTAAATCGACCAAAAAAGTTTAGGAATATTATTAGAACGACGTATTTTGAACTGAAACTGGCGAAGAGCGATTAGGACTGTTGAGAACTGGCTTAAAGAAATTGAAGTGTTTGAAAGATCTTAGCTTAATTTTAAATGAGTTAAGTCGGTCACAAGATGAAAAGATAATTCGAAAAGGACTTAATGAGAATAGAAATAAATCAAACTAAAACTATCTAGAAAGAACTTGCTGAAATCCGTTTAGAATATCTAAAGAGAACAAAAAAGCAATAGGATTGACCCATTGAACTCAAATGTGTTCAAACAGTTCAAAACGGAGAAGATTACGACAGAGTAGTTCAAATTGAGACTAACTAGGGGAGGTTAGGACGTTCAAAAACCAAAGATTAGATTGGACTTAAAAGAATTTGTTCGGACGACTTTAGAGGACCAAAATAAATCATAATGGAATGAATAGAATTTAGAGAGATTTAAATCGACCAAAAAAGTTTAGGAATATTATTAGAACGACGTATTTTGAACAGAAACTGGCGAAGAGCGATTAGGACTGTTGAGAACTGGCTTAAAGAAATTGAAGTGTTTGAAAGATCTTAGCTTAATTTTAAATGAGTTAAGTCGGTCACAAGATGAAAAGATAATTCGAAAAGGACTTAATAAGAATAGAAATAAATAGAACTTAAACTGTCTAGAAAGAACTTGCTGAAACCCGTTTGGAATATCTAAAGAGAACAAAAAAGCATTAGGATTGACCCATTGAACTCATATGTGTTCAAACAGTTCAAAACGGAGAAGATTACGACAGAGTAGTTCAAATTGAGACTAACTAGGGGAGGTTAGGACGTTCAAAAACCAAAGATTAGATTGGACTTAAAAGAATTTGTTCGGACGACTTTAGAGGACCAAAATTAATCATAATGAAATGAATGGAATTCAGAAAGATTTAAATCGACCAAAAAAGTTTAGGAATATTATTAGAACGAGGTATTTTGAACTGAAACTGACAAGGAGCGATTAGGACTGTTGAGAACTGGCTTAAAGAAATTGAAGGGTTTGAAAGATCTTAGCTTAAGTTTAAATGAGTTAAGTCGGTCACAAGATAAAAGGATAATTCGAAAAGGACTTAATAAGAATAGA
Organism: Diaperis boleti; assembly: GCA_963583935.1. Taxonomy (NCBI): domain Eukaryota; kingdom Metazoa; phylum Arthropoda; class Insecta; order Coleoptera; family Tenebrionidae; genus Diaperis; species Diaperis boleti. The sequence continues at coordinate 7,111,758 of OY757242.1, forward strand.
AATAAATAGAACTAAAACTGTCTAGAAAGGACTTACTGAAACCCGTTTGGAATATCTAAAGAGAACAAAAAAGCATTAGGATGGACCCCTTGAACTCAAATGTGTTGAAACAGTTCAAACCTAGGAAAATTAAGACTGGGTAGTTCAAATTGGGACTTACTAGGAGAGGTTAGGCCGTTCAAACACCAAAGATTTGATTAGACTTAAAGGACTTTGTTTGGACGACTTTAGAGGGCCAAAATAAATCATAATCGAATGAATGGAATTTAGAGAGATTGAACTCGACCAAAAAAGTTAAGGAAGATTATTAGAACGACGTATTTTGAACTGAAACTGTCGAAGAGCGATTAAGACTGTTGAGAACTGGCTTAAAGAAATTGAAGAGTTTGAAAGATCTTAGCTTAAGTTTAAAGGAGTTAAGTCGGTCACAAGATGAAAGGATAATTCGAGAAGGACTTAATAAGAATAGAAATAAATAGAACTTAAACTGTCTAGAAAGAACTTGCTGAAACCGTTTGGAATATCTAAAGAGAACAAAAAATCATTAGGATTGTCCCATTGAACTCAAATGTGTTCAAACAGTTCAAAACGGAGAAGATTACGACAGAGTAGTTCAAATTGAGACTAACTAGGGGAGGTTAGGACGTTCAAAAACCAAAGATTAGATTGGACTTAAAAGAATTTGTTCGGACGACTTTAGAGGACCAAAATAAATCATAATGAAATGAATGGAATTTAGAGAGATTTAAATCGACCAAAAAAGTTTAGGAATATTATTAGAACGACGTATTTTGAACTGAAACTGACGAAGAGCTATTAGGACTGTTGATAACTGGCTTAAAGAAATTGAAGAGTTTGAAAGATCTTAGCTTAAGTTTAAAGGAGTTAAGTCGGTCACAAGATGAAAGGATAATTCGAAAAGGACTTAATAAGAATAGAAATAAATCGAACTAAAACTATCTAGAAAGAACTTGCTGAAATCCGTTTAGAATATCTAAAGAGAACAAAAAAGCATTAGGATTGACCCATTGAACTCAAATGTGTTCAAACAGTTCAAAACGGAGAAAATTACGACAGAGTAGTTCAAATTGAGACTAACTAGGGGAGGTTAGGACGTTCAAAAACCAAAGATTAGATTGGACTTAAAAGAATTTGTTCGGACGACTTTAGAGGACCAAAATAAATCATAATGGAATGAATGGAATTTAGAGAGATTTAAATCGACCAAAAAAGTTTTGGAATATTATTAGAACGACGTATTTTGAACTGAAACTGACGAAGAGCGATTAGGACTGTTGAGACCTGGCTTAAAGAAATTGAAGAGTTTGAAAGATCTTAGCTTAAGTTTAAAGGAGTTAAGTCGGTCACAAGATGAAAGGATAATTCGAAAAGAACTTAATAAGAATAGAAATAAATCGAACTAAAACTGTCTAGAAAGGACTTACCGAAACCCGTTTGGAATATCTAAAGAGAACAAAAAAGCATTAGGATTGACCCATTGAACTCAAATGTGCTCAAACAGTTCAAAACGGAGAAAATTACGACAGAGTAGTTCAAATTGAGACTAACTAGGGGAGGTTAGGACGTTCAAAAACCAAAGATTAGATTGGACTTAAAAGAATTTGTTCGGACGACTTTAGAGGACCAAAATAAATCATAATGGAATGAATGGAATTTAGAGAGATTTAAATCGACCAAAAAAGTTTAGGAATATTATTAGAATGACGAATTTTGAACTGAAACTGACAAAGAGCGATTAGGACTGTTGAGATCTGGCTTAAAGAAATTGAAGAGTTTGAAAGATCTTAGCTTAAGTTTAAAGGAGTTAAGTCGGTCACAAGATGAAAGGATAATTCGAGAAGGACTTAATAAGAATAGAAACAAATAGAACTTAAACTGTCTAGAAAGAACTTGCTGAAACCGTTTGGAATATCTAAAGAGAACAAAAAATCATTAGGATTGACCCATTGAACCCAAATGTGTTCAAACAGTTCAAAACGGAGAAGATTACGACAGAGTAGTTCAAATTGAGACTAACTAGGGGAGGTTAGGACGTTCAAAAACCAAAGATTAGATTGGACTTAAAAGCATTTGTTCGGACGACTTTAGAGGAGCAAAATAAATCATAATGGAATGAATGGAATTTAGAGAGATTTAAATCGACCAAAAAAGTTTAGGAATATTATTAGAACGACGTATTTTGAACTGAAACTGACGAAGAGCTATTAGGACTGTTGAGAACTGGCTTAAAGAAATTGAAGAGTTTGAAAGATCTTAGCTTAAGTTTAAAGGAGTTAAGTCGGTCACAAGATCAAAGGATAATTCGAAAAGGACTTACTAAGAATAGAAATAAATCGAATTAAAACTGTCTAGAAAGAACTTGCTGAAATCCGTTTGGAATATCTAAAGAGAACAAAAAATCATTAGGATTGACCCATTGAACCCAAATGTGTTCAAACAGTTCAAAACGGAGAAGATTACGACAGAGTAGTTCAAATTCAGACTAACTAGGGGAGGTTAGGACGTTCAAAAACCAAAGATTAGATTGGACTTAAAAGAATTTGTTCGGACGACTTTAGAGGACCAGAAAATAAATCATAATGGAATGAATAGAATTTAGAGAGATTTAAATCGACCAAAAAAGTTTAGGAATATTATTAGAACGACGTATTTTGAATTGAAACTGACGAAGAGCTATTAGGACTGTTGAGATCTGGCTTAAAGAAATTGAAGAGTTTGAAAGATCTTAGCTTAAGTTTAAAGGAGTTAAGTCGGTCACAAGATGAAAGGATAATTCGAGAAGGACTTAATAAGAATAGAAACAAATAGAACTTAAACTGTCTAGAAAGAACTTGCTGAAACCGTTTGGAATATCTAAAGAGAACAAAAAATCATTAGGATTGACCCATTGAACCCAAATGTGTTCAAACAGTTCAAAACGGAGAAGATTACGACAGAGTAGTTCAAATTCAGACTAACTAGGGGAGGTTAGGACGTTCAAAAACCAAAGATTAGATTGGACTTAAAAGAATTTGTTCGGACGACTTTAGAGGACCAGAAAATAAATCATAATGGAATGAATAGAATTTAGAGAGATTTAAATCGACCAAAAAAGTTTAGGAATATTATTAGAACGACGTATTTTGAATTGAAACTGACGAAGAGCGATTAGGACTTTTGAGAACTGGCTTAAACAAATTGAAGAGTTTGAAAGATCTTAGCTTAAGTTTAAAGGAGTTAAGTCGGTCACAAGATGAGAGGATAATTCGAAAAGGACTTAATAAGAATATAAATAAATCGAACTAAAACTGTCTAGAAAGGACTTGCTGAAACCCGTTTGGAATATCTAAAGGGAACAAAAAAGCATTAGGATGGACCCCTACCTAGGAAAATTAAGACTGGGTAGTTCAAATTGGGACTTACTAGGAGAGGTTAGGCCGTTCAAACACCAAAGATTTGATTAGACTTAAAGGACTTTGTTTGGACGACTTTAGAGGGCCAAAATAAATCATAATCGAATGGATGGAATTTAGAGAGATTGAACTCGACCAAAAAAGTTAAGGAAGATTATTAGAACGACGTATTTTGAACTGAAACTGTCGAAGAGCGATTAGGACTGTTGAGAACTGGCTTAAAGAAATTCAAGAGTTTGAAAGATTTTAGTTTTAGTGCAAAGGAGTTAAGTCGGTCACTAGATGAAAGGATAATTCGAAAAGGACTTAATAAGAATAGAAATAAATAGAACTAAAACTGTCTAGAAAGGACTTACTGAAACCGTTTGGAATATCTAAAGAGAACAAAAAAGCATTAGGATTGACCCATTGAACTCAAATGTGTTCAAACAGTTCAAAACGGAGAAGATTACGACAGAGTAGTTCAAATTGAGACTAACTAGGGGAGGTTAGGACGATCAAAAACCAAAGATTAGATTGGACTTAAAAGCATTTGTTCGGACGACTTTAGAGGAGCAAAATAAATCATAATGGAATGAATGGAATTTAGAGAGATTTAAATCGACCAAAAAAGTTTAGGAATATTATTAGAACGACGTATTTTGAACTGAAACTGACGAAGAGCTATTAGGACTGTTGAGAACTGGCTTAAAGAAATTGAAGAGTTTGAAAGATCTTAGCTTAAGTTTAAAGGAGTTAAGTCGGTCACAAGATCAAAGGATAATTCGAAAAGGACTTACTAAGAATAGAAATAAATCGAATTAAAACTGTCTAGAAAGAACTTGCTGAAATCCGTTTGGAATATCTAAAGAGAACAAAAAAGCATTAGGATTGATCCATTGAACTCATATGTGTTCAAACAGTTCAAAACGGAGAAGATTACGACAGAGTAGTTCAAATTCAGACTAACTAGGGGAGGTTAGGACGTTCAAAAACCAAAGATTAGATTGGACTTAAAAGAATTTGTTCGGACGACTTTAGAGGACCAAAATAAATCATAATGGAATGAATGGAATTTAGAGAGATTTAAATCAACCAAAAAAGTGAAGGAATATTATTAGAACGACGTATTTTGAACTTAAACTGGCGAAGAGCGATTAGGACTGTTGAGAACTGGCTTAAAGAAATTGAAGAGATTGAAAGATCTTAGCTTAAGTTTAAAGGAGTTAAGTCGGTCACAAAATGAAAGGGTAATTCGAAAAGGACTTAATAATAATTTAAATAAATCGAACTAAAACTGTCTAGAAAGGACTTGCTGAAACCCGTTTGGAATATCTAAAGAGAACAAAAAAGCATTAGGATGGACCCCTTGAACTCAAATGTGTTGAAACAGTTCAAACCTAGGAAAATTAAGACTGGGTAGTTCAAATTGGGACTTACTAGGAGAGGTTATTCCGTTCAAACACCAAAGATTTGATTAGACTTAAAGGACTTTGTTTGGACGACTTTAGAGGGCCAAAATAAATCATAATCGAATGAATGGAATTTAGAGAAATTGAACTCGACCAAAAAAGTTAAGGAAAATTATTAGAACGACGTATTTTGAACTGAAACTGTCGAAGAGCGATTAGGACTGTTGAGAACTGGCTTAAAGAAATTCAAGAGTTTGAAAGATTTTAGTTTTAGTGCAAAGGAGTTAAGTCGGTCACTAGATGAAAGGATAATTCGAAAAGGACTTAATAAGAATGGAAATAAATAGAACTAAAACTGTCTAGAAAGGACTTACTGAAACCGTTTGGAATATCTAAAGAGAACAAAAAATCATTAGGATTGACCCATTGAACCCAAATGTGTTCAAACAGTTCAAAACGGAGAAGATTACGACAGAGTAGTTCAAATTGAGACTAACTAGGGGAGGTTAGGACGTTCAAAAACCAAAGATTAGATTGGACTTAAAAGCATTTGTTCGGACGACTTTAGAGGAGCAAAATAAATCATAATGAAATGAATGGAATTTAGAGAGATTTAAATCGACCAAAAAAGTTTAGGAATATTATTAGAACGACGTATTTTGAACTGAAACTGTCGAAGAGCGATTAAGACTGTTGAGAACTGGCTTAAAGAAATTGAAGAGTTTGAAAGATCTTAGCTTAAGTTTAAAGGAGTTAAGTCGGTCACAAGATGAAAGGATAATTCGAGAAGGACTTAATAAGAATAGAAATAAATAGAACTTAAACTGTCTAGAAAGAACTTGCTGAAACCCGTTTGGAATATCTAAAGAGAACAAAAAAGCATTAGGATTGACCCATTGAACTCATATGTGTTCAAACAGTTCAAAACGGAGAAGATTACGACAGAGTAGTTCAAATTGAGACTAACTAGGGGAGGTTAGGACGTTCAAAAACCAAAGATTAGATTGGACTTAAAAGAATTTGTTCGGACGACTTTAGAGGACCAAAATAAATCATAATGGAATGAATGGAATTCAGAAAGATTTAAATCGACCAAAAAAGTTTAGGAATATTATTAGAACGAGGTATTTTGAACTGAAACTGACGAAGAGCTATTAGGACTGTTGAGAACTGGCTTAAAGAAATTGAAGAGTTTGAAAGATCTTAGCTTAAGTTTAAAGGAGTTAAGTCGGTCACAAGATCAAAGGATAATTCGAAAAGGACTTACTAAGAATAGAAATAAATCGAATTAAAACTGTCTAGAAAGAACTTGCTGAAATCAGTTTGGAATATCTAAAGAGAACAAAAAGCATTAGGATTGACCCATTGAACTCAAATGTGTTCAAACAGTTCAAAACGGAGGAGATTACGACAGAGTAGTTCAAATTAAGACTAACTAGGGGAGGTTAGGACGTTCAAAAACCAAAGATTAGATTGGACTTAAAAGAATTTGTTCGGACGACTTTAGAGGACCAAAATAAATCATAATGGAATGAATGGAATTTAGAGAGATTTAAATCGACCAAAAAAGTGAAGGAATATTATTAGAACGACGTATTTTGAACTGAAACTGGCGAAGAGCGATTAGGACTGTTGAGAACTGGCTTAAAGAAATTGAAGTGTTTGAAAGATCTTACCTTAATTTTAAATGAGTTAAGTCGGTCACAAGATGAAAAGATAATTCGAAAAGGACTTAATAAGAATAGAAATAAATAGAACTTAAACTGTCTAGAAAGAACTTGCTGAAATCTGTTTCGAATATCTAAAGTGAACAAGAAAGCATTAGGATTGACCCATTGAACTCAAATGTGTTCAAACAGTTCAAAGCGGAGAAGATTACGATAAAGTAGTTCAAATTGAGACTAACTAGGGGAGGTTAGGACGTTCAAAAACCAAAGATTAGATTGGACTTAAAAGAATTTGTTCGGACGACTTTAGAGGACCAAAATAAATCATAATGGAATGAATGGAATTCAGAAAGATTTAAATCGACCAAAAAAGTTTAGGAATATTATTAGAACGACGTATTTTGAAATGAAACTGGCGAAGAGCGATTAGGACTGTTGAGAAGTGGCTTAAAGAAAATTGAAGAGTTTGAAAAATCTTACCTTAAGTTTAAAGGAGTTAAGTCGGTCACAAGATGAAAGGATAATTCGAAAAGGACTTAATAAGAATTGAAATAAATCGAACTAAAACTATCTAGAAAGAACTTGCTGAAATCCGTTTAGAATATCTAAAGAGAACAAAAAAGCATTAGGATTGACCCATTGAACTCATATGTGTTCAAACAGTTCAAAACGGAGAAGATTACGACAGAGTAGTTCAAATTGAGACTAACTAGGGGAGGTTAGGACGTTCAAAAACCAAAGATTAGATTGGACTTAAAAGAATTTGTTCGGACGACTTTAGAGGACCAAAATAAATCATAATGGAATGAATGGAATTTAGAGAGATTTAAATCGACCAAAAAAGTTTAGGAATATTATTAGAACGACGTATTTTGAACTGAAACTGGCGAAGAGCGATTAGGACTGTTGAGAAGTGGCTTAAAGAAATCGAGGAGTTTGAAAAATCTTAGCTTAAGTTTAAAGGAGTTAAGTCGGTCACAAGATGAAAGGATAATTCGAAAAGGACTTAATAAGAATAGAAATAAATCGAACTAAAACTGTCTAGAAAGAACTTGCTGAAATCCGTTTAGAATATCTAAAGAGAACAAAAAAGCATTAGGATTGACCCATTGAACTCAAATGTGTTCAAACAGTTCAAAACGGAGAAGATTACAACAGAGTAGTTCAAATTGAGACTAACTAGGGGAGGTTAGGACTTTCAAAAACCAAAGATTAGATTGGACTTAAAAGAATTTGTTCGGACGACTTTAGAGGACCAAAATAAATCATAATGGAATGAATGGAATTTAGAGAGATTTAAATCTACCAAAAAAGTTTATGAATATTATTAGAACGACGTATTTTGAACTGAAACTGACGAAGAGCTATTAGGACTGTTGAGAAGTGGCTTAAAGAAAATTGAAGAGTTTGAAAAATCTTAGCTTAAGTTTAAAGGAGTTAAGTCGGTCACAAGATGAAAGGATAATTCGAAAAGGACTTAATAAGAATAGAAATAAATCGAACTAAAACTATCTAGAAAGAACTTGCTGAAGCCCGTTTGGAATATCTAAAAAGAACAAAAAAGCATTAAGATTGACCCATTGAACTCAAATGTGTTCAAACAGTTCAAAACGGAGAAGATGACGACAGAGTAGTTCAAATTGAGACTAACTAGGGGAGGTTAGGACGTTCAAAAACCAAAGATTAGATTGGACTTAAAAGAATTTGTTCGGACGACTTTAGATGACCAAAATAAATCATAATGGAATGAATGGAATTTAGAGAGATTTAAATCGACCAAAAAAGGTTAGGAATATTATTAGAACGACGTATTTTGAACTGAAACTGACGATGAGCGATTAGGACTGTTGAGACATGGATTAAAGAAATTGAAGAGTTTGAAAGATCTTAGCTTAAGTTTAAATGAGTTAAGTCGGTCACAAGATGAAAGGATAATTCGAAAAGGACTTAATAAGAATAGAAATAAATAGAACTAAAACTGTCTAGAAAGGACTTACTGAAACCCGTTTGGAATATCTAAAGAAAACAAAAAAGCATTAGGATGGACCCCTTGAACTCAAATGTGTTGAAACAGTTCAAACCTAGGAAAATTAAGACTGGGTAGTTCAAATTGGGACTTACTAGGAGAGGTTAGGCCGTTCAAACACCAAAGATTTGATTAGACTTAAAGGACTTTGTTTGGACGACTTTAGAGGGCCAAAATAAATCATAATCGAATGAATGGAATTTAGAGAGATTGAACTCGACCAAAAAAGTTAAGGAAGATTATTAGAACGACGAATTTTGAACTGAAACTGACGAAGAGCGATTAGGACTGTTGAGAACTGGCTTAAAGAAATTGAAGAGTTTGAAAGATCTTAGCTTAAGTTTAAAGGAGTTAAGTCGGTCACAAAATGAAAGGATAATTCGAGAAGGACTTAATAAGAATAGAAATAAATAGAACTTAAACTGTCTAGAAAGAACTTGCTGAAACCGTTTGGAATATCTAAAGAGAACAAAAAATCATTAGGATTGACCCGTTGAACCCAAATGTGTTCAAACAGTTCAAAACGGAGAAGATTACGACAGAGTAGTTCAAATTGAGACTAACTAGGGGAGGTTCGGACGTTCAAAAACCAAAGATTAGATTGGACTTAAAAGAATTTGTTCGGACGACTTTAGAGGCCCAAAATAAATCATAATGGAATGAATGGAATTTAGAGAGATTTAAATCAACCAAAAAAGTTAAGGAAGATTATTAGAACGACGTATTTTGAACTGAAACTGGCGAAGAGCGATTAGGACTGTTGAAAACTGGCTTAAAGTAATTGAAGAGTTTGAAAGATCTTAGCTTAAGTTCAAAGGAGTTAAGTCGGTCACAAGATGAAAGGATAATTCGAAAAGGACTTAATAAGAATAGAAATAAATCGAACTAAAACTGTCTAGAAAGGACTTACTGAAACTCGTTTAGAATATCTAAAGAGAACAAAAAAGCATTAGGATTGACCCATTGAACTCAAATGTGTTCAAACAGTTCAAAACGGAGAAGATTACGACAGAGTAGTTCAAATTGAGACTAACTAGGGGAGGTTAGGACGTTCAAAAACCAAAGATTAGATTGGACTTAAAAGAATTTGTTCGGACGACTTTAGAGGACCAAAATAAATCATAATGGAATGAATGGAATTCAGAAAGATTTAAATCGACCAAAAAAGTTTAGGAATATTATTAGAACGAGGTATTTTGAACTGAAACTGACAAGGAGCGATTAGGACTGTTGAGAACTGGCTTAAAGAAATTGAAGAGTTTGGAAGATCTTAGCTTAAGTTTAAAGGAGTTAAGTCGGTTACAAGATGAAAAGATAATTCGAAAAGGACTTAATAAGAATAGAAATAAATCGAAGTAAAACTATCTAGAAAGAACTTGCTGAAATCCGTTTGGAATATCTAAAGAGAACAAAAAAGCATTAGGATTGACCCATTGAACTCAAATGTGTTCAAACAGTTCAAAACGGAGAAGATTACGACAGAGTAGTTCAAATTGAGACTAACTAGGGGAGGTTAGGACGTTCAAAAACCAAAGATTAGATTTGACTTATAACAATTTGTTCGGACGACTTTAGAGGACCAAAATTAATCATAATGGAATGAATGGAATTTAGAGAGATTTAAATCGACCAAAAAAGTTTAGGAATATTATTAGAACGACGTATTTTGAACTGAAACTGACGAAGAGCGATTAGGACTGTTGAAAACTGGCTTAAAGAAATTGAAGAGATTGAAAGATCTTAGCTTAAGTTTAAAGGAGTTAAGTCGGTCACAAGATGATAGGATAATTCGAAAAGGACTTAATAAGAATAGAAATAAATAGAACTAAAACTGTCTAGAAAGAACTTGCTGAAACCCGTTTGGAATATCTAAAGAGAACAAAAAAGCATTAGGATTGACCCATTGAACTCAAATGTGTTCAAACAGTTCAAAGCGGAGAAGATTACGACAGAGTAGTTCAAATTGAGACTAACTAGGGGAGGTTAGGACGTTCAAAAACCAAAGATTAGATTGGACTTAAAAGAATTTGTTCGGACGACTTTAGAGGACCAAAATAAATCATAATGGAATGAATGGAATTTAGAGAGATTTAAATCGACCAAAAAAGTTTAGGAATATTATTAGAACGCTGTATTTTGAACTGAAACTGGCGAAGAGCGATTAGGACTGTTGAGAACTGGCTTAAAGAAATTGAAGTGTTTGAAAGATCTTAGCTTAATTTTAAATGAGTTAAGTCGGTCACAAGATGAAAAGATAATTCGAAAAGGACTTAATAAGAATAGAAATAAATCGAACTAAAACTATCTAGAAAGAACTTGCTGAAATCCGTTTGGAATATCTAAAGAGAACAAAAAATAATTAGGATTGACCCATTGAACTCAAATGTGTTCAAACAGTTCAAAACGGAGAAGATTACGACAGAGTAGTTCAAACTGAGACTAACTAGGGGAGGTTAGGACGTTCAAAAACCAAAGATTAGATTGGACTTAAAAGAATTTGTTCGGACGACTTTAGAGGACCAAAATAAATCATAATGGAATGAATGGAATTTAGAGAGATTTAAATCGACCAAAAAAGTTTAGGAATATTATTAGAACGACGTATTTTGAACTGAAACTGACGAAGAGCGATTAGGACTGTTGAGAACTGGCTTAAAGAAATTGAAGAGATTGAAAGATCTTAGCTTAATTTTAAATGAGTTAAGTCGGTCACAAGATGAAAAGATAATTCGAAAAGGACTTAATAAGAATAGAAATAAATCGAACTAAAACTGTCTAGATAGAACTTGCTGAAATCCGTTTGGAATATCTAAAGAGAACAAAAAAGCATTAGGATTGACCCATTGAACTCAAATGTGTTCAAACAGTTCAAAACGGAGAAGATTACGACAGAGTAGTTCAAATTGAGACTAACTAGGGGAGATTAGGACGTTCAAAAAGCAAGGATTACGTTAGACTTAAATAACTTTGTTTGGACGACTTAAGAGGACGAAAATAAATCGTAATGGGATTTATGGAGACTGAAATCGAGCGATTAGGACTAAGAGCGATTAGGACTGTTGTGACATTGATTAAAAAATCTAAAGATTTAGAAGTCCAGTATATCGTTGTCGGTTTAATTCTGCCACCCTGCACTAAAATTTGATTGCAAAATTAAGCAACCTGATGAATATTCTCCTCACAACACCACGCCTCACATTAACAATTAAGTCCTTCCCCACAAAAACACTTCGTAAAAATTGATTGACTTCCTCGCCGCCATGAATAATTCACCACTTTATAAACTCTCGCAGAAATGGAACTTGCGGGACATTCCGCGGTCATTAATTAAATCCAGCGCCATCAGCCGTTTAGTAGACTTTAAGGAATCGAACTGGTTGTCTACAACGAACCGCGCTCTGGGTCAGTTGTAAAATTCTTTTATCGCCCCTTAAATCGACCGATTCGTTGCTTGATCGCAGCCATAAATTGTTCAACTCTCGGACGGTTTTATCGAAATTTTGACATATTGATTGCGATGGGAGAGAAAAACGGGAAATTTTGATTGGCGCCCGGAGGTTGGGCGGCAGGCTAAATATCCCATGGATTTTACTACCGGTATTCAATTAAAAATAAAAGTGACAAAGCCCCCATTTGCGCGACTCTAATAGGTGTTCAAGTCCATAACGAACACACTATTACGTCCAATAAAATTTTACGAGGTGCTAAAACCACGATTTTAGTGTATGTAAACGTACCTACAAGTTATGGAATTGAAAATTTGTGAATTCATGATTCTGCCAATAGCGGTTATCGATTATCGTCGTCGGATAACAGAGGTATCTTTAATTCAGTGAGTTTATGTCTTTGAAGCGGTTGATGCACTAAAATTGTCTCATTCCTTTTTAAGTCTTCAGAACTTTCCGGAATGATGACTCATTTGACCTCCGGTGCGACCGTCGTCGCAGTATTATATTAAAACTCGGGTTGGCGGGCGTCCATCACATTTCAATATTTTTAGTAAAACTCCCGCTTCAATATATCAGCTCGCGACAATATGCAGGTTACTTGCAAACCGGTATTGTGCAAATTGCAATTATAATTGACCCGAATGCATAATGTATACACAATTAGACACTAGTAATTTATCTGCTGCATACATATTAATCAAGGATAATAATAATAATATATAACAATGTGTTTGACATCGGCAGATTTAGTGCAGATGTTTGAATAAATTCTGTAAAACGGTCAAAACTAAAACGAATTATTGTGTTCAAATTAGAAACATTTGTTTCGATGTCCTAATAATAAATTACAAATTCACACATGTACCTCCAGCTGCAACATTATATTTTACACGAAAACGCCGCAAGACCGCTTACACGAAACTTACAATTTCTCCGTTCTGGAATTTTACAGCATAATAAAGGAAAATAAGAAGGAAAATCGACTCGACACGGGGACATTAAAGCCATTGTAATTGCGAAAGCACTTATGGGAGCATTCAGGAAGCCATATAGAGCCAGATAGTAAACTTTTTGCAAGTAATGGATCTGGAAGTTATGTCGCTTCAGCCGTAATGCATTGTAACATTTTGAATATGGTCTGGAGTATCCGAGAAGTTCGATCAAACAGTTAAAGATTTTCGTAGGTGCTGTCTATATTGTTTATTACCGGCGTTACATTGAAATAGTCATTTACGTTAGAGTGCGGAAAGTTGATTTTACAACGCGATAGCTCGTTGGACAGCACAAAATTTGTATACAATTTTTTGTCCGACAAGTACTGTTTAAGAAAAGAAATAGAATTAGAATATTGAAAATTGTTTCACTTTTTAAAATTGGTACTCACAAACTTTAAGATTCTGTCAACTCCTGGTCTATTTTCACACGTGGAGAATAGTACAATCAACATTAATATTTTTTTATATTAGTTGCGTTTTTAAAAGTTATTGCAATAATTTCTTCCAAATATGGAGCTTCTTTTCAATTAATTCAAGCTGGAGTTTTGGGAACAAAAAGGAATTACAGAGGAGATTGGATCTTGAAACCCTCAATAACACGTGCAGTCGTACAGATGAAATCACACAGGTTGGAGTTAAGTAATACATACCGATTTGGGCATTTTTTTGGAATATTTAGAAAAAGTGTCTATTAACTCGAGAACAGAAATTATTTCAAAAATTTTCAAAAAATATTAGCGTTATTGTCGAAGGGTTGATTTGACACTTTTGACTTTTATGTATACTGGAGATTAGAAAAAGTGTATCTGCAATGCGGAGTTTTGTAGTAATATGTTGAAAAATTATCTATTAACTCCAAAACAGAAATTATTTCAAAAATTGTCAAAGAATATTAGTATTATTGTCGAAGGGTTGATTTGACACTTTTTGACTTTTATGAATACTGGAGATTATAAAAACTATATCTGCAATGTGGCGTTTTGTAGTAATATGTTGAAAAATTATCTATTAACTCGAAAACAGAAATTATAGCAAAAATTGTCAAAAAATACTTGTGTTATTGTCGAAGCGTTGAATAGACACTTTTTGACTTTCAGACATACTGGCGATTTTGAAAATGGTATCTGCAAGGTATTAGGAATATCTTGGGAAAGTGTCTAGTAACTCGAAAACAGAAATTATTTAAAGAATTGTCAAAAAATATTTTTGTGTTAACGTCGAAGCGTTGATATGACACTTTTTGACTTTCATACATACTGGACATTTGAAAAATTGTGTCTGCAAGGCGGCTGTTTACAGTAATATGTTAGAAAAGTGTCTGTTAACTCGGGAACAGAAATTATTTAAAAAACTGTAAAAAAATATTTGTGTTATTTTTTAAGCGTTGATTTGACACTTTTTGACTTTCATACATATCTACCAAAGATTATAGCAATTGTATCTGCATGGTGGTTTTTTGTACTAATATCTTGTGAAAGTGTCTATTAACCACAGAGCAGAAATTATTTCAAAAATTGTCAAAAATTATTTGTGTTAACGTCGAAGCGTTGATATGACACTTTTTGACTTTCATACATACTGGACATTAGAAAAACTGTATCTGCAAGGCCGCCGTTTATAGTAGTAGGTTAGAAAAGTGTCTGTTAACTCGAGAACAGAAATTATTTAAAAGACTGTCAAAAAATATTTATGTTATTTTGGAAGCGTTGATTTGACAATTTTTGACTTTCATACATATCTACCATAGATTATAGCAATTGTATCTGCATGGTGGTTTTTTGTACTAATATCTTGTGAAAGTGTCTATTAACCACAGAGCAGAAATTATTTCAAAAATTGTCGAAAATTATTTGTGTTAACGTCGAAGCGTTGATATGACACTTTTTGACTTTCATACATACTGGACATTAGAAAAATTGTATCTGCAAGGCCGCCGTTTATAGTAGTAGGTTAGAAAAGTGTCTGTTAACTCGAGAACAGAAATTATTTAAAAGACTGTCAAAAAATATTTGTGTTATTTTGGAAGCGTTGATTTGACAATTTTTGACTTTCATACATATCTACCATAGATTATAGCAATTGTATCTGCATGGTGGTTTTTTGTACTAATATCTTGGGAAAGTGTCTATTAACCACAGAGCAGAAATTATTTCAAAAATTGTCAAAAATTATTTGTGTTAACGTCGAAGCGTTGATATGACATTTTTTTACTTTCATACATACTGGACATTAGAAAAATTGTATCTGCAAGGCCGCCGTTTATAGTAGTAGGTTAGAAAATTGTCTGTTAACTCGAGAACAGAAATTATTTAAAAAACTGTCAAAAAATATTTGTTATTTTGGAAGCGTTGAGTTGACACTTTTTGACTTTCATACATATCTACCATAGATTATAGCAATTGTATCTGCATGGTGGTTTTTTGTACTAATATCTTGTGAAAGTGTCTATTAACCACAGAGCAGAAATTATTTCAAAAATTGTCGAAAATTATTTGTGTTAACGTCGAAGCGTTGATATGACACTTTTTGACTTTCATACATACTGGACATTAGAAAAATTGTATCTGCAAGGCCGCCGTTTATAGTAGTAGGTTAGAAAAGTGTCTGTTAACTCGAGAACAGAAATTATTTAAAAGACTGTCAAAAAATATTTGTGTTATTTTGGAAGCGTTGATTTGACAATTTTTGACTTTCATACATATCTACCATAGATTATAGCAATTGTATCTGCATGGTGGTTTTTTGTACTAATATCTTGGGAAAGTGTCTATTAACCACAGAGCAGAAATTATTTCAAAAATTGTCAAAAATTATTTGTGTTAACGTCGAAGCGTTGATATGACATTTTTTTACTTTCATACATACTGGACATTAGAAAAATTGTATCTGCAAGGCCGCCGTTTATAGTAGTAGGTTAGAAAAGTGTCTGTTAACTCGAGAACAGAAATTATTTAAAAAACTGTCAAAAAATATTTGTTATTTTGGAAGCGTTGATTTGACACTTTTTGACTTTCATACATATCTACCATAGATTATAGCAATTGTATCTGCATGGTGGTTTTTTGTACTAATATCTTGGGAAAGTGTCTATTAACCACAGAGCAGAAATTATTTCAAAAATTGTCAAAAATTATTTGTGTTGACGTCGAAGCGTTGGTATGACACTTTTTGACTTTCATACATACTGGACATTAGAAAAATTGTATCTGCAAGGCCGCCGTTTATAGTAGTAGGTTAGAAAAGTGTCTGTTAACTCGAGAACAGAAATTATTTAAAAAACTGTCAAAAAATATTTGTTATTTTGGAAGCGTTGATTTGACACTTTTTGACTTTCATACATATCTACCATAGATTATAGCAATTGTATCTGCATGGTGGTTTTTTGTACTAATATCTTGTGAAAGTGTCTATTAACCACAGAGCAGAAATTATTTCAAAAATTGTCGAAAATTATTTGTGTTAACGTCGAAGCGTTGATATGACACTTTTTGACTTTCATACATACTGGACATTAGAAAAATTGTATCTGCAAGGCCGCCGTTTATAGTAGTAGGTTAGAAAAGTGTCTGTTAACTCGAGAACAGAAATTATTTAAAAAACTGTCAAAAAATATTTGTTATTTTGGAAGCGTTGATTTGACACTTTTTGACTTTCATACATATCTACCAAAGATTATAGCAATTGTATCTGCATGGTGGTTTTTTGTACTAATATCTTGGGAAAGTGTCTATTAACCACAGAGCAGAGATTATTTCAAAAATTGTCAAAAATTATTTGTGTTAACGTCGAAGCGTTGATATGACACTTTTTGACTTTCATACATACTGGACATTAGAAAAACTGTATCTGCAAGGCCGCCGTTTATAGTAGTAGGTTAGAAAAGTGTCTGTTAACTCGAGAACAGAAATTATTTAAAAGACTGTCAAAAAATATTTATGTTATTTTGGAAGCGTTGATTTGACAATTTTTGACTTTCATACATATCTACCATAGATTATAGCAATTGTATCTGCATGGTGGTTTTTTGTACTAATATCTTGTGAAAGTGTCTATTAACCACAGAGCAGAAATTATTTCAAAAATTGTCAAAAATTATTTGTGTTAACGTCGAAGCGTTGATATGACACTTTTTGACTTTCATACATACTGGACATTAGAAAAACTGTATCTGCAAGGCCGCCGTTTATAGTAGTAGGTTAGAAAAGTGTCTGTTAACTCGAGAACAGAAATTATTTAAAAGACTGTCAAAAAATATTTATGTTATTTTGGAAGCGTTGATTTGACAATTTTTGACTTTCATACATATCTACCATAGATTATAGCAATTGTATCTGCATGGTGGTTTTTTGTACTAATATCTTGTGAAAGTGTCTATTAACCACAGAGCAGAAATTATTTCAAAAATTGTCGAAAATTATTTGTGTTAACGTCGAAGCGTTGATATGACACTTTTTGACTTTCATACATACTGGACATTAGAAAAATTGTATCTGCAAGGCCGCCGTTTATAGTAGTAGGTTAGAAAAGTGTCTGTTAACTCGAGAACAGAAATTATTTAAAAGACTGTCAAAAAATATTTGTGTTATTTTGGAAGCGTTGATTTGACAATTTTTGACTTTCATACATATCTACCATAGATTATAGCAATTGTATCTGCATGGTGGTTTTTTGTACTAATATCTTGGGAAAGTGTCTATTAACCACAGAGCAGAAATTATTTCAAAAATTGTCAAAAATTATTTGTGTTAACGTCGAAGCGTTGATATGACATTTTTTTACTTTCATACATACTGGACATTAGAAAAATTGTATCTGCAAGGCCGCCGTTTATAGTAGTAGGTTAGAAAATTGTCTGTTAACTCGAGAACAGAAATTATTTAAAAAACTGTCAAAAAATATTTGTTATTTTGGAAGCGTTGAGTTGACACTTTTTGACTTTCATACATATCTACCATAGATTATAGCAATTGTATCTGCATGGTGGTTTTTTGTACTAATATCTTGTGAAAGTGTCTATTAACCACAGAGCAGAAATTATTTCAAAAATTGTCGAAAATTATTTGTGTTAACGTCGAAGCGTTGATATGACACTTTTTGACTTTCATACATACTGGACATTAGAAAAATTGTATCTGCAAGGCCGCCGTTTATAGTAGTAGGTTAGAAAAGTGTCTGTTAACTCGAGAACAGAAATTATTTAAAAGACTGTCAAAAAATATTTGTGTTATTTTGGAAGCGTTGATTTGACAATTTTTGACTTTCATACATATCTACCATAGATTATAGCAATTGTATCTGCATGGTGGTTTTTTGTACTAATATCTTGGGAAAGTGTCTATTAACCACAGAGCAGAAATTATTTCAAAAATTGTCAAAAATTATTTGTGTTAACGTCGAAGCGTTGATATGACATTTTTTTACTTTCATACATACTG
This sequence comes from Diaperis boleti, assembly GCA_963583935.1. Lineage (NCBI taxonomy): Eukaryota > Metazoa > Arthropoda > Insecta > Coleoptera > Tenebrionidae > Diaperis > Diaperis boleti. Next base: position 7,130,134 of record OY757242.1, read on the forward strand.
GACATTAGAAAAATTGTATCTGCAAGGCCGCCGTTTATAGTAGTAGGTTAGAAAAGTGTCTGTTAACTCGAGAACAGAAATTATTTAAAAAACTGTCAAAAAATATTTGTTATTTTGGAAGCGTTGATTTGACACTTTTTGACTTTCATACATATCTACCATAGATTATAGCAATTGTATCTGCATGGTGGTTTTTTGTACTAATATCTTGTGAAAGTGTCTATTAACCACAGAGCAGAAATTATTTCAAAAATTGTCGAAAATTATTTGTGTTAACGTCGAAGCGTTGATATGACACTTTTTGACTTTCATACATACTGGACATTAGAAAAATTGTATCTGCAAGGCCGCCGTTTATAGTAGTAGGTTAGAAAAGTGTCTGTTAACTCGAGAACAGAAATTATTTAAAAGACTGTCAAAAAATATTTGTGTTATTTTGGAAGCGTTGATTTGACAATTTTTGACTTTCATACATATCTACCATAGATTATAGCAATTGTATCTGCATGGTGGTTTTTTGTACTAATATCTTGGGAAAGTGTCTATTAACCACAGAGCAGAAATTATTTCAAAAATTGTCAAAAATTATTTGTGTTAACGTCGAAGCGTTGATATGACATTTTTTTACTTTCATACATACTGGACATTAGAAAAATTGTATCTGCAAGGCCGCCGTTTATAGTAGTAGGTTAGAAAAGTGTCTGTTAACTCGAGAACAGAAATTATTTAAAAAACTGTCAAAAAATATTTGTTATTTTGGAAGCGTTGATTTGACACTTTTTGACTTTCATACATATCTACCAAAGATTATAGCAATTGTATCTGCATGGTGGTTTTTTGTACTAATATCTTGGGAAAGTGTCTATTAACCACAGAGCAGAAATTATTTCAAAAATTGTCGAAAATTATTTGTGTTAACGTCGAAGCGTTGATATGACACTTTTTGACTTTCATACATACTGGACATTAGAAAAATTGTATCTGCAAGGCCGCCGTTTATAGTAGTAGGTTAGAAAAGTGTCTGTTAACTCGAGAACAGAAATTATTTAAAAAACTGTCAAAAAATATTTGTTATTTTGGAAGCGTTGATTTGACACTTTTTGACTTTCATACATATCTACCAAAGATTATAGCAATTGTATCTGCATGGTGGTTTTTTGTACTAATATCTTGGGAAAGTGTCTATTAACCACAGAGCAGAGATTATTTCAAAAATTGTCAAAAATTATTTGTGTTAACGTCGAAGCGTTGATATGACACTTTTTGACTTTCATACATACTGGACATTAGAAAAACTGTATCTGCAAGGCCGCCGTTTATAGTAGTAGGTTAGAAAAGTGTCTGTTAACTCGAGAACAGAAATTATTTAAAAGACTGTCAAAAAATATTTATGTTATTTTGGAAGCGTTGATTTGACAATTTTTGACTTTCATACATATCTACCATAGATTATAGCAATTGTATCTGCATGGTGGTTTTTTGTACTAATATCTTGTGAAAGTGTCTATTAACCACAGAGCAGAAATTATTTCAAAAATTGTCAAAAATTATTTGTGTTAACGTCGAAGCGTTGATATGACACTTTTTGACTTTCATACATACTGGACATTAGAAAAACTGTATCTGCAAGGCCGCCGTTTATAGTAGTAGGTTAGAAAAGTGTCTGTTAACTCGAGAACAGAAATTATTTAAAAGACTGTCAAAAAATATTTATGTTATTTTGGAAGCGTTGATTTGACAATTTTTGACTTTCATACATATCTACCATAGATTATAGCAATTGTATCTGCATGGTGGTTTTTTGTACTAATATCTTGTGAAAGTGTCTATTAACCACAGAGCAGAAATTATTTCAAAAATTGTCGAAAATTATTTGTGTTAACGTCGAAGCGTTGATATGACACTTTTTGACTTTCATACATACTGGACATTAGAAAAATTGTATCTGCAAGGCCGCCGTTTATAGTAGTAGGTTAGAAAAGTGTCTGTTAACTCGAGAACAGAAATTATTTAAAAGACTGTCAAAAAATATTTGTGTTATTTTGGAAGCGTTGATTTGACAATTTTTGACTTTCATACATATCTACCATAGATTATAGCAATTGTATCTGCATGGTGGTTTTTTGTACTAATATCTTGGGAAAGTGTCTATTAACCACAGAGCAGAAATTATTTCAAAAATTGTCAAAAATTATTTGTGTTAACGTCGAAGCGTTGATATGACATTTTTTTACTTTCATACATACTGGACATTAGAAAAATTGTATCTGCAAGGCCGCCGTTTATAGTAGTAGGTTAGAAAATTGTCTGTTAACTCGAGAACAGAAATTATTTAAAAAACTGTCAAAAAATATTTGTTATTTTGGAAGCGTTGAGTTGACACTTTTTGACTTTCATACATATCTACCATAGATTATAGCAATTGTATCTGCATGGTGGTTTTTTGTACTAATATCTTGTGAAAGTGTCTATTAACCACAGAGCAGAAATTATTTCAAAAATTGTCGAAAATTATTTGTGTTAACGTCGAAGCGTTGATATGACACTTTTTGACTTTCATACATACTGGACATTAGAAAAATTGTATCTGCAAGGCCGCCGTTTATAGTAGTAGGTTAGAAAAGTGTCTGTTAACTCGAGAACAGAAATTATTTAAAAGACTGTCAAAAAATATTTGTGTTATTTTGGAAGCGTTGATTTGACAATTTTTGACTTTCATACATATCTACCATAGATTATAGCAATTGTATCTGCATGGTGGTTTTTTGTACTAATATCTTGGGAAAGTGTCTATTAACCACAGAGCAGAAATTATTTCAAAAATTGTCAAAAATTATTTGTGTTAACGTCGAAGCGTTGATATGACATTTTTTTACTTTCATACATACTGGACATTAGAAAAATTGTATCTGCAAGGCCGCCGTTTATAGTAGTAGGTTAGAAAAGTGTCTGTTAACTCGAGAACAGAAATTATTTAAAAAACTGTCAAAAAATATTTGTTATTTTGGAAGCGTTGATTTGACACTTTTTGACTTTCATACATATCTACCATAGATTATAGCAATTGTATCTGCATGGTGGTTTTTTGTACTAATATCTTGTGAAAGTGTCTATTAACCACAGAGCAGAAATTATTTCAAAAATTGTCGAAAATTATTTGTGTTAACGTCGAAGCGTTGATATGACACTTTTTGACTTTCATACATACTGGACATTAGAAAAATTGTATCTGCAAGGCCGCCGTTTATAGTAGTAGGTTAGAAAAGTGTCTGTTAACTCGAGAACAGAAATTATTTAAAAGACTGTCAAAAAATATTTGTGTTATTTTGGAAGCGTTGATTTGACAATTTTTGACTTTCATACATATCTACCATAGATTATAGCAATTGTATCTGCATGGTGGTTTTTTGTACTAATATCTTGGGAAAGTGTCTATTAACCACAGAGCAGAAATTATTTCAAAAATTGTCAAAAATTATTTGTGTTAACGTCGAAGCGTTGATATGACATTTTTTTACTTTCATACATACTGGACATTAGAAAAATTGTATCTGCAAGGCCGCCGTTTATAGTAGTAGGTTAGAAAAGTGTCTGTTAACTCGAGAACAGAAATTATTTAAAAAACTGTCAAAAAATATTTGTTATTTTGGAAGCGTTGATTTGACACTTTTTGACTTTCATACATATCTACCATAGATTATAGCAATTGTATCTGCATGGTGGTTTTTTGTACTAATATCTTGGGAAAGTGTCTATTAACCACAGAGCAGAAATTATTTCAAAAATTGTCAAAAATTATTTGTGTTGACGTCGAAGCGTTGGTATGACACTTTTTGACTTTCATACATACTGGACATTAGAAAAATTGTATCTGCAAGGCCGCCGTTTATAGTAGTAGGTTAGAAAAGTGTCTGTTAACTCGAGAACAGAAATTATTTAAAAAACTGTCAAAAAATATTTGTTATTTTGGAAGCGTTGATTTGACACTTTTTGACTTTCATACATATCTACCATAGATTATAGCAATTGTATCTGCATGGTGGTTTTTTGTACTAATATCTTGTGAAAGTGTCTATTAACCACAGAGCAGAAATTATTTCAAAAATTGTCGAAAATTATTTGTGTTAACGTCGAAGCGTTGATATGACACTTTTTGACTTTCATACATACTGGACATTAGAAAAATTGTATCTGCAAGGCCGCCGTTTATAGTAGTAGGTTAGAAAAGTGTCTGTTAACTCGAGAACAGAAATTATTTAAAAAACTGTCAAAAAATATTTGTTATTTTGGAAGCGTTGATTTGACACTTTTTGACTTTCATACATATCTACCAAAGATTATAGCAATTGTATCTGCATGGTGGTTTTTTGTACTAATATCTTGGGAAAGTGTCTATTAACCACAGAGCAGAGATTATTTCAAAAATTGTCAAAAATTATTTGTGTTAACGTCGAAGCGTTGATATGACACTTTTTGACTTTCATACATACTGGACATTAGAAAAACTGTATCTGCAAGGCCGCCGTTTATAGTAGTAGGTTAGAAAAGTGTCTGTTAACTCGAGAACAGAAATTATTTAAAAGACTGTCAAAAAATATTTATGTTATTTTGGAAGCGTTGATTTGACAATTTTTGACTTTCATACATATCTACCATAGATTATAGCAATTGTATCTGCATGGTGGTTTTTTGTACTAATATCTTGTGAAAGTGTCTATTAACCACAGAGCAGAAATTATTTCAAAAATTGTCGAAAATTATTTGTGTTAACGTCGAAGCGTTGATATGACACTTTTTGACTTTCATACATACTGGACATTAGAAAAATTGTATCTGCAAGGCCGCCGTTTATAGTAGTAGGTTAGAAAAGTGTCTGTTAACTCGAGAACAGAAATTATTTAAAAGACTGTCAAAAAATATTTGTGTTATTTTGGAAGCGTTGATTTGACAATTTTTGACTTTCATACATATCTACCATAGATTATAGCAATTGTATCTGCATGGTGGTTTTTTGTACTAATATCTTGGGAAAGTGTCTATTAACCACAGAGCAGAAATTATTTCAAAAATTGTCAAAAATTATTTGTGTTAACGTCGAAGCGTTGATATGACATTTTTTTACTTTCATACATACTGGACATTAGAAAAATTGTATCTGCAAGGCCGCCGTTTATAGTAGTAGGTTAGAAAATTGTCTGTTAACTCGAGAACAGAAATTATTTAAAAAACTGTCAAAAAATATTTGTTATTTTGGAAGCGTTGAGTTGACACTTTTTGACTTTCATACATATCTACCATAGATTATAGCAATTGTATCTGCATGGTGGTTTTTTGTACTAATATCTTGTGAAAGTGTCTATTAACCACAGAGCAGAAATTATTTCAAAAATTGTCGAAAATTATTTGTGTTAACGTCGAAGCGTTGATATGACACTTTTTGACTTTCATACATACTGGACATTAGAAAAATTGTATCTGCAAGGCCGCCGTTTATAGTAGTAGGTTAGAAAAGTGTCTGTTAACTCGAGAACAGAAATTATTTAAAAGACTGTCAAAAAATATTTGTGTTATTTTGGAAGCGTTGATTTGACAATTTTTGACTTTCATACATATCTACCATAGATTATAGCAATTGTATCTGCATGGTGGTTTTTTGTACTAATATCTTGGGAAAGTGTCTATTAACCACAGAGCAGAAATTATTTCAAAAATTGTCAAAAATTATTTGTGTTAACGTCGAAGCGTTGATATGACATTTTTTTACTTTCATACATACTGGACATTAGAAAAATTGTATCTGCAAGGCCGCCGTTTATAGTAGTAGGTTAGAAAAGTGTCTGTTAACTCGAGAACAGAAATTATTTAAAAAACTGTCAAAAAATATTTGTTATTTTGGAAGCGTTGATTTGACACTTTTTGACTTTCATACATATCTACCATAGATTATAGCAATTGTATCTGCATGGTGGTTTTTTGTACTAATATCTTGGGAAAGTGTCTATTAACCACAGAGCAGAAATTATTTCAAAAATTGTCAAAAATTATTTGTGTTGACGTCGAAGCGTTGGTATGACACTTTTTGACTTTCATACATACTGGACATTAGAAAAATTGTATCTGCAAGGCCGCCGTTTATAGTAGTAGGTTAGAAAAGTGTCTGTTAACTCGAGAACAGAAATTATTTAAAAAACTGTCAAAAAATATTTGTTATTTTGGAAGCGTTGATTTGACACTTTTTGACTTTCATACATATCTACCATAGATTATAGCAATTGTATCTGCATGGTGGTTTTTTGTACTAATATCTTGTGAAAGTGTCTATTAACCACAGAGCAGAAATTATTTCAAAAATTGTCGAAAATTATTTGTGTTAACGTCGAAGCGTTGATATGACACTTTTTGACTTTCATACATACTGGACATTAGAAAAATTGTATCTGCAAGGCCGCCGTTTATAGTAGTAGGTTAGAAAAGTGTCTGTTAACTCGAGAACAGAAATTATTTAAAAAACTGTCAAAAAATATTTGTTATTTTGGAAGCGTTGATTTGACACTTTTTGACTTTCATACATATCTACCAAAGATTATAGCAATTGTATCTGCATGGTGGTTTTTTGTACTAATATCTTGGGAAAGTGTCTATTAACCACAGAGCAGAGATTATTTCAAAAATTGTCAAAAATTATTTGTGTTAACGTCGAAGCGTTGATATGACACTTTTTGACTTTCATACATACTGGACATTAGAAAAACTGTATCTGCAAGGCCGCCGTTTATAGTAGTAGGTTAGAAAAGTGTCTGTTAACTCGAGAACAGAAATTATTTAAAAGACTGTCAAAAAATATTTATGTTATTTTGGAAGCGTTGATTTGACAATTTTTGACTTTCATACATATCTACCATAGATTATAGCAATTGTATCTGCATGGTGGTTTTTTGTACTAATATCTTGTGAAAGTGTCTATTAACCACAGAGCAGAAATTATTTCAAAAATTGTCAAAAATTATTTGTGTTAACGTCGAAGCGTTGATATGACACTTTTTGACTTTCATACATACTGGACATTAGAAAAATTGTATCTGCAAGGCCGCCGTTTATAGTAGTAGGTTAGAAAAGTGTCTGTTAACTCGAGAACAGAAATTATTTAAAAAACTGTCAAAAAATATTTGTGTTATTTTGGAAGCGTTGATTTGACACTTTTTGACTTTCATACATATCTACCAAAGATTATAGCAATTGTATCTGCATGGTGGTTTTTTGTACTAATATCTTGTGAAAGTGTCTATTAACCACAGAGCAGAAATTATTTCAAAAATTGTCAAAAATTATTTGTGTTAACGTCGAAGCGTTGATATGACACTTTTTGACTTTCATACATACTGGACATTAGAAAAATTGTATCTGCAAGGCCGCCGTTTATAGTAGTAGGTTAGAAAAGTGTCTGTTAACTCGAGAACAGAAATTATTTAAAAGACTGTCAAAAAATATTTGTGTTATTTTGGAAGCGTTGATTTGACAATTTTTGACTTTCATACATATCTACCATAGATTATAGCAATTGTATCTGCATGGTGGTTTTTTGTACTAATATCTTGGGAAAGTGTCTATTAACCACAGAGCAGAAATTATTTCAAAAATTGTCAAAAATTATTTGTGTTAACGTCGAAGCGTTGATATGACATTTTTTTACTTTCATACATACTGGACATTAGAAAAATTGTATCTGCAAGGCCGCCGTTTATAGTAGTAGGTTAGAAAAGTGTCTGTTAACTCGAGAACAGAAATTATTTAAAAAACTGTCAAAAAATATTTGTTATTTTGGAAGCGTTGATTTGACACTTTTTGACTTTCATACATATCTACCAAAGATTATAGCAATTGTATCTGCATGGTGGTTTTTTGTACTAATATCTTGGGAAAGTGTCTATTAACCACAGAGCAGAAATTATTTCAAAAATTGTCGAAAATTATTTGTGTTAACGTCGAAGCGTTGATATGACACTTTTTGACTTTCATACATACTGGACATTAGAAAAATTGTATCTGCAAGGCCGCCGTTTATAGTAGTAGGTTAGAAAAGTGTCTGTTAACTCGAGAACAGAAATTATTTAAAAAACTGTCAAAAAATATTTGTTATTTTGGAAGCGTTGATTTGACACTTTTTGACTTTCATACATATCTACCAAAGATTATAGCAATTGTATCTGCATGGTGGTTTTTTGTACTAATATCTTGGGAAAGTGTCTATTAACCACAGAGCAGAGATTATTTCAAAAATTGTCAAAAATTATTTGTGTTAACGTCGAAGCGTTGATATGACACTTTTTGACTTTCATACATACTGGACATTAGAAAAACTGTATCTGCAAGGCCGCCGTTTATAGTAGTAGGTTAGAAAAGTGTCTGTTAACTCGAGAACAGAAATTATTTAAAAGACTGTCAAAAAATATTTATGTTATTTTGGAAGCGTTGATTTGACAATTTTTGACTTTCATACATATCTACCATAGATTATAGCAATTGTATCTGCATGGTGGTTTTTTGTACTAATATCTTGTGAAAGTGTCTATTAACCACAGAGCAGAAATTATTTCAAAAATTGTCAAAAATTATTTGTGTTAACGTCGAAGCGTTGATATGACACTTTTTGACTTTCATACATACTGGACATTAGAAAAATTGTATCTGCAAGGCCGCCGTTTATAGTAGTAGGTTAGAAAAGTGTCTGTTAACTCGAGAACAGAAATTATTTAAAAAACTGTCAAAAAATATTTGTGTTATTTTGGAAGCGTTGATTTGACACTTTTTGACTTTCATACATATCTACCAAAGATTATAGCAATTGTATCTGCATGGTGGTTTTTTGTACTAATATCTTGTGAAAGTGTCTATTAACCACAGAGCAGAAATTATTTCAAAAATTGTCAAAAATTATTTGTGTTAACGTCGAAGCGTTGATATGACACTTTTTGACTTTCATACATACTGGACATTAGAAAAATTGTATCTGCAAGGCCGCCGTTTATAGTAGTAGGTTAGAAAAGTGTCTGTTAACTCGAGAACAGAAATTATTTAAAAGACTGTCAAAAAATATTTGTGTTATTTTGGAAGCGTTGATTTGACAATTTTTGACTTTCATACATATCTACCATAGATTATAGCAATTGTATCTGCATGGTGGTTTTTTGTACTAATATCTTGGGAAAGTGTCTATTAACCACAGAGCAGAAATTATTTCAAAAATTGTCAAAAATTATTTGTGTTAACGTCGAAGCGTTGATATGACATTTTTTTACTTTCATACATACTGGACATTAGAAAAATTGTATCTGCAAGGCCGCCGTTTATAGTAGTAGGTTAGAAAAGTGTCTGTTAACTCGAGAACAGAAATTATTTAAAAAACTGTCAAAAAATATTTGTTATTTTGGAAGCGTTGATTTGACACTTTTTGACTTTCATACATATCTACCATAGATTATAGCAATTGTATCTGCATGGTGGTTTTTTGTACTAATATCTTGGGAAAGTGTCTATTAACCACAGAGCAGAAATTATTTCAAAAATTGTCAAAAATTATTTGTGTTGACGTCGAAGCGTTGATATGACACTTTTTGACTTTCATACATACTGGACATTAGAAAAATTGTATCTGCAAGGCCGCCGTTTATAGTAGTAGGTTAGAAAAGTGTCTGTTAACTCGAGAACAGAAATTATTTAAAAAACTGTCAAAAAATATTTGTTATTTTGGAAGCGTTGATTTGACACTTTTTGACTTTCATACATATCTACCATAGATTATAGCAATTGTATCTGCATGGTGGTTTTTTGTACTAATATCTTGTGAAAGTGTCTATTAACCACAGAGCAGAAATTATTTCAAAAATTGTCGAAAATTATTTGTGTTAACGTCGAAGCGTTGATATGACACTTTTTGAATTTCATACATACTGGACATTAGAAAAATTGTATCTGCAAGGCCGCCGTTTATAGTAGTAGGTTAGAAAAGTGTCTGTTAACTCGAGAACAGAAATTATTTAAAAAACTGTCAAAAAATATTTGTTATTTTGGAAGCTATGATTTGACACTTTTTGACTTTCATACATATCTACCATAGATTATAGCAATTGTATCTGCATGGTGGTTTTTTGTACTAATATCTTGTGAAAGTGTCTATTAACCACAGAGCAGAAATTATTTCAAAAATTGTCAAAAATTATTTGTGTTGACGTCGAAGCGTTGATATGACACTTTTTGACTTTCATACATACTGGACATTAGAAAAATTGTATCTGCAAGGCCGCCGTTTATAGTAGTAGGTTAGAAAAGTGTCTGTTAACTCGAGAACAGAAATTATTTAAAAAACTGTCAAAAAATATTTGTTATTTTGGAAGCGTTGATTTGACACTTTTTGACTTTCATACATATCTACCATAGATTATAGCAATTGTATCTGCATGGTGGTTTTTTGTGCTAATATCTTGGGAAAGTGTCTATTAACCACAGAGCAGAAATTATTTCAAAAATTGTCAAAAATTATTTGTGTTGACGTCGAAGCGTTGATATGACACTTTTTGACTTTCATACATACTGGACATTAGAAAAATTGTATCTGCAAGGCCGCCGTTTATAGTAGTAGGTTAGAAAAGTGTCTGTTAACTCGAGAACAGAAATTATTTAAAAAACTGTCAAAAAATATTTGTTATTTTGGAAGCGTTGATTTGACACTTTTTGACTTTCATACATATCTACCATAGATTATAGCAATTGTATCTGCATGGTGGTTTTTTGTACTAATATCTTGGGAAAATGTCTATTAACCACAGAGCAGAAATTATTTCAAAAATTGTCAAAAATTATTTGTGTTAACGTCGAAGCGTTGATATGACATTTTTTTACTTTCATACATACTGGACATTAGAAAAATTGTATCTGCAAGGCCGCCGTTTATAGTAGTAGGTTAGAAAAGTGTCTGTTAACTCGAGAACAGAAATTATTTAAAAAACTGTCAAAAGATATTTGTGTTATTTTGGAAGCGTTAGTTTGACACTTTTTGACTTTCATACATATCTACTATAGATTATAGCAATTGTATCTGCAAGGTGGTTTTTTGGACTAATATCTTGGGAAAGTGTCTATTAACCACAGAGCAGAAATTATTTCAAAAATTATCAAAAATTATTTGTGCTAACGTCGAAGTATTGATATGACACTTTCTGACTTTCATACATATTGAACATTAAAAAAATTGTGTCTGCAAGGCGGCTGTTTCTAGTAATACGTTAGAAAAGTTTCTGTTAACTCGAGAACAGAGATTATTTAAAAAATTGTCAAAAAATATTTGTGTTATTTTGGAAGCGTTAGTTTGACACTTTTTGACTTTCATACGTATCTACTATAGATTATAGAAATTGTATCTGCAAGGTGGTTTTTTAGACTAATATCTTGGGAAAGTGTCTATTAACCACAGAGCAGAAATTATTTCAAAAATTATCAAAAATTATTTGTGTTAACGTCGAAGCATTGATATGACACTTTTTGACTTTCATACATACTGGACATTAGAAAAATTGTATCTGCAAGGCCGCCGTTTATAGTAGTAGGTTAGAAAAGTGTCTGTTAACTCGAGAACAGAAATTATTTAAAAAACTGTCAAAAAATATTTGTTATTTTGGAAGCGTTGATTTGACACTTTTTGACTTTCATACATATCTACCATAGATTATAGCAATTGTATCTGCATGGTGGTTTTTTGTACTAATAACTTGGAAAAGTGTCTATTAACCACAAGGCAGAAATGATTTCAAAAATTGTCAAAAACTATTTGTGTTAACGTCGAAGCGTTGATATGACACTTTTTGACTTTCATACATACTGGACATTAGAAAAATGGTGTCTGCAAGGCGGCTGTTTCTAGTAATATGTTAGAAAAGTTTCTGTTAACTCGAGAACAGAGATTATTTAAAAAATTGACAGAAAATATTTATGTTATTTTGGAAGCAATAATTTGACACTTTTTGACTTTCATACATATCTACTGTAGATTATAGCAATTTTTTCTGCAATGTGGTTTTTTGTACTAATATCTTGGGAAAGTGTCTATTAACCACAGAGTAGAAATTATTTCAAAAATTGTCAAAAATTACTTGTGTTGACGTCGAAGCGTTGATATGACACTTTTTGACTTTCATACATACTGGACATTAGAAAAATTGTGTCTGCAAGGCGGCTGTTTACAGTTATATGTTAAAAAAGTGTCTGTTAACTCGAGAACAGAAATTATTTAAAAAACTATCAAAAAATATTTTTGTTATTTTGGAAGCGTTGATTTGACACTTTTTGACTTTCATACATATCTACCATAGATTATAGCAATTGTATCTGCATGGTGGTTTTTTGTACTAATATCTTGGGAAAGTGTCTATTAACCACAGAGCAGAAATTATTTCAAAAATTGTCAAAAATTGTTTGTGTAAACGTCGAAGCGTTGATATGACACTTTTTGACTTTCATACATACTGGACATTAGAAAAATTGTGTCTGCAAGGCGGCTGTTTACAGTAATATGTTAGAAAAGTGTCTGTTAACTCGAGAACAGAAATTATTTAAAAAACTGTCAAAAAATAGTTGTTATTTTGGAAGCGTTGATTTGACACTTTTTGACTTTCATACATATCTACCATAGATTATAGCAATTGTATCTGCATGGTGGTTTTTTGTACTAATATCTTGGGAAAGTGTCTATTAACCACAGAGCAGAAATTATTTCAAAAATTGTCAAAAATTGTTTGTGTAAACGTCGAAGCGTTGATATGACACTTTTTGACTTTCATACATACTGGACATTAGAAAAATTGTATCTGCAAGGCCGCCGTTTATAGTAGTAGGTTAGAAAAGTGTCTTTTAACTCGAGAACAGAAATTATTTAAAAAACTGTCAAAAAATATTTGTGTTATTTTGGAAGCGTTGATTTGACAATTTTTGACTTTCATACATATCTACCATAGATTATAGCAATTGTATCTGCATGGTGGTTTTTTGTACTAATATCTTAGGAAAGTGTCTATTAACCACAGAGCAGAAATTATTTCAAAAATTGTCAAAAATTATTTGTGTTAACGTCGAAGCGTTGATATGACACTTTTTGACTTTCATACATACTGGACATTAGAAAAATGGTGTCTGCAAGGCGGCTGTTTCTAGTAATATGTTAGAAAAGTTTCTGTTAACTCGAGAACAGAAATTATTTAAAAAACTGTCAAAAAATATTTGTGTTATTTTGGAAGCGTTGATTTGACACTTTTTGACTTTCATACATATCTACCATAGATTATAGCAATTGTATCTGCATGGTGGTTTTTTGTACTAATATCTTGGGAAAGTGTCTATTAACCACAGAGCAGAAATTATTTCAAAAATTGTCAAAAATTATGTGTGTTAACGTCGAAGCGTTGATATGACATTTTTTTACTTTCATACTTACTGGACATTAGAAAAATTGTATCTGCAAGGCCGCCGTTTATAGTAGTAGGTTAGAAAAGTGTCTGTTAACTCGAGAACAGAAATTATTTGAAAAACTGTCAAAAAATATTTGTGTTATTTTGGAAGCGTTAGTTTGACACTTTTTGCCTTTCATGCATATCTACTATAGATTATAGCAATTGTATCTGCAAGGTGGTTTTTTGTACTAATATCTTGGAAAAGTGTCTATTAACCACAAGGCAGAAATTATTTCAAAAATTGTCAAAAATTACTTGTGTTGACGTCGAAGCGTTGATATGACACTTTTTGACTTTCATACATACTGGACATTAGAAAAATTGTGTCTGCAAGGCGGCTGTTTACAGTTATATGTTAAAAAAGTGTCTGTTAACTCGAGAACAGAAATTATTTAAAAAACTATCAAAAAATATTTGTGTTATTTTGGAAGCGTTGATTTGACACTTTTTGACTTTCATACATATCTACCATAGATTATAGCAATTGTATCTGCATGGTGGTTTTTTGTACTAATATCTTGGGAAAGTGTCTATTAACCACAGAGCAGAAATTATTTCAAAAATTGTCAAAAATTGTTTGTGTAAACGTCGAAGCGTTGATATGACACTTTTTGACTTTCATACATACTGGACATTAGAAAAATTGTGTCTGCAAGGCGGCTGTTTACAGTAATATGTTAGAAAAGTGTCTGTTAACTCGAGAACAGAAATTATTTAAAAAACTGTCAAAAAATATTTGTTATTTTGGAAGCGTTGATTTGACACTTTTTGACTTTCATACATATCTACCATAGATTATAGCAATTGTACCTGCATGGTGGTTTTTTGTACTAATATCTTGGGAAAGTGTCTATTAACCACAGAGCAGAAATTATTTCAAAAATTGTCAAAAATTGTTTGTGTAAACGTCGAAGCGTTGATATGACACTTTTTGACTTTCATACATACTGGACATTAGAAAAATTGTGTCTGCAAGGCGGCTGTTTACAGTAATATGTTAGAAAAGTGTCTGTTAACTCGAGAACAGAAATTATTTAAAAAACTGTCAAAAAATATTTGTTATTTTGGAAGCGTTGATTTGACACTTTTTGACTTTCATACATATCTACCATAGATTATAGCAATTGTATCTGCATGGTGGTTTTTTGTACTAATATCTTGGGAAAGTGTCTATTAACCACAGAGCAGAAATTATTTCAAAAATTGTCAAAAATTGTTTGTGTAAACGTCGAAGCGTTGATATGACACTTTTTGACTTTCATACATACTGGACATTAGAAAAATTGTATCTGCAAGGCCGCCGTTTATAGTAGTAGGTTAGAAAAGTGTCTTTTAACTCGAGAACAGAAATTATTTAAAAAACTGTCAAAAAATAGTTGTTATTTTGGAAGCGTTGATTTGACAATTTTTGACTTTCATACATATCTACCATAGATTATAGCAATTGTATCTGCATGGTGGTTTTTTGTACTAATATCTTGGGAAAGTGTCTATTAACCACAGAGCAGAAATTATTTCAAAAATTGTCAAAAATTATTTGTGTTAACGTCGAAGCGTTGATATGACACTTTTTGACTTTCATACATACTGGACATTAGAAAAATGGTGTCTGCAAGGCGGCTGTTTCTAGTAATATGTTAGAAAAGTTTCTGTTAACTCGAGAACAGAAATTATTTAAAAAACTGTCAAAAAATATTTGTGTTATTTTGGAAGCGTTGATTTGACACTTTTTGACTTTCATACATATCTACCATAGATTATAGCAATTGTATCTGCATGGTGGTTTTTTGTACTAATATCTTGGGAAAGTGTCTATTAACCACAGAGCAGAAATTATTTCAAAAATTGTCAAAAATTATGTGTGTTAACGTCGAAGCGTTGATATGACATTTTTTTACTTTCATACTTACTGGACATTAGAAAAATTGTATCTGCAAGGCCGCCGTTTATAGTAGTAGGTTAGAAAAGTGTCTGTTAACTCGAGAACAGAAATTATTTGAAAAACTGTCAAAAAATATTTGTGTTATTTTGGAAGCGTTAGTTTGACACTTTTTGCCTTTCATGCATATCTACTAGAGATTATAGCAATTGTATCTGCAAGGTGGTTTTTTGTACTAATATCTTGGAAAAGTGTCTATTAACCACAAGGCAGAAATTATTTCAAAAATTGTCAAAAACTATTTGTGTTAACGTCGAAGCGTTGATATGACACTTTTTGACTTTCATACATACTGGACATTAGAAAAATTGTGTCTGCAAGGCGGCTGTTTACAGTAATATGTTATAAAAGTGTCTGTTAACTCGAGAACAGAAATTATTTAAAAAATCATCAAAAAATATTTGTGTTATTTTGGAAGCGTTGATTTGACACTTTTTGACTTTCATACATATCTACCGTAGATTATAGCAATTGTATCTGCATGGTGGTTTGTTGTACTAATATCTTGGGAAAGTGTCTATTAACCACAGAGTAGAAATTATTTCAAAAATTGTTAAAAATTGTTTGTGTAAACGTCGAAGCGTTGATATGACACTTTTTGAATTTCATACATACTGGACATTAGAAAAATTGTGTCTGCAAGGCGGCTGTTTACAGTAATATGTTAAAAAAGTGTCTGTTAACTCGAGAACAGAAATTATTTAAATACTATCAAAAAATATTTGTGTTATTTTGGAAGCGTTGATTTGACACTTTTTGACTTTCATACATATCTACCATAGATTATAGCAATTGTATCTGCATGGTGGTTTTTTGTACTAATATCTTGGAAAAGTGTCTATTAACCACAGAGCAGAAATTATTTCAAAAATTGTCAAAAATTATTTGTGATAACGTCGAAGCGTTGATATGACACTTTTTGACTTTCATACATACTGGACATTAGAAAAATTGTATCTGCAAGGCCGCCGTTTATAGTAGTAGGTTAGAAAAGTGTCTGTTAACTCGAGAACAGAAATTATTTAAAAAACTGTCAAAAAATAATTGTGTTATTTTGGAAGCGTTGATTTGACACTTTTTGACTTTCATACATATCTACCATAGATTATAGCAATTGTATCTGCATGGTGGTTTTTTGTACTAATATCTTGGGAAAGTGTCTATTAACCACAGAGCAGAAATTATTTCAAAAATTGTCAAAAACTATTTGTGTTAACGTCGAAGCGTTGATATGACACTTTTTGACTTTCATACATACTGGACATTAGAAAAATGGTGTCTGCAAGGCGGCTGTTTCTAGTAATATGTTAGAAAAGTTTCTGTTAACTCGAGAACAGAGATTATTTAAAAAATTGACAGAAAATATTTGTGTTATTTTGGAAGCAATAATTTGACACTTTTTGACTTTCATACATATCTACTGTAGATTATAGCAATTTTTTCTGCAAGGTGGTTTTTTGTACTAATATCTTGGGAAAGTGTCTATTAACCACAGAGTAGAAATTATTTCAAAAATTGTCAAAAATTACTTGTGTTGACGTCGAAGCGTTGATATGACACTTTTTGACTTTCATACATACTGGACATTAGAAAAATTGTATCTGCAAGGCCGCCGTTTATAGTAGTATGTTAGAAAAGTGTCTGTTAACTCGAGAACAGAAATTATTTAAAGAACTGTCAAAAAATATTTGTGTTATTTTGGAAGCGTTGATTTGACAATTTTTGACTTTCATACATATCTACCATAGATTATAGCAATTGTATCTGCATGGTGGTTTTTTGTACTAATATCTTGGGAAAGTGTCTATTAACCACAGAGCAGAAATTATTTCAAAAATTGTCAAAAATTATTTGTGTTAACGTCGAAGCGTTGATATGACATTTTTTTACTTTCACACATACTGGACATTAGAAAAATTGTATCTGCAAGGCCGCCGTTTATAGTAGTAGGTTAGAAAAGTGTCTGTTAACTCGAGAACAGAAATTATTTAAAAAACTGTCAAAAAATATTTGTTATTTTGGAAGCGTTGATTTGACACTTTTTGACTTTCATACATATCTACCATAGATTATAGCAATTGTATCTGCATGGTGGTTTTTTGTACTAATATCTTGGAAAAGTGTCTATTAACCACAGAGCAGAAATTATTTCAAAAATTGTCAAAAATTATTTGTGTTAACGTCGAAGCGTTGATATGACATTTTTTTACTTTCACACATACTGGACATTAGAAAAATTGTATCTGCAAGGCCGCCGTTTATAGTAGTAGGTTAGAAAAGTGTCTGTTAACTCGAGAACAGAAATTATTTAAAAAACTGTCAAAAAATATTTGTTATTTTGGAAGCGTTGATTTGACACTTTTTGACTTTCATACATATCTACCATAGATTATAGCAATTGTATCTGCATGGTGGTTTTTTGTACTAATATCTTGGAAAAGTGTCTATTAACCACAATGCAGAAATTATTTCAAAAATTGTCAAAAACTATTTGTGTTAACGTCGAGGCGTTGATATGACACTTTTTGACTTTCATACATACTGGACATTAGAAAAATGGTGTCTGCAAGGCGGCTGTTTCTAGTAATATGTTAGAAAAGTTTCTGTTAATTCGAGAACAGAAATTATTTAAAAAATTGACAGAAAATATTTGTGTTATTTTGGAAGCATTAATTTGACAGTTTTTGACTTTCATACATATCTACTGTAGATTATAGCAATTTTTTCTGCAAGGTGGTTTTTTGTACTAATATCTTGGGAAAGTGTCTATTAACCACAGAGCAGAAATTATTTCAAAAATTGTCAAAAATTACTTGTGTTGACGTCGAAGCGTTGATATGACACTTTTTGACTTTCATACATACTGGACATTAGAAAAATTGTATCTGCAAGGCCGCCGTTTATAGTAGTATGTTAGAAAAGTGTCTGTTAACTCGAGAACAAAAATTATTTAAAAAACTGTCAAAAAATATTTGTTATTTTGGAAGCGTTGATTTGACACTTTTTGACTTTTATACATATCTACCATAGATTATAGCAATTGTGTCTGCATGGTGGTTTTTTGTACTAATATCTTGGGAACGTGTCTATTAACCACAGAGCAGAAATTATTTCAAAAATTGTCAAAAATTATTTGTGTTAACGTCGAAGCGTTGATATGACACTTTTTGACTTTCATACATACTGGACATTAGAAAAATGGTGTCTGCAAGGCGGCTGTTTACAGTAATATGTTAGAAAAGTTTCTGTTAACTCGAGAACAGAAATTATTTAAAAAACTGTCAAAAAATATTTGTGTTATTTTGGAAGCGTTGATTAGACACTTTTTGACTTACCCTACATATTGGAGATTAGCAAAATTGTATCTGCAAGTTGGCTTTTTGTAATATGTTGGAAATATGTCTATTATCTCGAAAACAGAAATTATTTCAAAAATTGTCAAAAATATTTCTGTTATTATCAAAGCGTTGATTTGCCACTTTTTGACTTACCTACATATTGGAGATTATATCTGCATGGCGGTATTTTGTAGTGATTTCTTGGAAAAGTGTCTATCAATATGATCACGGAAATTGTTTCAAAAATTGTCAAAAACATTTTTGTTATTGTCGATGCGTTATGCACTTGTTTTTTTAAATCCACGAACTCGTTCGGAGCAGGCAGCGTTACACCTTTCAGCAAACACACAAAGTAATTCCAGTATTTAACAAAACGAACAGTGAGTTTTTTAACACTGTAAAAGAATTAAATTAAAAACATGCAGAACACTCTTACATTCAGTTAGCCACGACCCACCGAGCCAGATAACAGATATTTCGAAAAATCTACATAAAATTACTCACGAGAATAAGTACGCTACAACAGCAGAATAATAAATTAGACATTACCGTGCCGGATTTAAAAGCGAAAGAATTTGTGTGAACACGATATTTGAATATCATCTCTCATCTTTGTGTCACGTATACGTGATGATACAAATTCCGGTCTCGGCACGTGTCCGGAAAATAAAGAGCTTTCCCGAGGTGAGAGTTTCGAGTTGATGTTTTTACTGAAATTACTCGGGGTGGAATTGCTATTTTTAGCTCATTTGTTTATTCATTGTGAAAATTCTCGTCACCTCCGTTTAGAATATAGAAAATTTCCGGACGATCCAATTTTCGCTGAAATTAATAACGGACCTAATTCTTCATTTAATTTTTCCATCTGGAACACCGGAAGGAAGCAATTACTTTGACAAACTGCAATAAATATGCCAGGCGATTATTCACGTAAATCGCGATAAATCTCGGCAGTCTCGTTCTCGTTTCGTCTCCGTCGAGTTTGATAATTCGTTAATTTAGTTCTAGTTTGGTCTTCAAATTTGGATCGTTGTTGCGGTCGTTCGAGTTAATAAGAAAGGGCACTGACGCTGTTACACAGACATGAATTATTACCTTACTTAGCTAAATTGGAGGATTAATTAGCGGAGTTTCCCGCTGGGAAAACGCTAATTATTTGTAGGTTGTGGGAGGGTGGTCATGGTAAATTTTCGAAATTAACGTGCAGCCCCATTAGGAGATAATTTTACAGCTCCTGATAAGAGTGCTTTATTTGCATTTTACAACATGTGCAGACGAGTCGTCGTGCTTAGTTTGTGTGATTATTTAAACATGTAAGACTACGTGAAAGTAATGCTTATGGAGAATCTGGAAGAAATGTGCGTTTAGAGTTTCCCTTAGTCTACGCCGCCAGTGTGTGTGTACAAGACTGCGATAAATGTTAAGATATCGAAAAGGTTATGAATTATTAATTATTATTAATCTATAAATCCATCTATGACAGCCCGTTTACGAAAGTTAACCCCACGACCTTAGGAACTGCATTGTCTGTCTGTCAAAAAATACCAGATATTGGACTATTTATACCAGGCAGCTACGCAGAAAACTTAAACCTTCCAAACACCTTAAACCTGTGGTGGAAGACTCAGGATGCGTTGGAAGCTTTCCAATTCCCTCATACAGAACGAACAAATCGAAAGAATGGCTTCAAGGCCTACATGCAAACGCCAGATACATAAAATGTTGTACTCATAATGTTTTCTGGTGGAGATGGCTTTTTATCTCCAGTCTAGTGTGCATTTGTTGTTTTTCATTTTAACTACTACAAAGAGCTAATGTTATATTGATTCGGATTCTAAAGAAGAATAAAGGAATAAAGATGAAGATTGAAAGATGAACAAGAACAAATTAAAAACAAGGTATGAATAATGGAAAAAAGACAGAAAAAAGATAGTTTCAAAGAAAAGTTAGTAAAGGAGTGAAAAGCAAAACTTGATAAATATGGACTCTATAAAACAAAACAAAACAGAAAATATAAAAAACGGAAGAAAAATTAAGAATGCTGGAAAAATAAATACTCAAATGTCCATGGAAGTTTCGAAAATTTAAATTGAAGTAGCGAATTCAATGTTTTTGAAATTTTTTTACAATTGTCTTGACGACGCTGTCCTCTTTCATGATGTTACAGTTTTGACTACTTTTTATAAAACTGACATAAATATGGTAAAATAAACTTAATTAAATTCATTTTTAATGTTTACAAATACTATGTAGAATTCAGTGTTGTTTACGACGCTGTCCGCGTTCAATTTGGGTCTAAATATCGTTGCTGACAACTGAGAAACTGAGACACCTAAAATCTGAGAAACTGCGGAATTAAAAAATTTAAAAAACAGAATAATATGAGAATCTTAAAGTGAAAATGTTAGAAGCTGTGAAACTGGAACTGAGAAATTTGAAAACTCAGATATAGAAAAATTGACAAACTAAGATATGAGATATTGAGAAACTGAGGCATTTATAAATAAAAAACATTTAAAAACCTATAAACTGGGAAGTCGAAAATCTGAAAATGAGAAAGAGAAACTGAGAAACTTAGTATCTCGGAAACTGCGGAATTACTAAATTTAAAATATTAGAATCTGAAAATCTGCAAAGATGTAAAATTGAAACTGAACGCCTGAAAATATTAACTGCAGAAAATCTGAGATTCTGAGCAAATATAAAATCGAAGCACTGAGACGGTGGAGAACTGAAACACTGAAAGACTAAGAAACTGAGATATTGAGAAATTCAAAAACTGAGGATTTAATAAATAAATAAAAAAAAAAACAGAAACTGAGAAACCTAGAATTAGGGAAACTGCTAAATTCATAAATTTAAAAAACTGAGAATATCAAAATCTAAAACTGACAATATAAGAAGCTGTGAAACTGGAACTGAAAAACTGGGAAACTCAGAAATAGAAAAATTGAGACACTGGGATAAATATGAAAAAAAAAACATAAACTGAGAAACAGAAACTGAGAAACCTAGAATCAGGGAAACTACGGAATTAATAGATTTAAAAAACCGAGAATATGAGAATCTGCAAAGATGTAAAATTGAAACTGAACGCCTGAAAATATTAACTGCAGAAAATCTGAGATTCTGAGCAAATATAAAACCGAGGCACTGAGGAGGTGGAGAACATGAAACGCTGAAAGACTAAGAAAATGAGACACTGAGAAGTTGAAAATCTGAGAGGCTGTGAAACTGGGAAACTCAGATATAGAACAATTGAGAAACTCAGATATGAGATATTGAGAAACCGAGGAATTAATAAATAAAAAACATTTAAAAACTTATAGACTGAGAAACTGAAAATATGAAAATCTGGAAATCTGAAAATGAGAAAGAGTAACTGAAAAACCTAGTTTCTGTGAATCTGCGGAATTACTAAATTAAAAAAAAAAAAATATGAGAATCTGAAAATCTGCAAAGATGTGAAGCTGAAACTGAACACCTGAAAATATGAACAGCTAAAAATCTGAGATTCTGAGCAAATATAAAACCGAAGCACTGCGACTATGGAGAACTGAAACACTGAAAGACTAAGAAACTGAGATATTGAGAAATTCAAAAACTGAGGATTTAATAAATAAAAAAAAAATAAAAAAAAACAGAAACTGAGAAACCTAGAATCAGGGAAACTGCGGAATTAATAAATTTAAAAAAACTGAGAATATCAAAATCAAAACTGAAAATCTGAGAAGCTGTGAAACTGGAACTGAGAAACTGGGAAACTCAGAAATAGAAAAATTGAGAAACTGAGATAGATATGAGAAATTGAGAAACTTAGGAATTCAACAACTCAGAAACTTAGAAACATAGAATCTGGGAATCTACGGAATTAAAAAATTTAAAAAACTGAGAATATGAGCATCTGAAAATCTGCGAAGATGTGAAACTGAAACTGATCACCTGAATATATGAAAATTTGAAAATCTAAGATTCTGAGAAAATTTAAAACCGAAGAACTGAGAGGGTGGAGAACTGAAACACTGAAAGACTAAGAAACTGAGATATTGAGAAATTCAAAAACTGAGGATTTAATAAATAAATAAAAAATGAAAAAAAACTGAAACTGAGAAACCTAGAATCAGGGAAACTGCGGAATTAATAAATTAAAAAAACTGAGAATATGAGAATCTGCAAAGACGTAAAACTGAAACTGAACGCCTGAAAATATTAACTGCTAAAAATCTGAGATTCTGAGCAAATATAAAACCGAAGCACTGAGACTATGGAGAACTGAAACACTGAAAGACTAAGAAACTGAGATATTGAGAAATTCAAAAACTGAGGATTTAATAAATAAATAAAAAATTAAAAAAAACAGAAACTGAGAAACCTAGAATCAGGGAAACTGCGGAATTAATAAATTAAAAAAACTGAGAATGTCAAAATCTGAAACTGAATTTCTGAGAAACTGGAACTGAGAAACTGGGAAACTCAGAAATAGAAAAATTGAGAAACTGAGATAGATATGAGAAATTGAGAAACTTAGGAATTCAAGAACTCAGAAACTGAGAAACCTAGAATCTGGGAAACCACGGAATTAAAAAATTTAAAAAACTGAGAATATGAGAATCTGCAAAGATGTGAAGCTGAAACTGAACACCTGAAAATATGAACTGCTGAAAATCTGAGATTCTGAGCAAATATAAAACTGAAGCACTGAGACTATGGAGAACTGTGAAACACTGAAAGACTAAGAAACTGAGATATTGAGAAATTCAAAAACTGAAGATTTAATAAATAAATAAAAATATTAAAAAAAAACAGAAACTGAGAAACAGAAACTGAGAACCCTAGAATCAGGAAAACTGCGGAATTGATAGATTAAAAAAACTGAGAATATGAGCATCTGAAAATCTGCGAAGATATGAAACTGAAACTGATCACCTGAATATATGAAAATCTGAGATTCTGAGCAAATATAAAACCGAAGCACTGAGACTATGGAGAACTGAAACACTGAAAGACTAAGAAACTGAGATATTGAGAAATTCAAAAACTGAGGATTTAATAAATAAAAAAAAATAAAAAAAAAAACAGAAACTGAGAAACCTAGAATCAGGGAAACTGCGGAATTAATAAATTCAAAAAACTGAGAATATGAGAATCTGCAAATCTGCGAAGATGTGAAACTGAAACTGAACACCTGAAGATATGAACTTCTGAAATGAAAATCTGAGATTCTGAGCACATATAAAAAAGAAGCACTGAGACTGTGGAGAACTGAGACACTGAAAGACTAAGAAACTGAGATATTGAGAAATTCAAAAACTGAGGATTTAATAAATAAATAAAAAATAAAAAAAAAAACAGAAACTGAGAAACAGAAACTGAGAAACCTAGAATCTGGGAAACTACGGAATTAATAAATTTAAAAAAATTAGAATATGAGAATCTGCAAATATGTGAAGCTGAAACTGAACTCCTGAAAATATGAACTGCTGAAAATCTGAGATTCTGAGCAAATATAAAACCGAAGCACTGAGACTATGGAGAACTGAAACACTGAAAGACTAAGAAACTGAGATATTGAGAAACCCAAAAACTGAGGATTTAATAAATAAAAAAAAAAAAAAACAGAAACTGAGAAACAGAAACTGAGAAACATAGAATCAGGGAAACTGCGGAATTAATAAATTTAAAAAAACTGAGAATATCAAAATCTAAAACTGAAAATCTGAGAAGCTGTGAAACTGGAACTGAGAAACTGGGAAACTCAGAAATAGAAAAATTGAGAAACTGAGATAGATATGAGAAATTGAGAAACTTAGGAATTCAACAACTCAGAAACTGAGAAACCTAGAAAACTGAGATAGATATGAGAAATTGAGAAACTTAGGAATTCAAAAACTCAGAAACTGAGAAACCTAGAATCTGGGAAACTACGGAATTAATGAATTTAAAAAACTGAGAATATGAGAATCTGCAAATCTGCGAAGATGTGAAACTGAAACTGAACACATGAAAATATGAACTTCTGAAAATCTGAGATTCTGAGCAAATATAAAACCGAAGCACTGAGACTATGGAAAACTGAAACACTGAAAGACTAAGAAACTGAGATATTGAGAAATTCAAAAACTGAGAATTTAATAAATAAATAAAAAAAAAAAAACAGAAACTGAGAAACCTAGAATCAGGGAAACTGCCGAATTAATAAATACTCGGAAACTCAGAAATAGAAAAATTGAGAAACAGATCGATATGACAAATTGAGAAACTTAGGAATTCAACAACTCAGAAACTGAGAAACCTAGAATCTGGGAAACTACGGAATCAACAAATTTAAAAAACTGAAAGTATGAGAATCTGCAAAGATGTAAAACTGAAACTGAAAATCTGAGAAACTGTGAAACTAAAACTGAGAAACTGGGAAAGTCAGAAATAGAAAAATTGAGAAAATGAGATAGACATGAGAAATTGAGAAATTGAGGAATTAATAAATAAAGAAATTGCAAAAACGCAGAAATTGAGAAACTAAAACTGAGAAACCTAGAATCTGTGAAGTCTGAAGAATCTGAAGCTGCGAAACTGGAACTTGAGAAACGAAGTAATAAATAAAAAAAACTTAAAGAGACTGGAAATATGAAAATTTGAGAAAGAGAAACAGAGAAACTGAGAATATGAGAAGCTGTGAAACTTAAACTTAGAAACTGAGAAATTGAGAAACTTGAACTCAGAAATAGAAAAATTGAAAAACTCAGGTAATGAGGAACTGAAAATCTGAGATACTGAGCAAATATAAAACCGAAGCACTGAGATGGTGGAGAACTGAAATACTGAAAGACTAAAAAGCTGCGACATTGAGAAACTGATAAAATGAGGAATTGAGAAACTGAAAAACTGAAAAACTGAAAAACTGAAGAACTGAAGAACTGAAGAACTGAAGAACTGAAGAACTGAAGAACTGAAAAACTGAAAAACTGAAAAACTGAAAAACTGAAAAACTGAAAAACTGAAAAACTGAAAAACTGAAAAACTGAAAAACTGAAAAACTGAAAAACTGAAAAACTGAAAAACTGAAAAACTGAAAAACTGAAAAACTGAAAAACTGAAAAACTGAAAAACTGAAAAACTGAAAAACTGAAAAACTGAAAAACTGAAAAACTGAAAAACTGAAAAACTGAAAAACTGAAAAACTGAAAAACTGAAAAACTGAAAAACTGAAAAACTGAAAAACTGAAAAACTGAAAAACTGAAAAACTGAAAAACTGAAAAACTGAAAAACTGAAAAACTGAAAAACTGAAAAACTGAAAAACTGAAAAACTGAAAAACTGAAAAACTGAAAAACTGAAAAACTGAAAAACTGAAAAATCGAGGTTTCGAAAATTTAATTCGGAGCAACAGATTCAAGTTTTTTAAAGATTTTCCACTATTATTGTTTTAACGACGCTGTCCGCGCGTATTATGTTACAATTTTGACTGATTTTTTTTGACTAATAATTTAACATTTACAAAATCTATTTAGAGCGCATACACCATTTTTCGAAACTTTGTTCTAATGTATTTACCCCGCTGTCCGCGATTATGTAAATATTATTGCTGACAACTGAGAAACTGGAAAACTATGAGGAATTTTGCTACTTAGAAACAGAAATAGAAAAATTAAAAAACAGAGACTGAAAAATTGAGAAACTGAGGAATTAATGAAACAATTAAAAACTCGGAAACAAAAAAAAATTAAAATAGATACTGAGAAGATATGAAACCGAAGAACTGAGAAGGTAGAGAACTGAAACACTGAAAAACTAAGAAACCGAGAAGCTGAGAAACTGAGGAATTAATAAATATAAAAAATTCAAAAACGCAGAAAAGGAAACTGAAAATATCATAATATGAAATACTGAGAATCTGAGTTAGACGAAAAAAATTAGAAACTGAAAAGCCGATAAATCTGAAAAATCCAAAAACTGAAAAAATGGTTTTTCCAAAAATTAATTCGGAGCAAGAGATTGACCTGAAAACTTTTCACTATTGTCTTAACGGCGCTGCCCGCGCCCATTACGTTACAATTTTGACTACTCCTGATGAAATTAACATAAAAATGGTGAAATAAACTTAATTAAATTATTTTTGCTACTTAGTTCGATATTCTCAAGGACTTTCCGCCTGAACTTGAAATTTCACAAGAGCTATTGAATATCAATTATGTCGCTACACTAAATTGAACACTGAGAGGATCAAACCCATATCTGTTACATCGCGTACATCAAAGCCGCTTAATCCCTAATATTATTACTCATTACCATAGTGCCTGCCATGGGAACAAAAACTGAAACCTGCATCCCATCAGCTTTATAATCCTTTTAGTTCTTCCACTATTAAGCGAAGAGCTGTACAGAACAACTACGGCGGTGTGAAGTTTCCCGTTAAGTTTTTTCTGCGGTCAAAAAAATAAAGGTGTTTACTGTTAGTCTCTTGTAAACAACTGGCGTTTATCACAACAGATTTACCGAGGACCAAAAAAATAATTTACTTTCCGAATTCTGCACAAACTGTGTGTGCTGTACGAAGATTATGCAGAGGCTTAAAGACTGTCAGATCGTTGTAGTAAATAATAGAGATTTAAAAAATTTAATGAGGGAGATTATTAAATTTCAAGCGAGCTTCCAGACGCGAACCATCTGTTTATGATAGTTTTTCTAAATAAATTAAAGTAAAATTGTATGCAGAAAGCTCTTATTCGCACACGGAACACACTATCGCTAATGTGCCAAGCATTATTGCTAAACACTTAAATCTTCCAAATACTGGGGCACTGCTAGAACGTCAACATTAATGGTGATCCGCACTTTTCGGCCTTGCTACACAAATAACTACATGCCACTCCGCACGTGTTCTTGCCTCCAATTTCCCCAAATTGGATTGAAGCCGAAAAATTTATTACTTTGACGTAGTCGTTAATTTAAATTCTTGCAAGTGCGTCGTATTTCGTTGTTCGCAAGTTTCCGGCTAAATCGTAATTAATTGTACATTTCATCTAGTCTCCCTTCGCAGTTTACATTAAAAATTTCGCACGAAAAATTAATGAGCGAAACACGATACCGACAGGATTCAGCAGCGTCCAAATTTCGGAAGAAATTAGAGGTGGTTCTCGTGATTTAAATGTTTTAATTTGGAAAGTTGGAAAGTTTTAAGCTGCAGACACAAAGATTTAATTATGGCAATTTATTGCAAGTAGTTCCTTTTTTAATATAACGGGGACGGCGGGATTATTAAATTTTATTGCTCTGCAGGCGTTAAATTAAATCGGTTTGGTGCTCATTGGAAGTTTCTGCATCGAAACACACAAATCAAACGGTGGGTTTGAATTTACCGATAATTCGTGTTGACCGGTCTTGATTACTCTGCTGTTTCCTGGGAGGGCTGTATTATTTACATTTCCGCATATATTTTAGGACGGGTGGCTGAAAATGGCAGCGGTCAGCATGATTTTAAGCGAAACCGAAGGCAATGCTTATTGGAAGTCGGGCAGGGGTCCAGGCAGATTGACTCGGAAATAACCAGATCTCCAAAATTGCCTCCAGAATCCAACGGTGCAACTCCCAACCCGATATGTCTAACGGTTTCGGAGATATGGCGTTTTAAAATTTGGAAATCTGCGAAGTTCGTGAACACCGAAAAACATTTTCGCTCATATCTGGTTACTGACCTAATTCAGTGGCGCCAGCGTGTACGTCTAGCGTGCTATAATTATAATCTTTTTGTTTGTTTTTTTTTTTAATTTAATTTATGAAAAAACTGCCGCTTTATAATTAATTTAGAATTCTGCGTTTTAAAAATTTAGAAATTTTCAGAATTTGAGATTACAAAACGTAAAAATTATCTCATTCAACAAACCAGATTCTAGCTCTTCTAGAATCAGAAATGGGGAAATAAATGATCCAGAACGTTTTCAAATTTTTCGAAATTTTTCAGATTTCGAGTTTTCCTAACGTAAAGATAAATAAAATTCTAGATTTCTTGGAATGAGAATTGCTTAAAACTTCAATATTAAGTGCCCCTGATAAAGAGAAATCATCGATTTTTAAGATTTCGAAATTTTGAATTCTGTTAGAAATTTAAAAATTCTCAAAATTTGAGATTACAATACGTAAAGATTTTCCGATTCTACAAATAAGATTCTAGTCCTTCTAGACTCAAAAATTGAGAGATTCTATGATTTAGCACGTCCCTAATTCAAGGGTCATCAATTTTTTCTTAGATTTTGAGTCTTCAAAATGTAAATTTTCTGAAATTCGACAAAGAATTTTCTAGGCTTCTGAGAATGAAAAAACTGTTAATTTCAAAATTTATTGCGCTTTTGATACAAGAGGGCATCAATTTCTAAGCCTCCGAAAATTAGATTTCTCAGATTTCGAAATTTAGAATTCTCAGATTTAGAAAGTTAGAAATTCTAAGACAACGTAGAGATTTTGAGATTTGAAAAATAAGTTTCTAGACTTCTGAGAATGAGAAATTGTTTAAAAGTTCAATATTCAGTGCGACCCTGATAAGAGAAATTATGAACTTCTAAGATTTCAAAATTTAGAATTCTCAGTTAGAAATTTAGAAATTCTGAGAATTTCAGATTACAAACGTAAAGATTCTCCGGTTCTATAAATAAGTTTCTAGCCCTTCTAAAATCAGAAATTGAAAGAATTCATGACTCAGCACGTCTCTTATTCAACTGTCTCAATTTCTAGCTTTTCGAAATTTAGAATTCCCAGATTTCGAATTTTCCAAACGTAAAAATTTTAATTTTCTACGAATAACATTCTAGCCTTCTCAGAATGAGAAATTGTTAAATTGAAAATTTATTGCGGCCCCTGATGCAAGAGATTATCAATTCCTAAGCTTCCGAAAATTATATTTCTCAGATTTAGATATTTAGAATTCTCAGATTTAGAAATTTAGAAATTCTAAAGAAATGTAGATATTCTCAGATTCAACAAATTCGATTCTAGCCCTTCTAGAATTATAAATCGAAAAAATTGATGATTCAGCACGTTTTCTAATTTTTCGAAATTTAGAAATCTCAGATTTCAAGATTTACTAACGTCAAGATTCTGAGATTCGAAAAATAAGTTTCTAGACTTCTGAGAATGAGAAGTTGTTTAAAAGTTCAATATTCAGTGCGACCCTGATAAGAGAAATCATGAACTTCTAAAATTTCGAAATATAGAATTCTCAGTTAGAAATTTAGAAATTCTCAGAATTCGAGATTACAAACGTAAAGATTCTCCGATTCTGCAAATAAGATTCTAGCCCTTCTAAAATCAGAAATTGAAAGAATTCATGATTTAGTACGACCCTTATTCAACTGTCTCAATTTCTAGATTTTGGAAATTTAGAATTCCCAGATTTCAAATTTTCCTAACTTAAAAATTTAGATATTCTAAAAATTACACTCTAGGCTACTCAGAATGAGAAATTATTAAGTTCAAAATTTATTGCGCCCCTGATTCAAAAAATCATCAATTTCTAAGCTTCCGAAAATTAGATTTCTCAGATTTCGAAATTTAGAAATTCTAAAGAAATGTAAATATTTTCAGATTCAACAAATTCGATTCTAGCCCTTCTAGAATCAGAAATCGAGAAAATTGATGATTCAGCACGTTTTCTAATTTTTCGAAATTTAGAATTCTCAGATTTCGAGTTTTACTAACGTAAAGATTCTGAGATACGAAAAATGAGATTCTAGACTTCTGAGAATGAGAAATTGTTTAAAAGTTCAATATTCGGTGCGACCCTGATAAGAGAAATCATGAACTTCTAAGATTTCGAAATTTAGAATTCTCATTTAGAAATTTAGAAATTCTGAGAATTTGAGATTACAAACGTAAAGATTCTCCGATTCTATAAATAAGTTTCTAGCCCTTCTAAAATCAGAAATTGGAAGAATTCATGACTCAGCACGTCCCTTATTCAACTGTCTCAATTTCTAGGTTTTCGAAATTTAGAATTCCCAGACTTCGAATTTTCCAAACGTAAAAATTTTGATTTTCTACGAATAACATTCTAGCCTTCTCAGAATGAGAAATTGTTAAGTTCAAAATTTATTGCGGCCCCTGATGCAAGAGATCATTAATTTCTAAGCTTCCGAAAATTATATTTCTCAGATTTCGAAATTTAGAATTCTCAGATTTAGAAATTTAGAAATTCCAAAGAAATGTAGATATTCTCAGATTCAACAAATTCGATTCTAGCCCTTCTAGAATCATAGATCGAGAAAACTGATGATTCAGCACGTTTTCTAATTTTTCGAAATTTAGAAATCTCAGATTTCGGGTTTTACTAACGTCAAGATTCTGAGATTCGAAAAATAAGTTTCTAGACTTCTGAGAGTGAGAAGTTGTTTAAAAGTTCAATATTCAGTGCGACCCTGATAAGAGAAATCATGAACTTCTAAGATTTCGAAATTTAGAATTCTCAGTTAGAAATTTAGAAATTCTCAGAATTCGAGATTACAAACGTAAAGATTCTACGATTCTGCAAATAAGATTCTAGCCCTTCTAAAATCAGAAATTGAAAGAATTCATGACTTAGTACGACCCTTATTCAACTGTCTCAATTTCTAGATTTTGGAAATTTAGAATTCCCAGATTTCAAATTTTCCTAACTTAAAAATTTAGATATTCTAAAAATTACACTCTAGGCTACTCAGAATGAGAAATTATTAAGTTCAAAATTTATTGCGCCCCTGATTCAAAAAATCATCAATTTCTAAGCTTCCGAAAATAAGATTTCTCAGATTTCGAAATTTAGAAATTCTAAAGAAATGTAGATATTTTCAGATTCAACAAATTCGATTCTAGCCCTTCTAGAATCAGAAATCGAGAAAATTGATGATTCAGCACGTTTTCTAATTTTTCGAATTTTAGAAATCTCAGAATTCGAGATTACAAACGTAAAGATTCTCCGATTCTGCAAATAAGATTCTAGCCCTGCTAAAATCAGAAATTGAAAGAATTCATGACTTAGCACGTCCATTATTCAACTGTCTCAATTTCTAGGTTTTCGAAATTTAGAATTCCCAGATTTCGAATTTTTCAAACGTAAAAATTTTGATTTTCTACGAATAACATTCTAGCCTACTCAGAATAAGAAATTGTTAAGTTCAAAATTTATTGCGGCCCCTGATACAAGAGATCATTAATTTCTAAGCTTCCGAAAATTAGATTTCTCAGATTTAGATATTTAGAATTCTCAGATTTAGAAATTTAGAAATTCTAAAGAAATGTAGATATTCTCAAATTCAACAAATTCGATTCTAGCCCTTCTAGAATCATAAATCGAGAAAATTGATGATTCAGCACATTTTCTAATTTTTCGAAATTTATAATTCTCAGATTTCGAGTTTTACTAACGTAAACATTCTGAGATTCAAAAAATAAGTTTCTAGACTTCTGAGAATGAGAAATTGTTTAAAAGTTTAATATTCAGTGCGACCATGATAAGAGAAATCATGAACTTCTAAAATTTCGAAATATAGAATTCTCAGTTAGAAATTTAGAAATTCTCAGAATTTGAGATTACAAACGTAAAGATTCTCCGATTCTGCAAATAAGATTCTAGCCCTGCTAAAATCAGAAATTGAAAGAATTCATGACTTAGCAGGTCCCTTATTCAACTGTTTCAATTTCTAGTTTTTCGAAATTTAGAATTCCCAGATTTCGAATTTTCCAAAAGTAAAAATTTTGATATTCCACAAATAACATTCTAGCCTACTCAGAATGAGAAATTGTGGAGTTCAAAATGTATTGCGGCCCCTGATACAAGAGGTCATTAATTTCTAAGCTTCCGAAAATTAGATTTCTCAGATTTCGATATTTAGAATTCTCAGATTTAGAAATTTAGAAATTCTAAAGAAATGTAGATATTCTCAGATTCAACAAATTCGATTCTGGCCCTTCTAGAATCATAGATCGAGAAAATTGATGATTCAGCACGTTTTCTAATATTTCGAATTTTAGAAATCTCAGATTTCGAGTTTTACTAACGTCAAGATTCTGAGATTCGAAAAATAAGTTTCTAGACTTCTGAGAATGAGAAGTTGTTTAAAAGTTCAATATTCAGTGCGACCCTGATAAGAGAAATCATGAACTTCTAAGATTTCGAAATTTAGAATTCTCGGTTAGAAAATTAGAATTCTCAGTTAGAAATTTAGAAATTCTCATAATTCGAGATTACAAACGTAAAGATTCTCCGATTCTGCAAATAAGATTCTAGTCCTGCTAAAATCAGAAATTGAAAGAATTCATGACTTAGCACGTCCCTTATTCAACTGTCTCAATTTCTAGGTTTTCGAAATTTAGAATTCCCAGATTTCGAATTTTCCAGAAGTAAAATTTTGATATTCCACAAATAACATTCTAGCCCACTCAGAATGAGAAATTGTTAAGTTCACAATTTATTGCGGCCCCTGATACAAGAGATCATCAATTCCTAAGCTTCCGAAAATTAGATTTCTCAGATTTCAAAATTTAGAATTCTCAGATTTAGAAATTTAGAAATTCTAAAGAAATGTAGATATTCTCAGATTCAACAAATTCGATTCTAGCCCTTCTAGAATCATAGATCGAGAAAATTGATGATTCAGCACGTTTTCTAATTTTTCGAAATTTAGAATTCTCAGATTTCGAGTTTTACTAACGTCAAGATTCTGAGATTCGAAAAATAAGTTTCTAGACTTCTGAGAGTGAGAAGTTGTTTAAAAGTTCAATATTCAGTGCGACCCTGATAAGAGAAATCATGAACTTCTAAAATTTCGAAATTTAGAATTCTCAGTTAGAAATTTAGAAATTCTCAGAATTCGAGATTACAAACGTAAAGATTCTACGATTCTGCAAATAAGATTCTAGCCCTTCTAAAATCAGAAATTGAAATAATTCATGACTTAGTACAACCCTTATTCAACTTTCTCAATTTCTAGATTTTGGAAATTTAGAATTCCCAGATTTCGAATTTTCCTAACGTAAAAATTTAGATATTCTACAAATTACACTCTAGGCTACTCAGAATGAGAAATTATTAAGTTCAAAATTTATTGCGCCCCTGATTAAAAAAATCATCAATTTCTAAGCTTCCGAAAATAAGATTTCTCAGATTTCGAAATTTAGAAATTCTAAAGAAATGTAGATATTTTCAGATTCAACAAATTCGATTCTAGCCCTTCTAGAATCAGAAATCGAGAAAATTGATGATTCAGCACGTTTTCTAATTTTTCGAATTTTAGAAATCTCAGAATTCGAGATTACAAACGTAAAGATTCTCCGATTCTGCAAATAAGATTCTAGCCCTGCTAAAATCAGAAATTGAAAGAATTCATGACTTAGCACGTCCATTATTCAACTGTCTCAATTTCTAGGTTTTCGAAATTTAGAATTCCCAGATTTCGAATTTTTCAAACGTAAAAATTTTGATTTTCTACGAATAACATTCTAGCCTTCTCAGAATGAGAAATTGTTAAGTTCAAAATTTATTGCGGCCCCTGATGCAAGAGATCATTAATTTCTAAGCTTCCGAAAATTATATTTCTCAGATTTAGATATTTAGAATTCTCAGATTTAGAAATTTAGAAATTCTAAAGAAATGTAGATATACTCAGATTCAACAAATTCGATTCTGACCCTTCTAGAATCATAGATCGAGAAAATTGATGATTCAGCACGTTTTCTAATTTTTCGAATTTTAGAAATCTCAGAATTCGAGTTTTACTAACATCAAGATTCTGAGATTCGAAAAATAAGTTTCTAGACTTCTGAGAATGAGAAGTTGTTTAAAAGTTCAATATTCAGTGCGACCCTGATAAGAGAAATCATGAACTTCTAAGATTTCGAAATTTAGAATTCTCAGTTAGAAATTAAGAAATTCTCAGAATTCGAGATTACAAACGTAAAGATTCTACGATTCTGCAAATAAGATTCTAGCCCTGCTAAAATCAGAAATTGAAAGAATTCATGACTTAGCAGGTCCCTTATTCAACTGTTTCAATTTCTAGTTTTTCGAAATTTAGAATTCCCAGATTTCGAATTTTCCAAAAGTAAAAATTTTGATATTCTACAAATAACATTCTAGCCTACTCAGAATAAGAAATTGTTAAGTTCAAAATTTATTGCGGCCCCTGATACAAGAGATCATTAATTTCTAAGCTTCCGAAAATTAGATTTCTCAGATTTAGATATTTAGAATTCTGAGATTTAGAAATTTAGAAATTCTAAAGAATTGTAGATATTCTCAAATTCAACAAATTCGATTCTAGCCCTTCTAGAATCATAAATCGAGAAAATTGATGATTCAGCACATTTTCTAATTTTTCGAAATTTATAATTCTCAGATTTCGAGTTTTACTAACGTAAACATTCTGAGATTCAAAAAATAAGTTTCT
This sequence comes from Diaperis boleti, assembly GCA_963583935.1. Lineage (NCBI taxonomy): Eukaryota > Metazoa > Arthropoda > Insecta > Coleoptera > Tenebrionidae > Diaperis > Diaperis boleti. Next base: position 7,165,316 of record OY757242.1, read on the forward strand.
AGACTTCTGAGAATGAGAAATTGTTTAAAAGTTTAATATTCAGTGCGACCCTGATAAGATTAATTGAAAAAATTTACGATTTAGCAAATGCCTGGTTCAAGGGTCATCAATTTTTAAGTTTCCGAAATTCATAATTCTCAGATTTCGAGTTTTCCAAACGTAAAGATTATGACACTTCCCAAATAAATTTCTAGGCTTCTGGGAATGAGAAATTGTTAATATCAATATTTATTGCGTTCTTCAGAATAGAAATCATCAATTTATAAGATTTCGAAATTTAGAGTTCTTTCTTTTAGAAATTTAGAAATTCTCAGAATTCGGGATTACAAAACGTAAAAATTCTCCCATTCTACAAACCAGATTCTAGCTCTTCTATCAGAAATTGAGAAAATACATGAGTTAGCGGGTCCCTGACTCAGTGGTCGAAATTTCTAAGATTTGGAAAATTAGAATTCTAAGATTTCGAAATTTAGAATTCTCAGACTTCGAAATTACAAAACGTAAAAATTCTCCCATTCAATAAACCAGATTCCAGCCCTTCTAGAATCAGAAATTGGCAAAATACATTATTCAGCATGTCTCTGATTCAGTGGTCTTTAATTTCTAAGATTTGGAAAATTATAATTCTAAAATTTCAAAATTTAGAATTCTAAAATTTCTAGATTACAAAAAATAAATATTCTCCGATGTAACAAATAAGCTTCTACTTCTTCAAGAATCGCCGATGACTCAAATGTCATCAGTTTCCAAGTTTTCGAAATTTAGAATTCTCCGATTTAGAAGTTTTCAGAATTCGAGATTACAAAACGTAAAATGTCTCCTATTTAATAAACCAGATTCTAGCCCTTTTAGAATCAGAAATGGGCAAAATAAATTATTCAGCATGTCTCTGATTCAGCGGTCTTCAATTTCTAAGATTTGGAAAATTATAATCCTAAGATTTCAAAAATTAGAATTCTCAGATTTTGAGATTTCCAAACGTAAAGATCTAAGATTAGACAAATAGAATTACGCCCCTGATACAAGGGATCATCAATTTCTAAAATTTCTAAATTTAGAATTCCCATAATTAAAAATTCAGAAATTCTAAGATTTCGGGATTACAAAAAATAAATATTCTCCGACTTACGAAATAAGATTCTACCCCTTCAAGAATCGCCGATGAATCAAGTGTCATCAATTTCTAAGTTTTCGGAATTTAGAATTCTCAGATTTAGAAATTTTCAGAATTCGATAAAAATTCTCCCATTCATTAAACCAGATTCCAGCCCTTCTAGAATCAGAAATTGGAGAAATACATTATTCAGCATGTCTCTGATTCAGTGGTCTTTAATTTCTAAGATTTGGAAAATTATAATTCTAAAATTTCAAAATTTAGAACTCTGAGATTTCTAGATTACAAAAAATAAATATTCTCCGATGTAACAAATAAGCTTATACTTCTTCAAGAATCGCCGATGAATCAAATGTCATCAATTTCTAAGTTTTCGAAATTTAGAATTCTCCGATTTAGAAATTTCAGAATTCGAGATTACAAAACGTAAAAATTCTCCCTTTCAACAAACCAGATTCTAGCCCTTCTAGAATCAGAAATTGGCAAAATACATTATTCAGCATGTCTCTGATTCATGCTCATCAATTTCTAAGATTTGGAAAAATAGAATTCTAAGATTTCGAAATTTAGAATTCTCAGATTTCAAGATTTCCGAACATAAAGATCCTAAGATTATAGAAAGAGAATTACAGCCTCTGAGAACGATAAATTGACAAATTCTATGTTTAGTGCGCCCCTGATACAAGGTATCATCAATTTCGAAATTTAGAATTCTCATAATTAGAAATTTAGAAATTCTAAGATTTCGAGATTACAAAAAATAAAGATTCTCAGATTTAACAAATAAGATTCCAGCCCTTCAAGAATAGCCGATGAATCAAGAGTCCTCAATTTCTAAGTTTTCGGAATTTAGAATTCTCCGATTTAGAAATTTTGAGAATTCGAGATTACAAAACGTAAAAATTCTCCCCTTCAATAAACCCGATTCTAGTCCTTCTAGAATCAGAAATTGGCAAAATACATTATTCAGCATGTCTCTGATTCAGTGGTCTTTAATTTCTAAGATTTGGAAAATTATAATTCTAAAATTTCAAAATTTAGAATTCTGAGATTTCTAGATTACAAAAAATAAATATTCTCCGATGTAACAAATAAGCTTCTACTTCTTCAAGAATCGCCGATGAATCAAATGTCATCAATTTCTAAGTTTTCGAAATTTAGAATTCTCCGATTTAGAAATATTAGAATTTGAGATTACAAAACGTAAAATTTCTCCCTTTCAACAAACCAGATTCTAGCCCTTCTAGAATCAGAAATTGGCAAAATACATTATTTAGCATGTCTCTGATTCATGCTCATCAATTTCTAAGATTTGGTAAAATAGAATTCTAAGATTTCGAAATTTAGAATTCTCAGATTTCAAGATTTCCGAACATAAAGATCCTAAGATTATACAAAGAGAATTACAGCCTCTGAGAACGATAAATTGACAAATTCTATGTTTAGTGCGCCCCTGATACAAGGTATCATCAATTTCGAAATTAAGAATTCTCATAATTAGAAATTTAGATATTCTAAGATTTCGAGATTACAAAAAATTAAGATTCTCCGATTTAACAAATAAGATTCCAGCCTTTCAAGAATAGCCGATAAATCAAGAGTCATCAATTTCTAAGTTTTCGGAATTTAGAATTCTCGGATTTAGAAATTTTCAGAATTCGAGATTACAAAACGTAAAAATTCTCCCATTCAATAAACCAGATTCTAGTCCTTCTAGAATCAGAAATTGGCAAAATACATTATTCAGCATGTCTCTGATTCAGTGGTCTTTAATTTCTAAGATTTGGAAAATTATAATTCTAAAATTTCAAAATTTAGAACTCAGATTTCTAGATTACAAAAAATAAATGTTCTCCGATGTAACAAATAAGCTTATACTTCTTCAAGAATCGCCGATGAATCAAATGTCATCAAGTTCCAAGTTTTCGAATTTTAGAATTCTCCGATTTTGAAATTTCAGAATTCGAGATTACAAAACGTAAAAATTCTCCCTTTCAACAAACCAGATTCTAGCCCTTCTAGAATCAGAAATTGGCAAAATACATTATTCAGCATGTCTCTGATTCATGCTCATCAATTTCTAAGATTTGGTAAAATAGAATTCTAAGATTTCGAAATTTAGAATTCTCAGATTTCAAGATTTCCGAACATAAAGATCCTAAGATTATACAAAGAGAATTACAGCCTCTGAGAACGATAAATTGACAAATTCTATGTTTAGTGCGCCCCTGTTACAAGGTATCATCAATTTCGAAATTTAGAATTCTCATAATTAGAAATTTAGAAATTCTAAGATTTCGAGATTACAAAAAATAAAAATTCTCCGATTTAACAAATAAGATTCCAGCCCTTCAAGAATAGCCGATGAATCAAGAGTCCTCAATTTCTAAGTTTTCGGAATTTAGAATTCTCCGATTTAGAAATTTTGAGAATTCGAGATTACAAAACGTAAAAATTCTCCCCTTCAATAAACCCGATTCTAGTCCTTCTAGAATCAGAAATTGGCAAAATACATTATTCAGCATGTCTCTGATTCAGTGGTCTTTCATTTCTAAGATTTGGAAAATTATAATTCTAAAATTTCAAAATTTAGAATTCTGAGATTTCTAGATTACAAAAAATAAATATTCTCCGATGTAACAAATAAGCTTCTACTTCTTCAAGAATCGCCGATGAATCAAATGTCATCAATTTCTAAGTTTTCGAAATTTAGAATTCTTCGATTTAGAAATATTAGAATTTGAGATTACAAAACGTAAAATTTCTCCCTTTCAACAGACCAGATTCTAGCCCTTCTAGAATCAGAAATTGGCAAAATACATTATTTAGCATGTCTCTGATTCATGCTCATCAATTTCTAAGATTTGGTAAAATAGAATTCTAAGATTTCGAAATTTAGAATTCTCAGATTTCAAGATTTCCGAACATAGAGATCCTAAGATTATACAAAGAGAATTACAGCCTCTGAGAACGATAAATTGACAAATTCTATGTTTAGTGCGCCCCTGATACAAGGTATCATCAATTTCTACAATTTCGAAATTTAGAATTCTCATAATTAGAAATTTAGAAATTCTAAGATTTCGAGATTACAAAAAATAAAGATTCTTAGATTTAACAAATAAGATCCCAGCCCTTCAAGAATAGCCGATGAATCAAGAGTCATCAATTTCTAAGTTTTCGGAATTTAGAATTCTCCGATTTAGAAATTTTGAGAATTCGAGATTACAAAAAGTAAAAATTCTCCCATTCAATAAACCGGATTCTAGTCCTTCTAGAATCAGAAATTGGCAAAATACATTATTCAGCATGTCTCTGATTCAGTGGTCTTTAATTTCTAAGATTTGGAAAATTATAATTCTAAAATTTCAAAATTTAGAATTCTGAGATTTCTAGATTACAAAAAATAAATATTCTCCGATGTAACAAATAAGCTTCTACTTCTTCAAGAATCGCCGATGAATCAAATGTCATCAATTTCTAAGTTTTCGAAATTTAAAATTCTCCGATTTAGAAATTTTAGAATTTGAGATTACAAAACGTAAAAATTCTCCCTTTCAACAAACCAGATTCTAGCCCTTCTAGAATCAGAAATTGGCAAAATACATTATTTAGCATGTCTCTGATTCATGCTCACCAATTTCTAAGATTTGGTAAAATAGAATTCTAAGATTTCGAAATTTAGAATTCTCAGATTTCAAGATTTCCGAACATAAAGATCCTAAGATTATACAAAGAGAATTACAGCCTCTGAGAACGATCAATTGACAAATTCTATGTTTAGTGCGCCCCTGATACAAGGTATCATCAATTTCTACAATTTCGAAATTTAGAATTCTCATAATTAGAAATTTAGAAATTCTAAGATTTCGAGATTACAAAAAATAAAGATTCTCCGATTTAACAAATAAGATTCCAGCCCTTTAAGAATAGCCGATGAATCAAGAGTCATCAATTTCTAAGTTTTCGAAATTTAGAATTCTCCGATTTAGAAATTTTCAGAATTCGAGATTACAAAACGTAAAAATTCTCCCATTCAATAAACCAGATTCTAGCCCTTCTAGAATCAGAAATTGGCAAAATCCATTATTCAGCATGTCTCTGATTCAGTGTTCTTTAATTTCTAAGATTTGGAAAATTATAATTCTAAAATTTCAAAATTTAGAATTCTGAGATTTCTAGATTACAAAAAATAAATATTCTCCGATGTAACAAATAAGCTTCTACTTCTTCAAAAATCGCCGATGAATCAAATGTCATCAATTTCTAAGTTCTCGAAATTTAGAATTCTCCGATTTAGAAATTTTAGAATTTGAAATTACAAAACGTAAAAATTCTCGCTTTCAACAAACCAGATTCTAGCCCTTCTAGGATCAGAAATTGGCAAAATACATTATTTAGCATGTCTCTGATTCATGCTCATCAATTTCTAAGATTTGGTAAAATAGAATTCTAAGATTTCGAAATTTAGAATTCTCAGATTTCAAGATTTCCGAACATAAAGATCCTAAGATTATACAAAGAGAATTACAGCCTCTGAGAACGATAAATTGACAAATTCTATGTTTAGGGCGCCCCTGATACAAGGTATCATCAATTTCTACAATTTCGAAATTTAGAATTCTCATAATTAGAAATTTAGAAATTCTAAGATTTCGAGATTACAAAAAATAAAGATTCTCCGATTTAACAAATAAGATTCCAGCCCTTCAAGAATAGCCGATGAATCAAGAGTCATCAATTTCTAAGTTTTCGGAATTTAGAATTCTCCGATTTAGAAATTTTGAGAATTCGAGATTACAAAAAGTAAAAATTCTCCCATTCAATAAACCAGATTCTAGCCCTTCTAGAATCAGAAATTGGCAAAATACATTATTCAGCATGTCTCTGATTCAGTGGTCTTTAATTTCTAAGATTTGGAAAATTATAATTCTAAAATTTCAAAATTTAGAATTCTGAGATTTCTAGATTACAAAAAATAAATATTCTCCGATGTAACAAATAAGCTTCTACTTCTTCAAAAATCGCCGATGAATCAAATGTCATCAATTTCTAAGTTCTCGAAATTTAGAATTCTCCGATTTAGAAATTTTAGAATTTGAAATTACAAAACGTAAAAATTCTCGCTTTCAACAAACCAGATTCTAGCCCTTCTAGGATCAGAAATTGGCAAAATACATTATTTAGCATGTCTCTGATTCATGCTCATCAATTTCTAAGATTTGGTAAAATAGAATTCTAAGATTTCGAAATTTAGAATTCTCAGATTTCAAGATTTCCGAACATAAAGATCCTAAGATTATACAAAGAGAATTACAGCCTCTGAGAACGATAAATTGACAAATTCTATGTTTAGGGCGCCCCTGATACAAGGTATCATCAATTTCTACAATTTCGAAATTTAGAATTCTCATAATTAGAAATTTAGAAATTCTAAGATTTCGAGATTACAAAAAATAAAGATTCTCCGATTTAACAAATAAGATTCCAGCCCTTCAAGAATAGCCGATGAATCAAGAGTCATCAATTTCTAAGTTTTCGGAATTTAGAATTCTCCGATTTAGAAATTTTGAGAATTCGAGATTACAAAAAGTAAAAATTCTCCCATTCAATAAACCAGATTCTAGCCCTTCTAGAATCAGAAATTGGCAAAATACATTATTTAGCATGTCTCTGATTCATGCTCATCAATTTCTAAGATTTGGTAAATTATAATTCTAAAATTTCAAAATTTAGAATTCTGAGATTTCTAGATTACAAAAAATAAATATTCTCCGATGTAACAAATAAGCTTCTACTTCTTCAAGAATCGCCGATGAATCAAATGTCATCAGTTTCCAAGTTTTCGAAATTTAGAATTCTCCGATTTAGAAATTTTCAGAATTCGATATTACAAAACGTAAAATGTCTCCTATTTAATAAACCAGATTCTAGCCCTTTTAGAATCAGAAATGGGCAAAATCCATTATTCAGCATGTCTTTGATTCAGCGGTCTTCAATTTCTAAGATTTGGAAAATTATAATCCTAAGATTTCAAAAATTAGAATTCTCAGATTTTGAGATTTCCAAACGTAAAGATCTAAGATTAGACAAATAGAATTACGTCCCTGATACAAGGGATCATCAATTTCTAAAATTTCTAAATTTAGAATTCCCATAATTAAAAATTCAGAAATTCTAAGATTTCGGGATTACAAAAAATAAATATTCTCCGACTTACGAAATAAGATTCTACCCCTTCAAGAATCGCCGATGAATCAAGTGTCATCAATTTCTAAGTTTTCGGAATTTAGAATTCTCAGATTTTGAGATTTAGAAATTCTCAGACTATTGTTCGGTGCTTCGTCGCCATAAGTCGAAGAGTTTAGGAGTAGAAGAGGATTTTGAACCTCAACGGTGTAAATTTTGAGAATTTATAAAAGAGACTTTTTGTCCGTTCGATGCATAATATTGTTTCCTTAACAAGTTTATCGAAGTAGAAGAATCTATTTTCGAACGGCAAGCTGGTATATGGATCCACACAAGTACTACAAATGCGAGTTGTTGAAGACGAACATTGGAAAGTCCAAACAGAAATTGCAACAGCAGCCCAACCACAAAACGTAAACTTGCGAAGCACCAATAAGCTTCAAAGCGACCGGCCATCAAGTTAAATCTCGATATAATGAAACTTCAATCAACTGACGACATGCAAAATCGATGCCAACACAAAGCTTAGTTTCAAAGTAGGCAAAACTTTCGGCAGTTCTCAGAAGCGCCATCAATACCTGTTGCTCCTGCAGAACTTCCGAAACTTGGTCATTGCGGTTTCCTCGCAATTATGTAAGAGGAGGGCCGAACTACGCGACGCCAGTTGCGGAATTGTTGTAGGCAAAAATGCATTCCAATAACGTTTCGAATTGCAATAACTGTACTGCTTAAACGGCATAAATCTTGTGACGTGCAACTTGAGCGTTTAATTAATTACAGCGGATGTGTCTAGCAGTGGTGTCACATATTGTTCTGTGCAATGCCAATTTCGGTTTGGTTACATTTATTATTGAACTTGAATGGAGGAATTTTAATAAAGAATTTTCCCGGCGCATCCACCACAAATAATGTAACTCTTGTTACGTTTGGATTAAACGTAATAGTAAAATCGCTGCTTAAATTTATTACTGGCATAATGCATTCATAACTTATGAATTTATGCTATCCATTATAACAATCGCAAACAATAATGCCAGCAAACAACATTTTCATTAATAGCATTAGTTTAATCTACATAATTTGTATCACTTTAGTCTACAACAGTAATGCGCCAGAAAATTATTTACCGCTTACATTTAATAATGTGGAAATTCATCAGTTTTAATCTATTGACTGATGTTTGAAAACTTTATTAACATTACACAACAGTATACAATTTATGCTGACATGACCGTAAAATACATCCAGTGGGCTTCGAATGTCACAATTCTCCTAAATCAATAATCAACTAATAACACAACTCAAGATATTTATTATACCTTACGCAAGGTCTTTATTGCTAGACTACGCGGCGTCCTGTCTTCATCACACGGCGGCTGTTCTGGGCAGCGGAAAAACTCCAGGAGAGCGGTATCGAGAGTGGCCGGAGGTTACAAGGGGCGATCGTGGCGGTACTCACAGCGCGCTACTTTTCTGGTTACCGGTGTGAAAGAATCATCTCGATTCGACACCGGGAAGTATTATATATCGTTATGTGAACGGTACGAACAGTGGACATTTTATAAATTTTACCACGAGCGGTGGTGATATTATGACGGGGATCCATACAGAATCGGACAATGAGTGTAATGAAACTTCATCAAAAAAGAAAAAAATAACTTATAGAGATATGAATTGCCGTTTGCAAATGTCGATTTGCAATTGTGTTGTTTAAATCCTAAATCTTACATTCCGAATTTAGAAAATTTGGTCCGTTCCAATTTCGAATTCCCAAATTTCGAAATTTTAACACTAAGCATCTTAAATTTCTGGATTTCTAAAATTTTGAATTGCTTAAATCTGGAATTCTGGTGAAATTGTAACTTTTAAATCCTGGAAATTCTGTATTTGAATTTCTAAATTCCCGAATTTGCAACATTTTTAATTCAGCGAATTTTGAATTTTTAAATCGTTGCCTTGTTAAATTCCCGAACTACTGAATTTTAAATCCATTTGTGTCGTTTACATCTTAGATCCTAAATTCGGAAATTGCAATTTGAATCGAGAAAATTCCGAATTTAGAAAATTTGGTCCGTTCCAATTTCGAATTCCAAAATTCAGAAATTTTAACACTAAGCATCTTAAATTCCTAAATTTCCTAAATTTTGAATAGCTTAAATCTGGAATTCCGGTGAAATTGCACCTTTTAAATCCTGGAAATTCTGAATTTGAATTTCTAAATTCCCGAATTTGCAACATTTTGAATTCATCAAATCTTGAATTTTTAAATCGTTGTCTTATTGAATTCCCGAAGTAATGAATTTTAAGTGCACTTGTGTCGTTTACATCTTAAATCCTGAATTCGGAAATTGCAATCTGAATCGTGAAAATTCCGAATTTAGAAAATCTGGTCGTTCCAATTTCGAGTTCCAAAATCTAGAAATTTTAACACTAAGCATGTTAAATTCCTAAATTTCCAAAATTTTGAATTGCTTACATCTGGAATTCCGGTGAAACTGTAACTTTTAAATCCTGGAAACTCGGAATTTGAATTTCTAAATTCCTCAATTTGCAACATTTTGAATTCATCAAATTTTGAATTTTTAAATCGTTGCCTTGTTGAATTCCCGAACTACTGAATTTTAAGTGCATTTGTGTCGTTTGCATCTTAAATCCTAAATTCGGAAAATGCAATCAGGAATCGTGAAAATCCCAAATTTAGAAAATTTGGTCCGTTCCAATTTCGAAATTTTAACACTAAGCATCGTAAATTCCTAAATTTCTTAAATTTTGAATTGCTTAAATATCAAATTCCTATGAAATTGTAACATTTAAATCCTGGAAATTCGGAATTTGAATTTCTAAATTCCTCAATTTGCAACATTTTGAATTCATCAAATTTTGAATTTTTGAATCGTTGCCTTGTCGAACTCCCGAACTACTGAATTCTAAGTGCATTTATGTCGTTTACATCTTAAATCCAAAATTCGGAAATTGCAATCTGAATCGTGAAAATTCCGAATTTAGAAAATTTGGTCCGTTCCAATTTCGAATTTCGAAATTTTAACACCAAGCACCGTGAATTCCTAAATTTTGAATTGTCTAAATATGGAATTCCGGTGAAATTGTAACTTTTAAATCCTGGAAATTCTGAATTTGAAATTCTAAATTCCTCAATTTGCAACATTTTGAATTCATCAAATTTTTAATTTTTGAATCGTTGCCTTGTTGAATTCCCAAACTTCTGGATTTTAAATCCATTTGTGTCGTTTAGATCTTAAATCCTAAATTCGGAAATTGCAATCTGAATCGTCAAAATTCCGAATTTAGAAAATTTGGTCCGTTCCAATTTCGAATTCCCAAATTTCGAAATTTTAACACTAAGCATCTTGAATTCCAAAATTTCCTAAATTTTAAATCGCTTAAATCTGGAATTCCGTTGAAACTGTAACTTTTAAATCCTGGAAATTCGGAATTTGAATTTCTAAATTCCTCAATCTGCAACATTTTGAATTCATCAAATTTTGAATTTTTAAATCTTTGCCTTGTTGAATTCCCGAACTACTGAATTTTAAGTGCATTTGTGTCGTTTACATCTTAGATCCTAAATTCGGAAACTGCAATCTGAATCGTGAAAATTCCGAATTTATAAAATTTGGTCTGTTCCAATTTCGAATTTACAAATTTAGAAATTTTAACACTAGGCATCTTGAATTCCTAAATTTCCTAAATTTTAAATCGCTTAAATCTGGAATTCCGGTGAAACTGTAACTTTTAAATCCTGGAAATTCTGAATTTGAATTTCTAAATTCCCCAATTTGCAACATTTTGAATTCATCAAATTTTGAGTTTTTGAATCGTTGCCTTGTCGAACTCCCGAACGACTGAATTATAAGTGCATTTATGTCGTTTACATCTTAAATCCTAAATTCGGAAATTGCAATTTGAATCGTGAAAATTCCGAATTTAAAAAATTTGGTCCGTTCCAATTTCGAAATTTTAACACTAAGCATCGTAAATTCCTAAATTTCTTAAATTTTAAATTGCTTAAATATGGAATTCCTATGAAATTGTAATATTTAAATCCTGGAAATTCTGAATTTGAATTTCTAAATTCCCCAATTTGCAACATTTTGAATTCATCAAATTTTGAATTTTTGAATCGTTGCCTTGTCGAACTCCCGAACGACTGAATTATAAGTGCATTTATGTCGTTCACATCTTAAATCCTAAATTCGGAAATTGCAATTTGAATCGTGAAAATTCCGAATTTAGAAAATTTGGTCCGTTCCAATTTCGAATTCCCAAATTTCGAAATTTTAACACTAAGCATCTTGAATTCCAAAATTTCCTAAATTTTAAATCGCTTAAATCTGGAATTCCGTTGAAACTGTAACTTTTAAATCCTGGAAATTCTTAATTTGAATTTCTAAATTCCTCAATTTGCAACATTTTGAATTCATCAAATTTTGAATTTTTAAATTGTTGCCTTGTTGAATTCCCGAACTACTGAATATTAAGTGCATTTGTGTCGTTTGCATCTTAAATCCTAAATTCGGAAATTGCAATCTGGAATCGTGAAAATCCCGAATGTAGAAAATTTGTTCCGTTGCAATTTCGGATTCCCAAATTTCGAAATTTTAACACTAAGAATCTTGAATTCTTAAATTTCCTAAATTTTAAATCGCTTAAATCTGGAATTCCGATGAAATTGTAACATTTAAATCCTGGAAATTCTGAATTTGAAATTGTAAATTTCCCAATTTGCAACCATTTTGAAATCATCGAATCTTGAATTTTTGAATCGTTGCCTTGTTGAATTCCCGAACTACTGAATTTTAATTCCATTTGTGTCGTTTACATCTTAAATCCTAAATTCGGAAATTGCAATTTGAATCGTGAAAATTCCGAATTTAGAAAATTTGGTCCGTTCCAATTTCGAATTCCCAAATTTCGAAATTTTAACACAGCCTCTTGAATTAATAAATTTCATAAATTTTGAATGGCTTAAATCTGCAATTCCTATGAAATTGTAACATTTAAATCCTGGAAATTCTGAATTTGAATTTCTAAATTCCCCAATTTGCAACATTTTGAATTCACGGAATCTTGAATTTTTGAATTGTTGCCTTGTTGAATTCCCGAACTACTGAATTTTAAATGCATTTCTGTCGTTTACATCTTAAATCCTAAATTCGGAAATTGCAATCTGAATCGTGAAAATTCCGAATTTAGAAAATTTGGTCCGTTCCAATTTCGAATTCCCAAATTTCGAAATTTTAACACTAAGCATCTTGAATTCCAAAATTTCCTAAATTTTAAATCGCTTAAATCTGGAATTCCGTTGAAACTGTAACTTTTAAATCCTGGAAATTCTTAATTTGAATTTCTAAATTCCTCAATTTGCAACATTTTGAATTCATCAAATTTTTAATTTTTAAATCGTTGCCTTGTTGAATTCCCGAACTACTGAATATTAAGTGCATTTGTGTCGTTTGCATCTTAAATCCTAAATTCGGAAATTGCAATCTGGAATCGTGAAAATCCCGAATGTAGAAAATTTGTTCCGTTGCAATTTCGGATTCCCAAATTTCGAAATTTTAACACTAAGAATCTTGAATTCTTAAATTTCCTAAATTTTAAATCGCTTAAATCTGGAATTCCGATGAAATAGTAACATTTAAATCCTGGAAATTCTGAATTTGAAATTGTAAATTTCCCAATTTGCAACCATTTTGAAATCATCGAATCTTGAATTTTTGAATCGTTGCCTTGTTGAATTCCCGAACTACTGAATTTTAATTCCATTTGTGTCGTTTACATCTTAAATCCTAAATTCGGAAATTGCAATTTGAATCGTGAAAATTCCGAATTTAGAAAATTTGGTCCGTTCCAATTTCGAATTCCCAAATTTCGAAATTTTAACACAGCCTCTTGAATTAATAAATTTCATAAATTTTGAATGGCTTAAATCTGCAATTCCTATGAAATTGTAACATTTAAATCCTGGAAATTCTGAATTTGAATTTCTAAATTCCCCAATTTGCAACATTTTGAATTCACGGAATCTTGAATTTTTGAATTGTTGCCTTGTTGAATTCCCGAACTACTGAATTTTAAATGCATTTCTGTCGTTTGCATTTTAAATCTTAAATTCGGAAATTGCAATCTGAATCGTGAAAATTCCGAATTTTTGGAAATTTGGTCCCTTCCAATTTCGAAATTTTAACACTAAGCATCGTAAATTCCTAAATTTCTTAAATTTTGAATTGCTTAAATATGGAATTCCGATGAAACTGTAACTTTTAAATCCTAGAAATTCTGAATTTGAATTTCTAAATTCCCCAATTTGCAACATTTTGAATTCACGGAATCTTGAATTTTTTAATTGTTGCCTTGTTGAATTCCTGAACTACTGAATTTTAAATGCATTTGTGTCGTTTACATCTTAAATCCTAAATTTGGAAATTGCAATGTGAATCGTGAAAATTCGTAATTTAGAAAATTTGGCCCGTTAAATTTTCGAAAATTTAACACTAAACATCTTGAATTCCTAGATTTCCTAATTTAATAGCATGAATTAATAGTTGTGAAACAGTGACGTCAGCACCATGCTTGATATGCAGCGCATTGCCGACTGACTAAAGTACTTTATCGATAGGCGATATTCTCAGTAAACGGCGGGCAGTGTAAAAACTCCGGGAGAGCGGTATCGGAAGCGCACTTTTTTGCTGGTTACCAGGGTGCAAGAATCATCGCGATTCGATACTGGGGAGCATTTTGTTTCGTTATGTTAATTCGGTACACACTTTCGTTTCTGATGACAGTACAATTATGTAGATTCAATATCATTGTAAATCCAAGATGGCCGCCGCCACGAAATGGCGGATTACATAATTTTTTTTATTCGCCTCAATGAGTATGAACTGAAAAGGTTTAACTAGTAGAATACAGAACACCATGAAAAAATTCAAAAGCTTAGATGGACGCCACCACAAAATGGCGGATTAAATTTTTTTTTCAATCCCCTCAATATGGGTATCAAATGAAAGGGCTTGACAAGTAGAAGACAGTACATTTTAGAAAAAACTAAAAACAATAAAATAAAATAAGTAAAAAACATTTTTAAGATAAAAGGTTTTATATTGTAAAGCATAATGATGCAGAAAATGTATCAAAAGCTAAAAAATAATTCCGTAGGTACCAGGTACCAGTCATCACACCACTCTCCAGATCAATCTAGAGCATTGATCAGACTAAAATAAAATCGTGGGGCGTAGCGTTACGTGAGTAAATTTGTAAATTTTATATTTGTAAAGTTTTTGGATTTCCAAATTTGCAAGAAATCAGAGATTTGCAACATTTTGTAGCGAGTGTCTAAGACTTTTTTTTCGTCTGTCACTGCAGTCAGTTTAACTACCAACATACTTAAATAAATTGAAACGTCCCCAACTGTGGAATCCCAAAATTTGTGACAACGCCCATAAATAACAAGAAAAAAAGTCAAGATCTATGAAACGGGATTCCCCACAAATATATTCCGCCCGACTCGGCCTTCGAAAGAAAAGAATCCACGGCTCCTTGATAAACCGATAAGAATTCGGAACATGGAGGGGTTACGAAGGATGTTTTACAATAAACGTGTCGACCCGAAAGGTCTTATTTGAGCACGGAAAAAGTGGAGCACCATAAATTTCGGCCCGCGAGACAAAGCTATCTATCTCGGAGTTAAATTTATTGGTGAGTTAACAAATGGGTGTGTGTCGATCAATTTTTACTAGTTGGCCTCGGGCGGGCGTTTAATTGAGCGGTGTGATTCATGATTTTTTTGCAGGGGAGAGAAGAGCTTTTTTGCCGAACCATTCAGGTTAGAATTAATAGTGCAATATATAAACGTTTAAATATGCAAAATTAACTGAATTGAATTCGACCGACCGTAAATCATAACTTGCAAATATCTGAATGTTTAAATTGTGAGCTATGATGCCACTGGCTCTTTCACGTTCCTCCATAAAACAATCACTTCTGGAACGGTAAATTCAGCAATTAAATTAGCTTGAATTAATTTCTTCGTGTTACTCGCATTTACGTTCCATCAGTTACTGAGTTTTTAGCAGAGCCGACGTTCCCAAGGGACGAGCGAGTGGTTCTTGGTTTGAAAAAAATTAAATTAGATATTGATTTTGAGGAGATGGATTGCAATGTGCTTGAGTTTTAAAAAAGTGTGGGAATTGAGACAAATTGCGAAAATGAAGAAAGACAGCTTCCTAGAAATATATATTAACTCATAACATCGGATTGGGAGCTCTTCTTTGTGAGCATCCATCTCCACCAGTTTTAGCAGAAGCTCTCGGAAATAATGCATGCAGATAATTTGTGCCAACGTTCCCCTCAGTTAAATTACAGTTAAAGTCAATATAGATAACGTGAAATCAAAATTCACTGCTCGTTCACGTAAACGTTATTAGAACTTCATTAGAGTGAGCAGTTATTAATGTTCAGAGAAGCTAAAATCAAAAGTTAAATGATGTGATATATTGGCTCTTTGTGGGTGGTTTTAGGAAAAAAGAATTTACTCCCAACTCGTGTTTAATACTTCGACAATCAGGAAATAACATTTTCCCATTTTCCGGTCTTTCGAGTTCGCTTCGAGACAAGATCGGACAGTGAAACATTGCAAGACATGATAACAGTACTTCAAATCGCGACCTCAGATGAAATTCCCCCCATAAGGGCAAAAGGATGCACAATTTATTATATTAAAATTCAAGAGAAGTTACTACTCATAGAAGAAGAAAAACATACATGATGTCAAGCATATACCTGCAAAAAATATACGGGGTAACAGAGAAAAATACAATGCAGCTATTCCTGCAATTTTTATTTAGCAATGCAAGAAAAATTACATGAAAGAGAAGAGTTTAATTTCGACATATTTCTTTACATCACATTTCGATATCTGATAATGCAAAAAAAAACTTTTCAGTATGTGTGCCTGATGCTGGAACACACTGTATATGATTTGAAGATTTTAAATTCTAAAAATATGCTGTATCTATAATTTTAAAAAAATCATATTTCTATAGCTGCCAATGCAAAGAACACTTTTTTGCTTGTATTACTGACAATAGAACACTCTCTATATGATTACCAAAGATTTTAAATTCTAAAATATTCTGTACGTACCCTCTTTAAAAAGCACATTTCGGTATCTGCTAATGCAAGAAAAACACCCCAGTTTGTGTTATTGAAATTAGAACACTCTGTATATGACTTTCATAGGTTTTCAATTCTAAAATGTGCTGTACGTATCCTCTTTAAAAGGCACATTTCGATATCTGCTGAGTTTGTGTTACCGATATTAGAACACTCTATATATGACTTGAGAATTTTAAATTCTAAAAATATGCTGTATCTATACTCTTTAAAAATCACATTTCAATAGCTGCTAATGCAAAGAACACTTTTCAGTTTGTATTACTGATATTAGAACACTCTGTATATGATTACCAAAGATTTTAAATTCTACAATAAGCTGTACGTACCCTCTCTAGAAAGAAAATTTCGATATATGCTAATGCAAGGAAAACACCCCAGTTTGTGTTATTGATATTAGAACACTCCGTATATGACTTTCATAGGTTTTCAATTCTAAAATATGCTGTACGTATCCTCTTTAAAAAGCACATTTTGATATCTGCTGAGTTTGTGTTACCGATATTAGAACACTATATATGACTTGAGAATTTTAAATTCTAAAAATATGCTGTATCTATACTCTTTAAAAATCACATTTCAATAGCTGCTAATGCAAAGAACACTTTTCAGTTTGTATTACTGATATTAGAACACTCTGTATATGATTACCAAAGATTTTAAATTCTACAATATGCTGTACGTACCCTCTCTAGAAAGAAAATTTCGATATATGCTAATGCAAGGAAAACACCCCAGTTTGTGTTATTGATATTAGAACACTCTGTATATGACTTTCATAGGTTTTTAATTCTAAAATATGCTGTACGTATCCTCTTTAAAAAGCACATTTCGATATCTGCTGAGTTTGTGTTACCGATATTAGAACACTCTATATATGACTTGAGAATTTTAAATTCTAAAAATATGCTGTATCTATACTCTTTAAAAATCACATTTCAATAGCTGCTAATGCAAAGAACACTTTTCAGTTTGTATTACTGATATTAGAACACTCTCTATATGATTACCAAAGATTTTAAATTCTACAATAAGCTGTACGTACCCTCTCTAGAAAGAAAATTTCGATATATGCTAATGCAAGGAAAACACCCCAGTTTGTGTTATTTATATTAGAACACTCCGTATATGACTTTGATAGGTTTTCAATTCTAAAATATGCTGTACGTATCCTCTTTAAAAAGCACATTTCGATATCTGCTGAGTTTGTGTTACCGATATTAGAACAGTCTATATATGACTTGAGAATTTTAAATTCTAAAAATATGCTGTATCTATACTCTTTAAAAATCACATTTCAATAGCTGCTAATGCAAAGAACACTTTTCAGTTTGTATTACTGATATTAGAACACTCTGTATATGATTACCAAAGACTTTAAATTCTACAATAAGCTCTCTAGAAAGAAAATTTCGATATATGCTAATGCAAGGAAAACACACCAGTTTTTGTTATTGATATTAGAAAACTCCGTATATGACTTTCATAGGTTTTCAATTCTAAAATATGCTGTACGTATCCTCTTTAAAAAGCACATTTCGATATCTGCTGAGTTGGTGTTACCGATATTAGAACACTCTATATATGACTTGAGAATTTTAAATTCTAAAAATATGCTGTATCTATACTCTTTAAAAATCACATTTCAATAGCTGCTAATGGAAAGAACACTTTTCAGTTTGTATTACCGATATTAGAACACTCTGTATATGATTACCAAAGATTTTAAATTCTACAATATGCTGTACGTACCCTCTCTAGAAAGAAAATTTCGATATATGCTAATGCAAGGAAAACACACCAGTTTTTGTTATTGATATTAGAACACTCCGTATATGACTTTCATAGGTTTTCAATTCTAAAATATGTTGTAGGTATCCTCTTAAAAAAGCACATTTCGATATCTGCTGAGTTTGTGTTACCGATATTAGAACACTCTATATATGACTTGAGAATTTTAAATTCTAAAAATATGCTGTATCTATACTCTTTAAAAATCACATTTCAATAGCTGCTAATGCAAAGAACACTTTTCAGTTTGTATTACTGATATTAGAACACTCTGTATATGATTACCAAAGATTTTAAATTCTACAATAAGCTGTACGTACCCTCTCTAGAAAGAAAATTTCGATATATGCTAATGCAAGGAAAACACCCCAGTTTGTGTTATTGATATTAGAACACTCCGTATATGACTTTCATAGGTTTTCAATTCTAAAATATGTTGTAGGTATCCTCTTAAAAAAGCACATTTTGATATCTGCTGAGTTTGTGTTACCGATATTAGAACACTCTATATATGACTTGAGAATTTTAAATTCTAAAAATATGCTGAATCTATACTCTTTAAAAATCACATTTCAATAGCTGCTAATGCAAAGAACACTTTTCAGTTTGTATTACTGATATTAGAACACTCTATATATGATTACCAAAGATTTTAAATTCTACAATAAGCTGTACGTACCCTCTCTAGAAAGAAAATTTCGAAATATGCTAATGCAAGGAAAACACCCCAGTTTTTGTTATTGATATTAGAACACTCCGTATATGACTTTGATAGGTTTTCAATTCTAAAATATGCTGTACGTATCCTCTTTAAAAAGCACATTTCGATATCTGCTGAGTTTGTGTTACCGATATTAGAACACTCTATATATGACTTGAGAATTTTAAATTCTAAAAATATGCTGTATCTATACTCTTTAAAAATCACATTTCAATAGCTGCTAATGCAAAGAACACTTTTCAGTTTGTATTACTGATATTAGAACACTCTGTATATGATTACCAAAGACTTTAAATTCTACAATAAGCTGTACGTACCCTCTCTAGAAAGAAAATTTCGATATATGCTAATGCAAGGAAAACACCCCAGTTTTTGTTATTGATATTAGAACACTCCGTATATGACTTTGATAGGTTTTCAATTCTAAAATATGCTGTACGTATCCTCTTTAAAAAGCACATTTCGATATCTGCTGAGTTTGTGTTACCGATATTAGAACACTCTATATATGACTTGAGAATTTTAAATTCTAAAAATATGCTGTATCTATACTCTTTAAAAATCACATTTCAATAGCTGCTAATGCAAAGAACACTTTTCAGTTTGTATTACTGATATTAGAACACTCTGTATATGATTACCAAAGACTTTAAATTCTACAATAAGCTGTACGTACCCTCTCTAGAAAGAAAATTTCGATATATGCTAATGCAAGGAAAACACACCAGTTTTTGTTATTGATATTAGAACACTCCGTATATGACTTTGATAGGTTTTCAATTCTAAAATATGCTGTACGTATCCTCTTTAAAAAGCACATTTCGATATCTGCTGAGTTTGTGTTACCGATATTAGAACAGTCTATATATGACTTGAGAATTTTAAATTCTAAAAATATGCTGTATCTATACTCTTTAAAAATCACATTTCAATAGCTGCTAATGCAAAGAACACTTTTCAGTTTGTATTACTGATATTAGAACACTCTGTATATGATTACCAAAGACTTTAAATTCTACAATAAGCTCTCTAGAAAGAAAATTTCGATATATGCTAATGCAAGGAAAACACACCAGTTTTTGTTATTGATATTAGAACACTCCGTATATGACTTTCATAGGTTTTCAATTCTAAAATATGCTGTACGCATCCTCTTTAAAAAGCACATTTCGATATCTGCTGAGTTGGTGTTACCGATATTAGAACACTCTATATATGACTTGAGAATTTTAAATTCTAAAAATATGCTGTATCTATACTCTTTAAAAATCACATTTCAATAGCTGCTAAGGGAAAGAACACTTTTCAGTTTGTATTACCGATATTAGAACACTCTGTATATGATTACCAAAGATTTTAAATTCTACAATTTGCTGTACGTACCCTCTCTAGAAAGAAAATTTCGATATATGCTAATGCAAGGAAAACACCCCAGTTTGTGTTATTGATATTAGAACACTCCGTATATGACTTTCATAGGTTTTCAATTCTAAAATATGCTGTACGTATCCTCTTTAAAAAGCACATTTTGATATCTGCTGAGTTTGTGTTACCGATATTAGAACACTATATATGACTTGAGAATTTTAAATTCTAAAAATATGCTGTATCTATACTCTTTAAAAATCACATTTCAATAGCTGCTAATGCAAAGAACACTTTTCAGTTTGTATTACTGATATTAGAACACTCTGTATATGATTACCAAAGATTTTAAATTCTACAATATGCTGTACGTACCCTCTCTAGAAAGAAAATTTCGATATATGCTAATGCAAGGAAAACACCCCAGTTTGTGTTATTGATATTAGAACACTCTGTATATGACTTTCATAGGTTTTTAATTCTAAAATATGCTGTACGTATCCTCTTTAAAAAGCACATTTCGATATCTGCTGAGTTTGTGTTACTGATATTAGAACACTCTATATATGACTTGAGAATTTTAAATTCTAAAAATATGCTGTATCTATACTCTTTAAAAATCACATTTCAATAGCTGCTAATGCAAAGAACACTTTTCAGTTTGTATTACTGATATTAGAACACTCTGTATATGATTACCAAAGATTTTAAATTCTACAATAAGCTGTACGTACCCTCTCTAGAAAGAAAATTTCGATATATGCTAATGCAAGGAAAACACCCCAGTTTGTGTTATTTATATTAGAACACTCCGTATATGACTTTCATAGGTTTTCAATTCTAAAATATGTTGTAGGTATCCTCTTAAAAAAGCACATTTCGATATCTGCTGAGTTTGTGTTACCGATATTAGAACACTCTATATATGACTTGAGAATTTTAAATTCTAAAAATATGCTGTATCTATACTCTTTAAAAATCACATTTCAATAGCTGCTAATGCAAAGAACACTTTTCAGTTTGTATTACTGATATTAGAACACTCTGTATATGATTACCAAAGATTTTAAATTCTACAATAAGCTGTACGTACCCTCTCTAGAAAGAAAATTTCGATATATGCTAATGCAAGGAAAACACCCCAGTTTGTGTTATTGATATTAGAACACTCCGTATATGACTTTCATAGGTTTTCAATTCTAAAATATGTTGTAGGTATCCTCTTAAAAAAGCACATTTTGATATCTGCTGAGTTTGTGTTACCGATATTAGAACACTCTATATATGACTTGAGAATTTTAAATTCTAAAAATATGCTGAATCTATACTCTTTAAAAATCACATTTCAATAGCTGCTAATGCAAAGAACACTTTTCAGTTTGTATTACTGATATTAGAACACTCTATATATGATTACCAAAGATTTTAAATTCTACAATAAGCTGTACGTACCCTCTCTAGAAAGAAAATTTCGAAATATGCTAATGCAAGGAAAACACCCCAGTTTTTGTTACTGATATTAGAACACTCCGTATATGACTTTCATAGGTTTTCAGTTCTAAAATATGCTGTACGTATCCTCTTTAAAAAGCACATTTTGATATCTGCTGATTTTGTGTTACCGATATTAGAACACTCTATATATGACTTGAGAATTTTAAATTCTAAAAATATGCGGTTTCTATACTCTTTAAAAATCACATTTCAATAGCTGCTAATGCAAAGAACACTTTTCAGTTTGTATTACTGATATTAGAACACTCTATATATGATTACCAAAGATTTTAAATTCTACAATAAGCTGTACGTACCCTGTCTGGAAAGAAAATTTCGATATATGCTAATGCAAGGAAAACACCCCAGTTTTTGTTATTGATATTAGAACACTCCGTATATGACTTTGATAGGTTTTCAATTCTAAAATATGCTGTACGTATCCTCTTTAAAAAGCACATTTCGATATCTGCTGAGTTTGTGTTACCGATATTAGAACACTCTATATATGACTTGAGAATTTTAAATTCTAAAAATATGCTGTATCTATACTCTTTAAAAATCACATTTCAATAGCTGCTAATGCAAAGAACACTTTTCAGTTTGTATTACTGATATTAGAACACTCTGTATATGATTACCAAAGACTTTAAATTCTACAATAAGCTGTACGTACCCTCTCTAGAAAGAAAATTTCGATATATGCTAATGCAAGGAAAACACCCCAGTTTTTGTTATTGATATTAGAACACTCCGTATATGACTTTGATAGGTTTTCAATTCTAAAATATGCTGTACGTATCCTCTTTAAAAAGCACATTTCGATATCTGCTGAGTTTGTGTTACCGATATTAGAACAGTCTATATATGACTTGAGAATTTTAAATTCTAAAAATATGCTGTATCTATACTCTTTAAAAATCACATTTCAATAGCTGCTAATGCAAAGAACACTTTTCAGTTTGTATTACTGATATTAGAACACTCTGTATATGATTACCAAAGACTTTAAATTCTACAATAAGCTCTCTAGAAAGAAAATTTCGATATATGCTAATGCAAGGAAAACACACCAGTTTTTGTTATTGATATTAGAAAACTCCGTATATGACTTTCATAGGTTTTCAATTCTAAAATATGCTGTACGTATCCTCTTTAAAAAGCACATTTCGATATCTGCTGAGTTGGTGTTACCGATATTAGAACACTCTATATATGACTTGAGAATTTTAAATTCTAAAAATATGCTGTATCTATACTCTTTAAAAATCACATTTCAATAGCTGCTAATGGAAAGAACACTTTTCAGTTTGTATTACCGATATTAGAACACTCTGTATATGATTACCAAAGATTTTAAATTCTACAATATGCTGTACGTACCCTCTCTAGAAAGAAAATTTCGATATATGCTAATGCAAGGAAAACACACCAGTTTTTGTTATTGATATTAGAACACTCCGTATATGACTTTCATAGGTTTTCAATTCTAAAATATGTTGTAGGTATCCTCTTAAAAAAGCACATTTCGATATCTGCTGAGTTTGTGTTACCGATATTAGAACACTCTATATATGACTTGAGAATTTTAAATTCTAAAAATATGCTGTATCTATACTCTTTAAAAATCACATTTCAATAGCTGCTAATGCAAAGAACACTTTTCAGTTTGTATTACTGATATTAGAACACTCTGTATATGATTACCAAAGATTTTAAATTCTACAATAAGCTGTACGTACCCTCTCTAGAAAGAAAATTTCGATATATGCTAATGCAAGGAAAACACCCCAGTTTGTGTTATTGATATTAGAACACTCCGTATATGACTTTCATAGGTTTTCAATTCTAAAATATGTTGTAGGTATCCTCTTAAAAAAGCACATTTTGATATCTGCTGAGTTTGTGTTACCGATATTAGAACACTCTATATATGACTTGAGAATTTTAAATTCTAAAAATATGCTGAATCTATACTCTTTAAAAATCACATTTCAATAGCTGCTAATGCAAAGAACACTTTTCAGTTTGTATTACTGATATTAGAACACTCTATATATGATTACCAAAGATTTTAAATTCTACAATAAGCTGTACGTACCCTCTCTAGAAAGAAAATTTCGAAATATGCTAATGCAAGGAAAACACCCCAGTTTTTGTTATTGATATTAGAACACTCCGTATATGACTTTGATAGGTTTTCAATTCTAAAATATGCTGTACGTATCCTCTTTAAAAAGCACATTTCGATATCTGCTGAGTTTGTGTTACCGATATTAGAACACTCTATATATGACTTGAGAATTTTAAATTCTAAAAATATGCTGTATCTATACTCTTTAAAAATCACATTTCAATAGCTGCTAATGCAAAGAACACTTTTCAGTTTGTATTACTGATATTAGAACACTCTGTATATGATTACCAAAGACTTTAAATTCTACAATAAGCTGTACGTACCCTCTCTAGAAAGAAAATTTCGATATATGCTAATGCAAGGAAAACACCCCAGTTTTTGTTATTGATATTAGAACACTCCGTATATGACTTTGATAGGTTTTCAATTCTAAAATATGCTGTACGTATCCTCTTTAAAAAGCACATTTCGATATCTGCTGAGTTTGTGTTACCGATATTAGAACACTCTATATATGACTTGAGAATTTTAAATTCTAAAAATATGCTGTATCTATACTCTTTAAAAATCACATTTCAATAGCTGCTAATGCAAAGAACACTTTTCAGTTTGTATTACTGATATTAGAACACTCTGTATATGATTACCAAAGACTTTAAATTCTACAATAAGCTGTACGTACCCTCTCTAGAAAGAAAATTTCGATATATGCTAATGCAAGGAAAACACACCAGTTTTTGTTATTGATATTAGAACACTCCGTATATGACTTTGATAGGTTTTCAATTCTAAAATATGCTGTACGTATCCTCTTTAAAAAGCACATTTCGATATCTGCTGAGTTTGTGTTACCGATATTAGAACAGTCTATATATGACTTGAGAATTTTAAATTCTAAAAATATGCTGTATCTATACTCTTTAAAAATCACATTTCAATAGCTGCTAATGCAAAGAACACTTTTCAGTTTGTATTACTGATATTAGAACACTCTGTATATGATTACCAAAGACTTTAAATTCTACAATAAGCTCTCTAGAAAGAAAATTTCGATATATGCTAATGCAAGGAAAACACACCAGTTTTTGTTATTGATATTAGAAAACTCCGTATATGACTTTCATAGGTTTTCAATTCTAAAATATGCTGTACGTATCCTCTTTAAAAAGCACATTTCGATATCTGCTGAGTTGGTGTTACCGATATTAGAACACTCTATATATGACTTGAGAATTTTAAATTCTAAAAATATGCTGTATCTATACTCTTTAAAAATCACATTTCAATAGCTGCTAATGGAAAGAACACTTTTCAGTTTGTATTACCGATATTAGAACACTCTGTATATGATTACCAAAGATTTTAAATTCTACAATATGCTGTACGTACCCTCTCTAGAAAGAAAATTTCGATATATGCTAATGCAAGGAAAACACACCAGTTTTTGTTATTGATATTAGAACACTCCGTATATGACTTTCATAGGTTTTCAATTCTAAAATATGTTGTAGGTATCCTCTTAAAAAAGCACATTTCGATATCTGCTGAGTTTGTGTTACCGATATTAGAACACTCTATATATGACTTGAGAATTTTAAATTCTAAAAATATGCTGTATCTATACTCTTTAAAAATCACATTTCAATAGCTGCTAATGCAAAGAACACTTTTCAGTTTGTATTACTGATATTAGAACACTCTGTATATGATTACCAAAGATTTTAAATTCTACAATAAGCTGTACGTACCCTCTCTAGAAAGAAAATTTCGATATATGCTAATGCAAGGAAAACACCCCAGTTTGTGTTATTGATATTAGAACACTCCGTATATGACTTTCATAGGTTTTCAATTCTAAAATATGTTGTAGGTATCCTCTTAAAAAAGCACATTTTGATATCTGCTGAGTTTGTGTTACCGATATTAGAACACTCTATATATGACTTGAGAATTTTAAATTCTAAAAATATGCTGAATCTATACTCTTTAAAAATCACATTTCAATAGCTGCTAATGCAAAGAACACTTTTCAGTTTGTATTACTGATATTAGAACACTCTATATATGATTACCAAAGATTTTAAATTCTACAATAAGCTGTACGTACCCTCTCTAGAAAGAAAATTTCGAAATATGCTAATGCAAGGAAAACACCCCAGTTTTTGTTATTGATATTAGAACACTCCGTATATGACTTTGATAGGTTTTCAATTCTAAAATATGCTGTACGTATCCTCTTTAAAAAGCACATTTCGATATCTGCTGAGTTTGTGTTACCGATATTAGAACACTCTATATATGACTTGAGAATTTTAAATTCTAAAAATATGCTGTATCTATACTCTTTAAAAATCACATTTCAATAGCTGCTAATGCAAAGAACACTTTTCAGTTTGTATTACTGATATTAGAACACTCTGTATATGATTACCAAAGACTTTAAATTCTACAATAAGCTGTACGTACCCTCTCTAGAAAGAAAATTTCGATATATGCTAATGCAAGGAAAACACCCCAGTTTTTGTTATTGATATTAGAACACTCCGTATATGACTTTGATAGGTTTTCAATTCTAAAATATGCTGTACGTATCCTCTTTAAAAAGCACATTTCGATATCTGCTGAGTTTGTGTTACCGATATTAGAACACTCTATATATGACTTGAGAATTTTAAATTCTAAAAATATGCTGTATCTATACTCTTTAAAAATCACATTTCAATAGCTGCTAATGCAAAGAACACTTTTCAGTTTGTATTACTGATATTAGAACACTCTGTATATGATTACCAAAGACTTTAAATTCTACAATAAGCTGTACGTACCCTCTCTAGAAAGAAAATTTCGATATATGCTAATGCAAGGAAAACACACCAGTTTTTGTTATTGATATTAGAACACTCCGTATATGACTTTGATAGGTTTTCAATTCTAAAATATGCTGTACGTATCCTCTTTAAAAAGCACATTTCGATATCTGCTGAGTTTGTGTTACCGATATTAGAACAGTCTATATATGACTTGAGAATTTTAAATTCTAAAAATATGCTGTATCTATACTCTTTAAAAATCACATTTCAATAGCTGCTAATGCAAAGAACACTTTTCAGTTTGTATTACTGATATTAGAACACTCTGTATATGATTACCAAAGACTTTAAATTCTACAATAAGCTCTCTAGAAAGAAAATTTCGATATATGCTAATGCAAGGAAAACACACCAGTTTTTGTTATTGATATTAGAAAACTCCGTATATGACTTTCATAGGTTTTCAATTCTAAAATATGCTGTACGCATCCTCTTTAAAAAGCACATTTCGATATCTGCTGAGTTGGTGTTACCGATATTAGAACACTCTATATATGACTTGAGAATTTTAAATTCTAAAAATATGCTGTATCTATACTCTTTAAAAATCACATTTCAATAGCTGCTAAGGGAAAGAACACTTTTCAGTTTGTATTACCGATATTAGAACACTCTGTATATGATTACCAAAGATTTTAAATTCTACAATATGCTGTACGTACCCTCTCTAGAAAGAAAATTTCGATATATGCTAATGCAAGGAAAACACACCAGTTTTTGTTATTGATATTAGAACACTCCGTATATGACTTTCATAGGTTTTCAATTCTAAAATATGCTGTACGTATCCTCTTTAAAAAGCACATTTCGATATCTGCTGAGTTTGTGTTACCGATATTAGAACACTCTATATATGACTTGAGAATCTTAAATTCTAAAAATATGCTGTATCTATACTCTTTAAAAATCACATTTCAATAGCTGCTAATGCAAAGAACACTTTTCAGTTTGTATTACTGATATTAGAACACTCTGTATATGATTACCAAAGATTTTAAATACTACAATAACCTGTACGTACCCTCTCTAGAAAGAAAATTTCGAAATATGCTAATGCAAGGAAAACACCCCAGTTTTTGTTACTGATATTAGAACACTCCGTATATGACTTTCATAGGTTTTCAATTCTAAAATATGCTGTACGTATCCTCTTTAAAAAGCACATTTCGATATCTGCTGAGTTTGTGTTACTGATATTAGAACACTCTATATATGACTTGAGAATTTTAAATTCTAAAAATATGCTGTATCTATACTCTTTAAAAATCACATTTCAATAGCTGCTAATGCAAAGAACACTTTTCAGTTTGTATTACTGTCATTAGAACACTCTGTATATGATTACTAAAGATTTTAAGTTCTAAAATATTCTGTACGTACCCTCTTTAAACAGCACATTTTGGTGTCTGCTAATGCAAGAAAAACACCCACATTTCCATAGCTGCCAATAAAAAGAGCAATTTTCAGTTTGTGTTAGTGACATTGGAACACACTGTATATGATTACTAAAAATTTTAAATTCTTGAATATGCTGTACTTATTCTCTTTAAAATAAAATTTTGACATCCGCTAATGCAAAGAAAACTTTTAAGTTTATGTTGCTGATATTAGAACACTGTATACGACTTTAAAAGATTTTGAATTCTAAAAATATGCTGTATCAATACTTTCAAAAAAATTACATTTCCATAGCTGCCAATAAAAAGAACACTTTTCAGTTTGTACTACTGACATTAGAACACTGCATATGATTACCAAGGATTTTAAATTCTAAAATATGCTATACGTATTCCCTTTAAAATCAAATTTCGACATCCGTTAATGCAAAGAAAACTTTTAAGTTTATGTTAGTGATAATAGTTTGTGTTCTCCGTGTCGCACACAAGGTCGGAATGGTGCAATTGCATGGTCCCACTCGTTCATCAACGTACTTAATTTTCAAATGGGTTCAAATTTTCAATTTGCAGCGGTGTTAAACTACGGTTGTCATGGAGCGTTTTATCTAAAGCCCACAAGGTAAGAACCAATTTCATGTTTCATTTCATTATGAAATTGGTCTTTAGTGTCCTGTGTATTATAGTCAAGACGTCTGCATAGCAACCGGCGTTTCCAACTGTCGCAATTCAACATGAAAGCTGTAAGCTGAGGAAGATGAGTTGTAACCCTAGAGATAAATGTAAAGAATGCTGTAGTAGTAGATTACTCAACGCGGAACAATTACGAACACAGAAGAATTACGAAAGAATTTTAGCAGTAATTTTCCTATATCGAGGTGACATTGAAAGCACCCTGTATATACTCAACCACATATGACTTCATCCGTATTTCTCTACTTCAAAGAATATAACTCGATCTAAATTATTTCGATCTTGTAAAAGTGAAAACAACACATGAGAGCTTTCCAGTCGTCTTGTAAACTTCCAATATTTCTTCTAGAATATGCGAACCACCATTTTTTTACATTTTGCTTGCTCCTGTTTCCTTTGGTGTGTATACATATGAGAAACTTTGTTAGTATTAGAGCGAAAATCACTCATACGTCAGCAGCTGACAGCAGCAGCTTCAAACGTCATGTACATTTATAATATTTTCGATCATTTTGACGCATCCACCAGTTTTCATCCTTTTTACGTACTGCATCAATTCAACATTAAAAAAGAAAAGAAAAGACTCATGTGTTTTGAAATTTCATCTGCAGTCGTATGATAAATATACAATTTTTTTTTTTAGATTTTGCGCATCCTTTGATCCTATAAGAATTAAAACCACGCAGATGTGGTAACATCAGCAGCTTCAAACATCTTGTAAATTTATAGTATTTTTAACCATTTTGACCAGTTTTCATAGTTTTTACGTACTGCTTCCCCATACTTCCAAAAATGTAAGTCGGTCCAAATTCGACATTATAAGGATGAACAAGACCTGCAGGTTCGAGAAATATATCGCCAGTCGTCTTGTACATATACAATATTTTTTCTAGATTTTGCGCATCCACCATTTTTTGCTGTGTTGCATATTGCCTCCTCCTGTTTCCTGTAGTGTGTATCTGAGTAAACCATATACTATATAAATGAAAATCACGCAGTTGTGGCAAAATCTATATCTTCCAGCATTTTGTAAATTTATAATATTTTTGACAAGTTTGGGGCATTCACCAGTTTTCATCCTTTTTAAGTAGTACTTCCCCATACTTCCAAAAATGTAAGTCGCTCCAAATTCGACATTTTAAGGATGAACAGGTTCTATAGAATCGAGAAAAATATATCGCCAGTCGTCTTGTACATATACAATATTTTTTCTAGATTTTGCGCACCCACCATTTTTTGCTGTGTTACATATTGCTTTCTCCTGTTTCCTGTAGTGTGTATCTGAGTAAACCATATACTATATAAATGAAAATCACGCAGTTGTGGCAAAATCTATATCTTCCAGCATTTTGTAAATTTATAATATTTTTGACAAGTTTGGCGCATTCACCAGTTTTCATCCTTTTTAAGTAGTACTTCCCCATACTTCCAAAAATGTAAGTCGGTCTAATTTCGACATTAAAAAGGTGAACAAGTTCTATAAAATCGAGAAAAATTTATCGCCAGTCGTCTTGTACATATACAATATTTTTTCTAGATTTTGCGCATCCACCATTTTTTGCTGTGTTGAATATTGCCTCCTCCTGTTTCCTGTAGTGTGTATCTGAGTAAACCATATACTATATAAATGAAAATCACGCAGTTGTGGCAAAATCTATATCTTCCAGCATTTTGTAAATTTATAATATTTTTGACAACTTCGGCGCATTCACCAGTTTTCATCCTTTTTAAGTAGTACTTCCCCATACTTCCAAAAATGTAAGTCGGTCTAATTTCGACATTAAAAAGGGGAACAAGTTCAATAAAATCCAGAAAAATATATCGCCTGTCGTCTTGTACATATACAATATTTTTTCTAGATTTTGCGCATCCACCATTTTTTGCTGTGTTGAATATTGCCTCCTCCTGTTTCCTGTAGTGTGTATCTGAGTAAACCATATACTATATAAATGAAAATCACGCAGTTGTGGCAAAATCTATATCTTCCAGCATTTTGTAAATTTATAATATTTTTGACAAGTTTGGCGCATTCACCAGTTTTCATCCTTTTTAAGTAGTACTTCCCCATACTTCCAAAAATGTAAGTCGGTCTAATTTCGACATTAGAAAGGTGAACAAGTTCTATAGAATCGAGAAAAATATATCGCCAGTCGTCTTGTACATATACAATATTTTTTCTAGATTTTGCGCATCCACCATTTTTTGCTGTGTTGCATATTGCCTCCTCCTGTTTCCCGTAGTGTGTATCTGAGTAAACCATATACTATATAAATGAAAATCACGCAGTTGTGGCAAAATCTATATCTTCCAGCATTTTGTAAATTTATAATATTTTTGACAAGTTTGGCGCATTCACCAGTTTTCATCCTTTTTAAGTAGTACTTCCCCATACTTCCAAAAATGTAAGTCGGTCTAATTTCGACATTAGAAAGGTGAACAAGTTCTATAGAATCGAGAAAAATATATCGCCAGTCGTCTTGTACATATACAATATTTTTTCTAGATTTTGCGCATCCACCATTTTTTGCTGTGTTGCATATTGCCTCCTCCTGTTTCCCGTAGTGTGTATCTGAGTAAACCATATACTATATAAATGAAAATCACGCAGTTGTGGCAAAATCTATATCTTCCAGCATTTTGTAAATTTATAATATTTTTGACAAGTTTGGCGCATTCTCCAGTTTTCATCCTTTTTAAGTAGTACTTCCCCATACTTCCAAAAATGTAAGTCGGTCCAAATTCGACATTTTAAGGTTGAACAGGTTCTATAGAATCGAGAAAAATATATCGCCAGTCGTCTTGTACATATACAATATTTTTTCTGGATTTTGCGCATCCACCATTTTTTGTTGTGTTGCATATTGCCTTCTCCTGTTTCCTGTAGTGTGTATCTGAGTAAACCATATACTATATAAATGAAAATCACGCAGTTGTGGCAAAATCTATATCTTCCAGCATTTTGTAAATTTATAATATTTTTGACAAGTTTGGCGCATTCACCAGTTTTTATACTTTTTAAGTAGTACTTCCCCATACTTCCAAAAATGTAAGTCGGTCTAATTTTAACATTAAAAGGGTGAACAAGTTCTATAGAATCGAGAAAAATATATCGCCAGTCATCTTGTACATATACAATATTTTTCTAGACTTTGCGCATCCACCATTTTTTGCTGTGTTACATATTGCCTCCTCCTGTTTCCTGTAGTGTGTATCTGAGTAAACCATATACTATATAAATGAAAATCACGCAGTTGTGGCAAAATCTGCATCTTCAAGCATCTTGTAAATTTATGATATTTTTGACAAGTTTGGCGCATTTACCAGTTTTCATCCTTTTTAAGTAGTACTTCCCCATACTTCCAAAAATGTAAGTCGGTCTAATTTCGACATTAGAAAGGTGAACAAGTTCTATAAAATCGAGAAAAATATATCGCCAGTCGTCTTGTACATATACAATATTTTTTCTAGATTTTGCGCATCCACCATTTTTTGCTGTGTTACATATTGCTTTCTCCTGTTTCCTGTAGTGTGTATCTGAGTAAACCATATAATATATAAATGAAAATCACGCAG
Organism: Diaperis boleti; assembly: GCA_963583935.1. NCBI lineage: Eukaryota > Metazoa > Arthropoda > Insecta > Coleoptera > Tenebrionidae > Diaperis > Diaperis boleti. The sequence continues at coordinate 7,197,852 of OY757242.1, forward strand.
TTGTGGCAAAATCTGCAAGTTCAAGCATCTTGTAAATTTATGATATTTTTGACAAATTTGGCGCATTCACCAGTTTTTATCCTTTTTAAGTAGTACTTCCCCATACTTCCAAAAATGTAAGTCGGTCTAATTTTAACATTAAAAGGGTGAACAAGTTCTATAGAATCGAGAAAAATATATCGCCAGTCGTCTTGTACATATACAATATTTTTTCTAGATTTTGCGCATCCACCATTTTTTGCTGTGTTGCATATTGCTTTCTCCTGTTTCCTGTAGTGTGTATCTGAGTAAACTATATACTATATAAATGAAAATCACGCAGTGGTGGCAAGATCTATATCTTTCAGCATCTTGTAAATTTATAATATTTTTGACAAGTTTGGCGCATTCACCAGTTTTCATCCTTTTTAAGTAGTACTTCCCCATACTTCCAAAAATATAAGTCGGTCCAAATTCGACATTTTAAGGTTGAACAGGTTCTATAGAATCGAGAAAAATATATCGCCAGTCGTCTTGTACATATACAATATTTTTTCTATATTTTGCGCATCCACCATTTTTTGTTGTGTTGCATATTGCCTCCTCCTGTTTCCTGTAGTGTGTATCTGAGTAAACCATATACTATATAAATGAAAATCACGCAGTTGTGGCAAAATCTATATCTTCCAGCTTTTTGTAAATTTATAATATTTTTGACAAGTTTGGCGCATTCACCAGTTTTTATACTTTTTAAGTAGTACTTTCCATACTTCCAAAAATGTATGTCGGTCTAATTTTAACATTAAAAGGGTAAACAAGTTCTATAGAATCGAGAAAAATATATCGCCAGTCGTCTTGTACATATACAATATTTTTTCTAAATTTTGCGCATCCACCATTTTTTGCTGTGTTGCATATTGCCTCCTCCTGTTTCCCGTAGTGTGTATCTGAGTAAACCATATACTATATAAATGAAAATCACGCAGTTGTGGCAAAATCTATATCTACAAGCATTTTGTAAATTTATAATATTTTTGACAAGTTTGGCGCATTCACCAGTTTTCATCCTTTTTAAGTAGTACTTCCCCATACTTCCAAAAATGTAAGTCGGTCTAATTTCGACATTAGAAAGGTGAACAAGTTCTATAAAATCGAGAAAAATATATCGCCAGTCGTCTTGTACATATACAATATTTTTTCTAGATTTTGAGCATCCACCATTTTTTGCTGTGTTACATATTGCTTTCTCCTGTTTCCTGTAGTGTGTATCTGAGTAAACCATATAATATATAAATGAAAATCACGCAGTTGTGGCAAAATCTGCAAGTTCAAGCATCTTGTAAATTTATGATATTTTTGACAAATTTGGCGCATTCACCAGTTTTTATCCTTTTTAAGTAGTACTTCCCCATACTTCCAAAAATGTAAGTCGGTCTAATTTTAACATTAAAAGGGTGAACAAGTTCTATAGAATCGAGAAAAATATATCGCCAGTCGTCTTGTACATATACAATATTTTTTCTAGATTTTGCGCATCCACCATTTTTTGCTGTGTTGCATATTGCTTTCTCCTGTTTCCTGTAGTGTGTATCTGAGTAAACTATATACTATATAAATGAAAATCACGCAGTGGTGGCAAGATCTATATCTTTCAGCATCTTGTAAATTTATAATATTTTTGACAAGTTTGGCGCATTCACCAGTTTTCATCCTTTTTAAGTAGTACTTCCCCATACTTCCAAAAATATAAGTCGGTCCAAATTCGACATTTTAAGGTTGAACAGGTTCTATAGAATCGAGAAAAATATATCGCCAGTCGTCTTGTACATATACAATATTTTTTCTATATTTTGCGCATCCACCATTTTTTGTTGTGTTGCATATTGCCTCCTCCTGTTTCCTGTAGTGTGTATCTGAGTAAACCATATACTATATAAATGAAAATCACGCAGTTGTGGCAAAATCTATATCTTCCAGCTTTTTGTAAATTTATAATATTTTTGACAAGTTTGGCGCATTCACCAGTTTTTATACTTTTTAAGTAGTACTTTCCATACTTCCAAAAATGTATGTCGGTCTAATTTTAACATTAAAAGGGTAAACAAGTTCTATAGAATCGAGAAAAATATATCGCCAGTCGTCTTGTACATATACAATATTTTTTCTAAATTTTGCGCATCCACCATTTTTTGCTGTGTTGCATATTGCCTCCTCCTGTTTCCCGTAGTGTGTATCTGAGTAAACCATATACTATATAAATGAAAATCACGCAGTTGTGGCAAAATCTATATCTACAAGCATTTTGTAAATTTATAATATTTTTGACAAGTTTGGCGCATTCACCAGTTTTCATTCTTTTTAAGTGGTACTTCACCATACTTCCAAAAATGTGAGTCAGTCCGAATTCGACATTATAAGGATCAACAAGATCTATAGGTTCCAGAAATATATCGCCAGTCGTCTTGAACATATACAACATTTTTTCTAGATTTTGCGCATCCACCATTTTTTCCTGTGTTACATATTGCTTTCTCCTGTTTCTTGTAGTATGTGTATCTGATTAAACTATATACTATATAAACGAAAATTACGCAGTTGTGGCAAAATCTGCATCTTCAAGCATCTTGTAAACTTATAATATTTTTGACAAGTTTGGCGCATCATCCAGTTTTCGTCCTTTTTACGCACTGCTTCCTCATACTTCCAAGAACGTAAGTCGGTCCAAATTCGACATTACAAGATTGAACAAGACCCATGGGTTCCAGAAATTTTATCTCCGGTCTTCTAATAAATATACAATTTTTTGTTCAAATTTTGCGCATCCACCATTTTTAGCTGTTTTACATTTTGCGTTCTCCTGTTTCCTGTAGTTTGTATCTGAGTAAATTCCATACTATATAAATGAAAATCACGAAATTGTAGTAAAATCTGCAGCTTCAAACAACTTTTACATTTTTTAGTTTTTTTGATCAATTTGGCGCATCCACCACTTTTCATCTTTTTTACGTACTGCTTCCTCATACTTCCAAGAATGCAAAATCGGTCCAAATTTGACATTACAATGTTGAACAAGACCCATGGGTCCCAGAAATATTATCTCCGGCCGTCCAATAAATATACAATTTTTTTTCAGATTTTGCGCATCCACCATTTTTTGATGTTTTACATTTTGCGTTCTCCTGTTTCCTGTAGTTTGTATCTGAGTAAACTATATACTATATAAATGAAAATCACGCAATTTTGGTAAAATCCGCAGCTTCAAACATCTTGTAATTTTTTTAGTATTTTTGACCATTTTGGCGCATCCACCAGTTGTCATGCTTTTTATGTACAAATTCGACATGACAAGGTCGAACAAGACAGGCAAATTGTTGTATCTTGTGCTAAAATAACAAAGCCGTACCATAACAAAGACGCCTCATAATTGAACATTGCACAGAAACTCTCATTTTTTCTCTCCGTTAATAATGACGCCGCAGAAATTCGAAACTTCTCCTCGGAATGCGATTCGGTAAAGTTACAGAGGCGAACTTCGCTAGACCAAGAGAGATTTAATAAATCTGTAATAATCCTCTTGTTTCACGACGTTATTTATTGTCTTTTTTCGGGTCTATTGGGAAGAGTTTTATTGCGAGTCAGCAGTGAAATGTGATAATTTTTTGGGTCGTAAACAAGATGTAATTTCCGGCTTTATTTCTTCGGATGTTAATAGTTTTTTTAACGGGCGAGCACAAACAACGACAGGCAGACTGTAACGATGTTGTTTATTTGACATAATAATTTTGGTAATTTTAATGCTCAGTTATTAGACCAGTGATCTTCTAATTTCCTGCGGCAGTGAGAAAAATCCCCCAAATCAAGATAACGTCGAGTCTTGGAAAGTCGATCAGAACAGGATAATTTAGCAGTTAAGAGATAAAGTTTAAAACTCGAAATCAAGCGCAATCAAGCAGAAAAAGCATTAAAAGCTTCAGTAATGCCATTACACTTGCAGTGAACGTGGAGAGTGCTAAGTGTCTAATGGTGGTAGTTCCGGTCTTCAGTGGCGGTAATAGCAACATTTTAAATCAAACTAAAAACGAATGTTGCATTTTCTGATGGGAAACAACCTGCAAATTATCCTTATAACAGGGAGCTGTAATTCCCCCAAAAGGCGAGTATCCAATTTCAAACATTTTTTAATCAAAACTCACCCGCCGCTCCCTTTGTGACAACCCGTTAATTGGTGCAACGTGCCCAATTAGCCCAAAAAGGTTCAAACGGTATTTATTTTAGATTAGTACCTACATATTTAACTACCGATCAAATATTTTTTCACACAATTAGTGTCACTCCAATACATCCGCACAAAAGCATAATTTCGAATTTAAATGTCGATTTATTATTGCAGAAATTTTGCGAATGCACACCAAAAACGTTTTTCATTCGCATCCAAAATAAACACTAAAAGGGAACGCGTTTAATGCGAAGCTTGTGTTCACCCATTGAAAGCAAATCCAGTTGGTGATGATGCAGACTATGACGGAATTTTGATTAAAAATTTGGTGGTAGCACGTGGATTTTTTTATTTATAAAATCCTACGACATCCGAATATTTAAGCAACCCTTCAGATATTCAACAGGTTTTCGGCAGTGAGCCCGCGAGTGATTAATTTAGGTAGTTCTGAAATAGTTGTGTAATTTATGTAAATTATAAAAACGATTCAGACAAACAGAACGCCCTTACGAAATCCTTTATCTATTTGGGACTGCGTTATAAATAATTGAATTAATTTGTGTCATGCCCGTATTAACAGCCTCGTTTCGGACGCCGATAAAATTATTTTGTCCAATTACAGCCATCAATTATAAAATGAAATTCGAATAGTGGAGAACTCGCCAATTGTTATTTGTTAATTTGTTGATGACTGCCGTAATGAAATTTTATTGCGTTTAGATGGAATTTAAACGGCAATTATTGAGATCGGACGAAAACTTTTCGTCTGAAACTTGTAGTCGTTTGTCTTCGGTAACGAAATGTCAATATAGCTGAGATTAATGTTGTTGTAGTGTGGCTTTTCGCCTTTATTTTGTAACGGAGGGGATGTGACGGACATGCATTTTTCAAAAGGACACTAAATTTGGATTTAATACACGTTTTGTTATGAGCGAATAGTAAGTGCGCAGTATTTCAAATCGAGTTTTTAATAAATGAGGATAAAACGAATTAACGTTGCGTCATTTAGTGACCGGGAAATAATTTGCTAATATTAAAACTTACCAGCCAAGTTGCCTGAAGTGTGAGTCCGACCTGAACAATAAAAAAAAAAGTGTTAAATATAAAACGATGGCAGCCACGTTTATGAGATGACGCCGACAGAACACCTGCTTTAATACCAACGGTAAAATCTGAATGATTAACTGAGCCTTTTACATAGAATATAAAATATAAAGAAGTTACTTGTATTTCCGTTGACTCAAACACGCGACACGTGGTTTGGAAGCTGCTACCGTCGCAGACTCGTAAGAGGAATTATTGAATTGATCACACAACTTTAAACAATATGGAAAACCGTGGTGCAAATAAAATCGGATTTAACAAATTTTAAGAATATGATGAGATTGTTGCGAAGAACTTTGTTGTCTTGTTGCGAAATTTCTGAACGAATCTGTGATCCTTTCAATTCTCAAAGCTGGATTTTTTAGGAATGGAAGCTAATGCCCTAAATACATTAAATTCGAATTCGTTAAAAAATGGTCCTGTGCAAAAAAAAATCTAGTCAATTACGTGATACATGGTTCAGTTTTCTTCAATTTTCCCTGTCCTCTTCTCTACATTTACTTCACTTTTATCTGCATCACGTGTTGCTGCATCGGTCGGTATTACAGGAATCCCGCAAAATTACTTAACTACACCGACAGTTTACAAACTAAATAACTCCACCACGGCGAACCGATTTTGTAACACTGTCAGTACTAAAAAAAAACAGTTTCCGTTAAATTATTCATCAATTTTTCCTAATCTAGAACTTAGTTACCTGTGAAATTTATAGAGTACTTTTGTTTCAAATTACTTGTGAATGCAGATTGACCAATGGGGCCATTACTCAAAATACATTCAAAAACATCAGAAATCGAAAAACTACATTTGAGATAGATTCAAAGAGACTACTTTCCACACTACACTCCCGAGTATATGGAACACCCAATTTATATGGTCATCGCAACAAATTGTTCATATTTCACAAGTAGCATTGCCTGGCAATGTATAAACTAAGTTAAATAAATAAGCAAATTTTCTAGTACGAATAAACAAGCAAGTTTTACAAAACGATGACGGCCACGTTTATGAGATGACGCCGACAGAACACCTGCTTTAATACCAACGGTAAAATCTGAATGATTTAACTGAGCCTTTTATATAGAGTATAAAATATAAAGAAGCTACTTGTATTTCCGGTGACTTAAACACGCGACACGTGGTTTGGAAGCTGCTACCCTCACAGACTCGTAAGAGGAATTATTGAGTTGATCACACAACTTTAAACAATATGGAAAACTGTGGTGCAAATAAAATCGGATTTAACAAATTTTAAGAAAATGATGAGATTGTTGCAAGGAAGTTTGTTTTGTGGTTGCGAAATTTTTGAACGATTCTGTGGGCCTTTCAATTCTCAAAGCTAGATTTTTTAGGAATGGAAGCTAATGCCCTAAATACATTAAATCCGAATTCGTTGAAAAATCGTCCTGTGCATAATAACAATTCTAGTGAATTACGTGATACATGGTTCAGTTTTCTTCAATTTTCCCTGTTCTCTTCTCTATATTTACGTCACTTTCATCTGCATCGCGTGTTGTTGCATCGGTCGGTATTACAGGAATCCTGCAAAATTACTTAACTACACCGACAGTTTACAAACTGAATAACTCCACCACGGCGAAGCGATTTTGTAACGCTGTCAGTACTAAAAAAAAACAGTTTCCGTTAAATTATTCATAAATTTTTCCTAATCTAGAACTTAGTTATCTGTGAAATTTATAAAGTAATTTTGTTTAAAATTACTTGTGAATGCAGATTGACCAATGGAGCCATTACTCAAAACACATTCAAAAACATCAGAAATCGAAAATCATCATTTTAAATAGTTTCAAGGAGACTACTTTCTACACTACACTCGCGAGTATATAGAACACCTAATTTATATGGTCATCGCAACAAATTGATCATATTTCACAAATAGCATTGCCTGGCAATATTTAAACTAAGTTTAATAAATAAGCAAATTTTCTGGTACGAATAAACAAGCAAGTTTTACAAAACGATGACGGCCACGTTTATGAGATGACGCCGACAGAACACCTGCTTTAATACCAACGGTAAAATCTCAATGCTTTAAATGAGACATTTATATAGAATATAAAATATAAAGAAGTTACTTGTTTTTCCGGTGACTCAAACACACGATACGTGGTTTGGGAGCTGCTACTGTCGCAGACTCGTAAGAGGAATTATTGAATTGATCACACAACTTTAAAGAATATGGAAAACCGTGGAGCAAATAAAATCGGATTCAACAAATTCTAAGAAAATGATGAGATTGTTGCGAAGAACTTTGTTGTCTTGTTGCGAAATTTCTGAACGAATCTGTGATCCTTTCAATTCTCAAAGCTGGATTTTTTAGGAATGGAAGCTAATGCCCTAAATACATTAAATCTGAATTCGTTGAAAAATCGTCCTGTGCAAAAATAACAATTCTAGTGAATTACGTGATACATGGTTCAGTTTTCTTCAATTTTCCCTGTTCTCTTCTCTATATTTACTTCACTTTCATCTGCATCACGTGTTGCTGCATCGGTCGGTATTACAGGAATCCCGCAAAATTACTTAACTACACCGACAGTTTACAAACTAAATAACTCCACCACGGCGAAGCGATTTTGTAACGCTGTCAGTACTAAAAAAAACAGTTTCCGTTAAATTATTCATCAATTTTTCCTAATCTAGAACTTAGTTACCTGTGAAATTTATAGAGTACTTTTTTTTCAAATTACTTGTGAATGCAGATTGACCAATGGGGCCATTACTCAAAATACATTCAAAAACATCAGAAATCGAAAAACTGCATTTGAAATAGATTCAAAGAGACTACTTTCCACACTACACTCGCGAGTATATAGAACACCCAATTTATATGGTCATCGCAACAAATTGTTCATATTTCACAAGTTGCATTGCCCGGCAATATTTAAACTAAGTTTAATAAATAAGCAAATTTTCTGGTACGAATAAACAAGCAAGTTTTACAAAACGATGACGGCCACGTTTATGAGATGACGCCGACAGAACACCTGCTTTAATACCAACGGTAAAATCTGAATGATTTAACTGAGCCTTTATATAGAATATAAAATATAAAGAAGTTACTTGTATTTCCGGTGATTCAAACACGCGACGCGTGGTTTGGTGGCTGTTACCCTCACAGACTCGTAAGAGGAATTATTGAATTGATCACACAACTTTAAACAATATGGAAAACCGTGGTGCAAGTAAAATCGGATTTAACAAATTTTAAGAAAATGATGAGATTGTTGCGAAGAACTTTGTTGTCTTGTTGCGAAATTTTTGAACGAATCTGTGATCCCTTCAATTCTCAAAGCTGGATTTTTTAGGAATGGAAGCTAATGCCCTAAATACATTAAATCTGAATTCGTTGAAAAATCGTCCTGTGCAAAAATAACAATTCTAGTGAATTACGTGATACATGGTTCAGTTTTCTTCAATTTTCCCTGTTTTCTTCTCTATATTTACTTCACTTTCATCTGCATCACGTGTTGCTGCATCGGTCGGTATTACAGGAATCCCGCAAAATTACTTAACTACACCGACAGTTTACAAACTAAATAACTCCACCACGGCGAAGCGATTTTGTAACGCTGTCAGTACTAAAAAAAAAGTTTCCGTTAAATTATTCATCAATTTTTCCTAATCTAGAACTTAGTTAACTGTGAAATTTATAAAGTAATTTTGTTTAAAATTACTTGTGAATGCAGATTGACCAATGGAGCCATTCCTCAAAACACATTCAAAAACATCAGAAATCGAAAAACTGCATTTGAAATAGATTCAAAGAGACTACTTTCCACACTACACTCGCGAGTATATGGAACATCCAATTTATATGGTCATCGCAACAAATTGTTCATATTTCACAAGTAGCATTGACTGGCAATATTTAAACTAAGTTTAATAAATAAGCAAATTTTCTGGTGCGAATAAACAAGCAAGTTTTACAAAATGATGACGGCCACGTTTATGAGATGACGCCGACAGAACACCTGCTTTAATACCAACGGTAAAATCTGATTGATTTAACTGAGCCTTTTACATAGAATATAAAATATAAAGGAGTTACTTGTATTTCCGGTGACTCAAACACGCGACACGTGGTTTGGAAGCTGCTACCGTCGCAGACTCATAAGAGGAATTATTAAAGTGATCACACAACTTTAAACAATATGGAAAACCGTGGTGCAAATAAAATCGGATTTAACAAATTTTAAGGAAATGATGAGCTTGTTGCGAAGAACTTTGTTGTCTTGTTGCGAGATTTTTGAACGATTCTGTGGGCCTTTCAATTCTCATAGCTAGAGTTTTCGGGAATGGAAGCTAATGCCCTAAATACATTAAATCTGAATTCGTTGAAAAATCGTCCTGTGCAAAAGTAACAATTCTAGTCGATTAGGTGATACATGTTTCAGTTTTCTTCAATTTTCCCTGTTCTCTGCTCTATATTTACGTCACTTTCATCTGCATCACGTGTTGTTGCATCGGTCGGTATTACAGGAATCCTGCAAAATTACTTAACTGCACCGACAGTTTACAAACTAGATAACTCCACCACGGCGAAGCGATTTTGTAGCGCTGTCAGTACTAAAAAAAAAACAGTTTCCGTTAAATCATTCATCAATTTTTCCTAATCTAGAACTTAGTTATCTGTGAAATTTATAAAGTAATTTTGTTTAAAATTACTTGTCAATGCAGATTGACCAATGGAGCCATTACTCAAAACACATTCAAAAACATCAGAAATCGAAAATCATCATTTTAAATAGATTCAGGGAGACTACTTTCTACACTACACTCGCGAGTATATGGAACACCCGATTTATATGGTAATCGCAACAAATTGTTCATATTTCACAAGTAGCATTGTCTGGCAATATTTAAACTAAGTTTAATAAATAAGCAAATTTTCTGGTACGAATAAACAAGCAAGTTTTACAAAACGATGACGGCCACGTTTATGAGATGACGCCGACAGAACACCTGCTTTAATACCAACGGTAAAATCTCAATGCTTTAAATGAGACATTTATATAGAATATAAAATATAAAGAAGTTACTTGTTTTTCCGGTGACTCAAACACGCGACACGTGGTTTGGAAGCTGCTACCGTCGCAGACTCGTAAGAGGAATTATTGAATTGATCACACAAATTTAAACAATATGGAAAACCGTGGTGCAAATAAAATCGGATTTAACACATTTTAAGAAAATGATGAGATTGTTGCGAAGAACTTTGTTGTCTTGTTGCGAAATTTCTGAACGAATCTGTGATCCTTTCAATTCTCAAAGCTAGATTTTTTAGGAATGGAAGCTAATGCCCTAAATACATTAAATCCGAATTCGTTGAAAAATCGTCCTGTGCATAAATAACAATTCTAGTGAATTACGTGATACATGGTTCAGTTTTCTTCAATTTTCCCTGTCCTCTTCTCTATATTTACTTCACTTTCATCTGCATCACGTGTTGCTGCATCGGTCGGTATTACAGGAAACCCGAAAAATTACTTAACTACACCGACAGTTTACAAACTAAATAACTCCACCACGGCGAACCGATTTTGTAACGCTGTCAGTACTAAAAAAAACAGTTTCCATTCAATTATTCATCAAATTTTTCTAATCTAGAACTTAGTTACCTGTGAAATTTATAGAGTACTTTTTTTTCAAATTACTTGTGAATGCAGATTGACCAATGGGGCCATTACTCAAAATACATTCAAAAACATCAGAAATCGAAAAACTGCATTTGAAATAGATTCAAAGAGACCACTTTCCACACCACACTCGCGAGTATATGGAACACCCGATTTATATGGTCATCGCAACAAATTGTTCATATTTCACAAGTAGCATTGTCTGGCAATATTTAAACTAAGTTTAATAAATTAGAAAATTTTCTGGTACGAATAAACAAGCAAGTTTTACAAAACGATGACAGCCACGTTTATGAGATGACGCCGACAGAACACCTGCTTTAATACCAACGGTAAAATCTGAATGATTAACTGAGCCTTTTACATAGAATATAAAATATAAAGAAGTTACTTGTATTTCCGTTGACTCAAACACGCGACACGTGGTTTGGAAGCTGCTACCATCGCAGACTCGTAAGAGGAATTATTGAATTGATCACACAACTTTAAACAATATGGAAAACCGTGGTGCAAATAAAATCGGATTTAACAAATTTTAAGAAAATGATGAGATTGTTGCGAAGAACTTTGTTGTCTTGTTGCGAGATTTTTGAGCGATTCTGTGGGCCTTTTAATTCTCAAAGCTGGATTTTTTAGGAATGGAAGCTAATGCCCTAAATACATTAAATCCGAATTCGTTAAAAAATAGTCCTGTGCAAAAAAAAATCTTGTGAATTACGTGATACATGGTTCAGTTTTCTTCAATTTTTCCTGTCTTCTTCTCTACATTTACTTCACGTTTATTTGCATCACGTGTTGCTGCATCGGTCGGTATTACAGGAATCCCGCAAAATTACTTAACTACACCGACAATTTACAAACTGGAAAAACTCCACCACGGTGAAGCGATTTTGTAACGCTGTCAGTACTAAAAAACAGTTTCCGTTAAATTATTCATCAATTTTTCCTGATCTAGAACTCAGAGATCTGTGAAATTTATAGAGTACTTTTGTTTTAAATTATTCGTGAATGCAGATTGACCAATGAAAGCGTTACTCAAAACACACTAAAAAACATCAGAAATCAAAAAACACATGCATCATATTTCACAAATAGCATGGAGTGGCAATATTTAAACTAAGTTTAATAAATAATTAAGTTTCACAAAACGACGTCGGCCACGTTTGTGAGATGACGCCGGCAGAACACCTGGTTTAATAGCAGCGGTAGAGTCTGAATGATTTAACTGAGACATTTGTATAGAATATCAGAAATATAAAGAAGTTACTTGTATTTCCGGTGACTCATACACGCGACACGTGGTTTTGGACGCTGCTTCCGTCGCAGTCTCGTAAAGGCAATAATTGAATTGTTCACACTACTTTAAATAATATGGAAACCCGTGGTGCAAATAAAATCAGATTTAACAAATTTTAAGAAAATTATTAGCTTGTTGCAAAGAACTTTGTTGTCTTGTTGCGAGATTTTTGAGCGATTCTGTGGGCCTTTTAATTCTCAACGCTAGAGTTTTCAGGAATGGAAGCTAATGCCCCAAATGCATTAAATCCGAATTCGTTAATAAATGGTTCCGTGCAAAAAATAAATTCTAGTGAATTATGTGATACATGGTTCAGTTTTTTTTTTCAATTTTACCTGTCCTCTTCTCTACATTTACTTCACGTTTATCTGCGTCACGTGTTGCTGCATCGGTCGGTATTACAGGAATCTCGCAAAATTTGTTAACTACACCGACAGTTTACAAACTCAATAACTCCACCACGGCGAAGCGACTTCGTAACGCGATCAGTACTAAACAAAAAGAGTTCCCGTTAAATTATTATTAATCAATTTTTCCTGATCTAGAACTCAGAGATCTGTGAAATTTATAGAGTACTTTTGTTTCAAATTATTTGTGATTGCAGATTGACCAATGAAAGCGTTACTCAAAACGCATTAAAAAAACATCAGAAATCGGAAAACAAATGCATCATATTTCACAAATGGCATGGACTGGCAATATTTAAACTAAGTTTAATAAATAATGAAGTTTCACAAAACGATGACAGCCACGTTTATGAGATGACGCCGGCAGAACACCTGGTTTAATAGCCGCGGTAGAATCTGAATGATTTAACTGAGACATTTGTATAGAACATCAAAAATATAAAGAAGTTACTTGTATTTCCGGTGACTCAAACACGCGACACGTGGTTTTGGACGCTGCTTCCGTCGCAGTCTCGTAAAGGCAATAATTGAATTGATCACACTACTTCAAATAATATGGAAACCCGTGGTGCAAATAAAATCAGATTTAACAAATTTTAAGAAAATGATGAGATTTTTGCCAAGAACTTTGTTGTCTTGTTGCGAGATTTTTTAGCGATTCTGTGGGGCTTTCATATCTCACAGCTAGAGTTGTCAGGAATGAAAGCTAATGCCCCAAATACATTAAATCCGAATTCGTTAAAAAATGGTTCTGTTTAAAAAAAAAATCTAGTCAATTACGTGATACATGGTTCAGTTTTCTTCAATTTTCCCTGTTCTCTTCTCTATATTTACTTCACTTTCATCTGCATCACGTGTTGCTGCATCGGTCGGTATTACAGGAATCCCGCAAAATTACTTAACTACACCGACAGTTTACAAACTAAATAACTCCACCACGGCGAAGCGATTTTGTAACGCTGTCAGTACTAAAAAAAAACAGTTTCCGTTAAATTCTTCATCAATTTTTCCTAATCTAGAACTTAGTTAACTGTGAAATTTATAAAGTAATTTTGTTTAAAATTACTTGTGAATGCAGATTGACCAATGGAGCCATTACTCAAAACAAATTCAAAAACATCAGAAACGAAAATCATCATTTTAAATAGTTTCGAGGAGACTACTTTCTACACTACACTCGCGAGTATATAGAACACCTAATTTATATGGTCATCGCAACAAATTGATCATATTTCACAAACAGCATTGCCTGGCAATATTTAAACTAAGTTTAATAAATAAGCAAATTTTCTGGTACGAATAAACAAGCAAGTTTTACAAAACGATGACGGCCACGTTTATGAGATGACGCCGACAGAACACCTGCTTTAATACCAACGGTAAAATCTCAATGCTTTAAATGAGACATTTATATAGAATATAAAATATAAAGAAGTTACTTGTTTTTCCGGTGACTCAAACACACGACACGTGGTTTGGGAGCTGCTACTGTCGCAGACTCGTAAGAGGAATTATTGAATTGATCACACAACTTTAAAGAATATGGAAAACCGTGGAGCAAATAAAATCGGATTCAACAAATTCTAAGAAAATGATGAGATTGTTGCGAAGAACTTTGTTGTCTTGTTGCGAAATTTCTGAACGAATCTGTGATCCTTTCAATTCTCAAAGCTGGATTTTTTAGGAATGGAAGCTAATGCCCTAAATACATTAAATCTGAATTCGTTGAAAAATCGTCCTGTGCAAAAATAACAATTCTAGTGAATTACGTGATACATGGTTCAGTTTTCTTCAATTTTCCCTGTTCTCTTCTCTATATTTACTTCACTTTCATCTGCATCACGTGTTGCTGCATCGGTCGGTATTACAGGAATCCCGCAAAATTACTTAACTACACCGACAGTTTACAAACTAAATAACTCCACCACGGCGAAGCGATTTTGTAACGCTGTCAGTACTAAAAAAAAACAGTTTCCGTTAAATTATTCATCAATTTTTCCTAATCTAGAACTTAGTTAACTGTGAAATTTATAAAGTAATTTTGTTTAAAATTACTTGTGAATGCAGATTGACCAATGGAGCCATTACTCAAAACACATTCAAAAACATCAGAAATCGAAAAACTGCATTTGAAATAGATTCAAAGAGACTACTTTCCACACTACACTCGCGAGTATATGGAACATCCAATTTATATGGTCATCGCAACAAATTGTTCATATTTCACAAGTAGCATTGACTGGCAATATTTAAACTAAGTTTAATAAATAAGCAAATTTTCTGGTACGAATAAACAAGCAAGTTTTACAAAACGATGACGGCCACGTTTATGAGATGACGCCGACAGAACACCTGCTTTAATACCAACGGTAAAATCTGAATGATTTAACTGAGCCTTTTACATAGAATATAATATATAAAGAAGTTATTTGTATTTCCGGTGACTCAAACACGCGACACGTGGTTTGGAAGCTGCTACCGTCGCAGACTCGTAAGAGGAATTATTGAATTGATCACACAACTTTAAACAATATGGAAAACCGTGGTGCAAATAAAATCGGATTTAACAAATTTTAAGAATATGATGAGATTGTTGCGAAGAACTTTGTTGTCTTGTTGCGAAATTTCTGAACGAATCTGTGATCCTTTCAATTCTCAAAGCTAGATTTTTTAGGAATGGAAGCTAATGCCCTAAATACATTAAATCTGAATTCGTTGAAAAATCGTCCTGTGCAAAAATAACAAGTCTAGTGAATTACGTGATACATGGTTCAGTTTTCTTCAATTTTCCCTGTTCTCTTCTCTATATTTACTTCACTTTCATCTGCATCACGTGTTGCTGCATCGGTCGGTATTACAGGAATTCCGCAAAATTATTTAACTACACCGACAGTTTACAAACTGAATAACTCCACCACGGCGAAGCGATCTTGTAACGCTGTCAGTACTAAAAAAAAAACAGTTTCCGTTAAATTATTCATCAATTTTTAATAATCTAGAACTCAGTTGTCTGTGAAATTTATAAAGTAATTTTGTTTAAAATTACTTGTGAATGCAGATTGACCAATGGAGCCATTACTCAAAACACATTCAAAAACATCAGAAATCAAAAAACTGCATTTTAAATAGATTCAAAGAGACCACTTTCCACACTACACTCGCGAGTATATAGAACACACAATTTATATGGTCATCGCAACAAATTGTTCATATTTCACAAGTACCATTGTCTGGCAATATTTAAACTAAGTATAATAAATAAGCAAATTTTCTGGTACGAATAAACAAGCAAGTTTTACAAAACGATGACGGCCACGTTTATGAGATGACGCCGACAGAACACCTGCTTTAATACCAACGGTAAAATCTCAATGCTTTAAATGAGACATTTATATAGAATATAAAATATAAAGAAGTTACTTGTTTTTCCGGTGACTCAAACACACGACACGTGGTTTGGGAGCTGCTACTGTCGCAGACTCGTAAGAGGAATTATTGAATTGATCACACAACTTTAAAGAATATGGAAAACCGTGGAGCAAATAAAATCGGATTCAACAAATTCTAAGAAAATGATGAGATTGTTGCGAAGAACTTTGTTGTCTTGTTGCGAAATTTCTGAACGAATCTGTGATCCTTTCAATTCTCAAAGCTAGATTTTTTAGGAATGGAAGCTAATGCCCTAAATACATTAAATCCGAATTCGTTGAAAAATCGTCCTGTGCATAATAACAATTCTAGTGAATTACGTGATACATGGTTCAGTTTTCTTCAATTTTCCCTGTTCTCTTCTCTATATTTACTTCACTTTCATCTGCATCACGTGTTGCTGCATCGGTCGGTATTACAGGAATCCCGCAAAATTACTTAACTACACCGAGAGTTTACAAACTAAATAACTCCACCACGGCGAACCGATTTTGTAACGCTGTCAGTACTAAAAAAAACAGTTTCCGTTCAATTATTCATCAATTTTTCCTAATCTAGAACTTAGTTACCTGTGAAATTTATAGAGTACTTTTTTTTCAAATTACTTGTGAATGCAGATTGACCAATGGGGCCATTACTCAAAATACATTCAAAAACATCAGAAATCGAAAAACTGCATTTGAAATAGATTCAAAGAGACTACTTTCCACACTACACTCGCGAGTATATGGAACATCCAATTTATATGGTCATCGCAACAAATTGTTCATATTTCACAAGTAGCATTGTCTGGCAATATTTAAACTAAGTTTAATAAATAAGCAAATTTTCTGGTACGAATAAACAAGCAAGTTTTACAAAACGATGACGGCCACGTTTATGAGATGACGCCGACAGAACACCTGCTTTAATACCAACGGTAAAATCTGAATGATTTAACTGAGCCTTTTACATAGAATATAAAATATAAAGAAGTTATTTGTATTTCCGGTGACTCAAACACGCGACACGTGGTTTGGAAGCTGCTACCGTCGCAGACTCGTAAGAGGAATTATTGAATTGATCACACAACTTTAAACAATATGGAAAACCGTATTGCAAGTAAAATCGGATTTAACAAATTTTAAGAAAATGATGAGATTGTTGCGAAGAACTTTGTTGTCTTGTTGCGAAATTTCTGAACGAATCTGTGATCCTTTCAATTCTCAAAGATAGATTTTTTAGGAATCGAAGCTAATGCCCTAAATACATTAAATCCGAATTCGTTGAAAAATCGTCCTTTGCAAAAAAAAACTAGTTTTAATAGTGACTTAATAACACCGACAGTTTACAAACCAGAAAAACTCCGCCACGGCGAAACGATTCCGCACCGCGATCAGTGCTTCATTAAGTTAGAGCAACTTTTAAACGACGTCAGTTAGTTATAATTTAATATTGGAAACATGAATTAAAATTTCACGAGCCTTATCTTCTTTGTTCGCGGAGCCGGCAAGCTGCCGCAAATTCACGTCATTTATAAATCCGGGCAGGATAATCCGCGACTTTTTGGTATTACATATTAATCAGCAGCTTAATGGCGGTTATCTTTGCGGTGCTCGCGGCGGCGGCTGCATCGTATCGCGAGAAATAAACAACAAAGTTGCGGGGGCGGCGACGACGGGGCTTCTTAGGTGTGAGTTCGTTCTCGTTAGAGGTGCGGGAAACTTTAATCGACGGGCTGCGAGATGCTCGAGCGAAACGTGTTCTGCTGTTATCGGCACGTGTAGTAACTGTGTGTTCTTTTTCAGGTAAGTCCGCTCGGTGGTGTGAATTGGAATTGGTGAATTTTCTGGTAAGTAAGGACGAGTGCGTACAAGTAATGGAATTGCTATTCTACTGTGGTGACATTCAAAATTGCGAGATTATTCAAATAAAACTAGTTTTAACTTATAGGGCAACCTAGAGTTGAAAATCCCTTTGAAACGCGCCTTAACCGCATTTTATTAAAAACCCCCCACATGCGGGGCCCTGGTCGGCATGAAATGAAATTTAATGACTGTAATTCAAAATGTATCGTTATACCAAATTTGTCTTTGCTCCAACAAAATTAGTGGCATTTTCGGAATATATTTCAACTGTTCTATCTCTACGTCCGGAAAATCTGCGAAAAGTATTTTATAGAGGCTCTGAACTCCTCCGCAATATGTTTTTTATTTTAATGAGTTTTTGAGACGTCCGCCGGCTCTAATTATTCAATCTGAATGCAGACTCAATTACACTGCCATTTAGAGATTTTTTTGCCCCATGGAGATCCACTTCGCCCGATCTAAAAACTCCGACTTTCGCTTTCCAAACAACCAGCGTAACATATCGGAATTTACTCCTGACAATGACGACTGCCGCGATCAATTAACGTTTATCCCATCGGCTTATAATCAAGCCCTTAATCTCCTCCCAGACGTAATCTGCGATTTTCCAATTAACACTAACCGTCATCTCGGCCCGGTATCACACAAAAACGTGTCCTTGAATCCCTCCCCGTGCTTCCAGACAATAAAATTGGACGTGCCTTCTATTGAAAATTCCCCATTAACTCCTCACGAGATCGCCTAATGCCGGCGTTTATCATAATACGCAGCCCCGGTAACCCTGTTCTTGCGCCGAGATGCGACGCCGATATTGGGTATTATGTTTTGCGAATACATCCGGAAACGGACCTGAATTTTGATGAAGCTTTGAAATTTATGAGAGGTTTTTTATCAAGCCGGGATTAGTCGGAGTGTAACGAAATGAATACTGGAATTAAACAATAAAAGCGTGGGAGACAAGGCAAAAAATGGGCTCAATATTCGTGAAATTACAAATTCTAGATGGAATTTTGTCTTCGTCGGAATGTCCCAATATTGGGATATAACTTCAATAGAGCTAATCGTGCACATGGAGCGGGTGAGAATATTGATAATGCATTCTATTTATTTATTGCCGTTTGCACAAACGGAACCATATGGTTTCAATTTGGTCTTCTTTCCGAATATTTTGTGTACACAGAATATACATTAATGATAATATAATCGGTAGTATAATCGTTTCCACAATAAATGAATAAATAATAAATACGTTTTTTTATCATTCATATCGCGATAAACCATAGACTACACCTGATTCATTCTATAAGCTCTCGACAATCAAAATGCCGTTTAAAACAAATTTTTAGCTATTCGTAAATTATTAGCCACCAATACATTCAGGAATTTGTCAATAAAAAAACAGAACCTAGGCGAAACCTAGTTCATGCTATAAGCTCTCGACAATAAAAATACAGCAACGCCAAATCGCACTCTTAGAAAACGACCTAGACGAAACCTAGTGCATTCTATATGCTGTGAACAATAAAAATACAGTAACGCCTAGTTACTCTAGGTTTGAAACAACTTTTTTGCGATATGTAAATTATTAGCCTCCAATACATTCAGAAATTTGTCAATAAAAAAAAAACAGAACCTAGACGAAACCTAGTTCATGCTATAAGCTCTCGAGAATAAAAATACAGCAACGCCAAATCGCAATCTTAGAAAACGACCTAGACCAGACCTATTTCATTCTATATGCTGTGAACAATAAAAATACAGTAACGCCTAGTTACTCTAGGCCTGAAACAATTTTTTCGCGGTTTGTAAATTATTATCCACCAGTACATTCAGGAATCTCAATTAAAAAAAAAAAACAGAACCTAGACGAAACCTAGTTCATGCTATACGCTCTCGACAATAAAAATACAGCAACGCCAAATCGCACTCTTAGAAAACGACCTAGACGGAACCTGGTTCATTCTATATGCTGTGAACAATAAAAATACAGTAACGAATAGTTACTCTAGGTTTGATACAAATTTTTTGCGATTTGTAAATTATTAGCCACCAATACATTCAGGAATCTCAATTAAGAAAAAACAGAACCTAGACGAAACCTAGTTCATGCTGTAAGCTCTCGACAATAAAAATACAGCAACGCCAAATCGCACTCTTGGAAAACGACCTAGACCAAACCTAGTTCATTCTATATGCTGTCAACAATAAAAATACAGTAACGCCTATTTACTCTAGGTCTGAAACAATGTTTTCGCGGTTTGTAAATTATTAGCCACCAATACATTCAGGAATCTCAATTAAGAAAAAACAGAACCTAGACGAAACCTAGTTCATGCTGTAAGCTCTCGACAATAAAAATACAGCAACGCCTAATCGCAGTCTTGGAAAAAGACCTAGACCAAACCTAGTTCATTCTATATGCTGTCAACAATAAAAATACAGTAACGCCTATTTACTCTAGGTCTGAAACAATGTTTTCGCGGTTTGTAAATTATTAGCCACCAATACATTCAGGAATCTCAATTAAAATAAAACAGAACATAGACGAAACCTAGTTCATGCTATAAGCTCTCGACAATAAAAATACAGCAACGCCAAATCGCACTCTTGGAAAACGACCTAGACCAAACCTAGTTCATTCTATATGCTGTCAACAATAAAAATACAGTAACGCCTATTTACTCTAGGTCTGAAACAATGTTTTCGCGGTTTGTAAATTATTAGCCACCAATACATTCAGGAATCTCAATTAAGAAAAAACAGAACCTAGACGAAACCTACTTCATGCTGTAAGCTCTCGACAATAAAAATACAGCAACGCCAAATCGCACTCTTGGAAAAAGACCTAGACCAAACCTAGTTCATTCTATATGCTGTCAACAATAAAAATACAGTAACGCCTATTTACTCTAGGTCTGAAACAATGTTTTCGCGGTTTGTAAATTATTAGCCACCAATACATTCAGGAATCTCAATTAAGAAAAAACAGAACCTAGACGAAACCTAGTTCATGCTATAAGCTCTCGACAATAAAAATACAGCAACGCCAAATCGCACTCTTAGAAAACAACCTAGACGAAACCTGGTTCATTCTATATGCTGTCAACAATAAAAATACAGTAAAGCCTATTTACTCTAGGCCTGAAACAATTTGTTTTCGGTTTGTAAATTATTAGCCACCAATACATTCAGGAATTTGCCAATAAAAAAACACAGAATCATCACAATCGTGGAGAGCGACACAGACGAAACCTGGTTTATTCTATAGGCTATAGGCAAGTTACTTTAGGTGTAAAGCACAATTTTAGTGATTTGTAAATGATTAGCCACTAATACATTCAGTAATGTGTCAATAAAAAATTTCAGAATAATTGCACTCGTTGAAGGCGACCTAGACAAAACCTAGTTCATTCTATAAGCTGTCGACAATCAAAATACAGCCACTCTAAATCACAATAGTAGAGAGCAACCTAGACGAAACCTAGTTCATGCTATAAGCTCTCGACAATAAAAATACTGCAACGCCAAATCGCACTCGCAGAAAACGACCTAGACAAAACCTACTTCATTGTATCAGCTGTCAACAATAAAAATACAATAACGCCTAGTTACTCTAGGTTTGAAACACATTTTTTGCGATTTGTAAATTATTGGACACCAATACGTTCAGGAATTTGCCAACAAAAATACACAGAATTATCACAATCGTGGAGAGCGGCACAGATGAAACCTGGTTCATTCTATAGGCTATTGGCAAGTTACTTTAGGTGTAAAACACATTTTTAGTGATTTGTAAATGATTAGCCACTAATACATTCAGTAATGTGTCAATAAAAAATCTCAGAATAATCGCACTCGTTAAAGGCGACCTAGACAAAACCTAGTTTATTCTATAAGCTGTCGACAATCAAAATACGGCAACTATAAATCACAATGGTAGAGAGCGACCTAGACGAAACCTAGTTCATGCTATAAGCTCTCGACAATAAAAATACTGCAACGCCAAATTGCACTCGTAGATAACGACCTAGACTAAACCTAGTTCATTCTATAAGCTGTCAACAATAAAAATACAGTAACGCCTAGTTACTCAAGGTTTGAAACACATTTTTAGCGATTTGTTAATATATTAGCCCACAATACATTCAGGAATCTCAATTAAGAAAAAACAGAACCTAGACGAAACCTAGTTCATGCTATAAGCTCTCGACAATAAAAATACAGCAACGCCAAATCGCACTCTTAGAAAACGACCTAGACCAAACCTAGTTCATTCTATATGCTGTCAACAATAAAAATACAGTAACGCCTATTTACTCTAGGTCTGAAACAATGTCTTCGCGGTTTGTAAATTATTAGCCACCAATACATTCAGGAATCTCAATTAAAATAATACAGAACATAGACGAAACCTAGTTCATGCTATAAGCTCTCGACAATAAAAATACAGCAACGCCAAATCGCACTCTTAGAAAACGACCTAGACCAAACCTAGTTCATTCTATATGCTGTCAACAATAAAAATACAGTAACGCCTATTTACTCTAGGTCTGAAACAATGTTTTCGCGGTTTGTAAATTATTAGCCACCAATACATTCAGGAATCTCAATAAAAAAAAACAGAACCTAGACGAAACCTAGTTCATGCTATAAGCTCTCGACAATAAAAATACAGCAACGCCAAATCGCACTCTTAGAAAACGACCTAGACCAAACCTAGTTCATTCTATATGCTGTCAACAATAAAAATACAGTAACGCCTATTTACTCTAGGTCTGAAACAATGTTTTCGCGGTTTGTAAATTATTGGCCACCAATACATTCAGGAATCTCAATTAATAAAAAACAGAACCTAGAAGAAACCTAGTTCATGCTATAAGCTCTCGACAATAAAAATACAGCAACGCCAAATCGCACTCTTAGAAAACGACCTAGACCAAACCTAGTTCATTCTATTTGCTGTCAACAATAAAAATACAGTAACGCCTATTTACTCTAGGTCTGAAACAATGTTTTCGCGGTTTGTAAATTATTGGCCACCAATACATTCAGGAATCTCAATTAATAAAAAACAGAACCTAGACGAAACTTAGTTCATGCTATAAGCTCTCGAGAATAAAAATACAGCAACGCCAAATCGCACTCTTAGAAAACGACCTAGACCAAACCTAGTTCATTCTATATGCTGTCAACAATAAAAATACAGTAACGCCTATTTACTCTAGGTCTGAAACAATGTCTTCGCGGTTTGTAAATTATTAGCCACCAATACATTCAGGAATCTCAATTAAAATAATACAGAACATAGACGAAACCTAGTTCATGCTATAAGCTCTCGACAATAAAAATACAGCAACGCCAAATCGCACTCTTAGAAAACGACCTAGACCAAACCTAGTTCATTCTATTTGCTGTCAACAATAAAAATACAGTAACGCCTATTTACTCTAGGTCTGAAACAATGTTTTCGCGGTTTGTAAATTATTGGCCACCAATACATTCAGGAATCTCAATTAATAAAAAACAGAACCTAGACGAAACTTAGTTCATGCTATAAGCTCTCGAGAATAAAAATACAGCAACGCCAAATCGCACTCTTAGAAAACGACCTAGACCAAACCTAGTTCATTCTATATGCTGTCAACAATAAAAATACAGTAACGCCTATTTACTCTAGGTCTGAAACAATGTCTTCGCGGTTTGTAAATTATTAGCCACCAATACATTCAGGAATCTCAATTAAAATAATACAGAACATAGACGAAACCTAGTTCATGCTATAAGCTCTCGACAATAAAAATGCAGCAACGCGAAATCGCACTCTTAGAAAACGACCTAGACCAAACCTAGTTCATTCTATATGCTGTCAACAATAAAAATACAGTAACGCCTATTTACTCTAGGTCTGAAACAATGTCTTCGCGGTTTGTAAATTATTAGCCACCAATACATTCAGGAATCTCAATTAAAATAATACAGAACATAGACGAAACCTAGTTCATGCTATAAGCTCTCGACAATAAAAATACAGCAACGCCAAATCGCACTCTTAGAAAACGACCTAGACCAAACCTAGTTCATTCTATATGCTGTCAACAATAAAAATACAGTAACGCCTATTTACTCTAGGTCTGAAACAATGTTTTCGCGGTTTGTAAATTATTAGCCACCAATACATTCAGGAATCTCAATAAAAAAAAACAGAACCTAGACGAAACCTAGTTCATGCTATAAGCTCTCGACAATAAAAATACAGCAACGCCAAATCGCACTCTTAGAAAACGACCTAGACCAAACCTAGTTCATTCTATTTGCTGTCAACAATAAAAATACAGTAACGCCTATTTACTCTAGGTCTGAAACAATTTTTTCGCGGTTTGTAAATTATTGGCCACCAATACATTCAGGAATCTCAATTAATAAAAAACAGAACCTAGACGAAACCTAGTTCATGCTATAAGTTCTCGACAATAAAAATACAGCAACGCCAAATCGCACTCTTAGAAAACGACCTAGACCAAACCTAGTTCATTCTATTTGCTGTCAACAATAAAAATACAGTAACGCCTATTTACTCTAGGTCTGAAACAATGTTTTCGCGGTTTGTAATTTATTGGCCACCAATACATTCAGGAATCTCAATTAATAAAAAACAGAACCTAGACGAAACCTAGTTCATGCTATAAGCTCTCGACAATAAAAATACAGCAACGCCAAATCGCACTCTTAGAAAACGACCTAGACCAAACCTAGTTCATTCTATTTGCTGTCAACAATAAAAATACAGTAACGCCTATTTACTCTAGGTCTGAAACAATTTTTTCGCGGTTTGTAATTTATTGGCCACCAATACATTCAGGAATCTCAATTAATAAAAAACAGAACCTAGACGAAACCTAGTTCATGCTATAAGCTCTCGACAATAAAAATACAGCAACGCCAAATCGCACTCTTAGAAAACGACCTAGACCAAACCTAGTTCATTCTATATGCTGTCAACAATAAAAATACAGTAACGCCTATTTACTCTAGGTCTGAAACAATGTCTTCGCGGTTTGTAAATTATTAGCCACCAAAACATTCAGGAATCTCAATTAAAATAATACAGAACATAGACGAAACCTAGTTCATGCTATAAGCTCTCGACAATAAAAATACAGCAACGCCAAATCGCACTCTTAGAAAACGACCTAGACCAAACCTAGTTCATTCTATATGCTGTCAACAATAAAAATACAGTAACGCCTATTTACTCTAGGTCTGAAACAATGTCTTCGCGGTTTGTAAATTATTAGCCACCAATACATTCAGGAATCTCAATTAAAATAATACAGAACATAGACGAAACCTAGTTCATGCTATAAGCTCTCGACAATAAAAATACAGCAACGCCAAATCGCACTCTTAGAAAACGACCTAGACCAAACCTAGTTCATTCTATTTGCTGTCAACAATAAAAATACAGTAACGCCTATTTACTCTAGGTCTGAAACAATTTTTTCGCGGTTTGTAATTTATTGGCCACCAATACATTCAGGAATCTCAATTAATAAAAAACAGAACCTAGACGAAACCTAATTCATGCTATAAGCTCTCGACAATAAAAATACAGCAACGCCAAATCGCACTCTTAGAAAACGACCTAGACCAAACCTAGTTCATTCTATATGCTGTCAACAATAAAAATACAGTAACGCCTATTTACTCTAGGTCTGAAACAATGTCTTCGCGGTTTGTAAATTATTAGCCACCAATACATTCAGGAATCTCAATTAAAATAATACAGAACATAGACGAAACCTAGTTCATGCTATAAGCTCTCGACAATAAAAATACAGCAACGCCAAATCGCACTCTTAGAAAACGACCTAGACCAAACCTAGTTCATTCTATATGCTGTCAACAATAAAAATACAGTAACGCCTATTTACTCTAGGTCTGAAACAATATTTTCGCGGTTTGTAAATTATTAGCCACCAATACATTCAGGAATCTCAATTAAGAAAAAACAGAACCTAGACGAAACCTAGTTCATGCTGTAAGCTCTCGACAATAAAAATACAGCAACGCCAAATCGCACTTTTGGAAAACGACCTAGACCAAACCTAGTTCATTCTATAAGCTGTCAATAATAAAAATACAGTAACGCCTAGTTACTCAAGGTTTGAAGCACATTTTTAGCGATTTGTAAATATATTAGCCCACAATACATTGAGTAAAGTGTCAATATAAAACACGCTGGGGGGAGCGACCTAGACAAAACCTGGTTCATATTCTATATACTGGCGAGACGCTGAAGACAGTCAGGGCAACCTATATTAGGCAGAAAACAAAATTGTAACGATGTCAAAATTGTAGGTTATTTATTCATAAATAAAATGTATTAGAAAACCACATACAAAGAGACCGACCCAGGCAGAAAATGGTTCACTTCGTACACTCGCGAGACTCTAAACTCTAAACAATCAGGACAACCTATTTTAGGCTTGAAACAAAATTGTAAGGATTTCACAATCCAAGGTTATTTAATCATAAATTTGTCTTAAATAGAATTAATTAAAAAATCATACTCAGGTATAGCGACCTAGATAAAACCTGGCCAATTTGACAAATTGGGGAAGATCGAAAGACAGTGACCACATTCCATTCTAGGTTTGGGAAAAATTTTCAACGAGTTGGATGAGTGATGTGCCGTTTAAAAAGTCAGAAGAAAATCGGACTCAGCTATAGCAACCTAGACAATTTCCTGGCTTATGGTCAACTTTCGACAAGTAGGTGCTCTCATATGCAGTTGGTTGAAAAAATTATTCACATTACTAAAACCCTTAACAACACAAAGAAACTACTGCAGGTTCAGTTCGAGTCACCACCCTTGTAATATTTTCATAGATCCAGCACTAAATTCCTCACATTCTCCCATTAAGAAAACAAGAAATAACTTGACCTTTGAGACTAGGACGCCGTCAAGAAAATTACTCCAGAAGAAACCGAGCACTAGTTTTGAGGTGCCCTTCAATAATTCTATTGGCGCTGATTGTTGCAGTTCAAACTGGAGCGGCTGGAGATTAAATCAATCTCGTTTTATTTCCTGAGAAATAATCCACTGCATTTGTAACTTTAACTTTAATCTATTTTATAACTAGCTATAGCTGATATACAGAAATTTTTACAAAGAGGTAGGAATCAATAAATTGACGTACAAGGAAATAGAACCACTTTTTTTTTTAATGTTTACATTTTAATCTCTCCCCCTAAAGCTCAAGAAAGAACTATAGAAAAACATTCCGACAAAAATTGTCCAATTTGCTCTCCTCAACCAGATTTTCGAGCAGCTCTTAAATTTTTCATCCATTATTGTAACCTCTGCCTCCGGCTCAACGTTTGCATTATTGACGTCCTCGCGAAACCTTTTACAGGAATGGGAGTTTCATGTCTTGTTCATGTTGATATTGTCTTCTAAACAGCATGAGATTTACGAGAGGTCTAGCAAGGAGGAACTTGTCGCAGGTGTAGAGTAAATTAAGAGATTGATCGAGGTTAATTCTTGCTACTGCGAGTTAAAATAAGTGTGATAGCTCTTTGGATTCGTAATCACCTCTAGCAAAATGTGCAAATGTGTGTTATTATCAATCAAAAATCTCCAAAAAGGGGTCTAGTTTTTTGGGAATAACTCGAAATCTATGTATGGGAATGTTCGAGAAATTAAAAAAAAAATGATTTTCAAAAAGTATAAAGTTTACGAAGAAAAAATATTGTAACGGAGTTACCGAATTTAATAACGCGCTAAGTCGGGCGGCCAAACACCCCGCGCTTTAAATCACACCGTTAACATGTCGAAATAAAATACTTCCTGACGCCGGATCGGGATAGTTCTTGCATCCCAGTGATCAGAAAAAAAGCGCGCTGCGAATAAAACAGTCCCGGAAACGCTACGACCGCCCGTAGTCTTAACCGATTTGCCAGCACAACGCTTTGTTCTGGAGACTCAAAATTGGACGGCATCATAATTATCATGTCATCAAAAGATATCGATATGGACTTTTTGTTGAAAGAGTAATCAAGAGAAGCATTACATAAAGCAAAAATTATATTTCATTTCGAATCATTTGATCCGCGGAAAGAAATAAAGTATTTAATTTATTGGGATATTAATAGGACCTTTACGGGTTTACACAATCTGATATAATGTTACCCACCATAAATTCTTTCGGTTAGAAAATGATGAAATGAAAATTAAGCATTCTGACTTACCTTTTAGTCCAGAACAAATTATACCCCCCCGGTTTAAAGGGTAATTTGAAACAGACAATTTCGAAAGGTTTACGATTAATTAACATCCACAGAGTATTAAGTTTTAGACAAAAATCATGGTTAAAACCATACATGGAATTAAACACTTGACTTTGTTAAAATTCTAAAAGCGAACTCTGAAAGCGGATGATCTTATCTTATCTTATTAGTGCCGAAATAAAATACTTCCTGACGTCGGATCGGGTGGATTCTTTTATCCTGGTGGCCAATAAAATAGAGCGTTTCCGAGGCCGACCTTTCGGAGTTGTTACGCTGTCCGGAACTGCCGCCGGGTATGTCGCCTACGCGCTGCGCTTCACGCATGGGGCTGACGTTACTAGCACGCTCTGAAAGTGCGAACAGAAACCGGCGGAACTCAGTTTCTGTCTTTCCACCCATCGGAAGTAGACCAAAACTGGAAGAACAGCAGTGCAGACCTGAAGACCCCGACGGACCCGAAGAGGAAGAAATAGAGTAGGGAACCTACTGCCGGGCGGGTTTTTTTTTGGCGGCGCCAACTCCGCTCCAAAGCGACGCGAGGTTACCCCGCCACTGTGTACATACTGAACCCTTGTATATTTTGTAAATACAGTTTCTAAAACCGTCGTAGTTTATTTTCTTTCCGCCAAGCGTGACGGCTGACCTCTGGTGCATCGTACTCTGCTTTAGCTACCTGCGGTCCCGTAGAGCATACCACGTAAAAAAACACTCGAGCGTAGAAAGGTTCACAATGTTAATTCAAAAATCTGGAAAAATTATGGTACTATCAAGACACTTAAAGGAAAAAAATTTCGAGAAAATATTTAAAATAAGTGAAATAACGGCAAGATCCGCCAGAAGCAGATAAGAAAATTGACAGTGAAATGGAGGGACTCATGGAATACGAAGAGGGAACCAAGAAATTAAGAAAGATATTGAAAGGCAAAGAGAAGAATTGAAGGAGAGATGGGAGGGAGAGAGAAACAGGGTGAGATAGAAAGAGTGACGCAGCTGGCAAGGAAAGTGTAGGATGGGCAAAAAAAGTGGACAATTTTGAGACAAAATGTAAGGGCGGTGAAAATCAAGGACTGTTGTTACAGTATAAACAGAGATCAAGTACTCGTAGAAATGGAAGATTGGTAGGGAAAGAAGGAGTTACAGAGGAAATTAAGAGGCATAACGAAGGGAAAGATGAAAGAGCGGGGTAGAGCAAACCAACAGCAGAAGGGGTTAAATGAAGATGGAGCGAAACGAAAAAAAGGTAGAGGCTTTCCAATAAGAAAAATAATTTGGGACAGAGAATTTAATTCAGTGACGCTGATAACCGTTCGAAAACTGGTAAATACGTGGCTCTTTAGCACTTAAGCAAGAATCCTCTAACTTAAGTAACTCTGGAAGGGGTGCCATAAACCATCTTAAGTCACTAAAATATAAATTTAGAAAGACGAAATGTCTAAAACGGTTTAGACAGAAGTAAACAACTATTACCTCCAAGAAGGGCATGCTGAGGAAGTACCTTCAAACAAATTCGAAAATAATACTTCAGAAATTACTTTAGATGAAGAAAAAGATATGAATGTTTATGAATGACACAACACGTTCGGTTGGAGCGCATTGAATGGGACGTATCGTTGACCACGATTTATCGCAAAATCAATTCTTTTAGACTTATTTCTTACCGTCCTTGATATCATCTTTTTCTGACTGTGTTCAACGAGCCACAATTAGAATTTCCACGATTAACTATTTTCAAAATCTGAATGTTGGAAGTCAAAAATTTTGGGAAAACATTCAAGATGTGAAGCGTTAAAATGTCCAAATTCGGGAATTCAAAATATACTCTACTCAAATATAAAAATTAAAAAAGAAAATAATATATCTACGATTCATAATTAGCTATTTCAGATATCTTAAAAATTTCAACGATTCAGAAATTGGATAATATTTCGGCAATTCAAAAATTTTGGAAGGAAATTCAAAATGTGAAGCGCTAAAATGTCCAAATTTGGGAATTTAAAATATACACAACTTAGATTTAACAAAAAATCAATATATCTACGATTCATAAATTGGAAAATTAGAATTTCGATTTCTGAATTAAGATGAAAATTTTGGGGATGGGAGGGCGGAACAGAAAGCCAAGAAGAGGAAGAAGAGAAGTAATTAAAAAGTGTAAAATAACGGAAAGATCGCCAGAAGAAAAAAGAAGAAGTTGGAGGAAATTAAAAGGGAAGTAGCGGAAGAAATGAAAGAGATTCGAAAAGGGAACTCAGAAATTAAGAGAGATAGAAAGGCAAAAAGAAGAATTTAAGGAGAGATGTGAGGGAGAGCGATAGAGGTTGAGATAGAGAGAGTGAGACAGCTGGATGGGAAGTGGAGGATGGGCAAAGAAGACGGAGGAATAGCAACATTGTGATTAAAACCAAAAAAAAATCGGAAGCCAAAGAGGGCATAGAGGATTTGACAGAGCACGTTCGGTTGGAGCGCATTGGTTAGGATCCATATCGTTGGCCACGATTTATCCAAGAAGCAATTCGTTTATACTTCATTCTTACCGTCCTTAATATGGTCTACTTGTGACCTATGGTCAACGGGTCAAAACTAGAATTTCCACGATTTCAAATTTTTAAAAGCTAAATTTTGGAAGTCAATATTTCGCCAATTAAAAAATTTTGGATAAAAATTCAAGATGTGAAGCGTTAAAATGTCCAAATTTGGGAATTTAAAATATACACAATTCAGATTTAAAAAAAATCAATATATCTACGATTCATAAATTGGAAAATTAGAATTTCGATTTCTGAATTAAGATGAAAATTTTGGGGAATTTGAGGGCGGAACAGAAAGCCAAGAAGAGGAAGAAGAGAAGTAATTAAAAAGTGTAAAATAACGGAAAGATCGCCAGAAGAAAAAAGAAGAAGTTGGAGGAAATTAAAAGGGAAGTAGCGGAAGAAATGAAAGAGATTCGAAAAGGGACCTCAGAAATTAAGAGAGATAGAAAGGCAAAAAGAAGAATTTAAGGAGAGATGTGAGGGAGAGCGATAGAGGTTGAGATAGAGAGAGTGAGACAGCTGGAAGGGAAGTGGAGGATCGGCAAAAAAGACGGAGGAATAGCAATATTGTAATTAAAACCAAAAAAAAAATGGAAGCCAAAGAGGGGATAGAGGATCTGACAGAGTACGTTCGGTTGAAGCGCATTGGATGGGATCCATATCGTTGGCCACGAATTATCCAAGAAGCAATTCGTTTATACTTCATTCTTACCGTCCTTAATATGGTCTATTTGTGACCTATGGTGAACGGGTCAAAACTAGAATTTCCACGATTTCAAATTTTTAAAAGCTAAATTTTGGAAGTCAGTATTTCGCCAATTAAAAAATTTTGGATAAAAATTCAAGATGTGAAGCGTTAAAATGTCCAAATTTGGGAATTTGAAATATACACGACTCAGATTTAAAAAAAATCAATATATCTACGATTCATAAATTGGAAAATTAGAATTTCGATTTCTGAATTAAGATGAAAATTTTGGGGATGGGAGGGCGGAACAGAAAGCCAAGAAGAGGAAGAAGAGAAGTAATTAAAAAGTGTAAAATAACGGAAAGATCGCCAGAAGAAAAAAGAAGAAGTTGGAGGAAATTAAAAGGGAAGTAGCGGAAGAAATGAAAGAGATTCGAAAAGGGACCTCAGAAATTAAGAGAGATAGAAAGGCAAAAAGAAGAATTTAAGGAGAGATGTGAGGGAGAGCGATAGAGGTTGAGATAGAGAGAGTGAGACAGCTGGAAGGGAAGTGGAGGATCGGCAAAAAAGACGGAGGAATAGCAATATTGTAATTAAAACCAAAAAAAAAATGGAAGCCAAAGAGGGGATAGAGGATCTGACAGAGTACGTTCGGTTGGAGCGCATTGGATGGGATCCATATCGTTGGCCACGATTTATCCAAGAAGCAATTTGTTTATACTTCATTCTTACCGTCCTTAATATGGTCTAATTGTGACCTATGGTCAACGGGTCAAAACTAGAATTTCCACGATTTCAAATTTTTAAAAGCTAAATTTTGGAAGTCAGTATTTTGCCAATTAAAAAATTTTGGATAAAAATTCAAGATGTGATGCGTTAAAATGTCCATATTTGGGAATTTAAAATATACACAACTCAGATTTAAAAAAAATCAATATATCTACGATTTATAAATTGGAAAATCAGAATTTCAATTTCTGAATTAAGATGAAAATTTTGGGGATGGGAGGGCGGAACAGAAAGCCAAGAAGAGGAGAAAAGAAGTAATTAAAATATGTAAAATAACGGCAAGATCGCCAGAAGAAAAAAGAAGTTGGAGGAAATTAAAAGGGAAGTAGCGGAAGAAATGAAAGAGATACCAAAAGGGAACTTAGAAATTAAGAGAGATAGAAAGGCAAAGAGAAAAATTTAAGGAGAGATGTGAGGGAGAGCGATAGAGGTTGAGATAGAGAGAGTGAGACAGCTGGATGGGAAGTGGAGGATGGGCAAAGAAGACGGAGGAATAGCAACATTGTGATTAAAACCAAAAAAAAAAAAATCGGAAGCCAAAGAGGGCATAGAGGATTTGATAGAGCACGTTCGGTTGGAGCGCATTGGTTGGGATCCATATCATTTCCCACGATTTATCCAAGAAGCAATTCGTTTATACTTCATTCTTACCGTCCTTAATATGGTCTATTTGTGACCTATGGTCAACGGGTCAAAACTAGAATTTCCACGATTTCAAATTTTTAAAAGCTAAATTTTGGAGGTCAATATTTCGCCAATTAAAAAATTTTGGATAAAAATTCAAGATGTGAAGCGTTAAAATGTCCAAATTTGGGAATTTAAAATATACACAATTCAGATTTAAAAAAAATCAATATATCTACGATTCATAAATTGGAAAATTAGAATTTCGATTTCAGAATTAAGATGATAATTTTGGGGATGGGAGGGCGGAACAGAAAGCCAAGAAGAGGAGAAGAGAAGTAATTAAAATAAACGGAAAGATCGCCAGAAGAAAAAAGAAGAAGTTG
The DNA here is from genome assembly GCA_963583935.1 of Diaperis boleti. Taxonomy (NCBI): domain Eukaryota; kingdom Metazoa; phylum Arthropoda; class Insecta; order Coleoptera; family Tenebrionidae; genus Diaperis; species Diaperis boleti. The sequence goes on from OY757242.1 coordinate 7,231,099, forward strand.
GAGGAAATTAAAAGGGAAGTAGCGGAAGAAATGAAAGAGATTCGAAAAGGGAACTCAGAAATTAAGAGAGATAGAAAGGCAAAAAGAAGAATTTAAGGAGAGATGTGAGGGAGAGCGATAGAGGTTGAGATAGAGAGAGTGAGACAGCTGGAAGGGAAGTGGAGGATCGGCAAAAAAGGCGGAGGAAGAGCAATATTGTAATTAAAACCAAAAAAAAAAAATGGAAGCCAAAGAGGGGATAGAGGATCTGACAGAGTACGTTCGGTTGGAGCGCATTGGATGGGATCCATATCGTTGGCCACGATTTATCCAAGAAGCAATTCGTTTATACTTCATTCTTACCGTCCTTAATATGGTCTACTTGTGACCTATGGTCAACGGGTCAAAACTAGAATTTCCACGATTTCAAATTTTTAAAAGCTAAATTTTGGAAGTCAATATTTCGCCAATTAAATAATTTTGGATAAAAATTCAAGATGTGAAGCGTTAAAATGTCCAAATTTGGGAATTTAAAATATACACAATTCAGATTTAAAAAAAATCAATATATCTACGATTCATAAATTGGAAAATTAGAATTTCGATTTCTGAATTAAGATGAAAATTTTGGGGATGGGAGGGCGGAACAGAAAGCCAAGAAGAGGAAGAAGAGAAGTAATTAAAATATGTAAAATAACGGAAAGATCGCCAGAAGAAAAAAGAAGAAGTTGGAGGAAATTAAAAGGGAAGTAGCGGAAGAAATGAAAGAGATACTAAAAGGGAACTTAGAAATTAAGAGAGATAGAAAGGCAAAGAGAAAAATTTAAGGAGAGATGTGAGGGGGAGCGAAAGAGGTTGAGATAGAAAGAGTGACACAGTGGGAAGGGAAGTGGAGGATTTGAAACAACACGTTCGGTTGGAGCGCATTTGATGGGATCCATATCGTTGGCCACGATTTATCCAAGAAGCAATTTGTTTATACTTCATTCTTACCGTCCTTAATATGGTCTATTTGTGACCTATGGTCAACGGGTCAAAACTAGAATTTCCACGATTTCAAATTTTTAAAAGCTAAATTTTGGAAGTCAATATTTCGCCAATTAAAAAGTTTTGGATAAAAATTCAAGATGTGAAGCGTTAAAATGTCCAAATTTGGGAATTTGAAATATACACAACTCAGATTTAAAAAAAATCAATATATCTACGATTCATAAATTGGAAAATTAGAATTTCGATTTCTGAATTAAGATGAAAATTTTGGGGATGGGAGGGCGGAACAGAAAGCCAAGAAGAGGAAGAAGAGAAGTAATTAAAATATGTAAAATAACGGAAAGATCGCCAGAAGAAAAAAAGAAGAAGTTGGAGGAAATTAAAAGGGAAGTAGCGGAAGAAATGAAAGAGATACTAAAAGGGAACTTAGAAATTAAGAGAGATAGAAAGGCAAAGAGAAAAATTTAAGGAGAGATGTGAGGGGGAGCGATAGAGGTTGAGATAGAGAGAGTGAGACAGCTGGATGGGAAGTGGAGGATGGGCAAAGAAGACGGAGGAATAGCAACATTGTGATTAAAACCAAAAAAAAAAATAAATCGGAAGCCAAAGAGGGCATAGAGGATTTGACAGAGCACGTTCGGTTGGAGCGCATTGGTTGGGATCCATATCATTTCCCACGATTTATCCACGAAGCAATTCGTTTATACTTCATTCTTACCGTCCTTAATGTGGTCAATTTGTGACCTATGGTCAACGGGTCAAAACTAGAATTTCCACGATTTCAAATTTTTAAAATCTAAATTTTGGAAGTCAATATTTCGCCAATTAAAAATTTTGGATAAAAATTCAAGATGTGAAGCGTTAAAATGTCCAAATTTGGGAATTTGAAATATACACAACTCAGATTTAAAAAAAATCAATATATCTACGATTCATAAATTGGAAAATTAGAATTTCGATTTCTGAATTAAGATGAAAATTTTGGGGATGGGAGGGCGGAACAGAAAGCCAAGAAGAGGAAGAAGAGAAGTAATTAAAATATGTAAAATAACGGAAAGATCGCCAGAAGAAAAAAGAAGAAGTTGGAGGAAATTAAAAGGGAAGTAGCGGAAGAAATGAAAGAGATACTAAAAGGGAACTTAGAAATTAAGAGAGATAGAAAGGCAAAGAGAAAAATTTAAGGAGAGATGTGAGGGGGAGCGAAAGAGGTTGAGATAGAAAGAGTGACACAGTGGGAAGGGAAGTGGAGGATTTGAAACAACACGTTCGGTTGGAGCGCATTTGATGGGATCCATATCGTTGGCCACGATTTATCCAAGAAGCAATTTGTTTATACTTCATTCTTACCGTCCTTAATATGGTCTATTTGTGACCTATGGTCAACGGGTCAAAACTAGAATTTCCACGATTTCAAATTTTTAAAAGCTAAATTTTGGAAGTCAATATTTCGCCAATTAAAAAATTTTGGATAAAAATTCAAGATGTGAAGCGCTAAAATGTCCAAATTTGGGAATTTGAAATATACACAACTCAGATTTAAAAAAAAATCAATATATCTACGATTCATAAATTGGAAAATTAGAATTTCGATTTCTGAATTAAGATGAAAATTTTGGGGATGGGAGGGCGGAACAGAAAGCCAAGAAGAGGAAGAAGAGAAGTAATTAAAAAGTGTAAAATAACGGAAAGATCGCCAGAAGAAAAAAGAAGAAGTTGGAGGAAATTAAAAGGGAAGTAGCGGAAGAAATGAAAGAGATTCGAAAAGGGACCTCAGAAATTAAGATAGATAGAAAGGCAAAAAGAAGAATTTAAGGAGAGATGTGAGGGAGAGCGATAGAGGTTGAGATAGAGAGAGTGAGACAGCTGGAAGGGAAGTGGAGGATGGGCAAAGAAGACGGAGGAATAGCAACATTGTGATTAAAACCAAAAAAAAATCGGAAGCCAAAGAGGGCATAGAGGATTTGACAGAGCACGTTCGGTTGGAGCGCATTGGTTGGGATCCATATCATTTCCCACGATTTATCCAAGAAGCAATTCGTTTATACTTCATTCTTACCGTCCTTAATGTGGTCAATTTGTGACCTCTGGTCAACGGGTCAAAACTAGAATTTCCACGATTTCAAATTTTTAAAATCTAAATTTTGGAAGTCAATATTTCGCCAATTAAAAAATTTTGGATAAAAATTCAAGATGTGAAGCGCTAAAATGTCCAAATTTGGGAATTTGAAATATACACAACTCAGATTTAAAAAAAAATCAATATATCTACGATTCATAAATTGGAAAATTAGAATTTCGATTTCTGAATTAAGATGAAAATTTTGGGGATGGGAGGGCGGAACAGAAAGCCAAGAAGAGGAAGAAGAGAAGTAATTAAAAAGTGTAAAATAACGGAAAGATCGCCAGAAGAAAAAAGAAGAAGTTGGAGGAGATTAAAAGGGAAGTAGCGGAAGAAATGAAAGAGATTCGAAAAGGGAACTCAGAAATTAAGAGAGATAGAAAGGCAAAAAGAAGAATTTAAAGAGAGATGTGAGGGAGAGCGATAGAGGTTGAGATAGAGAGAGTGAGACAGCTGGATGGGAAGTGGAGGATGGGCAAAGAAGACGGAGGAATAGCAACATTGTGATTAAAACCAAAAAAAAAAAAAATCGGAAGCCAAAGAGGGCATAGAGGATTTGACAGAGCACGTTCGGTTGGAGCGCATTGGTTGGGATCCATATCATTGGCCACGATTTATCCAAGTAGCAATTCGTTTATATTTCATTCTTACCGTCCTTAATATGGTCGAATTGTGACCTATGTTCAACAGGTCAAAACTAGAATTTCCACGATTTCAAATTTTTAAAAGCTAAATTTTGGAAGTCAATATTTCGCCAATTCAAAAATTTTGGAAGGAAATTCAAAATGTGAAGCGCTAAAATGTCCAAATTTGGGAATTTAAAATATACACAACTTAGATTTAAAAATAATCAATGTATCTACGATTCATAAATTGGAAAATTAGAATTTCAATTTCTGAATTAAGATGAAAATTTTGGGGATGGGAGGCGGAACAGAAAGCCAAGAAGAGGAGAAGAGAAGTAATTAAAATATGTAAAATAACGGAAAGATCGCCAGAAAAAAAAAGAAGAAGTTGGAGGAAATTAAAAGGGAAGTAGCGGAAGAAATGAAAGAGATTCGAAAAGGGAACTCAGAAATTAAGAGAGATAGAAAGGAAAAAAGAAGAATTTAAGAAGAGATGTGAGGGAGAGCGATAGAGGTTCAGATAGAGAGAGTGAGACAGCTGGAAGGGAAGTGGAGGATGGGGAAAGGAGACGGAGGAATAGCAATATTGTGATTAAAACCGAAAAGAAAATTATTAGGCCAAAGAGGGGATAGAGGTTTTGACACAACACGTTCGGTTGGAGCGCATTGGATGAGATCCATATCGTTGGCCACGATTTATCCAAGAAGCAATTCGTTTATACTTCATTCTTACCGTCCTTAATATGGTCTATTTGTGACCTATGGTCAACGGGTCAAAACTAGAATTTCCACGATTTCAAATTTTTAAAAGCTAAATTTTGGAAGTCAATATTTCGCCAATTAAAAAATTTTGGATAAAAATTCAAGATGTGAAGCGTTAAAATGTCCAAATTTGGGAATTTGAAATATACACAACTCAGATTTAAAAAAAATCAATATATCTACGATTCATAAATTGGAAAATTAGAATTTCAATTTCTGAATTAAGATAAAAATTTTGGGGATGGGAGGGCGGAACAGAAAGCCAAGAAGAGGAGAAGCGAAGTAATTAAAATATGTAAAATAACGGCAAGATCGCCAGAAGAAAAAAGAAGAAGTTGGAGGAAATTAAAAGGGAAGTAGCGGAAGAAATGAAAGAGATACTAAAAGGGAACTTAGAAATTAAGAGAGATAGAAAGGCAAAGAGAAAAATTTAAGGAGAGATGTGAGGGGGAGCGATAGAGGTTGAGATAGAGAGAGTGAGACAGCTGGATGGGAAGTGGAGGATGGGCAAAGAAGACGGAGGAATAGCAACATTGTGATTAAAACCAAAAAAAAAAAATCGGAAGCCAAAGAGGGCATAGAGGATTTGACAGAGCACGTTCGGTTGGAGCGCATTGGTTGGGATCCATATCATTTCCCACGATTTATCCAAGAAGCAATTCGTTTATACTTCATTCTTACCGTCCTTAATATGGTCTATTTGTGACCTATGTTCAACGGGTCAAAACTAGAATTTCCACGATTTCAAATTTTTAAAATCTAAATTTTGGAAGTCAATATTTCGCCAATTCAAAAAATATGGATAAAAATTCAACATGTGAAGCTTTAAAATGTCCAACTTTGGGAATTTGAAATATACACAACTCAGATTTAAAAAAAATCAATATCTCTACGATTCATAAATTGGAAAATTAGAATTTCAATTTCTGAATTAAGATGAAAATTTTGGGGATGGGAGGGCGGAAAATAAAGACAAAAAGAGGAAGAGAAGTATGTGATTAAAATTTGTAAAATAACGGAAAAATCGCCAGAAGAAGAAAGAAGCAGTTGGAGGAAATTAAAAGGGAAGTAACGGAAGAAATGAAAGAGATACAAAAAGGGAACTTAGAAATTAAGACAGATAGAAAAGCAAAGAGAAGAATTTAAGGAGATATGTGAGGGAGAGCGATAGAGGTTGAGATAGAGAGTGTGAGACAGCTGGAAGGGAAGTGGAGGATGGGCAAAGAAGACGGAGGAATAGCAATATTGTGATTAAAACCGGAAAGAAAATTAGGAGGCCAAAGGGGGGATAGAGAATTTGACACAACACATTCGGTTGGAGCGCATTGCCGTCCTTAATATGGTCTAATTGGAGGATTTTTGGAGACAGAAGGCAAAACGAAGGAAGGTACATGATTCAACGGGAAAGCAACAAAATAAAAGGAAGAATAAAATTGGTATATTGGAATGTAGCGGAAATAAGAAACAAAGGAGAAGATTTCTGGAAATATATTAGTGAACTTGACGTAATTGTAATGGTAGAAACGTGGGTAGATGAAAAGGAGTGGAAGAAGATAAAAGAGAGAAGGACGAGCGAAAGGAGGCATCATCATAGAAGTAAGGAAAGAAATTGGGGACGAAATAAAAACAAAACAAGAACTACAGAGAACTGAAATAACAGAAAGAAATATAAAACTAGGAACAAAAAAAGTTAAAATAATCACAGTATACAGTAAAGAGATGAGTAAAACAAAACAAATGTTAAAGAGACCATAAGTGATACAGAAAAAAGAATTGTAATAATTGGGAGCAACTTCAATGCGAGAATTGGGACAAGATTAGGAAGACGGAATAATGAGACAGAAGATGCGAGAAGAACTTCAAAGGACAAGGCAGAAAATAAAGAAGGAAGAAAAATGATCGAATTTATAGAAGAGAGAAGATACGAAGTACTGAACGGGAACAGGGAAGAGGATTTACGGAATTTACGTAAGTGGGGCCAACATGCATCGTATTAAGTAAGAAGATTCGAAGTGGTAAACAGATTGGAATCAGATCACCAACCGTTAGAAATAGAAATCGCCGGAGAAGAAATAAAAAGAAAAAAACCCGAGAAAGAAACGATTATAAAAACAATCTGGGAAGAAGAAAGTATACAAAAGTACAGAAGTGCGCTACAATATATTGAAAGAGAAAAAGAAAAACAAAGAGACACCCAAACAAGAATGAAAGAACTCGAAAGGAGAATGAGAGAAGCGATGACAATAAAGAAAATAAAAGTAGAAGTGGGAGAAAGAATGGGAAGAAATAGATGGTGGGATAAACAATGCAAATAAATGAAAAGACTAGCCAGAAAGAAAATGAGAAAATGGAGAAATGGGAAGGGATCGAGAGAAGAATACCGAACGCAATTAAAGAAATACAAAGACACTTGTGAGAAGAAGAAGGAAGAAAAGAAGAAAGAAATAGAAGAGGAAATTAGATCAATCAACACAGAAGAAGTTTGGAAATACATAAACAGAGAACGAAAAGTGGAAAAGAGGGCAGACGAAAACTTAAGGATAGAAGAATGAAGAGAATACATTAAAGAAAGGATGAAAGGGAAAGAAAACAGAAGGGAGAAGAAACAAGAGAACAAGAGAAAGGGGAAGAGATTACGAAGGAAATGATTAAGATTGGGGTAGGAAGAATGAAGAAACGAAAAACGACGGGTGAAGATGAACTGCAAAATGAAGCGTGGATCTATGCAACAGAAGAAAAAATAGAGGTAATGAGGGAGATAATAAACGACGTCTGGCAAGGAAAGGGGTTACCAAGCCAATTGTGAAGAACTACCGAAGAATAAGTCTGCTGAGCACGGCGTACAAGATCTACGCAATGATACTCAAAGAGAAATTGAATTAAGAACTATATGAAAAAGAGTTGTTACCAGATGGTCTTACTTATTATTAATATTACTTCTTTACTTCGTAATAAAAACATTCTCCTACGTAAAACTGGTTTTTGAATGGCGTACATCAGGAGCCAGGGACTCGCGCATTCATATTAATCATAGAAACTCTGCCTGCTACATGTCATATGTGCTGCAGGTGGCATTAACGAAGCAACAAATGCAAGAAGTGCCCCAAACCCACAATATCCTGCATTCTGCATAAACTTTTGATTGAAGCGGTGTTAACCATTCGTGCCGACTTTAATTTGACATCAATCCAGTCGTATAATACGTAACTCACAAACAACAAGACAAAGACGTGTCTAGACGCTTCGAGATTATTGAATAATAATAGTGGAACTAAAGTCGCATGCCGAGAAATTTCACTCCAGACGTTTTGTAATTAAACACAAAGGTGCTGAAATTACAGAATTGGATTGTATGTTTGACAAAGGAGATGTTATTTCGTTGATCCTTCCAGACTACAATGATCGAGTTCCAGGCGAAAAGTGCGAGTTAAAAGTAGGAAATAAATTGGTCTGCCAAAACGAGTTTGAGAAAAATATACAATAACGGCATTATTAAACGCTTGTAATTCCGCCCCGATGCCATTAAAATTAAACAACCAAATCCGACGGGCCTGAAACCTGCTCATAATTAAAACAGCACGAGCCGAAATATATCAAAATGAATCTGAAGCGGGAATTATTAATACCCACCCTTTATAGCGTACGAAATTCGAATATTTATTACAATAAAACAACTAAATTTTGGTCGGATAATTAAAGTGAATGGACCCGGAGTCGAGTGAAACCTCCCACGTTACCGGAAACATTTTTCTTTCAAAGTGCGTCTCCGTTTTCCAAACGAAATAGTTTGCGCTATAATTTCGTGCCAAAAAATACATCAAAGAGCAGGGAGAAGAACTAATGTATGTCATACGAACGTGCACGTACTTGAAAATACGTCAGAATGAGCTTCGTATTTTCATATCGCATGTTGGGAAACTCTTAACGTGAGACAAATTGCAGGCATGTTTGATATCTGGGAAGTGCAAAAAAACGTGGAAGCACTGTGAGGGATTTTCAGGAAAAGGAAACTTCGCCGGTACTCGCGTTTATAAAATGCGCACAGGCAATTGAGGCTGCACTTTGTCCTGATTGGGTATTTCAGTGAATTGGTCACACATTTATTAGTGATACCGGAAATTTCCATTAGTGTATTAAGTCTGTTCGGAAAAGCCACTAAGGATTCGCTCCAATTTAGAGAGCCTGTGAAGGGAATATTTTGTGTTGGTAGCAGAGAAATCTTTTTAATTTTGTCTGTTGATTTTGTCTGAGTAAAATAAAATAAATATAATAAAGTAATGAGTAAATAAAAACTATAAAACATAAACAATAACAATAGCTAAATTAATTTTATTTTCCTTCCGTCTCTCACTTCCTTTTCTCTACATTTTTTCTTCTGTCTAATACTCCTTTCATCCAGCCTAGTCCGTTCCCTTCTTCTCCTATCAGTACTTTCCAATCTTCCCTCTCCTCTCAGCTCCTCGTTTTGCCTTCTGTGTGCTTTTTCTCCAACGGTTTTTTCCTTTCTCCTTTAAAAATTTTTCAGTCGTTCGGTGTCATCGTTCCATTTCCTTCAAATTCCCTCTACCTGCAGTTTCCTGCAGCTTACCCTTACCGTCTTTCCTTCTTCCCTTTCCCTCTTCACTATCTCTCTTATCTTTTTTCTGTATCTATCTTTCTTTTCTTGTTAGGTCGTTCTTTACAAAGATTTTTGATGAAATAAAGAAATAGTGAAATGTTAAAAAACCATTACCGTAAACATAAGTCTGCACATTTTAAATGTGTACCTAAATCAGAGATTTCCTGCTTAAGTGGTGAATGAGCCACGTATTTACCAGTTTTCGAACGGTTATCAGCGTCACTGAATTAAATTCTCCGTCCCCAATTATTCTTCTTATTGGAAAGCTTTTAGTCTCTTTTTCTTTCGTTCTATCTTCATTTAACCATTTCTGCTGTTGGTTTCCTGTACCCCGCTCTTTCTTTTTTCGCTTCTCCCCGTTCTTCCTTCGTTATGCCTCTCTTTCTTCTTTCCCTACTAATCTTCCATTTCTAACAGTCCTTGATTTTCACCTTCCCTACATTTTGTCTCAGAAATTCTCTATTCCCTCTTTGGCCTACCACTTTTTTTGCCCATCCTACACTTTCCTTTCCGGCTGCTTCACTCTTTCTATCTTAACCTGTTTCTCTCTCCCTCCCATCTCTCCTTCAATTCTTCTCTTTGCCTTTCAATATCTTTCTTAATTTCTTGGTTCCCTCTTCGTATATCTTAACTTATCCATGAGTCCCTCCATTTCACTGTCAATTTTCTTATCTGCTCCTGGCGGATCTTGCCGTTATTTCACTTATTTTAAATATTTTCTAGAAATTTTTTTCCTTTAAGTGTCTTGATAGTACCATAATTTTTCCAGATTTTTGAATTAACATTGTGACCCTTTCTACGGTCGAGTGTTTTTTTACGTGGTATGCTCCACGGGACCGCAGGTAGCTAAAGCGGAGTACGATGCACTAGAGGTCAGCTGTCACGCTTGGCGGAAAGAAAATAAACTAGGACGGTTTTAGAAACTGTATTTACAAAATATACAAGGGTTCAGTATGTACACAGTGGCGGGGTAACCTTGCGTCGCTTTGGAGCGGAGTTGGCGCCGCCAAAAGAACACGCCCGGCAGTAGGTTCTCTACTCTATTTCTTCCTCTTCGGGTCCGTCGGGGTCTTCAGGTCTGCACTGCTGTACTTCCAGTTTTGGTCTTCTTCCGATGGGTGGAAAGACAGGAATTGAGTTCCGCGGGCTTCTGTTCGTTCTTTCATAGCGTGCTAGTGACGTCAGCCCCATGGGTGAAGCGCAGCTCGTAGGCGACGGACCCAAGGTTCCGGCGGCAGTTTCGGACAGCGGAACAACTCCGAAAGTTTGGCCTCAGGAGCGCTCTATTTTACTGGCCACACGGATGAAAGAATCATCCCGAACCGACGTCAGGAAGTATTTTATTTCGGAACTAATAAGATAAGATAAGATAATCCGCTTTCAGAGTTCGCTTTTAGAGTTTTAACAAAGTCAATTGTTTAAATCCATGTATGGTTTTAACCATGCCTTTCGTCTGAAACTTAATACTCTGTGGATGTTAATTAATCGTAAACCTTTTGAAATTGTCTGTTTCAAATTACCCTTTAAACCGGGGGGTATAATTTGTTCTGGACAAAAAGGTAAGTCGGAATGCTTCATTTTTATTTCATCATTTTTTAACCAAAAGAATTTATATTGGGTAACATTATATCAGATTGTGTAAACCCGTAAAGGTCCTATTAATATCCCAATAAATTAAATACTTTATTTCTTTCCGCGGATCATATGATTCGAAATGAAATATAATTTTTGCTTTATGTAATGCCTCTCTTGATTACTCTTTCAACAAAAAGACCATATCGATATCGTTTGATGACATGATATGATGCCGTCCAATATTTTATTTTCTTTTTTTCTGAGTCTCCAGAACAAAGCGTTGTGCTGGCAAATCGGTTAAGACTACGGGCGGTCGTAGCGTTTCCGGGACTGTTTTATTCGCAGCGCGATTTTTTTCTGGTCACTGGGATGCAAGAACTATCCCGATCCGACGTCAGGAAGTATTTTATTTCGACATGTTAACGGTGTGATTTAGGGCGCGGGGTGTTTGGCCGCCCGATTTAGCGCGTTAGGAAATTCGGTAACTTCGTTACAATATTTTTTCTTCGTAAACTTTATACTTTTTAAAAATTCTTTTTTTTTTATTTTTCGTGCATTAATAGATTCCGAGTTATTCCCAAAATACTAGACCTCTTTTTGGACATTCTCTAATTGTTAATAACACACATTTGCACATTTTGCTAGAGGTGATTACGAATCCAATAAAGAAAGTGAAATGTTAAAAAAACGTAAGATTAAACGTGAGTCTTCACATTTTAAATTTGTACCCAAATTAGAGATTTTTTGCCCCAAATGGTGAAGGTGTCACGTATTTACCAGTTTTCGAACGTTTGTGACCGTCATTGAGTTAAATTCTCCGTCCTCAATTTTTCTTCTTATTGACTCTAGTTTCTCTTTCGTTTCGCTCCATCTCCATTTACCTTTCTGTTGTTAGTTTCCTGTGTCCCACTCTTACTTATTTCGCTTCTCCCCGTTATGCCTATTAACTTCTTCTGTAACTCCCTTCCTTCTTCCATTTTATATTTACATTGTTCTCTTTGCCTTTCAATCGCTCTCTTAATTTCTTGGTTCCCTCTTCGTATCTCTGTAATTTCTTCCTTTAGTTCTCCTTTAATTTCATTTCCTCCAACTTATGCATTTCACTGTTAACTTTCATGTCTTCTGACGATCTTAGCGTTGTTTTACTTATTTTAAACATTTTCTCTTCTTCCTCTTTTTGTCTTTCTGTTCCGCCCTCCACTGTTCGCAATTTTACTCTAATTGTCCAATTTCTGAATCGCTGAAATTTTGAAGATACCTGAAATTGCAGATTTTGAATTGTAAATATATTTTCTTCATCTAAATTAATTTCTGAAGTATTATTTTCGAATTTGTTTGAAGGTATTTCCACACCATGCCTTTCTTGGTGGTAATAGTTGTTTACTTCTGTCTAAACCGTTTTAGACATTTCGTCTTTTCTAAATTTATATTTTAGTGACTTAAGACGACGGTTTATGGCACCCCTTCGAGAGCCACGTATTTACCAGTTTTCGAACCGTTATCAGCGTCACTGAATTAAATTCTCTGTCCCCAATTATTTTTCTTATTGGAAAGCCTCTACCATCTTTTCGTTTCGCTCCATCTTCATTTAACCCCTTCTGCTGTGGGTTTCCTGTACCCCGCTCTTTCATCTTTGCCTTCGTTATGCCTCTTAATTTCCTCTGTAACTCTCTTCCTTCTTTCCCTACCAATCTTCCGTTTCTACCAGTACTTGATCTCTGTTTATACTGTAACAGTCCTTGATTTTAACCGCCCCTACATTTTGTCTCAGAAATTATCTATTCCCTCTTTGGCCTACCACTTTTTTGCCATTCCTACACTTTCCTTTCCGGCTGCGTCACTCTTTCTATCTCAACCTGTTTCTCTCTCCCTCCCATCTCTCCTTCAATTCTTCTCTTTGCCTTTCAATATATTTCTTAATTTCTTGGTTCCCTCTTCGTATATCTTAACTTATCCATGAGTCCCTCCATTTCACTGTCAATTTTCTTATCTGCTTCTGGCGGATCTTGCCGTTATTTCACTTATTTTAAATATTTTCTCGATCTTTTTTCCTTTAAGTGTCTTGATAGTACCATAATTTTTCCAGATTTTTGGATTAACATTGTGACCCTTTCTACGGTCGAGTGTTTTTACGTGGTATGCTCCACGGGACCGCAGGTCGGAGTACGATGCGCACCAGAGGTCAGCTGTCACGCTTGGCCGAAAGAAAATAAACTACGACGCGTTTAGAAACTGTATTTACAAAATATACAAAGGTTCAGTATGTACACAGTAGCGGGGTAACCTCGCGTCGCTTTGGAGCGGAGTTGGCGCCGCCAAAAGAACACGCCCGGCAGTAGGTTCTCTACTCTATTTCTTCCTCTTCGGGTCCGTCGGGGTCTTCAGGTCTGCACTGCTGTACTTCCAGTTTTGGTCTTCTTCCGATGGGTGGAAAGACAGGAAATGAGTTCCGCGGGCTTCTGTTCGCTCTTTCATAGCGTGCTAGTGACGTCAGCCCCATGGGTGAAGCGCAGCTCGTAGGCGACGAACCCAAGGTTCCGGCGGCAGTTCCGGACAGCGGAACAACTCCGAAAGGTTGGCCTCAGGAGCGCTCTATTTTACTGGTCACACGCATGAAAGAATCATCCCGAACCGACGTCAGGAAGTATTTTATTTCGGAACTAATAAGATAAGATAAGATCATCCGCTTTCACAGTTCGCTTTTAGAATTTAACAAAGTCAAGTGTTTTATTCCATGTATGGTTTTAACCATGCCTTTTGTCTAAAACTTAATACTCTGTGGATGTTAATTAATCGTAAACCTTTCGAAATTGTCTGTTTCAAATTACCCTTTAAACCGGGGGGTATAATTTGTTCTGGACAAAAAGGTAAGTCAGAATGCTTAATTTTTATTTAATCATTTTCTTACCAAAAAAATTTATGGTGGGTAACATTATAAAAGATTGTGTAAACCCGTAAAGGTCCTATTAATATCCCAATAAATTAAATACTTTATTTCTTTCCGCGGATCATATGATTCGAAATGAAATATAATTTTTGCTTTATGTAATGCCTCTCTTGATTACTCTTTCAACAAAAATACCATATCGATATCGTTTGATGACATGATATGATGCCGTCCAATATTTTATTTTCTTTTTTTCTGAGTCTCCAGAACAAAGCGTTGTGCTGGCAAATCGGTTAAGACTACGGGCGGTCGTAGCGTTTCCGGGACTGTTTTATTCGCAGCGCGCTTTTTTCCTGGTCACTGGGATGCAAGAACTATCCCGATCCGACGTCAGGAAGTATTTTATTTCGACATGTTAACGGTGTGATTTAGGGCGCGGGGTGTTTGGCCGCCCGATTTAGCGCGTTAGGAAATTCGGTAACTTCGTTACAATATTTTTTCTTCGTAAATTTTATACTTTTAAAAAATTCTTTTTTTTTATTTTTCGTGCATTAATAGATTCCGAGTTATTCCCAAAATACTAGACCTCTTTTTGGACATTCTCTAATTGTTAATAACACACATTTGTACATTTTGCTAGAAGTGATTACGAATCCAATTAAGAAAGTGAAATGTTAAAAAAACGTAACCCTAAACGTGAGTCTTCACATTTTAAATTTGTACCCAAATTAGAGATTTTTTGCCCCAAATGGTGAAGGAGTCACGTATTTACCAGTTTTCGAACGTTTGTGACCGTCATTGAGTTAAATTCTCCGTCCTCAATTTTTCTTCTTATTGACTCTAGTTTCCCTTTCGTTTCGCTCCATCTCCATTTACCTTTCTGTTGTTAGTTTCCTGTGTCCCATTCTTACTTATTTCGCTTCTCCCCGTTATGCCTATTAACTTCTTCTGTAACTCCCTTTCTTCTTCCATTTTATATTTACATTGTTCTCTTTGTATTTCAATCGCTCTCTTAATTTCTTGGTTCCCTCTTCGTATCTCTGTAATTTCTTCCTTTAGTTCTCCTTTAATTTCATTTCCTCCAACTTATGCATTTCACTGTTAACTTTCATGTCTTCTGACGATCTTAGCGTTGTTTTACTTATTTTAAACATTTTCTCTTCTTCCTCTTTTTGTCTTTCTGCTCCGCCCTCCACTGTTCGCAATTTTACTCTAATTGTCCAATTTCTGAATCGCTGAAATTTTGAAGATACCTGAAATTGCAAATTTTGAATTGTAAATATATTTTCTTCATCTAAATTAATTTCTGAAGTATTATTTTCGAATTTGTTTGAAGGTATTTCCACACCATGTCCTTCTTGGAGGTAATAGTTGTTTACTTCTGTCTAAACCGTTTTAGACATTTCGTCCTTTCTAAATTTACATTTTAGTGACTTAAGACGACGGTTTATGGCACCCCTTCGAGAGCCACGTATTTACCAGTTTTCGAACGGTTATCAGCGTCACTGAATTAAATTCTCTGTCCCCAATTATTTTTCTTATTGGAAAGCCTCTACCATCTTTTCGTTTCGCTCCATCTTCATTTAACCCCTTCTGCTGTTGGTTTCCTGTACCCCGCTCTTTCATCTTTCCCTTCGTTATGCCTCTTAATTTCCTCTGTAACTCTCTTCCTTCTTTCCCTACCAATCTTCCGTTTCTACAAGTACTTGATCTCTGTTTATACTGTAACAGTCCTTGATTTTCACCGCCCCTACATTTTGTCTCAGAAATTATCTATTCCCTCTTTGGCCTACCACTTTTTTGCCCATCCTACACTTTCCTTTCCGGCTGCGTCACTCTTTCTATCTCAACCTGTTTCTCTCTCCCTCCCATCTCTCCTTCAATTCTTCTCTTTGCCTTTCAATATATTTCTTAATTTCTTGGTTCCCTCTTCGTATATCTTAACTTATCCATGAGTCCCTCCATTTCACTGCAATTTTCTTATCTGCTTCTGGCGGATCTTGCCGTTATTTCACTTATTTTAAATATTTTCTCGGTCTTTTTTCCTTTAAGTGTCTTGATGGTACCATAATTTTTCCAGATTTTTGAATTAACATTGTGACCCTCTCTACGGTCGAGTGTTTTTTTACGTGGTATGCTCCACGGGACCGCAGGTAGCTAAAGCGGAGTACGATGCACCAGAGGTCAGCTGTCACGCTGGGCGGAAAGAAAATAAACTACGACGGTTTTAGAAACTGTATTTACAAAATATGCAAAGGTTCAGTATGTACACAGTGGCGGGGTAACCTTGCGTCGCTTTGGAGCGGAGTTGGCGCCGCCAAAAGAACACGCCCGGCAGTAGGTTCTCTACTCTATTTCTTCCTCTTCGGGTCCGTCGGGGTCTTCAGGTCTGCACTGCTGTACTTCCAGTTTTGGTCTTCTTCCGATGGGTGGAAAGACAGGAAATGAGTTCCGCGGGCTTCTGTTCGCTCTTTCATAGCGTGCTAGTGACGTCAGCCCCATGGGTGAAGCGCAGCTCGTAGGCGACGGACCCATGGTTCCGGCGGCAGTTCCGGACAGCGGAACAACTCCGAAAGGTTGGCCTCAGGAGCGCTCTATTTTACTGGTCACACGCATGAAAGAATCATCCCGAACGGACGTCAGGAAGTATTTTATTTCGGAACTAATAAGATAAGATAAGATAATCCGCTTTCAGAGTTCGCTTTTAGAGTTTTAACAAAGTCAATTATTTAAATCCATGTATGGTTTTAACCATGCCTTTCGTCTGAAACTTAATACTCTGTGGATGTTAATTAATCGTAAACCTTTTGAAATTGTCTGTTTCAAATTACCCTTTAAACCGGGGGGTATAATTTATTCTGGACAAAAAGGTAAGTCGGAATGCTTCATTTTTATTTCATCATTTTTTAACCAAAAGAATTTATGGTGGGTAACATTATATCAGATTGTGTAAACCCGTAAAGGTCCTATTAATATCCCAATAAATTAAATACTTTATTTCTTTCAGCGGATCAAATGATTCGAAATGAAATATAATTTTTGCTTTATGTAATGCCTCTCTTGATTACTCTTTCAACAAAAATCCATATCGATATCCTTTGATGACATGATAATTATGATGCGGTCCAATATTTTATTTTCTTTTTTCTGAGTCTCCAGAACAAAGCGTTGTGCTGGCAAATCGGTTAAGACTACGGGCGGTCGTAGCGTTTCCGGGACTGTTTTATTCGCAGCGCGCTTTTTTTCTGGTCACTGGGATGCAAGAACTATCCCGATCCGACGTCAGGAAGTATTTTATTTCGACATGTTAACGGTGTGATTTAGGGCGCGGGGTGTTTGGCCGCCCGATTTAGCGCGTTAGGAAATTCGGTAACTTCGTTACAATATTTTTTCTTCGTAAACTTTATACTTTTTAAAAATTCTTTTTTTTTTATTTTTCGTGCATTAATAGATTCCGAGTTATTCCCAAAATACTAGACCTCTTTTTGGACATTCTCTAATTGTTAATAACACACATTTGCACATTTTGCTAGAAGTGATTACGAATCCAATTAAGAAAGTGAAATGTTAAAAAAACGTAACCCTAAACGTGAGTCTTCACATTTTAAATTTGTACCTAAATTAGAGATTTTCTGCTTAAATGGTGAAGGAGTCACGTATTTACCAGTTTTCGAACGTTTGTGACCGTCATTGAGTTAAATTCTCCGTCCCCAATTTTTCTTCTTATTGACTCTAGTTTCTCTTTCGTTTCGCTCCATCTCCATTTACCTTTCTGTTGTTAGTTTCCTGTGTCCCACTCTTACTTATTTCGCTTCTCCCCGTTATGCCTATTAACTTCTTCTGTAACTCCCTTTCTTCTTCCATTTTATATTTACATCGTTCTCTTTGTATTTCAATCGCTCTCTTAATTTCTTGGTTCCCTCTTCGTATCTCTGTAATTTCTTCCTTTAGTTCTCCTTTAATTTCATTTCCTCCAACTTATGCATTTCACTGTTAACTTTCATGTCTTCTGACGATCTTAGCGTTGTTTTACTTATTTTAAACATTTTCTCTTCTTCCTCTTTTTGTCTTTCTGTTCCGCCCTCCACTGTTCGCAATTTTACTCTAATTGTCCAATTTCTGAATCGCTGAAATTTTGAAGATACCTGAAATTGCAAATTTTGAATTGTAAATATATTTTCTTCATCTAAATTAATTTCTGAAGTATTATTTTCGAATTTGTTTGAAGGTATTTCCACACCATGTCCTTCTTGGAGGTAATAGTTGTTTACTTCTGTCTAAACCGTTTTAGACATTTCGTCCTTTCTAAATTTACATTTTAGTGACTTAAGACGACGGTTTATGGCACCCCTTCGAGAGCCACGTATTTACCAGTTTTCGAACGGTTATCAGCGTCACTGAATTAAATTCTCTGTCCCCAATTATTTTTCTTATTGGAAAGCCTCTACCATCTTTTCGTTTCGCTCCATCTTCATTTAACCCCTTCTGCTGTTGGTTTCCTGTACCCCGCTCTTTCATCTTTCCCTTCGTTATGCCTCTTAATTTTCTCTGTAACTCTCTTCCTTCTTTTCCTACCAATCTTCCGTTTCTACCAGTACTTGATCTCTGTTTATACTGTAACAGTCCTTGATTTTCACCGCCCCTACATTTTGTCTCAGAAATTATCTATTCCCTCTTTGGCCTACCACTTTTTTGCCCATCCTACACTTTCCTTTCCGGCTGCGTCACTCTTTCTATCTCAACCTGTTTCTCTCTCCCTCCCATCTCTCCTTCAATTCTTCTCTTTGCCTTTCAGTATCTTTCTTAATTTCTTGGTTCCCTCTTCGTATATCTTAACTTATCCATGAGTCCCTCCATTTCACTGTCAATTTTCTTATCTGCTCCTGGCGGATCTTGCCGTTATTTCACTTATTTTAAATATTTTCTAGAATTTTTTTTCCTTTAAGTGTCTTGATAGTACCATAATTTTTCCAGATTTTTGAATTAACATTGTTGTGACCCTTTCTACGGTCGAGTGTTTTTTTACGTGGTATGCTCCACGGGACCGCAGGTAGCTAAAGCGGAGTACGATGCACCAGAGGTCAGCCGTCACGCTTGGCGGAAAGAAAATAAACTAGGACGGTTTTAGAAACTGTATTTACAAAATATACAAGGGTTCAGTATGTACACAGTGGCGGGGTAACCTCGCGTCGTTTTGGAGCGGAGTTGGCGCCGCCAAAAATAACCCGCCCGGCAGTAGATTCCCTACTCTATTTCTTCCTCTTAGGGTGCGTCGAGGTCTTCAGGTCTGCACTGCTGTTCTTCCAGTTTTAGTCTTCTTCCGATGGGTGGAAAGACAGGAATTGAGTTCCGCGGGCTTCTGTTCGCTCTTTCATAGCGTTCTAGTGACGTCAGCCCTATGGGTGAAGCGCAGCTCGTAGGCGACGGACCCAAGGTTCCGGCGGCAGTTCCGGACAGCGGAACAACTCCGAAAGGTCGGCCTCAGGAGCGCTCTATTTTACTGGCCACCGGGATGAAAGAATCATCCCGAACCGACGTCAGGAAGTATTTTATTTCGGAACTAATAAGATAAGATAAGATAAGTCTTTAAGTCTCCAGAACAAAGCGTTGTGCTGGCGAATCGGTTAAGACTACGGGCGGCCGTAGCGTTTCCGGGACTGTTTTATTCGCAGCGCGCTTTTTTTCTGGTCACTGGGATGCAAGAACTATCCCGATCCGACGTCAGGAAGTATTTTATATCGACATGTTAACGGTGTGATTTAGGGCGCGGGGTGTTTGGCCGCCCGATTTAGCGCGTTAGGAAATTCGGTAACTTCGTTACAATATTTTTTCTTCGTAAACTTTATAGTTTTTAAAAATTCTTTTTTTTTTATTTTTCGTGCATTAATAGATTCCGAGTTATTCCCAAAATACTAGACCTCTTTTTGGACATTCTCTAATTGTTAATAACACACATTTGCACATTTTGCTAGAAGTGATTTACTCCAATTCCGACAAACACCTGCGACAAGTTCATCGTTTCTAGACCTCTCGTAAATTTCCTGCTGTTTACAAGACGATATCTATTATTATTTGAAACTTAAGCGTTTCCCGTCTATACAGATTTTCAGACATGAAACTCCCATTCCTTTAAAAGGTTTCGCGAGGGCGTCAATAATGTAAACGTTGAGCCGGATGCAGCGGTTACAATAATGAATGAAAAATTCAAGAGCAACTCGAAAGTCTGAAATTTTGAATGGGGAGAGCAAATGGACAATTTTTGCCGGAATGTTTTTGATGGTTCTTTCGGGGGAGAGATTAAAACTGAACATTGGTTCGACTTTTTCGATTGCTACTTCTTTGTAAAAATATTTGTATGTCATTAACATGAGCTGCAACTAGTGATGAAATAGATTAAAGTTGAAGTTGCAAATGCGCTGGGATATTTTCTCTGAAAATAAAACGGAATTGATTTAATCCCCAGCCGCCGGTATAACCGCGCTCCAGTCTGAACTGTTGCAACAATCAGCGTCAATAGAATTATTAAAGGGCAGCTGGGGGAAGCGCAGCGGCGAAAAGACGTGCGCTATTATGCCGCCGGGTGCATTTTGCCCTTCTAAATTAGTGGTGGAGTATCATAAAGAGGAAAGCCGGTTTCTTCTGGAGTAATTTTCTTGACGGCGTCCTAGTCTCCGAGGTCAAGTAATTTCTTGTTTTCTAAATGAATGTGCTGGATCTAATGAAAATATTCTGTGCTGACTCGAACTGAACCTGCGGTTGTGAATTTGTTTAGGGGTTTAGTAATGTGAATTATTTTTTGGACTGCACATAAATGTAACCATATCGACGAAGCACCTACTTGTTGACATTATGACCACAGTTACAGTGTGGAATATATGGCAACGCTCGCGGTTTTATATCACAACAGACACCTGACAAGAACCAAACCAACGGAATTGGAAGTGTCATTGCTCCCAAGTTTAATTTTTACCAACTGTTTGAAAGCGAAACTTTCTTTAGAAAGGTAGTGAGTAAGAAAAAATGAAACGGAAATCAAAGTGAAACACTTTGGTGGAACTTTCTCAGAACATGTCAATATCTAACATCGCAAAAAGGACACTTTCTAAAGAGATGTTGTCACATATAACAGTAAAAATGGCAGTTTCTAAAGGTGTGTTGTCAAACCGAAAATTAAAAAAACACTTTCTAAGAACATGCCAAAATCCAACATCGGAAAAAGACACTTTTTAAGGGGATGTTGTCAAATCCATCATTAAATGGACACTTTCTATGCGGATGTTGTGAAGCCATTAATTAAAAAGAAGATGTCAAATCTGACAGTAAAAATGACAATTCCTAATGGAATGTTGTCAAATCCAGAATTTAAGAACACACTCTTAACTGATGTTGCCAAATCCTATATTAAAAAGGACATTTTCTATGAGGATGTTGTGAATCCATTAATTAAAACGAAGATGTCAAATCTGACAGTAAAAATGACAATTCCTAATGGAATGTTGTCAAATCCAGAATTTAAGAACACACTCTTAACTGATGTTGCCAAATCCTATATTAAAAAGGACATTTTCTATGAGGATGTTTTCAAACCTAAAGTAAAAATGGCACTTTCTAAGGGGGTGTTGTCAAACCGAAAATAAAAAAAAAAACACTTTCTAAGAACATGCCAAAATCCAACATCGGAAAAAGACAGTTTTTAAGGGGATGTTGTCAAATCCATCATTAAATGGACACTTTCTATGAGAATGTTGTCCAATCCAACATTAAATGGACACTTTCTATGAGGATGTTGTGAACCCAAAAATTAAAAAGAAGATGTCAAATCTGACAGTAAAAATGACAATTCCTAATGGAATGTTGTCAAATCTAAAATTTAAGAACACATACTCTAAAGGGATCTTGCCAAATCCGATATTAAATAGTACATTTTCTATGAGGATGTTGTCAAACCTAAAGTAAAAATGGCACTTTCTAAGGGGGTGTTGTGAAACCAAAAATAAAAAAAACACTTTCTAAGAACATGCCAAAATCCAACATCGGAAAAGACAATTTTTAATAGGATGTTGTCAAATCCATCATTAAATGGACACTTTCTATGAGGATGTTGTGAATCCATTAATTATAAAGAAGATGTCAAATCTGACAGTAAAAATGACAATTCCTAATGGAATGTTGTCAAATCCAGAATTTAAGAACACACTCTTAACTGATGTTGCCAAATCCGATATTAAAAAGGACATTTTCTATGAGGATGTTTTCAAACCTAAAGTAAAAATGGCACTTTATAGTGGGGTGTTGTCAAACCGAAAATAAAAAAAAACACTTTCTTAGAACATACCAAAATCCAACATCGGAAAAAAACACTTTTTAAGGGGATGTTGTCCAATCCAACATTAAATGGACACTTTCTATGAGGATGTTGTGAACCCAAAAATTAAAAAGAAGATGTCAAATCTGACAGTAAAAATGACAATTCCTAATGGAATGTTGTCAAATCCAGAATTTAAGAACACACTCTTAACTAATGTTGCCAAATCCGATATTAAAAAGGACATTTTCTATGAGGATGTTCTCAAACCTAAAGTAAAAATGGCACTTTCTAAGGGGGTGTTGTCAAACCGAAAATAAAAAAAACACTTTCTAAGAACATGCCAAAATCCAACATCGGAAAAAGACACTTTTTAAGGGGATGTTGGCAAATCCATCATTAAATGGACACTTTCTATGAGGATGTTGTGAATCCATTAATTAAAAAGAAGATGTCAAATCTGACAGTAAAAATGACAATTCCTAATGCAATGTTGTCAAATCCAGAATTTAAGAACACACTCTTAACTGATGTTGCCAAATCCGATATTAAAAAGGACATTTTCTATGAGGATGTTTTCAAACCTAAAGTAAAAATGGCACTTTATAGTGGGGTGTTGTCAAACCGAAAATAAAAAAAAAAACACTTTCTTAGAACATACCAAAATCCAAAATCGGAAAAAAACACTTTTTAAGGGGATGTTGTCCAATCCAACATTAAATGGACACTTTCTATGAGGATGTTAGAACCCAAAAATTAAAATAAAGATGTCAAATCTGACAGTAAAAATGACAATTCCTAATGGAATGTTGTCAAATCTAAAATTTAAGAACACATACTCCAAAGGGAACTTGCCAAATCCGATATTAAATAGGACATTTTCTATGAGGATGTTGTCAAACCTAAAGTAAAAATGGCACTTTATAGTAGGGTGTTGTCAAACCGAAAATAAAAAAAAACACTTTCTTAGAACATACCAAAATCCAACATCGGAAAAAAAACACTTTTTAGGGGGATGTTGTCCAATCCAACATTAAATGGACACTTTCTATGAGGATGTTGTGAACCCAAAAATTAGAAAAAAGATGTCAAATCTGACAGTAAAAATGACAATTCCTAATGGAATGTTGTCAAATCCAGAATTTAAGAACACACTCTTAACTGATGTTGCCAAATCCGATATTAAAAAGGACATTTTCTATGAGGATGTTTTCAAACCTAAAGTAAAAATGGCACTTTATAGTGGGGTGTTGTCAAACCGAAAATTAAAAAAAACACTTTCTTAGAACATACCAAAATCCAACATCGGAAAAAAACACTTAAGGGGATGTTGTCCAATCCAACATTAAATGGACACTTTCTATTAGGATGTTGTGAACCCAAAAATTAGAAAGAAGATGTCAAATCTGACAGTAAAAATGACAATTCCTAATGGAATGTTGTCAAATCTAAAATTTAAGAACACATACTCTAAAGGGATCTTGCCAAATCCGATATTAAATAGGACATTTTCTATGAGGATGTTGTCAAACCTAAAGTAAAAATGGCACTTTCTAAGGGGGTGTTGTCAAACCGAAAATAAAAAAAACACTTTCTAAGAACATGCCAAAATCCAACATCGGAAAAAGACACTTTTTAAGGGGATGTTGTCAAATCCATCATTAAATGGACACTTTCAATGAGGATGTTGTGAACCCAAAAATTAAAAAAAAGATGTCAAATCTGACAGTAAAAATGACAATTCCTAATGGAATGTTGTCAAATCCAGAATTTAAGAACACACTCTTAACTGATGTTGCCAAATCCGATATTAAAAAGGACATTTTCTATGAGGATGTTTTCAAACCTAAAGTAAAAATGGCACTTTATAGTGGGGTGTTGTCAAACCGAAAATAAAAAAAAAACACTTTCTTAGAACATACCAAAATCCAAAATCGGAAAAAAACACTTTTTAAGGGGATGTTGTCCAATCCAACATTAAATGGACACTTTCTATGAGGATGTTGTGAACCCAAAAATTAAAAAGAAGATGTCAAATCTGACAGTAAAAATGACAATTCCTAATGGAATGTTGTCAAATCTAAAATTTAAGAACACATACTCTAAAGGGATCTTGCCAAATCCGATATTAAATAGGACATTTTCTATGAGGATGTTGTCAAACCTAAAGTAAAAATGGCACTTTCTAAGGGGGTGTTGTCAAACCGAAAATAAAAAACAAAAACACTTTCTAAGGACATACCAAAATAAAACATCGGAAAAAGACACTTTTTAAGGGCATGCTGTCAAATCCAACATTAAAAGAACAGGGTCTATGAGGATGTTGTGAACACAAAAATTTAAAAGCAGATGTCAAATCTAATAGTAAAAATGACAATTCCTAATGGAATGTTGTCAAATCCACAATATAAGAACACATACTCTAAAGGGATCTTGCCAAATCCGATATTAAAAAGAACACTTTCTATGAGGATGTTGTCAAACCTACAGTGAAGAAATACATTTTAAAAGAATTTTGTCAAATCCAACTTTAAGAGGAGGATTTTCTAAGAGGATTTTGTCAAACCAAAAATAAAAAAAAACACTTTCTAAGAAGATGTCATCATCTAACATCGCAAAAAGGACACTTTCTTGGAAACTGTTTTCAAATATAACAGTAAAAATGGCACTTTCTAAGGGGATGTTGTCAAACCGAAAATAAAAAAAAACGCTTTCTAAGAACATGCCGAAATCAAACATCGGAAAAAGACACTTCTTAAAGGGATGCTGTCAAATCCAACATGAAAAGGATACTTTCTATGAGGATATTGTGAACCTAAAAATTTAAAAGAAGATGTCAAATCTAACAGTAAAAATGACAATTGCTAATGAAATGTTGTCAAATCCAAAATTTAAGAACACATACTCTTAACTGATGTTGCCAAATCCGATATTAAAAAGGACATTTTCTATGAGGATGTTGTCAAACCTAAAGTAAAAATGGCACTTTATAGTGGGGTGTTGTCAAACCGAAAATAAAAAAAACACTTTCTTAGAACATACCAAAATCCAACATTGGAAAAAACACTTTTTAGGGGGATGTTGTCCAATCCAACATTTAATGGACACTTTCTATGAGGATGTTGTGAACCCAAAAATTAGAAAAAAGATGTCAAATCTGACAGTAAAAATGACCATTCCTAATGGAATGTTGTCAAATCTAAAATTTAACAACACATATTTTAAAGAGATGTTGAAAAATCCGATATTAAAAAGGACATTTTCTATGAGGATGTTGTCAAACCTAAAGTAAAAATGGCACTTTCTAAGGAGGTGTTGTCAAACCGAAAATAAAAAACAAAAACACTTTCTAAGGACATACCAAAATAAAACATCGGAAAAAGACACTTTTTAAGGGCATGCTGTCAAATCCAACATTAAAAGAACAGGGTCCATGAGGATGTTGTGAACACAAAAATTGAAAAGCAGATGTCAAATCTAATAGTAAAAATGACAATTCATAATGGAATGTTGTCAAATCCACAATATAAGAACACATACTCTAAAGGGATCTTGCCAAATCCGATATTAAATAGGACATTTTCTATGAGGATGTTGTCAAACCTAAAGTAAAAATGGCACTTTCTAAGGGGGTGTTGTCAAACCGAAAATAAAAAAAAAACACTTTCTAAGAACATGCCAGAATCCAACATCGGAAAAAGACACTTTTTAAGGGGATGTTGTCAAATCCATCATTAAATGGACACTTTCAATGAGGATGTTGTGAACCCAAAAATTAAAAAAAAGATGTCAAATCTGACAGTAAAAATGACAATTCCTAATGGAATGTTGTCAAATCCAGAATTTAAGAACACACTCTTAACTGATGTTGCCAAATCCGATATTAAAAAGGACATTTTCTATGAGGATGTTTTAAAACCTAAAGTAAAAATGGCACTTTATAGTGGGGTGTTGTCAAACCGAAAATAAAAAAAAAAACCTGTTTCTAAGAAGATGCCAAAATCCAACATCGGAAAAAGACACTTCTTAAGGGGATGTCAAATAAAACATGAAAAGGATACTTTCTATGAGGATGTTGTGAACCCAAAAATTTAAAAGAAGATGTCAAATCTAACAGTAAAAATGACAATTCCTAATGGAATGTTGTCAAATCCAGAATTTAAGAACACACTCTTAACTGATGTTGCCAAATCCGATATTAAAAAAGACATTTTCTATGAGGATGTTGTCAAACCTAAAGTAAAAATGGCACTTTCTAAGGGGGTGTTGTCAAACCGAAAATAAAAAACAAAAACACTTTCTAAGGACATACCAAAATAAAACATCGGAAAAAGACACTTTTTAAGGGCATGCTGTCAAATCCAACATTAAAAGAACAGGGTCTATGAGGATGTTGTGAACACAAAAATTGAAAAGTAGATGTCAAATCTAATAGTAAAAATGACAATTCCTAATGGAATGTTGTCAAATCCACAATATAAGAACACATACTCTAAAGGAATCTTGCCAAATCCGATATTAAAAAGAACACTTTCTATGAGGATGTTGTCAAAAGTAAAGTGAAAAAATACATTTTAAAAGAATTTTGTCGAATCCAACTTTAAGAGGAGGATTTTCTAAGAGGATTTTGTCAAACCAAAAATAAAAAAAAACACTTTCTAAGAACATGTCATCATCTAACATCGCAAAAAGGACACTTTCTTGGAAACTGTTTTCAAATATAACATTAAAAATGGCACTTTCTAAGGGGATGTTGTCAAACCGAAAATTAAAAAAAACGCTTTCTAAGAACATGCCGAAATCAAACATCCCGAAAAAGACACTTCTTAAGGGGATGTCAAATCCAACATGAAAAGGATACTTTCTATGAGGATGTTGTGAACCCAAAAATTTAAAAGAAGATGTCAAATCTAACAGTAAAAATGACAATTCCTAATGGAATGTTGTCAAATCTAAAATTTAAGAACTCATACTCTAAAGGGATCTTGCCAAATCCGATATTAAATAGGACATTTTCTATGAGGATGTTGTCAAACCTAAAGTAAAAATGGCACTTTCTAAGGGGGTGTTGTCAAACGGAAAATAAAAAAAAACACTTTCTAAGAACATGCCAGAATCCAACATCGGAAAAAGACACTTTTTAAAGGGATGTTGTCAAATCCATCATTAAATGGACACTTTCAATGAGGATGTTGTGAACCCAAAAATTAAAAAAAAGATGTCAATTCTGACAGTAAAAATGACAATTCCTAATGGAATGTTGTCAAATCCAGAATTTAAGAACACACTCTTAACTGATGTTGCCAAATCCGATATTAAAAAGGACATTTTCTATGAGGATGTTTTCAAACCTAAAGTAAAAATGGCACTTTATAGTGGGGTGTTGTCAAACCGAAAATAAAAAAAACACTTTCTTAGAACATACCAAAATCCAACATCGGAAAAAAACACTTTTTAGGGGGATGTTGTCAAATCCAACATTAAATGGACACTTTCTATGAGGATGTTGTGAATCCATTAATTAAAACGAAGATGTCAAATCTGACAGTAAAAATAACAATTCCTAATGGAATGTTGTCAAATCCAAAATTTAAGAACACATACTCTAAAGGGATGTTGCCAAATTCCATATTAAAAAGGGCATTTTCTATGAGGATGTTGTCAAACCAAAGTAAAAAAAGACATTTTAAATGAATTTTGTCAAATCCAACCTAAAGAAGAGCATTTTTTAAAAGGATATTGTGAAACCAAAAATTAAAAAGAAAAACACTTTCTAAGAACATGTCAACATCTAACATCGCAAAAATTACACTTTCTAAAAAGCTGTTGTCAAATATAACAGTAAAATTGGCACTTTCTAAGAGTGCTGTCAAACCAAAAATAAAAAATAAAACATTTTCTAAGAACATACCAAAATCCAACATCGGAAAAAACACTTTTCAAGGGGATGTTGTCAAATCCAACATTAGAAGGACACTTTCTATGAGGATGTTGTAAAATAAAAAATTAAAAAGAATATCTCAAATATAACAGTAAAAATGGCAATTCCTAAAGGAATGTTGTCAAATCCAAAATTATAGAACACACTCTAAAATGATGTTGCCAAATCCGGTATTAAAAGGGACATTTTCTATGAGGATGTGGTCAAACCTAAAGTAAAAAAGACATTTTAAATGAATTTTGTCAAATCCAACCTTAAGAGGAGCATTTTCTTAGAGGATTTTGACAAACCAAAAATTAAAAACACTTTCTAAGATTGATAATATAGGTGATGAGTGGATCGCTATTTCTGGCCGTGTTAGAGCGGTTGATATATCGCGCATGCCTGAGGTGGTCAAGAGTGGGGATTAGGGCTGAGTGCAGGGAAAATTCATCAGACCGAGACAGGATGCCTTGAACAATAGTCAGGTTATCTTAATTGCTTATTCATAATTGTTTGTTAATGGTGTTTAAGATAAATTAGTATTGTGAAGTCTTAGAATCTGTTATATATATATAAAAAAATTAATCGCTATTTCCCTTGGTCACGCCATAACTTGAGAACGGCTGTACCCCTTTGGGTCTATAACTCAAGAACCGCTGGACCGATTTTTATGATCTTCAATTTGTTGTATTTTCCTCCTCCCCAAATAGCAGAATAACTATCCTAAAAATTACAAGGGGAGGGGAGCTTGGTACAGGGCAACAACAATAACAGAGCCCCATGATACAGGGGCCCCCCTGGGGACAAGGGTGCCAAGGGGACCAAATAACGCCGGCCACCAAAATTTGTCGTACCGGGCTTTAAAAATGAAAATCTATTCTTAAGGAGAACTCCAAAGTTTCACTTCTGTTGCGCGTGGACTGCACACACAAATTTGTTGATATCTTGAGAGCGGATTTACTGATTTTTTTTCGGTGGCGGATTGTATGGAATCCGTATATAACGCCATCTCTAATACATGATAGAAACAAAAATGAACAGCTAATAATTTAACACAACATTTATTTTTTCGAGGCGGTACAAAGTTTGCCGGGTCAGCTAGTTTTAAATAAATTGTACTCAATATTTCAGTAAATATATACTAAATTAATTAATAATCCCACAATGTAATTTAGTTAACACGCCAATGTTCTCTCGGACCAGTTAGTTATGTTAAGTGCATGTAGAGCACAGCGCAATTTGTCTTCATAATTGCCACCATAACTCGACTTCCTAAAGCATTAGATTATAATAGCCCATTAGATAATTATCGTATAAATTCCGACACTTTTGTTTTTAATTTAGCCAATTTAAACACTAATTCAGCAAGATGAAGGTGTCGGCCATCCGAAAGTCGATAAAGTGCTCACCTTTGAACGACGAAGACCTCTCTTAAATTTCCATTTTAGAGCTGGAATCAAATTGAAACATCAAGTTGAAACGGCGCGAGCTGTCGCGAAACTGCCGTAAAGTTAACGTCGTACTCAACAACAAACATTAAAATTTTTACAATTTAAACGGGGATAACAACAACGTAAAAGTTGGACTCGGTGAAACCCACAATCAGCGCCGATATAATTTAGTGTCGAAAAAACGTCCGACCAATAAATCCAGACTTTTTTGATAACGTTGATAACGTGTAAACAGCGAGCGTTTTAGCAGGACGCCGGTTTCCCGATATTTATCACGTTGCTCCTGTACATGATGTCGCTGTAAATTCTGCAGATATCTGGATGGATGGACGTACGTGCGCCTGTGATAAAACATTTACAACTTGCAGCTGGAATCTGGGATGCAGCCGGATGCGCCGCTTTTCGATTTCGTTCCACTATTTTCAGCTACATTTTAGTTTAGATAGACAGATGTTTGCGGGATGCAAACGTTGGCACTCTCAATTAGCGTGGTTGATATTCAAACGTATCAATGAAATAACGACCCATCCCAATAATGCGTCTCTATGCCGGTCGGTCGAATGAAAACACAATTGTTTCTTAATGGTTATTTATGCAACAAGTGTAAACAATTCTACCATGAAAACTTTTATTTCTGGGGCATTGTTGATAACAACATTATTTACCACAACGAACGGTAAAGATAACGCAAGTCCACTTCATACACATTTTACATTTGTTTCTCCCCAATTCCGAGCATCCACTGCTTTCATTATGTCACCCACAAGAGATATCCATCACACATGTGCGAAAATTCAATACGCCCGGACTAAACGGAAGCAAGGCTCTGTTCTAAATTGCGTTACACCATTCACATCGCCGGGGACATAATACAATTATTGTGTCCAGTGGCGATTAAATTTGATTTTAAAGCCGCCAGAACTAAATTATGCCGTGTCGAGTTACAATCGAGCGAAACATCGACGAAGAAAAAAATTCTTCATCTACAATAGCGTGTCAATGGAACAACTACTGTCAGCTTTTATTCTTAAATGGCAAATTTGTGTACATCATTTTCGTGTTTCGTGTTATCAAGAAATAAATCACCAATCGCCTTTATAGTCACAATAAAGCCTTGGAATACTTTATTCTTGTTTACATAATTAGTTATTCCAAAACTGACCTGTGATACTAAAAATAAAATTCATGAAGCGTTAACATTTTTATCGGGGATTTTATGCACTATTATTGCCGCAGTAATTTATGTAGAATGCATTTAACTTCAATTATTATTAATTAACATAATTTTGCAATTTACGTTACTGCAAAAGAGGCAAGAATAAAGCGAGCAAGTTTTATAGCAGCTGGTCGTGAAAGAGAAAGCGATGGCCGCTGGTTTATGACATGACGCCACCAGAACACATGGTCGAACGAAGGGTAAAAGTGGAGTGATTCAACTGGGAATTTCGTGGATGAATAGAAAAACGATTGCTTTAAAATTCCATTGGCGTGTACTTACAGAAATGTAAAGAATAAAAAGGGTACCTGTACTTCCGATGAATGTGATCTACTTTAGCGCGGAGTGTCTCGTAAAGTGAATGATTGTCAATTCTAAAACTCAGCGCAAATAAAATCAGATTTAACAAATTATTAGAACAATGATAAGAGCGTTTTGCAAAAAGAACTAGGGGTTTCTCAAACTGTTTCTTCTCATTTTTTCTCCTACTTCTACTTCTATCTTCTCTGTTGACATCGCTTCTTCTTGAATTTCTTCATTGTCTTCGCCTTTCCACACATTTTCCTGACCCTCTACACTGCGCCGTGTATTGTTGGTTTCCGGCGTTCTTTCTTATTGTCGTTGCGCTTCTTCCTCCGTCTATTTTTAAGATTACTTCTATTATTATTAATGGTATTTTCTTAGGATCTTAATGTTTTACGCTGTCGTTCTTTCAGGTTTTCAGACCTGACACTTGTAGATTTTCAAGTTGTCTTACAGGTTTTCAGTTTATAGTTCTCGTATACGTATTCGTTTTGGGTCTGTCAAGTTCTCATTCCCTAGATTATAATCAAGGTGCCTTTCATTGTTTCAAGTACTTATGTTCTCATTCCCGAGATTATAATCAAGTGATCTTTTATTGTTTCAGGTTGTCGTATTTTCAGATTTCCAGGTTGTCAGGCTCTTAAAATATCAAGATTTTACGCCTTTGTTTTCTCAGGTTTTCAGGCCTTAGACTTTTAGACTTTTAAGTTATCTTACAAGTTTTCAGGTTCTGGTTCTCGTATTCTCAGGTTTTCAGTTTGTCACTTTCAGGTTTTCAGGTTCTCGTATTCTCAAGTACTTAGGAATTCAAACGCTTCCGTTTTTGGTCTTTCAGGTTATGGTTCAAGTATTTTCACGTTTCCGGGTTATCAGGTTCTAAGGATCTCCAATGTTTACGTTTTGGGTTTGTCAAGTTCTCGTTTCTTAGATTATAATCAAGTTGCCTTTTATTGTTTCAGGTTCTCAGGTTCTCGTATTCTCAGGTTTCCAGGTTGTCATATTCTTATAATCTCAATATTTTACGCCTTCGTTCTTTCAGGTTTTCAAGCCTGACACTTCTAGACTTTCAAGTTGACTTACAGGTTTTCAGTTTATGGTTTTCGTATTCTCAGGTTTCCAGGTTGTCAGGTTCTTAAGATCTCAAATGTTTACGTTTTGTGTTTCTAAAGTTCTCATACCTTAGATTATAATCAAGTTGCTTTTTATTGTTTGAGGTTCTCATGTTTTCGTATTCTTAGGTTTCCAGGTTATTAGGTTCTTAGGTTCTTAGGATCTCAATATTTTTCGCTTTAAATCTTGTCAGGTTCTAGGAATCTCCAATGTTTACGTTTTGGCGGACCCTCTCATTTCTTAGCTTATAATCGAGTTGTTTTTCATTGTTTCAGGTACCCATGTTCTCAGGTTCTCGTATTCTCAGGTTTCCAGGTTGTAAGGTTCCTAGGATCTCAATGTTGTACGGTTTCGATCTTGTTAGGTTTTCAGTTTTTGGTTTTTGGATTCTCAGGTTTCCAGGTTGTCAGGTTCTTAGGATCTC
This sequence comes from Diaperis boleti, assembly GCA_963583935.1. NCBI lineage: Eukaryota > Metazoa > Arthropoda > Insecta > Coleoptera > Tenebrionidae > Diaperis > Diaperis boleti. The sequence continues at coordinate 7,263,387 of OY757242.1, forward strand.
AAATGTTTACGTTTTGGGTCTGTCAAGTTCTCATTCCCTAGATTATAATCAAGGTGCCTTTCATTGTTTCAGGTACTTATGTTCTCAGGTTCTCGTATTTTCAGGTTTCCAGGTTGTCAGGTTCTTGGAATGTCAATATTTTACGCTTTCAATTTTCTCAAGTCCTAAGGATCTCCAATGTTTTCGTTTTGGGTCTCTCAAGTTCTCATTCCTGAGATTATAATCAAGTGGTCTTTTATTGTTTCAGGTTCTCGTATTATCAGATTTCCAGGTTGTCAGGCTCTTAAAATATCAAGATTTTACGCCTTTGTTTTCTCAGGTTTTCAGGCCTTAGACTTTTAGACTTTTAAGTTATCTTACGAGTTTTCAGGTTCTGGTTCTCGTATTCTCAGGTTTTCAGTTTGTCACTTTCAGGTTTTCAGGTTCTCGTATTCTCAAGTACTTAGGAATTCAAACGCTTCCGTTTTTGGTCTTTCGGGTTATGGTTCAAGTATTTTCACGTTTCCGGGTTATCAGGTTCTAAGGATCTCCAATGTTTACGTTTTGGGTTTGTCAAGTTCTCGTTTCTTAGATTATAATCAAGTTGCCTTTTATTGTTTCAGGTTCTTAGGTTCTCGTATTCTCAGGTTTCCAGGTTGTCATATTCTTATAATCTCAATATTTTACGCCTTCGTTCTTTCAGGTTTTCAGGCCTGACACTTCTAGACTTTCATGCTGACTTACAGGTTTTCAGTTTATGGTTTTCGTTTTCTCAGGTTTCCAGGTGGTCAGGTTCTTAAGATCTCAAATGTTTACGTTTTGTGTCTGTCAAGTTCTCATTCCCTAGATTATAATCAAGGTGACTTTCATTGTTTCAGGTACTTATGTTCTCAGGTTCTCGTATTTTCAGGTTTCCAGGTTGTCAGGTTCTTGGAATGTCAATATTTTACGCTTTCAATTTTCTCAAGTCCTAAGGATCTCCAATGTTTTCGTTTTGGGTCTCTCAAGTTCTCATTCCCTAGATTATAATCAAGTGGTCTTTTATTGTTTCAGGTTCTCGTATTATGAGATTTCCAGGTTGTCAGGCTCTTAAAATATCAAGATTTTACGCCTTTGTTTTCTCAGGTTTTCAGGCCTTAGACTTTTAGACTTTTAAGTTATCTTACAAGTTTTCAGGTTCTGGTTATCGTATTCTCAGGTTTTCAGTTTGTCACTTTCAGGTTTTCAGGTTCTCGTATTCTCAAGTACTTAGGAATTCAAACGCTTCCGTTTTTGGTCTTTCGGGTTATGGTTCAAGTATTTTCACGTTTCCGGGTTATCAGGTTCTAAGGATCTCCAATGTTTACGTTTTGGGTTTGTCAAGTTCTCGTTTCTTAGATTATAATCAAGTTGCCTTTTATTGTTTCAGGTTCTCAGGTTCTCGTATTCTCAGGTTTCCAGGTTGTCATGTTCTTATAATCTCAATATTTTACGCTTTAGTTTTTTCAGGTTTTCAGGCCTGACACTTCTAGACTTTCAAGCTGACTTACAGGTTTTCAGTTTATTGTTTTCGTATTCTCAGGTTTCCAGGTTGTCAGGTTCTTAGGATCTCAAATGTTTACGTTTTGGGTCTGTCAAGTTCTCATTCCCTAGATTATAATCAAGGTGCCTTTCATTGTTTCAGGTACTTATGTTCTCAGGTTCTCGTATTTTCAGGTTTCCAGGTTGTCAGGTTCTTGGGATGTCAATATTTTACGCTTTCAATTTTCTCAAGTCCTAAGGATCTCCAATGTTTTCGTTTTGGGTCTCTCAAGTTCTCATTCCCTAGATTATAATCAAGTGGTGTTTTATTGTTTCATTTTCTCGTATTATCAGATTTCCAGGTTGTCAGGCTCTTAAGATATCAAGATTTTACGCTCTCGTTTTCTCAGGTTTTCAGGCCTTAGACTTTTAGACTTTTAAGTTATCTTACAAGTTTTCAGGTTCTGGTTCTCGTATTCTCAGGTTTTCAGTTTGTCACTTTCAGGTTTTCAGGTTCTCGTATTCTCAAGTACTTAGGAATTCAAACGCTTCCGTTTTTGGTCTTTCGGGTTATGGTTCAAGTATTTTCACGTTTCCGGGTTATCAGGTTCTAAGGATCTCCAATGTTTACGTTTTGGGTTTGTCAAGTTCTCGTTTCTTAGATTATAATCAAGTTGCCTTTTATTGTTTCAGGTTCTTAGGTTCTCGTATTCTCAGGTTTCCAGGTTGTCATATTCTTATAATCTCAATATTTTACGCCTTCGTTCTTTCAGTTTTTCAGGCCTGACACTTCTAGACTTTCATGCTGACTTACAGGTTTTCAGTTTATGGTTTTCGTTTTCTCAGGTTTCCAGGTGGTCAGGTTCTTAAGATCTCAAATGTTTACGTTTTGTGTCTGTCAAGTTCTCATTCCCTAGATTATAATCAAGGTGACTTTCATTGTTTCAGGTACTTATGTTCTCAGGTTCTCGTATTTTCAGGTTTCCAGGTTGTCAGGTTCTTGGAATGTCAATATTTTACGCTTTCAATTTTCTCAAGTCCTAAGGATCTCCAATGTTTTCGTTTTGGGTCTCTCAAGTTCTCATTCCCTAGATTATAATCAAGTGGTCTTTTATTGTTTCAGGTTCTCGTATTATGAGATTTCCAGGTTGTCAGGCTCTTAAAATATCAAGATTTTACGCCTTTGTTTTCTCAGGTTTTCAGGCCTTAGACTTTTAGACTTTTAAGTTATCTTACAAGTTTTCAGGTTCTGGTTATCGTATTCTCAGGTTTTCAGTTTGTCACTTTCAGGTTTTCAGGTTCTCGTATTCTCAAGTACTTAGGAATTCAAACGCTTCCGTTTTTGGTCTTTCGGGTTATGGTTCAAGTATTTTCACGTTTCCGGGTTATCAGGTTCTAAGGATCTCCAATGTTTACGTTTTGGGTTTGTCAAGTTCTCGTTTCTTAGATTATAATCAAGTTGCCTTTTATTGTTTCAGGTTCTCAGGTTCTCGTATTCTCAGGTTTCCAGGTTGTCATGTTCTTATAATCTCAATATTTTACGCCTTAGTTTTTTCAGGTTTTCAGGCCTGACACTTCTAGACTTTCAAGCTGACTTACAGGTTTTCAGTTTATTGTTTTCGTATTCTCAGGTTTCCAGGTTGTCAGGTTCTTAGGATCTCAAATGTTTACGTTTTGGGTCTGTCAAGTTCTCATTCCCTAGATTATAATCAAGGTGCCTTTCATTGTTTCAGGTACTTATGTTCTCAGGTTCTCGTATTTTCAGGTTTCCTGGTTGTCAGGTTCTTGGAATGTCAGTATTTTACGCTTTCAATTTTCTCAATTCCTAAGGATCTCCAATGTTTTCGTTTTGGGTCTCTCAAGTTCTCATTCCCTAGATTATAATCAAGTGGTCTTTTATTGTTTCAGGTTCTCGTATTATGAGATTTCCAGGTTGTCAGGCTCTTAAAATATCAAGATTTTACGCCTTTGTTTTCTCAGGTTTTCAGGCCTTAGACTTTTAGACTTTTAAGTTATCTTACAAGTTTTCAGGTTCTGGTTCTCGTATTCTCAGGTTTTCAGTTTGTCACTTTCAGGTTTTCAGGTTCTCATATTCTCAAGTACTTAGGAATTCAAACGCTTCCGTTTTTGGTCTTTCAGGTTATGGTTCAAGTATTTTCAGGTTTCCGGGTTATCAGGTTCTAAGGATCTCCAATGTTTACGTTTTGGGTTTGTCAAGTTCTCGTTTCTTAGATTATAATCAAGTTGCCTTTTATTGTTTCAGGTTCTCAGGTTCTCGTATTCTCAGGTTTCCAGGTTGTCATATTCTTATAATCTCAATATTTTACGCCTTCGTTCTTTCAGGTTTTCAAGCCTGACACTTCTAGACTTTCAAGTTGACTTACAGGTTTTCAGTTTATGGTTTTCGTATTCTCAGGTTTCCAGGTTGTCAGGTTCTTAAGATCTCAAATGTTTACGTTTTGTGTTTCTAAAGTTCTCATACCTTAGATTATAATCAAGTTGCTTTTTATTGTTTGAGGTTCTCATGTTTTCGTATTCTTAGGTTTCCAGGTTATTAGGTTCTTAGGATCTCAATATTTTTCGCTTTAAATCTTGTCAGGTTCTAGGAATCTCCAATGTTTACGTTTTGGCGGACCCTCTCATTTCTTAGCTTATAATCGAGTTGTTTTTCATTGTTTCAGGTACCCATGTTCTCAGGTTCTCGTATTCTCAGGTTTCCAGGTTGTAAGGTTCCTAGGATCTCAATGTTGTACGGTTTCGATCTTGTTAGGTTTTCAGTTTTTGGATTTTGGATTCTCAGGTTTCCAGGTTGTCAGGTTCTTAGGATCTCAAATGTTTACGTTTTGGGTCTGTCAAGTTCTCATTCCCTAGATTATAATCAAGGTGCCTTTCATTGTTTCAGGTACTTATGTTCTCAGGTTCTCGTATTTTCAGGTTTCCAGGTTGTCAGGTTCTTGGAATGTGAAATATTTTACGCTTTCAATTTTGTCAGGTCCTAAGGATCTCCAATGTTTACGTTTTGGGTTTGTCAAGTTCTCGTTTCTTAGATTATAATCAAGTTGCCTTTTATTGTTTCAGGTTCTCAGGTTCTCGTATTCTCAGGTTTCCAGGTTGTCATATTCTTATAATCTCAATATTTTACGCCTTCGTTCTTTCAGGTTTTCAAGCCTGACACTTCTAGACTTTCAAGTTGACTTACAGGTTTTCAGTTTATGGTTTTCGTATTCTCAGGTTTCCAGGTTGTCAGGTTCTTAAGATCTCAAATGTTTACGTTTTGGGTTTCTAAAGTTCTAATTCCTTAGATTATAATCAAGTTGCCTTTTATTGTTTGAGGTTCTCATGTTTTCGTATTTTCAGGTTTCCAGGTTGTTAGGTTCTTAGGATCTCAATATTTTTCGCTTTAGATCTTGTCAGGTTCTAGGAATCTCCAATGTTTACGTTTTGGCGGACCCTCTCATTTCTTAGCTTATAATCGAGTTGTTTTTCATTGTTTCAGGTACCTATGTTCTCAGGTTCTCGTATTCTCAGGTTTCCAGGTTGTAAGGTTCTTAGGATCTCAATGTTGTACGGTTTCGATCTTGTTAGGTTTTCAGTTTTTGGTTTTTGGATTCTCAGGTTTCCAGGTTGTCAGGTTCTTAGGATCTCAAATGTTTACGTTTTGGGTCTGTCAAGTTCTCATTCCCTAGATTATAATCAAGGTGCCTTTCATTGTTTCAGGTACTTATGTTCTCAGGTTCTCGTATTTTCAGGTTTCCAGGTTGTCAGGTTCTTGGAATGTCAATATTTTACGCTTTCAATTTTCGCAAGTCCTAAGGATCTCCAATGTTTTCGTTTTGGGTCTCTCAAGTTCTCATTCCCTAGATTATAATCAAGTGGTCTTTTATTGTTTCAGGTTCTCGTATTATGAGATTTCCAGGTTGTCAGGCTCTTAAAATATCAAGATTTTACGCCTTTGTTTTCTCAGGTTTTCAGGCCTTAGACTTTTAGACTTTTAAGTTATCTTACGAGTTTTCAGGTTCTGGTTCTCGTATTCTCAGGTTTTCAGTTTGTCACTTTCAGGTTTTCAGGTTCTCGTATTCTCAAGTACTTAGGAATTCAAACGCTTCCGTTTTTGGTCTTTCGGGTTATGGTTCAAGTATTTTCACGTTTCCGGGTTATCAGGTTCTAAGGATCTCCAATGTTTACGTTTTGGGTTTGTCAAGTTCTCGTTTCTTAGATTATAATCAAGTTGCCTTTTATTGTTTCAGGTTCTTAGGTTCTCGTATTCTCAGGTTTCCAGGTTGTCATATTCTTATAATCTCAATATTTTACGCCTTCGTTCTTTCAGGTTTTCAGGCCTGACACTTCTAGACTTTCATGCTGACTTACAGGTTTTCAGTTTATGGTTTTCGTTTTCTCAGGTTTCCAGGTTGTCAGGTTCTTAAGATCTCAAATGTTTACGTTTTGGGTTTCTAAAGTTCTAATTCCTTAGATTATAATCAAGTTGCCTTTTATTGTTTGAGGTTTTCATGTTTTCGTATTTTCAGGTTTCCAGGTTGTTAGGTTCTTAGGATCTCAATATTTTTCGCTTTAGATCTTGTCAGGTTCTAGGAATCTCCAATGTTTACGTTTTGGCGGACCCTCTCATTTCTTAGCTTATAATCGAGTTGTTTTTCATTGTTTCAGGTACCTATGTTCTCAGGTTCTCGTATTCTCAGGTTTCCAGGTTGTAAGGTTCTTAGGATCTCAATGTTGTACGGTTTCGATCTTGTTAGGTTTTCAGTTTTTGGTTTTTGGATTCTCAGGTTTCCAGGTTGTCAGGTTCTTAGGATCTCAAATGTTTACGTTTTGGGTCTGTCAAGTTCTCATTCCCTAGATTATAATCAAGGTGCCTTTCGTTGTTTCAGGTACTTATCTTCTCAGGTTCTCGTATTTTCAGGTTTCCAGGTTGTCAGGTTCTTGGAATGTCAATATTTTACTTTTCAATTTTCTCAAGTCCTAAGGATCTCCAATGTTTTGGTTTTGGGTCTCTCAAGTTCTCATTCCCTAGATTATAATCAAGTGGTCTTTTATTGTTTCAGGTTCTCGTATTTTCAGATTTCCAGGTTGTCAGGCTCTTAAGATATCAAGATTTTACGCTGTCGTTTTCTCAGGTTTCCAGGCCTTAGACTTTTAGACTTTTAAGTTATCTTACAAGTTTTCAGGTTCTGGTTCTCGTATTCTCAGGTTTTCAGTTTGTCACTTTCAGGTTTTCAGGTTCTCGTATTCTCAAGTACTTAGGAATTCAAACGCTTCCGTTTTTGGTTTTTCGGGTTAGGGTTAAAGTATTTTCACGTCTCCGGGTTATCAGGTTCTAAGGATCTCCAATGTTTACGTTTTGGGTTTGTCAAGTTCTCGTTTCTTAGATTATAATCAAGTTGCCTTTTATTGTTTCAGGTTTCCAGGTTGTCATATTCTTATAATCTCAATATTTTACGCCCTAGTTCTTTCAGGTTTTCAGACCTGACACTTCTAGACTTTCAAGCTGACTTACAGGTTTTCAGTTTATGGTTTTCGTATTCTCAGGTTTCCAGGTTGTCAGGTTCTTAAGATCTCAAATGTTTACGTTTTGGTTTTCTAAAGTTCTCATTCCTTAGATTATAATCAAGTTGCCTTTCATTGTTTGAGGTTCTCATGTTTTCGTATTCTTAGGTTTCCAGGTTATTAGGTTCTTAGGATCTCAATATTTTTCGCTTTAGATCTTGTCAGGTTCTAGGAATATCCAATGTTTACGTTTTGGCGGACCCTCTCATTTCTTAGCTTATAATCGGGTTGTTTTTAATTGTTTCAGGTACCCATGTTCTCAGGTTCTCGTATTCTCATGTTTCCAGGTTGTAAGGTTCTTAGGTTCTCAATGTTGTACGCTTTCGATCTTGTTAGGTTTTCAGTTTATGGTTCTCGTATTCTCAGGTGTCCAGGTTGCCAGGTTTTAAGGATTTCATGTATTCACGTTTTGAGTCTGTCAAGTTCTCATTCCTTAATTATAATCAAGTTGCCTTTCATTGTTTAAGGTTCTCATGTTTTCGTATTTTCAGGTTTCCAGGTTGTTAGGTTCTTAGGATCTCAATATTTTTCGCTTTAGATCTTATCAGGTTTTAATTATCTCAAATGTTTACGATTTTGGTTTTTCATTGTTTTGGGTACATATTTAGGTTTCCCGGTTGTAAGGTTCTTAGGATCTCAAGATTTTACGCTGTCGTTCTTTCAGGTTTTCAGGCCTTAGACTTTTAGACTTTCAAGTTGTCTTACAGGTTTTGAGGTTCTGGTTCTCATATTCTCTGGTTTTCAGGTTGTCACTTTCAGGTTCTCGTATTCTCAAGAACTTCGAAACGTTTACGTTTTTGGTCTCTCAGGCTTTCACGTTTTGATGGTTTTAGGCTCCCATATTTTAAAATTAAATTGTTAATGTTTTCATGTTCTTGCAATTTTAGGTTTCCAAATTTTGCTGTCGATCTTTCAGGTATTCAGGCCTTAGACGTTTAGTCTTTCATGCTGTCTTACAGGTTTTCAGTTTATCTTTCTCGTCTTCTCAGGTTTCCAGGTTGTCAGGCTCTTAAGATCTCAATATTTTACAAACTAGAAGAATGTTCTTAAATCCAAGTGGAGTAAATTTATTTTTTTTTTTTTTAAATATATCTAAGTCGAAGTCCACAAACTTTAAGTAGCGTAAAATTATAAATGGAACATGTGACAATTAATTATAATTTTTATAATTATAATTTTTTTATATTTTTTAAGGGCTGATGATGGCAGAAGTGTTCTGCCGAAACATGTTCCATTTATAACTTTATGCTGATTAAAGTTTGTGGAGTTCGACTTAGATATATTTAAATTTTTTAATTCAATATTTTACGTTGTCGATTTTTTTGGTTTTCAGGCCTCAGACTTTTAACTTTCAAGTTGTTTTATAGGTTTTCTGGTTCTGATGCGCTCAGGTTCTCGTATTCTCAGGTTTCCAGTTTGTCGCTTTCAGGTTTTTATGTTTTGATGTTATCAGGCTTCCATGTTTTCAGGTTCTTAGTTTCAGAACTTTTTACTCTCTAGATTTTTTAGGCCTTATACTTTGCATATTTTTATGTTCTCGTATTTTCAAATGTCCTAGTTTCGCTTTAGATTTTTCAGGTTTTCAGGTCTTAGACTTTTAGGCTTTCAAGTTGTTTTACAGACTTTTCAGTTTATGGCCCTCGTATACGTGTGCGTTTTGTGTCTGCCAGGTTCTCATTTCTTAGATTATAATCAAGTTGCCTTTCATTGTTTCAGCTTCTCGTACTCAGTTTTCCAGATTGTCAGGTTCTTAGGATCTCAATGTTTTACGCTTTCGATCTTGTAAAGTTCTAAGTTCTAAGTTCTCCAATTTTTACGTTTTGGGTCCGTCAAGTTCTCATTCCTTAGTTTATAATCGAGTTGTTTTTCATCGTTTCAGGTACTCATGTTCTCAGGTTCTCGTATTCTAAAGTTTCCTGGTTGTCAGGCTCTTAAGATCTCAAGATTTTACGCTGTCGTTTTCCCAGGTTTTCAGGCCTTAGACTTTTAGACTTTCAAGTTGTCTTACAGGTTTTCAGGTTCTGGTTCTCCTATTCTCAGGTTTCAAGTTTTTCACTTTCAGGTTTTTAGGTTCTGATGTTTTCAGGTTCTCGTATTCTCAAATACTTAGGAATTCAAACGATTACGTTTTCGGTCTTTCAGGTTCACATTGCTTAGATTTTTAGGCTTTCAAGTTGCATTTTAAGTTTTACAGGTTTTCACTTTATGAATCAAATATTCTTAGGTTTCCGGTTTGTCAGGTTCTTAGGATCTCAATATTTTACGCTGTCGTTCTTTCAGTTTTTCAGGCCCGGTTGTCAGGGTTTAAGGATCTCAAATGTTTACATTTTGGGTCTGTCAATTTCTCATTCCTTAGATTATAATCAATGTGCCTTTGATTGTTTAGCGTTCTCGTGTTTTCGTATTTTCAGGTTTCCAGGTTATCAGGTTCTTAGGATCTCAATATTGTAGGCTGTCGTTCATTCAGGTTTTCAGGCCTTAGACTTTTAGACTTTCAAGTTGTCTTTCAGGTTTTGATGTTCTGGTTCTCGTATTCTCTGTTTTTCAGGTTGTCACTTTCAGGTTCTCAGGTTCTCGTATTCTCAAGTACTTTGAAACGTTTACGGTTTCGGTCTCTCAGGTTCTCAGGACTTACGTTTTTAAGCTTAAAAGTTGCATTTTAAGTTTTCAGAATTGATCTCAGGTTTTCGTATTTTCGGCTTTCGATGTTTTCAGGTCTTTCGGATATCAAATTCTCACGCTCTCGATTTTTCAGGCTTTCAGCGCTTAGATTTTTAGACTTCAGGTTTTCAGGTTCGGGCGCGCTCAGGTTCTTGTATTTTCAGGTTTATAAGATGTCACTTTCAGATTTTCACGTAGGATCTCAATATTTGACTTATACATTCTTTCAGGTTTTCAGGTCTCAGACTTTTAGATTATCGAGTTGTCTCACAGGTTTTCAGGTTCTGGTTCTTGTATTCTCAGGTGTTCAGGTTGTCACTGATATTCTCGTATTCTCAAGTACAGAACATTAGTATTATTATTTCTATTTCAAGGTTTTTGCACTCTACCCACAAGGTATATAATTATTACACTTTGCAATAATTCAGCGTCCATTTGGTTGTTGCTATCAGCCACAGTTTAGAAGATAAAGATTTCTTTTGAGGGACACCAGAATACATTCATTGAGGTTTGTAAAAAAAATTTCTATGGCAGCAGCAGTACCGCAGTACCGCATACGGGCGCTTAATGGCGGTGAACCCTGAAGCATATGTGATTTTAAAATGTACGGACGCTGAATAGATAGCAGGATATGCATGTATATATAAAAATATACAAAGCAAAATATTGTTTTCAGCATAGAGAAAAAAATCAAGCGAATATCTCCAATAAAATATAAGTAATGCTATATAACATACATGTTACCTAAATATATACTTCAAATATCTTTCTCAACATATTTCATTCACATTCTTTTAATGTAACTAATATTAAAAAAAAACAATATTTTCTAAATATTTGTAATATATGAAATAAATAAACTTGGGTACTGGGCTTGCTGGTCATGAGTATTTCGTACATTACTGACGATAGAGAAAGAATAGTTCCAATAAAAGCGGCACGTCTCGTTCTCCACAATATCGTTCTGGACATAAGGCAGCCCTGCCCTCTGGTCTATGGTCTACGGTGTCTTAAGTAGTGAAAGTATGGATATAGGCCGAAGCTCCATACACCGGGCGTAGGCCGCCAATATATGCATCGCATGCTTCCGGTCACCGGGTGTACCACAGCTATAACCCCTTGCCCAGCGAAAGGCTACTGACGACGGCAGCAGTGGAATTTCCATTTAATACCGATCTCCTAAATGATATCAACTCGGTCCGAACTCGGTCAGTGTGAATAATCAGCTCCAATACCTTACGATAATAACCGATTCAATCCTTAATCATCGTTAAACATCCGTTAGATTTTTATTAGGACTAGCTGAATAGCAGATAAATCGTAGACAATAGACTATTACTCTTGTTGGGGTTGTTGCGGAATTGCATGAGCATAAGAGATATATCTGGTTTATTGATAAACAGTGCTGAATACATTATTCAGCGCCACGGCCGGGAGCAAACCGACTGAAAATTCGTGTAGCTTAGAGATGTACACTTCGGAAACACACACTCAACAATGGGGTTGAGAGGAGATTAAAGCACTAATTCGCCACGTTCAATTTTAAAATTAAATTTCTCGGAAACGTCAGCGTATTGAAATCAGTTTCTCGAGACAACTCAATCGGGCGGCGGTAATTCGTTATTATCGTTCTTAAAGTTATTAATCATAAAAAATGCCGGCTTGTTCTAACAGCGAATACATCGAAATTGGATTAATTTACGGAGAAGGTCAAGGAAATTCCACCGAAGCATAAGGACTCGTGCAACGCCTCAAAAATGACGTTTAGTGACTTCTGTATTTTTAGTTTATTTATGGGGAGCAGTTTAAATTATTTCCGAATGTTTTGAGGTTAGGTTGACAGGTGTCAAATTAAATAAATAATGCTGTAATATTTATATGTTTCATTATGCATTATGTGTTTCACGAAACGAACACAAAATCGTATTTCAGTCGATCGCACTATGGAATGCCTAATTTAATATTTGGAAATCCAGTTTTTACGACCAGACTTCAATTTTATTGCATTTCTGTATAGACGTTTCCAAATCCCCCAACACTATCACACCCTTTAACCACACACACAGCAGCATAAACAAGTTTGCTATAAGCAGTTATTCCACAATAAAGAGCCATTTCTATCTTTCCGAACCACCGCAATTTCAAAAACTCCAAGAACACTTAATGTAATTGTTGTATACCGCCTCGTTCGGCACTCTTGTATTCGCAACACTCCTCCGACAATACCATAACCCATCATCCGAGCCATAACGCGCAGTTGCACGCTCGCCGATGAACGTAAAAACAAAACCCTAAAAAGTTCCCGGAATAACAACCAAATAATGGAGAAAGTGCGGCGGATTGCGGCGGAGGACGCAAATCGGTTGTTATATTTTTATGTAGGAACCGGTCGGAGGGCACCACTCCGACGGTTAATGGAGGAGGGAGACGTCGTTTGGACGAAATGGGAACTGTTTTTACATCGTAGCTTTATAATCACCAATGTTCTGAAATTAATAGCAGTATTTTTTTACTTTGCCACTTCTTATACAAAATCTTGTGTGGAAATTGACACCGACGAACGCGAAATCCTTCTGGCCTTGGAAAATCTCAATCTACCCGTCCACAAAATGTTTAAAATCAAATCCCGCCGCACAAACAAGTGGACCCCTGTTATCTCATCCAAAAGTTGATCTCCGAATATGTGAAGTTCCAATTCCGGAAATAGCCAATTTTAAATCAATTCGTGTGCAGGTACTGAATTTTGGAAATCCAGAATTCAGAATATTTGAGTTCTTAATTTTGAGAATTTTAAACTTGAATTCCCAAACATGCAAATACAAAATTAATATCGGTGAAGATTCTGAATCGTGGAAACACAATTTTGAAATTTGGAAATGGTAACTCTCCACATCTTGAATTCCTAAATCTACCAAATTATGGATCATCCAAGAGTTAATCTCCGAATATGTGAAATTCCAATTCCGGAATTTGGAAGCTGGAAATTTTTTGAATTTGTAAAATTCGAATTTAGGAAACAGTAACTTTTGGATCAATTTGTGTGCAGATTTCCAAATTCAGAAATATCTGAGATCCCCAATTTGGGAATTTTAACTCTTTACATCTTAAATTCCTCATTATCCCAAATTATGACCATCGAAAAGTTGATGTCCGAATTTGGAAGCTGCGAATTTTAACTCCTGTAAATTCTCAACTTGTAAAATTCGAATTCCGAAATCAATAAATTTAAATCAATTTGTGTGTAAATCCTGAACTTGTAAAATTAGAATTTCGGAAACAGTAGATTTTAGATCAATTCGTGTACAGATTCTGAATTGTGAAAATGCCGAATTCGGAAATTTTGAATTCTCTAATTTCGAAATTTTAACTCTTGACATCTTAAATTCCTGAATCTCCCAATATATGAATTATCGAAAAGTGGATGCCCGGAATTTGGAAGCTGCAAATTTTAAATCGTGTAAATTCTGAACATAAAATTCGAATGCCGAAATCAGTAAATTTTAGATCAATTTCGTGTGCAGATTCTGAATTCTGGAAATTATGAATTAAAAAATTTCGAGTTTCTCGATTTGGAAATTTTAACACTACATCTTAAATTCTTGAAAAGTTGATGTCCCGAATTTGGGAGCTGCAAATTTCAAATCGTGTATATTCTTTCTGAACATGTAAAATTCGAATTTCGGAAACAGTAAATTTTGGATCAATTCGTGTGCAGATTCTGAATTGTGAAAATTACCAATTTAGAAATTTCGAGTTCTCCAGTTTGGGGATTTTTTAACTTTTTACATCTTAAATTCCTGAATATCTCAAATTATGAATCATCTTAAAGTTGAAGTCCGAATTTGGAAGCTGCGAATTTTAACGCCTGTAAATTCTGAACTTGTAAAATTCGAATTCCGAAATCAGTAAATTTAAGATCAATTTCGTGTGCACATTCTGAATTCTGAAAATTACGAATTCAAAAATTTCGAGTTTCCCAATTTGGACATTTTAAAACTTTACATCGTAAATTCTTGAAAAGTTGATGTCCGGAATTTGGAAGCTGCAAGTTTCAAATCGTGTAAATTCTGAACTTGTAAAATTCGAATTTCGGAAACAGTAACTTTTTTATCAATTCGTGTGCAGATTCTGAATTGTGAAAATCCCCAATTTGGAAATTTCGAGTTCTCCAGTTTGAGGATTTTAACTCTTTACATCTTAAATTCCTGAATATCTAAAATTATGAATCATCTTAAAGTTGATGTCCGAATTTTCAAGCTGCGAATTTAAACTCATGTAAATTCTGAACTTGTAAAATTCGAATTCCGAAATCAATAAATTTAAGTCAATTCGTGTGTAAATCCTGAACTGGTAAAATTCGAATTTCGGAAACAGTAAATTTTAGATGAATTCGTGTACAGATTCTGAATTGTGAAAACGCCGAATTCAGAAATTTTGAATTCTCTAATTTGGAAATTTTAACTATTGACATCATAAATTCCTGAAACTCCCAAATTATGAATCATCGAAAAGTGGATGCCCGGAATTGGGAACTGCAAATTTTAAATCGTCTAAATTCTGAACTTATAAAATTCGAATGCCGAAATCAATAAATTTTAGATCAATTTCGTGTGCAGATTCTGAATTCTGGAAATTACGAATTCAAAAATTTCGAGTTTCTCGATTTGGAAATTTTAACACTAATCTTAAATTCTTGAAAAGTTGATGTCCGGAATTTGGAAGCTGCAAGTTTTAAATCGTGTAAATTCTGAACTTGTAAAATTCGAATTTCGGAAACAGTAAATTTTAGATCAATTCGTGTGCAGACTGAATTGTGAAAATGGCGAATTCAGAATTTTTGAATTCTCTATTTTGGAAATTTTAACTCTTGATATCTTAAATTCCTGAATCTCCCAAATTATGAATCATCGAAAAGTGGATGCCCGGAATTTGGAAGCTGCAAATTTTAAATCGTGTAAATTCTGAACTTATAAAATTCGAATGCAGGCAATCAGTAAATTTTAGATCAATTTCGTGTGCAGATTCTGAATTCTGGAAATTACGAATTCAAAAATTTCGAGTTTCTCAATTTGGAAATTTTAATACTTTACATCTTAAATTCTTGAAAAGTTGATGTCTGGAATTTGGAAGCTGCAAATTTCAAATCGTGTAAATTCTGAACTTGTAAAATTCGAATTTCGGAAACAGTAAATTTTAGATCAATTCGTGTACAGATTCTGAATTCTAAAAAAGCCGAATTCAGAAATTTTGAATTCTCTAATTTGGAAAATTTAAACCTTGACATCTTAAATTCCTGAATCTCCCAAATTATGAATCATCGAAAAGTGGATGCCCTGAATTTGGAAGCTGCAAATTTTAAATCGTGTAAATTCTGAGCTTATAAAATCCGAATGCCGAAATCAGTAAATTTTAGATCAATTCGTGTGCAGATTCTGAATTGTGAAAATCCCCAATTTACAAATTTTCTGGTTCTCCAGTTTGGGGATTTTTTAACTCTTTACATCTTAAATTCCTGAATATCTCAAATTATGATTCATCTTAAAATTGATGTCCGAATTTAAAAGCTGCGAATTTTAACTCCTGTAAATTCTGAACTTGTAAAATTCGAATTCCGAAATCAATAAATTTAAATCAATTCGTGTGTAAATCCTGAACTTGTAAAATTAGAATTTCGGAAACAGTAGATTTTAGATCAATTCGTGTACAGATTCTGAATTGTGAAAATGCCGAATTCGGAAATTTTGAATTCTCTAATTTCGAAATTTTAACTCTTGACATCTTAAATTCCTGAATCTCCCAATATATGAATTATCGAAACGTAGATGCCCGGAATTTGGAAGCTGCAAATTTTAAATCGTGTAAATTCTGAACTTATAAAATTCGAATTCCGAAATCAGTAAATTTAAGATCAATTTCGTGTGCAGATTCTGAATTGTGAAAATGGCGAATTCAGAATATTTGAATTCTCTATTTTGGAAATTTTAACTCTTGATATCTTAAATTCCTGAATCTCCCAAATTATGAATCATCGAAAAGTGGATGCCCGGAATTTGGAAGCTGCAAATTTTAAATCGTGTAAATTCTGAACTTATAAAATTCGAATGCCGAAATCAGTAAATTTTATATCAATTTCGTGTGCAGATTCTGAATTCTGGAAATTACGAATTCAAAAATTTCGAGTTTCTCAATTTGGAAATGTTAATACTTTACATCTTAAATTCTTGAAAAATTGATGTCTGGAGTTTGGAAGCTGCAAATTTCAAATCGTGTAAATTCTGAACTTGTAAAATTCGAATTTCGGAAACAGTAACTTTTGGATCAATTCGTGTGCAGATTCTGAATTGTGAAAATCCCCAATTTACAAATTTTCTGGTTCTCCAGTTTGGGGATTTTTTAACTCTTTACATCTTAAATTCCTGAATATCTCAAATTATGATTCATCTTAAAATTGATGTCCGAATTTAAAAGCTGCGAATTTTAACTCCTGTAAATTCTGAACTTGTAAAATTCGAATTCCGAAATCAATAAATTTAAGTCAATTCGTGTGTAAATCCTGAACTGGTAAAATTCGAATTTCGGAAACAGTAAATTTTAGATGAATTCGTGTACAGATTCTGAATTGTGAAAACGCCGAATTCAGAAATTTTGAATTCTCTAATTTGGAAATTTTAACTATTGACATCATAAATTCCTGAAACTCCCAAATTATGAATCATCGAAAAGTGGATGCCCGGAATTGGGAACTGCAAATTTTAAATCGTCTAAATTCTGAACTTATAAAATTCGAATGCCGAAATCAATAAATTTTAGATCAATTTCGTGTGCAGATTCTGAATTCTGGAAATTACGAATTCAAAAATTTCGAGTTTCTCGATTTGGAAATTTTAACACTAATCTTAAATTCTTGAAAAGTTGATGTCCGGAATTTGGAAGCTGCAAATTTCAAATCGTGTAAATTCTGAACTTGTAAAATTCGAATTTCGGAAACAGTAAATTTTAGATCAATTCGTGTGCAGACTGAATTGTGAAAATGGCGAATTCAGAATTTTTGAATTCTCTATTTTGGAAATTTTAACTCTTGATAACTTAAATTCCTGAATCTCCCAAATTATGAATCATCGAAAAGTGGATGCCCGGAATTCGGAAGCTGCAAATTTTAAATCGTGTAAATTGTGAACTTATAAAATTCGAATTTCGGAAACAGTAACTTTTGGATCAATTCGTGTGCAGATTCTGAATTGTGAAAATCCCCAATTTACAAATTTTCTGGTTCTCCAGTTTGGGGATTTTTTAACT
Source organism: Diaperis boleti (assembly GCA_963583935.1). Taxonomy (NCBI): domain Eukaryota; kingdom Metazoa; phylum Arthropoda; class Insecta; order Coleoptera; family Tenebrionidae; genus Diaperis; species Diaperis boleti. The sequence continues at coordinate 7,280,385 of OY757242.1, forward strand.
CTTTACATCTTAAATTCCTGAATATCTCAAATTATGATTCATCTTAAAATTGATGTCCGAATTTAAAAGCTGCGAATTTTAACTCCTGTAAATTCTGAACTTGTAAAATTCGAATTCCGAAATCAATAAATTTAAATCAATTCGTGTGTAAATCCTGAACTTGTAAAATTAGAATTTCGGAAACAGTAGATTTTAGATCAATTCGTGTACAGATTCTGAATTGTGAAAATGCCGAATTCGGAAATTTTGAATTCTCTAATTTCGAAATTTTAACTCTTGACATCTTAAATTCCTGAATCTCCCAATATATGAATTATCGAAACGTAGATGCCCGGAATTTGGAAGCTGCAAATTTTAAATCGTGTAAATTCTGAACTTATAAAATTCGAATTCCGAAATCAGTAAATTTTATATCAATTTCGTGTGCAGATTCTGAATTCTGGAAATTACGAATTCAAAAATTTCGAGTTTCTCAATTTGGAAATGTTAATACTTTACATCTTAAATTCTTGAAAAATTGATGTCTGGAATTTGGAAGCTGCAAATTTCAAATCGTGTAAATTCTGAACTTGTAAAATTCAAATTTCGGAAACAGTGAATTTTAGATCAATTCGTGTACAGACTGAATTGTGAAAATGGCGAATTCAGAAATTTTGAATTCTCTAGTTTGGAAATTTTAACTCTTGAGATCTTAAATTCCTGAATCTCCCAAATTATGAATGAATGAAGTTGATGTCCGGAATTTGGAAGCTGCAAATTTCAAATCGTGTAAATTCTGAACTTGTAAAACTCGAATTTCGGAAACACTAACTTTTGGATCAATTCGTGTGCAGATTCTGAATTGTGAAAATCCCCAATCTAGAAATTTCGAGTGCTCCAGTTTGGGGATGTTTTAACTCTTTACATCTTAATTTCCTGAATATCTCAAATTATGAATCATCTTAAAATTGAGGTCCGAATTTGAAAGCTGCGAATTTTAAATCGTGTAAATTCTGAACTAGTAAAATCCGAATTTCGGAGACAATAAATTTTAAATCAATTCGTGCCCAGTTCTCCAATTTGGGAATTTGACATCTAGAATTTGTGAATCTCCCAAATAATGATTCATCGAAAAGTTGATGTCTAGAATTTGGAAGCTGCAAATTTTAAATCGTGTAAATTCTGAACTAGTAAAATTCGAATTTCGGAAATAGTAAATTTTAGATGAATTTCTGTGCAGTTCTCGAATTTGGGAATTTTAACTTTTGACATCTTGAATTTGTGAATCTCCCAAATAATGATTCATCGAAAAGTTGATGTCTAGAATTTGGAAGCTGCAAATTTTAAATCGTGTAAATTCTGAACTAGTAAAATTCGAATTTCGGAAACAGTAAATTTTAAATCAAATTGTGCGCAGTTCTCCCATTTGTGAATTTTAACTATTGACATGTTGAATTTTTGAATCTCTCAAATAATGATTCATCGAGAAGTTGATGTCTGGAATTTGGAAGCTGCAAATTTTAAATCGTGTAAATTCTGAACTAGCAAAATTCGAATTTCGGAAACAGTAAATTTTAGAGCAATTTATGTGCAGTTCTCCAATTTGGGAATATTAACTCTTGACATTTTAAATTCCTGAATCTCCAAAATAATACTTAACCGAAAAGTTGATGTCCTTAATTTGAAAGCTGCAAATTGTAAATCCAATAAATTCTAAACTAGTAAAATTACAATCTCGGAAACAGTAAATTTTACATCAATTCCTGTGCAGTTCTCCAATTTGGGCACTTAAACTCTTGACATTTTGAACTCCTGAATCTTCCAAATAATGATTCATCGAAAAGTTGATGTCTGGAATTTGTAAGCTGCAAATTTTAAATCGTGTAAATTCTTAAATTGTAAAATTCGAATTTCGGAAACAGTAAATTTTTGATCAATTCGTGTGCAGCTCTCCAATTTGGGAATTTTAACTCTTGACATCTTGAATTTGTGAATCTCCCAAGTAATGATTCATCGAAAAGTTGATGTCTAGAATTTGGAAGCTGCAAATTTTAAATCGTGTAAATTCTGAACTAGTAAAATTATAATTTCGGAAACAGTAAATTTTAAATCAAATTGTGCGCAGTTCTCCCATTTGTGAATTTTAACTATTGACATGTTGAATTTTTGAATCTCTCAAATAATGATTCATCGAAAAGTTGATGTCCTTAAATTGGAAGCTGCAAATTTTAAATCCTATAAATTCTGAACTAGTAAAATTCGAATTTCGGAAACAGTAAATTTTCGATCAATTTCTGTGCAGTTCTCCAATTTGGGAATTTTAACTCTTGACATCTTGAATTTGTGAATCACCCAAATAATGATTCATCGAAAAGTTGATGTCTAGAATTTGGAAGCTGCCAATTTTAAATCGTGTAAATTCTGAACTAGTAAAATTCGAATTTCGGAAACAGTAAATTTTAGAGAAATTTCTGTGCAGTTCTCCAATTTGGGAATTTTAACTCTTGACAATTTGAATTCCTGATTCTCCCAAATAATGATTAATCGAAAAGTTGATGTCCTTAAATTGGAAGCTGCAAATTTTAAATCCTATAAATTCTGAACTAGTAAAATTAGAATTTCGGAAACAGTAAATTTTCGATCAATTTCTGTGCAGTTCTCCAATTTGGGAATTTTAACTCTTGACATCTTGAATTTGTGAATCACCCAAATAATGATTCATCGAAAAGTTGATGTCTAGAATTTGGAAGCTGCAAATTTTAAATCGTGTAAATTCTGAACTAGTAAAATTAGAATTTCGGAAACAGTAAATTTTAAATCAAATTGTGCGCAGTTCTCCCATTTGTGAATTTTAACTATTGACATGTTGAATTTTTGAATCTCTCAAATAATGATTCATCGAGAAGTTGATGTCTGGAATTTGTAAGCTGCAAATTTTAAATCGTGTAAATTCTGAACTAGTAAAATTCGAATTTCGGAAACAGTAAATTTTCGATCAATTTCTGTGCAGTTCTCCAATTTGGGAATTTTAACTCTTGACATCTTGAATTTGTGAATCACCCAAATAATGATCCATCGAAAAGTTGATGTCTAGAATTTGGAAGCTGCAAATTTTAAATCGTGTAAATTCTGAACTAGTAAAATTCGAATTTTGGAAACAGTAAATTTTAGCTCAATTCCTGTGCAGTTCTCCAATTTGGGAACTTTAACTCTTGACATTTTGAACTCCTGAATCTCCCAAATAATCATTCATCCAAAAGTTAATGTCTGGAATTTGTAAGCTGCAAATTTTAAATCGTGTAAATTCTGAACTAGTAAAATTCGAATTTCGGAAACAGTAAATTTTCGATCAATTTCTGTGCAGTTCTCCAATTTGGGAATTTTAACTCTTGACATCTTGAATTTGTGAATCACCCAAATAATGATTCATCGAAAAGTTGATGTTTAGAATTTGTAAGCTGCAAATTTTAAATCGTGTAAATTCTGAACTAGTAAAATTCGAATTTTGGAAACAGTAAATTTTACATTAATTCGTGCGCAGTTCTCCAATTTGGGAATTTAAACTCTTGACATTTTGAATTCCTGATTCTCCCAAATAATAATTAATCGAAAAGTTGATGTCCTTAATTTGGAAGCTGCAAATTTTAAATCGTGTAAATTCTAAACTGGTAAAATTCGAATTTTGGAAACAGTAAATTTTAGATCAATTTCTGTGCAGTTCTCCAATTTGGGAATTTTAACTCTTGACATCTTGAATTTGTGAATCTCCCAAATAATATTAATCGAAAAGTTGATGTCTAGAATTTGGAAGCTGCAAATTTTAAATCGTGTAAATTCTGAACTAGTAAAATTCGAATTTCGGAAACAGTAAATTTTAGAGAAATTTCTGTGCAGTTCTCCAATTTGGGAATTTTAACTCTTGACAATTTGAATTCCTGATTCTCCCAAATAATGATTAATCGAAAAGTTGATGTCCTTAAATTGGAAGCTGCAAATTTTAAATCCTATAAATTCTGAACTAGTAAAATTCGAATTTCGGAAACAGTAAATTTTAGAGAAATTTCTGTGCAGTTCTCCAATTTGGGAATTTTAACTCTTGACAATTTGAATTCCTGATTCTCCCAAATAATGATTAATCGAAAAGTTGATGTCCTTAAATTGGAAGCTGCAAATTTTAAATCCTATAAATTCTGAACTAGTAAAATTTGAATTTCGGAAACAGTAAATTTTCGATCAATTTCTGTGCAGTTCTCCAATTTGGGAATTTTAACTCTTGACATCTTGAATTTGTGAATCTCCCAAATAATGATTCATCGAAAAGTTGATGTCTAGAATTTGTAAGCTGCAAATTTTAAATCGTGTAAATTCTGAACTAGTAAAATTCGAATTTTGGAAACAGTAAATTTTACATTAATTCGTGCGCAGTTCTCCAATTTGGGAATTTAAACTCTTGACATTTTGAATTCCTGATTCTCCCAAATAATAATTAATCGAAAAGTTGATGTCCTTAATTTGGAAGCTGCAAATTTTAAATTGTGTAAATTCTGAACTGGTAAAATTCGAATTTTGGAAACAGTAAATTTTAGATCAATTCCTGTGCAGTTCTCCAATTTGGGAACTTTAACTCTTGACATTTTGAACTCCTGAATCTCCCAAATAATCATTCATCCAAAAGTTAATGTCTGGAATTTGTAAGCTGCAAATTTTAAATCGTGTAAATTCTGAACTAGTAAAATTCGAATTTTGGAAACAGTAAATTTTAGCTCAATTCCTGTGCAGTTCTCCAATTTGGGAACTTTAACTCTTGACATTTTGAACTCCTGAATCTCCCAAATAATCATTCATCCAAAAGTTAATGTCTGGAATTTGTAAGCTGCAAATTTTAAATCGTGTAAATTCTGAACTAGTAAAATTCGAATTTTGGAAACAGTAAATTTTAGCTCAATTCCTGTGCAGTTCTCCAATTTGGGAACTTTAACTCTTGACATTTTGAACTCCTGAATCTCCCAAATAATCATTCATCCAAAAGTTAATGTCTGGAATTTGTAAGCTGCAAATTTTAAATCGTGTAAATTCTGAACTAGTAAAATTCGAATTTTGGAAACAGTAAATTTTAGCTCAATTCCTGTGCAGTTCTCCAATTTGGGAACTTTAACTCTTGACATTTTGAACTCCTGAATCTCCCAAATAATCATTCATCCAAAAGTTAATGTCTGGAATTTGTAAGCTGCAAATTTTAAATCGTGTAAATTCTGAACTAGTAAAATTCGAATTTCGGAAACAGTAAATTTTAGAGAAATTTCTGTGCAGTTCTCCAATTTGGGAATTTTAACTCTTGACAATTTGAATTCTTGATTCTCCCAAATAATGATTAATCGAAAAGTTGATCTCCTTAAATTGGAAGCTGCAAATTTTAAATCGTGTAAATTCTGAAATTGTAAAATTCGAATTTCGGAAACAGTAAATTTTCGATCAATTTCTGTGCAGTTCTCCAATTTGGGAATTTTAACTCTTGACATCTTGAATTTGTGAATCTCCCAAATAATGATTCATCGAAAAGTTGATGTCTAGAATTTGTAAGCTGCAAATTTTAAATCGTGTAAATTCTGAACTAGTAAAATTCGAATGCCGAAATCAGTAAATTTTAGATCAATTTCGTGTGCAGATTCTGAATTCTGGAATCTATGAATTAAAAAATTTCGAGTTTCTCGATTTGGAAATTTTAACACTACATCTTAAATTCTTGAAAAGTTGATGTCCGGAATTTGGAAGCTGCAAATTTCAAATCGTGTAAATTCTGAACTTGTAAAATTCAAATTTCGGAAACAGTAAATTTTCGATCAATTCGTGTACAGACTGAATTGTGAAAATGGCGAATTCAAAAATTTTGAATTCTCTAGTTTGGAAATTTTAATTCTTGAGATCTTAAATTCCTGAATCTCCCAAATTATGAATGAATGAAGTTGATGTCGGGAATTTGGAAGCTGCAAATTTCAAATCGTGTAAATTCTGAACTTGTAAAACTCGAATTTCGGAAACACAAACTTTTGGATCAATTCGTGTGCAGATTCTGAATTGTGAAAATCCCCAATCTAGAAATTTCGAGTGCTCCAGTTTGGGGATGTTTTAACTCTTTACATCTTAATTTCCTGAATATCTCAAATTATGAATCATCTTAAAATTGAAGTCCGAATTTGAAAGCTGCGAATTTTAAATCGTGTAAATTCTGAACTAGTAAAATCCGAATTTCGGAGACAGTAAATTTTAAATCAATTCGTGCCCAGTTCTCCAATTTGGGAATTTGACATCTAGAATTTGTGAATCTCCCAAATAATGATTCATCGAAAAGTTGATGTTTAGAATTTGTAAGCTGCAAATTTTAAATCGTGTAAATTCTGAACTTGTAAAATTCGAATTTCGGAAACAGTAAATTTTCGATCAATTTCTGTGCAGTTCTCCAATTTGGGAATTTTAACTCTTGACATCTTGAATTTGTGAATCTCCCAAATAATGATTCATCGAAAAGTTGATGTTTAGAATTTGGAAGCTGCAAATTTTAAATCGTGTAAATTCTGAACTTGTAAAATTCGAATTTCGGAAACAGTAAATTTTCGATCAATTCCTGTGGAGTTCTCCAATTTGGGAATTTTAACTCTTGACATCTTGAATTTTTGGATCTCTCAAATAATGATTCATCGAGAAGTTGATGTCTGGAATTTGGAAGCTGCAAATTTTAAATCGTGTAAATTCTGAACTAGTAAAATTCGAATTTCGGAAACAGTAAATTTTCGATCAATTTCTGTGCAGTTCTCCAATTTGGGAATTTTAACTCTTGACAACTTGAATTTGTGAATCACCCAAATAATGATCCATCGAAAAGTTGATGTCTAGAATTTGGAAGCTGCAAATTTTAAATCGTGTAAATTCTGAACTAGTAAAATTCGAATTTTGGAAACAGTAAATTTTAGCTCAATTCCTGTGCAGTTCTCCAATTTGGGAACTTTAACTCTTGACATTTTGAACTCCTGAATCTCCCAAATAATCATTCATCCAAAAGTTAATGTCTGGAATTTGTAAGCTGCAAATTTTAAATCGTGTAAATTCTGAACTAGTAAAATTCGAATTTCGGAAACAGTAAATTTTCGATCAATTTCTGTGCAGTTCTCCACTTTGGGAATTTTAACTCTTGACATCTTGAATTTGTGAATCTCCCAAATAATGATTCATCGAAAAGTTGATGTTTAGAATTTGGAAGCTGCAAATTTTAAATCGTGTAAATTCTGAAATTGTAAAATTCGAATTTCGGAAACAGTAAATTTTCGATCAATTTCTGTGCAGTTCTCCAATTTGAGAATTTTAACTCTTGACATCTTGAATTTGTGAATCTCCCAAATAATGATTCATCGAAAAGTTGATGTCTAGAATTTGTAAGCTGCAAATTTTAAATCGTGTAAATTCTGAACTAGTAAAATTCGAATTTTGGAAGCAGTAAATTTTACATTAATTCGTGCGCAGTTCTCCAATTTGGGAATTTAAACTCTTGACATTTTGAATTCCTGATTCTCCCAAATAATAATTAATCGAAAAGTTGATGTCCTTAATTTGGAAGCTGCAAATTTTAAATCGTGTAAATTCTGAACTGGTAAAATTCGAATTTTGGAAACAGTAAATTTTAGATCAATTTCTGTGCAGTTCTCCAATTTGGGAATTTTAACTCTTGACAATTTGAATTCCTGATTCTCCCAAATAATGATTAATCGAAAAGTTGATGTCCTTAAATTGGAAGCTGCAAATTTTAAATCCTATAAATTCTGAACTAGTAAAATTAGAATTTCGGAAACAGTAAATTTTAGAGAAATTTCTGTGCAGTTCTCCAATTTGGGAATTTTAACTCTTGACAATTTGAATTCCTGATTCTCCCAAATAATGATTAATCGAAAAGTTGATCTCCTTAAATTGGAAGCTGCAAATTTTAAATCCTATAAATTCTGAACTAGTAAAATTAGAATTTCTGAAACAGTAAATTTTCGATCAATTTCTGTGCAGTTCTCCAATTTGGGAATTTTAACTCTTGACATCTTGAATTTGTGAATCTCCCAAATAATGATTCATCGAAAAGTTGATGTCTAGAATTTGTAAGCTGCAAATTTTAAATCGTGTAAATTCTGAACTAGTAAAATTCGAATTTTGGAAGCAGTAAATTTTACATTAATTCGTGCGCAGTTCTCCAATTTGGGAATTTAAACTCTTGACATTTTGAATTCCTGATTCTCCCAAATAATAATTAATCGAAAAGTTGATGTCCTTAATTTGGAAGCTGCAAATTTTAAATCGTGTAAATTCTGAACTGGTAAAATTCGAATTTTGGAAACAGTAAATTTTAGATCAATTTCTGTGCAGTTCTCCAATTTGGGAATTTTAACTCTTGACAATTTGAATTCCTGATTCTCCCAAATAATGATTAATCGAAAAGTTGATGTCCTTAAATTGGAAGCTGCAAATTTTAAATCCTATAAATTCTGAACTAGTAAAATTAGAATTTCGGAAACAGTAAATTTTAGAGAAATTTCTGTGCAGTTCTCCAATTTGGGAATTTTAACTCTTGACAATTTGAATTACTGATTCTCCCAAATAATGATTAATCGAAAAGTTGATCTCCTTAAATTGGAAGCTGCAAATTTTAAATCCTATAAATTCTGAACTAGTAAAATTAGAATTTCTGAAACAGTAAATTTTCGATCAATTTCTGTGCAGTTCTCCAATTTGGGAATTTTAACTCTTGACATCTTGAATTTGTGAATCTCCCAAATAATGATTCATCGAAAAGTTGATGTTTAGAATTTGGAAGCTGCAAATTTTAAATCGTGTAAATTCTGAAATTGTAAAATTCGAATTTCGGAAACAGTAAATTTTCGATCAATTTCTGTGCAGTTCTCCAATTTGGGAATTTTAACTCTTGACATCTTGAATTTGTGAATCTCCCAAATAATGATTCATCGAAAAGTTGATGTCTGGAATTTGGAAGATGCAAATTTAAAATCGTGTACATTCTGAACTAGTAAAATTCGAATTTCGGAAACAGTAAATTTTAGATCAATTCGTGTGCAGATTCTAAATTTTGGAAATCTAGAATTCAGAAACTTTGAGCTCCACAATCTGAGAATTTTAACTCTTGACATCTTAAATTCCTGAATCTTCCAAATTACGGACCTTCAAAAAGTTGATCTCCCGAATTTCGAAAACAGTAAATTTTAGATGAATTCGTGTACAGATTCTGAATTGTGAAAATGCCGAATTCAGAAATTTCGAGTTTTCCAATTTGGGAATTTTAACTGCGAATTTCGAATTCCGGAGACAGTAAATTTTAAATCAATTCGTATAAATTTTATGTTCCCGAATTTGGAACATTTTTAACCGTTGAAATTTCGACTTCACACATCCGTCAATTAAATATAATTATATTATAACCCCATTTTTGTCTTTTGTATCGTAATAGCCTCGGAACCAACGCAAACTAGAAAAAATAATAAAATGTGATTATTCCAAGCGTAAAATTTCTCCGAGGCCCAAGAAAAAATATTTCTTTTATTGAACTAAACTGTTGATTTAAGCGCTCCTCTGGGAGCAGCGTGTTCCCTTGTACAGATCCGATTAACCGCTTGCTACTTTGTTCCTCTTCTGGCTGTTTGGATAAATGTTACGTTGTGGCCAAAAACTTTTCCTAATAAAAATGTCATTAATGGATATGCCGGCTCGTATTTGCTAACACGGTCGCCAAGACACTACGAGCTGAGTTTAAAATATGTTGACCGCCATTTTTCTTTCCGAAGACCCGCCTTTCAAAACTTTTTTAATAGCTGTTTATATTTGCTGCATCGCTGCTGATGAATCGCCATACTTTCTTTCCTTTCTTTTTACTTTAGTGTGATAGTGGAATTCAGGCTGGCCTCCGTTTCGACAGAGACAAATTACAAGCAGGATGCAGTTCAAATATTAAAACAAATGATTTCTTCAAAACATTTTTGCTCATATCTCGTTAACTTGAGGTCACTGAGATAATGCCAAAACAAGTAAATTTTATTCCACAAATATTACCCTAATTTTATTTTGCCAGACACAATATTCTTCCATCTACTTTAATCTTAAGAGTTTTTATCGAAATAAGCGATTTGTCTTGAATACTTGCACGTGACATCGAGCAGTGCTCTTGCTGGGAGTCTTTTAAAGCTAATTAAAGGTTTTTTATTTACACCGTCTGTAATGTACCCGGCGGCGATGAGATGTTTTTCCACCCTCCATCATTAACGTCCGTTTTTTCGTTAATACTGTTTTATTTTAAATTGCAATTGTTGTGCAAAGACGTTTACGACATTAATGGCTTCCAATGAATAATGCATAAGGCGATAAGAAGTTTGGATTTACTTGTAAATGTAACGTTAAGTGTTGTGTTTTTCTGAGAAGAGGAATAATTTAATTCAGTACTTAAAAGGAAAGAAAATTTCTAAATTAGGATATTAATGGTGCATATTTTTTGCTTTAAATCCTCCAGCTGAAAACAAAAAATGACTTTTGATGCCGTCAATTGTAATTTTAGAATTTTTAGGCTCAGCTAGTAATATAAAGACATATTTATATCAATATATATACCGAGTGCTTAAAAAATCATAAAAGAACTATAAATAAATATACCTCTTATATTTTAATGTATTGTGAGAAAAGTTTTAATGAAAGTGGGAAACTTGGAAACTTACAAATTGAGAAACTAAGAAACTGAGAATCTGAAAAAGTGGGAAACTAGAAAACTGAGCAACTAGAAAACTGAGAAACCAGGAATCTAAAAGACTAAGAAACTTTGAAGTTCAGAAACTAAAAGAATGAGAAACTAAGAAATTGCCAAACTAGGAAATTTAGAGACTAGGAAACTAGGAATTTATGAAACTAAGAAATTAGGAAACTGAAAAACTAGGAAATGGAAAATTTGTAAAACTGAAAAACGGGGAAACTGGCAAATGATAAACTAATAAGCTTTTACTTAGGAAAATTTGAAGTCGGAAAACTAGTTTTTTATTTATAAGAAAAATTAGTAACCATGAATCTGACAACTGAGAAATTGAGAAACTGAGAAAATGAGAAATTAAGAAAGTAGGAAACTGGGAAACTTAGAAATTGAGAAACTAAGAAACTGAGAAAGTGGAAAACTAGAAAACTGAGAAACCAGGAAGCTAAAATACTAAGAAACTTTGAAGTTGCGAAACTTGAAAAATGAGAAACTAAGAAAGTGACGAACTAGGAAATTTAGAGACTAGGAAACCGAGGAAATAGGAAACTGGAAAACTGAGAAACTGAAAAACTAAGAAACTTGTAAACTTTGATAACGGGAAACTTAAATAATGAGAAAATAGGAAACTGAAAAACATATAGATTAGGAAACTGTGAAACTCGGAAAACTTAGAGACGGGAAACTGAAAAACTCAGAAAATAATCAACAGAGGAACTAGGAAACTGACAAACTGACAAACTGAAATACTAGGAAACTAGTAAACTGCGAAACTAGGAAATTACATACCTAGGAAATTATGAAACTAAAAAATTATAAAACTGAGAAACTAAGAAACTGAGAAACAGAAACTGGGAAAGTAAGAAACTAAAAAAATGAGAAACTAAGAAATTGACAAACTAGGAAATTTAGAGACTAGGAAACTAGGAATTTATGAAACTAAGAAATTAGGAAACTGAAAAACTAGGAAATGGAAAATTTGTAAAACTGAAAAACGGGGAAACTGGCAAATGATAAACTAATAAGCTTTTACTTAGGAAAATTTGAAGTCGGAAAACTAGTTTTTTATTTATAAGAAAAATTAGTAACCATGAATCTGACAACTGAGAAATTGAGAAACTGAGAAAATGAGAAATTAAGAAAGTAGGAAACTGGGAAACTTAGAAATTGAGAAACTAAGAAACTGAGAAAGTGGAAAACTAGAAAACTGAGAAACCAGGAAGCTAAAATACTAAGAAACTTTGAAGTTGCGAAACTTGAAAAATGAGAAACTAAGAAAGTGACGAACTAGGAAATTTAGAGACTAGGAAACCGAGGAAATAGGAAACTGGAAAACTGAGAAACTGAAAAACTAAGAAACTTGTAAACTTTGATAACGGGAAACTTAAATAATGAGAAAATAGGAAACTGAAAAACATATAGATTAGGAAACTGTGAAACTCGGAAAACTTAGAGACGGGAAACTGAAAAACTCAGAAAATAATCAACAGAGGAACTAGGAAACTGACAAACTGACAAACTGAAATACTAGGAAACTAGTAAACTGCGAAACTAGGAAATTACATACCTAGGAAATTATGAAACTAAAAAATTATAAAACTGAGAAACTAAGAAACTGAGAAACAGAAACTGGGAAAGTAAGAAACTAAAAAAATGAGAAACTAAGAAATTGACAAACTAGGAAATTTAGAGACTAGGAAACTAGGAATTTATGAAACTAAGAAATTAGGAAACTGAAAAACTAGGAAATGGAAAATTTGTAAAACTGAAAAACGGGGAAACTGGCAAATGATAAACTAATAAGCTTTTACTTAGGAAAATTTGAAGTCGGAAAACTAGTTTTTTATTTATAAGAAAAATTAGTAACCATGAATCTGACAACTGAGAAATTGAGAAACTGAGAAAATAAGAAATTAAGAAAGTAGGAAACTGGGAAACTTAGAAATTGAGAAACTAAGAAACTGAGAAAGTGGAAAACTAGAAAACTGAGAAACCAGGAAGCTAAAATACTAAGAAACTTTGAAGTTGCGAAACTTGAAAAATGAGAAACTAAGAAAGTGACGAACTAGGAAATTTAGAGACTAGGAAACCGAGGAAATAGGAAACTGGAAAACTGAGAAACTGAAAAACTAAGAAACTTGTAAACTTTGATAACGGGAAACTTAAATAATGAGAAAATAGGAAACTGAAAAACATATAGATTAGGAAACTGTGAAACTCGGAAAACTTAGAGACGGGAAACTGAAAAACTCAGAAAATAATCAACAGAGGAACTAGGAAACTGACAAACTGACAAACTGAAATACTAGGAAACTAGTAAACTGCGAAACTAGGAAATTACATACCTAGGAAATTATGAAACTAAAAAATTATAAAACTGAGAAACTAAGAAACTGAGAAACAGAAACTGGGAAAGTAAGAAACTAAAAAAATGAGAAACTAAGAAATTGACAAACTAGGAAATTTAGAGACTAGGAAACTAGGAATTTATGAAACTAAGAAATTAGGAAACTGAAAAACTAGGAAATGGAAAATTTGTAAAACTGAAAAACGGGGAAACTGGCAAATGATAAACTAATAAGCTTTTACTTAGGAAAATTTGAAGTCGGAAAACTAGTTTTTTATTTATAAGAAAAATTAGTAACCATGAATCTGACAACTGAGAAATTGAGAAACTGAGAAAATAAGAAATTAAGAGAGTAGGAAACTGGGAAACTTAGAAATTGAGAAACTAAGAAACTGAGAAAGTGGAAAACTAGAAAACTGAGAAACCAGGAAGCTAAAATACTAAGAAACTTTGAAGTTGCGAAACTTGAAAAATGAGAAACTAAGAAAGTGACGAACTAGGAAATTTAGAGACTAGGAAACCGAGGAAATAGGAAACTGGAAAACTGAGAAACTGAAAAACTAAGAAACTTGTAAACTTTGATAACGGGAAACTTAAATAATGAGAAAATAGGAAACTGAAAAACATATAGATTAGGAAACTGTGAAACTCGGAAAACTTAGAGACGGGAAACTGAAAAACTCAGAAAATAATCAACAGAGGAACTAGGAAACTGACAAACTGACAAACTGAAATACTAGGAAACTAGTAAACTGCGAAACTAGGAAATTACATACCTAGGAAATTATGAAACTAAAAAATTATAAAACTGAGAAACTAAGAAACTGAGAAACAGAAACTGGGAAAGTAAGAAACTAAAAAAATGAGAAACTAAGAAATTGACAAACTAGGAAATTTAGAGACTAGGAAACTAGGAATTTATGAAACTAAGAAATTAGGAAACTGAAAAACTAGGAAATGGAAAATTTGTAAAACTGAAAAACGGGGAAACTGGCAAATGATAAACTAATAAGCTTTTACTTAGGAAAATTTGAAGTCGGAAAACTAGTTTTTTATTTATAAGAAAAATTAGTAACCATGAATCTGACAACTGAGAAATTGAGAAACTGAGAAAATAAGAAATTAAGAAAGTAGGAAACTGGGAAACTTAGAAATTGAGAAACTAAGAAACTGAGAAAGTGGAAAACTAGAAAACTGAGAAACCAGGAAGCTAAAATACTAAGAAACTTTGAAGTTGCGAAACTTGAAAAATGAGAAACTAAGAAAGTGACGAACTAGGAAATTTAGAGACTAGGAAACCGAGGAAATAGGAAACTGGAAAACTGAGAAACTGAAAAACTAAGAAACTTGTAAACTTTGATAACGGGAAACTTAAATAATGAGAAAATAGGAAACTGAAAAACATATAGATTAGGAAACTGTGAAACTCGGAAAACTTAGAGACGGGAAACTGAAAAACTCAGAAAATAATCAACAGAGGAACTAGGAAACTGACAAACTGACAAACTGAAATACTAGGAAACTAGTAAACTGCGAAACTAGGAAATTACATACCTAGGAAATTATGAAACTAAAAAATTATAAAACTGAGAAACTAAGAAACTGAGAAACAGAAACTGGGAAAGTAAGAAACTAAAAAAATGAGAAACCAAGAAATTGACAAACTAGGAAACTTTGATAACGGGAAAATTTAGAGACGGATAACTGAAATATTAGGAAACTAGTAAACTGGTAAATTAGGAAATTACGTACTTAGGAAATTATGATACTGAAAAACTGAGAAACTGAGAAACTGAGAAACGGAAACTGAGAAACAGAAACTGGGAAACTGAGAAACTGAGAAACTGAGAAACTGAAAATTCTTAGCATCTTTAGTATCTGGTGCAAGTTTTTTTTATATTACGTCTTAAATCTTACGTCTAGTATGGTCTCTTTTATATTTTACTCAATTTTCTCTCTTCGTACTCTCTAGTCTGTCGTGTCTGTGGACTTGTTGGTGTCTTTTGTCTTTTTTTGGTCTATTTGTTGGGGTGGTATCTCTTGGTTCTATCTCTTGGTTCTATCTCTTTGGTTTACTTTGACTTGTATCTTTAGTACTTTAGTGCTTTAGAATCTTTAGTGTCTTTAATGTTTTAGTGCCTTTAGTTTTTTAGTGCATTTAGTGTTTATCTTGCGTAAATTTTTTATACACATTTTTGCCCCCCTCACCCCTTGTAAAACGTGGTGAGGTTTTGAGCTTCACCTCTCTCTCTCTTGTTTTTCGCCATTCTGGTCTCAATGGTCTAATAATTTTAGCATCTTTCGTCTGCGTCTTTAGTAACTTTAGTATATTTATTATCTTTAGCATCTTTAGTATTTCTAGTATCTCTTGTAACTTTAGTATCTTTAGTATCTCTAGTGTCTCTAGTATCTCTAGTTAGTCTCTATTTAGTATTTTCAATATCTTTAGTATCCTTGATATCTTGGGTATCTTTGGTATCTTTGGTATTTTTGGTATCTTTAGTATCTTTGGTGTTATGTTTTGTATGTTTCTGTAACTTTTTCCGTAAAATTCCTGAAACACCTAGTATCTTATTATATTTAGCAAATTTGCTGTCTTTAGTATTTCGTGTTTTAACTATTATTATTTATTTATTATTATTATGTCGTATGTCTTATGTCTATTATTGTCACTTTACTTTTTTAGTCACTTGTCTCTCTTTATTCTCTATAGTTTCGCGTCTCTCTGTGCTTATTTTTTTTTTGTTTTTTTTTTTTGGCTTATTTGATATGTGGTATCTCTTTTTTTATATTTATTTGATATACTTTGACTTGTATCTTTAGTATTTTTAGCATATTTAGTACTCTAGCATATTTAATGTCTTTAGTGTTTTTAATGCCTTTTGTGTCTCTAGTGAATCTAGTATTTGAAATTCCTGGATATTTACAACTCACTGTTTATATTAATTTGTTCTATCGGATGATTATGTATCTCTTAATATCTTCAATGGAGCTGCAAATTTAACCTCTCTGTAACCAGACATGCTTAGATCATACACTGTCGGATCAATGATTGTCCTCAACAAATAGTACATAACGTCACTCGTTGAGTATTGACATAATCCATGAAATGTAATCTAAACGTTTGTGTCTATCCATTAGTTCAATTATTTGCTCTGTTTGACAGTACTTTATGTGATTAGAATTCGCTAATCTAGATAATATGTTGTTGTGATTCAGGGAACACTAAATCGGACATGCTTTTCACACATTTTTTTTATTTAAGTCACTTTAAAAGTCATTTAATTTAGAAACTTGTAAGCATCACGTTCGTTTAAGATATTTATATCGGATATAGTTATCTAATCTAGAAAATATGTTAATGGCAAGTTGATGTGTTCAAGGAAGCGGAACAGTGACAAAAACCATTTCTCGACTATGCAAGACCATTTTAAGTATTAGTTCAAAGACTCCCCTAGTAGCCACAAATATTTTAAATATATTTCAAAAAATATGTATATACGTGCGGACCAGCATAATGTGCACATGGGCGAAATTAAGACTAGTAGAGTCTCAAACCAAGTTACTTTTAACCTTTCGGTTCAGTTCAGTTTCATTTCAGTGTGCTCCTTGCAGGTCTACGTATATGTCCAGGTTTCTTTACTGATATAGGATATCATAAATCATCAGTATATATTCTAATTTATTATCAATCATGACATCTTAAAAAATGGTAGTCGCTGTTTAAAGAATTAAAGATATAATACAGTGTAAACTCTATATAGCGAAATTGAAGGGACCGGATATTTTTTTACGTTATAAAGAGTTTTCGTTATACAGAAAGCAAAAGAAAACAATATAATAACAATATAAACCAAACAGACCTTAGCAATATACATAGCAAAATATTCTTTCTAGCATAAAAAAAATAAATAAATATAAGTAATGCTATAAACATACATATTACTAAAATATAAACTTCAAACACATTCCACAACATATTTCATTCACATTCTTTTAATATAACTAATATTCAAAAAAGATTCAATGTTTTTTAAATATTTTAATATATGAAATAAATAAACTTGGCTAATAAAATACAAATATCCAGATTAATTAATTCCGATATTGTTTTTGCTGTCATTAATTTATTATTGCACGATTCTGGCGTGGTAAGCAAAGCAAGTGAAAGCCGCGAATAAAGCTTCCGGCCGTAGAACTTCTATAAACTCGGTTGATCTTAAAATATTGTCGGGGCAGTAAAAGTTCTGGCTCGTAAAAATGCAGCTTAGTGCAGGAACGCTTTCGTCGGTCTGGGAATCTGCATTCGTTGCCGGATGACCGGAAGCGTGCCCGGATTTGGGAAAAAAATGTCACAGGTATGATGCATTGACGATTCTTTCCGGGTCGGGAAACGACGATTGACGGTTTAGTTGGGGGAAAATGATTTACAATATTGCACAATGAATGTTTGGATGCAGAAATCTTGATCAAAATTTAAAAAAAAAATTGTGTCTAGACATCTAATGGGAAATACTGGGAGCTTTCGTCGATACCGGAAGCGCGGGAAAATGAAGAAGTTTAGATGGGAACAACGTCTGGTAATATAGTGTACAAGTTCCCAAGAGAATATTTAAATCAGCTCTTAATAAACATGTCGTGAGTTAAGAGCAGCGTCTTCTGGAATAAATGAGATGGTTAACGACTTAGGTTTCCGAATTTAGACAGAATTTAATTAAAAGCACAAAAAGCTGAACTCCATGTTTATGTCAACGGAAGAACTACTGCTTTGGAAATGTATCTGGGCCATTGTCCTCTTGGGCACTTTAGTTTTAACTTTACTATATGGCGTCTTCATAAATGATTCATACATCATGTTCACTCTGGAAAACAAAATTTAGTTAGATGGGGAATTTCGATGTTCAAAGCCTAGAATAACAAATGACAATTTTTTAAAATAGTACATTGTGGTTTGAGGAACGAGGGTATCATGGATATACCTGCAATAAGTTTCGTGAAAAATATTCCTGAAATCTAACCCTGTTTACTGAGCACGCCAATGATCTCAGCTCAAGCGCTTCCACGGTCATGACACATCTTCCACGCATTTCACAAAAAAAATTCTTCAAGTTCATTCGCGTTCGTTGCATTAAAATCTTGGCAGATTTTTCGTTCTATCAAGTTTTCATTCCTTAGATTTTCAAATTGTCTTTCAGGTTTTCAGGTTCTGATGTTTTCAGCTTTTCGTTAGTTTTGTTAGGATATCCAATTTTTACGCTATCGATCTTTCAGATTTTCGAGCCTTAGATTTTTAGGCTTTCAAGTTGCTTTTCATGTTTTCAGGTTCTCGCATTATCAGGTTTCCAGGTTTCGTTTTCGATCTTACAGGTTTTCAGGTCCTATATTTTTAGGCTTTGAATGTCTGATGTGCTCAGGTTTTCGAATTCTCAGGTTTATAGGTTGCTACTTTCAGGTTTTCACGTTTTAATATTTTCAGATCTTTGGGATCGCAAATTTTTACTCTCTCAATTTTTCAAGCCTTAGATTGTTCATGTTTTTAAGTTCTCGTGTTTTTAGGTTTCCAGGTTTTGCCTTAGACTTTTGAGGTTTTCAGGTCTTAGACTTTTAGGTTTTTAAGTCATTTTCAGGCTTCCATATTGTCAGATAATTATAAAATCGAAATACTTACGATTTTGGTCTCTCAGGTTTTCAGGGCTTAGATCTTTAGGCATTCTAGTTGTCGTTCAGGTTTTCAGGTTCTGATGCGCTCAGGTTCCCGTATTCTCAGGTTTTCAGGTTTCCAGGTTTTGCCTTAGATCTTTCAGGTTTTCAGGTCTCTTTTAGGAGTTTAAGTAAGTTATTTTCAGGTTTCCCTATTCTCAGATACTTATAAAATCGAAATACTTACGATTTCGGTCTCTCAGTTTTTCAGGGCTTAGATTTTTAGGCTTTCTAGTTGTTATTCAGGTTTTCAGGTTCTGATGCGCTCAGGTTCCCCTATTCTCAGTTTTATAGGTTGCCACTTTCAGGTTTTCACGTTTTGAAGGCTTCAGATTCCCATGTTTTCAGGTCCTTGGTATCTCAAATGTTTATGCTCTCAATTTTTCAGGCCTTAGATTGTTCATGTTTCTAAGTTCTCGTGTTTTCAGGTTTCCAGGTTTCGTCTTAGATCTCTCAGGTTTTCAGGTCTTAGACTTTAAGGCTTTTAAGCTACTTTCAGGTTTCCATATTCTCAGATCCTTATAAAATCGAAATACTGACGATTTTGGTCTCTCAGGTTTTCAGGGCTTAGATTTTTAGGCTTCTAAGTTATTTTCAGGTTTCAATATTCTCAGATACTTGCGATTTCGGTCTCTCAGGTTTTCAGGGCTTAGATTTTTAAGCATTCTAATTGTCTTTCAAGTTTTCAGGTTCTGATGTGCTCAGGTTCTCGTATTCTCAGGTTTATAGGTTATCACGTTCAGGTTTTCACATTTAATGTTTTCAGATCCTTGGTATCTCAAATTTTGACTCTCAATTTTTCAGGCCTTCGATTGTTCATCTTTTTAAATTTTTGTGTTTTCAGGGTTGCAGGTTTCGTCTTAGATCTTTCAGGTTTTCAGGTTTAGACTTTAAGGCTTTCAAGTTATTTTCAGGTTTCCCTATTTTCAGATACTTATTAAATCGAAGTACTTACGATTTCGTTTTCTCAGGTTTTCAGTGCTTAGAGTTTTAGGCGTTCTGGTTGTCGTTCATGTTTTCAGTTTCTGATGCGCTCAGGTTCCCGTATTCTTAGGTTTATAGGTTGTCACTTTCAGGTTTTCACGTTTTGATGGTTTTAGGTTTATACGTTTTTAGGTCCTTGGTATCTCAATTTTTATGCTCTTTATTTTTCAGTCTTTAGATTGTTTATAAGTTTTCAAGTTTCCAGGTTTCAGTTTGTCACTTTCTGATATTCTCATGTTCTCGTATTCTAAAGTACTTAGAAATTCGAAACGTTTACGTTTTCAAGGTTTAGATTTTTAGGCTTTCAAGTTGTATTTCAAGTTTTCAGGTTTTGATGCTTTCAGGATCTCGTATTTTAAGGTTTCTATGTTTTCAGGACATTGGTATATCAAATTTTTATGCTCTCGATAGTTCAGGCCTTAGATTTTTTAAGTTTTCAGGTTTCCAGGGTTTGCTTTGGATCTTTTAGGTTTTCAGGTCTTAGATCTTTAGGCTTTTAAGTTATTTTCAGGTTCCCCTATTTTCAGATACTTATAAAATCGAAATACTTACGATTTTGGTCTCTCAGGTTTTCAGGGCTTTCGAGTTGTCGTTCAGGTTTTCAAGTTCTGTTCTCGTATCCTCAGATTTCCAGTTTATTACTTTTAGCTTTTCAGGTTCTGATGTTCTCATGTTCTCGTATTCTCAAGTACTTAGAAATTCGAAACGTTTACGTTTTCGGTCTTTCAAATTTTTAGAATTTAGCTTTTAGGCTTTCAAGTTTTATTTAAAGTTTTCAGGTTTTGATACTTTTAGGTTTTCGTACTCTAAGGTTTCCATGATTTCAGCTCCTTGGTGTTTCAAATTTTTATGCTTCCAATTTTTCAGGCCTTAGATATTTTATAAGTATTCAGGTTTCCAGGTTTTGCTTTATATCTTTCAGCTTTTCAGGCCTTAGACTTTCAGGCTTTTAAGTTATTTTCAGGTTCCCAATTCTCGAATACTTATAAAATCGAAATACTTACGATTTCGGTCCCTCAGGTTTTCAGGGCTTAGACTTTTAGGCTTTTAAGTTATTTTCACGTTTCCCTATGCTGAGATACTTTGAAAATCGAAATACTTACGATTTCTGTCTCTCAAGTTTTCAGGGCTTAGATTTATAGGCTTTCGAGTTGTCGTTCAGGTTTTCAGTTTCTGTTCTCGTATTCTCAGATTTTCAGTTTGTCACTTTCAGCTTTTCTGGTTCTGATGTTCTCATGTTCTCGTATTCTCAAGTACTTAGAAATCCCAAACGTTTACGTTTTTGGTCTTGCACGTTTTCAGGGTTTAGATTTTTAGTCTTTTAAGTTGTATTTCAAGTTTTCAGGTTTTGATGCTCTCAGGTTCTCGTATTCTAAGGTTTCCATGTTTTCAGATCCTTGGTATCTCAAATTTTTATGCTCTCGATTTTTCAGGTTTTTCAAGTTTTCGGGTTTCCAAATTCGCTTTAGATCTTTCAGGTTTTCAGGTCTTAGATATTTAGGCTTTGAACTAATTTTCACGCTCCCCTATTCTCAGACACTTATAAAATCGAGATACTTACGATTTCGGTCTCGCAGGTTTTCGGGGCTTAGACTTTTAGGTTTTCAAGTTGCCATTCACGTTTTCACGTTCTTCTTCTCGTATTCTCAGGTTTTCAGTTTGCCAGTTTCAGGTTTTCAGGTTCTGAAGTTCTTATGTTCTCGTATTCTCAAGTACTTAGAAATTCGAAACGTTTAGGTTTTCGGTTTTTTCACGTTTTCAGGGTTTTAGATTTTTAGGCTTTCAAGTTTTATTTCAAGTTTTCAGGTTTTGATACTTTTAGGTTCTCGTACTCTAAGTTTTCCACGATTTCAGGTCCTTGGCGTTTCAAATTTTTATGCCTCAAATTTTTCAGGAATTAGATTTTTTATAAGTATTCATGTTTTCACGTTTTGATGGTTTCAGACTCCTATATTTTCATGTCCTTGGGACTCAAATTTTTACTCAATCAATTTTTCAGGCCTTAAAAGCTCTCGGGTTTTTAGGTTTCCAGGTTTCGCCTTAAATCTTTTAGGTTTAGGCTTTTAAGTTATTTTCAGATTTCCTTATTCTCAGATACTTATAAAGTCGAAATACTTACGGTTTCGGTTTCTCAGGTTTTCAGGGCTAAGATTTTTAAGCATTCTAGTTTTCACTCAGGTTTTCAGTTTCTAATGTGCTCAAATTTTGTATTCTCAGGTTTATAGGTTGTCACATTCAGTTTTTCACGTTTTAATGTTTTCAGATCCTTGGAATCTCAAATTTTTACTCTTAATTTATCAGGCTCTAGATTGTTCATGTATTTAAGTTTTCGTGTTTTCAAGTTTCCAGATTTCGCCTTAGATCTTTCAGGTTTTCAGGTCTTAGACTTTTAGTCTTTTAAGTTATTTTCAGGTTCCCCTGTTCTGAGATACATATAAAATCGAAATACTTACGATTTCGGTCTCTCAGGTTTTCAGGGCTTAGACTTTTAGGCTTTCGAGTTGTCAGTCAGGTTTTCAGTTTCTGGTTCTCATTTTCTCAGGATTTCAGTTTGTCACTTTCAGGTTTTCAGTTTCTGATGTTATCATGTTCTCGTGTTGTCAAGTAGTTAGAAATTCGAAACGTTTAGGTTTTCGGTCTTTCAGGTTTTCAGGGTTTAGATTTTTAGGCTTTCAAGTTGTCGTTTAGGTTTTAGGTTCTGATGTTCGCATGTTTTTCAAGTTTCGCTTTTGATTTTTGGTTTTCAGGGCTTAGGTTCTTAGACTATTAAGTTGTCATTCAGTTTTTCAGTTTCTGATGTGCTCAGGTTCCCGTATTCTCAGGTTTATAGTTTGTCATTTTTAGGTTTTTACGTATTGATGGTTTCAGGCCCCCATGTTTTCAGATCCTGGGGACTCAAATTTTTACTCTCTCAATATTTAAGGCCTTAGATTTTACAAGTTTTCATGTTCTTACATATTAAGTTATCTAAATTTCCCTCTTGTTTTTTCAGGTTTTCAGGCCTTAATCTTTTAGACTTTCTTGTTGTCTTAGAAGTTTTCAGGTTATGGTTCTCATATTCTCAGGTTTTCAGGTTCTCGTATTCTAAAATTCTAAATACTTGTGAATTCGAAACTTTTATGTTTTCGGTCTTTCAGTTTGTTAGGACCTAGATTTTTAGGCTTTCAAGTTGCATTTAAAGTTTTCAGGTTTTCATGACCTTCGGATCCGAAATTCTCACAATGTACTTGAGAAAACAAGAACCTGAAAACATCAGAACCTGACAACCTGAAGACCTGAGAATACGAGAACCATAAACTGAAAACCTGTAAAACAACTTGAAAGTCTAAATCTGTCAGGCCTGAAAACCTGAAAATGCAAGAGCATGAAAACGTTCAAAATCTAAGGCCTTAAAAATTGAGAAATTAAAAATTTGAGATCCCATAGATCTGAAAACAGGGGCCTGAAACCATCAAAACGTGAAAACCCGAAAGTGACAACCTATAACTGAAAACTGAAACTTAAAACCTAAAATGCAACTTGAAAGCCGAAAAATCTAAGCCCTGAGGACCTGAAAGACCGAAAACGGAAACGTTTCGAATTTAAGTCCAAAAGTCTAAGGCCTGAAATCCTGAAAGAACGACAGAACAAAATCATGAGAATTTAAGATAATATAAACCCAAAACGTAAAAATTTGAAATTCTTAAAACCTGACAATATCGGAAGCGAAAAATATTGAGATCCTAAGACCCTGACAACCTGAAAACCTGAGAAAACGAGAACCATATACTGAGAAACTGTAATACGCCTTGAAAGTCTAAACGTATAAGGCCTGAAAACCCGAAAGATTAACAGCGAAATATGGAAACCTGAAAATGCAAAAACATATAGACATGTAAAATCAATGGCCTTAAAACTCGAGAAAAGAAAACTTTGAGTTTCCAACGAACTGAAAACATGGAAGCCTTAAAACACCAAAGCATAAAAACCTAAAAGTGACGACTTATGACTGAAAGCTGAAATTTAAAACTTAAAATGCAACTTAAAAACCTGAAAATCTAAGCCATGAAAACCTGAAAGACCGAAAACGTAAACGTTTCGTATTTCGAAGTACTTGAGAATACGTAAACCTGAGAACATCAGAACTTGACAACCTGAAAGTGAAAACCTGAAAACCTGCGAGACAAATTAAAAATCTAAAAGTCTAAGGCCTGAGAATCTGGAAGACCGAAAACTTAAACGATTCGTATTTTGAAGTACTTGAGATTACGAGGCCCTGAGAACATCAGAACCTGAAACCCTGAGAGTGACAACCTGAAAACCTGAGAATACGAGAACGAACATCTGAAAGCTTGTGAGACAAACTGAAAATCCAAAATTCTACGACCTGAAAGACCGCAAACCTAAATGTTTCGAATTTTGAAGTACCTACTTGAGAATACGAGAACATCAGTGACAACCTGAAAACCTGAGAATACGGGCACCAGAACCTGAAAACCTGTGAGACAACTTGAAATTCTATAAGTCAAAGGTCTGAAAACCTGAAAGAACGACAGCGTAAAATCTTGAGAATTTAAGATCCTGACAACCAGGAAGCCTGAGAATACGAGAACTTGAGAACATGAGTACCCGAAATAATGAAAAGCAAATCGATTATAATCTATGGAATGACAACTTCACAGACCCAAATCGTAAATATTTGAGATCCTTAGAACCTGACAACCTGAAAACCTGGCCTTAAATTGTTCATGTTCTCATGTTCTTGCATTTTTAGGTTTTCAAGTTCTTAGGATCACAATATTTTACGCTGTAGATCTTTCAGGTTTTCAGGCATTAGACTTTTAGACTTTCAAGTTTTCTCACAGGTTTTCAGGTTCTGGTTCTCGTATTCTCATGTCTTCAGGTTGTCACTTTCAGGTGTTCAGGTTTCGATGTTTCCAGCTTCTCGTATTTTCATTTATTTAGAAATTCGTAGCGTTTACGTATTCGGTCTTTCAGGTTCTCTTTTTTGGCTTTCAGGTTGCATTTCAAGATTTTAGGTTTTAATGTTCTCATATTGTCGTATTCTAAGGTTTCCACGTTTTCATGTTTCGCTTTCGATCTTTCAGGTTTCCAGCACTTAGCTTCTTGGGCTTTCAAGTTGTTGTTCAGGTTTTTAGTTTCTGATGCGCTCAGGTTCCCATGTTTTCAGATCCTTGAGATCACAAATTTTTACTCTCTCGCTTTCTAAGGCCTTAGATTAGTTGTCTGACAGGTTTTCAGATTCTTGTATTCTCAGGTTTTCAGATTGTCAGGTTGTTTATATACACACGGTAATTATTTGTAATGTCTCAGTGCCGTACAATTTCATGCAGTAGCGGCGGATATGGGGTAGTGCTCGGAAATTCTCGCTTGCTTACGGACTTTTCCATATTGTTCCAACAGCTTTCTTGTAATCTTCTTGTCTCTTTAGTGACTTTGTGGATCGATTAAATGTTTCCCGTTTTTTTTAGTTATCGTTTCTCTAATATTCTTAGTTCTTTGTATGTTTTAAGGAAATACAGATATGATTTTTTTTTATTTCATGCACAGGCGGCGGATACCTGCTGGTGCTAGAGGATGAAATTAAATTATTGCCGGAATTTCCCGCACAGTTACAACTAAATCCAGCGGATACTCTCAAGACCGCCTAAAAGCACGTCGAGCTTCCATATTGCCTTTGTCTCTAATGTAATGCCACATTGCAAACAACATTAACCGATATTAATTTGCAGCAAACCGAATAGAGAATTTCTGCACAATTACCATCCATATTAACGTCGAGGTATCCAAGATCCGAGAGCCGAGGCTGTTTGATCACGTCAAAACTGTTGTTTGAATCCGAAATTAGATACACGACAATAACAACCACGCGGAGAATTAGTTTATGTCCCTTCGTGAGATGCAGAATTATCTGTAAATTTGTGTGAAATTCGCTAATGGATTTCCAGCTGCAAACTGCTAAACTATTTCTGATGTTGGACTATTTTGCGATTGAGTGGGTAGCGAAATGGATAGAAGTTTCTAATTTGGATTGAGTTTTTGTCGATGTTAGTTACAGTTGCATAATGAGATATTTTACGCGTGATATTGCGAAAGTTAAATAGTCAATCTAATGACGAATCACTCTACACTCCGTAATGCATTGTAAGACAAATTGAACACACGCAAGATAATGTAATCCTATTAATGAAATTGTATCCTGTGGGACCCGTTCCACAAGACGTAGGCATTCAGGCACTTGACAGGTGCGATAAGACTTTAAGACGAATAGCGGGGCCCAACAGCGACTTTATGACAAGTTGGGAAGTGAAGACGGTGACGAACTTCAAGGGGAGACCATAATTTAAGTTTTAAATCTGATGGCTAGTTAACGACTCGAGTTGTGAAGGTGAGTAATTGTGGGGCAAGTTGATAGCAATTAATCTTAAGCTGCAACTAAAAGTCCATCAAAACAATGAAAATCGGCGTGAGGAAAGAAAGCTCTAGCTTACTTGTTGTCTTCTCTAATGCAGGTGCCACGCGGGGCTTGAAGTCCACACCGTGAGACACAAAAACGTCACGCTATTAATTAACACATCATCTGAAAGCTGTTGAAGCGAAGGGCAACAGACCACCTCGTCTCTAATTTAACTGGAGAGTCATAATAACGTCTCCTCTTTTCTACAAAGAGAGAGAAACGAACTCTTCTCTGGGAGACACTCGACCGCATCTCTACCAGTCGTGTACCGTAACCGAGTTACCGAATTTTCCGAGATTCGAATACACTCGGCGCTACGGATACCGCTATCCCGGACTTGTTACGTTGCCCGCAGCAGCCACCACTAGGCCGCGCGCATCAGCCAAAGTCACCATCTAGATGGCTGACCTCTGGCGTACCGTACGCCGGTGTAGCTACCCGCGGTCCCGTGGAGCATACCACGTAAAAAAAATCCGCTTGCTGGAAGAAACTTGAATTTGAGATTTGTTTGTATTCCCTAATTACCGTTGTTCTGTGCACATTTGGTTCTCAGAAGCCCCCCTTCAGTTGTTTGCGCACCCTGTTCAAGCTTATCGCAATGGTGGGAATTACATCAACAAAATGTACTTTGTCTCCATAAAGCAAATATCTTCTACACCGTTACAGTAAATAAAGAAATCAAAAGGAATGAAATAGTACTGAACTGAGCGAGGAAAAGAACCCAGAAAAGATACATACGAAGAATAAGTAAACCGGAAACTAACAAACGAAAGAAAGTGTAAAAATATTAAAACATCTAAAATTTAGTTAGATCAAAAGAAGAATTCAGAAGGGACCGATTGCGAAATAAGAAAGAAGTGCCAAATGCGATGAGATGAGACGAGAAACAAAAATTATTAAAAGTACAAGCGGCTTTTGGGACACGGGGTCCTCTTGGGACACGGCGGACCGCTTGGTGGAGAATATTTCTTTATTTTCTGATACAAACGTTACAAGTGGCTTTTGGGACTGAAGGTCTCCTTGGTCGAATTTATTTAATTATTTTTCTGATACACATGTTACAAATGGCTTTTAGGACAGGGGGCTCCTATGGGATAGATACAAATCTAACAAGTGGCTTTATGGGCCCCCTTAGGTCAGGGGGCCGCCTTGGTCGAGTTTATTTTATTATTTTCTGATAAAAATGTTACATTTGTGATTTTTGGGACACGGGACACCCTTGGAACAGAGCCCCCCCCTTAATCGCGTTTATTTTATTATTTTCTGATACAAGTGTTACAAGTGGCTTATGGTAACCAAAATAAGGGAGTCCCCAAGGGGATGGATGGTTTGTGATATTGGATTTTTGTGGTTTCGCTTGTGTAAAAAATAGTATATACACCTCAGGAGAGAATGCTATTTTTCCCTCGGTGCTTTGCATCCCTCAGGCTTATCGTTCCAATACATTTCCTTTTATTTAATTCTTCGACAGTCTTTCCGTATTTTCCCTTTGTGTCCCTTCTATCTTGTTTTTATTTATTTCTCTTCCTGCTGTTTTATATTCTTGTTGTTTTTTTTTTATTCACTTGCTGCTCGTCGATGCGTTCTGCTTTGCCTGCGTTTTTCGGTTGTCAGTTCCCCCTATTTTTGGTTCGGATATACTTTTGTAAGAAACGAGCGAAGCGAGCTGTTTAAAAAAAATTATGAGTGCACAAATTTTCGTTTGCTTAAAGGATTTTCCATATTTTTCGTTTTACTTTTATCCTTTCTGTCTTGTCTTTCAGTCATTTCTCTTTTTGATATATTATATTCTTTTTGTTTTTTTTAGTTACTTGCTCTTTGCCTCTCTTTCTTAGATCGACTATGATTTTTTTGGTTATCGTTTCTCACACTTTATTTAGGTGGCGACGCTGGTTTACGGCGAGGTTGCCTCAAGCGCCAGTTATTTTACGCGGTATGCTCCACGTAACCGCTGGTACGCCAGGGGCAGCTGTAAGGTTTGGCTGGAGGAAAAATAAATACAGTAAACGGTAAACAGACGAAAATCTCCCACTCATGAATTTATCCAACAAGCTCGCTTCGCTCGCCACTTCAAATATACGACAAATAAAAAGAAACAAAATTACCAAAAAAATCACAGAAATAAAAACCAATTACGTACTCTTCTTTATTCGCAACAAACGGACATATAATGTTATTTTTATCCGTGTGAATTTCAAGGTCAAACGAAAAATTTATGACGGTAAACTTTTCTCTGCTTATCGTCTGCCGTTTCTGCTTGCCATTTCGCCCCTATTTTTGTTTCAGTGATATTTTTTTAAGAAGCGAGCGAAGCGAGCTGTGTACAAATATTAATGAGTGGAGAAATTTTCGTGAGCTTAAGGGATTTTCCATATTTTTCGTTTTACTTTTATCCCTACTGACTTGTCTTTCATTCATTCCTCTTTTTGATCTCCTATATTTTTCTTGCCTTTTTAGTTACTTTCTCTTTGCCTATCTTTTCCAGATCGGCTATATGTTTGCTTTTTTTCGGTTATCGTTTCTCTCAGATTTTTTTTATACGTTTCGACGCGTTCACGGCGAGGTTGCCTCGAGCGCCTGTTATTTTACGCTGTATGCTCCACGGGACCGCTGGTACGCCAGGGGCAGCTGTCAGGTTTGGCGTTAGGAAAAATTGATACACTATCGGTAAACAGTAAACGGTAAACAGACGAAAATTTCCCACTCATGAATTTATCCAACAAGCTCGCTTCGCTCGCCACTTCAAATATACGACAAATAAAAAGAAACAAAATTACCGGGAAAACCATGAACAAAAAAATCACAGAAATAAAAACCAATTACGTACTCTTCTTTATTCGCAACAAACTGACATACAATGTTATTTTTATCCATGTGAATTTCAAGGTCAAACGAAAAATTTATGACTTTAAACTTTTCTCTGCTTATCGTCTGTCGTTTCTGCTTGCCATTTCGCCCCTATTTTTGTTTCAGTGATATTTTTTTAAGAAGCGAGCGAAGCGAGCTGTGTACAAAAATTAATGAGTGTAGAAATTTCCTTGAGCTTAAGGGATTTTCCATATTTAGTTTGGGTCTTAGTAGACCTCATCAAATAATCGGGTCGCGGTTTGGCTGACACTATTGTCGGCGTTTTTTCTACATTTAAATATATTCTAAATCGTAACTAAAAACCTAACTAACATAACAGTACGGGCAACGATACCTTATAACCATCAAAAAACTACCTAAAATAATCACTTGCGGGGTTACGATAAAAAACCGTCTTCCCAGTGTAGGATCTTAATGAGTCTTTGACTCCGATAACCGGAAACATAGCGCGCTGCGATTGCACAACCAACGCAAACAACGCTCTTCGCATCAAACCAGTAAAATGTCGAGACAAAATGCTTCCCGGTGTCGGACCAGGACGGTTCTTGAATCACGTTTACCAGTAAAAAAACGCGCTACGTATACAGCCATCCCGGACTTGCTACGTTGCCCGCAGCAGCAGCCACTCCGCGTATCAGCCAAAGTCTTGTATTTTTACACAAGCGGGGGTAGAAATCAATTTCTCTGGTGTCAAAATCGTGACAGAACTGCTACATTCTCGCGCTAGGGAAAGCAGTGCATTTTAATGTGCGAATAGCCCGTATCTTATCACAAGCAAGGGGGCCCCCTTGTTCTAAATGTTACAAGTGGCTTTTTGGACAGGGGGGGGGGGGGTTTGGTCGAATTTATTTTATTATTTCCTGATACAAATTTTCCAAGTGGTTTTTGGGACAGGGGATCCCCTTGGAACAGAGGGGCCCCATTAAATCTTGTTTATTTCATTATTTTCTGATACAAATGTTACAAGTGGCTTATGGTAACCAAAATGAGGGGGTCCCCAAGAGGATGGATGGTTTATGATATGGTACGAGCTAGACGCAAGTCTAATGTTTTACGTGCGAATTTACCAATTCTTCTCTTGAATCGTCAGGTTTTTGTGGTTTTGTTTGTGTAAAAAATAGTATAGACACCTCAGGAGAAAATGCTATTTTCCGATTGGTGCTTTGCATCCCTCGGGCTTCTCCATCGCGCTGCAAATTGCACCTCAGGAAAAATCATTCATTTTCATATTTCTCGTTTTACTTATATCCCTACTATCTTGTCTTTCATTCATTCCTCTTTTTAATCACCTATATTCCTCTTGCCTTTTTAGTTACTTGCTCTTTGCCTTTTTTTTTTCTAAATCGCCGATATCTTTGCTTTCTTTGGGTTATCGTTACTCCTTGATTTTCTTATATGTTGCTAGACTTGTTCACGGCGGGGTTGCCTTAAGCGCCAATTTTTTACGTGGTATGCTCCACGTGGCTAAATCGGAATAAAACAAATACAGTATCGAGGTTACAGTCTTTATTATGTACACGCCTCCTTCGATTATTGCGGCAGCCGGTGGTGGCTAGGAACTGGGATGCTATTTATATAGCGCGCTATTTTGCTCAACGGCTGGGGGCAAGAAAGGTCTCGATACGATGCCGGTAAGTATTTAATTTCGGCGTATTTGTCACCACGGTATCAAAAAGTTTGGCAACTTCGTTACAAACTTTTAAGGGCCAAACGAAGCGAGATTTCCGTGCAAATTCATATTGTGGAAATTTTCTTTTGCTTGCGATTTCAATACATTTTTTTCCCTGTCTTTCTTGTTGTCACTTTTTACTTGTCTTTTTACTCAATTGCTGTTCTACTTCTCTATCGAAGGCTTTCAATGATCTTTTGCTCCTCCTCTATTTATGATTATTTGTTCTGTGTTTTAAGAAGTGAGGGCAGCGACCTTTTTGGGTAAATTTAGAAGTAGAGAAATTTTTCTATTTTTTTTTAACACAGAAATATAAATACAACAGGCATTGTATATAGTATAAGTAGTTGTATATCATTAGTTTATTAAAAACTGTTACACCAAGTCACATCTACTTTTCCTTCCCGCCAAACTATACAGCTGACCTCTGGCGTACCGTAGTCCGGTGTCCCCACCCGCGGGCCCGTGGAGCATACCACGTAAAAAAAATTACCGCTCGATGCAACCCGTCAATAGAAAACGTGACAGTTGCTTGCGCACCCTCTTCAAGCTTATCGCAATGGTGGAAATTACATCCACAAAATGTATTTTGTCTCCAGAGAGCTCATATTTTCTACACCGTTAGAGTATATAAAGAAATAAAAAGGAATGAAATGGTAAACTGAACGAGGAAAAAACCAGAAAACATACGAAGAAGAAGTAAACGGGAAACTTTGATCCATGTGAATTTCAAGGTCAAACGAAAAATCTATGACGAAGGACACTTTTCTCTGCTTCGAATACATTTGCTTTTATTTAATTGTTTGACACTTTTGCCATATTTTGCGTTTTTGTCCTTTGTATATAATACATTGCCTTTTATTTACTTATTTTTTTCTGCTGTATTATATTCTTCTTGTATTTTTATTCATTTGCTCTTGGTCGTTACGCTCTGTATCGTCAGCGGTTTCTGCTTGCCATTTCGCCCCTTTTTTTGTTCCGGTGATATCTTTTTAAGAAGCGAGCGAAGCGAGCTGTCTACAAAAATTAATGAGTGCAGAAATTTTCGCGAGCTTATGGGATTTTCCATATTTAGTTTGGGTCTTAGTAGACCTCATCAAATAATCGGCTCGCGGTTTGGCTGACACTAGTGTCGGCATTTTTTCTACATTTAAATATATTCTAAATCCTAACTAAAAACCTAACTAACATAACAGTACAGGCAACAATACGTTACAACCATCTAAAGCCACCTAAAATAATCACTTGCGGGGTCACGATAAAAAACCGTCTTCCCAGTGTAGGATCGGGGTGATTCTTTCACTCCGATAACCGGAAACATAGCACGCTGCGAATGCACAACCAACGCAAACCAACGCAGTAAAATGTCGAGACAAAATGCTTCCCGGTGTCGGACCAGGCCGGTTCTTGAATCACGTTTACCAGTAAAAAAACGCGCTACGTATACAGCCATCCCGGACTTGCTACGTTGCCCGCAGCAGCAGCCACTCCGCGTATCAACCAAAGTCTTGTATTTTTACACAAGCGGGGGTAGAAATCAACTTCTCTGGTGTCAAAATCGTGACAGAAGTGCTACATTCTCGCGCTAGGGAAAGAAGTGCATTCTAATGTGCGAATAGCCCGTATCTTATCACAAGCCAAGGGCCCCCCTTGTTCTAAATGTTACAAGTGGCTTTTTGGACAGGGGGGGGGGTTTGGTCGAATTTATTTTATTATTTCTTGATACAAATTTTCCAAGTGGTCTTTGGGACAGAGGACCCCCTTGGAACAGAGGGGCTCCCTAAATCTTGTTTATCTCATTATTTTCTGATACAAATGTTACAAGTGGCTTATGGTAACCAAAATGAGGGGGTCCCCAAGGGGATGGATGGTTTATGATATGGTACGAGCTAGACGCAAGTCTAATACTTTACGTGCGGATTGACCAATTCTTCTCTTGAATTGTCAAGTTTTTGTGGTTTTGTTTGTGTAAAAAATAGTATATACACCTCAGGAGAGAATGCTATTTTCCGATTAGTGCTTTGCATCCCTCGGGCTTCTCCATCGCGCTGCAAATTGCACCTCAGGAAAAATCATTCATTTTCATATTTTTCGTTTTACTTATATCCCTACTATCTTGTCTTTCATTCATTCCTCTTTTTCATCTCATATATTCCTCTTGCCTTTTTAGTTACTTGCTCTTTGCCTTTTTTTTTCTAAATCGCCGATATCTTTGCTTTCTGTGGGTTATCGTTACTCCTTGATTTTTTTATATGTTGCTCGGCTTGTTTACGGCGTGGTTGCCTTGAGCGCCAATTTTTTACGTGGTATGCTCCACGTGGCTAAATCGGAATAAAACAAATACAGTATCGAGGTTACAGTCTTTATTATGTACACGCCTCCTTCGATTATTGCGGCAGCCGGTGGTGGCTAGGAACTGGGATGCTATTTATATAGCGCGCTATTTTGCTCAACGGCTGGGGGCAAGAAAGGTCTCGATACGATGCCGGTAAGTATTTAATTTCGGCGTATTTGTCACGACGGTATCGAAAAATTTGGCAACTTCGTTACAAACTTTTAAGGGCCAAACGAAGCGAGATTTCCGTGCAAATTCATATTGTGGAAATTTTCTTTTGCTTGCGATTTCAATACATTTTTTTCCCTGTCTTTCTTGTTGTCACTTTTTACTTGTCTTTTTACTCAATTGCTGTTCTACTTCTCTATCGAAGGCTTTCAATGATCTTTTGCTCCTCCTCTATTTATGATTATTTGTTCTGTGTTTTAAGCAGTGAGGGCAGCGACCTTTTTGGGTAAATTTAGGAGTGGAGAAATTTTTCTGTTTTTTTTTTAACACAGAAATATGAAAACAACAGGCATTGTATATAGTATAAATAGTTGTATATCATTAGTTTATTAAAAACTGTTACACCAAGTCACATCTACTTTTCCTTTCCGCCAAACTATACAGCTGACCTCTGGCGTACCGTAGTCCGGTGTCCCCACCCGCGGACCCGTGGAGCATACCACGTAAAAAAAAAATTACCGCTTGATGCAACCCGTCAATAGAAAACGTGACAGTTGCTTGCGCACCCTCTTCAAGCTTATCGCAATGGTGGAAATTACATCCACAAAATGTATTTTGTCTCCAGAGAGCTCATATTTTCTACACCGTTAGAGTATATAAAGAAATAAAAAGGAATGAAATGGTAAACTGAACGAGGAAAAAACAGAAAACATACGAAGAAGAAGTAAACGGGAAACTTTGATCCATGTGAATTTCAAGGTCAAACGAAAAATCTATGACGAAGGACACTTTTCTCTGCTTCGAATACATTTAATTTTATTTAATTGTTTGACACTTTTGCCATATTTTGCGTTTTTGTCCTTTGTATATAATACATTGCCTTTTATTTACTTTTTGTTTTCTGCTGTATTATATTCTTCTTGTATTTTTATTCACTTGCTCTTGGTCGTTCCGCTCTGTATCGTCAGCGGTTTCTGCTTGCCATTTCGCCCCTTTTTTTGTTCCGGTGATATCTTTTTAAGAAGCGAGCGAAGCGAGCTGCCTACAACAATTAATGAGTGCAGAAATTTTCGCGAGCTTAAGGGATTTTCCATATTTAGTTTGGGTCTTAGTAGACCTCATCAAATAATCGGCTCGCGGTTTTGCTGACACTATTGTCGGCGTTTTTTCTACATTTAAATATATTCTAAATCCTAACTAAAAACCTAACTAACATAACAGTACGGACAACGATACCTTATAACCATCTAAAAGCTACCTAAAATAATCACTTGCGGGGTCACGATAAAAACCGTCTTCCCAGTGTAGGATCGGGGTGATTCTTTCACTCCGATAACCGGAAACATAGCGCGCTGCGAATGCACAACCAACGCAAACAACGCTCTTCGCATCAAACCAGTAAAATGTCGAGACAAAATGCTTCCCGGTGTCGGACCAGGACGGTTCTTGAATCACGTTTACCAGTAAAAAAACGCGCTACGTATACAGCCATCCCGGACTTGCTACGTTGCCCGCAGCAGCAGTCACTCCGCGTATCAGCCAAAGTCTTGTATTTTTACACAAGCGGGGGTAGAAATCAATTTCTCTGGTGTCAAAATCGTGACAGAAGTGCTACATTCTCGCCCTAGGGAAAGAAGTGCATTCTAATGTGCGAATAGCCCGTATCGTATCACAAGCAAGGAGGCCCCCTTGTTCTAAATGTTACAAGTGGTTTTTGGGACAGGGGGGGGGCTGGTCGAATTTATTTTATTATTTCCTGATACAAATTTTGAAAGTGGTTTTTGGGACAGGGGGGCCCCTTGGAACAGAGGGACCCCATTAAGTCTTGTTTATTTCATTGTTTTCTGAAACAAATGTTACAAGTGGCTTATGGTAACCAAAATGAGGGGGTCCCCAAGGGGATGGATGGTTTATGATATGGTACGAGCTAGACGCAAGTCTAATATTTTACGTGCGGATTGACCAATTCTTCTCTTGAATTGTCAGGTTTTTGTGGTTTTGTTTGTGTAAAAATTAGTATATACACCTCAGGAGAGAATGCTATTTTCCGATTGGTGCTTTGCATCCCTCGGGCTTCTCCATCGCGCTGCAAATTGCACCTCAGGAAAAATCATTCATTTTCATATTTTTCGTTTTACTTATATCCCTACTATCTTGTCTTTCATTCATTCCTCTTTTTCATCTCATATATTCCTCTTGCCTTTTTAGTTACTTGCTCTTTGCCTTTTTTTTTTCTAAATCGCCGACATCTTTGCTTTCTTTGGGTTATCGTTACTCCTTGATTTTTTTATATGTTGCTCGGCTTGTTTACGGCGTGGTTGCCTTGAGCGCCAATTTTTTACGTGGTATGCTCCACGTGGCTAAATCGGAATAAAACAAATACGGTATCGAGGTTACAGTCTTTATTATGTACACGCCTCCTTCGATTATTGCGGCAGCCGGTGGTGGCTAGGAACTGGGATGCTATTTATATAGGGCGCTATTTTGCTCAACGGCTGGGGGCAAGAAAGGTCTCGATACGATGCCGGTAAGTATTTTATTTCGGCGTATTTGTCACCACGGTATTGGAAAATTTGGTAACTTCGTTACAATCTTTTAAGGGCCAAACGAAGCGAGAGTTTCGTGCAAATCCATATTGTGGAAATTTTCTTTTGCTTACGATTTCAATACACTTTTTCCCTGTTTTTCTTGTTGTCACTTTATACTTGTCTTTTTACTCAATTGCTGTTCTACTTCTCTATCGAAGGCTTTCAATGATCTTTTGCTCCTCCTCTATTTATGATTATTTGTTCTGTGTTTTAAGAAGTGAGCGAAGCGACTTTTTTGGTAAATTTAGAAGTGGAGAAATTTTTCTGTTTTTTTTTTTAACACAAAGATATGAAAACAACAGGCATTGTATATAGTATAAATAGTTGTATATCATTAGTTTATTAAAAACTATTACAGCAAGTCACATCTACTTTTCCTTTCCGCCAAACTATACAGCTGACCTCTGGCGTACCGTAGTCCAGTGTCCCCACCCGCGGGCCCGTGGAGCATACCACGTAAAGAAAAAATTACCGCTCGATGCAACCCGTCCGTCGAAAACGTGACAGTTACTTGTGCACCCTCTTCAAGCTTATCGCAATGGTGGAAATTACATCCACAAAATGTATTTTGTCTCCAGAGAGCTCATATTTTCTACACCGTTAGAGTATATAAAGAAATAAAAAGGAATGAAATGGTAAACTGAACGAGGAAAAAACCAGAAAACATACGAAGAAGAAGTAAACGGGAAATTTTGATCCATGTGAATTTCAAGTTCAAACGAAAAATCTCTGACGAAGGACACTTTTCTCTGCTTCGAATACATTTGCTATTATTTAATTGTTTGACACTTTTGCCATATTTTGCGTTTTTGTCCTTTGTATATAATACATTGCCTTTTATTTACTTATTTTTTTCTGCTGTATTATATTCTTCTTGTATTTTTATTCATTTGCTCTTGGTCGTTACGCTCTGTATCGTCAGCGGTTTCTGCTTGCCATTTCGCCCCTTTTTTTGTTCCGGTGATATCTTTTTAAGAAAGGAGCGAAGCGAGCTGCCTACAACAATTAATGAGTGCAGAAATTTTCGCGAGCTTAAGGGATTTTCCATATTTAGTTTGGGTCTTAGTAGACCTCATCAAATAATCACTCGCGGTTTGGCTGACACTATTGTCGGGGTTTTTTCTACATTTAAATATATTGTAAATCCTAACTAAACACCTAACTAACATAACAGTACGGACAACGATACCTTATAACCATCTAAAGCTACCTAAAATAATCACTTGCGGGGTCACCATAAAAAACCGTCTTCCCAGTGTAGGATCGGGGTGATTCTTTCACTCCGATAACCGGAAACATAGCGCGCAGCGAATGCACAACCAACGCAAACAACGCTCTTCGCATCAAACCAGTAAAATGTCGAGACAAAATGCTTCCCGGTGTCGGATCAGGACGGTTCTTGAATCACGTTTACCAGTAAAATAACGCTCTACGGATACCGCCATCCCGGACTTGCTACGTTGCCCGCAGCAGCAGCCACTCCGCGTATCAGCCAAAGTCTTGTATTTTTACACAAGCGGGGGTAGAAATCAATTTCTCTGGTGTCAAAATTGTGACAGAAGTGCTACATTCTCGCGCTAGGGAAAGAAGTGCATTCTAATGTGCGAATAGCCCGTATCTTATCACAAGCAAGGGGGTCCCCTTGTTCTAAATGTTACAAGTGGCTTTTTGGACAGGGGGAGGGGTTTGGTCGAATTTATTTTATTATTTCCTGATACAAATTTTCCAAGTGGTCTTTGGGACAGGGGACCCCCTTGGAACAGAGGGGCTCCCTAAATCTTGTTTATCTCATTATTTTCTGATACAAATGTTACAAGTGGCTTATGGTAACCAAAATGAGGGGGTCCCCAAGGGGATGGATGGTTTATGATATGGTACGAGCTAGACGCAAGTCTAATATTTTACGTGCGAATTGACCAATTCTTCTCTTGAATTGTCAGGTTTTTGTGGTTTTGTTTGTGTAAAAAATAGTATATACACCTCAGGAGAGAATGCTATTTTCCGATTGGTGCTTTGCATCCCTCGGGCTTCTCCATCGCGCTGCAAATTGCACCTCAGGAAAAATCATTCATTTTCATATTTTTCGTTTTACTTGTATCCCTACTATCTTGTCTTTCATTCATTCCTCTTTTTCATCACCTATATTCCTCTTGCCTTTTTAGTTACTTGCTCTTTGCCTTTTTTTTTTCTAAATCGCCGATATCTTTGCTTTCTTTGGGTTATCGTTACTCCTTGATTTTTTTATATGTTGCTAGGCTTGTTCACGGCGGGGTTGCCTTGAGCGCCGATTTTTTACGTGGTATGCTCCACGTGGCGGAGTAAAATAAATACAGTATCGAGGTTACAGTCTTTATTATGTACACGCTTCCTTCGATTATTGCGGCAGCCGGTGGTGGCTAGGAACTGGGATGCTATTTATATAGCACGCTATTTTGCTTAACGGCTGGGGCCAAGAAAGGTCTCGATACGATGCCGGTAAGTATTTTATTTCGGCGTATTTGTCACCACGGTATCGGAAAATTTGGCAACTTCGTTACAAACTTTTAAGGGCCAAACGAAGCGAGATTTTCGTGCAAATTCATATTGTGGAAAATTTCCTTTGCTTACGATTTCAATACATTTTTTTCCCTGTCTCCTAACTTACATGTCAGTATGGGCAACGATACCTTGTAACTATCTAAAAACTACCTAAAATAATCACTTGCGGGCTCACGGTAAAAACCGTAAACACTCTCTGTCGAGCGTTCTGTTTAAGAGAAATATAAATATTTTTGTATTGAAGAGAAGCCGATCAATGGAAGAGAAAATTTCTACTCATTTCTGAGGTTTTCCATTTTTCTCGGAATAAATGCAATGAAATCTATAATTGCCGTATCTCTGGTTTTACATCAAAAGTCTCATTTTTTTTGCTGTCTACGAAGTAGAAATTACAACCGAGCTCCCGGAGCGCACTCATAAAGCATCCTTTTCTTACCGTCGCAATTGCAAATTGAAATTTCTTTGCATCTCGAACTGCTACGGAATAATTGCGACTTTGTGAAAAACAGGCACACTGCATCCTCGATAATTGAAAAGTAGATACCGCCGCTCCAACGTTTCCCGGTTGACATATAATTTTCCCATCGCTATTCAATATCCACGCCTGAAGCGAAGTGTGTACAACGTCATAAATACATTAATTTTTCCACGCGATGAATGGAGGGATTTATTCCGGAAGAAAAATTTCTTGTGAGGCCGCGCCGGAGTTTGCTTCTTTCTTTTGGAGTCGGGACATGGTCGAGGTTGTATCTTCACCACGTTGTAGGGAATAAAATTTAGAAAATCGTCGAGTGACGGATTAACTGGTGTTAGCTGCACAATTAATTTTCATTTAACCTTGCCTTGCTAAACAACAACACGGAAATACATATTTTTCTTAAACTGTCAACAACACAACTCCACACTTCACTGCTCCCGAGCTCAAACCGACTGAGTAAAAGCGACAGAAAATTATTTCCAACCCCCGCGAGCACTTGGTGCTCGAATAATCGCCAAATATTTGTTGTTATCACTCAACCGGAAATTATTTGATATTTGGATTCTCGTGGACAATGGGCCGCGGGATCCGGAGGATGACTAATAACGAAACTTTTTGCAATTCATCCAATAAAATTTCATGTGTGAAACGCTAAAAGCTATTGGCGGCATTAATGGTCTATTATCCGAATTTACGGTCGTTGCAGCAGTAATCGTTTAATGGCAAATTTACTATATAAAATAAACTCGACTGAATGGCCATGGAAATTTGGATTAACCTTTCTTGTCGATTCTTCCGCCTTTGTAAAAACCGTCTGGGCCGCATACAACTTTATTGATAAATTACTCTGATATCAAGCCGGAAAAAAGGCATTCTAAAATAATAACCCCGGGATCGTGATTAATGGCAGTCTTCGAATAGTGTCTCTGCACTCTGTCATCAAGTGCAGCAGCGTCCCTCTAATCCCACCTTTCACTCCGCCTAATGACAACCGTTGAAAAACCCCCAAAAACTCGAGCACCATCGATTTCGTCTTCCGAGTGATTAATTGCGATCGAATCCGGCGAATATGTTTCGGAGCCCGCACACATCTTCATCAATCCCTCCCTCGGCCGAAGAGATAAATTAAATTACAAGAAATCGGCCACTCTTCCGGGTGTCTTCACCGAGAAAACAGTGAACTAAAGCGTATTTTATCGGTCTTCGGGGTGCGATAGTTGCTTATGAGATCGGAGAAGTTTCTTGTTGGGATTTAACGCTGCAGTTGTCGGGTGCGAAATCCAGCATTGCGACACTTTGTCGGTTGCGGTGTCTATTCATTAACACTTCGGAGGAAGGCGACGATTCGTTTTATGGCTTTCCCACATGCATCGGAAAAATGTTCCGCATAAATTCAGAGCTGCGGAGTCCAGATAACTCCTAAACAGCTGAAAATTGTGCGGGAAAGCTCGCGTCTGAATGCCTGCACTGAAAAGCTCGAAATGCTTGAAAAGTCCACTTCGAGGGCAAAAAACGAACGGTTTGCTCCACGTAACCACGGGAGTATGCTGTCAGGTTTAGCGAAAGGAGCAAAAGCAGTAGGTCGGTGATACTGTCTTTATTAATCTGTAACGAAGTTACCGAAATTTTTCCGCAGTCCCAGTACCGTCTTTAACCCATCTGAAAAAAAAATCCGGGCATTGTAGCGGAATAATCCTTTTACCTTCGTAATCAGAAAATTGGCGCGCTGCGAATGAAACTATTCCGGAGTCGCTACGACCACCCCCAACCGCCGCCCTTCTCACGTCGGACCAGGCCCTTTCATCCAACAAGAAATAAATGCTTCCGGGTATTGTACCGGAATGGTTTTTGCAACATTTTGACCGGTGAAGGAGCGCGCCCCGGACGTTGCTATTCCGGACTCGCTGCGTTGTCCGGAACCGCCGACACTCCTGTAGAAAGAGAACGTGGTGATAAGACCCCCACTCGATCCTGACTCTGGCAATACGCCAGACCACAGTCTAGATATCTCCTAAACAGCTGAAAATTGTGCAGAAGAGCAGCGAGGTGAAGCTTGCGTCTGAATGCCTGCACCAGAAAGCTCTAAATCCAAATCTGGAAAATAAAAAAATCCTGCATCATTAAATATGAAAATAGGTAGTCCATTATAATGACGACTAATTGCTGCTGGGCCTCTGTATAGCAATCAATTCAAAAATTGAAATCCACGCTTTGTTATGCTGGAATATGATTAAATGTTTTGTTTGCTTGCGAAAGTACAAAAAACAGGTAATTAGCTGGTACGTGCAAAAGAAAAAACACCGGATGTCGTGGTCACACGTGCACTCCAGACATATTGCTAATAGCCGCTCTGCGTGTCGCAGTTTTAAGTGCAATCCATAAATATTGAGTTTTTACACAGTCCATTGATTTTAACTATAAACGTTCTATTACGCTATTTTACAAATGTGATGTTGTGGCGCTTATTACGGTTTGCATTTTGAATTTTTTCCGAAATCCCAGTCCTGTCGGAGCGGTTTAATCCTTTTTTCGCGGATAAACGCACCGCCGTTTCGATGCGCCGAAAAAATTGTTCCATGCATCGTAGCCGAATAACTCTTTCACTCTCGTAATCCGAAAATTAGGGCGCTGCTAATGACACTATTCCGGAGTCGCTACGACCACCCCAACCGCCGCCTTTCTCACGTCGGACCAGGCTCTTGCATCCAACCAGAAATAAATGCTTCCGGGTATTGTACCTAAATGGTTTTTGCATCATTTTGACCGGCGAAGGAGCGCGCCCCGGACGTTGCTATCCCGGACTCGCTGTGTTGTCCGGAACCGACGACACTCCTATAGAAAGAGAACACGGTGATAAGACCCCCACTCGATCCTGACTCCGGCAATACGCTAGACCGCAGCGTCTAGATAACTCCTAAACAGCTGAAAATTGTGCAGAAGAGCAACGAGGTGAAGCTTGCGTCTGAATGCCTGCACCGAAAAGCTCTAAATCCAAAGCTGGAAAATAAAAAAAACCTGCATCATTAAATATGAAAATAGGTAGTCCATTATAATGACGACTAATTGCTGTTGGGCCTCTGTATAGCAATCAATTCAAAAATTGAAATCCGCGCTTTGTCATGCTGGAATATGATTAAATGCTTTGTTTGCTTGCAAAAGTACACTTCGAGGACAAAAAACAGGGAATAAGCTGGTACGTGCGAAAGAAAAAACATCGGATGTCGTGGTCACACGTGCACTCCAGACATATTGCTAATAGCCGCTCTGCGTGTCGCTGTTTTAAGTGCAATTCATAAATATTGAGGAGTTTTTACACAGTCCATTGATTTTAACCATAAACGTTCGTTATTACGCTATTTTACAAATGTGATGTTGTGACGCTTGTTACGGTTTGCATTTTGAATTTTTTCCGAAATCCCAGTACCGTCGGAGCGGTTTAATCCTTTTTTCGCGGATAAACGCACCGCCGTTTCGATGCGCTGAAAAAATAGTTCTTGAGGTACCGGATGTCAAAGATAATGTAACGAAGTTACCGAAATTTTTCTGCAATCACGGTAGCGACATTTTTTGCCGATAAGCGGACCGCCGTTTCGATAAACGTAGCAGAATAATTCTTTCACCCTCGGAAGCAGAAAATTAGCGCACTGTGGATGAAACTATTCCGGAGTCGCTACGACAACCTCCAATTGCATGGAACCAGAAATCAGTCCAAAATAAGTGCTTCCGTGTATCGTACCGGAATGGTTTTCGCATCATTTTGATTAGTGAAGAAGCGCGCCCCGGACGCCGCCATTCCGGACTCGCTGCGTTGTCCGGAACTGCCGTTACTCCAGTGGGAAGAGAACGCGGTGATAAAACCTCCACGCGATTTTGATTCCGGATGTCATTCAACGTCACCGTCTTCCATCCAAACCTCCCTATAAAAGAAGGTCCGCTCTTATGGTAGAGATAGTGCGTGTACCAGCCACCGACCGGAAAACAACCAGTAGGTAGTGTCCAGTGAACCGATCCGAAACAGTGACCCGTGACAGTACAGCAGCTACAATAATGTGAATTTTCATAATCAGTCCTCCAACTATTTACATCAGTAAGTTGATCATCGAAATATTACTCCGGTAATCAGAAACATAAAGCGTTTTAAAAACTTCCCGGGAACCGCTACGGCCATACCCAGTTACCGCCCCTGTCACCTGGAACCACATGTAAACCAGTAAAAAGACAGCTTCGGATGCCACCATTCCGGGCTCGCGACGTGGCCCGGAGCCACCACCAATTCGTTGGGAAGAAGACGCCGTGACCGCATGGCGCCAGAACGCGTGTCAGCCAACGTCATCATTTCCCCACCGACTTCTCTATAAAAAAAGCTCCGCTGTGACCGTCATCAACTAGACAGGGTCCGCCCAAATACTTTCGGTGTCGACTTGGTCTAGGAAACGTCTTAGCTGCACCCTAGCCGACCTAATTCCTGAAGGCTATGCGTGGAAGCCAATTCACACTGAGGAGTCCCAGTCGTCCCTCGGTCGACGATCCACTTATAACGCAGTTCGAGCACCGGGGTAACCCGATAGGTCTCTTCTTGGCGGAGCTCCAGGCCAACCGTGCCCTTTTGAAACCGCTACCTACCGCCACCACTCTACGAGAAAGACGCCCTAGATATTGTAAATACCTTCCCTGCACATATTGACTCCTCTGTATTGAAATCATAAATTAAATCCGGAACTCTAGTATACATAAAGTTCAACCACCGCCACTGTCTTCGGTTTAGTCCCCTATCGCCAAACTAGACAGCTGACCCCTGGTAAAACCGTGCTCCGATTTAGCTACCTGTGGTCCCGTGGAACATACCACGCAAAAAACTGGCACTCGAGGCAACATCTAATATTTACACGGTGTCTTTCTCTCTCCGTTCACCCTTCATTATTGTCCCCTGTGTCTCTTGCCGTTTAAACCTTAATTTGAGTGGGCGAGGTACGGGCGAAAGGACCGCCAAAACGGGACCGGCCTGGATATCGCCGGTGGTAGACCTGCGGTTGGAAAGTCGAAGCCGCTAAGACTCCCGGAGTGTGAAACAACTTTCTGTGCCGCCAATCGTCACCGGGATACTCAGGCCTGCCCCTTCCTGTCAGTAGTTGGGAGGCGCTGGTGGGTGGCTGTGCTTCCGACGGTGCGTTTCTACCTTCTTCTCTTTTTCTAAGCATGGTCGCGTCTTCCTCTCCTGCTTCCTTCCATACGGTTGGGTGGACTCATCCTGGCGTTGCGCCAGCGGTCGGCCTTATATAGACTACATAGTGGGAGAGAGCTGCGCCGCAGTAACGCATTTTGAGCGCGCTATTTCGCTCAGTGACTGGGACCAAGAACGGTTTCGATACGGTGCCGGGAAGTATTTTATTTCGGTGTTTGTGTTACCACGGCGTCGGGAAACATTAAAAATTTGGTAACTTCCTTACAGAGTCGATCTATATTTTACTTTTTGCACTGTGATCGCG
The DNA here is from genome assembly GCA_963583935.1 of Diaperis boleti. Classification (NCBI taxonomy): domain Eukaryota; kingdom Metazoa; phylum Arthropoda; class Insecta; order Coleoptera; family Tenebrionidae; genus Diaperis; species Diaperis boleti. The sequence continues at coordinate 7,324,759 of OY757242.1, forward strand.
GTACCCTTACGTGGTAAACAAACTGTCAAAAATAGACTGATCTTAATATGAATGAAGTATCTAAACCCAGCTGTATTACCACCATGGCTGCATGTGCACTCCAGACGTACGAATTACAAACAGCTGCTGCTCGACGTTTTGGGTTGTAGTTTTGACTGTTGAGGTCAAAGGATTTTAGTTTTATCATCTCAATCGCTTCATGAACTCTTTTTACATTTGGCGGTTTTGATATTCATTTTAGAGGAAACATCCAAAGTAATAAATGTAAATTATCTTCAACTTTCGCTTCACCCAATATTTTTTTTGGGACTTACTTACGTTCCTTGACCCAAACAGTATCGGAATTACCTACACCGATTACATATGCAATACAGGCATATTCATTACATGCAGCTGCCGCTTATCGCAAACGCTGCATGTGCACTCCAGACGCATTAATTCCAGGCAGTTTCTCCTCGTCACTTTGCGTCTCAGAATTGGGAGCAAATATTTTGACCTTGCTGTTTATATAGAAAATTCGTGAGTTTCAAAATCCGCTCTGACTCTCCACTCTGCTGACCGTCGCTATGCGTGTCGCAGTCACACGTGCGTTCCAGACACATTAATTACGCACAGCTGCTGCACTGCTGCCAACTGTAACTGTAAAAAAATTCTTCGATTAAAAACACTGAAATCGTGCCGAAGTAACTTCGCGACCCACTTTGAAAATATATACAATCTAAAATTCCCTCAAACTAGACTACAATATCTTATCCGCGTCGTCGCGACAAATTTAATGTGATTCCTTATCCACATCACTTACCCGGGCGAGGATAACAAAATGTCATTTCCGCGAAGAGCGAAGTACAACATCCCATCAATATTTATAATTTTGAGTGCGTAATGTAGTCCTTGTCACAACTTGCGGCAAACGTCACTCATAAATTTCCATCAATACGTAATGCACAGGCCAGGATTATTAATAAATGCTGGCTGGCAAATAATGGAGAACCCGAGTTTTGCACGTTCGAGTAATTATTGCGTTCGGATCGTGGAAAGGGGTCTTCATTGTCGACCTTTGTCTCTGTCAATAATTCCATCAATTCAAGACCTGTTGCCCGTAATTAAATTTTGATGAATAAAATATGTGGGAGCTTCGGCAATATTTACAGAAAAACTTGTAAAAGGGAGCGGGAAAAGGTTCAGCCGCTGCAAATAAAACACTTTGACGCCCTGTAAACACAAACGGTGTCAATTATCGAGTTCCACAAACATTAATTGCAATAGTCGAGGTAATAGGTGCGTTTTGTGCTAATGGTATTCTGTGGGGTAATAACAGGGACGTTTCGGACCCGGGCAGTTAGGACGGACTTTGAACGTTTATTATGAGGGAGCAAACAAATAACGCCGCCTTTCTGGGTTAGTAGGTGAGATTGAAGTGGGGTTGTAGACTGTAAAGCGACTCCGGGATCGGGATAAATTATTCAAAGTACGAAGCTAGATGAAATAGTGTAGCTACGTTTGCCAAATATGGTTTTCTGGAACACGGTGAAATAACAAGAGCTGGTGTTTAGTTTTCTCGGGGAAAATTTTAAAATAAAAGGCAGGGTCGTTAGAATAATATCCGAAGATGATGCCAACCGCCTCTACAAAATTGTCAGTGTTTGCATTTGGGATCTCCGGGAAGTGTTTGTCTAATGTTTAGTTTTTGTACCAGCAGCATCAATAATTTTAGCATATTTATGTAGCCGTGAAAACCCGTAGGACAAGTATACAACGATAACCACATTTTGAATTTCTTGGTGATACATACACCGAAATAAAATACTTCCCGGCACCGTATCGAAACCGTTGTTGCTTCCCATCACTGAGTCACGGCCGACGTCCAGACTCCTCTATGATGCCACGCATCGGGTCGACGTCACTGCGGCGCAGCTGTGGTGTCAATATTTGCATTTGGGATTTCCGGGAAGTGTTTGTCTACTGCTTAGTTTTATTTACTATTTTTATTTAGTTTCGTCTCATTCAAAGACATCTGTCAATTTAAAACTCAAAATTATGAGTTTCGCATTTATCAACAACCACAAATTCACGAATAATAATTTTTCATCTGTTTGACACTCTTTTCGTCCAGCTTAGTCCTTTCTCTTTTCTCCTAACAGCACTTTTCAGTCTTCTCACCTTGGTGACACATACACCGAAATAAAATACTTCCCGGCACCGTATCGATTCCTTTGTTACTTTCCGTCACTGAGTGAAATAGCGCGCTCCTGATGCCGACGTCCAGAATCCTCCATGATGCCACTCAGGGCCACTCATCGGGTCGACGTCACTGCGGCGCAGCTGTGATGCCAACGTTTGCATTTAGGATTTCCGGGAAGTGTTTGTCTACTGTTTAGTATTATTTATAATTTTTACTTAGTCTCGTCTCATTCAAAGACGTCTGCCAATTTAAAACTCAAAATTATGAGTTTCGCATTCATCAACAACCACAAATTCACGAATAATAATTTTTCTTCTGTTTAACAATTTTTTCGTCCAGCCTAGTCCTTTCTCTTCTCTTCTAACAGCACTTTTCAGTCTTCTCTCTCCTCTCTCATCTCATGACAGATTTTTAATGTTTCCCGACACCTTGGCGACACATACACCTAAATAAAATACTTCCCGGCACCGTATCGAAGCCGTTGTTGCTTTTCGTCACTGAGTGGAATAGCGCGCTCCTGATGTCGACGTCCAGAAACCTCCATGATGCCACTCAGGACCACGCATAGGGTCGACGTCACTGCAGCGCAGCTCTGGTGTCAATGTTTGCATTTATTATTTCCGGGAAGTGTTTGTCTACTGTTTAGTTTTATTTATTAGTTTTATTTAGTCTCGTCTCATTCAAACCATCTGTCAAAACTCAAAATTATGAGTTTCGCATTTATCAGCAACCACAAATTCACGAATAATAATTTTTCTTTTGTTTAACAATTTGTTCGTCCAGCCTAGTCCTTTCTCTTCTCTTCTAACAGCACTTTTCAGTCTTCTCTCTCCTCTCTCATCTCATGACAGATTTTTAATGTTTCCCGACACCTTGGTGACACATACACCGAAATAAAATACTTCCCGGTACCGTATCGAAACCGTTGTTGCTTCTCGTCACTGAGTCACGGCCGACGTCCAGACTCCTCCATGATGCCACTCAGGGCCACTCATCGGGTCGACGTCACTGCGGTGCAGCTGTGATGCCAACGTTTGCATTTAGGATTTCCGGGAAGTGTTTGTCTACTGTTTAGTATTATTTATAATTTTTACTTAGTCTCGTCTCATTCAAAGACATCTGTCAATTTAAAACTCAAAATTATGAGTTTCGCATTTATCAGCAACCACAAATTCACGAATAATAATTTTTCTTTTGTTTAACAATTTTTTCGTCCAGCCTAGTCCTTTCTCTTCTCTTCTAACAGCACTTTTCAGTCTTCTTTCTCCTCTCTCTTCTCATGAGTGATTTTTAATGTTTCCCGACACCTTGGCGACACATACACCGAAATAAAATACTTCCAGGCACCGTATCGAAACCGTTGTTGCTTTCCGTCACTGAGTGGAATAGCGCGCTCCTGATGTCGACGTCCAGAATCCTCCATGATGCCACTCAGGGCCACTCATCGGGTCGACGTCACTGCGGCGCAGCTGTGATGCCAACGTTTGCATTTAGGATTTCCGGGAAGTGTTTGTCTACTGTTTAGTATTATTTATAATTTTTATTTAGTCTCGTCTCATTCAAAGACGTCTGCCAATTTAAAACTCAAAATTATGAGTTTCGCATTTATCAACAACCACAAATTCACGAATAATAATTTTTCTTCTGTTTAACACTCTTTTCGTCCAGCTTAGTCTTTTCTCCTAACATCACTTTTTAGTCTTCTCTCTCCTCTCTAATCTCATGATGAGAAATTTTTAATGTTCCCCAACACCTTGGTGACACATACACCGATATAAAATACTTCCCGGCACCGTATCGAAACCGTTGTTGCTTCCCGTCACTGAGTGAAATAGCGCGCTCCTGATCCCGAAGTCCAGAATCCTCCATGATACCACTCGGGACCACGCATCGGATCGACGTCACTGCGGCGTAGCTGTGGTGTCAATGTTTGCATTTAGGATTTCCGGGAAGTGTTTGTCTACTGTTTAGTTTTTTTACCGGCAACATCCATAATTTAAGTATATTTATGAAGCCGTGAAGGCCCGTCGGACAAGTATACAACGAAAACCACATTTTGACATTCCCGTCTCTTTGATGGGAACCGGGAGGGTGGTCGGCTGGAACTTCCTCTTCGGTAGAGTGCGGACTCACATCCCTCTTCTGCGGCTGAGCGGAGTTTTTTTTATGGATACGGTGGAGGGGAGGCAATGACTTTAACAAAAACACAGCATTCTCACAGCGGCTCCGGGCAATGTAGCGATTTCGGAGCGGCGAGGTCCGGAGCGCGCTTCCTTGCTGTTCAAAAGTCCCATTCCAATCCGATAATGGAAAACATTTTTCCTGGACGCTTTAATGATTCGGTGAGTGAAGCGTGGCCCGCAGTGGCAAGGGCGGTGGCTTGGGGTGGTCTGCAAAGTTGCATAAGTTGAAGGTAGCCTCTTAAAATTAAATTTATATTTTATCCGAATCTATCACAAGTGAACGTCGGTGTAATTTGTAAAATTTTGTTTTTCTTTTCGTCTATGAAATTGTTTAAAACCATGTTGTTCAAGTGGCGTCGCGTCGTAAGCGTAGCCGCCATCTTTTTACTTTATGGCCCTGCCTTTATAAAACTTTATTATTAATTATTAGTTATTTACTAGAAATTGTCCAACCGTTGCTAACAAAACAAAAAAGTCACTAGACCTTATTAATGAAAATACATAATCTCAAATTACCGTTACAGCCAATAAAAATTTAAAACCAGAATTAACCTGACCGCTCTGGAAGCCCGGATAACACCCTATAGCAGTTTTCGGATCACTGCACGATATTGCCACTTTCCGTGAAAAACGAGAGACGCTCGACCTTAACCCGGACCCGAGAATCGATCCCTTATTTAATACTCCTCCGTTTTAATACGTCGTGCAAAAAGTGACCGGTTTTGTTGTGTGTCTCACCATTTACGCGAACGCTTCATGCGTAAGTCGACGAAAAAACACTTCTTTGTGTCGTAAAAACGCCTCGGCATTGTTCCAGTTTGCAGGTTCTTTGTGTGGCTCAGGTCGAGATAATATTATTTATAATACGCGAGGCGTGCTGCTCGTTTACGTGGTCAAAACAATATTAATGGCGGGCTTTATCAGTAAGCCTTGCACAGATGTCTGGGGTGAATGATGCGAAGTTTGCGGAGGTTGCTTATAAAAGTGGGTTTTTAAAGGCGAGGGTGACGGAGGTCGTGTGCGCCAAAGGAGCACTAATTTGGGACTTATTTTATTGTTGCTCACCTAAATTAATCACTCGCGGAGACACTGTTGGATACCGGAAAAAAAAACAAATATGCACGACGAGCTATGGTGTTGTCCCCCATCCCCCATTTTCTTCTGACGCTTTTTTCCACACCAGTCTGCATAACCTCAATTAACACAGCCCCAGTCTTTCATCGTTTCTCCTTTCCCTCGACGATTTTACGTCTTTGCATTCTTTCATTAATTAATTTCCCGCCGTTTCGGCTCTTGGGATCACAATTGTGTTTGTTGTCGTTTCCGGTGTCCCGTAAGAGACCATCACTATGCAAACGGCGGGAAAATTTCGTCAACACCGTTTCCGGAGCCTGGAAACAATGCGGGTCCGTCGACCGGCGATTTAATCCGTCGCTTCTTATTCGACTTGACGATAACTGCCGAGCGGAATTCGAGAACGTTTCCGCTTTCGACTGCAAAGGTATAATCGAAAATTGGACGAGTGAAAATTTTATGGAAATACAAATCCGCTATTGCGATAGAAATTGCGCAATCCGGGTCGACGTCTGTATTTTGCTGCCGAACGGCGACAGCATTTAAATTTAGTTTGGATTCAGCAATTTTCGCCCAGGATGAAATATGACCGCCGCAACTGCAACAGCAACGAAATTTTTGTGGACTAATTAAGCCCCTGCAACGGCACAATCTACTTGTTGGTCTTGCGTTATTAATAATGCAAAAGCAACAGCGTTACCTGCTGCTTTTCAGTCTACTCCAACGACCCAGTTTTTCCACCGCCGTGTTTACCTAAAAAACACTTCAAGAATTTAATAAAGGGCTTGTCATTTTCTGAAACCTAATGTAATTTCGCTCGTCTTGAATATTTTTATTGGAGCCGACAAAGGGAATCTCTCCTCTCTGAAGAACGAATAAACAGGATAATAAAAGAAACCGTTTGATTGCACGCTGGGCTTTACTTGTTGCCGGAACTTCGTTTTCTTATTAAAATCAACCCCGAAACGGTGGGGCACGATTTCTGTTATTCCGGGAATTTTATTAAGTGCAAGCGGCGTCTCGTTTCAAACCTTTTTTATTGATCGAGTTTGGCGGCCGTTCTTTTAGATCGGCCGTAGACAGTGGGGATGTAATTAAAAAGAAGTGGAGGAAAGTTGGAGCTCCTACGTTGCTAGATTCTTCTTTCTTCCTCATTTAGGACTGGTCAGTTCACCACTTGTTCCAGGACTGGACTTCACCGGAGAGGGCACGACTCACAACTGGCTTCCCAACCAAGTGGTGACGGCTCTGGGCAACGTAACCAGTCCGGGATGGTAGTATCCGGAACGCTTTTTTTTACCGGTCACCGTTATGCAAGAACCATCCCGGTCTGTCAACGGGAAACATTTTATCTCAACATGTTAATGGTTCGATACGAAGGTCGATGTGACACGGGGCGGCCGTAGCGGCTCCGGTACAGTTGCATTCGCAGCGCGCTATTTTCTGATTACCGGTGTGAAAGAATCATACCGATCCGACACTGGGAAGTATTTTACTTCCGAGATGTCGCATTCCGGGACAGTTGCATTCGCAGCGCGCTATTTTTCTGATTACCGGTGTGAAAGAATAATTATGATCCAAGAATGGAAATTATTTTATTTGCAAGATGTTAACTGTTCGATTTAGGGCGTGGGTTGCTCGGCCGTGGCCAAACATCAAAGCGGCAGTTTATCAAATTTTCAGGTTCTCAAAGTTCCTCTTGAAATTAATAGATTTTCATGCTGTAATTTCCGTTTAGGACTTGTGCAGGATTTTTTAGATTAGACTCAAAACCCTTTAGAACTTTCCAATACAATTTATTCGAACAAATGGGGTTCTTAAGATTTTTAGGATTAACTCAAGGTCAATCCACCGGAATCCTCAGTGAGCTTCAGGAGAATTCAGGTCCTCCAGTAATTTCAAACCCTTTGGATTTTTACTGGTCAACTTGAGGCAAAAACCATCCCGGTCCGACATCGGGAAGCATTTTATCTCGACATGTTAATGGTTTGATGTGAAGGGCGATGTTACAAGGGGCGGTCGTAGCGGCTTCGGGGCAGTTGCATTCGCAGCACGCTATTTTTCTGATTACAGGTGTGAAAGAATAATCTTGATCCAAGACTGGAAATTATTTTATTTCCAAGATGCTAACGGTTCGATTTAGAGCGTGGGTTGCTCGTTTGTGGCCAAACATCAAAGCGGCAGTTCATCAATTTTCAGGTTATCAAAGTTCCTCTTCAAATTAATAGGTTTTCAAGCTGTAATTTCCGTTTAGGACTTGTGCAGGATTTTTCAGATTAGACTCAGAACTCTTTAGAACTGTCCAATACGTTTTATTCTAGCAAATTGGGTTCTTAAGATTTTTAGGATTGACTTAAGGTCAATCCACCGGAATCCTCAGTGAGCTTCAGGAGAATTCAGGTCCTCCAGTAATTTCAAACCCTTTGGATTTTTACTGGTCTACTTGAGGCAAGAACCATCCCGGTCCCACGTAGGGAAGCACTTTATCTCGACATGTTAATGGTTCAATGTGAAGGGCTATGTCACAAGGGGCGGTCGTAGTGGCTTCGGGATAGTTGCACTTGAAGCGCGCTATTTTTCTGATTACTGGTGCGAAAGAGTCATCCCGATCCGACACTGGAAAGTATTTTATCTGCGAGATGTTAGCGGTTCGATTTAGGGCGTGGGTTGCTCGGCCGTGGCCAAACATCAAAGCGGCAGTTTATTAAATTTTCAGGTTCTCAAAGTTCCTCTTAAAATTAATAGGTTTTCAAGCTGTAATCTCCGTTTTGGACTTGTGCAGGATTTTTCAGATTAGACTCAGAACTCTTTAGAACTTTCCAATACGTTATATTCGAGCAAATTGGGTTCTTAAGATTTTTAGGATTGACTCAAAGTCAATCCACAGGAATCCTCAGTGAGCTTCAAGAGAATTCAGGTCCTCCAGTAATTTCAAACTCTTTGGATTTTTACTACTCAACTGGAGGCAAGAACCATCCCGGTCCGATATCGGGAAGCATTTTATCTCGACATGTTAGTGGTTTGATGTGAAGGGCGATGTCACAAAGGGGGGTCGTAGTGGCTTCGGGACTGTTGCATTCGCAGCGCCCTATTTTTCTGATTACCGGTGTGAAATAATCAGCCCGATCCGACAATGGGAAGTATTTAATATCCGAGATGTTAACGGTTCGATTTAGGACGTGGGGTGCTTGGCCTTTTCAGGTTCTCAAAGTTCCTCTTGAAATGAATAGGTTTTCAAGCTGTAATCTCCGTTTAGGACTTGTACAGAATTTCTCAGGTTAGACTTAGAAGTCTTTTGGTCTTTTCAATACGTTTTATTCAATGAAATTTGGTTCTTAAAATTTTTAGGATTGACTCAAGGTCAATCCACAGGAATCCTCAGTCAGCTTCACTACAATTCAGGTCATCCAGTATTTTCAAACCCTTTGGATTTTTACTGGTCAACGTGATAGAAAAACCACCCCGGTCCAACATCGGGGAGCATTTTATCTCGACATGTTGAGGGTTCGATGTGAAGGGCGATCTCACAAGGGGCGGTCGTAGCGGCTTCGGGACAGTTGCACTTGAAGGGCGCTATTTTTCTGATTACTGGTGTGAAAGAGTCATCCCGATCCGACACTGGAAAGTATTTTATCTCCGAGATGTTAGCGGTTCGATTTAGGGCGTGGGTTGCTCGGCCGTGGCCAAACATCAAAGCGGCAGTTTATCAAATTTTCAGGTTCTCAAAGTTCCTCTTGAAATTAATAGGTTTTCAAGCTCTCATCTCCGTTTAGGACTTGTGCAGGATTTCTCAGATTAGTCCTAGAGCTCTTGAGAACTTTTCAATACGTTTTATTCAACCAAATTGTGTTCTAAAGATTTCTTGGATTGACTCAAGGTCAATCCACGGGAATCTTCAGTGAGCTTCAGGACAATTCAGGTCCTCCAGTATTTTAAAACCCTTTGGATTTTTAGTGGTCAACGTGATGCATTAACCACCCCGGTCCGACACCGGGAAGCGGTGTGGACGTGGGTCGAGATGAAAAAAAGCGGTGGTTGGGGGCGATCGTAGCAGCTCCAGTCAGTTGAATTTGCCGCGCGCTATTTTTCTGATTACCGGTGTAAAAGAATCATCCCGATCCGACACTGGGAAGTATTTTTTTTCCGAGATGTTAACGGTTTGATTTAGGACGTGGGGTGCTGGGACTTGGCGAAACAGCGAAGCGACAGTTTATCAAATTTTCAGGTTCTCAAAATTTCTCTTGAAATGAATAGGTTTTCAAGCTCTCAACTCCGATTAGAACTTGTACAAAAATTCTCAGATTAGACGTAGAAGTCTCTAGGGCTTTTCAATACGTTTTATTCAAGCAAATTTGGTTCTTAAAATTTTTAGGATTGACTCAAGGTCAATCCACAGAATCCTCAGTGAGCTTCAGGACAATTCAGGGCGTCCAGTATTTCAAACCCTTTGTATTTTTATCGGTCAACGTGATGCATTAACCATCCCGGTCCGACACCGGGAAGCGGTGTGGGCGTGGGTCGAGATGACAAGGAGCTGTGGTTAGGGGCGGTCGTAGCACCTCCAGACAGTTAAATTCGCAGCGCGCTATTTTTCTGATTACCGGTGTGAAAGAATCATCCCGATCCGACGCTGGGAAGTATTTTATTTCCGAGATGTTGCATTCCGGGACAGTCGCATTCGCAGCGCGCTATAATACGTTTATTCAAGCAAATTGGGTTTCAGATTTTCTCAGGAACTTTTAAGATCCATCAAGCCCTTCAAAATTCTTTAGAGCTCGTAAAGGGTCTTGAGATCTCCTCTCCAGAGGTCTTGGGATTCTTCAAAACCCCTCAGGGCTCTCGTTAGTCCAGGTTTCCTTCTTTTTATTTTTTCTGTTTCTCACGTTTGCAGGTCTCAAATCTCAGTTCTTACGCTTCGTTTTAACGTGGTATGCTCCACAGGACTGCGGGTAGCTAAAGCCGGAGCACGGTACCCCAGGGGTCAGCTGCCTGGCTTGGCAGGAGGGAAAATTAATTCGACTCGGGGTTAAAGATTTTATTAATCCCCCTGTATACAGCTATTTACAATATTTACACGGCACAGGGTAACTCTATGAGAAATACCTGGCTCAATTCTTCTTCCTTCAGGGCTGGTCGGTTTACCACTTCTTTGTTAAGGATAGGGCACGACTCACAACTAGCTTCCCAACGAAGTGGTGGCAGCTCCGGGCAACGTAATCAGTCCAGGATGGTAGCGCTTTTTTACTGGTCCACGTGATGCAAGAACCATCCCGGTCCGACACCGGGAAGCTGTGTGAGCGTGGGCCGAGATGACAAGGAGCGGTGGCTGGGGGTTCGTAGCGGCTCAGGGACAACTGCGTTCGAAACGCGCTATTTTTCTGATTACCGGAGTGAAGGAATCATCCCGATCTGATACGGTCCGATTTAGGACGTGGGGTGCTCGGCCTTGGAAGGCTTGAATTGTCTTGAAGTTTACTGAGGATTCCTGTGGAGTAATCTTGAGTAAATCAAAAAAATCTTAAGAACCATGTACTGATTTATAGTATTCATGGTTCAAGCAACAACTTCGCAATTTTTGCGCCTCAGTTCGTCCGATAGTTTTATATAATATTTAAAGAATTCTAGACGATAGCCCACAGTGCGTAGATAATAAAGCACTGACGGTTTGAGGAAAATAATGCATTTCGACTAGCAAGAAAAAAAATTAATTACACGTTCCCAAATTTACTTTTTTGAAATTTGTTTGGACACTAAAACCAGAGCAGGTGTAAAGATTGCTACAAAAATTAGTCTATTTAAAAAGTGACAGGGGTAGAGAATGTTTATAATGTGGTTTAAAAAATTAACGAAAAAATGTTACATTAATCATTTTACGTACACATCGTTAAAAGCAGCTGTTGTTGAAGGATTTAATAGAACATTAAAAGATTGGATGTGCAAACAATATAGTCCGAATGGATCATATGGTTGGATTGATAATATTGAAAACCTACCAACAAATACAACTGTACGGTTCTGTTTGAATAAATATATAAAAAGAATCAAAAGATAGAAAGGAAAAAAATATTTTAGATTAGTATTAGTTTTTCATACAATTCTATACATAGGTTTTTTTCCAGGTAGTGCAGTGAGTGAGTGCTCGGGCATATCACAATCAGGGTAAGTTTTTGTTGCCTTAGCTTACTGGATGTATGAATCATTTAGAAAGTAGTAAAAAAAATTGACTTCAGTAATTACGTGTATAATTGATACGGTGTCATTTTAAATCTAGAATGACATTCATTACCGTGGCAAAATAGACCTTTATTCTCACATTAGCGGGAACATCAACCCGAGTCGACGTAAAACCCACTGACCATCCGTGAACTTTTTACTGTTTCGAACCAACTATCCATTCCCTTAATAACGGGAACGCCGGCTATCAGTTTAATGAAAGTCTGGCTTTGTGCCATCCAACCGAATTCAATCGCCGTTAGCAGATTACTTAATTATATAATGAAAGGGTGGAACAAATCGTAGGAGAACCGCTGAATCTAGATTGGCATTCATTTAGCGAAATTTCAGTGCATTGCTGCCAAGAACCGACTCCGCAAATTCTGCAGTTGAGTCATAAGAGTGTAATTGCTTAAACGTTTCCTGCTTTTTGTTAACACGAGGATTGCATCTGCGGAATAATTGAAGCGGTCTGTTCGCTTTGAAACGAGTCGATTGTTTAGAAGAGTTTTGCAATGGCACAGCAATGGTTGTAACTGCGAATCAAAGGCAATTATTGCTCCAGCGACCTCGATAAGCGCCAGCAAACATAATTTATGCGGCTGATGTATCGCTGAATTGAGTTTCTTGTATACCAATTAGCTGTTTGCGCAGCGATAAATTCAAGTACAGTTCAAACAGCCGACATGTGCTTTGACATGTCGTCACGTCCGACTTTTCCGGCGGAGTTCGCTTTTGTTTAATGGGTCATACGAAAGTTCTGGTAGTAAAAACAGTTTAGCATTAGTTAAATTGGTTCTCTAAAAACTGGTACAGCGGATGTAATCCTTTAATTTTACTGAGTTACTTATAAGTTAAATTAGAGATTAAAGTTTTGAATATAAAGCGAGTTTTTATTTATTTCGCTGTTTCCCCCCCTTCTGCATGGCACCACTGGCGATTTTACTCTAAACTAAGGCATACTCAAGAGGGTCCTTTGTGTTCTAATATCCCTAAGTACACAATAATTTAACGCGTCCACTTTCCACACCGGCCTCTGCTTTTACACTAAGCTGATTTCGCATTCCAATTACTCGAATGGTTATCTACCTGCGCCCCATATGTCCAAAGTAGCATCGGAACTTGTTTTACGACAAGAGGTTGTTTTGTAGAGACAGAGTGGAATTTGCACCAATCGACCGATACATTACAACGTTATATCGACTCCAATACAGTTATTTCGTGTGTAGCGTTATTTCCTTGGGGCGAAACACCATAGAGAGATCTTTTCTTCGTTCAAATTTACTGCCTGAGATGGAACGTTATCAAAATGAACTAGCTCTAGAACAGATTTCGAACAAAGTCAGTACCGTGTACCAACCATTAAGATTGTCTCCCAAAATGTCAAAATTTGTTAAATTTTGAGTTGCAGTTTACGTTTGCTTACGATTATCTAACATAAACCATCACATAATTTACTTTCTTTCCTTGCTCTCATTCTCTCATCTCGCTACACTCATTCCATATAATCTATCTCTCTCCTCATAGCACATTCGTTTCTCAGTTTTTGCTTTCTAGGATCAAATTCTAGTTGATCTGTCTCCAATTTGTTTGCTTTTGACATATCGATTTTCTAGTTTCACAATTTTTCACTTTGAGGTTTCTCGGTTTAAACTGTAAAGATTTTTAGTTTTGGTTTCTCTGTTTCTGGTTTTTCACTTTCCAGTTTCTCAGCTTCTAACTCGTCAGTCTGTGGTTTCTCAGTATCTAATTAGTCAGTTTGTAGTTTCTAAGTGTCTTGATTTTTTTCTTGTTTTTCAGTTTCTAGTTTCTCGTGTCTCAGTTTTCGGTTTTTCAGTTTCTAGCCGGTTCCAAAATTTTCGGCTTCTCAGTCCCTAATTTCTCAGTTTACGATTTCTCAGAACCTGGTTTCACAGTATCAAGTTTCTCGGTTTAAAATTCCTCAATTTCTCTTTTTTTAGCTTCTGATCTCTAGGATGAAATTCTAGTTGAGCTGTTTCTAATTTGTTTGCTTCTGTGTTATTGATCTCTTAGTTTCATAATTTTTAACTTATTTGTTTCTCGGTTTCCAAGACTTGGTTTCTCACTTACTGGTTTCTAACTTTCTAGTTTCTCGGTCTTAGCTTTTAGTTTCTTGGTTTCTCAGGTTTTGATGTCTCAATTTTCGAATTCTAACTACTACTTGTTCAGTTCGTAGTTTCTTAGTTTCCGGTTTAAAATTTCTCAGTTTTCAGTTTATCACTTTCTGGTTTCTCATGGTCTACTTTCTCAGTTGTAGCTTAACAGTTCCTACCTTGCTAATTTTCTTCTTCCCAATTTGTGACTTCATAACTTATAGTTGCACAGTTTATATTTTGTTTGTTTTTGAGCTTCTCGATTTTCAGATTGGCGAAATCTAACATCTAGCATCGAATTCTAGTTTCCCAGTTTTTAGTTTCTCAGTTTCTAGCTTCTCAGTTTAACCATCCTGGTCCGACACCGGGAAGCGGTGTGAGCGTGGCCGATGTGACAAGGTGCGGTGGCTGGGGGTTCATAGTGGCTCAGAGACAGCTGCGTTCTGGTTTCTCAATGTCTCGTCTCTCAGTTTCCGGTTTCTCAGCTTCTGGGTTATTGATCGCGTAGTTTCATAATTTTTCACTTACTAGTTTCTCGGTTTCCACGACCGGTTTCCCAGATTTGGTTTCTTATTTACTGGTTTCTCACTTTCTAGTTTCTCGGCCTCTTCTCGGTCTTAGCTTTTAGTTCTCAGGTACTGATGTCTCAGTTTCCGAATTCTAAACTTTTACTTTCTCGACTTTTAATTTTCAATTTGTAGTTTCTTAGTTTCCGGTTTAAAATTCCTGAATTGATAGTTTCCGATTTATCAGTTTCTGGTTTCTCATTGTCTACTTTCTCAGTTCCAGTTTAACAGTTCCTAGCTTGTTAAATTTTTTGTTCCCAAATCTTATAGTTGCATAGTTTATAATTTGATTGTTTTTTTTCTCGGTTTCCAGCTTCGCGAGTTCTAGCATCTAGGTTCTATTCTAGTTTCCTAGTTTCCAGTTTCTCAGTTTCTCAATATCTACATTCTCAGTTTCTGGTTTCTAGGATCAAATTCTAGTTGATCTGTTTATGATTTCTTTGCTTTTAGCTTGCTAATCTTTTTCATCCAAATTTCTAACTTTATAGTTGCAGTTTATTGGTATCCAGATTCACAAATTTTAGCATCCAGCATCGAATTCTTTTTTTTCAGTTTTTCTTGATTCTCGGTTTTTAGTTTTTCAGCTTCTGGTTTCTATGATCAAATTCTAGTTGATCTGTTTCTAATTTGTTACTGATTTCTGAGTTTCATAATAATTTTTTACTTACTAGTTTCTTGGTTTCCACTATCGGTTTCCCCGATTTGGTTTCTGATTTACAGAGTTTTCACTCTCTAGTTTCTCGGGATCTTCTCGGTTTCTCAGGTTCTGATGTCTCAGTTTCTGAATTCCAATTTTCTACTTTCTCAACATTTAATTTTCCAGTTTTTAGTTTCTTAGTTTCCGGTTTCAAATTCTTGAATTCCTAGTATTTCAGTTCCTAGCTTGCTAATTTTTTTCTTCCCAATTTGTAACTTCATAGTTTGTAGTTGCCCATTACATCATTTGTTTGTTTTTTGTTTCTACTTTCTCGGTTTATAGTTTTTCAGTTTCTACTTTCTCGGTTTCTAGTTTCTTGGTTTCTAGTTTCTCAGTTTCAGGTTTCTAGGTTTCTAGTTTCTCGGTTTCTAGTTTTTGGGTTTCTAGTTTCTCAATTTCTCTTTTCTCAGTGTCTAATTTCTTATTTTCTACTTTCTCGCTTTCTAGTTTTTCGGTTTCTAGTTGCTCAGTTTCTACTTTCTCGCTTTGTACTTTATCTGTTTCTAATTTCTCAGTCTCTAGTTTCTCAGTTTCTCGGTTTCTAGTATCTCCGTTTCTACTTTCTCGGTTTCTAGTTTCTCTATGTCTAATTTCTCGGTTTCTAGTCTCTAGCTTCCAGGTATATAGTTCAGCCGTTTCTAATTTGTTTGCTTATTCTCAGTTTCCAGCTTCTCAGTTTCCCAGTTTCCAGTTTCTCAGTTTCCAGTTTCTCAGTTTCCAGTTTCTCAGTTTCCAGTTTCTCAGTTTCTCAGTTTCCAGTTTCTCAGTTTCCAGTTTCTCAGTTTACAGTTTTTCAGTTTCCAGTTTCTCAGTTTCCAGTTTCTCAGTTTCCAGTTTCTCAGTTTCCAGTTTCTCAATTTCCAGTCTCTCAGTTTCCAGTTTCTCAGTTTCCAGCTTCTCAGTTTCCAGTTTCTCAGTTTCTGAGTTTCCAGTTTCTCACTTTTCAGTTTCTCATTGTCCACTTTCTTAGTTTCCAGTTTTTCAGTTTCCAGTTTCCCAGTTTCTCAGTTTGTCTGTTTCCAGTTGCTCAGTTTCTAGTTTCTCAATTTCTGGTTTCTCAGTTTCTGGTTTCTCAGTTTCTGGTTTCTCAGTTTTTGGTTTCTCAGATTCTGCTTTCTCAGTCTCTGGTTTTTTAGTTTCTGGCTTTTAAATTTATTCTTTCTCAGCTTTCAATTCCTCAGTTTGTAGTTTCTCACCTGTTTCTTAGTTTCTCCTTTCTCAGTTTCTAATCTTTCAGATTCTGGTTTCTCATCATCTGGTTTCTCAATTCTTAGTTTCTCAGTGTCTCGTTTCTCAATTTCTGGTTTGTCAGTTTCCGGTTTCTCAGTTTCCAGTTTCTAATTTCTAGTTTCTCAGTGTCTCGTTTCTAAATTTTTGGTTTCTCAGTTATTAGTTTCTCAGTTTCCAGTTTCCAGTTTCCAAATTTCTGAATTTATAGTTTTTCAGTTTTAGCTTAACAGTTCCTAGCCTGCAAATTTTTTTCTTCCCGATTTGTAACTTCATAGTTTGTAGTTGCACAGTACATCATTTGTTTGTTTTTGAGTTTCTTTGTTTACAGATTCACGAATTCTAGCATCTAGCATCGAATTCTAGTTTCTCAGTTTCTCAATATCTTCTTTCTCAGTTTCTGGTTTCCCAGTTGCTAGTTTTTCAGTTTCTACTTTCTCAGTGTCTAATTTCTCAGTTTATAGCTTCTCGGTTTCTAGTTTCTCATTTTCGACTTTCTCGGTTTATAGATTCTCGGTTTCTAGTTTCTCAGTTTCTAGTTTCTCAGTTTCTAGTTTCCCAGTTTCTAGTTTCTCAGTTTCTAGTTTCTCAGTTTCTAGTTTCTCAGTTTCTAGTTTCTCAGTTTCTAGTTTCTCAGTTTCTAGTTTCTCAGTTTCTAGTTTCTCAGTTTCTAGTTTCTCAGTTTCTAGTTTCTCAGTTTCTAGTTTCTCAGTTTCTAGTTTCTCAGTTTCTAGTTTCTCAGTTTCTAGTTTCTCAGTTTCTAGTTTCTCAGTTTCTAGTTTCTCAGTTTCTAGTTTCTCAGTTTCTAGTTTCTCAGTTTCTAGTTTCTCAGTTTCTAGTTTCTCAGTTTCTAGTTTCTCAGTTTCTAGTTTCTCGGTTTCTAAATTCTCGGTTTCTAGTTTCTCAGTTTCTAGTTTCTCAGTTTCTAGTTTCTCAGTTTCTAGTTTCTCAGTTTCTAGTTTCTCAGTTTCTAGTTTCTCAGTTTCTAGTTTCTCAGTTTCTAGTTTCTCAGTTTCTAGTTTCTCAGTTTCTAGTTTCTCAGTTTCTAGTATCTCAGTTTCTAGTTTCTCAGTTTCTAGTTTCTCAGTTTCTAGTTTCTCAGTTTCTAGTTTCTCAGTTTCTAGTTTCTCAGTTTCTAGTTTCTCAGTTTCTAGTTTCTCAGTTTCTCAGTTTCTCAGTTTCTAGTTTCTCAGTTTCTACTTTCTCGGTTTCTAGTTTCTCTATGTCTAATTTCTCGGTTTCTAGTCTCTAGCTTCCAGGTATATAGTTCAGCCGTTTCTAATTTGTTTGCTTATTCTCAGTTTCCAGCTTCTCAGTTTCCAGTTTCTCAGTTTCCCAGTTTCCAGTTTCTCAGTTTCCAGTTTCTCAGTTTCCAGTTTCTCAGTTTCCAGTTTCTCAGTTTCCAGTTTCTCAGTTTCCAGTTTTTCAGTTTCTGAGTTTCCAGTTTCTCACTTTTCAGTTTCTCATTTTCCACTTTCTTAGTTTCCAGTTTTTCAGTTTCCAGTTTCCCAGTTTCTCAGTTTGTCTGTTTCCAGTTGCTCAGTTTCTAGTTTCTCAATTTCTGGTTTCTCAGTTTCTGGTTTCTCAGTTTCTGGTTTCTCAGTTTTTGGTTTCTCAGATTCTGCTTTCTCAGTCTCTGGTTTCTTAGTTTCTGGCTTTTAAATTTATTCTTTCTCAGCTTTCAATTCCTCAGTTTGTAGTTTCTCACCTGTTTCTTAGTTTCTCCTTTCTCAGTTTCTAATCTTTCAGATTCCGGTTTCTCATCATCTGGTTTCTCAATTCTTAGTTTCTCAGTGTCTCGTTTCTCAATTTCTGGTTTGTCAGTTTCCGGTTTCTCAGTTTCCAGTTTCTAATTTCTAATTTCTCAGTGTCTCGTTTCTAAATTTTTGGTTTCTCAGTTATTAGTTTCTCAGCTTCCAGTTTCCAGTTTCCAAATTTCTGAATTTATAGTTTTTCAGTTTTAGCTTAACAGTTCCTAGCCTGCAAATTTTTTTCTTCCCGATTTGTAACTTCATAGTTTGTAGTTGCACAGTACATCATTTGTTTGTTTTTGAGTTTCTTTGTTTCCAGATTCACGAATTCTAGCATCTAGCATCGAATTCTAGTTTCTCTGTTTCTCAATATCTTCTTTCTCAGTTTCTGGTTTCCCAGTTGCTAGTTTTTCAGTTTCTACTTTCTCAGTGTATAATTTCTCAGTTTATAGCTTCTCGGTTTCTAGTTTCTCAGTTTCTAGTTTCTCAGTTTCTAGTTTCTCAGTGTCTAGTTTCTCAGTTTCTGGTTTCACACTTTCCGGTTTCTCAGTTTATGGTTTCTCAGCTTCTGGTTTCTAGGTTCAAATTCTAGTTCATCTGTTTCTAATTTGTTTGTTTCTGGGTTACTGATCTCTTAGTTTCATAATTTTTCACTTACGTGTTTCTCAGTTTCCACTATCGGTTTTCCAGATTTGGTTTCTCATTTACTAGTTTCTCACTTTCTAGTTTCTTGGCCTCTACTCGAACTTAGCTTTTAGTTTCTTGGCTTCTCAGGTACTGATGTCTCAGTTTCCGAATTCTAAATTTTGATTTTCCCAACTTTAAATTTTTCAGTTTGTAGTTTCTTAGTCTTCGGTTTCAAATTCCTGAATTTCCAGTTTTTCAGTTTTCGGTTTTTCAGTTCTAGCTTGCCAATTTTTTTTCCTAATGCGCAACTTCATAATTTGTAGTTGCACAGTATATAATTTGTTTGTTTTTGAGTTTCTTGGTTTCAGATTCACGAATTCTAGCATCCAGCATAAAAACTTAGTTTTTAAATTTCTCAGTTTCTCAATATCTACGTTCTCGGTTTCTAGTTTCCCACTTTCTAGTTTTACAGTTTCTAGTTTCTCAGTGTCTAGATTCACAGTTTCTAGTGTCTCAGTTTCTATTTTCTCTGTTCCTAGTTTCTCGAGTTATAGTTTCTCGAGTTCTAGTTTCTCGATTTCTAGTTTCTCGGTTTCTAGTTTCTCGGTTCGTAGTTTCTCGGTCTCTAGTTTCTCCATTTTTAGTTTCTCGGTTTCTAGTTTCTCGGTTTTTAGTTTCTCGGTTTCTAGATTTTCAGCTTCTCAATTTCTCAGTTTCTAGTTTCTAGCTTCCAGGTAGCTGTTTCTAATTTGTTTGCTTATTGTTATTGATTTCTTAGCTTCACTTTCTAGTTTGTCAGCTTCTACTTTGTCAGTATTTAGTTTTTGAGTTTGTAGATTCCAGTGTATTTGCTATTAGTTTTTCGTTTTCTCAGTTTCTGGCTTTTAAACTTATCCCTTCTCAGCTTTCGGTTCTTCAGTTTGTAGTTTCTCAGTTATTTCTTAGTTTCTCCTTTTTCATTTTTTTGATTTCTTAGTTTCTAATCTTTCAGTTTCCGGTTTCTCAGCATCTGGTTTCTGAAATCTTAGTTTCTCAATTTCTGGTTTCTCAGTTACTGGTTTCCCAGGTTCCAGTTTCTCAGTTTCCAGTTTCTCAATTTCCACTTTCTTAGTTTCCAGTTTCTAGTTTCTCAATTTCTGGTTTTTCACTTTCTAGTTTCCGGCCTTTTCTCGATCTTAGCTTTCAGTTTCTTGGCTTCTCAGGTACTGATGTCTCAGTTTTCGAATTCTAAATTTTGATTTTCTCAACTTTTAATTTTTCAGTTTGTAGTTTCTTAGTTTTCGGTTTCAAATTCCTGAATTTCTAGTTTTTCTGTTTTTCGGTCTTTCAATTCTACAGTTCCAAGCTTGCAATTTTTTTCCCAATTTGTAAATTCATAGTTTGTAGTTGCACAGTATATCATTGTTTGTTTTGACTTTCTTTTCTCTTAGATTCACGAATTCTAGCATCCAGCATCTAATTCTAGTTTTTCAATTTCTCAGTTTGACAGTTTCTCAATTTCTACTTTCTTAGTTTCTCAATATCTACGTTCTGAGTTTCTAGTTTCCCACTTTCTAGTTTTTTAGTTTCTAGTTTGTGAATTTCTAGTTTCTCGGGTTATACTTTCTCAGTTTCTAGTTTCTCAGTTTCTACTTTCTTGGTTTCTAGTTTCTCGGTTTCTAGTTTTTCAGTTTCTAGTTTCTCAGTTTCTACTTTCTCAATATCTAGTTTCACAGTTTCTAGTTTATCAGTTTCAATTTTCTCGGTGTCTACGTTCTCGGTTTCTAGTTTTTCGGTTTCTAGTTTCTCAGTGTTTAATTTCTCAATATCTAGTTTCACAGTTTCTAATTCTAAACTTTTACTTTCTCGACTTTTAAATTTCAATTTGTAGTTTCTTAGTTTCCGGTTTAAATTTCTGAATTTATAGTTTCTCAGTTTTCGCTTTATCTGCTTCTGGTTCCCCATTGATTGTGTACTTTATCAGTTCTAGCTTAATAGTTTCTAGCTGGGTAACTTCTTTCTTCCCAATTTGTAACTTTATAGTTTATCGTTGCACAGTTTATAATTTGTTTGTTTTTTCTAATTTTCAGCTTCGCGAAATTTAGCATCTATCATCGAATTCAAATTTCCCAGTTTCTAGTTTCTCAGTGTCTAGTTTCTCAGTTTCTACTTTCTCGGTTTCGTTTTCGGTTTCTAGATTCTCGGTTTCTGGACTCTCGGTATCTATTTTCTCGGTTTCTGGTTTCTCGGTTTCTAGTTTCTCGGTTTCTAGTTTCTCGGTTTCTAGTTTCTCGGTTTCTAGTTTCTCGGTTTCTAGTTTCTCGGTTTCTAGTTTCTCGGTTTCTAGTTTCTCGGTTTCTAGTTTCTCGGTTTCTAGTTTCTCGGGTTCTAGTTTCTCGGTTTCTAGTTTCTCGGTTTCTAGTTTCTCGGTTTCTAGTTTCTCGGTTTCTAGTTTCTCAGTTTCTAGTTTCTCAGTTTCTAGTTTCTCAGTTTCTAGTTTCTCAGTTTCTAGTTTCTCAGTTTCTAGTTTCTCAGTTTCTAGTTTCTCAGTTTCTAGTTTCTCAGTTTCTAGTTTCTCAGTTTCTAGTTTCTCAGTGTCTAATTTCTCGGTTTCTACATTCTCTCTTCCTAGTTACTCGGTTTCTAGTTTTGCAGTTTCTACTTTCTCGGTTCCAAGTTTCTCGTTTTCTAGTTTCTCGGTTTCTTCTTTCTCGGTTTCTAGTTCTTCGGTATCTAGTTTCTCAGTGTCTAATTTCTGTTTCTAGTTTCTCAGTGTCTAGTTTCTCAGTTTATGGTTTCTCAGCTTCTGGTTTCTAGGTTCAAATTCTAGTTCATCTGTCTCTAATTTGTTTGTTTCTGGGTTATTGATCTCTTACTTTCATAATTTTTCACTTACTTGTTTCTCAGTTTCCACTATCGGTTTCCCAGATTTGGTTTCTCATTTACTAGTTTCTCACTTTCTAGTTTCTTGGCCTCTACTCGAACTTAGCTTTTAGTTTCTTGGCTTCTCAGGTACTGATGTCTCAGTTTCCGAATTCTAAATTTTGATTTTCCCAACTTTTAATTTTTCAGTTTTTAGTTTCTTAGTCTTCGGTTTCAAATTCCTGAATTTCTAGTTTCTAGTTTTTCAGTTTCTATTTTCTATTTTCTCGGTTTTTAGTTTTTCGGTTTCTAGTTTCTCGGTTTCTAGGTTCTCGGTTTCTAGTTTGTTTGCTTCTCAGTTTCTCAGTTGCTCAATTTCTCAATTTCTCAGTTTCTCAATTCCTTAGTTTCTCATTTTCTCAATTCCTCAGTTTCTCAGTTTCCCAGTTACCAGTTTGTCAGTTTCTCAGTGTCTAGTTTATCAATTTCTGATTCTTAGGATCAAATTCTAGTTGATCCGTTTCTAATTTGTTGTCTTATGGGTTATTGATCTCTTAGTTTCATAAAAAGTTTTCACTTACTAGTTTCTCGGTTTCCACAATCGATTTCCCAGATTTGGTTTCTCATTTGCTGGTTTCTCACTTTCTAGTTTCCGGCCTCTTCTTGGTCTTAGCTTTCAGTTTCTTGGTTTGTCAGGTACTGATGTCTCAGTCTACGAATTTTAAATTTAGATTTTCTCAACTTTCAATTTATCAGTTTGTAGCTTCTCAGTTTTCGGTTTCAAACTTCTGAATTTCTAGTTTTTCAATTTTTCAGTTCTACAGTTCCTAGGTTGCAATTTTTTTTTCCAAATTTGTAACTCCATAGTTTGTAGTTGCACAGTATATCATTATTTGTTTTGACTTTCTTGGGTTTCAGATTCACGAATTCTAGGATCCAGCATCGAACTCTAGTTTTTCAGTTTCTCATTTTCTCAGTTTCTCAATTTCTACTTTCTTAGTTTCTCAATATCTACATTTTCAGTTTCTCAATATCTACGTTCTCAGTTTCTAGTTTCCCACTTTCTAGTTTTACAGCTTCTAGTTTGTCAATTTCTAGTTTCTCAGGTTCTGCTTTCTCGGTTTCTAGTTTCTCAGTTTCTAGTTTCCCAGTGTCTAGTTTCTCAATATCTAGTTTCACAGTTTCAAGTTTCTCGGTGTCTACTTTCTCGGTTTCTAGTTTTGCGGTTTTTAGTTTCTCAGTTTCTATTTTCTCGAGTTATAGTTTCTCGAGTTCCAGTTTCTCGGCTTCTAGTTTTTCTGCTTCTCAATTTCTCAGTTTTTCAGTTTCTAGTTTCTCACTTTCTAGTTTTTCAGTTTCTAGTTCCTCAGTGTCTAGTTTCCCAGTTTCTAGTTTTTCAGTTTCTAGTTACTCCGTTTCTAGTATCTCGGTTTCTAGTTTCTCGGTTTCTAAATTCTCGGTTTCTAGTTTCTTGGTTTCTAGTTTTTCTGCTTCTCAGTTTCTCAGTTTCTCAATTTCTCAGTTTCTCAGTTTTTTAATATCTAGTTTTACAGTTTCTATTTTCCCAGTTACCAGTTTGTCAGTTTGTCGTTTCTCAGTGTCTAGTTTTTTAGTTTCTGATTTTTAGGATCTAATTCTAGTTGATCTTTTTCTAATTTTTTGCCTTCTGGGTTATTGATCTTTTAGTTTCATAAAAAGTTTTCACTTACTAGTTTCTCGGTTTCCACAATCGATGTCTCAGATTTGGTTTTTCATTTTCTGGTTTCTCACTTTCTAGTCTCCCGCCTCTTCTCGATCTTAGCTTTCAATTTCTTGGTTTCTCAGGTACTGATGTCTCAGTTTACGAATTCTAAATTTTGAGTTTCTCAACTTTTAATTTTTCAGTTTGTAGTTTCTTAGTTTTCGGTTTCAAATTCCTGAATTTCTAAATTTTTAATTTTTCGGTTTTTCAGTTCTACAGTTCCTAGCTTGCAATTTTTTTTCTTAATTTGCAAATCCATAGTTTGTGGTTGCACAGTAAATCATTGTTTGTTTTGACTTTCTTGGCTTTCAGATTCACGAATACTAGCATCCAGCATAGAATTCTAGTTTTTCAGTTTTACAGTTTCTCAATTTCTACTTTCTTAGTTTCTCAATATCTACGTTCTCAGTTTCTAGTTTCCCACTTTCTAGTTTTTTAGTTTCCAGTTTGTCAATTTCTAGTTTCTCAGGTTCTACTTTCTCGGTTTCGAGTTTCTCAGTTTCTACTTTCCTGATTTCTAGTTTCTCGGTTTCAAGTTCCTCGGTTTCTTGTTTCTCGGTATCTTGTTTCTCGGTTTCTAGTTTCTCGGTTTCCAGTTTCTCATTTTCTAGTGTCTCAGTGTCTAGTTTCTCAATATCTAGTTTCACAGTTTCAAGTTTATCAGTTTCATGTGTTTCTCGGTGTCTACTTTCTCGGTTTCTAGTTTTTCGGTTTGTAGTTTCTCAGTTTCTATTTTCTCGGTTTCTAGTTTCTCCGTTTCTAGTATCTCGGTTTTTAGTATCTCGGTTTCTAGTTTTTCGGTTTCTATTTTCTCGGTTTTTACTTTCTCGGTTTCTAGTTTCTCAGTTTCTACTTTCTCGAGTTATAGTTTCTCGAGTTCTAGTTTCTCGGTTTCTATTTTTTTGGTTTCTAGTATCCCGGTTTCTAGTGTCCCAGTTTCTAGTATCTCGGTTTCTAGTTTCTCACTTTCTAGTTTATCAGTTTCTAGTTTCTGAGTGTCTAGTCTCGCAGTTTCTAGTTTCTCAGTTTTTATTTTCTCGGTTTCTAGTTTCTCCGTTTCTAGTATCTCGGTTTCTAGTTTCTCGATTTCTAATTTCTCGGTTTCTAGTTTCTCGGTTTTTAGTTTTTCTCAACTTTTAATTTTTCAGTTTGTAGTTTCTTAGTTTTCGGTTTCAAAGTTCTGAATTTCTAGTTTTTCAGTTTTTCGGTTTTTTAGTTTTACAGTTCCTAGCTTGCAATTTTTTTTCCCAATTTGTAAATCCATAGTTTGTAGTTGCACAGTATATCATTGTTTGTTTTGACTTTCTTGGCTTTCAGATTCACGAATTCTAGCATCTAGCATCGAATTCTAGTTTTTTAGTTTTTCAGTTTTACAGTTTCTCAATTTCTATTTTCTTAGTTTCTCAATATCTACATTCTCAGTTTCTAGTTTTTTAGTTTCTAGTTTGTCAATTTCTAGTTTCTCGGGTTCTACTTTCTCGGTTTCTAGTTTCTCAGGTTCTACTTTCTTGGTTTCTAGTTTCTCGGTTTCTAGTTTCTCGGTTTCTAGTTTCTCAGTTTCTAGTTTCTCAGTGTCTAGTTTCTCAATATCTAGTTTATCTGTTTCAAGTTTCTCGGTGTCTACATTCTCGGTTTCTATTTTATCGGTTTCTACTTTTTTAGTTTCTAGTTTCTTAGTTTCTACTTTCTTGGTTTCTACTTTCTCGAATTTTAGTTTCTCGAGTTATAGTTTCTCGAGTTCCAGTTTCTCGGTTTCTAGTTTCTCAGTTTCTAGTTTCTCGGTTTCTAGTTTCTCAGTGTCTAGTTGCTGAATATCTGGTTTCACAGTTTCTAGTTTCTCAGTTTCTATTTTCTCAGTTTGTCAATATCTATTTTCTCAGTTTCTATTTTTCCAGTTTCTAGTTTCTCAGTTTTAAATTTCTCGCTTTCTACTTTCTCGGTTTCTATTTTCTCGCTTTCTAGTTTCTCGGTTTCTTGTTGTTCGGTTTCTAGTTTCTCGGTTTCTCTTTTCTCCGTTTCTACTTTCTCAGTTTCTAGTTTTCTTTTTGCTTCACCAATTCTTCATTTCCTTCCAAATCTTCTATTTTTACTCGTACGTGATTTCCAATTATACTATAACAGTCCTTGATTTTGACCTTTCCTACATTGTTTTCTTAGAATATCCTGTATCGTTTCTTTAGTGTGCTGTTTATTTTCCTTTCCCATCCATCCTTTTCTTCAATTTCTCCTTAAATTATTATTCTGTTTGCCTTTCAATCTCTCTCTTAATTTTCATGATTCTCTCCTTATTTCTTCTTTTAGTTCCTTTTTTATTTCTTCCACCTTATTCATGATTTTCTCTATTTCACTGTACATTTCCTTATCTGCTTTTTGCGATCTTACTGTTAGTTACTTTACGTATTTTAAACATCTTCTCTTCTTCCTTCTCTTCTGTTCCAATTCCGCCCTATATAGCTAAGTTTTCCTGGGTAAACGACCGGTTTCTACTTTCTTTGTTCATAGACTTGCCCTAATGCTTCATAGATGTCGCTGCTATTCTAATATCGAAATTGTCTCGTGACTACAAGAGGATGCAAGAAAGAGGGTGGTCTGGTATTAACACGTTCCAGAAAAATGCCCTGCTTTCCTATTGTCTCTCATTGAAAGCAGTGCTGCCAAGTTTAGATCTTTAGGGGACAATGGGATCAAAATCTTTTTTTAATTTATTTTTCGATTGGAAGTGCTCCTGCAAAATTGAAACCAGGCACGGTCCAAACCCGGATTTGATGAATAATTTGATAAACTTTTATTTCAAAAAAAAGAATCGAAACAGGTCAAAGCATCAAGAGGTAACAACTACAGCATTCATACAAGCCAAAACCCCTGAAGAAATCAGAAAGTCGAAGAATTCAAATAAATGTATCAACTGTTGTTTAATAATAAATGTTTAATAAATTGTTTAAAAAATATCGGAACTCTTCCGGTTTTATATCACAACACTTCCGATTTTGTTGCTGCTTCAGGTAACCCAGCTTCCATTATTTTCTTTTTTCTTGCGTGTTTTGTAAAAATATATTTTGAAAGTAAACAAACATATTGTCCTCACTCACAGTAAAATGAAAATACAATCCAAAGCTTCAGTCTATAAATCTTGATTCCTATCCACCAGTCTGCCACAAAACGAGTTTTAATTTCTGTTGTGATAGTATTTTAATGGCTTCGTTTGCAGGGGTAATAAATACAGTACAAACTACCCCTGAGCAGACAAAACAGCAAAACATTTTCCAGCGACTTATTCTTTGAACGTTAAGAAGAGTTCCCGGACTAGAAACAGGATGAAAAGTTTCTCAATTAAGCACAATCTGTCGTCGGAATTTCCTATTTAAGTAGCGAATCTTTAATTCAGCAACTATTCTCTTTATAAACAAGAAGAATGTCCTTAAATCCAAGTGGAGTAAATTTAAATTAAAATTTAAATATATCTATGTCGAACTCCACAAACTTTAATAACTGAAGGATTACTAATGGTACATGTTTCGGCAGAATGCTTCTGCCATCATCAGCCCTTAAAGAATATAAAAAATTATTCAGAAGCATTCTGCCGAAACATGTACCATTAGTAATCCTTCAGTTATTAAAGTTTGTGGAGTTCGACATAGATATATTTAAATTTTAATTTATTCTCTTTATTGTGCTCTACTTCGTTAGGAATTTATTCCTTTTTAACCGCGGAAGTTTCTCGATCGCGCACAAAACATTTCGTCATGTGGTGTTGCTTCGCGTTGACCACGTCTCGGCTCCGCAACTTCATTCGGACCTGCGATACAAATTATCGTTCCTAACTTCCTACAAACATTCCCAAAAACATCCTCAGACTCCGGAAGCTTACCGTAATTTTCTCCATTGACTACAACGAAGTTTCAGAGCCGAAGTCTACCGCACCCGTGCAGTCGGCAGTTAACAGAGCCACAACAGCGGCATAAATTTCGCAAATAAATAGAGACGGACGGGTTGACCAAGATGTAGCGACACTTTACAAGGAACGTACCCATTTCGCCGAGGGGAAATCCACGAGCGGCGTGATTTACGGCCCCGAAGTTGGCGCAGTTCTTACTAAAAGACATGTCCCAAATGTAAGGTGAGAAGGAACGGATAAACACGGCACGGAACACACATATATCAACTTAAATTTTATGTCGCACGTGAGGGATGATATCTTGTTAATGGGGCGCTTTTATGACTGGATTTTTAGCAGTCACAAATTTCACGACTGGGGATTTTAGTGACTATTTCGTGTCGGTTCTGTGATTAATTGATTTTATGGGAGTGCAGGGGCGGTATCGGGGTGATTTGAAGCCAGTTGCGTCCACAATTTTCCGCTAGACTTTCAGCACAAATAGTAAATAAAATTCCGCCAAAACCCAACATTTTTTGGACCGAATTATATTCAAAATCAAGTGCCCTTTAGCCGAAACTATTTTAAAAACCAGATGCCCTCAGGCATTTGCCCTTAACGAGCCTCAACCCCTGAGATTAAATGAAAATAAATCTGACCTCCCATAAATTTTTATTCCCGAACTTAGAGCTTATTTTTTAATAGATAAAGGGGCTCGCAAAATAAAATTAGCCCGAAAAATCGCGGATGAATTTGACAGACCATACGTTCGAAAACAAGCATTTATGGTTACAACAGCTCATGGATCGACAACACATGACGAAATCGTTAAACTTCCATCCTTCAAAATTTTTAATACGAATCGTTTACATAGATTTCACATTTTTAACTTTTCTTTTCTTTTAACTTTTTTAATTGCACTTAGACGCAATCCTTTGGTGACAGTAGTTTTAACAAATTCTAATACCAACGAGATTAGATGTAAGAAACAAATTATTTGGAAACCCCTATTGAACCGGAAAGAAATCATCAAAATCTTGATCCAAACACCTAAAAAAAAATATATAAAAAAATTACGTATGGACCATTGCAACCTTGAAGAAAATTGCGAAATTAGAAAATTATGTTTGGAGTTCCGTGAAATTTTTCAAAGTAAAAAAGTTCCGTTAACATTTACAAATCAAATTCCACAAGAAATTTGACTTACCAACCGCTTCAGGAAAGCGCAAATGGCGCATGGTTATCGATTACCGAAAATTAAATAAACGAACAGTAGATGATAAATTTCCTTTACCCAACATTACGGATATTTTGGATAAGATTGGAAGTACCCAGTACTTTATTACCCAGTACTTCCAGCAAATCGAAATGAATCTAAACGATGTCCATTGAAACAGCTTTTTAGACAAATACCATTTGGTCTTAAAACGGCACCTTCCAACGAGTAATGAATAACATTCTTAGAGGACTTCAAAATGAGATCTGTCTCGTCGTGTTGGAATAAAACCGAATCGTCAAAAAATGGAAGCAATTAAAAATTATTTTTAAATGTTTTGTCGAAAGTTTAACTATCCGATCTAATTGACATATGCAGCAACAGTTTTTTCAGGAAGCAAAAAACTGGGTATTAATTTGATTACACAGAGCGGAAATTATAAAATAACGTCAATCGTAAATTAAATTATCTTTGACGAATAAAGCACATTGGTGATTTTGTAAACATGCGTACCGATAATATTGTATTACTATAAAAAATGTGTGGAAATTACTTTACAGTTGACCTTTCCAAACCGGCATTATTAATCGAATCTACTCCAAGCCCGACCACCCATGCAGTCGATCAAAGACAAAATTAGTTTGTTCCTTGAAACAAAATAAACTGATAAACGGAATGAAAATTTTTTTTTGGGAAAACCATAAAGAAAACCATGAAACCAAGAAATTGAGAAAATATTAAACTGAGAAACTGAGAAAATGAAAAACTGAAAAGCTGAGAAAGTAAGAAACTAGAAAACTGAGCAGCTAGAAAACTGAGAAACTAGGTAGCTAAAAAAGTAAGAAACTTTGAAGTTGGGAAACTATAAAAATTAGAAATTATAAAATTGAGGAACTGAGAAACTAGAGAACTTAGCAACTTGGAAACTGAGAAACTAGGAAGCTAAAAAACTAAGAAACTTTGAAATAGGGAAACTAGAAAAATGAGAAAATATTAAATTGAGGAACTGAGAAACTAGAAAACTGAGCAACTAGGAAGTTAAAAAACTAAGAAACTTTGAAGTCGGGAAACTAGAAAAATTAAAAACTAGGAAATTGAGAAACTGAGAAAGGAAATTAAAAAACTAAGCAGCTTTGAAGTTAGAAAACTAGAAAAATGAGAAATTAGGAAATTGAGGAACTGAGAAACTAGAAAACTGTGCAACTTGGACACTGAGAAACTAGGAAGCTAAAAAACTAAGAAACTTTGAAATAGGGAAACTAGAAAAATGAGAAATTATTAAATTGAGGAACTGAGAAACTAGAAGACTGAGAAACTAGGAAGTTAAAAACTAAGAAACTTTAAAGTCGGGAAAATAGAAAAATTAGAAACTAGAAAATTGAGAAACTGAGAAACTAGAAAACTGAGCATCTTTTAACATGAGAAACTAGGAAGCTAAAAAACTAAGAAACTTTGAAGTCGGGAAACTAGAAAAATGAGTAAACATGAAAATGAGATACTAAGAAACTGATAAACCGAAAAACTAAGAAATTGCGCAATTAAGAAACTGAGAAACTGCAAAACTAAGAAACTGAGAAACTAGGAAATTGAGAAAATAGAATACTGAGAAACTGAGAAACTAGGAAATTGAGAAACTAGAATACTGAGAAACTGAGAAACTAGGAAACTGAGAACCTGAGAAAGTAAGAAACAGGAAAACTGAACAACTAGGAAATTAAGAAACTAGAATATTGGGAAACTAAGAAACTGAGATTCTAGAAAAAGGAGCAACAAGGAAACCAAAAAACTAAGAAATTTTAAATTTGGGAAACCAGAAAATTGAGAAACTCGGAAACTGAGTAACTAGGACACTTAGAAACCAGGAAACTTTGAAACGAAAATACTAGAAAAATTTGTAAACTTGAAACTGAGAAATTGAGAAACTGAGAAACTCAGAAAATAAGAAACTAGAAAACTGAGAAACCACGAAACCAAGAAACTAGGAATCTGATAAAGTAGGAAACACAGAAACTAGGAAATCTAGAAACTAGGAAACCAAGAAACTAAGAAATTTTGAAGTCGGGAAAACAGAAAACTGAGAAACTCGGAAACTGTGTAACTAGGACATTTAAAAACGAGGAAACTTTGAAACATGGAAACTAGAAAAATGAGTAAACATGAAAATGAGAAACTAAGAAACTGAGGAACTGAGAAACTGAAAAATTTAGAAACTGAGAAACCGAGAAACTGAGAAATTGAGAAATTGAGAAATTAAGAAACTAAGAAACTGAGAAAGAAAGAAACTAGAAAACTGATAAAGTAGGAAACACAGAAACTAGGATACCAAGAAACTAAGAAATTTTTATGTCGGGAAACTAGAAAACTGAGAAACTCGGAAACTGAGTAACTAAGAAATTTAGAAACAAGGAAACTTTAAAACAAGAAAACTTTGTAACAAGGAAACTAGAAAAATGAGTAAACATAAAAATGGGAAATTAAGAAACGGCGCAACAGAGAAACTGAGAAAATGAGAAACTGAGAAACTGAGAAATTGAGAAATTGAGAAACTGAGAAACTGAGAAAGTAAGAAACAAGAAAACTAAGCAACTACGAAATTGAGATACTAGAATACTGAGAAACTTAGAAACTGGAAAATTGAGAAAGTAAGAAACTGAGAAACTAGAAAACTGAGCAATTAGGAAATTGAAAAACTAGAACACTGAGAAACTGACAAACTGAGAAACTGAGGAAATGAAAAACTGAGAAACTGAGAAAGTAAGAAACTAGAAAACTGAGCAGCTGGAAACTGAGAAACTAGGTAACTAAAAAACTAAGAAACTTTGAAGTTGGAAAACTAGAAAAATGAGAAATTAGGAAATTGAGGAACTGCGAAACTAGAAAACTGAGCAACTTGGAAACTGAGAAACTAGGAAGCTAAAAAACTAAGAAACTTTGAAATAGGGAAACTAGAAAAATTAGAAACTAGGAAATTGAGAAACTAGGAAAACATAAACTAGGAAAGTTAGAAACGTGGAGACCAAAAAATTAAGAAATTTTGAAGTCGGGATACCAAAAAATTGAGAAACTTGGAAAAAGTAACTAGAAAATTTTTAAATAAGGAGACTTTGAAACTAGAAAAATGAGTAAACATGAAAATGAGAATCTAAGAAACTGCGCAACTGAGAAAGTGAGAAATTGAAATACTTAGAACCTGAGAAACTGAGAAAGTGAAAAAATAAGCAACAGGAAAACTGAGAAACTAGAATACTGAGAAAGTGGGAAACGGGAAAACTGAGAAAGTGAGAAACTAGGAAACTAGAAAACTGAGAAATTAGGAAGCTAAAAAACTAAGAAACTTTGATGTCGGGAAACTATAAAAATGAGCAACTAGGAAATTGAGAAACCATTAAACACAGAAACTAGGAAATTTATAAACCAGGAGACCAAAAAAGTGAGAAATTTTGAAGTCAAGAAACCAGAAAATTGAGAAACTTGGGAACTGAGTAACTAGAAAATTCTTAAACAAGAAAACTTTGAAACAAGGAAATTAAAAAAATGAGTAAACATGAAAATGAGAAACTAAGAAACTGCGCAACTGAGAAACTGAGATACTCAGAACCTGAGAAACTGAGAAAGTGAAAAAGTAAGCAACAGGAAAACTGAGAAACTAGAATACTGAGAAAGTGGGAAACTGGAAAACTGAGAAAGTGGGAAACTAGGAAACTAGGAAACTGAGAACCTATAAAACTGAGCAACCAGGAAACTGAGAAATTAGGAAGCTAAAAAACTAAGAAACTTTAAAGTCGGGAAACTATAAAAATGAGAAACTATAAAATTGAGAAACTAGGAAACACAGAAACTAGGAAAAACAGAAACTAGGAAATTTAGAAACTTATACACCAAAAAACAAAGAAATTTTGAAGTCGGGAAACCAGAAAATTGAGAAACTTGGAAACTGAGTCACAAAAAAATTTTAAACAAGTATACTAGAAAAATTAATAAAAATGAAAATGAAACTAAGAAACTGCGCAGCTAAGAGACTGAGAAACTGAGATATTCAGAATCTAAGAAACTGAGAAACAGAGAAAGTAAGTAACAGGAAAGTTGAGCAACTAGGAAATTGAGAAACTAATAGACTGAGAAAGTGGGAAATTGGAAAAGTGAGAAACTCAGAAACTAGGACACTAGGAAACTGATAACCTAGAAAACTGAGCAACTAGGAAACTGAGAAATTAGGAAGCTAAAAAACTTAGAATCTTTGAAGTCGGAAAAACATAAAAATAAGAAACTAAGAAATTGAGAAACTATTAAACATAGAAACTAGGAAAAACAGAAACTAGGAAATTTAGAAACCATGAGACCAAAAAAGTAAGAAATTTTGAAGTCGGGAAACCAGAAAATTGAGAAACTTGGAAACTGATTAACAAGAAAATTTTTAAACAAGGAAACTTTGAAATTAGAAAACTTTGAAACAAGGAAACTAGAAAAATGAGTAAACATGAAAATGAGAAACTAAGAAACTGCGCAAATGAGAAACTGGAAACTGAGATACTCAGAACCTGAGAAACTGAGAAAGTGAAAATGTAAGCAACAGGAAAACTGAGCAACTAGGAAATTGAGAAACTAGAATACTGAGAAAGTGGGAAACTGGAAAACTGAGAAAGTGAGAAACTAATAAACTGAGCAACTAGGAAACTGAGAAATTAGGAAGCTAAAAAACTAAGAAACCTTAAGGTCGGGAATCTATCATTCACCGGCAACATGGCAGAGTACGACGATTTATTTGCTGAATTAAATAAACTCAAAAAAGGCATTCTAATTGACATTATAATTGCGAAGAAGGTACCTCCAAACATCTCAGTGAGTGAACTTTTAAGAAATCAGATTGAAAGTGACAAAAACAGTGCTACAAACAATTATCGCGACAACTAAAGTAACTTAACCTCAACGAACATCTTAGACGAGGTAGGCGTTTTAAAACTCAAACACGAACTAGCGATAACTAAAACCCAATTAGAATATATAAAAAGACTCAATACTGAGTTTGAACGTAGTATAAATCACCAGGAGCAAATAATCGGCCTACTGCAAAAGGACAAGCCGAAGACTAGTAAACAAACAATCAGCGGTGTTGCCGTTGTGAAATCAAATTCCGAAGACTCAGGTAAAAACAGAAGTAGTGCTTCAAATAACAACAAAAGCAGGGCAGATAACACCAATAATGGGGATAGACATTCTCAAGCAGGACCAAGTAATGAAACTAAAAAAAAAAGTGAAGAAGTGTTAAGCGGTACGGGTGGATGACAGAGTTTCGTGGCAGCTACAAAGAAAGCTTGGTTGTACATAGGCAAAATTGAACTTGAAACCAAAACTGAACACATCATGAAACATCTAAAAAGCAAGTTTCCAACAGAAAAATTTGACATCGAAGAACTTCCAAGACACAAAGATGCAACGAGTATGGCTTTCAAACTTGGAGCGGACTTTAATATCCTAAACGACTTGAACAACACCGACAACTGGCCACAGGGAGTAATAATAAGAAAGTTCAAATTTTTTCGACCCAGAAGTGGTCAGTTTGATGCCCAACAACAATAAGAAGACAGCGAAGATCCAAAAAAAGGTAAATAAAAAATGTTTAACAATATTAAACCAAAATATCCAATCTGTTGCAAATAAAATTGACGTACTGACTAAACAACTGCATTTGACAGAAGCAAACATTGTTGGACTGACCGAACATTGGTGCAAAAGTGACTTGGTGGCTACTTTAAATTTAGAAGGGTATGAGATAGCAAATTCCTTTTGTCGAACCGAGTATAAAAATGGGGGAGTCATGATTTTGGTAAAACGCAATTTAACTTACGCAACTCTTAACTTTAATATCGACTGCGTAGAGAAACACTTCGAAATAACTGCCATTAGATTACCTCAAGTAAACGTTATTATCCTGGCCAGCTACAGGTCTCCTTGTGGTGACTTGAAAATATTTATAGAACAGATGGACAAGGTCTTAAATGAAATAACAAAAAATTTTCCTAATAATCACATCTTTATATTGGGAGATTATAATATAAACATAAAGGGAAAAAATTTACAATCAAGGCAAATTTTAGAATTCATGGAAACATACAACCTGCACCCAAAATTCTTTGATCCTTCCAGGGTTACTATCCATTCAGAAACCTGCATAGACAACATCTTCTCGAACGCTAGTGAAGAAATACTCCATTCAAGTACGGTGGATCTTCACTTATCAGATCACAAAGCTCAGATACTAAAAGTAGGACTTTATACTGAACATAAAAATAACGAACACGTCACTATAAGACAATTAAATGAATCAAATATACTCCACTTCAAAGGCATGCTAAATGAGGAAAGTTGGGATGCACTACAAACCAAAAACGCAAAAGAAGCCTTCACACATTTTTTCACAACCTTCTTGACGATATTTAATCATGCCATCCCTACAATTGCGAAAAGGAAATTCAAAAATAAAGAAAAAATGAAGTACTCACCAGAACTGACACAAATGAGGAACTCTTTAGATGCCCTGGCAGTTATAGCTGCAGTTCAAAAGGTTCGTACGAGACATATAAAACATACAAAAGAATATACTACAAGGCAGTAGAAGAATCAAAAAAGCAAGAAAATGAGAACATGGTGTTGGCATCTTCAAACATGCAAAAAGCGGTATGGACATTGATAAACAGTGAAACGGGTAAGAAGAAAGCTGACAAAACCAAATAAAGCACTTTAACAGCAGAAGAACTGTCAAAATACTATGGCAATATAGCAGATGAAATAGTACAACAGATAGAAGAGACTCTAAATTCGCCAAGAGACTATCTTGCAAAATTGAAGATAAAAAAATAACACAAACTCATGTTATTTATATGAATGCAGCCCTCAGGAAATATTAACAACAATAAGAAATCTGAAAAGTAAAAACACAACAGATGTGTACGAAGTATCGACAAAAATACTGAAAATAGCAGCAGAAGAAATTGCATATCCTCTATCCGTTGTAATAAATAAATGTTTTACTGAAGGACACTTTCCAGAGAAATTGAAAATCGCTAAGATAATACCAATATCTAAGAAAGATGATCCAAACGTCTGCGGAAATTTTAGACCCATCTCTATTCTACCCGCGTTCTCAAAAATATGGGAAAGTCTAATAAAAGAACGAATAATGAGATTTTTTGACAAGAACAGTTTTTGGAGTTCAAGTCAACATGGATATAGGAAAAATCACTCGATTACTACCGCAGTTGTCAACTTGTTGGAAAAAGTGTCCAATGCTCGCGACAAAAAAGAGGATTGCCAACTTACATGCTGTGATCTGTCAACAGCATTCGACACCATCAGCCACAAAATTCTTTTAGAAAAGCTCGAGTT
Organism: Diaperis boleti; assembly: GCA_963583935.1. NCBI lineage: Eukaryota > Metazoa > Arthropoda > Insecta > Coleoptera > Tenebrionidae > Diaperis > Diaperis boleti. The sequence goes on from OY757242.1 coordinate 7,360,448, forward strand.
TTACGGAGTACGTGGCAACGCAAACAAAATGTTGGAGTCGTATCTTGGCAATAGAATGCAAATAGTGGAGTGGAAGAAAGAGAGATCGGCGCAGGTTCAGGTGAACCACGGGGTACCACAAGGGTCAGTGGTAAGCCCTCTCCTTTTTCTCATCTATATTAACGACCTACCATTTAATATATCCGATACGAACACCTACCTCTTCGCTGATGATACATCATTTCTATCGAAGGGCGCTACGAAGGGAACAATCGAAAACAAAACAAAAGAAACATTACGAGCAACAAAACAATGGATGAACTCTAATAAATTGTCTTTAAATAAAGAGAAAACCCAACACTTATCATTTAACTGGAAAACTCACCAGGAACCAATAAAATTTTTGGGGTTAAAAATTGACTCGAAGTTGAAATGGTGCGAACATATAGAAGATCTCTGTAAAAGGTTGCCATCCGCACTATATTGCCTACGACGACTTACAAGGATAAGTACTTACAAAGCATCGCGAATCTACTACTTTGCAAAAATTCATTCGATTTTACAATTTGGAATCATTTTCTGGGGGACAGCAGTGGAAGCAGAACGTGTTTTCACCCTACAAAAAAGGAGTCTTAGATTATTAGCAGAAGTAGGTGGAAGACAGAGTTGCAGAGAAATCTTCAAAGAACATAAAGTACTCACCTTGGCAAGTTTGTTTATTCTGGAAACGGCCAAATATGTTCATAATAATAGAAGCAAATTTAATTTGAACGGAGAATACCACGACTACAGCACAAGAAATAGGTACAATGTGAAAATACCCTACCATAGAGTCACAGCTTCACAAGGTGTCCACTACTGGGGAGCCAAAATCTATAATAAGTTACCGAAGACATACACAAATTATTCATCAGCAAAATTTATGCGCGAAGTCAAAGGACTCCTACTTCGAAAAACAATTTATACCGTTGACGAATTTTTCGCAATTTAAATTAATGTTGTTTGTTTATAACGTGTTTTTAAATTTATACTGTTTGTTTATAACGTGTTTTTGTGACATACATATTCGTTGTGTTAACAATCAAATTAATTTTGACTTTTCATGTAATCTTTATTACACTGAATAAATGGATATTATTATTATTATTATAAAAATGAAAAACTAGGAAACACAGAAACTAGGAAAAACAGAAACTAGGAAATTGGAAACTAATAGACCAAAAAACTAAGAAATTTTGAAGTCTAGAATCCAGAAAATTGAGAAACTGAGTAACTAGAAATTTTTTAAATAAGGAAACTGAAACAAGGAAACTAGAAAAATGAGTAAACATGAAAATGAGATAGTAAGAAACTGCGTAACTGAGAAACTGAGAAACTGAGAAACTGAGATACTCAGAACCTGAGAAACTGAGAAAATGAGAAAGTAAGAAACTAGTAAACTGAGCAACTGTTAAACTGAGAAACTAAGAAGTTAAAAAACTAAGAAAATTTGAAGTCGGGACTATTAAAATTAAAAACTCCGAATTCGAGAAACTAGGAAACCAAAAAAACTAAGAAATTTTGAAATCGGGAAACCAGAAAACAAAGAAACTCGGAAACTGAGTAACTAGAAAATTTAGAAACTTTGAAACTAGAAAACTTTTAAACAAGAAAACTATAAAAATGAGTAAACATGAAACTTAGAAACTGAGAAAGTAAGCAACTAGAAAACTCAGAAACTAGGAAGCTCAAAATCTACAAAATAGGAAACTAGGAACTTATGAAACTGAAATACTAGGAAATGGAGAATCTGTGAAACTGAGAAATGAGGAAACTGGAAAATGAGCAACTATTAAGCTTTTACTTTTACTACTAAAATTTGAAGTCGGAAAACTAGAAAAATAAGAGACTCGGAAACTGAGAAACTAGAAAGTCAGGGACTAGGAAACTGAGGAACTCGGAAACTTAGAAACTGACAAACTAGGGAACTTTCAAACCCGGAGACTAATAAATTAAGAATTTGGGAAAAATAGGAAGCTGAGAAACTGAGACACGCGCAATAGAAATTGATAAACCCTCAAATTCGCTTCGTATTCGGCATACGATTTTAATAACGACGCAAGTTTTTGTTTACCTACATTAACGCAAATTCAGCAAAATGCGTTTGACCATAGTTACTTTTCTCCGGAAGAAAGCGATGACTATTATCTCTGAAGGCCAACCCGAAGAATTTCAAGAAGTAAATAATACGTTATTCTTTGAAGATCATAATAATAAAATCGACAATAATCGTCATCAAAATTTACCTTTAATGAGCCTCAACCCCTGAGATTAAATGAAAATAAATCTGACCTCCCATAAATTTTTATTCCCGAACTTAGAGCTTATTTTTTAATAGATAAAGGGGCTCGCAAAATAAAATTAGCCCGAAAAATCGCGGATGAATTTGACAGACCATACGTTCGAAAACAAGCATTTATGGTTACAACAGCTCATGGATCGACAACACATGACGAAATCGTTAAACTTCCATCCTTCAAAATTTTTAATACGAATCGTTTACATAGATTTCACATTTTTAACTTTTCTTTTCTTTTAACTTTTTTAATTGCACTTAGACGCAATCCTTTGGTGACAGTAGTTTTAACAAATTCTAATACCAACGAGATTAGATGTAAGAAACAAATTATTTGGAAACCCCTATTGAACCGGAAAGAAATCATCAAAATCTTGATCCAAACAGCTAAAAAAAAAAATATATAAAAAAATTACGTATGGACCATTGCAACCTTGAAGAAAATCGCGAAATTAGAAAATTATGTTTGGAGTTCCGTGAAATTTTTCAAAGTAAAAAAGTTCCGTTAACATTTACAAATCAAATTCCACAAGAAATTTGACTTACCAACCGCTTCAGGAAAGCGCAAATGGCGCATGGTTATCGATTACCGAAAATTAAATAAACGAACAGTAGATGATAAATTTCCTTTACCCAACATTACGGATATTTTGGATAAGATTGGAAAAACCCAGTACTTTATTACCCAGTACTTCCAGCAAATCGAAATGAATCTAAACGATGTCCATTGAAACAGCTTTTTAGACAAATACCATTTGGTCTTAAAACGGCACCTTCCAACGAGTAATGAATAACATTCTTAGAGGACTTCAAAATGAGATCTGTCTCGTCGTGTTGGAATAAAACCGAATCGTCAAAAAATGGAAGCAATTAAAAATTATTTTTAAATGTCAAATGTTTTGTAGAAAGTTTAACTAGCCGATCTAATTGACATATGCAGCAACAGTTTTTTCAGGAAGCAAAAAACTGGGTATTAATTTGATTACACAGAGCGGAAATTATAAAATAACGTCAATCGTAAATTAAATTATCTTTGACGAATAAAGCACATTGGTGATTTTGTAAACATGCGTACCGATAATATTGTATTACTATAAAAAATGTGTGGAAATTACTTTACAGTTGACCTTTCCAAACCGGCATTATTAATCGAATCTACTCCAAGCCCGACCACCCATGCAGTCGATCAAAGACAAAATTAGTTTGTTCCTTGAAACAAAATAAACTGATAAACGGAATGAAAATTTTTTTTGGGAAAACCATGAAACCAAGAAATTGAGAAAATATTAAACTGAGAAACTGAGAAACTGAGAAACTGGGAAACTGAGAAACTGAGAAAGTAAGAAACAGGAAAACTGAGCAATTACTAGAATATGTACAGAGAAACTGGAAAACTAAGAAACCAGGAAACTAGGAAACTGAGAAACTATAAAAATGAGCAACTAAGAAACTTTAAAGTCGGGAAAATAGAAAACTGAAAAACTTGGAAACTGAGTAACTACGAAATTGAAAACCTAGAATACTGAGAAACTGACAAACTGAGAAACTGAGAAAATGAAAAACTGAGAAGCTGAGAATGTAAGAAACTAGAAAACTGAGCAGCTAGAAAACTGAGCAACTAGGAAGTTAAAAAAACTAAGAAACTTTAAAGTCGGGAAACTAGAAAAATTAAAAACTAGGAAATTGAGAAACTGAGAAACTAGAAAACTGAGCATCTTGGAAGCTGAGAAACTAGGAAGCTAAAAAACTAAGAAACTTTGAAATAGGGCAACTAGAGAAATGAGAAATTATTAAATTGAGAAACTGAGAAACTAGAAAACTGAGCATCTTGGAAACTGAGAAACTAGGAAACTTTGAAACTAGGAAAAAAAGAAACTAGGAAATTTAGAAACAAGGAAACTTTGAAGTCGGGAAACTAGTAAAATCAGAAACTATTAAATTAAGGAACTGAGAAACTAGAAAACTGAGCAACTTGGAAACTGAGAAACTAGGAAGATAAAAACTAAGAAACTTTAAAGTCGGGAAATTAGAAAAATGAGAAAGTAGGAAAATTTTGAAGTCGGTAAAATAGGAAACTGAGAAACTCGGAAAATGAGTAACTAGGAAATTTTGAAACAAGGAAACTTTGAAACTAGAAAGCTTTGAAACAAGGAAACTAGAAAAATGAGTAAATATGAAAATGAGAAACTAAGAAGCTGATAAACCGAGAAACTAAGAAATTGCGAAATTAAGAAACTGAGAAACTGCAAAACCAAGAAACTGAGAAACTAGGAAATTGGGAAAATAGAATACTGAGAAACTGAGAAATTAGGAAACTGCAAAACTGAGAAACTGAGAACCTGAGAAAGTAAGAAACAGGAAAACTGAACAACTAGGAAATTGAGAAGCTAGAACGCTGGGAAACTGAGAAACTGAGAAACTAGAAAACTGAGCAACAAGGAAACCAAAAAACTAAGAAATTTTAAAGTTGGGAAACCAGAAAACTGAGAAACTCGGAAATTGAGTAACTAGGACACTCAGAAACCAGAAAACTTTGACACAAAAATACTAGAAAAATTAGTAAACATGAAAATGAGAAACTAAGAAACTGAGAAACTGAGAAACTCAGAAACTCAGAAACTGAGAAACCGAGAAACTGAGAAATTGAGAAATCAAGAAACTGAGAAACTGAGAAAGAAAGAAACTAGAAAACTGAGCAACTAGGAAACTGAGAAAATAGGAAACTAAAAAATTAAGAAATTTTGATGTCGGGAAACTAGAAAACTGAGTAACTAAGAAATTTAGAAACAAGGAAACTTTGAAACAAGGAAACTAGAAAAATGAGTAGACATCAAAATGAGAAATTAAGAAACAGCGCAACTGAGAAACTGACAAACTGAGAAACTGCCGAACTGAGAAACTGAGAAACTGAGAAATTGAGAAACTGAGAAAGTAAGAAACAAGAAAACTGAGCAACTAGGAAATTGACAAACTAGAATACTGAGAAACTCAGAAACTGAAAAATTGAGAAACTGAGAAACTAGAAAACTGAGCAACTAGGAAATTGAAAAACTAGAATACTGAGAAACTGACAAACTGAGAAACTGCGAAACTGCGAAACTGAGAAACTGAGAAACTGAGAAAATGAGAAACTGAGGAACTGAGAAACTGAGAAACTGAGAAATTGAGAAACTGAGAAAGTAAGAAACAAGAAAACTGAGCAACTAGGAAACTGAGAAAATAGGAAACTAAAAAATTAAGAAATTTTGATGTCGGGAAACTAGAAAACTGAGTAACTAAGAAATTTAGAAACAAGGAAACTTTGAAACAAGGAAACTAGAAAAATGAGTAGACATCAAAATGAGAAATTAAGAAACAGCGCAACTGAGAAACTGACAAACTGAGAAACTGCCGAACTGAGAAACTGAGAAACTGAGAAATTGAGAAACTGAGAAAGTAAGAAACAAGAAAACTGAGCAACTAGGAAATTGACAAACTAGAATACTGAGAAACTCAGAAACTGAAAAATTGAGAAACTGAGAAACTAGAAAACTGAGCAACTAGGAAATTGAAAAACTAGAATACTGAGAAACTGACAAACTGAGAAACTGCGAAACTGCGAAACTGAGAAACTGAGAAAATGAGAAAATGAGAAACTGAGGAACTGAGAAACTGAGAAACTGAGAAACTGCGAAAATGAAAAACTGAGAAGCTGAGAAAGTAAGAAACTAGAAAACTGAGCAGCTAGAGAACTGAGAAACTAGGTAGCTAAAAAACTAAGCAGCTTTGAAGTTAGAAAACTAGAAAAATGAGAAATTAGGAAATTGAGGAACTGAGAAACTAGAAAACTGTGCAACTTGGAAACTGAGAAACTAGGAAGCTGAAAAACTAAGAAACTTTGAAATAGGGAAACTAGAAAAATGAGAAATTATTAAATTGAGGAACTGAGAAACTAGAAGACTGAGAAACTAGGAAGTTAAAAAACTAAGAAACTTTAAAGTCGGGAAACTAGAAAAATTAGAAACTAGAAAATTGAGAAACTAAGAAACTAGAAAACTGAGCATCTTGGAACATGAGAAACTAGGAAGCTAAAAAACTAAGAAACTTTGATGTCGGGAAACTACTAGAAAAATGAGAGACTAGCAAAATTGATTAACTAGGAAACTTTGAAACTAGTAAAAAAAGAAACTAGGAAATTTAGAAACAAGGAAACTTTGAAACTAGGAAGCTAAAAAACTAAGAAACTTTGAAGTCGGGAAACTAGAAAAATGAGTAAACATGAAAATGAGATACTAAGAAACTGATAAACCGAAAAACTAAGAAATTGCGAAATTAAGAAACTGAGAAACTGCAAAACTACGAAACTGAGAAACTAGGAAATTGAGAAAATAGAATACTGAGAAACTGAGAAACTAGGAAATTGAGAAACTAGAATACTGAAAAACTGAGAAACTAGGAATCTGGGAACCTGAGAAAGTAAGAAACAGGAAAACTGAACAACTAGGAAATTGAGAAACTAGAATATTGGGAAACTGAGAAACTAGAAAAAGGAGCAACAAGGAAACCAAAAAACTAAGAAATTTTAAAGTTGGGAAACCAGAAAATTGAGAAACTCGGAAACTGAGTAACTAGGACACTTAGAAACCAGGAAACTTTGAAACAAAAATACTAGAAAAATTAGTAAACTGAGAAACTCAGAAAATAAGAAACTAGAAAACTGAGAAACCACGAAACCAAGAAACTAGGAATCTGATAAAGTAGGAAACACAGAAACTAGGAAACCAAGAAACTAAGAAATTTTGAAGTCGGGAAACCAGAAAACTGAGAAACTCAGAATCTGTGTAACTAGGACATTTAAAAACGAGGAAACTTTGAAACATGGAAACTAGAAAAATTAGTAAACATGAAAATGAGAAACTAAGAAACTGAGGAACTGAGAAACTGAGAAATTTAGAAACTGAGAAACCGAGAAACTGAGAAATTGAGAAATTAAGAAACTAAGAAACTGAGAAAGAAAGAAACTAGAAAACTGAGCAACTAGGAAACTGATAAAGTAGGAAACACAGAAGCTAGGATACCAAGAAACTAAGAAATTTTGATGTCGGGAAACTAGAAAACTGAGAAACTCGGAAACTGAGTAACTAAGAAATTTAGAAACAAGGAAACTTTAAAACAAGAAAACTTTGTAACAAGGAAATTAGAAAAATGAGTAAACATAAAAATGGGAAATTAAGAAACGGCGCAACTGAGAAACTGAGAAAATGAGAAACTGAGAAACTGAGAAATTGAGAAATTGAGAAATTGAGAAACTGAGAAAGTAAGAAACAAGAAAACTGAGCAACTAGGAAATTGAGATACTAGAATACTGGGAAACTCAGAAACTGGAAAATTGAGAAAGTAAGAAACTGAGAAACTGGAAAACTGAGCAACTAGGAAATTGAAAAACTAGAACACTGAGAAACTGACAAACTGAGAAACTGAGCAAATGAAAAACTGAGAAACTGAGAAAGTAAGAAACTAGAAAACTGAGCAGCTAGGAAACTGAGAAACTAGGTAACTAAAAAACTAAGAAACTTTGAAGTTGGAAAACTAGAAAAATGAGAAATTAGGAAATTGAGGAACTGAGAAACTAGAAAACTGAGCAACTTGGAAACTGAGAAACTAGGAAGCTAAAAAACTAAGAAACTTTGAAATAGGGAAACTAGAAAAATTAGAAACTAGGAAATTGAGAAACTGAGAAACTAAAAAACTGAGCAACTTGGAAACTGAGAAACTAGGAAGCTAAAAAACTAAGAAACTTTGAAGTCGGGAAACTAGGAAATTGAGAAACTATTAAACACAGAAACTAGGAAAGTTAGAAACTTGGAGACCAAAAAATTAAGAAATTTTGAAGTCGGGAAACCAGAAAATTGAGAAACTTACTAGAAATTATTAAATAAGGAGACTTTGAAACTAGAAAAATGAGTAAACATGAAAATGAGAATCTAAGAAACTGCGCAACTGAGAAAGTGAGAAACTGAGATACTCAGAACCTGAAAAACTGAGTAAGTAAGCAATAGGAAATCTCAGCAACTAGGAAATTGAGAAACTAGAATGCTGAAAAAGTGGGAAACTGGAAACTGACTAACTAGGAAACTAAAAAATTAGGAAAAACCAGAAGAATGTTCTTAAATCCAAGTGGAGTAAATTTAAATTAAAAAATTTAAATATATCTAAGTCGAACTCCACAAACTGTAATCAGCGTAAAATTGCAAATGGAACATGTTTCGGCAGAACACTTCTGCCATCATCAGCCCTAATTTAACAAGAGATTAATGATACAATTGATGAATTACAAGAGGGGTTCTTACCTTAAAGAATATAAAAAATTATGACGTTGACTTTTTTTTTATATTCTTTAAGGTAAGAACCCCCCTTGTAATCCATCAATTGTATCATTAATCTCTTGTTAAATTAGGGCTGATGATGGCAGAAGTGTTCTGCCGAAACATGTTCCATTTGTAATTTTACGCTGATTACAGTTTGTGGAGTTCGACTTAGATATATTTAAATTTTTTAATTTAAAAAATTAGGAAGCTAAAAAACTAAGAAAATTTGAAGCCGAGAAACTATAAAAATGAGAAACTAGGAAATTTAGAAACTAGGAGACGAAAAAAGTAAGAAATTTTGAAGTCGGGAAACCAGAAAATTGAGAAACTTGGGAACTGAGTAACTAAAAAATTCTTAAAGAAGGAAATTTTGAAACTAGAGAACTTTGAAACCAGGAAATCAGAAAAATGAGTAAACATGAAAATGAGAAACTAAGAAACTGCGCAACTGAGAAATTGAGATACTCAGAACCTAAAAAACTGGGAAAGTGAAAAAGTAAGCAACAGAAAAACTGAGCAACTAGGAAATTGAGAAACTAGAATACTGAGAAAGTGAGAAACTAGGAAACTGAGAAATTAGGGAGCTAAAAAACTAAGAAACTTTGAAGTCGGGAATCTATAAAAATAAGAAACTAGGAAATTGAGAAACTATTAAACACAGATACTAGGAAATTTAGAAATTAGGAGACCAAAAAAGTAAGAAATTTTGCAGTCGGGGAACCATAGAATTAAGAAACTTGGAAACTGAGTAACTAGAAAATTTTTAAACAAAGAAACTTGGAAACTAGAATACTTTGAAACAAGGAAACTAGAAAAATGAGTAAACATGAAAATGAGAAACTAAGAAACTGCACAACCGAGAAACTGAGATACTCAGAAACTGAGAAAGTGAAAAAGTAAGCAACAGGAAAGCTGAGGAACTAGGAAATTGAGAAACTAGAATACTGAAAAAGTGGGAAACTGGAAAACTGAGAAAGTTAGGAACTAGGAAACTGAGAAATTAGGATGCTAAAAAACTAAGAAACTTTGAAGTCGGGAATCTATAAAAATGAAAAACTAGAAATTTGAGAAATTAGGAAACACAAAAACTAGGAAATTTAGAAACTAATATGCCAAAAAAACTAACAAATTTTGAAGTCGGAAAACCAGAAAATTGAGAAACTTGGAAACTGAGTCACTAAAAATTTTTCAACAAGGATACTAGAAAAAAGAGTAAACATGAAAATGAGAAACTGAGATATTCAGAAACTGAGAAAGTAAGCAACAGGAAATCTGAGCAACTAGAAAATTGAAACACTAGAATACTGAGAAAGTGGGAAACTGGAAAAGTGAGAAACTGAGAAACTGGGAAACTAGGAAGCTGAGAACCTAGAAAACTGACCAACTAGGAAACTGAGAAATTAGGATGCTAAAAAACTAAGAAAGTTTAAGTCGGGAAAATATAAAAATAAGAAACTTGGAAATTGAGAAACTATTAAACACAGAAACTGGGAAATTTAGAAACTAGGAGACCAAAAAAGTAAGAAATTTTGAAGTCGGAAAACCAGAAAATTGAGAAACTTGGAAACTGAGTAACTAGAAATTTTTTAAACAAGGATACTAGAAAAATGAGTAAACATGAAAATGAGAAACTGAGAAAGTGAGCAACAGAAAAACTGAGCAACTATAAAATTGAGAAACTAAAATACTGAGAAAGTGGGAAACTGGAAAAGTGAGAAACTGAGAAACTAGGAAACTGAGAAATTAGGACGCTAAAAAACTAAGAAACTTTAAGTCGGGAAAATATAAAAATAAGAAACTTGGAAACTGAGTAAATAGAAAATTTTTAAACAAGGATACTAGAAAAATGAGTAAACATGAAAATGAGAAACTGAGAAACTGAGAAAGTAAGCAACAGGAGAACTGAGCAACTAGGAAATTGAGAAACTAGAATACTGAGAAAGGGGGAAACTGGAAAATTGAGAAACTGAGAAACTAGGAAACTAAGAACCTAGAAAACTGACCAACTAGGAAACTGAGAAATTAGGATGCTAAAAAACTAAGAAACTTTGAGTCGGGAAAATATAAAAATAAGAAACTTGGAAACTGAGTAACTAGAAAATTTTAAAACAAGGAAACTTAAAAACTAGAAAACTTTGAAACAAGGAAACTAGAAAAATGAGTAAACATGAAAATGAGAAACTGAGATATTCAGAACCTGAGAAACTGAGAAAGTAAGCAACAGGAAATCTGAGCAACTAGAAAATTGAAAAACTAGAATACTGAGATAGTGGGAAACTGGAAAATTGAGAAACTGAGAAACTAGGAAACTAGGAAACTGAGAACCTAGAAAACTGACCAACTAGGAAACTGAGAAATTAGGATGCTAAAAATACTAAGAAACTTTGATTCGGGAAAATATAAAAATAAGAAACTAGGAAATTGAGAATCTATTAAACACAGAAACTAGGAAGTTTAGAAACTAGGAGACCAAAAAAGTAAGAAATTTTGAAGTCGAGAAACCAGAAAATTGAGAAACTTGGAAACTGAGTCACTAGAAAATTTTTCAACAATTATACTAGAAAAAAAAGTAAACATGAAAATGAGAAACTGAGATATTCAGAACCTGAGAAACTGAGAAAGTAAGCAACAGGAAATATGAGCAACTAGAAAATTGAAACACTAGAATACTGAGAAAGTGGGAAACTGGAAAAGTAAGAAACTGAGAAACTAGGAAACTAGGAAACTGAGAACCTAGAAAACTGACCAACTAGGAAACTGAGAAATTAGGATGCTAAAAAACTATGAAACTTTGAAGTCGGGAATCTATAAAATTGAGAAACTAGAAAACTGTGACACAAGGAAACTAGAAAAATTAGTAAACATGAAAAACTGAGATACTCAGAACCTGAGAAACTGAGAAACTAAAAAGGTAAGAAAATAGTAAACTGAGCAACTGGGAAACTGAGAAACTAAGAAGCTAAAAAACTAAGAAACTTTCAAGACGGGAAACTATTAAAATTAAAAACTGTGAAATTGAAAAACTAGGAAACACAGGAACTACTAAACCACAAAAACTAAGAAATTCTGAAGTCGAGAAACCAGAAAACTAAGAAACTCGGAAACAGATTAACTAGAAAATTTAGAAACAAGGAAACATTGAAACTAGAAAACTTTTTAACAAGGAAACTAGAAAAATGAGTACCTAAACATGAAACTGAGAAAGTAAGAAACTAGGAAGGTCAAAAACTAAGAAATAGGGGACTAGGAATTTATGAAACTGAAAGACTAGGAAATGGAGAATCTGTGAAATTGAGAAATGAGGAAATTGGAAAATGAGCAAGTAGGAAGCTTCTACTTAGAAAAATTTAAAGTCGGAAAACTAGAAAAATAAGAAACTCGGAAACTAAGAAACTAGAAAGTTTGGGACTGGGAAACTGAGGAGCTCGGAAACTGAGAAACTGACAAACTAGGAAACTATCAAAAAGAGAGACTAATTAAGTAAAAAATGGGAAAAATAGGAAACTGAGACACGCGCAATAGAAATTGATAAACCCTCAAATTCGCTTCGTATTCCTCATACGATTTTAATAACGACGCAAATTTTTGTTTACCTACATTAACGCAAATTCACCAAAATGCGTTTGACGATAGTTACTGTTCTCCGGAAGAAAGCAATGACTATTATTCCTGGAGGCCAACCAGAAGAATTTCAAGACATAAATAATGCGTTATTATGTGAAGATCATAATAATAGACATCATCAAAATTTTCGCTTAACGAGTCTCAACCCCTGAGATTAAATGATAGTAGATCTGACCTCCCATACATTTTTATTCCCGAACTTTGAGCATATTTTTTAATAGATAAAAAGGCTCACGAAATAAAATTAGCCCGTAAAATTGTCATATTTCCGCCGTTTTTCATACGAATGGTTTATATAGATTTAACACTTTTTAACTTTTTAGAGATTTTTAGAGATTAGATGTAAATTTAATAGGCAGATTGAAGTCGAACCTTTTGAATCTTTTAAAACAAATTTTTTGGAATCCCCTATTGAACCCGAAATTAATCATCAAAATTTTACAAATTACGTGTGGAACAGTGGCAACCTTGAAGAAAACTGCGAAATTAGAAAATTATGTTACTTAAAAAAGGTCCGTTAATATTCACACATCAAATTGACAACGAAATTGAATTAACCAAAACGCAAATGGCGCACGGTTATCGATTACCGAAAATTACATAAACGAACAATGGATGGTAAATATCCTTTATCCAATATTACGGATATTTTTGATAAGCTTGGAGGAACCCAATACTAACCTAGATTTGGATGACGAATTCCATCAAATCGAAATGAATGTATTCGACATCCCTTGAAACAGCTTTTTTCACCGATAATAGCCATTATGAATTTAATTGAAGCGAGTTAAAATTACTATTAAAAAGTCAAATGTTTTGTCGAGAATTTAACTAGCCGACCTAATTGACATGTGCTGCTGTAGTTTTTTCAGGAAGGCGAAAAATGAGTCATTAATTTGATTACACAGAGCGGAAATTATAAAATAACATCAGTTGTAAATTAAATTACCTTTGACGAATAAAGCGCATTAGTGTTTTTGTACACATGCGTACCGGTAATATTGTATTACTATTAAAAAAAATTGTAGTGGTAGACTTTTCCATCAAACCGGCGTTATTAATCGAATCTCCTCCAAGCCCGACCCCCCTGTTGCCCCGACCACCCGCGCAGTCGATCAAAGACAAAATTAGTTTGTTCCCCGAAACAAAATTATTCCCGACAAAGACAATTTCCCACAAGAACTCCTCGAGCTTAAGCGGCCTTGCCCCGGAGCATCTGCACCACGAACTTTAAGACCGAGTTAACAAACCTCTTCACTTAAACAGGCAAGTCGGATTCTGGAGCAAATTACCTATTGTCAATTTTCTTTGCGCATAAATCTTGCATACAAAGTAGCTGCTCGCTTTGTTCTACGTGCGTCCCCTCCTTATCACGTTAAATCACACGTTGCTTTGCATGAAAGAGAGATTATTTCTGAAGGAGTTGTGGAGGTGAGAAGAATTGGGAGATGTTACCCTTTAAAAGTGGCTTGCGCATTTGGACTCGGAATGGAAAAAATATACGGAGGACAGCTCTACATTAGGAGGATAATGTAATGGATCCGCAAGAGCTTTTGAGCATCGACCATGGACATAATTTGATAAGTAATGGCATCCATTTCGGCTAACCCCAGAAGACGGCTACAAATTCAGGGATTCGTCCGAGCGTGCGTTGTCGCTGGCGAAAATGATGAATTATTTCCGAAGAGGTGGACAAAAAATTTCAGCATTCACGGTGTGCGACTCTCTACTTGTAACTGAACCGATCGGTTGATTTGTTCCTGCGAATTGTACCGATGATAAATGAGAAGTGAGAAGGAGGTAAAGCTAGCGGAAGAATTTTATAAATTGTTAGAATGTCGTGTTTACCTAATGCGGTTTGATCTTATTTTTGGGATTACTACATTATCTTTATATTTGCCCCACAGTCATGCATAACATAATTTACATTCTGTATTAATTTTAAAACAACGCATCTTCACTTTTTGTTCCCTCCCCTCTCCTTTTCTGCCTCCTATTCAATAATTCTTTCATCCATTTTATTTCCCTTGCATCTTGTCCTTTTCTCTCAGTACTATATTCATCCACATTCCTCTTTTTCTCAGCCCCTCTCGTTCTCTCCTGTGTTCTTCTTCTTTTCTCTCCAGAATTCATTTTACTCTCTTCGCTCCTTTATTGCTTCCTTTCTTCATTGTTCAGATTTTTTGTTCCACCACTCATTTGTCCTTCTTGCTCCTCTACCTCTTATTGTTATTTCTCTTTTTGTCTCTGCTTCTTCAATTTCTTTCAATTCTTCCTCCATCTTCTCTACTTCTCGCTATTCGAATCTTGCCTTTAATAATTTTCTATTGCACCCTTCCACTCCTTGTTCGTCTCATATTTTGATCATCAACTTCTGCTTCCTATAATTATTTCTATAGGCAGATGGTCTGACTATTATTTCCCCTACTTTGAATTCTTCTAATTCTTCGTTTACTATTCCGTAGTCTATCACCGTTTCTCCTCTGCCGCCTATCTACATCCTTTTGCCCTCTTCGACCCATTGTTTGTTTCTATTCAACCCCTCCCACCCTTTTTCCTCATCCCATTCCATCAGCTTCTTCCCCTACGCAGTTTCTACCTTGTCATTGGTTTTTCTTTTTCCATCGCCCCTCTCCTTCTTATCAATCCCTGTCTCCTCATTTTCCGATTTTCCCTCACCATTTCTTATTCTTATTCTAAAATCTCTAGTCTATTTGTTTTATTCCGTCACTCTTATTCCCCGCCTTCCTAGTCTTTCTTCGCTATGCAAAACCATGAAACTGAAAAACTGAGTCACATAAAATTTTGGGAACACCATGAAAAAAACCAGAAAAATGAGAAACTAGGAATTTATGAAAATAAAAAATTAGGAAACCGAGAAACTAGGAAATGGAGAATCTGTGAAATTGTAAAACTAAAAACTGAAAAATGAGGAAGCTCGAAAATGAGCAACTCGGCAGCTTTTACGAAAATTTTAAGTAAGAAAACTAGAAAAATAAGAAACTCCGAAACTGAGAAACTAGAAAGTTAGGGACTAGGAAACTGAAGAGCTCGGAAAATGAAAAACTGACAAACTAGGAAACTTACTTACTTAGATTGATAAAGTAAGATACGGGGAAAATAGGAAACTGAGAAACTCAGAAACTAAGAAACTGAGAAAATAAAAAACTGAGATGCTGAGAACCTCAGAAACAGAAACTCAGAAACTGAGAAATTGAGAAAATGAGAAAGTGAGAAACTAGAAAACTGAGCAACTAGGAAGCTGAGAAACTAGGAAGCTAGAAAACTAACAAACTTTGTAGTCAGGAAACTAAAAAAAAGGAGAAACTAGGAAATTTTTAGAAACAAGTAAAATCACGAAATTAGAAACTGAGAATTTAGAAAACTGAGAAACTATAAAATTGAGAAAATAAGTTACTGAGGAACTAGGAGATCTAGAAACTAGAAAATGAGCAACTCGGAACTAGGAAAATTAGAACGCGGAAAACTAAAAAAAGAAGAAACTAGGAAACTGAGAAACTCAAAACTTTAGGATCAGGAAACTGAGGAATTAGGAAACTGACAAACTGAGAAATTTTCAAACCGGGAAACTGATAAAATAAGAAACGGGAAAAATAGGAAAATGAAAAACTGAGAAACTCAGAAACTAAGAAACTGGGGAACTAGGAATCTCGGGAGCGAACTAGGAAATTTAAAAACTAGAAAACTGAGCAACTAGGAAGTTGAAAAGCTAAGAAATTTTGAAGTCGGAAACTATTAAAATGAGAAAAAATAAACAACGGAGGAACTATGGAACTAAAAAACTAGGATATTGAGAAACTAGAAAACTTAGAAAATAAGCAAATGAGAAACTAGGAGAATGAGAAACTATGAAATTGAGAAATTGAGAAACTTATAAACAAGGAATCTTTGGAACTCGGAAACTAGAAAAATGAGAAAATTTGAAATTGGTAGATATATTATAATAATTTTTCTTTATTGTGTTTAAAAGTACAGACACCTCATACGACTGTATAAATATATATATATATATATAAAATTTATATATATATATATATAAAAAAAGTAAAAACAAAAAAAAAAGCTGATCAGGTTAAAAAGTGGCGATTTAAAAACAAAAATCGACGTGTTTCAAGAATTTTTCTCAAAATCAATTGCAGTGAAGATACTGAATTTATTCCAGTTAAACTTTCCACCCTGTATATATAACATATAAAATAAGATATACATAACATATAAAATACAAATACATAATTACAAATTAAACATACAGTTAAAAGTCGTAATTTAAAAATTCCTGGAAGGAATAAAAACTATTTTTTATTAGGAATGTTTTCAGTCTGGTTTTAAATTCATTGTCAGGCAAATGTCGCATGCTTAATGGCAGTTTATTATAAAATTTAATACCGAAAAAGTTCGTGCTGGACCTGCACGAACGATAGAGACTAGGACACTGGGAAATTAGGGAACTTTGTAGACGGGAAACTAGAAAACTGAGATACTAGGAAAGTCCTAAACTCAAAAATTAAAGAATTCAAGAAGATGCAAGGAAGAAATTGAAAACTGGGATACTATAAATCTGCTACAATACTATGAAACTGAGAAACGATAAATAAAAAAAAATCAAAATTAGAAATTAGGAAAGTGAGAAATCAAGAAATTGAAAAATTAGAAAACTTAAACTCTTTAGCAAGTTTAGAAACTAGTAAAATAAGAAATTAGGAAACTGACACACTAGGAAATTGAGAATATGTGAAACTGAGAAATGAGGAAACTGAGAAAGTAGAAAATTGAGAAAATAAGTGACTGAGAAACTAGAAAATCCATAAAGGAGAAAATGAATAATTTGAAGTCGGAAAACTAGAAAAATGAGAAACTAGGAAATTTAGAGACGAGAAAACTGAGGAAATAAGAAACTAGGGATTTCTGAAACTAAGAAACTGAGAAACTAGGGAAATAGGAAACTAGGAAATTGAGAAACTAGGAAACTAGAAAGTTGAAAACTAAGAATCTGAAGAACTAGGAATCTGAGAAACCAGGAATCTGAAAAATTGAGAAATTAGAAAACTTGTATACTAGGAAACTTTGATACAGGGAAACTTGAAAAATAAGAAAATAGCAAACTAGGAAACAGATATTAGAAAAATGAGAATCTAGGAAAATTTAGGTACGGAAAACTGAAAAACTGAGAAAATAATCAACGGGGGAAATAGAAAACTAAGATACTGCGTAACTGTAAAACTACGAAACTGACAAAAAAATGAAAAACTGACAAACTGAAATATTAGGAAACTAGTAAACTGCGAAATAAGGAAATTATGAAACTGAGTAACTAACAAACTGAGAAACTAAGAAAAAAGAAAACTAGGAAGCTGAGAAACCAGGAAACTAGAAAGCTGAAAAACTAAGAATCTGAGAAACTAGGAAATTGAGGAATTGAGGAATTAGAAAACTTGGAAAGAAGG
This sequence comes from Diaperis boleti, assembly GCA_963583935.1. Lineage (NCBI taxonomy): Eukaryota > Metazoa > Arthropoda > Insecta > Coleoptera > Tenebrionidae > Diaperis > Diaperis boleti. Next base: position 7,378,198 of record OY757242.1, read on the forward strand.
AAACTTTGATACGGGGAAACTGAAAAAATGAGAAAACAATAATCGAAGGAACTAAGAAACTGAGAAACTGACAAACTGACAAACTGAAATAATAGGAAACCAGTAAACTGAGAAACTAGGAAATCACGCACATCGGAAATTATGAAGCTGAAAAATTGGGAAACTGAGAAACTAACAAACTGAAAAACTAGGAAAATAGAAAACTAGGAAGCTAAGAAAGCTGGAAATCTAAGAATCTGAGAAACTAGGAAACTGAGAAATTGAGAAATTATAAAACTTGGAAACTAGGAAACTTCTATAGCGGGAAACTGAAAAACTGAGAAAATAATCAACAAACGAACTAGGAAAATGGGAAGCTGACAAAGTGACAAACTGAAGTTCTACGAAACTAGTAAACAGAGAAACTAAGAAATTCCACACCTAGGAAATTATGAAGCTGAAAAATTGGGAAACTGAAAAAATACGAAACTAGGAAGCTGAAAAAGTAGGAAACTGGGAAGCTAAGAAACCAGGAAATCAGAAATCTAAAAAACTGAGAATCTGAGGAACTAGGAAACTAAGAAATAGAGAAATTAGAAAATTTGGAAACTAGGAAACTTCGATACCGGGAAACTGAAAAAAATGAGAAAACAATCAACGTAGGAACTAGCAAACTGGGAAACTGACAAACTGAAATACTAGAAAACTAGTAAACTGAGAAACTAGGAAATTACGTACCTAGCAAATTATGAAAATGAAAAATTGAGAAACTGAGAAACTAACAAACTGAGAAACTAATAAAATATAAAACTAAAAAGCTGAGAAAATAAGAAACTAGGAAGCTGAAAAACTAAGAATCTGAGAAACTAGGAAACTGAAAAATTGAGAAATTAGAAAGCTTGGAAACTAGAAAATTTCTATACCAGGAAACTGAAAAACTAAGAAAATAATCAACAAAGGAACTAGGAAATTGAAAAACTGACAAACTGTAGTTCTACGAAACTAGTAAACAGAGAAACTAAGAAATTACGCACCTAGGAAATTATGAAACTGAAAAATTGGGAAACTCAGAAACTAGGAAAATACAAAACTAGAAAGCTGAGAAAATTGGAAACTGGGAAGCTGAGAAACCAGGAAATCAGAAATCTGAAAAACTAAGAATCTGAGGAACTAGGAAACTAAGAAATTGAGAAATTATAAAACTTGGAAACTAGGAAACTTCGATAACGAAAAACTGAAAAAATGAGAAAACAATCAACAAAGGAACTAGGAAACTGGGAAACTGACAAACTGACGTAATAGGAAACTAGTAAACTGAGAAACTAGGAAATTACGCACATCGGAAATTATGAAACTAAAAATTGGGAAACTGAGAAACTAACAAACTGAGAAACTAGGAAAATAGAAAACTAGGAACCTGGGACGCTGAGAAACCAGGAAACTAAAAAGCTGAAAAAATAAGAATCTGAGAAATTAGGAAACTGAGAAAATGATAAATCAGAAAACTTGTAAACTAGGAAACTTCTACAACGGGAAACTGAAAAAATAATCAACGAAGGAACTAGGAAACTGGGAAACTGACAAAGTGACAAACTGAAATACTAAGAAACTAGTAAACTGCGAAATTAGGAAATTACGAAACTAAGAAATTATGAAATTGAAAAATTGGAAAACTGATAAACTAGGAAAATAGGAAACTGGCAAGCTGAGAAACCAGGAAATCAAAAATCTGGAAAACTAAGAATCTGAGGAACTAGGAAACCAAGAAATTGAAAAATTATAAAACTTGGAAACTAGGAAACTTCGATAACGAGAAACTGAAAAAATGAGAAAACAATCAACAAAGGAACTAGGAAACTGGGAAACTGACAAACTGACAAATTGAAATACTACGAAACTAGTAAACTGAGAAACTAGGAAATTACGCACCTAGGAAGTTATGAAATTGATTAACTAACAAACTGAGAGACTAAGAAAATAGTAAACTAGGAAGCTGAGAAAATAGGAAACTAGGAAGCTGACAAAAGAGGAAATTAGAAAGCTGAAAAACTAAGAATCTGAGAAACTAGGAAACTGAGGAATGGAGAAATTAGAAAACTTGGAATTAAGGAAACTTCGATACCGGGAAACTGAAAAAATGAGAAAACAATCAACGAAGGAACTGGGAAACTGGGAAACTGACAAACTGACGTAATAAGAAACTAGGAAATTACGCACATCGGAAATTATGAAACTGAAACTAGAAAAATAGGAAACTAGGAACCTGGGACGCTGAGAAACCAGGAAACTAGAAAGCTGAAAAAAATAAGAATCTGAAAAACTAGAAAACTGAGAAATTGATAAATTAGAAAACTTGGAAACTAGAAAAACTTCTACACCGGGAAACTGAAAAACTGAAAAAATAATCAACGAAGGAACTAGGAAACTGGGAAACTGACAAACTGACAAACTGACAAATTGAAATACTACGCAACTAGTAAACTGAGAAACTAGGAAATTACGCACCTAGGAAGTTATGAAGCTGATTAAATAACAAACTGAGAAACTAAGAAAATAGTAAACTAGGAAGCTGAGAAAATAGGAAACTAGGAAGCTGAGAAACCAGGAAATTAGAAAGCTGAAAAACTAGGAAACTGAGGAATTGAGAAATTAGAAAACTTGGAAAGAAGGAAACTTCGATACCGGGAAACTGAAAAAATGAGAAAACAATCAACGAAGGAACTAGAAAACTGGGAAACTGACAAACTGACAAACTGAAATACTAAGAAACTAGTAAATTGCGAAATTAGGAAACTACGAAACTAAGAAATTATGAAATTGAAAAATTGGGAAACTGAGAAAGTAGGAAAATAGGAAACTAGGAAGCTGAAAAAATAGGAAACTGGGAAGCTGAGAAACCAGGAAATCAGAAATCTGAAATACTAAGAATCTGAGGAACTAGGAAACCAAGAAATTGAGAAAATAGAAAACTTGGAAACTAGGAAACTTCGATACCGAGAAACTGAAAAAATGAGAAAACAGTCAACGAAGGAACTAGGAAACTGGCAAACTGACAAACTGAAATAATATGAAACTAGTAAACTGAGAAACTAGGAAATTACGCACATCCGAAATTATGAAACTGAAAAATTGGGAAACTGGGAAACTAGAAAAATAGGAAACTAGGAACCTGGGACGCTGAGAAACCAGGAAACTAGAAAGCTGAAAAAAATAAGAATCTGAGAAACTAGGAAACTGAGAAATTGATAAATTAGAAAATTTGGAAACTAGGAAACTTCTATACCGGGAAACTGAAAAACTGAAACAATAATCAACGAAGGAACTAGGAAAACTGAGAAACCAACAAACTGGCAAACTATGAAATTGGGAGACTCTAAAACTGGGAAACTGGGAAACTTTGAAACCACGAAACTGATCAAGTAAGAAACAAGAAAAATAAGAAACTAGGAAGCTAATAAGCTAAAAAAATGTAAGTCGGGAAACTGGAAAAATCAGAAAAAACGTGGGACTACAAACCTAGAAACTGAGAAACTAGAAAACTTTTAAACGAGGAATCTATGGTACTGGGAAACTAGAAAAATGAGAACATGGGAAATTGGTAGACATAGAGACTAGGAAACTGATAAATTAGGGTACATTTGTAGACGGGAAACAAGAAAACTGAGAAACTAGGAAAGTGAAAAACTGAGAACTTGTGAAATTAAAGAATGCAAAAAGATAGCAAGAAGGAAATAAAAAAACTGGTATATTATAAATCTACTGCAATACTATGAAAAAGATAAACTGTGTGAATAAAAATTTTGAAAAATAGGGAATTAGGAAATTGAGAAATCAAGAAATTGAAAAACTAGTAAATTTAAAATCTTTAGAAAGCTGAGAATCTAGTAAAATAAGGCACTACAAAACTGAGAAACTGAGAACTAGCTAATTTTGATACTAAAGAACTGAGAAACTAGGAAACTGACTAAATAATCAACGGATTAACTCTGAAATTGAGAAACTAGAAAACTAAGAAACTGGTATACTAGAAAACTGGGAAAATAACGGAAAAACAGCAAACTAGGAAGCTGGAAAATAGGAAACTAGGAAGCTAAGAAACTAGAAAACTAGGAAGCTGAGAAACTAAGAATCTGAAGAACTGAGAAAGTGAGAAATTAGAAAACTCTTTGAAACAAGGAAACTTTGATACTGGGAAACTAGCAAAATGAGAAAATAGGGAACTGGGAAATATACAAATTAGGAAACTGAGATAGTAGGAAACTTTGAAAACTGAAAGTCGGAAATTTTATAAAATAACCAACGGAGGAACTAGGAAACTGACAAACTGACAAACTGAAAACCTAGGAAATTACGAATCTAGAAAATTATGAAACTGAGAAACTAGGAAACTGAAAAACTAGGAAATTGAGAAATTGATAAATTTGGAAACTCGGAAATTTTCAAACACGGAAACTGAGAAAGCAAGAAACCGGGAAAATAGAAAACTGAGGAACTGAGGAACTGAGAAACTGAGAAACTGAGAAAGTTTAGAAACTAGCAAAATGATAAAAAAACGGAGGAACTAGGAAACTTAAAAACTGAAAAACAAGAAACTTAAAAACAAGGAATCTAGAAAAATGAGAAAATAGGAAACTGGGAAATATAGAGATTAGGAAACTGAGATAGTAGAAAACTTTGGAAACTGAAAACCGTTTATTATAAAATAATAAACGGAAGAACTAGGAAATTGAGAAACTGGCAAACTGACAAACTGAAAATCTAGGAAACTATGGAACTGAGAAATTAGGAAACTACAAACCTATGAAATTGTGAAACTGAGAAAATAGGAAATTGTAAAATCGTGAGACTAATCTATCAGAAAATTAGGAAACTGATAAACTATAAAACTGAAAAAAACTTGAATGATGACTGAAAAATGTAAAAGGAACGAACAGTATACGGTGACAAATCACTAACGACAAATAAAGAATGACGCATGACCTGAATTATGAACGAATAATAAAAGAACGTGATAGAATGTAGAGTAATGGAACGAAAGCGAATTAATGACAAATGGTTCAACGAAAAAGCAGTAAAGAAAAAATTACAAAAGTTGTTTTGAAAAAGAATTCTTCTGAATAAAATTGAGCTAAGGAGGGACACTGACGATAGAATGAAAATGAATGAAAGTGGTATTAATCGAAAGATATTAGGTTATAAAAAGAGAACAAATACTTGAAAGTTGGAATTAAAAATGGAATGACACACAGCGACAAAAGAACAAAGAGAAAATCCCAGCATCGCATAGAAGACATTTAATGTAAATTTACGAGAGGAAGAAGCACAAATTATAATTATTTTCAATACGAGAAAATATTTTTTGGGAACCTGCGGATTCGCCAACCCTCCAACAACAACATTATGCTAAACCGACGTGACGGAAAAAGAGCGGACAAAAATAAATCCATCCGAAAGCGAAAGCAAGTGGATGTTTGCAGATGCAAACAATGTTTACGATGATTGGAATAGGTTTGCGATGAAAACCGACATTTACGCAAGAATGTTAAGATACGCCTTTAAGGAAGGCAGTGAAAAGCTGCGGAGGATGGGAGCGATAACAAACAACTTTGTCGAGGAAAACATTGTCAACGGGATCCGAATTGTGACATGGTCTGCCCTTTAATGCATCGCATTTCCTACAAAGTGGTTTTTCGGGTCGCGATCAAAAAGATAAAGTTTAAAAAGGTTTTCAACGTGAACGCGGAGGGTCTCGGGGCGAACTCGTGGGTGATCTAGGTTACAGTTTCTGTGGATTTGAAAATGACGAAAAACTAATTTTAGGGAAATTCGTCCTAAAAATAGGTGGCACCGACCGAATATGCGTTGATTACCGCCAGTTGAATGCCAAAACCATCAAGGTAGTTGATTCTTTCATCAAGTTTGTCTTTCTGAAAGCGGTTTGTTCGACAATCGCAACTCCGCTCACCTACTTTCCTCGCTGGGAATCTAATTCCCCTTTATCTACACTTTTACGCCGCTCGCCCCTGCTAAGGAAATCTATGCGTTGTAAAAGCAAACGGTCCGTTGTATCTATTCCCATAATAATTATTAAATGCTTGCACGAAGATCAAATTCGTGTTAGCACATTGTATGCGCTAAGGACACATGAGATTTTATAGGACATATTCATAATATGGTGAATGAGATTGAAGCTGTTTTCCGGTCGGTAATTTCAGCGTGCGGTTTTATTGCACGAGGGAGCGTTTGCTCAACGTTTGATTAGCTGGAAGTAGAAATGTTCGTTGGTTGGGCGATTTTGATGGTTTTAGTTTGCGGTTGTTGTAAGTGAGATTACCAGTGTTTGTGATTATTGGTCATGATAAGATTTTGTGTCTAAATGTATACAAACTGTTCCGCCTTTATATTAAAAGTTTATTTTAAATGCTAATCGTTACATCGATATCCAGCCTTTGCACATTTGCTTCTTCCAACATCCTTCCTCTAAGAATAACATTAGTCTAATGACATTTTGAATGGTTTTTTTATGTTTGGAATTTTAAAAATGCTTTTCAGGGTTTATCACGATTTGTTAGTTTCCTTAGGACGTAATGGCTCCATCTGTCAATCAACATTCACAAGTTATTTCGAAACAGAATTTCAGCTGTAATATGTCATACCAGCACTTGAGAATTCATTCATGTCTGCTCAGTTACTGATGGATCCCACTTTTTTTTAATTTCATAAAATAAATGGATAAAAAGGTTACACGCACTTTTATCTCGGTTGAACGATTGGTGATGCCCAAACCCTCCAGCACCAGAACGCGGCAGCAACAAACCAAATATCTCTAGACCAAATCGACGTACCCACGACGACGATCCTGGTACTGGTTTTCTGCGGTTCCCAGATTACTGTTCGAGGCAAGATCCTACTGCTGAAAAGGCTTGAGCCGAAAGCAGCGGACCGACAGTTAAATTATTGTTATTCGAACAACAGTTTAGAATCATACAGAGCCAATGAAATACCTTCTATGATTGTATTAATTTGGTCTTTTGTTTCATCATCTTTAATAATTAGTCTCGATTTTTGTTGCCGTCATTATTATAATCATCACCTCATAATATTGTAATAAATCAACTGAACTCGAAAAAGTTCTATAAAACTCTCCAGCCTTAGAACGTCTTAGCAGTCTTTAAGGCACTTTACACATTTTCAGGGTTAATCACGATTTGTTAGTTTTCTCAAGACGTTTTCAGGATTTTTGTTATTATGCTATTTGTCGATTTATAAAGTTTTCACATTCACAAGTAATTTCGAAACACAATAATGATTAGATTTTAGATATTTAAATTTAAAAAATATATACACAATTTCAACTGTAGTAATTTGTCATACCAGAATCAAAGTTAAAGAGAACTTGAGAATTCATATGTCTGGTCACCACAGCGCGGCCGCAACAAACCAACCCGCTTTCCACCAAATCGACGTACCCACAACGACGATCCTGGTACTCGTTTTCTGCGGTTTTCCAGTTTCATATTCGAGGCCGCTGCCGTGTGTGGGTCGACAAATACACCAACCAGCTCCAACAAGATCCTGGGCTCCGTCCGCTGAAAAGGCTTGAGCCAAAAGCATCGAGCCGGCAGCTAATTTACTGTCATTATTGTCATAATATTTTACAATCATACCTAGCCAATCAAATACCATCAATGACTATATTAATTTGGTCTTTTATTTCATCATCTCTATGGCTAATCTCGATTTTTGTTGCCGTTATTATGATAGTCATTAACTCATAATATTATAATAAATCAACTGAACTCGAAAAAGGTCTACAAAACTCTCCAGCCTTAGAACGTCTTAGGAGTCTTTAAGAAACTTTACACGTTTTCAGGGTTTATCACGATTTGTTAGTTTTCTCATGACGTATTGTTGATTTATAAAGTTTTCACATTCACAAGTAATTTCGAAGCACAATAATGATTAGATTTTAGATATTAAAATTAAAAAAATATATACATAATTTCAACTGTAGTAAATTGTCATACCAGAGCCAAAGATAAAGAGAACTTCAGAGTTCATATGATGTCTGGTCACCACAGCGCGGCAGCAACAAATCAACTCTCTTTCCACCAAATTGACGTACCCACGACGACGATCCTGGTACTGGTTTTCTGCGGTTTCCCAGTTTCATGTTCGAGGCCGCTGCCGTGTGTGGGTCGACAAATACACCAACCAGCCCCAACAAGATCCTGGACTCCTTCCGCTGAAAAGGCTTGAGCCTAAAGCAGTACCGACAGTGAAATTATTGTCATTCGAATAACATCACCTCATAATACTATAATAAATCAACTGAACTCGAAAAAGGTTCTACAAAACTTTAGAGCCCTTAGAACATCTTAGCACTCTTTAAGACGCTTTACACGTTTTCAGGGTTTATCACGATTTGTTACTTTTCTCAAGACCTTTTCAGGATTTTTGCTATTATGCTATTTGTCGATTTATGAAGTTTTTACATTCACAAGTAATTTCGCAGTACAAGTATGTTCAGATAACTAATTTCTAAAAAAAAGATGTATTTTCAGCTGTTGTAATATGTCATATCAGAGCCAAAGATAAAGAGAACTTGAGAATTCATATGATGTCTGGTCACCATAGCGCGGCAGCAACAAACCAGCTAATTTTGCAACAAAATTACGTACCCACGACGACGATCCTGGTAGTGGTTTTCTGCGGTTTCCCTGGGCTGTAACACGAATGTGGGGATCATGTTCGAGGCCGATGCCGTGGGTGGGTAGACAAATACACCAACCAGTCCCAATGAAATCCTGGGCTCCCTCCGCTGAAAAGGCTTGAGCCTAAAGCAGCACCGACAGTGAAATTATTGTCATTCGAATAACATCACCTCATAATACTATAATAAATCAACTGAACTCGAAAAAGGCTCTACAAAACTTTAGAGCGCTTAGAACATGATAAAAAAAATAATTTCAACTGTTGTAATACGTCATACGAGAGCCAAATATAAAGAGAAGAGGAGAATTCATATGTCCACGACGACGATCCTGGTACTGGTTTTCTGCGGTTTCCCGGTGCTGTAACACAAATGTGGGGATCATGTGCGAGGCCGCTGCCGTGTGTGGGTAGACAAATACACCAACCAGTCCCCACAAGATCCTAGACTTCCACTGCTGAAAAGGCTTGAGCCTAAAGCAGCGGACCGACAGTAAAATTACTGTCATTCGAACAACAATTTAGAATCATACAGAGCCAATGAAATACCTTCCATGATAATATTAATTTGGTTTTTATTTCATCATCTTTAATAATTAATCTCGATTTTTGTTGCCGTCATCATGATAATCATCAGCTCATAATATTATAATAAATCATCTGAACTCGAAAGGGTTCTATAAAACTTTCCTGCCCTTAGAATTTCTTAGCACTCTTTAAGACCCTTTACACGTTTTCAGGGTTTATCACGATTTGTTAGTTTTCTCAGGACGTTTTCAGGATTTTTCCCATTGTGCTATTTGTCGATTTATGAAGTTTTCACATTCACAAGTAATTTCGAAGCACAAGTATGTTTAGATGTTAGATAACTAAATTCTAAAAATAAAAAAATTCAACTGTTGTAATACGTCATACGAGAGCCAAAGATAAAGAAAAGGGGAGAATTCATATGTCCACGACGACGATCCTGGTACTGGTTTTCTGCGGTTTCCCGGTGCTGTAACACAAATGTGGGGATCATGTTCGAGGCCGCTGCCGTGTGTGGGTAGACAAATACACCAACCAGTCCCCACAAGATCCTAGACTCCCACTGCTGAAAAGGCTTGAGCCTAAAGCAGCGGACCGACAGTAAAATTACTGTCATTCGAACAACAATTTAGAATCAGACAGAGCCAATGAAATACCTTCCACGATTATATTAATTTGGTCTTTTATTTCATCATCTTTAATAATTAATCTCGATTTTTGTTGCCGTCATCATGATAATCATCAGCTCATAATATTATAATAAATCATCTGAACTCGAAAGGGTTCTATAAAACTTTCCTGCCCTTAGAATTTCTTAGCACTCTTTAAGACCCTTTACACGTTTTCAGGGTTTATCACGATTTGTTAGTTTTCTCAGGACGTTTTCAGGATTTTTGCCATTGTGTTATTTGTCGATTTATGAAGTTTTCACATTCACAAGTAATTTCGAAGCACAAGTATGTTTAGATGTTAGATAACTAAATTCTAAAAAAAAAAAAATTTAACTGTTGTAATACGTCATACGAGAGCCAAAGATAAAGAAAAGGGGAGAATTCATATGTCCACGACGACGATCCTGGTACTGGTTTTCTGCGGTTTCCCGGTGCTGTAACACAAATGTGGGGATCATGTGCGAGGCCGCTGCCGTGTGTGGGTAGACAAATACACCAACCAGTCCCCACAAGATCCTAGACTTCCACTGCTGAAAAGGCTTGAGCCTAAAGCAGCGGACCGACAGTAAAATTACTGTCATTCGAACAACAATTTAGAATCATACAGAGCCAATGAAATACCTTCCATGATAATATTAATTTGGTTTTTATTTCATCATCTTTAATAATTAATCTCGATTTTTGTTGCCGTCATCATGATAATCATCAGCTCATAATATTATAATAAATCATCTGAACTCGAAAGGGTTCTATAAAACTTTCCTGCCCTTAGAATTTCTTAGCACTCTTTAAGACCCTTTACACGTTTTCAGGGTTTAAAACGATTTGTTAGTTTTCTCAGGACGTTTTCAGGATTTTTGCCATTGTGCTATTTGTCGATTTATGAAGTTTTCACATTCACAAGTAATTTCGAAGCACAAGTATGTTTAGATGTTAGATAACTAAATTCTAAAAAAAAAAAAAATTCAACTGTTGTAATACGTCATACGAGAGCCAAAGATAAAGAAAAGGGGAGAATTCATATGTCCACGACGACGATCCTGGTACTGGTTTTCTGCGGTTTCCCGGTGCTGTAACACAAATGTGGGGATCATGTTCGAGGCCGCTGCCGTGTGTGGGTAGACAAATACACCAATCAGTCTCAACAAGATCCTAGACTTCCACTGCTGAAAAGGCTTGAGCCTAAAGCAGCGGACCTACAGTTAAATTATTTTCATTCGAACAACAATTTAGAATCAGACAGAGCCAATGAAATACCTTCCACGATTATATTAATTTGGTCTTTTATTTCATCATCTTTAATAATTAATCTCGATTTTTGTTGCCGTCATCATGATAATCATCAGCTCATAATATTATAATAAATCATCTGAACTCGAAAGGGTTCTATAAAACTTTCCTGCCCTTAGAATTTCTTAGCACTCTTTAAGACCCTTTACACGTTTTCAGGGTTTATCACGATTTGTTAGTTTTCTCAGGACGTTTTCAGGATTTTTGCCATTGTGCTATTTGTCGATTTATGAAGTTTTCACATTCACAAGTAATTTCGAAGCACAAGTATGTTTAGATGTTAGATAACTAAATTCTAAAAAAAAAAAAATTCAACTGTTGTAATACGTCATACGAGAGCCAAAGATAAAGAAAAGGGGAGAATTCATATGTCCACGACGACGATCCTGGTACTGGTTTTCTGCGGTTTCCCGGTGCTGTAACACAAATGTGGGGATCATGTTCGAGGCCGCTGCCGTGTGTGGGTAGACAAATACACCAATCAGTCCCAACAAGATCCTAGACTTCCACTGCTGAAAAGGCTTGAGCCTAAAGCAGCGGACCGACAGTAAAATTACTGTCATTCGAACAACAATTTAGAATCAGACAGAGCCAATGAAATACCTTCCACGATTATATTAATTTGGTCTTTTATTTCATCATCTTTAATAATTAATCTCGATTTTTGTTGCCGTCATCATGATAATCATCAGCTCATAATATTATAATAAATCATCTGAACTCGAAAGGGTTCTATAAAACTTTCCTGCCCTTAGAATTTCTTAGCACTCTTTAAGACCCTTTACACGTTTTCAGGGTTTATCACGATTTGTTAGTTTTCTCAGGACGTTTTCAGGATTTTTGCCATTGTGCTATTTGTCGATTTATGAAGTTTTCACATTCACAAGTAATTTCGAAGCACAAGTATGTTTAGATGTTAGATAACTAAATTCTAAAAAAAAAAAATTCAACTGTTGTAATACGTCATACGAGAGCCAAAGATAAAGAAAAGGGGAGAATTCATATGTCCACGACGACGATCCTGGTACTGGTTTTCTGCGGTTTCCCGGTGCTGTAACACAAATGTGGGGATCATGTGCGAGGCCGCTGCCGTGTGTGGGTAGACAAATACACCAACCAGTCCCCACAAGATCCTAGACTTCCACTGCTGAAAAGGCTTGAGCCTAAAGCAGCGGACCGACAGTAAAATTACTGTCATTCGAACAACAATTTAGAATCATACAGAGCCAATGAAATACCTTCCATGATAATATTAATTTGGTTTTTATTTCATCATCTTTAATAATTAATCTCGATTTTTGTTGCCGTCATCATGATAATCATCAGCTCATAATATTATAATAAATCATCTGAACTCGAAAGGGTTCTATAAAACTTTCCTGCCCTTAGAATTTCTTAGCACTCTTTAAGACCCTTTACACGTTTTCAGGGTTTATCACGATTTGTTAGTTTTCTCAGGACGTTTTCAGGATTTTTGCCATTGTGCTATTTGTCGATTTATGAAGTTTTCACATTCACAAGTAATTTCGAAGCACAAGTATGTTTAGATGTTAGATAACTAAATTCTAAAAAAAAAAAAATTCAACTGTTGTAATACGTCATACGAGAGCCAAAGATAAAGAAAAGGGGAGAATTCATATGTCCACGACGACGATCCTGGTACTGGTTTTCTGCGGTTTCCCGGTGCTGTAACACAAATGTGGGGATCATGTTCGAGGCCGCTGCCGTGTGTGGGTAGACAAATACACCAATCAGTCCCAACAAGATCCTAGACTTCCACTGCTGAAAAGGCTTGAGCCTAAAGCAGCGGACCGACAGTAAAATTACTGTCATTCGAACAACAATTTAGAATCAGACAGAGCCAATGAAATACCTTCCACGATTATATTAATTTGGTCTTTTATTTCATCATCTTTAATAATTAATCTCGATTTTTGTTGCCGTCATCATGATAATCATCAGCTCATAATATTATAATAAATCATCTGAACTCGAAAGGGTTCTATAAAACTTTCCTGCCCTTAGAATTTCTTAGCACTCTTTAAGACCCTTTACACGTTTTCAGGGTTTATCACGATTTGTTAGTTTTCTCAGGACGTTTTCAGGATTTTTGCCATTGTGCTATTTGTCGATTTATGAAGTTTTCACATTCACAAGTAATTTCGAAGCACAAGTATGTTTAGATGTTAGATAACTAAATTCTAAAAAAAAAAAATTCAACTGTTGTAATACGTCATACGAGAGCCAAAGATAAAGAAAAGGGGAGAATTCATATGTCCACGACGACGATCCTGGTACTGGTTTTCTGCGGTTTCCCGGTGCTGTAACACAAATGTGGGGATCATGTGCGAGGCCGCTGCCGTGTGTGGGTAGACAAATACACCAACCAGTCCCCACAAGATCCTAGACTTCCACTGCTGAAAAGGCTTGAGCCTAAAGCAGCGGACCGACAGTAAAATTACTGTCATTCGAACAACAATTTAGAATCATACAGAGCCAATGAAATACCTTCCATGATAATATTAATTTGGTTTTTATTTCATCATCTTTAATAATTAATCTCGATTTTTGTTGCCGTCATCATGATAATCATCAGCTCATAATATTATAATAAATCATCTGAACTCGAAAGGGTTCTATAAAACTTTCCTGCCCTTAGAATTTCTTAGCACTCTTTAAGACCCTTTACACGTTTTCAGGGTTTATCACGATTTGTTAGTTTTCTCAGGACGTTTTCAGGATTTTTCCCATTGTGCTATTTGTCGATTTATGAAGTTTTCACATTCACAAGTAATTTCGAAGCACAAGTATGTTTAGATGTTAGATAACTAAATTCTAAAAAAAAAAAAAATCAACTGTTGTAATACGTCATACGAGAGCCAAAGATAAAGAAAAGGGGAGAATTCATATGTCCACGACGACGATCCTGGTACTGGTTTTCTGCGGTTTCCCGGTGCTGTAACACAAATGTGGGGATCATGTTCGAGGCCGCTGCCGTGTGTGGGTAGACAAATACACCAATCAGTCCCAACAAGATCCTAGACTTCCACTGCTGAAAAGGCTTGAGCCTAAAGCAGCGGACCTACAGTTAAATTATTTTCATTCGAACAACAATTTAGAATCAGACAGAGCCAATGAAATACCTTCCATGATTATATTAATTTGGTCTTTTATTTAATCATCTTTAATAATTAATCTCGATTTTTGTTGCCATCATCATAATCATCAGCTCATAATATTATATTATATTATATTATACTATTTGTCGATTTATGAAGTTTTCACATTCACAAGTAATTTTGAAGCACAAGTATGTATAGATGTTAGCTAACTAAATTCAACTGTTGTAATACGTCATACCAGAGCCAAAGATAAAGAGAACGTGAGAATTCATATGTCCACGACGACGATCCTGGTACTGGTTTTCTGCGGTTTCCCGGTGCTGTAACACGAATGTGGGGATCATGTTCGAGGCCGCTGCCGTGGGTGGGTAGGCGAATTCACCACCCAGTCCCAACAAGATTCTGGACTCCCTCCGCTGAAAAGGCTTGAGCCTAAAGCAGCACCGACAGTGCAATTATTGTCTTTCGAATAACATCACCTTATTATGCTATAATAAATCAACTGAACTCGAAAAGATTCTATAAAACTTTAGAGCCCTTAGAACGTCTTAGCACTCTTTAAGATGCTTTACACGTTTTCACGATTTATCACGATTTGTTACTTTTCTCAAGACCTTTTTAGGATTTTTGCTATTATGCTATTTGTCGATTTATGAAGTTTTTACATTCACAAGTAATTTCGAAGTACAAGTATGTTGAGATAACTAATTTCTAAAAAAAATATATATATATTTTTAGCTGTTGTAATATGTCATATCAAAGCCAAAGACAAAGACAACTTGAGAATTCATATAATGTCTACCATAGTGCGGCAGCAACAAACCAGCTATTTTTGCAACAATATTGACGTACCCACGACGACGATCCTGGTAGTGGTTTTCTGCGGTTTCCCGGTGCTGTAACACGAATGTGGGGATCATGTTTGAAACCGCTACCGTTGGTGGGTAGACAACTACACCAACCAGTCCCAACAAAATCCTTGACTCCCTCCGCTGAAGAGGCTTGAGCCTAAAGCAGTAAGATTATTTTCATCCGAATAACATTTTAGTGATTTAATTAGTAATTTTAATAAATTTAATGGCTAATCTGTTTTGTTGCCCGCATTACGATTATCATCACCTCGTAATAGTATAATAAATCGAACTCGAAAAACTTTCCAAGTAAGTAGTTCGCAACTTTGCAAATTCACAACTTTAACTATCAGACTTAGTTCTGCCACCAAAAAGTTTAAGAAACTTTGTTGTTTGTGTCCTGCTTTATGCTTTTCCTGTTGTCTGCTGCAACTCAATGGTTTCACTGTTATGTGAAATTCTGTAAAACATTAACTTATTTTGGAGACTAGAAAACATCGTGTGTGTACAGAACTTACATAAAGATTGGAGTTTGTAGAACATTTTAAAGATTTAGAGTAGTCTACCACAATACTGCATTCAAAGATTTGAATACTTTTGATCATTTCTGCCTTGAACTTACCGACTTGTACATTATTTACTCTCCTTTTATAAATCGTCGAGACCAGAAAGCTTCGCATTAAGTTCATCACTTAAATAACTTATTAACTTGTTCACCGTAACCAGGTTCAAAAACCCCACAGACCTCATTTCAACCTCAAAAACTAATTCCATCCATCAAAGACTTTGCTGCACTTTATAACCAAGATGCAGCTGAATTATTACTCCAACTTCGGTCATAGATCTTATTTACAGTGCGCCAACAGTATAATCCATTAAGCGGAATTATTTTCCACGAATTAAAACTTCGTTAAAGAAATGATCCGAACTTGAACAATAAAATATTCGGTTGGAGGAAGATGCTCGGATTCCCACAGGTTGGCGATAAATTCTCCTACGAATTTCACACCTTCGCACTTAGATTCTGCTAACTGTAGTTAGAAATTTATTAAACTCCCATTTCGAGAAGAGCACTTAAAGGGGGATTTTCTGATTGGAGTGTATTAGAATAGGTTGTAAACAAAAACTTGGGAACAATAATTTATTTCGCGTTTTACGATGCTGGAGCTTCAAGATTTTTATCTTGTTGATGAGTGGATTGAGCAGTAAAATGTAACTACAGCTCACCTTGTTGTTCTTCTCTATTTATTTTCATCCGTAGTTTCTTAGAAATATTACGTACCATAATTTCTTTCTCATTCTATTCACTGTTGCAATAGTTTACGAGATTCCTAGTTTCTCAGTTTTCTATCTCGTTCGTTGATTGCTTCCTGTTTTCTATTTTCACATTTTGTATCATTTTTTTATCTAAGTTTTTCAGTTTCTCAGTTTCCCAGTTTTTCAGTTTCTCAGTTACCCAGTTTCTCAGATTCCGAGATTCTCCATTGCCTATTTTCTCAACTTTCTAGTTTCCCATTTTTTTAGTTTACGGTTTCAAAGTTTCCTAGTTTGTCAGTTTTATAATTTCCCGTTTTCAAAGTTTCCTAGTTGTTCGTTTCTCTAGTTTTTCAGTTTCCTAGTTTCTCAGTTTTCAACGTCTCAGTTTTCTAGTTTTCTGTTTTCAAAGTTTTCTTGTCTCTAAGTTTTCAATTTTTCTAGATTCTCAGTTTATTAGTTTCCTAGTTTCGCAGTTTTCTGGTTCTTCGGGTTAATAGTTTCTGAGTTTCTTAATTGTTCAGGTATCTGATTTCCTATTTTATTAATTTTCTAGTTTCTCAGATTCCAAGTTTCTCAGTTTTCTTTTGTGATTCCTAGTTTCGGAGTTTCATATTTCCTACGTTAATTCTATTCTGTTTTCCAGTTTCCCGTTTTCAAAGTTTTCTTCTTTCTAAGTTTTGTATTTTGTCAGTTTGTCGGTTTCCTCGTTCTTAAGTGTCCTAGTTTCTCAGTTTCCTAGTCCTCCGGTTTCCTAGTTTCCGAGTTTCGTAATTTCTCAGTTACCTAATTTCTGAGCTCCCTAGTTTTTCAGTTTCCTAGTTTCCCAGTTTCTTCGTTGTTTGTTTTCTCAGTTTTCTAGTTTTTCATTTTTTTAAATTTCCTGGTTTCTCAGTTTCTGAGTTTCTCAACTTCCTAGTGTCGCAGTTTCCTAGTTTCTTCGTTTTATAGTTGAATTTTTTTTAATCTTTATAGTTTTGCAATTTTTAGCTTTCCTATCTTTTCAGATTCCTAGTTTCTCCATTGCCTACTTTCTCAGTTTTCTAGTTTCAATTTTTTTAGTTAACGATTTCAAAGTTTCATAAATTTTTCCTAGTTTTTCCGTTTCCTAGTTCTTCGTTTTTCCAGTTTCTAAGTTTCCTAGTTTCTCAGTTTAATAGTTTCTCAGATTTCTGGTTTCTCAGATTCCTAGTTTTTCAGGTTCATAGTTTGTCAGACTGCTAGTTTCTTTGTTTTCTATTTCCTTCGTTGACTACTTTTGGTTTTCTAGTTTCCCGTTTCCAAAGTTTCCATATTTCTATTTTTTTTGGTTTCTCATTTTTTTGGTTTTGCAGTTTCCTAGTTATTCCCTTGATTATTCCGAAATCTGCTTGTTTTTCAGTGTCGTAGTTTCTCAGTTTTTCCCGTTCTCAAAGCTTTCTTCTTTCTAAGTTTTCTAGTTTACCAGTTTGACACTTTCCTAGTTCTTGAGTATCGTAGTTTAAAAGTTTCCTAGTCCTCCGATTTCCTAGTTTCGGAGTTTCGTAATTTCTCAGATTCCTAGTTTTTCAGTTTCATTGTTTCCCAGATTGCTAGTTTCTTCGTTTTCTGTTTCCTTCGTTGATTACTTTAGGTTTTCTAGTTTCCTTCTTTCAAAGTTTTTTGATTTCTCATTTTTCAGTTTTGCAGTTTCCTAGTTCCTCCGTTAATTATTTTCTCAGTTTTTCAGTTTCCCGATATCGGAGTTTCCTAGTTTCCAAGCTTTCTAGTTTCGCAACTTCTCAGTTTCCTAGTTTTTCAGATTCTTAGTTTTTCAGCTTTCTCAGCTTCCTAGTTTCCTATTTTCTCAGCTTCTTAGTTTTATATTTTAGTAATTTCTCAGTTTCCCAATTTTTCAGTTTCATAATTTCCTAGATGCGTAATTTCTCAGTTTTTCAGTTTACTAGTTTCCTAGAATTTCGGTTTGTCAGTTTTCTAGTTCCTTCGTTGATTATTTTCTCAGTTTTACAGTTGCCCAGTGTCGAAGTTGACTAGTTTCCAAGTTTTCTAATTTCTCTGTTTCTCAGATTCTTAGTGTTTCGGCTTTCTACTTTCCTGGTTTTTCAGCTTCCTAGTTTCTTATTTTCCTAGTTTTTCAGTTTCCCAATTTTTCAGTTTCATTATTTCCTAGTTTCTTAGTTTACTAGTTTCCTAGAATTTCAGTTTGTCAGTTTCCTAGTTCTTTCGTTGATTATTTTTTCAGTTTTATAGTTTCCCAGTGTCGAAGTCGCCTAGTTTCCAAGTTTTCTAATTTCTCAATTTCTCAGCTTCCTAGTTTCTCAGATTATTCGTTTTTCGGCTTTCTACTTTCCTGGTTTTTCAGCTTCCTAGTTTCCTATTTTCCTATTTTCCTAGTTTCTCAGTTTCATAATTTCCTAGGTTTGTAATTTCCTAGTTTCTTAGTTTACTAGTTTCCTAGTATTTCGGTTTGTCAGTTTCCTAGTTTCTTAGTTCCTTCAGTTTCCTGGTGTCGAAATTTCCTAGTTTCTAAGTTTTCTAATCTTCAATTTCTCAGATTCTTAGTTTTTAAGCTTTTTCAGCTTAATAGTTTCCTATTTTCCTAGTTTCTCAGTTTTTTAGTTTTAAAATTTTCTAATTTCTTAGTTTCCTATTTCTTCAGTTTTGTAGTCTCTAAATTTTTTAGTTTTTCATTTTTCTAGTTTTCCGACTTTTCTAATTTCTTAGTTTTATAAATCCTCAGTTTCCTATTTATTCAGTTTACTGGTCTCTGGTTTCTTAGTTTTTTAGCTTCCTAGTTGCTCAGTTTTATATTTCCTCAGTTTCTTATTTTCTCAATTTCCTGTTTTCTAATTTCTTACTTTATCAGTTTCTGAGTTTCTCAGTTTCCTATATGCTTATTTTTCTAGTTTTCCGACTTCAAATTTTGAAAGATGTTCATTTTCTAATTTCTGGATTTCCTAGTTCCTCAGCCGATTATTTTCTCAATTTTTTACTTTATCGGTTTCCTCATTTTTCAGTTTTTAGTTTCTTAGTTTTACAAATTCTCAATTTCCTAGTATGTCAGTTTTCAAATTTCTTATTTTACTAGTTTCTCAGTTACATAGTATTGGAATAGATTTATAGTATCCCAGTTTCTCAATTTCTAATTTCTCAGTTTTTCAATTTCATAGTTTCCCAGTTTTATAGTTTCCCGTCTAGAAAGTTCCCTAATTTATCAGTTTCCTAGTCTCTATAGTTTCTTAGTTTTTTAGTTCCCTAGTTCCTCCGTTGTCGTTTTTTTCTGATTTTAATTGTTTCCGACTGCAAAATTTCTTAGTTTTTAAGCTTCTTAGTTGCTCAGTTTTCTATTTTCTAAATTTCCTATTTCCAGAGTTTCCTAGTTCTTCAGTTTCTAGTTTCTCCGTTTCCTAATTTAATAGTTTTTTTTCGTTTCACTGTTTCAAAGTTTTCTAGTTTAAAAGTTTATTTGTTGCTAAATTTTCTTGTTACTAAGTTTTCGCATTTCCCTGTTTTCTGGTTTTCCGACTTCAAAAATTTTTGGTTTCCTAGTTTCTAAATTTTTTACTTTCTGTGTTTCCTAGGTTCTCACTTTCTTAGTTTCTTGGTTTCTTGGTTTCTCAGTTTCCTAATTTCTCAGTTAAATATTTAAATTTAATTTAATTCCTAGTTCTTCGTTTTTTTTAGTTTCTCAGTTTTCTAATTTGTCAGTTTAATAGTTTCTGAGATTTCTGGTTTCTCAAATTCTTAGTTTTTCAGTTCATAGTTTCCCAGATTGCTAGTTTCAATTTTTTTGGTTTCTAGTTTTTTAGTTTTGCAGTTTCTTAATTCCTCCGTTGATTATTTTCTCAGTTTCCTAGTTTCCCGTCTCCGAAGTCTCCTTGTTTTTCAGTTTTCTAGTTTCTCGGTTTAGTAGTTTCCTAGCTTCGCAGTTTCCTACTTTTTCAAGTTTATAATTTCCTAATTTCCTAGTGTATCAGATTTCTAGTTTCTCGGATTCCAAGTTTCTCAGTTTTTTTGGGTCCCAGATTCCTAGTTTCTCAGTTTCCTATTTCTACGTTGATTATTTTCAATTTTCTAGTTTCCCGTTTTCAAAGTTTTCTAGTTTATCAGTTTTTAGGTTTACTAGTTCTCCAGTATACTAGTTTCTCAGTTTCTTAGTTCTTCGGTTTTCTAGTTTACTTTGATTGTTTTTTTTTTTCTAGTTTCCCGTTTTCAAAGTTTTCTTCTTTCTAAGTTATCTAGTTTATTAGTTTTCCGGTTTCCGTGTTCTTAGGTATTCTAGTTTTTCAGTCTCCTACTTCTCCGGTTTCCTAGTTTCTGAGTTTCGCATTTTCTCAGTTACCTAATTTTCTAGTTTCCCAGATTCCTAGAATCACAGTTTCCTATTTCCTCTGTTGATTATTTTCGGTTTTCTAGTTTTCCGTTTTCAAAGTTTCCTTGTTTCTAATTTTTTTGGTTTCTTATTTTCTGTCTTTTACTTCTTCTGTTTCCTAGTTTTCCAGTTACCCAATTTATTAGTTTCTTGTAGCTTATGTTCTCAGTTTCCTAGTTTCTCTGTTGTTTGTTTTCTCAGTTTTCTAGTTTTTAATTTTTTTATTTCTCGGTTTCAGTTTCCTAGTTTCTCAGTTTCTGAACTTCTCAATTTCCTAGTATCGCAGTTTCCTAGTTCCTCCGTCAATTATTTCTTAGCCTCTCAGATTCCTAGTTTCTCCATTGCCTATTTTATAATTTTTTTAGTTTACGGTTTCAGAGTTTTATTGTTTTCTAATTTCCTAGTTTCTCAATTTGTTAGTTTTTTAATTTCCCGTTTTCAAATTTTTCCTAGTTCTTCAGTTTCCTAGTTCTTCGTTTTTCTACTTTCTAAGTTTCCTAGTTTCTCAGTTTAATAGTTTCTTAGATTCCTAGTTTTTCAGTTTCATAGTTTCCTAGATTACTAGTTTCTTCGTTTTCTATTTCCTTCGTTGATTACTTTAGGTTTTCTAGTTTCCTTCTTTCAAAGTTTCTTGGTTTTTCATTTTTTAGTTTTGCACTTTCTTTGTTCCTCCGTTGATTATTTTCTAAATTTCCCGTCTCCGAAGTCTCCTTGTTTTTCAGTTTCCTAGTTTCTCAGTTTTCTAGTTTTCTCTTTTCAAAGTTTTCCAGTCTCTAAGTTTTCCAGTTTCCTGGTTTATCATTTTTCGGGTTTCCTTGTTTCTAAGTTTTCTAGTTTCTCAGTTTAGTAGTCTCCTAGCTTCGCTGTTTTCTGGTTCTTCGGGTTCCTAGCTTGAGTTTCCAAATTTTTCAGGTTTATAATTTCCTATTTTCCTAATTTCCTAGTGTATCAGATTTCTAGTTTCTCGGATTCCAAGTTTCTCAGTTTTCTTGGGTTCCAGATTCCTAGTTTCTCAGTTTCCTATTTTCTACGTTAATTATTTTCTATTTTCTAGTTTCCCGTTTTCAAGTTTCTTCTTTCTTAGTTTTCTAGTTTATTAGTTTTTCGGTTTTCTTGTTCTTAAGTATTTTAGTTTCTCAGTATCCTAGTTTCTCAGATTCTGGCCTTCCTAGCTCCTAAGATTCCTAGATTCTTTATTGACTATATTCTCAGTTTTTTATTTTTTTTATTTTTTTTAGTATACTGTTTCAAAATTTCCTAGTTTGTCAGTTTCTTAGTTTCTCGGTTTGTCAGTTTTCTAGTTTACCGTTTTCAAAATTTCCTGGTTTCTCAGTTTCCTCGTTTTTCGGTTTCATAGTTTCTGGATTTGCTAGTTTTTCAGTTGCTTTTTTCTTAGTTGACTAGATTCTCAGCTTCCTACTTTCTCCATAGTTTATTTTCTGTTTTCTAATGTTTAATTTTTTTAGTTACCGTTTTCAAAGCTTCTTAATTTTCTAGTTTCCTAGTTTCTCAATTTGTCAGTTTTATAATTTCATGATTTCAAAGTTTATTAGTTTCTCAGATTCCTAGTGTTTCAGTTTCCTAGTTTCTCAGTAGTTTGTTGTCTAAGTTTTCTAGTTTTTTAATTTTTTTAGTTACAGTTTTCTAGTTCCTCCGTTGACTATTTTCTCAGTTTCCTAGTTTCCCGTTTCAGAAATCTCCTTTTGTTTTCAGTTTTCTAGTTTCTCAGTTTTCTGTTTTCAAAGTTTTCTAGTCTCTAAGTTTTCCAGTTTCCTAGTTTCTCATTTTTCGATTTTTGTTGTTTCTAGGTTTTCTAGTTTCTCAGTATATTAGTTTCTTTCGCAGTTTACTGGTTCTTCTGCTTCCTAGTTTCCTAATTTTTCATGTTTATAATTTCCTATTTTCCTAATTTCCTGCCTTCTAAAATTTCTAGTTATTCAGATTCCAAGTTTCTCAGTATTTTTGTGTCCCAAATTCCTAGTTTCTCAGTTTCCTATTTTCTACGCTGATTATTTTCTGTTTTCTAGTTTCCCGGTTTCAAAGTTTCTTTGTTTCTATTTTTTTTTAATTTCTCAATTTACTATTTTCTTATTTTTTTACTTTCTGGGTTTCAATGTTTCCTTTTTTCTAGTTTTTCGATTTTCTCAGTTTCTCAGTTTCCTAGTTTCTCCGTTGTTTACTTTCACAGTTTTCTAGTTTTTTATTTTTTTATTTTCTCGGTTTCAGTTTCTTAGATTTTCAGTTTCTGAGTTTCTCAATTTCCAAGTGTCGCAGTTTCCTAGTTCCTCCGTTGATTATTATTTTCTCCGTTTCATAGTCGCCTTGTTTTTAAGTTTTCTAGCTTCGCAATTTCTGGGTTTCCTAGCTTCTCAGATTTCTAGTTTCTCCATTGCCTATTTTCTCAGTTTTATAGTTTCTTATTTTTTTAGTTTACCGTAAAAGTTTCAAAGTTTTCTAGTTCCTTAGTTTCTCAATTTGTCAGTTTTTTTATTTATAGTTTTCAAAGTTTCCTAGTTCTCCGTTTTTCTAGTTTCTAACTTTAATACTTTCTCAGATTCCTTGGTTTTGCTAGTTTCTTAGTTTTCTATTTCCTTCGTTGATTATTTTCGTTTTTCTAGTTTCCCGTTTCCAAAGTTTCCTTGTTTCTAAGTTCTTTGGTTTCTCATTTTGTCATCTTCCTAGTTCTTCAGTTTCATAGTCCCTAGTTCCTCCGTTGATTATTATTTTCTCAATTTTCTAGTTTTCTGTTTTCAAGATTTTCTAGTTTCTATGTGTTCTCGTTTCCTAATTTCGTTTTCTAGATTCCTTGCTTCTAAGTTTTATAGTTTCTCAGTATTTCAGGGTCCTAGTTCTTCAGTATCCTAGATTCTCAGTTTCCTAGTTCTCCGGTTTACTAGTTTCTAAATTTCGTAATTTTTTAGTTTCCTAATTTTCTAGTTTTCTAGTTTCCCAGATTCATATTTTCAAAGTTTCCTAGTTTCTCAGATTCCTAGATTTACAGTTTCCCCTTTTCTCCGTTGATTATTTTTTGTTTCGTAGTGTTCCCTTTTCAAAGTTTCCTTGTTTCTAAGTTTTTTAGTTCATCATTTTCTCGGATTACTAGTTCTTCACTTTCCTAGTTTCCCAATTGCCCAGTTTATGAGTTTTCTGTTTTCTCCGTATCTTTTTTTCCCCAGTTTTCTACTTTCTCAGTTTCTACTTTCCCCGTTGCTTGTTTTCTCAGTTTTCTAGTTTTTCATTTTTGTAGTTTCTCGGTGTTGGTTTCCTAGTTTCTCCGTTGATTATTTTCTCAGCTTTCTAGTTTGCCTTTTCCTTTTTTCCTTGTTTCAGTTTCCCAGTTTTATAGTTTTCCAGTTTCTAAGTTTTCTACTTTCTCAGTTTTTCAGTATCCTAGTTTCTGTTTCCTACTTTCTCAGTTTCCTAGTTTTCCGGTTTCCTAATTTCTGAGTTTCGTATTTTTCTCAGTTTCCTAATTTTCTAGTTTCTTAGTTTCCTAGTTTTCCGGTTTTCTAATTTCTGACTTTCGTATTTTTCTGTTTCCTAATTTTCTAGTTTTCTAGTTTCTCAGATTCCTATTTTCTCAGTTTCTTAGTTTCCGAGATTCCTAGATTCACAGCTTCCTGTTTCCTCCGTTGATTATTTTTCGTTTTCTAGTTTGCCCTTTTCAGTCCCCTTGTTTCCAAGTTTTTAGTTCCTCTTTTTTTCAGTTTCCTAGTTCTTCAGTTTCCTACTTTCCCAGTTACCCAATTTATTAGTTTCCTGGTTCTTCGTTTTCCTAGTTTCCGAATTACCCAGTTCATTAGATTTGTCAAGTTTCTCAGTTCCCTAGCTCCTTCGTTGTTTGTTTTCTCAGTTTTCTAGTTTTTCATTTTCTTAGTTTCTCGGTTTCGCAGTTTCCTAGTTCCTCCGTTAATTAATTTTTATTTTCTAATTTCCCGTTAACAAAGTTTCCTTGTTTCTAAGTTGTCCAACTTTCAGAGTTTTTCAGTGTCCTAGTTTCTTAATTCCTAGTTTCCCAGTTTCCTAGTTTTTCCTATTCCTAGTATCGCAGTTTCCTATTGACTTTCTTGATAGTTTCTGTTTTCTAATTTCCCGTTTTCAAAGTTTAATTGTTTTTAGGTTTGTGTTTCTGAGTTTCATAGTTCTTGAGTTTCCTAATTTTTCACTTTCTTCTCTTATCTAGATTTTCATTTTCAAAGTTGCCTTGTTTCCAAGTTTTTTAGTTCCTCATTTTCTCAGGTTCCTATTTTTACAGTTTTCTAGTTTTTCACTTTTCTAGTTGTTCAATTTCCTAGTTTCTTCATTATTTATTTTCTCAGTTCTCCAGTTTTTCATTTTTTTACTTCCCGGTTTCAAAGTTTCCTAGTTTCTCAGATTACTACTTTTTCAATTTCCTAGCTTCCTAGATACCTAGTTTCCTATTTTCTCCGTTGCATATTTTCTCAGTTTTCTAGTTTATCCTAGTTTCTAAGTTTTCGCATTTCCCTGTTTTCTGGTTTTCCGACTTCAAAAATTTTTGGTTTCCTAGTTTCTAAATTTTTTACTTTCTGTGTTTCCTAGGTTCTCACTTTCTTAGTTTCTTGGTTTCCTGGTTTCTCAGTTTCCTAATTTCTCAGTTAAATATTTAAATTTAATTTAATTCCTAGTTCTTCGTTTTTTTTAGTTTCTAAGTTTTCTAATTTCTCAGTTTAATAGTTTCTGAGATTTCTGGTTTCTCAAATTCTTAGTTTTTCAGTTCATAGTTTCCCAGATTGCTAGTTTCAATTTTTTTGGTTTCTAGTTTTTTAGCTTTGCAGTTTCTTAATTCCTCCGTTGATTATTTTCTCAGTTTCCTAGTTTCCCGTCTCCGAAGTCTCCTTGTTTTTCAGTTTTCTAGTTTCTCGGTTTAGTAGTTTCCTAGCTTCGCAGTTTCCTACTTTTTCAAGTTTATAATTTCCTAATTTCCTAGTGTATCAGATTTCTAGTTTCTCGGATTCCAAGTTTCTCAGTTTTTTTGGGTCCCAGATTCCTAGTTTCTCAGTTTCCTATTTCTACGTTGATTATTTCCAATTTTCTAGTTTCCCGTTTTCAAAGTTTTCTAGTTTATCAGTTTTTAGGTTTACTAGTTCTCCAGTATACTAGTTTCTCAGTTTCTTAGTTCTTCGGTTTTCTAGTTTACTTTGATTGTTTTCTTTTTTCTAGTTTCCCGTTTTCAAAGTTTTCTTCTTTCTAAGTTATCTAGTTTATTAGTTTTCCGGTTTCCGTGTTCTTAGGTATTCTAGTTTTTCAGTCTCCTACTTCTCCGGTTTCCTAGTTTCTGAGTTTCGCATTTTCTCAGTTACCTAATTTTCTAGTTTCCCAGATTCCTAGAATCACAGTTTCCTATTTCCTCTGTTGATTATTTTCGGTTTTCTAGTTTTCCGTTTTCAAAGTTTCCTTGTTTCTAATTTTTTTGGTTTCTTATTTTCTGTCTTTTACTTCTTCTGTTTCCTAGTTTTCCAGTTACCCAATTTATTAGTTTCTTGTAGCTTATGTTCTCAGTTTCCTAGTTTCTCTGTTGTTTGTTTTCTCAGTTTTCTAGTTTTTAATTTTTTTATTTCTCGGTTTCAGTTTCCTAGTTTCTCAGTTTCTGAACTTTTCAATTTCCTAGTATCGCAGTTTCCTAGTTCCTCCGTCAATTATTTCTTAGCTTCTCAGATTCCTAGTTTCTCCATTGCCTATTTTATATTTTTTTTAGTTTACGGTTTCAGAGTTTTATTGTTTTCTAATTTCCTAGTTTCTCAATTTGTTAGTTTTTTAATTTCCCGTTTTCAAATTTTTCCTAGTTTTTCGTTTTTCTACTTTCTAAGTTTCCTAGTTTCTCAGTTTAATAGTTTCTTAGATTCCTAGTTTTTCAGTTTCATAGTTTCCTAGATTACTAGTTTCTTCGTTTTCTATTTCCTTCGTTGATTACTTTAGGTTTTCTAGTTTCCTTCTTTCAAAGTTTCTTGGTTTTTCATTTTTTAGTTTTGCACTTTCTTTGTTCCTCCGTTGATTATTTTCTAAATTTCCCGTCTCCGAAGTCTCCTTGTTTTTCAGTTTCCTAGTTTCTCAGTTTTCTAGTTTTCTCTTTTCAAAGTTTTCCAGTCTCTAAGTTTTCCAGTTTCCTGGTTTATCATTTTTCGGGTTTCCTTGTTTCTAAGTTTTCTAGTTTCTCAGTTTAGTAGTCTCCTAGCTTCGCTGTTTTCTGGTTCTTCGGGTTCCTAGCTTGAGTTTCCAAATTTTTCAGGTTTATAATTTCCTATTTTCCTAATTTCCTAGTGTATCAGATTTCTAGTTTCTCGGATTCCAAGTTTCTCAGTTTTCTTGGGTTCCAGATTCCTAGTTTCTCAGTTTCCTATTTTCTACGTTAATTATTTTCTATTTTCTAGTTTCCCGTTTTCAAGTTTCTTCTTTCTTAGTTTTCTAGTTTATTAGTTTTTCGGTTTTCTTGTTCTTAAGTATTTTAGTTTCTCAGTATCCTAGTTTCTCAGATTCTGGCCTTCCTAGCTCCTAAGATTCCTAGATTCTTTATTGACTATATTCTCAGTTTTTTATTTTTTTTATTTTTTTTAGTATACTGTTTCAAAATTTCCTAGTTTGTCAGTTTCTTAGTTTCTCGGTTTGTCAGTTTTCTAGTTTACCGTTTTCAAAATTTCCTGGTTTCTCAGTTTCCTCGTTTTTCGGTTTCATAGTTTCTGGATTTGCTAGTTTTTCAGTTGCTTTTTTCTTAGTTGACTAGATTCTCAGCTTCCTACTTTCTCCATAGTTTATTTTCTGTTTTCTAATGTTTAATTTTTTTAGTTACCGTTTTCAAAGCTTCTTAATTTTCTAGTTTCCTAGTTTCTCAATTTGTCAGTTTTATAATTTCATGATTTCAAAGTTTATTAGTTTCTCAGATTCCTAGTGTTTCAGTTTCCTAGTTTCTCAGTAGTTTGTTGTCTAAGTTTTCTAGTTTTTTAATTTTTTTAGTTACAGTTTCCTAGTTCCTCCGTTGACTATTTTCTCAGTTTCCTAGTTTCCCGTTTCAGAAATCTCCTTTTGTTTTCAGTTTTCTAGTTTCTCAGTTTTCTGTTTTCAAAGTTTTCTAGTCTCTAAGTTTTCCAGTTTCCTAGTTTCTCATTTTTCGATTTTTGTTGTTTCTAGGTTTTCTAGTTTCTCAGTATATTAGTTTCTTTCGCAGTTTACTGGTTCTTCTGCTTCCTAGTTTCCTAATTTTTCATGTTTATAATTTCCTATTTTCCTAATTTCCTGCCTTCTAAAATTTCTAGTTATTCAGATTCCAAGTTTCTCAGTATTTTTGTGTCCCAAATTCCTAGTTTCTCAGTTTCCTATTTTCTACGCTGATTATTTTCTGTTTTCTAGTTTCCCGGTTTCAAAGTTTCTTTGTTTCTATTTTTTTTTAATTTCTCAATTTACTATTTTCTTATTTTTTTACTTTCTGGGTTTCAATGTTTCCTTTTTTCTAGTTTTTCGATTTTCTCAGTTTCTCAGTTTCCTAGTTTCTCCGTTGTTTACTTTCACAGTTTTCTAGTTTTTTATTTTTTTATTTTCTCGGTTTCAGTTTCTTAGATTTTCAGTTTCTGAGTTTCTCAATTTCCAAGTGTCGCAGTTTCCTAGTTCCTCCGTTGATTATTATTTTCTCCGTTTCATAGTCGCCTTGTTTTTAAGTTTTCTAGCTTCGCAATTTCTGGGTTTCCTAGCTTCTCAGATTTCTAGTTTCTCCATTGCCTATTTTCTCAGTTTTATAGTTTCTTATTTTTTTAGTTTACCGTAAAAGTTTCAAAGTTTTCTAGTTCCTTAGTTTCTCAATTTGTCAGTTTTTTTATTTATAGTTTTCAAAGTTTCCTAGTTCTCCGTTTTTCTAGTTTCTAACTTTAATACTTTCTCAGATTCCTTGGTTTTGCTAGTTTCTTAGTTTTCTATTTCCTTCGTTGATTATTTTCGTTTTTCTAGTTTCCCGTTTCCAAAGTTTCCTTGTTTCTAAGTTCTTTGGTTTCTCATTTTGTCAGCTTCCTAGTTCTTCAGTTTCATAGTCCCTAGTTCCTCCGTTGATTATTATTTTCTCAATTTTCTAGTTTTCTGTTTTCAAGATTTTCTAGTTTCTATGTGTTCTCGTTTCCTAATTTCGTTTTCTAGATTCCTTGCTTCTAAGTTTTATAGTTTCTCAGTATTTCAGGGTCCTAGTTCTTCAGTATCCTAGATTCTCAGTTTCCTAGTTCTCCGGTTTACTAGTTTCTAAATTTCGTAATTTCTTAGTTTCCTAATTTTCTAGTTTCCTAGTTTCCCAGATTCATATTTTCTAAGTTTCCTAGTTTCTCAGATTCCTAGATTTACAGTTTCCCCTTTTCTCCGTTGATTATTTTTTGTTTCGTAGTGTTCCCTTTTCAAAGTTTCCTTGTTTCTAAGATTTTAGTTCATCATTTTCTCGGATTACTAGTTCTTCACTTTCCTAGTTTCCCAATTGCCCAGTTTATGAGTTTTCTGTTTTCTCCGTATCTTTTTTTCCCCAGTTTTCTACTTTCTCAGTTTCTACTTTCCCCGTTGCTTGTTTTCTCAGTTTTCTAGTTTTTCATTTTTGTAGTTTCTCGGTGTTGGTTTCCTAGTTTCTCCGTTGATTATTTTCTCAGCTTTCTAGTTTGCCCTTTCCTTTTTTTCCTTGTTTCAGTTTCCCAGTTTTATAGTTTTCCAGTTTCTAAGTTTTCTAGTTTCTCAGTTTTTCAGTATCCTAGTTTCTGTTTCCTACTTTCTCAGTTTCCTAGTTTTCCGGTTTCCTAATTTCTGAGTTTCGTATTTTTCTCAGTTTCCTCATTTTCTAGTTTCTTAGTTTCCTAGTTTTCCGGTTTTCTAATTTCTGACTTTCGAATTTTTCTGTTTCCTAATTTTCTAGTTTTCTAGTTTCTCAGATTCCTATTTTCTCAGTTTCTTAGTTTCCGAGATTCCTAGATTCACAGCTTCCTGTTTCCTCCGTTGATTATTTTTCGTTTTCTAGTTTGCCCTTTTCAGTCCCCTTGTTTCCAAGTTTTTAGTTCCTCTTTTTTTCAGTTTCCTAGTTCTTCAGTTTCCTACTTTCCCAGTTACCCAATTTATTAGTTTCCTGGTTCTTCGTTTTCCTAGTTTCCGAATTACCCAGTTCATTAGATTTGTCAAGTTTCTCAGTTCCCTAGCTCCTTCGTTGTTTGTTTTCTCAGTTTTCTAGTTTTTCATTTTCTTAGTTTCTCGGTTTCGCAGTTTCCTAGTTCCTCCGTTAATTAATTTTTATTTTCTAATTTCCCGTTAACAAAGTTTCCTTGTTTCTAAGTTGTCTAACTTTCAGAGTTTTTCAGTGTCCTAGTTTCCTAATTCCTAGTTTCCCAGTTTCCTAGTTTTTCCTATTCCTAGTATCGCAGTTTCCTATTGACTTTCTTGATAGTTTCTGTTTTGTAATTTCCCGTTTTCAAAGTTTAATTGTTTTTAGGTTTGTGTTTCTGAGTTTCATAGTTCTTGAGTTTCCTAATTTTTCACTTTCTTCTCTTATCTAGATTTTCATTTTCAAAGTTGCCTTGTTTCCAAGTTTTTTAGTTCCTCATTTTCTCAGGTTCCTATTTTTACAGTTTTCTAGTTTTTCACTTTTCTAGTTGTTCAATTTCCTAGTTTCTTCATTATTTATTTTCTCAGTTCTCCAGTTTTTAATTTTTTTACTTCCCGGTTTCAAAGTTTCCTAGTTTCTCAGATTACTACTTTTTCAATTTCCTAGCTTCCTAGATACCTAGTTTCCTATTTTCTCCGTTGCTTATTTTCTCAGGTTTCTAGTTTATCCTAGCTTCTAAGTTTTCGCATTTCCCTGTTTTCTGGTTTTCCGACTTCAAAAATTTTTGGTTTCCTAGTTTCTAAAATTTTTACTTTCTGTGTTTCCTAGGTTCTCACTTTCTTAGTTTCTTGGTTTCCTGGTTTCTCAGTTTCCTAATTTCTCAGTTAAATATTTAAATTTAATTTAATTCCTAGTTCTTCGTTTTTTATTTTCTAAGTTTTCTAATTTCTCAGTTTAATAGTTTCTGAGATTTCTGGTTTCTCAAATTCTTAGTTTTTCAGTTCATAGTTTCCCAGATTGCTAGTTTCAATTTTTTTGGTTTCTAGTTTTTTAGTTTTGCAGTTTCTTAATTCCTCCGTTGATTATTTTCTCAGTTTCCTAGTTTCCCGTCTCCGAAGTCTCCTTGTTTTTCAGTTTTCTAGTTTCTCGGTTTAGTAGTTTCCTAGCTTCGCAGTTTCCTACTTTTTCAAGTTTATAATTTCCTAATTTCCTAGTGTATCAGATTTCTAGTTTCTCGGATTCCAAGTTTTTTTTTTGGGTCCCAGATTCCTAGTTTCTCAGTTTCCTATTTCTACGTTGATTATTTTCAATTTTCTAGTTTCCCGTTTTCAAAGTTTTCTAGTTTATCAGTTTTTAGGTTTACTAGTTCTCCAGTATACTAGTTTCTCAGTTTCTTAGTTCTTCGGTTTTCTAGTTTACTTTGATTGTTTTCTCTTTTCTAGTTTCCCGTTTTCAAAGTTTTCTTCTTTCTAAGTTATCTAGTTTATTAGTTTTCCGGTTTCCGTGTTCTTAGGTATTCTAGTTTTTCAGTTTCCTACTTCTCCGGTTTCCTAGTTTCTGAGTTTCGCATTTTCTCAGTTACCTAATTTTCTAGTTTCCCAGATTCCTAGAATCACAGTTTCCTATTTCCTCTGTTGATTATTTTCGGTTTTCTAGTTTTCCGTTTTCAAAGTTTCCTTGTTTCTAATTTTTTTGGTTTCTTATTTTCTGTCTTTTACTTCTTCTGTTTCCTAGTTTTCCAGTTACCCAATTTATTAGTTTCTTGTAGCTTATGTTCTCAGTTTCCTAGTTTCTCTGTTGTTTGTTTTCTCAGTTTTCTAGTTTTTAATTTTTTAATTTCTCGGTTTCAGTTTCCTAGTTTCTCAGTTTCTGAACTTCTCAATTTCCTAGTATCGCAGTTTCCTAGTTCCTCCGTCAATTATTTCTTAGCTTCTCAGATTCCTAGTTTCTCCATTGCCTATTTTATAATTTTTTTAGTTTACGGTTTCAGAGTTTTATTGTTTTCTAATTTCCTAGTTTCTCAATTTGTTAGTTTTTAATTTCCCGTTTTCAAATTTTTCCTAGTTCTTCAGTTTCCTAGTTCTTCGTTTTTCTACTTTCTAAGTTTCCTAGTTTCTCAGTTTAATAGTTTCTTAGATTCCTAGTTTTTCAGTTTCATAGTTTCCTAGATTACTAGTTTCTTCGTTTTCTATTTCCTTCGTTGATTACTTTAGGTTTTCTAGTTTCCTTCTTTCAAAGTTTCTTGGTTTTTCATTTTTTAGTTTTGCACTTTCTTTGTTCCTCCGTTGATTATTTTCTAAATTTCCCGTCTCCGAAGTCTCCTTGTTTTTCAGTTTCCTAGTTTCTCAGTTTTCTAGTTTTCTCTTTTCAAAGTTTTCTAGTCTCTAAGTTTTCCAGTTTCCTGGTTTATCATTTTTCGGGTTTCCTTGTTTCTAAGTTTTCTAGTTTCTCAGTTTAGTAGTCTCCTAGCTTCGCTGTTTTCTGGTTCTTCGGGTTCCTAGCTTGAGTTTCCTAATTTTTCAGGTTTATAATTTCCTATTTTCCTAATTTCCTAGTGTATCAGATTTCTAGTTTCTCGGATTCCAAGTTTCTCAGTTTTCTTGGGTTCCAGATTCCTAGTTTCTCAGTTTCCTATTTTCTAGTTTCCCGTTTTCAAGTTTCTTCTTTCTTAGTTTTCTAGTTTATTAGTTTTTCGGTTTTCTTGTTTTTAAGTATTTTAGTTTCTCAGTATCCTAGTTTCTCAGATTCTGGCCTTCCTAGCTCCTAAGATTCCTAGATTCTTTATTGACTATATTCTCAGTTTTTTATTTTTTTTATTTTTTTAGTATACTGTTTCAAAATTTCCTAGTTTGTCAGTTTCTTAGTTTCTCGGTTTGTCAGTTTTCTAGTTTACCGTTTTCAAAATTTCCTGGTTTCTCAGTTTCCTCGTATTTCGGTTTCATAGTTTCTGGATTTGCTAGTTTCTCAGTTGCTTTTTTCTTAGTTGACTAGATTCTCAGCTTCCTACTTTCTCCATAGTTTATTTTCTGTTTTCTAATGTTTAATTTTTTTAGTTACCGTTTTCAACGCTTCTTAATTTTCTAGTTTCCTAGTTTCTCAATTTGTCAGTTTTATAATTTCTTGATTTCAAAGTTTATTAGTTTCTCAGATTCCTAGTGTTTCAGTTTCCTAGTTTCTCAGTAGTTTGTTGTCTAAGTTTTCTAGTTTTTTAATTTTTTTAGTTACAGTTTCCTAGTTCCTCCGTTGACTATTTTCTCAGTTTCCTAGTTTCCCGTTTCAGAAATCTCCTTTTGTTTTCAGTTTTCTGTTTTCAAAGTTTTCTAGTCTCTAAGTTTTCCAGTTTCCTAGTTTCTCATTTTTCGATTTTTGTTGTTTCTAGGTTTTCTAGTTTCTCAGTATATTAGTTTCTTTCGCAGTTTACTGGTTCTTCTGCTTCCTAGTTTCCTAATTTTTCATGTTTATAATTTCCTATTTTCCTAATTTCCTGCCTTCTAAAATTTCTAGTTATTCAGATTCCAAGTTTCTCAGCATTTTTGTGTCCCAAATTCCTAGTTTCTCAGTTTCCTATTTTCTACGCTGATTATTTTCTGTTTTCTAGTTTCCCGGTTTCAAAGTTTCTTTGTTTCTATTTTTTTTTTAATTTCTCAATTTACTATTTTCTTATTTTTTTACTTTCTGAGTTTCAATGTTTCCTTTTTTCTAGTTTTTCGATTTTCTCAGTTTCTCAGTTTCCTAGTTTCTCCGTTGTTTACTTTCACAGTTTTCTAGTTTTTTATTTTTTTATTTTCTCGGTTTCAGTTTCCTAGATTTTCAGTTTCTGAGTTTCTCAATTTCCAAGTGTCGCAGTTTCCTAGTTCCTCCGTTGATTATTATTTTCTCCGTTTCATAGTCGCCTTGTTTTTAAGTTTTCTAGCTTCGCAATTTCTGGGTTTCCTAGCTTCTCAGATTTCTAGTTTCTCCATTGCCTATTTTCTCAGTTTTATAGTTTCTTATTTTTTTAGTTTACCGTAAAAGTTTCAAAGTTTTCTAGTTCCTTAGTTTCTCAATTTGTCAGTTTTTTTATTTATAGTTTTCAAAGTTTCCTAGTTCTCCGTTTTTCTAGTTTCTAACTTTAATACTTTCTCAGATTCCTAGGTTTTGCTAGTTTCTTAGTTTTCTATTTCCTTCGTTGATTATTTTCGTTTTTCTAGTTTCCCGTTTCCAAAGTTTCCTTGTTTCTAAGTTCTTTGGTTTCTCATTTTGTCAGCTTCCTAGTTCTTCAGTTTCATAGTCCCTAGTTCCTCCGTTGATTATTATTTTCTCAATTTTCTAGTTTTCTGTTTTCAAGATTTTCTAGTTTCTATGTGTTCTCGTTTCCTAATTTCGTTTTCTAGATTCCTTGCTTCTAAGTTTTATAGTTTCTCAGTATTTCAGGGTCCTAGTTCTTCAGTATCCTAGATTCTCAGTTTCCTAGTTCTCCGGTTTACTAGTTTCTAAATTTCGTAATTTCTTAGTTTCCTAATTTTCTAGTTTCCTAGTTTCCCAGATTCATATTTTCTAAGTTTCCTAGATTTACAGTTTCCCCTTTTCTCCGTTGATTATTTTTTGTTTCGTAGTGTTCCCTTTTCAAAGTTTCCTTGTTTCTAAGTTTTTTAGTTCATCATTTTCTCGGATTACTAGTTCTTCACTTTCCTAGTTTCCCAATTGCCCAGTTTATGAGTTTTCTGTTTTCTCCGTATCTTTTTTTCCCCAGTTTTCTACTTTCCTAGTTTCTACTTTCCCCGTTGCTTGTTTTCTCAGTTTTCTAGTTTTTCATTTTTGTAGTTTCTCGGTGTTGGTTTCCTAGTTTCTCCGTTGATTATTTTCTCAGCTTTCTAGTTTGCCTTTTCCTTTTTTCCTTGTTTCAGTTTCCCAGTTTTATAGTTTTCCAGTTTCTAAGTTTTCTAGTTTCTCAGTTTTTCAGTATCCTAGTTTCTGTTTCCTACTTTCTCAGTTTCCTAGTTTTCCGGTTTCCTAATTTCTGAGTTTCGTATTTTTCTCAGTTTCCTAATTTTCTAGTTTCTTAGTTTCCTAGTTTTCCGGTTTTCTAATTTCTGACTTTCGTATTTTCCTGTTTCCTAATTTTCTAGTTTTCTAGTTTCTCAGATTCCTATTTTCTCAGTTTCTTAGTTTCCGAGATTCCTAGATTCACAGCTTCCTGTTTCCTCCGTTGATTATTTTTCGTTTTCTAGTTTGCCCTTTTCAGTCCCCTTGTTTCCAAGTTTTTAGTTCCTCTTTTTTTCAGTTTCCTAGTTCTTCAGTTTCCTACTTTCCCAGTTACCCAATTTATTAGTTTCCTGGTTCTTCGTTTTCCTAGTTTCCGAATTACCCAGTTCATTAGATTTGTCAAGTTTCTCAGTTCCCTAGCTCCTTCGTTGTTTGTTTTCTCAGTTTTCTAGTTTTTCATTTTCTTAGTTTCTCGGTTTCGCAGTTTCCTAGTTCCTCCGTTAATTAATTTTTATTTTCTAATTTCCCGTTAACAAAGTTTCCTTGTTTCTAAGTTGTCCAACTTTCAGAGTTTTTCAGTGTCCTAGTTTCCTAATTCCTAGTTTCCCAGTTTCCTAGTTTTTCCTATTCCTAGTATCGCAGTTTCCTATTGACTTTCTTGATAGTTTCTGTTTTCTAATTTCCCGTTTTCAAAGTTTAATTGTTTTTAGGTTTGTGTTTCTGAGTTTCATAGTTCTTGAGTTTCCTAATTTTTCGCTTTCTTCTCTTATCTAGATTTTCATTTTCAAAGTTGCCTTGTTTCCAAGTTTTTTAGTTCCTCATTTTCTCAGGTTCCTATTTTTACAGTTTTCTAGTTTTTCACTTTTCTAGTTGTTCAATTTCCTAGTTTCTTCATTATTTATTTTCTCAGTTCTCCAGTTTTTCATTTTTTTACTTCCCGGTTTCAAAGTTTCCTAGTTTCTCAGATTACTACTTTTTCAATTTCCTAGCTTCCTAGATACCTAGTTTCCTATTTTCTCCGTTGCTTATTTTCTCAGTTTTCTAGTTTATCCTAGTTTCTAAGTTTGTCAGTTTTCTAGTCTCCGTTGTCCAAAGTTTCCTATTTTATCAGTTTCCTAGTTTCTGAGTTTCCTAATTGCTTAGTTTCTCATTCCGATTTTATCAGTTTCCTATTTTCTCCATTGCTCAATTTCTCTGTTTCTAAGTACATATTACAATAGGTCGTAAACTATAATTATATTATTTTCGCTTTTTACGATGCTGGATCTATATTGTTGATGAGTGGATTGAGAATTAAAATGTAACTAAATGTTTCCTTGTCTTTGGGAGAGGTGTCGACTCCTTACTTCATGAATTTCTACTTACTCGTCCGATCGGCTCTAACGTGTGTTTTTGGAGGTTTTTCTTCTCCATTTATTTTCACTCTTAGTTTCTTAAAAATTTTACCTACCACATTTTGGACTTTTTTTCTCAGTCTCTTGCAACAGTGTGTGAATTGTGTTGGGCGGACGATCCATGACACCTATTGCTAATGGAAAACCTACCTCAATGCACATCACTACAGGAAATCGTAATCTGCTGATCCACATATCGTATCCGTGGTGACACTAAATTTAATTCCGGGAGAAGTAATGGTTTCTTTTGAAACTTGAGTCCATTGGACCTTGAAAATTTGGTCGAATTTTTTGAGACAATATTTGTGTCGTTTCCAGAGTATCAACAAGAGTGAAGCGCTCCCCCACTCCTAAACGTTACTGTATTATTAACTTATGCTACCGCGCCTCAAGAAATTTCAAGAATCGCACACCCAAATCATCCTCAGCTGGCATCCCCTTCGGCTTTCACTCCGACGAAACAAATAGCACCGGCTTATGCCATTTTCGGGCTAATTCTGGAGAAAATGGTTTTCTGGTGATTCCCCGGAGGGCCGGAGGTGCGCTTTGTCATCCACGCGAGAGTTACGGACTTCTGAGACAAACGAATCTCTGTGAAGCCCAGATATTTGCACAAATAACCACTCGAGATTCGGAATAATAAAACAATTAGCATGATAATGAGACTCAATGCTAATTTCTTTGAGAAGTCGGAAGGGTGTGTCTTAATTTGGGCCGGGGAATACTTTCTGGTGTTGCACAGTAATTGTAGCGACGAATGCGTTGGACTGGAATTGAAAAATTACAACGAATTATGTATAGTGTCACGAAGCTTTTCAATAGGAACTCAACGACTGTGACATCGCATTTCATCTTCAAAATTAAAGTCCATAGAGATCTAGGTGAAAACAAAACAAGATATCACATAGAGATTTTAAAAGCACTACACACAGAAATTGTTTTCGTCGAAAAACTCAATTACGGAGAAAATGGGTCAAGATTTCTGGAATGACGCTGTTATTGCATTAGAGGATAAAACCACGACTTCATTAAAAGCACATTTTGACTTGTCCATTCGAGGGCGCGTTCCATTTTCCTTTGTGCTGCTGTTTCGGTGGGATACATTTAGCACTTTATAATTATAAAAGTTTCGCACGTGCAAATGAAGTGAAGTAAATTTTTATAAAGATTGCCATCACATCCAAAAGTAAATTAAGAAAATTCTTACCACAATGACTGGTTCAATTTTAGCGGCAGACATTTTATCTTGCGGCGGGTGCGATTAATGCAAATGGGAAATTTTATTGCGTCAAGATATAAGAACTTACTCAAGAGTATGGCTTTTGTGGAATTTATAGCCATTTACGCTTAAGGCCAATAGACGAGTTTACGAGATCTCATTCTAAAATCTCGTTAAAGTAAGGGTGTAAAACACTCGAAATCGAACAAAATAATACAATGTTGTTGAGATTTTGTGTACAAATATCCGCGCCCGTAAAATAATAAAATAAAGTAACCAATATCTTATTTTTTGTTTTTCTCATCAACACTACAATCTACATTAATTTGTACAGATGATTAAGACTGCTTCAATAGTCCAGTCGGATCAGAACAACAGTTAGGAGCAAAATTCGACTGTATATAAAAAATATACTTATAGACCTTTGAGGCTTTTATAGAAAGCAAGAAACAGCAGAATTCACCAAAATTGGAAGAACTGGAATAATCCGAAAAATCCGGAGAATCAAACAACGGAAGGATCAGAATAATAGACAGAAATAAAAACAATAGATGGACCAAAAAAGGAATTATAGGATCAGAAGGATTCCATGGGTTAGAAGAATCAGAAAAAAACAAGACTTCTAATACTAAGTCAAACAATAAAAAATTAAGAGTGAGAAGATTGTCAAGGGTATTAAAATTAGGAGAAAAAACAAGATGAAAGGAATTATAGAACCAGACATTCAAAAGAATAATGAAAGTCATCAGAATCAGACAGAAGAATCTTAAGAATAGTAGAGAATCATAGAAATAGTATAAATCATATTTATCAAAGGTACCATAGGAATTATAAGAACAATCAGAATCATAGGAATCCGAAGAATCAGAAGAATCATAAGAATCATAAGAAACTTAAGAATTGTAAGAATCAGAAGGATCAGAAAGATCAGAAGAATTAGAAGGATCAGAACGATTAGAAGAATCGGAAGAATCGGAAGAATCGGAAGAATCGGAAGAATCGGAAGAATCGGAAGAATCGGAAGAATCGGAAGAATCGGAAGAATCGGAAGAATCGGAAGAATCGGAAGAATCGGAATAATCGGAAGAATCGGAAGAATCGGAAGAATCGGAAGAATCGGAAGAATCGGAAGAATCGGAAGAATCGGAAGAATCGGAAGAATCGGAAGAATCGGAAGAATCGGAAGAATCGGAAGAATCGGAAGAATCGGAAGAATCGGAAGAATCGGAAGAATCGGAAGAATCGGAAGAATCGGAAGAATCGGAAGAATCGGCAGCATCGAAAGAATCGGAAGAATCGGAAGAATCGGAAGAATTGGAAGAATCAGAAGAATCCGGAGAATCAAACAACGGAAGGATCAGAATAATAGACAGAAATAAAAACAATAGATGGACCAAAAAAGGAATTATAGGATCAGAAGGATTCAATGGGTAAGAAGAATCAGAAAAAAAGACTTCTAATACTAAGTCAAACAATAAAAAATTAAGAGTGAGAAGATTGTCGAGGGTATTAAAATTAGGAGAAAACACAAGATGAAAGGAATTATAGAACCAGACATTCAAAAGAATAATGAAAGTCATCAGAATCAGACAGAAGAATCTTAAGAATAGTAGAGAATCATAGAAATAGTATAAATCATATTTATCAAAGGTACCATAGGAATTATAAGAACAATCAGAATCACAGGAATCCGAAGAATCAGGAAAATCATAAGAATAATAAGAAACTTAAGAATTGTAAGAATCAGAAGGATCAGAAAGATCAGAAGAATTAGAAGGATCAGAACGATTAGAAGAATCAGAAGAATCAGAAGAATCGGAAGAATCGGAAGAATCGGAAGAATCGGAAGAATCGGAAGAATCGGAAAAATCGGAAAAATCGGAAAAATCGGAAGAATCGGAAGAATCGGAAGAATCGGAAGAATCGGAAGAATCGGAAGAATCGGAATAATCGGAAGAATCGGAAGAATAGGTAGAATCGGAAGAATCGGAAGAATCGGAAGAATCGGAAGAATCGGAAGAATCGGAAGAATCGGAAGAATCGGAAGAATCGGAAGAATCGGAAGAATCGGAAGAATCGGAAGAATCGGAAGAATCGGAAGAATCGGAAGAATCGGAAGCATCGGAAGAATGAGAAGAATCGGAAGAATCGGAAGAATCGGAAGAATTAGAAGAATCAGAAGAATCCGGAGAATGAAACAGCGGAAGGATCAGAATAACAGACAGAAATAAAAACAATAGATGGACCAAAAAAGGAATTATAGGATCAGAAGGATTCAATGGGTAAGAAGAATCAGAAAAAAAAGACTTCTATTACTAAGTCAAACAAAAAAAAAATAAGAGTGAGAAGATTGTCGAGGGTATTAAAATTAAGAGAAAACACAAGATGAAACGAATTATAGAACCAGACATTCAAAAGAATAATGAAAATCATCAGAATCAGACAGAAGAATCTTAAGAATAGTAGAGAATCATAGAAATAGTATAAATCATATTTATCAAAGGTACCATAGGAATTATAAGAACAATCAGAATCATAGGAATCCGAAGAATCAGGAGAATCATAAGAATCATAAGAAACTTAAGAATTGTAAGAATCAGAAGGATCAGAAAGATCAGAAGAATTAGAAGGATCAGAACGATTAGAAGAATCAGAAGAATCGGAAGAGAATCAAACAACGGAAGGATCAGAATAATAGACAGAAATAAAAACAATAGATGGACCAAAAAAGGAATTATAGGATCAGAAGGATTCAATGGGTAAGAAGAATCAGAAAAAAAGACTTCTAATACTAAGTCAAACAATAAAAAATTAAGAGTGAGAAGATTGTCGAGGGTATTAAAATTAGGAGAAAACACAAGATGAAAGGAATTATAGAACCAGACATTCAAAAGAATAATGAAAGTCATCAGAATCAGACAGAAGAATCTTAAGAATAGTAGAGAATCATAGAAATAGTATAAATCATATTTATCAAAGGTACCATAGGAATTATAAGAACAATCAGAATCACAGGAATCCGAAGAATCAGGAAAATCATAAGAATAATAAGAAACTTAAGAATTGTAAGAATCAGAAGGATCAGAAAGATCAGAAGAATTAGAAGGATCAGAACGATTAGAAGAATCAGAAGAATCAGAAGAATCGGAAGAATCGGAAGAATCGGAAGAATCGGAAGAATCGGAAGAATCGGAAAAATCGGAAAAATCGGAAAAATCGGAAGAATCGGAAGAATCGGAAGAATCGGAAGAATCGGAAGAATCGGAAGAATCGGAATAATCGGAAGAATCGGAAGAATAGGTAGAATCGGAAGAATCGGAAGAATCGGAAGAATCGGAAGAATCGGAAGAATCGGAAGAATCGGAAGAATCGGAAGAATCGGAAGAATCGGAAGAATCGGAAGAATCGGAAGAATCGGAAGAATCGGAAGCATCGGAAGAATGAGAAGAATCGGAAGAATCGGAAGAATCGGAAGAATTAGAAGAATCAGAAGAATCCGGAGAATGAAACAGCGGAAGGATCAGAATAACAGACAGAAATAAAAACAATAGATGGACCAAAAAAGGAATTATAGGATCAGAAGGATTCAATGGGTAAGAAGAATCAGAAAAAAAAGACTTCTATTACTAAGTCAAACAAAAAAAAAATAAGAGTGAGAAGATTGTCGAGGGTATTAAAATTAAGAGAAAACACAAGATGAAACGAATTATAGAACCAGACATTCAAAAGAATAATGAAAATCATCAGAATCAGACAGAAGAATCTTAAGAATAGTAGAGAATCATAGAAATAGTATAAATCATATTTATCAAAGGTACCATAGGAATTATAAGAACAATCAGAATCATAGGAATCCGAAGAATCAGGAGAATCATAAGAATCATAAGAAACTTAAGAATTGTAAGAATCAGAAGGATCAGAAAGATCAGAAGAATTAGAAGGATCAGAACGATTAGAAGAATCAGAAGAATCGGAAGAATCGGAAGAATCGGAAGAATCGGAAGAATCGGAAGAATCGGAAGAATCGGAAGAATCGGAAGAATCGGAAGAATCGGAAGAATCGGAAGAATCGGAAGAATCGGAAGAATCGGAAGAATCGGAACAATCGGAAGAATCGGAAGAATCGGAAGAATCGGAAGAATCGGAAGAATCGGAAGAATCGGAAGAATCGGAAGAATCGGAAGAATCGGAAGAATCGGAAGAATCGGAAGAATCGGAATAATCGGAAGAATCGGAAGAATCGGAAGAATCGGAAGAATCGGAAGAATCGGAAGAATCGGAAGAATCGGAAGAATCGGAAGAATCGGAAGCATCGGAAGAATGAGAAGAATCGGAAGAATCGGAAGAATCGGAAGAATTGGAAGAATCAGAAGAATTCGGAGAATGAAACAGCGGAAGGATCAGAATAACAGACAGAAATAAAAACAATAGATGGACCAAAAAAGGAATTATAGGATCAGGAGGATTCAATGGGTAAGAAGAATCAGAAAAAAAAAGACTTCTATTACTAAGTCAAACAAAAAAAAAATAAGAGTGAGAAGATTGTCGAGGGTATTAAAATTAAGAGAAAACACAAGATGAAACGAATTATAGAACCAGACATTCAAAAGAATAATGAAAATCATCAGAATCAGACAGAAGAATCTTAAGAATAGTAGAGAATCATAGAAATAGTATAAATCATATTTATCAAAGGTACCATAGGAATTATAAGAACAATCAGAATCATAGGAATCCGAAGAATCAGGAGAATCATAAGAATCATAAGAAACTTAAGAATTGTAAGAATCAGAAGGATCAGAAAGATCAGAAGAATTAGAAGGATCAGAACGATTAGAAGAATCAGAAGAATCGGAAGAATCGGAAGAATCGGAAGAATCGGAAGAATCGGAAGAATCGGAAGAATCGGAAGAATCGGAAGAATCGGAAGAATCGGAAGAATCGGAAGAATCGGAAGAATCGGAAGAATCGGAAGAATCGGAAAAATCGGAAGAATCGGAAGAATCGGAAGAATCGGAAGAATCGGAAGAATCGGAAGAATCGGAAGAATCGGAAGAATCGGAAGAATCGGAAGAATCGGAAGAATCGGAAGAATCGGAAGAATCGGAAGAATCGGAAGAATCGGAAGCATCGGAAGAATCGGAAGAATCGGAAGAATCGGAAGAATCGGAAGAATCGGAAGAATTGGAAGAATCAGAAGAATTCGGAGAATGAAACAGCGGAAGGATCAGAATAACAGACAGAAATAAAAACAATAGATGGACCAAAAAAGGAATTATAGGATCAGGAGGATTCAATGGGTAAGAAGAATCAGAAAAAAAAAGACTTCTATTACTAAGTCAAACAAAAAAAAATAAGAGTGAGAAGATTGTTGAGGGTATTAAAATTAAGAGAAAACACAAGATGAAACGAATTATAGAACCAGACATTCAAAAGAATAATGAAAATCATCAGAATCAGACAGAAGAATCTTAAGAATAGTAGAGAATCATAGAAATAGTATAAATCATATTTATCAAAGGTACCATAGGAATTATAAGAACAATCAGAATCATAGGAATCCGAAGAATCAGGAGAATCATAAGAATCATAAGAAACTTAAGAATTGTAAGAATCAGAAGGATCAGAAAGATCAGAAGAATTAGAAGGATCAGAACGATTAGAAGAATCAGAAGAATCGGAAGAATCGGAAGAATCGGAAGAATCGGAAGAATCGGAAGAATCGGAAGAATCGGAAGAATCGGAAGAATCGGAAGAATCGGAAGAATCGGAAGAATCGGAAGAATCGGAAGCATCGGAAGAATGAGAAGAATCGGAAGAATCGGAAGAATCGGAAGAATCGGAAGAATTGGAAGAATCAGAAGAATTCGGAGAATGAAACAGCGGAAGGATCAGAATAACAGACAGAAATAAAAACAATAGATGGACCAAAAAAGGAATTATAGGATCAGGAGGATTCAATGGGTAAGAAGAATCAGAAAAAAAAAGACTTCTATTACTAAGTCAAACAAAAAAAAAATAAGAGTGAGAAGATTGTCGAGGGTATTAAAATTAGGAGAAAACACAAGATGAAAGGAATTATAGAACCAGACATTCAAAAGAATAATGAAAGTCATCAGAATCAGACAGAAGAATCTTAAGAATAGTAGAGAATCATAGAAATAGTATAAATCATATTTATCAAAGGTACCATAGGAATTATAAGAACAATCAGAATCATAGGAATCCGAAGAATCAGGAGAATCATAAGAATCCGAAGAATCGGAAGAATCGGAAGAATCGGAAGAATCGGAAGAATCGGAAGAATCGGAAGAATCGGAAGAATCGGAAGAATCGGAAGAACCGGAAGAACCGGAAGAACCGGAAGAATTGGAAGAATCGGAAGAATCGGAAGAATCGGAACAATCAGAAGAATCGGAAGAATCGGAAGAATTGGAAGAATCGGAAGAATCGGAAGAATCGGAAGAATCGGAAGAATCGGAAGAGTCGGAAGAATGAGAAGAATCGGAAGAACCGGAAGAATCGGAACAACCGGAAGAATCGGAAGAATCGGAAGAATCGGAAGAATCGGAAGAATCGGAAGAATCGGAACAATCGGAAGAATCGGAAGAATCGTAAGAATCGTAAGAATCGTAAGAATCGTCAAAATCGTAAGAAGAATCTGAAGAATCAGAAGAATTAGAACAATAGGAAGAATTGAAAGAATATCAAAAATCGGGAGAATCAGGAGAATCAGAACAATCGGAGGAATTACAAGAATCCGAAGAATCGTAAAAATCCTAAGAATCGTAAAAATCATAGGAATCGTAAGAAGAATCAGAAGAATAGTAGAGAATCGTAAGAATCATAGGAAACGTAAAAATGATAGGAATCGTAGGAATTACAGGAACCATAGAAATCATAAGAATCGTAAGAATCGTAAGAATCGTAAAAATTGGAAGAAGAATCGGAAGAATAAGAGAGAATCGTAAGAATCGTAGAGAATCGTAGAAATCACAGGAATCATAGAATTCATAGGAATCATACGAATCGGAAGAATCGAAAAAATCGGAAGAATTGTAAAAATCTGAAGAATCGGAAGAATAAAAGCGAATCATAAAAATCATAGGAAGCGTAAGAACGATAGGAATCGTAGAAATCACGGGAATAATAGAAAGCATAGGAATCACAAGAATCGTAAGAATCGTCAAAATCGGAAGAATAAAAGTGAATTGTAAGAATAGTAGAGAATCGTAGAAATCACAGGAATCATAAGAATCGTAAGAATCGGAAGAATCGTAAGAAGAATCGGAAGAACAGTAGAGCACAGTAAGAATAATAGGAAACGTAAAAATCGTACGAATCCTGAAAATTACAGAAACCATAGAAAACAGGAATCGTAAGAATCGTAAAAATCTGAAGAAGAATCGTAAGAATAAAAGCGAATCGTGAGAATCATAGGAAGCGTAAGAATGATAGGAATTGTAGAAATCACAGGAATCATAAAGTTAA
Source organism: Diaperis boleti (assembly GCA_963583935.1). NCBI lineage: Eukaryota > Metazoa > Arthropoda > Insecta > Coleoptera > Tenebrionidae > Diaperis > Diaperis boleti. The sequence goes on from OY757242.1 coordinate 7,423,092, forward strand.
TAGGAATCATAAGAATCGGAAGAATAAAAGAGAATTGTAAGAATAGTAGAGAATCGTAGAAATCACAGGAATCATAGAATTAAAAGGAATTATAAGAATCGTAAGAATCGGAAGAATCATAAAAATCCTAAGAAGAATCGTAAGAAGTATAGGAAGCTTAAGAATAATAGGAATCGTAGAAATCACAGGAATCATAGGATTCATAGGAATGATAAGAATCGTAAAAATTGTAAAAATCGTAAGAAGAATTAGAAAAATAGTAGAGAATCGTAAAAATCATAGGAACCGTAAAAATGATCGGAAGAATAAAAGAGAATCGTAAGAATAGTAGAGAATCGTAGAAATCACAGGAATCATGGAATTCATAGAAATCATACGAATCGTAAGAATCGGAAAAATCAGAACTCAAGAGAATGCAACTCACCAGAATTAAAGAATTAAGAAATAATTAAGAATTAAGAGAATGAATAGAAATCATGAAAATCAAAAGAAGAGTCCAGAAACGCAAGGAAATTAGAATAATTTAGAAAAATCAGAAGAATCGGAAGAATCGGAAGAATCGGAAGAATCGGAAGAATCGGAAGAATCGGAAGAACCGGAAGAATCGGAAGAATCGGAAGAACCGGAAGAACCGGAAGAACCGGAAGAACCGGAAAAACCGGAAGAATCGGAAGAACCGGAAGAACCGGAAGAATCGGAAAAATCGGAAGAATCGGAAGAATCGGAAGAATCGGAAAAATCGAAAGAATCGGAAGAATCGGCAGAATCGGAAGAATCGGAAGAATCGGAAAAATCGGAAGAATCGGAAGAGTCGGAAGAATCGGAAGCATCGGAAGAATGAGAAGAATCGGAAGAATCGGAAGAATCGGAAGAATCAGAAGCATCGGAAGAATGAGAAGAATCGGAAGAATCGGAAGAATTAAAATTATAGGATCAGGTGCATTCGAGGAGTTAGAAGAATCAGAAGAAAACAAGACTTCTAATACTAAATCAATTGTGTCAAAAATAAAAAATTAAGAGTGTGAGAAGATTCTCAAGAGTATTTGAACTAGATTTACAGAACCAGACATTCATAAGAATTATAAAAGTCATAAGAATCGTAAGAATCGTAAGAATCGTAAGAATCGTAAGAATCGTCAAAATCGTAAGAAGAATCTGAAGAATCAGAAGAATTAGAACAATATTAAGAATTGAAAGAATATTAAAAATCGGGAGAATCAGAACAATCGGAGGAATTACAAGAATCCGAAGAATCGTAAAAATCCTAAGAATCGTAAGAAGAATCAGAAGAATAGTAGAGAATCGTAAGAATCATAGGAAACGTAAAAATGATAGGAATCGTAGGAATTACAGGAAACATAGAAATCATAAGAATCGTAAGAATCGTAAAAATTGGAAGAAGAATCGGAAGAATAAGAGGGAATCGTAAGAATCGTAGAAATCACAGGAATCATAGAATTCATAGGAATCATACGAATCGGAAGAATCGAAAAAATCGGAAGAATTGTAAAAATCTGAAGAATAAAAGTGAATTGTAAGAATAGTAGAGAATCGTAGAAATCACAGGAATCATAAGAATCGTAAGAATCGGAAGAATCGTAAAAAGAATCGGAAGAACAGTAGAGCACAGTAAGAATAATAGGAAACGTAAAAATCGTACGAATCCTGAAAATTACAGAAACCATAGAAAACAGGAATCGTAAGAATCGTAAAAATCTGAAGAAGAATCGTAAGAATAAAAGCGAATCGTGAGAATCATAGGAAGCGTAAGAATGATAGGAATTGTAGAAATCACAGGAATCATAAAGTTAATAGGAATCATAAGAATCGGAAGAATAAAAGAGAATTGTAAGAATAGTAGAGAATCGTAGAAATCACAGGAATCATAGAATTAAAAGGAATTATAAGAATCGTAAGAATCGGAAGAATCATAAAAATCCTAAGAAGAATCGTAAGAAGTATAGGAAGCTTAAGAATAATAGGAATCGTAGAAATCACAGGAATCATAGGATTCATAGGAATCATAAGAATCGTAAAAATTGTAAAAATCGTAAGAAGAATTAGAAAAATAGTAGAGAATCGTAAAAATCATAGGAACCGTAAAAATGATCGGAAGAATAAAAGAGAATCGTAAGAATAGTAGAGAATCGTAGAAATCACAGGAATCATGGAATTCATAGGAATCATACGAATCGTAAGAATCGGAAAAATCAGAACTCAAGAGAATGCAACTCACCAGAATTAAAGAATTAAGAAATAATTAAGAATTAAGAGAATGAATAGAAATCATGAAAATCAAAAGAAGAGTCCAGAAACGCAAGGAAATTAGAATAATTTAGAAAAATCAGAAGAATCGGAAGAATCGGAAGAATCGGAAGAATCGGAAGAATCGGAAGAATCGGAAGAATCGGAAGAACCGGAAGAATCGGAAGAATCGGAAGAACCGGAAGAACCGGAAGAACCGGAAAAACCGGAAGAATCGGAAGAACCGGAAGAACCGGAAGAACCGGAAGAATCGGAAAAATCGGAAGAATCGGAAGAATCGGAAGAATCGGAAAAATCGAAAGAATCGGAAGAATCGGAAGAATCGGCAGAATCGGAAGAATCGGAAGAATCGGAAAAATCGGAAGAATCGGAAGAGTCGGAAGAATCGGAAGCATCGGAAGAATGAGAAGAATCGGAAGAATCGGAAGAATCGGAAGAATCAGAAGCATCGGAAGAATGAGAAGAATCGGAAGAATCGGAAGAATTAAAATTATAGGATCAGGTGCATTCGAGGAGTTAGAAGAATCAGAAGAAAACAAGACTTCTAATACTAAATCAATTGTGTCAAAAATAAAAAATTAAGAGTGTGAGAAGATTCTCAAGAGTATTTGAACTAGATTTACAGAACCAGACATTCATAAGAATTATAAAAGTCATAAGAATCGTAAGAATCGTAAGAATCGTAAGAATCGTAAGAATCGTCAAAATCGTAAGAAGAATCTGAAGAATCAGAAGAATTAGAACAATATTAAGAATTGAAAGAATATTAAAAATCGGGAGAATCAGAACAATCGGAGGAATTACAAGAATCCGAAGAATCGTAAAAATCCTAAGAATCGTAAGAATCATAGGAATCGTAAGAAGAATCAGAAGAATAGTAGAGAATCGTAAGAATCATAGGAAACGTAAAAATGATAGGAATTGTAGGAATTACAGGAAACATAGAAATCATAAGAATCGTAAGAATCGTAAAAATTGGAAGAAGAATCGGAAGAATAAGAGGGAATCGTAAGAATCGTAGAAATCACAGGAATCATAGAATTCATAGGAATCATACGAATCGGAAGAATCGAAAAAATCGGAAGAATTGTAAAAATCTGAAGAATCGGAAGAATAAAAGCGAATCATACAAATCATAGGAAGCGTAAGAACGATAAGAATCGTAGAAATCACGGGAATAATAGAAAGCATAGGAATCACAAGAATCGTAAGAATCGTCAAAATCAGAAGAATAAAAGTGAATTGTAAGAATAGTAGAGAATCGTAGAAATCACACGAATCATAGAATTCATAGGAATCATAAGAATCGTAAGAAGAATCGGAAGAACAGTAGAGAACAGTAAGAATAATAGGAAACGTAAAAATCGAAGGAATCCTGAAAATTACAGAAACCATAGAAAACAGGAATCATAAGAATCGTAAAAATCTGAAGAAGAATCGTAAGAATAAAAGCGAATCGCGAGAATCATAGGAAGCGTAAGAATGATAGGAATTGTAGAAATCACAGGAATCATAAAGTTAATAGGAATCATAAGAATCGTAAGAATCGGAAGAATAAAAGAGAATCGTAAGAATAGTAGAGAATCGTAGAAATCACAGGAATCATGGAATTCATAGGAATCATACGAATCGTAAGAGTCGGAAAAATCAGAACTCAAGAGAATGCAACTCACCAGAATTAAAGAATTAAGAAATAATTAAGAATTAAGAGAATGAATAGAAATCATGAAAATCAAAAGAAGAGTCCAGAAACGCAAGGAAATTAGAATAATTTAGAAAAATCAGAAGAATCGGAAGAATCGCAAGAATCGAAAGAATCGGAAGAATCGGAAGAATCGGAACAATCGGAAGAATCGGAAGAATTGGAAGAATCGGAAGAATCGGAAGAATCGGAAGAATCGGAAGAATCGGAAGAGTCGGAAGAATCGGAAGCATCGGAAGAATGAGAAGAATCGGAAGAACCGGAAGAATCGGAACAACCGGAAGAATCGGAAGAATCGGAAGAATCGGAAGAATCGGAAGAATCGGAAGAATCGGAAGAATCGGAAGAATCGGAACAATCGGAAGAATCGGAAGAATCGTAAGAATCGTAAGAATCGTAAGAATCGTCAAAATCGTAAGAAGAATCTGAAGAATCAGAAGAATTAGAACAATAGGAAGAATTGAAAGAATATTAAAAATCGGGAGAATCAGGAGAATCAGAACAATCGGAGGAATTACAAGAATCCGAAGAATCGTAAAAATCCTAAGAATCGTAAAAATCATAGGAATCGTAAGAAGAATCAGAAGAATAGTAGAGAATCGTAAGAATCATAGGAAACGTAAAAATGATAGGAATCGTAGGAATTACAGGAACCATAGAAATCATAAGAATCGTAAGAATCGTAAAAATTGGAAGAAGAATCGGAAGAATAAGAGGGAATCGTAAGAATCGTAGAAATCACAGGAATCATAGAATTCATAGGAATCATACGAATCGGAAGAATCGAAAAAATCGGAAGAATTGTAAAAATCTGAAGAATCGGAAGAATAAAAGCGAATCATACAAATCATAGAAAGCGTAAGAACGATAAGAATCGTAGAAATCACGGGAATAATAGAAAGCATAGGAATCACAAGAATCGTAAGAATCGTCAAAATCAGAAGAATAAAAGTGAATTGTAAGAATAGTAGAGAATCGTAGAAATCACACGAATCATAGAATTCATAGGAATCATAAGAATCGTAAGAAGAATCGGAAGAACAGTAGAGAACAGTAAGAATAATAGGAAACGTAAAAATCGAAGGAATCCTGAAAATTACAGAAACCATAGAAAACAGGAATCATAAGAATCGTAAAAATCTGAAGAAGAATCGTAAGAATAAAAGCGAATCGCGAGAATCATAGGAAGCGTAAGAATGATAGGAATTGTAGAAATCACAGGAATCATAAAGTTAATAGGAATCATAAGAATCGTAAGAATCGGAAGAATAAAAGAGAATCGTAAGAATAGTAGAGAATCGTAGAAATCACAGGAATCATGGAATTCATAGGAATCATACGAATCGTAAGAGTCGGAAAAATCAGAACTCAAGAGAATGCAACTCACCAGAATTAAAGAATTAAGAAATAATTAAGAATTAAGAGAATGAATAGAAATCATGAAAATCAAAAGAAGAGTCCAGAAACGCAAGGAAATTAGAATAATTTAGAAAAATCAGAAGAATCGGAAGAATCGGAAGAATCGGAAGAATCGGAAAAATCGGAAGAATCGGAAGAATCGGAAGAATCGGAAGAATCGGAAGAATCGGAAGAACCGGAAGAATCGGAAGAACCGGAAGAACCGGAAGAACCGGAAGAATTGGAAGAATCGGAAGAATCGGAAGAATCGGAACAATCGGAAGAATCGGAAGAATTGGAAGAATCGGAAGAATCGGAAGAATCGGAAGAATCGGAAGAATCGGAAGAGTCGGAAGAATCGGAAGCATCGGAAGAATGAGAAGAATCGGAAGAACCGGAAGAATCGGAACAACCGGAAGAATCGGAAGAATCGGAAGAATCGGAAGAATCGGAAGAATCGGAAGAATCGGAAGAATCGGAACAATCGGAAGAATCGGAAGAATCGTAAGAATCGTAAGAATCGTAAGAATCGTCAAAATCGTAAGAAGAATCTGAAGAATCAGAAGAATTAGAACAATAGGAAGAATTGAAAGAATATTAAAAATCGGGAGAATCAGGAGAATCAGAACAATCGGAGGAATTACAAGAATCCGAAGAATCGTAAAAATCCTAAGAATCGTAAAAATCATAGGAATCGTAAGAAGAATCAGAAGAATAGTAGAGAATCGTAAGAATCATAGGAAACGTAAAAATGATAGGAATCGTAGGAATTACAGGAACCATAGAAATCATAAGAATCGTAAGAATCGTAAAAATTGGAAGAAGAATCGGAAGAATAAGAGAGAATCGTAAGAATCGTAGAGAATCGTAGAAATCACAGGAATCATAGAATTCATAGGAATCATACGAATCGGAAGAATCGAAAAAATCGGAAGAATTGTAAAAATCTGAAGAATCGGAAGAATAAAAGCGAATCATAAAAATCATAGGAAGCGTAAGAACGATAGGAATCGTAGAAATCACGGGAATAATAGAAAGCATAGGAATCACAAGAATCGTAAGAATCGTCAAAATCGGAAGAATAAAAGTGAATTGTAAGAACAGTAGAGAATCGTAGAAATCACAGGAATCATAAGAATCGTAAGAATCGGAAGAATCGTAAGAAGAATCGGAAAAACAGTAGAGAACAGTAAGAATAATAGGAAACGTAAAAATCGTAGGAATCCTGAAAATTACAGAAACCATAGAAAACAGGAATCATAAGAATCGTAAAAAGCTGAAGAAGAATCGTAAGAATAAAAGCGAATCGTGAGAATCATAGAAAGCGTAAGAATGATAGGAATTGTAGAAATCACAGGAATCATAAAGTTAATAGGAATCAAGAATCGGAAGAATAAAAAAGAATTGTAAGAATAGTAGAGAATCGTAGAAATCACAGGAATCATAGAATTAAAAGGAATTATAAGAATCGTAAGAATCGGAAGAATCATAAAAATCCTAAGAAGAATCGTAAGAAGTATAGGAAGCTTAAGAATAATAGGAATCGTAGAAATCACAGGAATCATAGGATTCATAGGAATCATAAGAATCGTAAAAATTGTAAAAATCGTAAGAAGAATTAGAAAAATAGTAGAGAATCGTAAGAATCATAGGAACCGTAAAAATGATCGGAAGAATAAAAGAGAATCGTAAGAATAGTAGAGAATCGTAGAAATCACAGGAATCATGGAATTCATAGGAATCATACGAATCGTAAGAATCGGAAGAATCAGAACTCAAGAGAATGCAACTCACCAGAATTAAAGAATTAAGAAATAATTAAGAATTAAGAGAATGAATAGAAATCATGAAAATCAAAAGAAGAGTCCAGAAACGCAAGGAAATTAGAATAATTTAGAAAAATCAGAAGAATCGGAAGAATCGTCGCCATCAGACATCGGAAGAAATCAAAATAATTATAAGAATAGCAAGAACCAGGAGAATTCGAAGAATGAGAAACGTCAGAAGAGCCGGAGTAATCAAAATCATCAATTAGAGAAAGATCAAGAGAACTGGCGGAAAACAGGATTGGAGAGAATCGATACATTGGGACGATAGGGAAAATAAAAACAATTTAGAGCAACTTTATCGTAGTAAGAGTAATAAAAGTGTATCGCTTGTTACGGTTTGAATGCCTCGTGCCCCCGTTTTTTTTCGTGGTATGCTCCACGTGACCAAGGGTAACATCCACACGGTCTCTCTCACTCTCTATTATTTTTTACATGGTCTCTATAACTACTATTTACACGGTGTCTCTCTCTCCGTTTAACCCTTATTTACGCTGGGTCCCTCTCCAGAGTAGAACTGCGGCGGCCGGCGGCGGAGGCCGGTTTGAGGTGGAGGGGACCGCCACCCCGTCCTGTCGGTTTCCTCCTCAGTTTCTGGCGGTGTGTCTCTACCTTCTTCTGTTCTTCTAAGCTTGATCGAGTCTTCTTCTTCTGCGTCCTTCTGGACGGGCGGGTGGACTCATGGTCAGCGGTAGTCCTTATATAGGCCACTTGTGCCGGAGTGACGTCGAACCGATGCGTGGTGCTGAGTGATACTGCGGGTTAAAATATCTATTGAATTTTATTAATCTATTATTTACATTACTTAATTAATACTGCGGGATTGTTAGGTTAGAATGTTTTTTTTTTTCTAACATTTTATTATTATTTTTATTTTAATTTGTTGTTTATTAATTAATAAATCCTTCATCGAACCTTTTAATAAACCCAAAATATCTCACACCAACCCCGAAGCCATCAAGCAATATATCTATTCCTGTTCCAGATTCCGCGGGAGATAATCAGCGTTGCGGAGATCGGAGCGGATGCTGCATACGTCTCTGTCCGAATCACGGCTCAAGGAAAAGCTTGTCCAGGTAACGAGAAACTCTAACTCACATTTTTTCGTGTTTGCTCGTTTCGAGGGATCAGTTTCCTCTCCGCCCAGATTTTCTCTCTTTCATCCTGTTGAAATCCGCAAAGAGGAGCGGCAATTTCCACACGTTTCCGCATTCCCCGTTCGATGTTTACATTCGAAGGTTGCCGATGCGGAAATTTGGGGGCACGGTCTAATTAAATGTGAAACAGGCGTTGTGTGGTTGCGACATCTCGTGTGGGGGGTATTCGGGGGATGTGAATGATAATAATACGGGGTAGGGGAAAAAAAGGTTAAACGTCTGATGATAGGTCATAAAATACAAAGCGATGGCGGCTACGTTTATGACCTGACTTAATTACCTCTTGAATACATTTTCCAATTTAACAATACTTAAAATTCCGATCCGGCGTGGCATTTAAGTAAAGCGACACTCTATTTACAAATTCGGGCAAATTGTCGTTAAGTAATCGATCTGGCCACCACTCCTTTATCTCAAACTTCACGAAACTGCCAATCACCCCAGCCTCCGAGAGACAAGGACTGATTCATAAAAAGCGGCACGACAGGTACAAATGACGCTTCTAATGGGAAATGAACTCGAAAAAGTTTCTCGTTCGACGCAATAGATATCAAAATCTGGCGTGGAGCGATATCAGATGATAACAGCTGCACAGTTTAAATTAAATTTGGAATCGATTATGTAATCTCCGACTAGATGCGCGGATGCTTTCGGGATGCATTTGTCCCGGTTTATATTGAAACATCGTTAGCTATAAATTAGAGGCGAAATGTGTTGACTTGTGGTACAAACTTCCATCGGACGGGATCCATAACGCCAGTGAAGTTTCGAGTGTAATTTGTGCCGTCTGGACTTCAATAATTCTTGACTAAGAAAAAAGCGGCACGTCTAGTTCCAGATAAGCCAGAATCCAGACTCATGAGGAAATCGAATGGATTTTTGTAAAAAGTTTAACTTAAAAATTCTCAGAATCTCAAAAATTGTGTTTCTGAAACCAAGAAAGTGAGAATCTAAGAAACTAGTTAATTGAGAAAAAATTCATGTGCGGTCGGGGGACGCCAGTTTGAAAAATACGATATTAAAAAAGAATACAGTTTTTAAGGATATTTTTAATTGCACATCAGAGAACTCATCACCCATCAATTTATGAATTATTTCACTACAAATTAACCAAGTGATTAACAAAACTAGTACTAGAACTAATTCTAAAATATACATTAACACTGTTTCGTATTTTTTCCACCAATGCACAAAAAAAAGTTTGTTAATAGACAAAAATATGATTTGCATATTAAAAATATACTGAAAAAAAAACTCTTCCCGACCTGGAATTGGAAGAATCGGAAGAATTGGAAAAATAGGAAGAATCGGAAAAATCGGAAGAACTAATCAAAAGAATCAATTAGAAGAATCAGAAGAATCGGAAGAATCGGAAGAATCAGAAGAATCGGAAGAATCAGAAGAATCGGAAGAATCAGGAGAATCGGAAGAATCGAAAGAATCAGAAGAATCGGAAGATTCAGAAGAATCGGAAGATTCAGGAAAATCGGAATAATCAGGAGAATCGGAAGAATGAGAAGAATCGGAAGAATCAGAAGAATCAGAAGAATCTGAATAATCAGGAAAATCGGAAGAATCAGGAGAATCGGAAGAATCAGAAGAATCGGAAGAATCAGGAGAATCGGAAGAATCGGAAGAATCAGAAGAATCGGAAGAATCAGTAGAATCGGAAGAATCAGAAGAATGGGATGAATCAGAAGAATCGGAAGAATCAGTAGAATCGGAATAATCAGAAGAATGGGAAGAATCAGAAGAATCGGAAGAATCAGAAGAATCGGAAGAATCAGAAGAATCGGAAGAATCAGAAGAATCGGAAGAATTAGAAGAATCGGAAGAATCAGCAGAATCGGAAGAATCAGAAAAATCGAAAGAATCAGGAAAATTGTAAGAATCAGAAGAATCGGAAGAATCAGAAGAATCGGAAGAATCAGAAGAATCGGAAAAATCAGAAGAATCGGAAGAATCGGAAGAATCAGAAGAATCGGAAGAATCAGGAGAATCGGAAGAATCAGGAAAATCGGAAGAATCAGGAGAATCGGAAGAATCAGAAAAATCGGAAGAATCAGGAGAATCGGAAGAATCTGAAGAATCTGAAGAATCGGAAGAATCAGAAGAATCGGAAGAATCAGAAGAATCGGAAGAATCAGGACAATCGGAAGAATCAGAAGAATCGGAAGAATCAGAAGAATCAGAAGAATCAGAAGAATCGGAAGAATCGGAAGAAAACTTGAGAAAACTTACTTGCGAACTGGAGGAATTTGAGAAACAGCAAAAACCGAAAACCAAGCGGACTTTATACATTGAGACATCTAAGATCCTAAGAACTTGAGAAAAACAACTTGAGCACTAGAAGAAACCGAGAAGTTGAAGTTGAGTTGTCTGACATCGTGGAAAAATTGAGATCTTAGGAATCTGAAAACTTGAGGAACTTGAGAGCGGGAGACCTTGAGAAAATAAACTTGGGCATTGAAAAAGAACCTGCGAATTGGAGTAACCTAACTAGAGAACTGTAGAAAGTGAGATTTTCTAAAACTAAGCGGGTTTTATACATTGAGACATCTAGGATCCTAAGAACTTGAGCACTGGAAGAAACCGAGAAGTTGAAGTTGAGTTGTCTGACATCGTGGAAAACCTGAGATCTTAGGAATCTGAAAACTTGAGGAACTTGAGAGCGGGAGACCTTGAGAAAATAAACTTGGGCATTGAAAAAGAACCTGCGAATTGGAGTAACCTAACTAGAGAACTGTAGGAAATGAGATTTTCGAAAACTAAGCGGACTCTACACATTGAGACATCTAAGATCTTAAGAACTTGAGAAACACAAATTGAGCACTGGAAGAAACCGAGAAGTTGAAGTTAAGTTGTCTGACATCGTGGAAAACCTGAGATCTTAGGAATCTGAAAACTTGAGGAACTTGAGAGCGGGAGAACTTGAGAAAATAAACTTGAGCATAAAAAAAGAACATGCGAATTGGAGTAACCTAAATAGAGAACTGTAGGAACTGAGATTTTCGATAACTTGAGAACTGGGGAAACTTGAGATTTTTAAAAACTCAAATATTTGATAATTTGAGAACTTGGGAAACATAATCCGAAGACTTGAGAAATCTGAGATGTTGGAAAACGTGGGATATTAGAAACCTGAAGAATTCAAAAATATTAGAACTTACACAAAAGTTTAAATCAACAAACAAATGTGAGCTTAGGGAATTTGGAATGTTGAGTAACCTAAAAACCTGACAACTTGAGAGACTAAACATGAGAAACGGAGGAACCCGAGATTATGAAAAACCTAAGATCTTAAGGCGCCTGAGATCCCGAGATATTTAAGATCTGTAAAATTTGAGAACTGGAGAAACTTGAGATTTTGAAAAACTTGAGATCTTGAGATTTCTAAAAACTCAAATATTTGACAACTTGAGAACTTGGGAAACATAATGCGATTACTTGAGAAGTCTGAGATCTTAGAAAACGTGGGATATTAGAAACCTGAAGAATTCAGAACTACGAGAACTTACGCAAAATTTTAGATCAACAAACAAATGTGAGTTTAGGGAAATTGGGATGTTGAGTAACCTAAGAACCTGACAACTTGAGAGACTAAACTTGAGAAACGGAGGAACCTGAGATTGCGAAAAACCTGAGATCTTAAGGCGCCTGAGATCCCGTGATATTTAAGGACTCGAAAATTTGAGAACTTGGGAAACTTGAGATTTTGAAAAACTTGAGATCTTAAAATTTTTAAAAACTCAAATATTTAACAATTTGAGAACTTGGGAAACATAATCCGAGGACTTGAGAAATCTGAGATCTTGGAAAATGTGGGATATTAGAAAACTGAAGAATTCAGAGATATGAGAACTTACACAAAATTTTAGATTAACAAACAAATTTGAGTTTAGGGAATTTGGGATGTTGAGTAACCTAAAAACCTGACAACTTGAGAGACTAAATATGAGAAACGGAGGAACTTGAGATTATGAAGAATCTAAGGTCTTAGGACGCCTGAGATCCCAAGAGATTTAAGAACTCGGAAATTTGAGAACTTGGGAAACTTGAGATTTTGAAAAACTTGAGATCTTAAGATTTTTAAAAACTCAAATATTTGACAATTTGAGAACTTGGGAAACATAATCCGAGGACTTGAGAGATCTGAGATCTTGGAAAACGTGGGATATTAGAAACCTGAAGAATTTAGAAATATGAGAACTTAGACAAAATTTAGATCAAAAAACAAATGTGAATTTAGGGAATTTGGGATGTTGAGTAACCTAAGAACCTGACAACTTGAGAGACTAAACTTGAGAATCGGAGGAACCTGAGATTGCGAAAAACCTGAGATCTTAAGGCGCCTGAGATCCCGTGATATTTAAGGACTGGAAAATTTGAGAACTTGGGAAACTTGAGATTTTGAAAAACTTGAGATCTTAAGATTTTTAAAAACTCAAATATTTAACAATTTGAGAACTTGGGAAACATAATCCGAGGACTTGAGAAATCTGAGATCTTGGAAAACGTGGGATATTAGAAAACTGAAGAATTCAGAGATATGAGAACTTACACAAAATTTTAGATCAACAAACAAATGTGAGTTTAGGGAAATTGAGAAGTTGAGTAACCTAAGAAATTGACAACTTGAGAGACTAAACATGAGAAAAGGAGGAACCTGAGATTGCGAAAAACCTGAGATCTTAAGGCGCCTGAGATCCCGTGATATTTAAGGACTGGAAAATTTGAGAACTTGGGAAACTTGAGATTTTGAAAAACTTGAGATCTTAAGATTTTTAAAAACTCAAATATTTAACAATTTGAGAACTTGGGAAACATAATCCGAGGACTTGAGAAATCTGAGATCTTGGAAAACGTGGGATATTAGAAACCTGAAAAATTCAGAAATATGAGAACTTACACAAAATTTTAGATCAACAAACAAATGTGAGTTTAGGGAAATTGGGATGTTGAGTAACCTAAGAACCTGACAACTTGAGAAACGGAGGAACCTGAGATTATGAAAAACCTACGATCTTAAGGCGCCTGAGATCCCGAGATATTTAAGAAGAACATAATCCGAGGACTTGAGAGATCTGAGATCTTGGAAAACGTGAGATATTAGAAAGCGGAAAACTTACACAATTTATTTAAGATCTTCAAACACCTGAGAGTTTATGGAACCTGGGACGTTGAGTAACCTAAGAACCTTGAGAGACTTAGCTTGAGAAGTGAAGGAACCTGAGATTGTGAAAAACCTGAGATCTTAAGGAGCCTGAGATCCCGAGATATTTAAGAACACGAAAATTTGAGAACTGGAGTAACCTGAGATTTTAAAAAAACTTGAGATCTTGAGATTTTTAAGAACTCAAAATTTGAGGCCTGGAGAATCTTGAGATTTCGAAATAAATACGAGATATTTAAGAACTGGAAAATTTGAGAACTGGAGAAACCTGAGCTTTTGAAAAACTTGAGATTTTGACATTGTTAAGAACTCAAAATTTGAGGACTGGAGAATCTTGAGATTTTAAAATAAATACGAGATATTTAAGAACTGGAAAAGTTGCAAACTGGAGAAACTTGAGATTTTGAAAAACTTGAGGTTTTGAGATTTTTAAGAACTCAAAATTTTAGGGTACTGGAAAATCTTGAGATTTCGAAATAAATACGAGATATTTAAGAACTGGAAAATTTGCGAATTGGACAAATTTGAGATTTTAAAAAACTTGAGATCGTGAGAATTTTAAGAACTCAAAATTTGAGGCCTGGAGAATCTTGAGATTTCGAAATAAATACGAGATATTTAAGAACTGGAAAATTTGAGTACTGGAGAAACCTGAGCTTTTGAAAAACTTGAGATTTTGACATTGTTAAGAACTCAAAATTTGAGGACTGGAGAATCTTGAGATTTTAAAATAAATACGAGATATTTAAGAACTGGAAAAGTTGCAAACTGGAGAAACTTGAGATTTTGAAAAACTTGAGGTTTTGAGATTTTTAAGAACTTAAAATTTGAGGACTGGAGAATCTTGAGATTTTGAAATAAATACGAGATATTTAAGAACTGGAAAATTTGCGAACTGGAGAAACTTGAGGTTTTGAAAAACCTGAGATCTTTGTGAATCTGATACCTTGGGGAATCTAAGGTCCCAAAAATTTGGGTAACCAAACTTGAGAACTGTTGGAACTAAGATTTCGGAAAATCTGAGAACTAAGCACCTCTGACCTTATGGAACTAACTTGAGAACCTGAGTAACCGAAAAACTTGAGAATATTAAAATTGAAGGAATCTAATAATCTAAAAACTGGAAAAATGGAAACACACATTTCAATTTTTTGTTGCTCTTTCAAAATTCTCCAAATTCAATTTGCTAACCTTCAGGTACTGGCGGTTTTTTGTAAAACACAATGCACAACATTGGTGGAAATTAGGCACACGACAAAAAACCGGCAAAAACAATTGACTCGCTGTAGGTCAAGTTAAAATAAATATCCATATGCGGCACGCGAATTTGAAATTGCGAAAAAACTTTGTTGCTCTTTTTCGAGTTCTGCTTCCGGTTAAAATTGATGCAGTTATTTCTGAGACATCCTGCATAATAATGCTTTCTGAAGCTAGTAATAAAAAGATGTATTTATTGAACCATTTCATATCACAGCTTCGCGTTTTCAGTAATCGAAAAATGGCCAAACAAACAGAACGGGCGCTTATAGATAGTACGATTTCACAAAACATCTTTGCATAAACCGGTAAAGCTAGCATCGGCGCTTAGAATGTATCATTGCGAAATGTGAAAACAGTTTACATCTCTTCTTTTATGTTTACTGCCAACTTTTATGTGAGTCGCATAATATTACATAGTTTCAGAGAGTAAACGTAGAGTGTGTCAAGCTGGCATCAGCACGGATCTTGTTTTTATGTTTACATTGTACGCAAACAGATTCCGTGGAGTAAATATTGAATGCTGCAAACAAATTAACTGTGTGACAAAATCCGAATATAATGAAAATTTACCACAACCGTGTGTTCACGTGATGTCATCATTCCAGAACGTTCTCTAAACGACGGTCGGCTCAGGCAAAGTTATCGTGACAATTTTTGGACGATTTGGTAATATTGTGATACAACCAATTGAATTGATTCTCCCCTTGTCAAATTATCCCATCCTCTATTAGGCAAACTGACTTATCCGTATTCCTCCTATCATGACACGTTACTAATTCAAAGATTAACACGTCGATCAATTTCCGTCTCGATAATAAACTAAACTAGGTTTTATCCGTTCTGCAAGTCTGAAAGTAAACAATTTCCTCTTAAGCAAACCCTGCATCAGCTCATACTGTTTTCTCGGCAAAGTTTTCGATAAAATCGCGGTTCTTTCCAAATCGGATCAGGAACGGTGGGAGAAATGGATCTGGTCGGCTAAACTGCGAAACGTCACATCAAATCGTAGGTGCATTACTCCGTCAATTATGAAGAATCGGAAGAATCGGAAGAATCGGAAGAATCGGAAGAATCGGAAGAATCGGAAGAATCGGAAGAAAACTTAAGAACCCTTACTTGCGAACTGGAGGAACTTGAGAAACAGCAAAAACCGAAAACCAACCGAAAACCAAGCGGACTTTATACATTGAGACATCTAAGATCCTAAGAACTTGAGAAACACAACTTGAGCACTGGAAGAAACCAAGAAGTTGAAGTTGAGTTATCTGACATCGTGGAAAACCTGAGATCTTAGGAATCTGAAAATTTGAGGAACTTGAGAGCGGGAGAACTTGAGAAAATAAACTTGAGCATTGAAAAAGAACCTGCGAATTGGAGTAACCTAACAAGAGGACTGTAGGAACTGAGATTTTCGAAAACTAAGCGGGATTTATACATTGAGACATCTAAGATCCTAAGAACTTGAGAATCACAACTTGAGCACTGGAAGAAACCGAGAAGTTGAAGTTGAGTTATCTGACATCGTGGAAAACCTGAGATCTTAGGAATCTAAAAACTTGAGGAACTTGAGAGCGGGAGAACTTGAGAAAATAAACTTGAGCATTGAAAAAGAACCTGCGAATTGGAGTAACCTAACAAGAGGACTGTAGGAACTGAGATTTTCGAAAACTAAGCGGGATTTATACATTGAGACATCTAAGATCCTAAGAACTTGAGAATCACAACTTGAGCACTGGAAGAAACCGAGAAGTTGAAGTTGAGTTATCTGACATCGTGGAAAACCTGAGATCTTAGGAATCTAAAAACTTGAGGAACTTGAGAGCGGGAGAACTTGAGAAAATAAACTTGAGCATTGAAAAAGAACCTGCGAATTGGAGTAACCTAACTAGAGAACTGTAGGAACTGAGATTTTCGAAAACTGAGCGGACTTTATGCATTCAGACATCTAAGATTCTAAGAACTTGAGAAACACAACTTGAGCACTGGAACAAACCGAGAAGTTGAAGATGAGTTATCTGACATCGTGGAAAACTTGAGCTCTTAGGAATCTGAAAACTTGAGGAACTTGAAAGCGGGAGAACTTGAGAAAATAAACCTGAGCATTGAAAAAAAACCTGCGAATTTGAGAACTAACTAGAGAACTGTAGGAACTGAGATTTTCAAAAACCTTATAACTAGAGGAACTTAAAAATCTGAGAAATTGAGAACTTGAGAAAGCTAAGTACTTGAAAACTTGAGAACTGAAGAACCTTGAGCAACATGTGAAAATAAGAAATCTAAAAAAGTGACAAACCTGGGAATTCTATTGAGTTTGGGACCTTGAGTAACCTAAAAACTTGAGAACTTCATGACTGAAGGACCTGAGATTTTAGAGAACCAGAGATCGTGAGAAATCCAAGAACCTGAAAACTTGGGAAATCCAACTTGAGAACCGAACGAATATGAAATTTTGGACAACCTGAAAACTAATCCAAAAAGGAACCCGAAAATTTGGATAATTTAAGGTTTTCAAAATTATAAGATCTTGAGATCTTAAATAACCTAAAAATCTGAGAACTTGAGAACTTTTGAATCTGAGATTTTGAAACACCTGAGATCTTAGGAAACCTGAAACATTGAAGAAATTAAGAGTCCGAAAAATCGAAGAACTAACAATAGAATTTTAAACGTTGATTAACCCAACAAACTGAGAAACTTTACTGAATTTGAGAGCTTGAGTAACCCAATAACGTGAGAACCTGAGAACTGAAGGGATCCGAGATTTTGGAGAAACAAAAATTGTGAGAAATCAAAGAACCTGAAAACTTGTGACACCCAACTTGAGAACCCGAGGAGTATGAGATTTTTGAAAACCTGAAAACTTAGCCAACTTTACACATTCTGGAACCTGAGATTTTGAAAAAAATTGAGAAATTGAGGAACACAATCTGAGAGCTTGAGAAACCTGTAAATCCACGTTGCCAGAAAACTCGATGAACCTCAGAATTGTGAAAATCCAAACAATTTTAGATCAACAAAGACATGTGAGTTTAGAGAATTTGGGACGTTAAGGAAACTAAGAACCTGACAACTTGAGACACTAAACTTGAACAAGAGATCTTAAGGAACCTCAGATCTTGACATATTTAAGAACTCGAAAATTTGAGGACTGCAGAAACTTGAGATTTTGAAATACCTGAGAACCAAGCTAACCTTAGGAGTTAGCGACCTAACAACTTGAGAACTTCGGAAACACAATCTAAGAGCTTGAGCAACATGAGAACTTGAGGATTCTGAGGTCTTGAGAAATGTGATATAATAGAAAGCTGAAACATTCAGAAATCTGAAAACTTACACAATTTAGGATCTTTAATCACCTGTGAAATTATGAAACCTGGGACGTTGATTAGCCTAAGAAACTTGGGAAGTGAAGGAACCTGAGATTGTGTGAAAAACCTGACATCTTAAGGAGCCTGAGATCCCGAGATATTTAAGAACCGGAAAATTTGAGAACTTGAGAAACTTGAAATTTTGAAAAACTTGAGATCGTGAAATTTTTAAGACCTCAAAAATTTGGCAATTTGAGAATTTGGGAAACATAAACTAAGGACTTGAGAAATCTGAGATCTTGGAAAACGTGAGATATTATAAAGCTGAAAAATCCAAAATCTGAAAACTTGCACAATTTAGGATCTTCAAACACCTGTGCGTTTATGAAACCTGGGAGGTTCAGTAACCTAAGAACCTGACAACCTGAGAGACTAAACTTGAGAAGTAAAGGAACCTGAGATTGTGAAAAACCTGAGATCTTAAGGAGCCTGAGATCCCGAGATATTTAAGAACTGGAGAAGCTTGATATCTTGAGATTTTTAAGAACTCAAAAATTTGACAATTTGAGAACTTGGGAAACATTATCCGAGGACTTGAGAAATCTGACATCTTGGAAAACGTGGGATATTAGAAACCTGAAGAATTCAGAAATATGAGAACTTACACAAAATTTTAGATAAACAAACAAATAATGTGAGTTTAGAGAATTTGGGATGTTGAGTAACCTAAGAACCTGACAACTTGAGAGACAAAACATGAGAAACGGAGGAACCTGAGATTATGAAAAACCTAAGATCTTAAGGCGCCTGAGATCCCGAAATATATAAGAACTGTAAAATTTGAGAACTGGAGATACTTGAGATTTTGAAAAACTTGAGATCTTGAAATTTTTATTAACTCAAAAATTTGACAATTTGAGAACTTGGGAAACCTAATCTGAGTACTTGAGAAACCGTGAGATATTAGAAAGCGGAAAACTTACACAATTTATTTAAGATCTTCAAACACCTGAGAGTTTATGGAACATGGGACGTTGAGTAACCTAAGAACCTAACCACTTGAGAGACTTAGCTTGGGAAGCAAAGGAACCTGAGATTGTGAAAAACCTGAGATCTTAAGGATCCGGAGATCCCGAGATATTTAAGAACACGAAAATTTGAGAACTTGAGAAACTTGAGATTTTGAAAAACTTTAGATCTTGAGATTTTTAAGACCTCAAAATTTTAGGACTGGAGAATCTTGAGATTTTGAAATAAATACGAGATATTTAAGAACTGGAAAATTTGCGATCTGTGGGAACTTGAGATTTTGAAAAACTTGAGATCTTGAGATTTTTAAGAATTCAAAATTTGAGGACTGGAGAATCTTGAGATTTTGAAATAAATACGAGATATTTAAGAACTGGAAAATTTGCGAACTGGAGAAACTCGAGATTTTTGAAAAACTTGAGATCTTGAGATTTTTAAGAACTCAAAATTTGAGGACTGGAGAATCTTGAGATTTTCAAATAAATACGAGATATTTAAGAACTGGAAAATTTGCGAATTGAAGGAACTTGAGATTTTGAAAAACTTGAGATGTTGAGATTTTTAAGAACTCAAAATTTTAGGACTGGAGAATCTTGATATTTTGAAATAAATACGAGATATTTAAGAAGTAGAAAATTTGCGAACTGGAGAAGCTTGAAATTTTGAAAAACTTGAGATCTTGAGATTTTTATGAACTCAAAAATTGAGTACTGGAGAATCTTGAGATTTTGAAATAAATACGACATATTTAAGAACTGAAAAATTTGCGAACTGGAGAAATTTGAGATTTAAAAAAAAATTGATTTTGAGATTTTTAAGAACTCAAAAATTTTACAATTTGAAAACTTGGGAAACATAATCTGAGGACTTGAGAAATCTGAGATCTTGGAAAACGTGAGATACTAGAAAGCTGAAGAATTCAGAAATATGAGAACTGACACAATTTTAGATCAAGTGAGTTTAGGGAATTTGGGACGTTGAATAAATTAAAAACCTGAAAACTTGAGAGACTAAACTTGAGAAATGGAGGAACCTGAAATCTTAAGGAACCTCAGATCTTGAGATATTTAAGAACTTGAAAATTTTAGAACTGAACAAACTTGAGATTTTGGAAAACCTGATATCTTAGTGAATCTGATACCTTGGGGAATCTAAGGTCTCAAAAATTTGGATAACCAAAAAAAAAACTTTTAGAAAATCTGAGAACTAAGCACCTTATGGAACTGGAGTAACCGAAAAACTTGAGGATATTAAAACTGAAGGAATCTAATAATCTAAAAAGTGAAAAAACACACATTTCAATTTTTTGTTGCGAATGTGGTCCAGGCGGCAAATTTAACATTTCGCAAGAAATTGCAGCTTCTCTCTTCTACAGATGCGTTGATTGTTAATGTATAGAAAAAACATCAAATGTCTAGCCAATACATAAACTACAGCAGCCTCGATGGTCAACTGTTTTTATTATCTACTAGTTCGAGAGAAAAATTTGAGAACTTGGGAATCATAATCCGAGGACTTGAGAAATCTGAGATCTTGGAAAACGTGGGATATTAGAAAACTGAAGAATTCAGAGATATGAGAACTTACACAAAATTTTAGATCAAAAAACAAATTTGAGTTTAGGGAATTTGGGATGTTGAGTAACCTAAAAACCTGACAACTTGAGACACTAAACTTGAGAAACGGAGGAACCTGAGATTATGAAAAACCTACGATCTTAAGGCACCTGAGATCCCGAGATATTTAAGAACTCGAAAATTTGAGAACTGGGGAAACTTGAGATTTTGAAAAACTTGAGACTTTTAAAAACTCAAATATTTGACAATTTGAGAACTTGGGAAACATAATCTGAGGACTTGAGAAATCTGAGATCTTGGAAAACGTGGGATATTAGAAACCTAAAGAATTCAGAGATATGAGAACTTACACAAAATTTTAGATCCACAAACAAATGTGAGTTTAGAGAATTTGGGATGTTGAGTAACCTAAAAACCTGACAACTTGAGAGACTAAATATGAGAAATGGAGGAACCTGAGATTATGAAGAATCTAAGATCTTAAAGCGCCTGAGATCCCGAAATATTTAAGAACTGTAAAATTTGAGAACTGGAGAAACTTGAGATTTTGAAAAACTTGTGATCTTGAGATTTGTAAAACTCAAATATTTGATAATTTGAGAACTTGGGAAACATAGTCCGAGGACTTGAGAAATGTGAGATTTTGGAAAGCGTAGGATATTAGAAACCTGAAGAATTCAAAAATATGAGAACTTACACAAAAGTTTAAATCAACAAACAAATGTGAGTTTAGGGAATTTGGGATGTTGAGTAATCTAAAAACCTGACAACTTGAGACACTAAACTTGAGAAACGGAGGAACCTGACATTATGAAAAACCTACGATCTTAAGGCGCCTGAGATCCCGAGATATTTAAGAACTCGAAAATTTGAGAACTGGGGAAACTTGAGATTTTGAAAAACTTGAGATTTTTATGATCTGAGTACTTGAGAAACCTTAGATCTTGGAAAACGTGAGATATTAGAAAGCGGAAAACTTACACAATTTATTTAAGATCTTCAAACACCTGAGAGTTTATGGAACATGGGACGTTGAGTAACCTAAGAACCTGACCACTTGAGAGACTTAGCTTGGGAAGCAAAGGAATCTGAGATTGTGAAAAACCTGAGATTTTAAGGATCCTGAGATCCCGAGATATTTAAGAACACGAAAATTTGAGAACTTGAGAAACTTGAGATCTTGAGATTTTTAAGACCTCAAAATTTTAGGATTGGAGAATCTCTTGAGATTTTGAAATAAATACGAGATATTTAAGAACTGGAAAATTTGAGAACTGGAAAAATTTGAAATTTTGAAAAACTTGAGATCTTGAAATTTTTAAGAACTCAAAATTTTAGGACTGAAGAATCTTGAGATTTTGAAATAAATACGAGATATTTAAAAACAGGAAAATTTGCGAACTGTGGGAACTTGAGATTTTGAAAAACTTGAGATCTTGAGATTTTTAAGAACTCAAAATTTGAGGACTGGAGAATCTTGAGATTTTGAAATAAATACGAGATATTTAAGAACTGGAAAATTTGCGAACTGGAGAAACTCGAGGTTTTTGAAAAACTTGAGATCTTGAGATTTTTAAGAACTCAAAATTTGAGGACTGGAGAATCTTAAGATTTTGAAATAAATACGAGATATTTAAGAACTGGAAAATTTGCGAATTGAAGGAACTTGAGATTTTGAAAAACTTGAGATGTTGAGATTTTTAAGAACTCAAAATTTTAGGACTGGAGAATCTTGATATTTTGAAATAAATACGAGATATTTAAGAAGTAGAAAATTTGCGAACTGGAGAAGCTTGACATTTTGAAAAACTTGAGATCTTGAGATTTTTATGAACTCAAAAATTGAGGACTGGAGAATCTTGAGATTTTGAAATAAATACGACATATTTAAGAACTGAAAAATTTGCGAACAAAAATTTTACAATTTGAAAACTTGGGAAACATAATCTGAGGACTTGAGAAATCTGAGATCTTGGAAAACGTGAGATACTAGAATGCTGAAGAATTCAGAAATATGAGAACTGACACAATTTTAGATCAAGTGAGTTTAGGGATTTTGGGACGTTGAATAAATTAAAAACCTGAAAACTTGAGAGACTAAACTTGAGAAATGGAGGAACCTGAAATCTTAAGGAACCTCAGATCTTGAGATATTTAAGAACTTGAAAATTTTAGAACTGAACAAACTTGAGATTTTGGAAAACCTGATATCTTAGTGAATCTGATACCTTGGGGAATCTAAGGTCTCAAAAATTTGGGTAACCAAAAAAAAAACTTTTAGAAAATCTGAGAACTAAGCACCTTATGGAACTGGAGTAACCGAAAAACTTGAGGATATTAAAACTGAAGGAATCTAATAATCTAAAAAGTGGAAAAACACACATTTCAATTTTTTGTTGCGAATGTGGTCCAGGCGGCAAATTTAACATTTCGCAAGAAATTGCAGCTTCCCTCTTCTACAGATGCGTTGATTGTTAATGTACAGAAAAAACATCAAATGTCTAGCCAATACATAAACTACAGCAGCCTCGATGGTCAATTGTTTTTATTATCTACTAGTACGAGAGAAAAATCCATTATTATGTAAGGTGCAGAACATCAATTTCTCAAACATTAGACGCGATATACCGGATGTCGCAGAAATAACTACATTAATTTTAACCAGTGGAATTATTAACTTATCAGTGTCAACAATTTTTTTGTTATCGAGTAAAAATTTGTTATCGAGGAAATTTTGACGTTAATTTCGGTAGACGCCACTGAACCCCTGAACGACAAAAAAACTAACGCCAAATTAATCTACACGACTGAAAACTGACCTACTAAACGTCTTTACTTCAACATCCTATGCTTTAGAAAATTGTGGGGCCTTATAAATAGCATGCGGATTTTCGTCTGCCCATACGTGCGTATTACTTAAGTTGAAGATATTTTCTCTGATGTTATGTATTATTAAATTTTCAGGCTGTAAGAATTCGACCTCCTGTACGTGATAGGAATACAATTGTTGCGCTTTCAAAATTCTCCAAATTCGATTTGCTAACCTTCGGCTACTGGCGGTTTTTTGCAAAACATAGACATCTTTTACTATCATAACTTAGTAGTAAGATACAATAAGACGCACGGTCGAGTTGCCCCTATAAACTGATTAATTGTTGTTTCTCAACAGGTAACTGCACCCGAGTGTACAAAAAATTGTAGGTAGGTGAAGTTAAAATAAGTATCCATATGCGGCACGCGAATTTGAAATTTCTAAAAAAATTTGTTGCTCATGGCGAGTTCTGCTTCTAGCTAAAATTGATGCAGTTATTTCTGAGACATCCTGTATAATGATGCTTTCTGAAGCTAGTAATAAAAAGATGTATTTATTGAACCATTTCATATCACAGCTTCGCGTTTTCAGTAATCGCAAAATAGTCAAACAAACAGAACGGGCGCTTATAAATAGTACGATTTCACAAAACATCTTTGCATAAACCGGTAAAGCTAGCATCGGCGCTTAGAATGTATCATTGCGAAATGTGAAAACAGTTTACATCTCTTCTTTTATGTTTACTGCCAACTTTTATGTGAGTCGCATAATATTACATAGTTTCAGAGAGTAAACGTAGAGTGTGTCAAGCTGGCATCAGCACGGATCTTGTTTTTATGTTTACATTGTACGCAAACAGATTCCGTGGAGTAAATATTGAATGCTGCAAACAAATTAACTGTGTGACAAAATCCGAATTTAATGAAAATTTACCACAACCGTGTGTTCACGTGATGTCATCATTCCAGAACGTTCTCTAAACGACGGTCGGCTCAGGCAAAGTTATCGTGACAATTTTTGGACAATTTGGTAATATTGTGATACAACCAATTGAATTGATTCTCCCCTTGTCAAATTATCCCATCCTCTATTAGGCAAACTGACTTATCCGTATTCCTCCTATCATGACACGTTACTAATTCAAAGATTAAGACGTCGATCAATTTCCGTCTCGATAATAAAATAAACTAGGTTTTATCCGTTCTGCAAGTCTGAAAGTAAACAATTTCCTCTTAAGCAAACCCTGCATCAGCTCATACTGTTTTCTCGGCAAAGTTGGCTTGCAATTTCGATAAAATCGCGGTTCTTTCCAAATCGGATCAGGAACGGTGGGAGAAATCGATCTGGTCGGCTAAACTGCGAAACGTCACATCAAATAGTAGGTGCATTACTCCGTCAATTATGCACCAGAACCTGCCAAACACATTATTTAGTTGTAACGACCGTCGCCGTTTCGAGATAAACGGCCGTCACGTGCACGTCAATCTTGCTTACTAACACGAGCTAGTGCGTTAATTTTGAATCCTGCGATTACGTGCTAATATGTAAAACGTGTGTTAATATATCCTCGACAAGGATGTAGTGCAATTATGTCGCGAATTTCGTGTGACGCCGTTAACACGAATAATTTACATCCGTTCGAGATGGTATTAATTTGCGAAAATACCTCGAGACATTGTGGCAGGAGAAATCCGACAACCCTTTCCACGATTAACATTTAAAACGGGGATTTTGAGGAATTTTTTGCACAGTCGGCAGATGCAAGAGTTGAGGAGTTGATATTAAACTTTCAGGATGCAATTTATATTTAAATGAGTCGCATAAGTACAGCAGCCGATGCTTTTAAATAAGTAAGATCAGATTTATTACGTTTCTGAAGCCGGTTTAATTGGCGGAGGAGTGGGTCGTTGCGTTTCATTTCGCAGATTTGAATTTTTGTCGGGGGGTAAAGGAGCCTTATACAGGCGAGAGGGATGCGCCGCTGATGTGGTCGAATCGGTTTCACGGGCGCGATGCCCTTCCGGGTACAAGAACGGCAGCGATAGGGTGTCGGGAAGTATTTTATTTCGGAGTACTTGTCACCACGGTGCGTTTTAACCACTCGGTGCCGGATGAAGAGTCAACGCTTAATGTGTAGCTTAAAAAACTTTTACTCCCGCCTCCCAAATGCCTCCGAAGTTAGGAGCTCTCGAAGGAATGTAACTCCACTGTTTTCCGCGATTCAACAAAGCTTCTTCAATGACTTTCAGTTATTACCTTCTAGAATCTCGGAGTCCAGAGTCTCATCAATGGCTTCGCCTCAGCACGGATCGTGTTTTTATAAATTCATAAATTCATTGCGTGACAAACTCCGCATTTCATAAAAAATTACAAAGACCACAACCGTTAGAGGTGTGGTTACAGTATCTATGAATATACAGGGAGATCGAAAACAACATTTAAGCTCAATCGTAAAGCAATTGGTCCTTCGAAATACATCGCAACAATACCTGTTATCTCGGAAATCGCATCAAGTCCTGGTCACCTACCTCTCCAAGTGTTCACATGATGTCATCAATTCAGAACGTTCTTTAAACGACGGTCGGCTCAGGCAACCTTACTATATAGACAAGTTATGGTGACAATTTTTTGGACAATTTGGTAATAGTGTGATACAACCAAAATCGTGCCGTATTCCCCCTATCACGACACTTTACTAATTCAAAGATTAAGACGTCGATCTTATATAATGCAGTCGCTTCACAAAATGCCAGCAATTTCCGTCTGGACAATAAGACGTCCTTGCCTACTGAACGACGGCGGTTGTGGGCGGTGGAGGGAGCTCTAGACGTCGGCATCGGGAGCGCGCTAGGTCACTGATCATCGCTATACAAGAAGGGTCCCGATACGGTGTCGGGAAGTATTTTATTTCGTTACAAGGAAACGATAGCAGGAAAGGGAAAGAAAAGCTCCACGTTGTGTTTTATTTTGACACCAGAACGCGGTGGAGGGAAATTTAAATGAAACCTATCTAAATCCAAAGACACTTGCAGTCAGTTAATTGAATTGGCAATTTGCAATTCGAATTTCCAATACCCTCACGCAGTGAATAAATCAACAGAATGACAGCACGTAAAACATGAAATGTTGCACACAGATTGTTTTGTGGTGGAGATAGCTTTTTATCTCCGGTTAGTGTTCTGTGGTTTGTTTAGTTTTTATTTTTGGTAAGTTGTTTTTACGATCGAACAAAAAAATCGATGTAATAAAAATAAGGACTTCAGTCCACACTTAAAATGTAGCTTGAAAGATTTTTTCTCCTGCCTCCCAAATGCCCCCGAAGTTAGGAGCTCTCGGAGGAATGTAACTCCACTCACATCGAATATCGACTAATTTGTGCATGAGTGGAGCGAGTAATTGGGCGGGGTACAATTCCAATCTCGGAAGAAATGTTTTCCATAGAGGAACGGTTCGACTATTAGAACATATCAGCTGACAGGTGGATTTGTGGTCTGAAACATGTCGTAGACAGATGTTTGTTCGCCGGCGTCTTCAAAACCGTGTAACTCCAAATTACATGAATTTTTGGGATTTGTAGTATATTCAATATCTGGAGTTTAGTTGCAAATTCGACCACCTGTCCGAGTGTTCACACGATGTCATCAATCCAGAACATTCTCTAAACGACGGTCGGCTCAGGTAACCTTACAGTATAGACAAGTTATGGTGACAATTTTTTTAACAATTTGGTAATATTGTAATACAACCAAAATCGTGTCGCCCTGAAGTAATTCTCCCCTTGTCAAATTATCCATCCCCGATTGGGCAAATTGACTTATCCGTATGCCTCCTATCATGATACTTTACTAATTCAAAGATTAAGAAGTCGATCTTATAATTATAGCGCCGTCGCTTCAAAAATGCCAGCAATTTCCGTTTTATCCGTTTTGCAAGTCTGAAAGTAAACAATTTCCTTCCACCTTCTCGGATCGGCTGCACGGGCGCAACGTCCTTGCCCACTGAACGCCGGCGGTTGTGGGCGATGGAGGGAGCTCTAGACGTCGGCATCGGGAGCGCGCTAGGTCACTGATCATCGCTATACAAGAAGGGCCCCGATACGGTGTCGGGAAGTATTTTATTTCGTTACAAGAAGACGACAGCATGAAAGGGAAAGAAAAGCCCCACGTTGAGTTTCTTTTTGACAACAGAACGCGGTGGAGGGAAATTTAAATGAAACCTATCTAAATCCAAAGACACTTGCAGTCAGTTAACTGAATTGACAATTTGCAATTTGAATTTCCAATACCCTCATGCAGTGAATAAATCAACAGAGTGACAGCACGCAATACATGAAATGTTGCACACAGATTGTTTTGTGGTGGAGATAGCTTTTATCTCCGGTTTAGTGTTCTGCGGTTTGTTTAGATTTAGTTTTGTTAAGTTGTTTTTACGATCGAATAAAAAAATCGATGTAATAAAAAATAAGAACTTGAGTCCACACTTAAGTGTAGTTTGAAAGATTTTTTCTCCTGCCTCCCAAATGCCCCCGAAGTTAGGAGTTTTCGGAGGAATGTAACTCCACTCACTTCGAATGGCGACTAATTTGTGCATGAGTGGAGGGAGTAATTGGGCGGGGCACAGTTCCAATCTCGGAAGAAATGTTTTCTTTAGAGGAGCGGTTCGACTATTAGAACATATCAGCTGACAGGTGGATTTGTGGTCTGAAACATGTCGTAGACAGATGTTTGTTCGCTGGCGTCTTCAAAACCGTGTAACTCCAAATTACATCAATTTTTGGGATTTGTAGTATATTCAATATTTGGAGTTTAGTTGCAAATTCGACCACCTGTCCGAGTGTTGACATGATGTCATCAATCCAGAACGTTCTCTAAACGACGGTCGGCTCAGGCAACCTTACAGTATTGACAAGTTATGCTGACAATTTTTTGGACAATTTGGTAATATTGTGATACAAACAAAATCGTGCCGCCCTGAATTAATTCTCCCCTTGTCAAATTATCCTACCCCAGATTAGGCAAATTTAGTGTTCTGTGGTTTGTTTGGTTTTTATTTTTGTTAAGTTGTTTTTACGATCGAACAAAAAAATCGATATAATAAAAAAATAAGGACTAGAGTCCACACTTAAAGTGTAGCTTGAAAGATTTTTTCTCCTGCCTCCCAAATGCCCCCGAAGTTAGAAGCTCTCGGAGGAATGTAACTCCACTCACATCGAATGGCGACTAATTTGTGCATGAGTGGAGCGAGTAATTTGGCGGGACACAATTAAAATCTCGGAAGAAATGTTTTCTATAGAGGAGCGGTTCGACTATTAGAACATATCAGCTGACAGGTGGATTTGTGGTCTGAAACATGTCGTAGACAGATGTTTGTTCGCTGGCGTCTTCAAAACCGTGTAACTCCAAATTACATGAATTTTTGGGATTTGTAGTATATTCAATATTTGGAGTTTAGTTGCATATTCAACTACCTGTCCGAGTGTTCACACGATGTCATCAATCCAGAACGTTCTCTAAACGACGGTCGGCTCAGGTAACCTTACAGTATAGACAAGTTATGGTGACAATTTTTTTAACAATTTGGTAATATTGTAATACAACCAAAATCGTGTCGCCCTGAAGTAATTCTCCCCTTGTCAAATTATCCAATCCCCGATTAGGCAAATTGACTTATCCGTATGCCTCCTATCATGATACTTTACTAATTCAAAGATCAAGAAGTCGATCTCATAATTATAGCGCCGTCGCTTCAAAAATGCCAGCAATTTCCGTTTTATCCGCTTTGCAAGTCTGAAAGTAAACAATTTCCTTCCACCTTCTCGGATCGGCTGCACGGGCGCAACGTCCTTGCCCACTGAACGCCGGCGGTTGTGGGCGATGGAGGGAGCTCTAGACGTCGGCATCGGGAGCGCGCTAGGTCACTGATCATCGCTATACAAGAAGGGCCCCGATACGGTGTCGGGAAGTATTTTATTTCGTTACAAGAAGACGACAGCATGAAAGGGAAAGAAAAGCCCCACGTTGAGTTTCTTTTTGACAACAGAACGCGGTGGAGGGAAATTTAAATGAAACCTATCTAAATCCAAAGACACTTTCAGTCAGTTAATTGAATTGACAATTTGCAATTTGAATTTCCAATACCCTCATGCAGTGAATAAATCAACAGAGTGACAGCACGTAATACATGAAATGTTGCACACAGATTGTTTTGTGGTGGAGATAACTTTTTATCTCCGGTTTAGTGTTCTGTGGTTTGTTTAGTTTTTATTTTTGTTAAGTTGTTTTTACGATCGAATAAAAAAATCGATGTAATAAAAAATAAGAACTTGAGTCCACACTTAAAGTGTAGCTCGAAAGATTTTTTCTCCTACCTCCCAAATGCCCCCGAAGTTAGGAGCTCTCGGAGGAATGTAACTCCACTCACATCGAATGGCGACTAATGAGTGGAGCGAGTAATTGGGCGGGGCACAATTCCAATCTCGGAAGAAATGTTTTATTTTGAGGAGCGATTCGAATATTAGAACATATCAGCTGACAGGTGGATTTGTGGTCTGAAACATATCGTAAACAGATGTTTGTACGCTGGCGTCTTCAAAACCGAGTAACTCAAAATTACATGAATTTTTGGGATTTGTTGTGGATTCAAGATCTGGAGTTTAGTTGCATATTCAATCCACTTGGTGTGTAAATTTGCTGGAATTTTCGATCAGATTATGAAATGACCACACTTCTCTACATTGTACCGCTTTTAATGATCGGGTTGCATCGAGCGCCAGTTTTTTACGTGGTATGCTCCACGGGACCGCGGGTAGCTACGAATAAGTCAGAAGTCAGCTGTCTAGTTTGGCGGGAGTGAAAAATACTGACGACGCGGTATGACATTTTTGAATTAACACCCTGTATACAACTATTTACAATATTTACAATGCCACTAATTACACAACACTCGGCACGCACCTTTTCCTCTTGGCCGTTGTAAGCCTCTCCGGTTGTGGTGGTGGTAGTCGGGGATATCAGGGAATGAGACGTAAAGGTCCGGGGTTCCGGGAGAGTGGGGTGTAAAACACGTCTGAATGTTACTAAAGCGCGGCCGAAAGACGGTGATTACAAAACCGAAAGTGACTACAGGAAGGGTACGCGTTTGGGAAGGAACCGGGACCAGGAGCGAGTCCGGAATGGCGGTATCCGGAGCGCGTTTTTTACTGGTTACAATGATGCCAGAGTCATTCCTTTACGACGCCAGGAAGCAATTTATATCGGCTTATGACTAAAGTATTTTTTTCCTTGATGTTAATGGTTCGAATTTGGGCGACTCGCGGGATGGACCGATCGTGCTAAGCATGACCAGAAGCATGAAAACTTCATGACTCATCCTGAACAGAAGAGAAGCCGCCGAAAAAAGAGAGACGTTGAAAAGGACCCGACAAGGCCGAAAAAAGGTAATTTCCCACTGGACGGAGGCGGTTCTGGGCGGCGGAGAGAACTCGGGACGTCGGCATCGGAAGCGCGTCTGGGTGCAAGAACGGTCCCAATACGGTGCCGGAAAATACTTTTTTCAGCGTATTTCTCACAACGGTGTCAGAAAACAGAAAATTCAGTAACTTCGTTACAAAATTTTAGAACTGCAAGAAATTTTTAGAAATATAAGTTTTCTTATTTATTAAATTTAACAACTGCAAACGTCGTAAAGACGCAGCAAACATTTCCTTCTCGAATAAATACGTACCACAATGTTTTCCTTAGTGTCCCAATTTATGGGTATTGAAATTTTTACAATCTTTCGTTGTTTTAACTTTGTGGAAGCATGTCATTTCTAATGAATTGCGCAATAAAAGACTAGTGTGGCAAATGGTCAACTATGGAAAAACCGGAAAAACAGGTCCATTACGGACTTCGATTTGTATTTTTATATTCCTAGCGACAAATAGGAGGAAGCGCATTTAGTTTGAGATAAATCTTGCTGTGTGCATTCGATACCGTGAAGTTGGCTGCCTGACAATGTAGGGAGCACATTGTTATTTATACAGTGTGTGGATCTGCAAACACAGACACTAAAATATACCAACGGCAAATTGTACGAAACGCGGTGATTAGAAAACCGGAAGTGACTACATGAAGGGTACGCGTTTGGGGAGGAACCGGGACCAGGAGCGAGTCCGGAATGGCGGTATCCGGAGCGCGTTTTTTACTGGCTACAATGATGCCAGAGTCATTCCTTTACGACGCCAGGAAGCAATTTATATCGGCTTATAACTAAAGTATTTTTTTCCTTGATGTTAATGGTTCGAATTTGGGCGACTCGCGGGATGGACCGATCGTGCTAAGCATGACCACAAGCATGAAAACTTCATGACTCATCCTGAACAGAAGAGAAGCCCCCGAAAAAAGAGAGACGTTGAAAAGGACCCGACAAGGCCGAAAAAAGGTAATTTCCCACTGGACGGAGGCGGTTCTGGGCGGCGGAGAGAACTCGGGACGTTGGCATCGGAAGCGCGTCTGGGTGCAAGAACGGTCCCAATACGGTGCCGGAAAATACTTTTTTCAGCGTATTTCTCACCACGGTGTCAGAAAACAGAAAATTCAGTAACTTCGTTACAAAATTTTAGAACTAAGAAATTTTTAGAAATATAAGTTTTCTTATTTATTAAATTTAACAACTGCAAACGTCGTAAAGACGCAGCAAACATTTCCTTCTCGAATAAATATGTACCACAATGTTTTCCTTAGTGTTCCAATTTATAGGTATTGACATTTTTACAATCTTTCGTTGTTTTAACTTTGTGGAAGCATGTCATTTCAAATGGATTGTGCAGTAAAGACCAGTCTGGAAAATGGTCAACTATGGAAAAACCAAAAAAACAGGTCCATTACGGACTTCGATTTGTACTTTTATATTCCTACCGACAAACAGGAGGAAGCGCAGTTAGTTTGAGATAAATCTTGCTGTGTGCATTCGATACCGTGAAGTTGGCTGTCTGACAATGTAGGGAGCAAATTCGTTATTTATACA
This sequence comes from Diaperis boleti, assembly GCA_963583935.1. Lineage (NCBI taxonomy): Eukaryota > Metazoa > Arthropoda > Insecta > Coleoptera > Tenebrionidae > Diaperis > Diaperis boleti. The sequence goes on from OY757242.1 coordinate 7,455,605, forward strand.
GTGTGTGGATCTGCAAACACAGACACTAAAATATACCAACGGCAAATTGTACGAAACGCGGTGATTAGAAAACCGGAAGTGACTACAGGAAGGGTACGCGTTTGGGGAGGAACCGGGACCAGGAGCGAGTCCGGAATGGCGGTATCCGGAGCGCGTTTTTTACTGGCTACAATGATGCCAGAGTCATTCCTTTACGACGCCAGGAAGCAATTTATATCGGCTTATAACTAAAGTATTTTTTTCCTTGATGTTAATGGTTCGAATTTGGGCGACTCGCGGGATGGACCGATCGTGCTAAGCATGACCACAAGCATGAAAACTTCATGACTCATCCTGAACAGAAGAGAAGCCCCCGAAAAAAGAGAGACGTTGAAAAGGACCCGACAAGGCCGAAAAAAGGTAATTTCCCACTGGACGGAGGCGGTTCTGGGCGGCGGAGAGAACTCGGGACGTCGGCATCGGAAGCGCGTCTGGGTGCAAGAACGGTCCCAATACGGTGCCGGAAAATACTTTTTTCAGCGTATTTCTCACAACGGTGTCAGAAAACAGAAAATTCAGTAACTTCGTTACAAAATTTTAGAACTGTAAGAAATTTTTAGAAATATAAGTTTTCTTATTTATTAAATTTAACAACTGCAAACGTCGTAAAGACGCAGCAAACATTTCCTTCTCGAATAAATACGTACCACAATGTTTTCCTTAGTGTTCCAATTTATGGGTATTGAAATTTTTACAATCTTTCGTTGTTTTAACTTTGTGGAAGCATGTCATTTCTAATGGATTGCGCAGTAAAGACCAGTCTGGCAAATGGTCAACTATGGAAAAACCGGAAAAACAGGTCCATTACGGACTTCGATTTGTACTTTTATATTCCTACCGACAAACAGGAGGAAGCGCATTTAGTTTGAAATAAATCTTGCAGTGTGCATTCGATACCGTGAAGTTGGCTGTCTGACAATGTAGGGAGCACATTCGTTATTTATACAGTGTGTGTATCTGTAACACTAAAATATACCAGCGGCAAATTGTACGATGTTATATCGTATTTCGTCTTCAATAAAAAGAGAAATTGTATTAGGTCGCTTTTGTGGAAATTACGTACGTTTTAAGCTTTGCACTCGCCCATCCCGTTATTGAAATCCGGACTAATTATCCCCGTCTTTGAAGCCGTCCGGTCTCGAGGAAAATTTGAATTGTAAACCGATCCTTCGACTGAGCCGATTATATTTCCGAACTGCTTTCGTTTGAAGTTCGATAAGGTTCAAAAGAAGAGAGAAAAACGTGTGTATAATCAGCGCTTACAACACACCGCCGGAACTTGTGCGTTCCGGATTCATTTTGAAGAGTAATTGGATCTGCTAATTGCGCGTATGAAAACTACTAAATCCGTAAAGAATGCTTTCAAAGCTCGCAGATATGCAACAAGTAGATTTCATTGTTTGAGCTGAAGCTGCACAAGCCGAGGGTTGAGCTCTCCGTACTCCGCAGAGGAGATGTAGGTCCTCACCAGACCTGGGTGGCACCTGGAGAAGGAAACGTGTGATTAGTTGTCAAGCTAAAATATAGTCCCACACGTCGTTAAAAATTTAACTGTAAACAAAGTTTAAATGATGCGTTTCACGTCGAGCTGCCCTCACATCCTCCCAAACCCGCCGAAACCCGACTTCGACAAATAACAAAGTTGTTACCGTCACTGAACTACTAAAGGGTGTTAGCTTGTAATAGTGACAAACGATTTTAATCAATTCCTGTCGAGTCGGTGTGTTTTTAACGTCGCAGATTGTCCTAGTGGAATTCCGGTTGTTGAATGTGGAAGGTATTATGAGTTGGCGAGGCGTGAATCGGAAAGTTTGGCGAGCTCTTCGAGGGGATGCGTTTTATATGATTAGTTTCTGACTTTTTCGTCGGCCATCTGGACGGTTTTTATGGGCTCGGGAGTTTCGTCGACGCTCTCTTAAGACGAGTGCTAATATTTCGGTTCAGAAATAAATGTGGAGTAGGCGTTTGTGACAGATAATAAGAATGAATCATTGTAATGGGACTTCCGGCAGCAGATTGGGTGTTAGCTGACAATATATAAAATTTCTTAATTTCACACTTTTCTACCCACTGTATTACAATAATTATATAGTTGTAAATATGGAGACAATAAAGTGCCACCAAAATTTATACAAACTATTTACAAGTATGTAACGAAGTTAATAAATTTTCCGAGAACACACACAGCCATCAGCGTTTACCATCACGGTCGACCTATCCTGCGAGCTACCCAATTCCAAACCATTAACATAGAGAAAAAATACTGAATCACAAAAACCCGCTGCGACCACCGTAATGATTCTGGCATCATTGCAACCAGTAAAGAAGAGCGCTTCGAATACCGTCATCCCGGACTCGTTGCGGTACGTACGGGAAAGAGGACGTAGCGATAAGACTCGCGCGCGTCGGCCTACGTCATTGTATCCCCTCTAGCATCTCTATAAAAAAACGTCCGCTCCGCCGCAAAAATGAGATATGAGTCGTGCTCTTTCCAGAGAAGTTCCCGACCAAGAAGAGATTCCGGCACTCTGTTTAAATCGGGACCATAACCATAACCACAATATCCCCGACTATCATCACCATCACCATCACCGGCCAACTGCGATCAAGAGGAATGGGGCATACCACGTAAAAAACTGGCACTTGAGGCAACCCGATCATAGAAAGCGTCACAAGTATTTACAAAATTGGTGACTCTTGTTTGCGGCGGAGTTGCTTCGAGCGCCAGTGTTTTTAAGTGGTTTCCACGGGACCGCGTGTAGCTAAACCGGAATACATACTCTCAGAAATCTTGACCTTGTCCTTGTCTTTCCGATGCCTTTTGGTCTGCCGGTCTTTCCTCTTGCCTTCCCTATAGCTTTCACCCTTGTTCTCCTTGTTCTGTTTCTTTGTCCTTATTTTGTCTCCCTTTTTACCTCTTCTTATGTACCTCTCTTTCTTGCTTTGTGAGGTTAGTAGTGTAGCAGATACGAGAGATATTTCTGTTTCGCGGACAAAAGCCGAAGTAAGTCATGATCTGCAATGTAACAAAATAACTAGTTGATCCACAGTAGGATCCATAAATATCATCTCAGTTTCTTGCTTCCTCATTTTTTCCTTTTCTTCAAAATGTTCCATTTCTACTAGTACTTGATCTGTATTTATACTGTAGCAGTGCTTTTTGACTTTTCCTACGGTTTTTCTAAAGAGATCCTCTATTCCCTTTCGGTTTTCCTTTTTTTGCGTCTTCTTCCCAACCAAGCGGTGGCTGTTCCGGGCACCGTAGAAAGTCCAAGAGTGCGGCATCGGAAACGCCTTTCGATATGTTAACGCTGCGATCCAGAGCGAGTTGCCCGCTCGCTAACAACGTAGCCCGATAATATCATCCCGATCCGACACCGGAAAGTATTTTATTTTGGGATGTTATCTGTGTAAAGCGGCCATAGGGGTGTCCCGCCGGCTGTATTCGAATACCGGGAAATTCTGTAACTTCGTTACAAATTCTTCTTTCCGTATGCCTGTTAATTTCTTATGTAACTCACTTTCTTGCTTTGTGAGGTTAATAGTGTAGCAGATACGGGAGACATTTCTGTTTCGCGGACAAAACCCGAAGTTAGTCATGATATGCAAAGTGACAAGATAACTAGTTGATCTACAGTAGGATTTATAAATATTATTACTGTTTCTTGCTTCATCACTTTTTACTTTCTTTACTTTTTATTTATACTGTAACAGTCCTTGGTTTTGACTTTCCTTACAGTTTTTCTCAAGAGACCCTCTATCCCCCTTCGGGTTTCCTTTTTTGCGTCTTCTTTCCAACTAAGTGACGACAGTTCCGGGCAGCTTATAAAGTCCGGGAGTGTGGCATCGGGAGCGCCTTTCGAGATGTTAACGGTACGATGCAGAGCGAGTGGTGAGGCGGCAAGTGGTGGTGAATGGAAGCGCTATTTTTATTGTTATCAGGGTGAAAGAGTCATCCCGATCCGACACGGGGAAGTATTTTACTTCGGGATGTTAACTCTGCGATGCGGCCTGGGCCACGCAACAAAATCCCGGTGGAGAACGCGGCGGAAAGTGAAGCGATGGCAGCGGTGTCCCGCCAGCTATTTTCGAATCCCGGGAAATTCGGTAACTTCGTTGCAACTATACAAATTCAGTACATTCGGATTTTAACGCTTCAAAATTCAAAAGTAGAGAAGTATAAAATTTTCAAATTTAGAAATTTACCGCAGTTCCCGGCACCGTAGGAAGTCCGGGAGGGCGGCATCGGAACCTCAAAATTTGAGACACTGAGAGCCAGGAACTGAGAAATGGAAAACTCGACAAATTTAGAGATCAGAAAACTGAGAAAATGTTAAAGTAAAAACTCTGAGAGCCTGTAACATAAATCTGAGTTGTTGAGAAAATGGAATCTTAACGAGGATGCGGGTATTATCTCAAATGAAAATTACTCACCACTCTCAATGGCAAGAAAAGTTACAATATAAAATACATCCCCCAGTTATATTATCACATTTTCCTTTTCTTCCCAATCTTCCATTTCTATTAGTACTTGATCTGTTTTTATACTGTAACAGTCCTTGGTTTTGTCTTTTAATACAGTTTTTCTCAAAAGATCCTCTATCCCCTTTCCTTTTTCCTGTTTTGCTTCTTCTTCCTAACCAAGCGACGGCAGTTCCGGGCACCGTAGAAAGTCCGGGAGGGCGGCATCGGAACCTCAAAATTTGAGACACTGAGAGCCAGGAACTGAGAAATGGAAAAATCGAGAAATTTAGAGACCAGAAAACGAAGAAAATGTTAAAGTAAAAACTCTGAGAGCCTGTAACATAAATCTGAGTTGTTGAGAAAATGGAATCTTAACGAGGATGCGGGTATTATCTCAAATGAAAATTACTCACCACTCTCAATGGCGAGAAAAGTTACAATATAAAATACATCCCCCAGTTATATTATCACTTTTTCCTTTTCTTCCCAATCTTCCATTTCTATTAGTACTTGATCTGTTTTTATACTGTAACAGTCCTTGGTTTTGACTTGTAATGCAGTTTTTCTCAAGAGATCCTCTATCCTCTTTCCATTTTCCTGTTTTGCTTCTTCTTCCTAACAAGCGATGGCAGTTCCGGGCACCGTAGAAAGTCCGGGAGGGCGGCATCGGAACCTCAAAATTTGAGACACTGAGAGCCAGGAACTGAGAAATGGAAAAATCGAGAAATTTAGAGACCAGAAAACAAAGAAAATGTTAAAGTAAAAACTCTGAGAGCCTGTAACATAAATCTGAGTTGTTGAGAAAATGGAATCTTAACGAGGATGCGGGTATTATCTCAAATGAAAATTACTCACCACTCTCAATGGCGAGAAAAGTTACAATATAAAATACATCCCCCAGTTATATTATCACTTTTTCCTTTTCTTCCCAATCTTCCATTTCTATTAGTACTTGATCTGTTTTTATACTGTAACAGTCCTTGGTTTTGACTTGTAATGCAGTTTTTCTCAAGAGATCCTCTATCCTCTTTCCATTTTCCTGTTTTGCTTCTTCTTCCTAACAAGCGATGGCAGTTCCGGGCACCGTAGAAAGTCCGGGAGGGCGGCATCGGAACCTCAAAATTTGAGACACTGAGAGCCAGGAACTGAGAAATGGAAAAATCGACAAATTTAGAAATCAGAAAACTGAGAAAACTTTAAAGTAAAAACTTTGAGAGCCTGAAACATAAATCTGAGTTGTTGATAAAATGGAATCTGAACGAGGATGCGGGTATTAGCTCAAATGAATATTACTCACCACTCTCAACGTCGAGAAAAGTTACAATATAAAATACATCCCCAGTTATATTATCACTTTTTCCTTTTCTTCCCAATCTTCCATTTCTATTAGTACTTGATCTGTTTTTATACAGTAACAGTCTTGGTTTTGACTTTTAACAGTTTTTCTCAAAAGATCCTCTATCCTCCTTCCCTTTTCCTGTTTTGCTTCTTTTTCTTAACCAAGCGACTGCAGTTCCGGGCACCGTAGAAAGTCCGGGAGGGCGGCATCGGAACCTCAAAATTTGAGACACTGAGAGCCAGGAACCGAGAAATGAAAAAAATCGGCAAAATTAGAGATCATGAAACTGAGAAAATGTTAAAGTAAAAACTTTGAGAGCCTGAAACATAAATCTGAGTTGTTGAGAGAATGGAATCTTATCGAGGATGCGGGTATTATCTCAAATGAAAATTACTCACCACTCTCAACGGCGAGAAAAGTTACAAAATAAAATACATCCCCCAGTTATATTATCACATTTTCCTTTTCTTCCCAATCTTCCATTTCTATTAGTACTTGATCTATTTTTATACTGTCTCAGTCCTTGGTTTTGACTTTTAATACAGTTTTTTTCAAAAGATCCTCTATCCTCTTTTCCTTTTCCTGTTTTACTGCTTGTTCTTAACCAAGCGACGGCAGGTCCGGGCACCGTAGAAAGTCCGGGAGGGCGGCATCGGAACCTCAAAATTTGAGACACTGAGAGCCAGGAACTGAGAAATGGAAAAATCGACAAATTTAGAAATCAGAAAACTGAGAAAACTTTAAAGTAAAACCTCTGAGTCAGTAACATAAATCTGAGTTGCTGAAAAAACGGAATCTTAACGAGGAAGCGGGTATTATCTCAAATGAAAATTACTCACCACTCTCAACGGCGAGAAAAGTTACAATATAAAATACATCCCCCAGTTATATTATCACTTTTTCCTTTTTTTCCCAATCTTCCATTTCTATTAGTACTTGATCTGTTTTTATACTGTAACGGTCCTTGGTTTTGACTTTTAATACAGTTTTTATCAAAAGATCCTCTATCCTCTTTCCCTTTTCCTGTTTTGCTTCTTCTTCCTAACCAAGCGACCGCAGTTCCGGGCACCGTAGAAAGTCTGGGAGGGCGGCATCGTTACCTCAAAAATTAAGACACTGAGAGCCAGGAACTGAGAAATGGAAAAATCGACAAATTTAGAGATCAGAAAACTGAGAAAATGTTAAAGTAAAAACTTTGAGCGCCTGTAACATAAATCTGAGTTGTTGAGAAAATGGAATCTTAACGAGGATGCGGGTATTATCTCAAATGAAAATTACTCACCACTCTCAACGGCGAGAAAAGTTACAATATAAAATACATCCCCCAGTTATATTATCACTTTTTCCTTTTTTTCCCAATCTTCCATTTCTATTAGTACTTGATCTGTTTTTATACTGTAACGGTCCTTGGTTTTGACTTTTAATACAGTTTTTATCAAAAGATCCTCTATCCTCTTTCCCTTTTCCTGTTTTGCTTCTTCTTCCTAACCAATCGAACGCAGTTCCGGGCACCGTAGAAAGTCTGGGAGGGAGGCATCAGGAGCGCCCTTCGGCATGTTAATGGTGCGATGTGGCGCGGGAGTGAAGCGATTGTAGCGGTGTCTTGCGGGCTATATTCGAGTCCTCATTTTTGTGTCAAACGCGAATTAGGCTTACACCGTCCGATAAGAAGTTACTTCAAAAACGTAAAAGTTGAAAATCCGAATTTATTGTCTAAAATTTGAAGAGACGATCGCACTTACTAAGCACACTACCTGTCAAGAAATTCTTTGTGTAAATGTAAGGAGGGGACAAAGATCATCCGCTCCTCGAAGGGCTCAAATTCATCCGACGCTGGAATATTGTCCCGGAAAAATTATCTCTCGACGAGAGTGCCGAATACCTCAATAATCGACGTTTTCCAGACTGCAATAACTACGAGTGCTCTTCTTCCGTCGTCCGCCTCGCCGCCTCTCTCGTTTCGTTAGGGTTCGTCGTCCGGGCTCGACGATATAAAACAGACGGCCGTTTTAATTTTCGACCCGTTATCCTTTTTTTCCCAATACGGCAGTATTATTTCCGCGGGGGTCGTAAAACGTTTCAGTGTTTCATATTGTTCGAAGGCAACAAAGTATGGGTTTATAACTGTCTACTTTGGTGTAATAAAACTTTCATAACTGTTCTCACTGGTTTAGTTAACTTGTAGTAGTTAAAACTTTACAATCACCTCGTCGTTTTTCGCAATGCTGCGAGCTGAACTGAACAATTGTGATGGTAGTTCGAGTGTTCTGCGAAGAAGCTGTTTAGTTTTAATTAGCTGCTTTTAATTGGCGGTTGTCAGACGTATCGTGTTAGTTCGAAACTACAAATTTTACACGAAACAAAAATACCCAATTAAGCGTTGGCGATAACCAGAAATTGATCGGTAGTAAAATACAGCGTTATGTTTCTATTAACCCTCTCAACTATGCCATGTATTGTTGGTTGCCGGCGTCCTTTGTTATTGTCGTATATTTCTCCACTCCGCAACCCCTTTCTATTATTTATATATCTATTGATATTTATATTTATATGTATACATTGAAGTGAATAGTATATAGTACAAAATCTACACAATTACTTTGTTTCGTGCATCATCGCTCCATTATCATGTTCGTTAAAATGTGCTATCGGGTATTAGTGTAACAAGCTCCAAAAGCACTAAACCTTTACGCCACTATTATAATAAAATGGCCGTAACTCTCGTTGTCCCGTCAGCATCTTTCTCATCCTCGTTGGCAATATTTAACACACTTTACGCCCGCACCGCAGACGTCGACGACATTAGAGCGGTAAAGCAAATTCGAAATTTGCTTAATGGAGTAGAGGTCACAAAGCGTTTTCAGCTTGAGCTGAGTCCAGGGATTTGTCTATTAATCTTCGCTATTAATCATTTGATGAGTTTGACCAGAATCAGATATTCGAATGGGAGCACAGACTAATTGGGAAACGGTTCTGTGTTTAATCCATTTCAAACGGTTTGGAAGCATTTATTGTCTTAAAACTGCTACTAACATGACGTCAATAAGAGGCTGGTGGGGGAATCGCACCTTCCAAAAATTAACCAGTTGGGAAAATAACCACATTTTTCGACTCAACAATTTCTGAATCCTCCTGTCTGCTGATCCTCACTTCCAGCTTCATGGAAATTTCTGTTAATTTCCTTTTCTGCTTCGACTTATCATATTTGATGTGAAACATCTATGTGTGCGCCAATTCGATTGTCGTTACGGAAAACGGCGTTATGCCGCCCCTCTCCGTCCGCAACTTCTTCTCCTGTGTGTGAGTTTGTATCTCACGTATCTAGGTAATCTCCGAAACTTCTACTTATCCGATTTCAAAAGTTCTTTCACCAATACTTAGAAAGGACCGACCCTCGGTGGGGAACATAGGCTGTATTTTATACCGTTAGAACAAAAGCGCTTTTCGTCAAGACCAGTCTTCGCAAAGTCGAGGAAAAAACGGTCGAGCGAATACGTTTCTTACGAACGCTGCCTTAACGATGAGAGACACACGAATGCTTTCTGTAAAAAAGTGGTAGAAATTTGACTTTTCCTATGTGAAAACGGATACATACTGCGTGAGGGAAGCCAAGTCTCCGCAATCTTCTAATATCATAGTTTTCAAAAGAACATTGTTTGAAGATCTCAAGTTTTACAAATTCTTGACCAAATATTCAAGGTCATTAGGTTCTCAGGTTCTCTAAGATCTCAGGTTTTCCGAGGTTTCAGGTTCTTCGAAATCTCAGGTTCCCTAAGATCTCAAGTTTTACAAAGACTGAAGTCTTTCAGGGCCTAAGATTTGCTGAGTTTTCAGATTTTTCAAGATATCAGGTTCAGTTAGTTCTCAAGTCTGGTTTCTCAATTTTCTGCTTTTTAAAATACCAGATTTTCCCAAATTTTAATTTTATTTGGATTGATACAATTAAGTAATAAAGTAATTGTAAAAAATTGGGAAATTGCGAAATTAAGAAATTGAGGGATTAATGAATTGTCAAATTGAGAAGTTGGGAAATTGAGAGATCTAGAAACTCAATTCAAATTACCCAAATTGTCTAATTGAGAAATTAGAAATTTTGGGAATGTGGAAATATAAAATTTGAGAAGAGATTGAGAAATTTTCAAAATTTGAGATTGAGAGATTGATAGATTGAGAAATTGTGAGATTCAGCATTTGAGCAGTTCAGAAATTAAGATTAACAAATCATTAAATTTAGAATCAAAAAATGTAGAAATTAAAAAATAAAATTCTGACTTGGCAAATTAAAAATTTGGAGAGTTTGCGATGTTCAGAAATTGTGAGATTGATACAATTAAGTAATCAAGCAATTGGAAAATTGCAATTTTGAGAGATTGAGAAATTGAGAAATTGTGAGCTTAAGAAATGTACAATTGAACAATTGGGAGATTGAGAGATTGAGAGATTGAGAGATTGAGAGATTGAGAGATTGAGAGATTGAGAGATTGAGAGATTGAGAGATTGAGAGATTGAGAGATTGAGAGATTGAGAGATTGAGAGATTGAGAGATGAGAAATTGAGAAATTGAGAGATTGATTTATTGAGAAATTTTAAGATTGAGCATTTGAGCAGTTCAGAAATTAAGAGATTAAAAAATCGGGAAATTTAGAATCGAGAAATCTAGAAAAAAAAAATTAAAATCTGAATTGACAGATTAAGTTCTGAAAATAAAAATTCAGATTGCGATGTTTAGAAAATGTGAGATTGATACAATTAAGTAATTAAGCAATTGAGAAATTGATAAATTGTGCGCTAGAGAAATTTACAATTGAACAGTTGAGAGATTGAGGAATTCAGAGATTGAGAGATTGAGCGATTGAGAGATTGAGATATTGAGATATTGAGAGATTGGGAGATTGAGAGATTGAGAGATTGAGAGATTGAGAGATTGAGAGATTGAGAGATTGAGAGATTGAGAGATTGAGAGATTGAGAGATTGAGTGATTGAGAGATTGAGAGATTGAGAGATTGAGAGATTGAGAGATTGAGAGATTGAGAGATTGAGAGATTGAGATATTGAGAGATTGGGAGATTGAGAGATTGAGAGATTGAGAGATTGAGAGATTGAGAGATTGAGAGATTGAGAGATTGAGAGATTGAGAGATTGAGAGATTGAGTGATTGAGAGATTGAGAGATTGAGAGATTGAGAGATTGAGAGATTGAGAGATTGAGAGATTGAGAGATTGAGAGATTGAGAGATTGAGAGATTGAGAGATTGAGAGATTGAGAGATTGAGAGATTGAGAGATTGAGAGATTGAGAGATTGAGAGATTGAGAGATTGAGAGATTGAGAGATTGAGAGATTGAGAGATTGAGAGATTGAGAGATTGAGAGATTGAGAGATTGAGAGATTGAGAGATTGAGAGATTGAGAGATTGAGAGATTGAGAGATTGAGAGATTGAGAGATTGAGAGATTGAGAGATTGAGAGATTGAGAGATTGAGAGATTGAGAGATTGAGAGATTGAGAGATTGAGAGATTGAGAGATTGAGAGATTGAGAGATTGAGAGATTGAGAGATTGAGAGATTGAGAGATTGAGAGATTGAGAGATTGAGAGATTGAGAGATTGAGAGATTGAGAGATTGAGAGATTGAGAGATTGAGAGATTGAGAGATTGAGAGATTGAGAGATTGAGAGATTGAGAGATTGAGAGATTGAGAGATTGAGAGATTGAGAGATTGAGAGATTGAGAGATTGAGAGATTGAGAGATTGAGAGATTGAGAGATTGAGAGATTGAGAGATTGAGAGATTGAGAGGTTGGGAGATTGAGAAGGGGAGAAGCTGAGAAATCTAAATTTTCGGAAATTCTGAAATTGAATATGGAAATTGGCAAATTTGAAAAGCTGAGAAACTGAGACATTCATAAATTGTGAGATTGAAAACTTAATGATCGTATAATTGAGAGATTGAGGAATTAAGATAGTGCGCAATTGAGAGCTTTAGAAATTAAAAAATTGAGAAATTGATAAATTGGGAAATTGAGACTGAGAAATTGTGAGATTGGAGAAATGAACGATCGTATAATTGAGAGTTTGAGAAATAAAAAAATCGAGAAATTGATAAATTGGGAAATTGAGAGATCTATAAACTTGTAATCTCAAATTTCCAAAATTGTCCAATTGAGAAATTTAGAGAATTAGGAAATAGAATATTTTTTTATAATAGATTGAGAGATTAAGAGATTGGGAGGTTGGGAGATTGTGAGATTGAGAGATTGAGAGATTGAGAGATTGTGAGATTGAGAGATTGAGAGATTGAGAGATTGGGAGATTGAGAGATTGAGAGATTGAGAGATTGAGAGATTGAGAGATTGAGAGATCGATTTATTGAGAAATTTTAAGATTGAGCATTTGAGCAGTTCAGAAATTAAGAGATTAAAAAATCGGGAAATTTAGAATCGAGAAATCTAGAAAAAAATAAAATAAAATCTGAATTGACAGATTAAGTTCTGCAAATAAAAATTCAGATTGCGATGTTTAGAAAATGTGAGATTGATACAATTAAGTAATTAAGCAATTGAGAAATTGATAAATTGTGCGCTAGAGAAATTTACAATTGAACAGTTGAGAGATTGAGGAATTCAGAGATTGAGAGATTGAGCGATTGAGAGATTGAGATATTGAGATATTGAGAGATTGGGAGATTGAGAGATTGAGAGATTGAGAGATTGAGAGATTGAGAGATTGAGAGATTGAGAGATTGAGAGATTGAGAGATTGAGAGATTGAGTGATTGAGAGATTGAGAGATTGAGAGATTGAGAGATTGAGAGATTGAGAGATTGAGAGATTGAGAGATTGAGAGATTGAGAGATTGAGAGATTGAGAGATTGAGAGATTGAGAGATTGAGAGATTGAGAGATTGAGAGATTGAGAGATTGAGAGATTGAGAGATTGAGAGATTGAGAGATTGAGAGATTGAGAGATTGAGAGATTGAGAGATTGAGAGATTGAGAGATTGAGAGATTGAGAGATTGAGAGATTGAGAGATTGAGAGATTGAGAGATTGAGAGATTGAGAGATTGAGAGATTGAGAGATTGAGAGATTGAGAGATTGAGAGATTGAGAGGTTGAGAGGTTGCGAGATTGGGAGATTGAGAAGGGGAGAAGCTGAGAAATCTAAATTTTCGGAAATTCTGAAATTGAATATGGAAATTGGCAAATTTGAAAAGTTGAGAAACTGAGACATTCATAAATTGTGAGATTGAAAACTTAATGATCGTATAATTGAGAGATTGAGGAATTAAGATAGTGCGCAATTGAGAGCTTTAGAAATTAAAAAATTGAGAAATTGATAAATTGGGAAATTGAGACTGAGAAATTGTGAGATTGGAGAAATGAACGATCGTATAATTGAGAGTTTGAGAAATAAAAAAAATCGAGAAATTGATAAATTGGGAAATTGAGAGATCTATAAACTTGTAATTTCAAATTTCCAAAATTGTCCAATTGAGAAATTTAGAGAATTAGGAAATAGAATATTTTTTTATAATAGATTGAGAGATTGAGAGATTGGGAGGTTGGGAGATTGTGAGATTGAGAGATTGAGAGATTGAGAGATTGGGAGATTGAGAGATTGAGAGATTGAGAGATTGAGAGATTGAGAGATTGAGAGATTGAGAGATTGAGAGATTGAGAGACTGAGAGACTGAGAGATTGAGAGATTGAGAGATTGAGAGATTGAGAGATTGAGAGATTGAGAGATTGAGAGATTGAGAGATTGAGAGATTGAGAGATTGAGAGATTGAGAGATTGAGAGATTGAGAGATTGAGAGATTGAGAGATTGAGAGATTGAGAGATTGAGAGATTGAGAGATTGAGAGATTGAGAGATTGAGAGATTGAGAGATTGAGAGATTGAGAGATTGAGAGATTGAGAGATTGAGAGATTGAGAGATTGAAAGATTGAGAGATTGAGAGATTGAGAGATTGAGAGGATGAGAGATTGAGAGATTGAGAGATTGAGAGATTGAGAGATTGAGAGATTGAGAGATTGAGAGGTTGAGAGGTTGCGAGATTGGGAGATTGAGAAGGGGAGAAGCTGAGAAATCTAAATTTTCGGAAATTCTGAAATTGAATATGGAAATTGGCAAATCTGAAAAGTTGAGAAACTGAGACATTCATAAATAGTGAGATTGAGAACTTAATGATCGTATAATTGAGAGATTGAGGAATTAAGAGACTGCGAAATTGAGAGTTTGAGAAATAAAAAAATCGAGAAATTGATAAATTGGGAAATTGAGAGATCTATAAACTTGTAATCTCAAATTTCCAAAATTGTCCAATTGAGAAATTTAGAGAATTAGGAAATAGAATATTTTTTTATAATAGATTGAGAGATTGAGAGATTGGGAGGTTGGGAGATTGTGAGATTGAGAGATTGAGAGATTGGGAGATTGAGAGATTGAGAGATTGAGAGATTGAGAGATTGAGAGATTGAGAGATTGAGAGATTGAGAGATTGAGAGATTGAGAGATTGAGAGATTGAGAGATTGAGAGATTGAGAGATTGAGAGATTGAGAGATTGAGAGATTGAGAGATTGAGAGATTGAGAGATTGAGAGATTTAGAGATTGAGAGATTGAGAGATTGAGAAATTGAGACATTGAGAGATTGAGACATTGAGTGATTGGGAGATTGGGAGATTGTGAGATTGAGAGATTGAGAAATTGAGAGATTGAAAGATTGCGAAATTGGGAGATTGAGAAGGGGAGAAGCTGAGAAGTCTAAAGTTTCGGAAATTCTGAAAATGGTGCAGGAATTGAAATTTGTAAATCTAGAAATAAGAAAATTGTAAAATTCTGAGTATGGAAATTGTCAAATTTGAAAAGTTGAGAAACTGAGACATTGAGAAATTGTGAGATTAAGAGATTAACGATCGTATAATTGAGAGATTGATGAATTAAGATACTGCGAAATTGAGAGCTTGAGAAATTAAAAAAATTGAGAAATTGTGACATTGAGAAATTGTGAGATTGGAGATATTAACAATCATATAATTGAGAGATTGAGGAATAAAGAGACTGCAAAATTGTGAGTTTGAGAAATTAAAAAATCGAGAAATTGATAAATTGGGAAATTGAGAGATCTATAAACTTGTAATCTCAAATTTCCAAAATTGTCCAATTGAGAAGTTTTGGGAATTAGAAAATAGAATTTTTTATAATAGATTGAAAGATTGAGACATTAAGAGATTGAGAGATTGGGAGATTGTGACATTGAGAGATTGAGAGATCGAGAAATTGAGAGATTGAGAGATTGAAAAATTGAGATATTGGGAGATTGAAAAGGTGAGAAGCTGAGAAATCTAAATTTTCGGAAATTCTGAAATTGGTGCAGGAATTGAAAATTGTAAATCTAGAAATAAGAGAATTGTAAAATTCTGAATATGGAAATTGGCAAATTTGAAAAGTTGAGAAACTAAGACATTGAGAAATTGTGAGATTGAGAAATTAACGATCGTATAATTGAGAGATTGCGGAATTCACAGACTGCGAAATTGAGAGTTTGAGAAATTAAAAAATTGAGAAATTGATAAATTTGGAAATTGAGAGATTGAGAGATTGGGAGATTGAGAGATTGAGAGATTGGGAGATTGGGAGATTGAGAAGCTGGGAAATCTAAATATTATATAATTCTGAAATTGGTGCATGAATTGAAAATTAAAAATATAGAAATAAGAAAAAATAAAATTAAATTTGGAATTTGGAAAATTTGAAAAGTTGAGAAATTGTGAGATTGAGAAATAAACGATCGAATAATTGAGAGATTGAGGAATTCAGAGACAGAGAAATTGAGAGTTTGAGAAATAAAAAAAATGTGAAATTGAGAGATCTATAAACTTGTCATCTCAAATTTCCAAAATTGTCCAATTGAGAAATTAGAAATTTTGGCAATGTGGAAATTTGAGAAAAGATTGAGTAATTTAGAAATTTGGAGATTGAGAGATTGATAGATTGAGAAATGTACAATCGAGAAATCTAGAAATAAAAAAAATCTGAATTGGCAAAATAAATTTGGAAATTAAAAATTAAGAGAGATTGCGAGGTTCAGAAAATGTGAGATTGATACAATTAAGTAATTAATCAATTGGAGAATTGCAATTTTGAGAGATTGAGAAATAAAGAAATTGTGAGCTTGAGAAATGTACAATTGAACAATTGAGAGATTGAAAGATTCAGAGATTCAGAGATTGAAAAGATTGAGAGATCGAGAGATTGAGAGATTGAGAGATTGAGAGATTCCAAATTCTGAATTTGGAAATTGGAAAATTTAAAAAGTTGAGAAATTGAGACATTGAGAAATTGTGAGATTGAGAAATGAACGATCGAACAATTAAAAAATTGTGAAATTAAGAAATTGAGAGATTGATAAATTGAGAAATTGTGAAATTGTGATATCTAGACATGGATTGAGAGCTGTATGTAAATTGGGGAGTTTAACATTAGTAAATTGAGAAATTGAGCCATTAAGAAATTGGAAGATAAATTTAACAATTATTTTGATTGAGATATTGAGGGTTTCAAGTCCTGAGAACTTGTGACATTGAGAAATTGATATTATGAGAGATTGAGAGTTTTTGATATTGAGAGATTGAAAAATTAATACAAAATATAAGTAATTAATCAATTGGAAAATAGCAATTTTGAGAGATTGAGAAATAGAGAAATTCTGAGCTTGAGAAATGTACAATTGAACAATTCAGAGACTGAAAGATTGAGAATTTGAGAGCTTCAGAGGTTGGGTATTTGAGTAGTTGAGAAGCTGAGAAATCCAAATATTAGAAAATTCTAAAATTGGTGCATGAATTGAAAATTAGAAATATAGAAATAAAAAAAATAAAACTAAATTTGGAATTTGGAAAATTTGAAAAGTTGAGAAATTGTGAGATTGAGAAATAAACGATCGAACAATTGAGAGATTGAGGAATTTAGAGACAGAGAAATTGAGAGTTTGAGAAATAAAAAAATTGTGAAATTGAGAGATCTATAAACTTGTCATCTCAAATTTCCAAAATTGTCCAATTGAGAAATCAGAAATTTTGACAATGTGGAAATAGAAAATTTGAGAAAAGATTGAGTAATTTAGAAATTTGGAGATTGAGAAATGTACAATCGAGGAATCTAGAAATAAAAAAAAATCTGAATTGGCAAAATAAATTTGGAAATTAAAAATTAAGAGAAATTGCGAGGTTCAGAAAATGTGAGATTGATACAATTAAGTAATTAATCAATTGGAGAATTGCAATTTTGAGAGATTGAGAAATAAAGAAATTGTGAGCTTGAGAAATGTACAATTGAACAATTGAGAGATTGAAAGATTCAGAGATTCAGAGATTGAAAAGATTAAGAGATTGAGAGATCGAGAGATTGAGAGATTGAGAGATTGAGAGATTGAGAGATTCCAAATTCTGAATTTGGAAATTGGAAAATTTAAAAAGTTGAGAAATTGAGACATTGAGAAATTGTGAGATTGAGAAATGAACGATCGTACAATTAAAAAATTGTGAAATTAAGAAATTGAGAGATTGATAAATTGAGAAATTGTGAAATTGTGATATCTAGACATGGATTGAGAGCTGTATGTAAATTGGGGAGTTTAACATTAGTAAATTGAGAAATTGAGCCATTAAGAAATTGGAAGATAAATTTAACAATTATTTTGATTGAGATATTGAGGGTTTCAAGTCCTGAGAACTTGTGACATTGAGAAATTGATATTATGAGAGATTGAGAGTTTTTGATATTGAGAGATTGAGAAATTAATACAAAATATAAGTAATTAATCAATTGGAAAATTGCAATTTTGAGAGATTGAGAAATAGAGAAATTCTGAGCTTGAGAAATGTACAATTGAACAATTCAGAGATTGAAAGATTGAGAGTTTAAGAGCTTCAGAGGTTGGGTATTTGAGTAGTTGAGAAGCTGACAAATCCAAATATTAGAAAATTCTAAAATTGGTGCATGAATTGAAAATTAGAAATATAGAAATAAAAAAAATAAAACTAAATTTGGAATTTGGAAAATTTGAAAAGTTGAGAAATTGTGAGATTGAGAAATAAACGATCGAACAATTGAGAGATTGAGGAATTCAGAGACAGAGAAATTGAGAGTTTGAGAAATAAAAAAATTGTGAAATTGAGAGATCTATAAACTTGTCATCTCAAATTTCCAAAATTGTCCAATTGAGAAATTAGAAATTTTGGCAATGTGGAAATTTGAGAAAAGATTGAGTAATTTAGAAATTTGGAGATTGAGAAATGTACAATCGAGGAATCTAGAAATAAAAAAAAAATCTGAATTGGCAAAATAAATTTGGAAATTAAAAATTAAGAGAGATTGCGAGGTTCAGAAAATGTGAGATTGATACAATTAAGTAATTAATCAATTGGAGAATTGCAATTTTGAGAGATTGAGAAATAAAGAAATTGTGAGCTTGAGAAATGTACAATTGAACAATTGAGAGATTGAAAGATTCAGAGATTGAAAAGATTAAGAGATTGAGAGATCGAGAGATTGAGAGATTGAGTGAAATTGTGATATTTAGACATGGATAAGTGAAGGGATTGAGAGCTGTATGTAAATTGGGGAGTTTAACATTAGTAAATTGAGAAATTGAGCCATTAAGAAATTGGAAGATAAATTCAACAATTATTTTGATTGAGATATTGAGGGATTCAAGTACTGAGAACTTGTGAGATTGAGAAATTGATATTATGAGAGATTGAGAGTTTTTGAGATTGAGAGATTGAGGGATTGAGAGATTGAGAGATTTAGAGATTGAGAGATTGAGAGATTGAGAGATTGAGAGATTGAGAGATTGAGAGATTGAGAGATTGGGAGATTGGGAGATTGAGAAGGTGAGAAGCTGGGAAATCTAAATATTATAAAATTCTGAAATTGGTATAGACATTAAAAATTAGAAATCTAGAAATAAAAAAAACTGTATAATTCTGAATTTGGAAATTTAAAAATTTAAAAAGTTGAGAAATTAAGACATTGAGAAATTGTGAGAATGAGAAATGAACTATCAAACAATTAAAAAATTGTGAAATCAAAAAAAATTAGAGATTGATAAATTGAGAAATTGTGATATGTAGACATGGATAAGTGAAGAGATTGAGAGCTGTATGTAAATTGGGGAGTTTAACATTAGTAAATTGAGAAATTGAGCCATTAAGAAATTGGAAGATAAATTTAACAATTATTTTGATTGAGATATTGAGGGATTCAAGTAATGAGAACTTGTGAGATTGAGAAATTGATATTATGAGAGATTGAGAGTTTTTGAGATTGAGAGATTGAGAAATTAATACAAAATATAATTAACGTTGTTTTTCAGCATAGGATTCTGATAACAAGGCTCAAAAAATATATAAATAATGAATTACAATAATTGGAGTTTGCTGTCAATTTGGATTTTGTTACAGAAGAAACATCCGTAGGAAAAATTGTAAACGGTTTAATAACTAAAAACAAGCTTTACATAACGGGTCATATACTACAATTTTTCTAGGAACGTCTATCTCTAAAGTTTCACTTCTAAAGCGCATGGCAGCCGCTTTCCCAATTATTTTTTTTTCGCAAGTTAATTTTACGAAATGTAGACCACTACTCGGTTCTACTCGCCTCGATTCCACGTTTTTGAATTCCTCAGGTAGAAAATGTATCTCAATTACAATCGTCATCGTTATTATCAATATCGATGACCGCTAGTGCGTGGGAGGTCATAATTAACATTGATGGCACGTTTGAAACTCGAAGATAAATTACCAATTTCCTGGAACAGAAATACAGTCTCACCTAACGAATTACAGCACCGCGTGGGGAAATTAATTTGCGTAAGGATGATTTTAGAACTGAATTGACACTAATGCCACGTTAAGATAGATCCATTACTAAATATAGTACCGCCGACTCAATTATTTTAAGACGCGTTGGAGACTCTTCCGTAACGAATTTACTTTAAAAGCCACTGTAAAAATTACATTAGTGATTAAATCTAGTGTATGTTCGTACAGATGAGAGTAATTGAATTTGAAGCTCTGGTTCGTTTCTATGTAAGTTGATGTAATAGCGCGGAACATGGTTTCTACATTTTTGTGTAGCATCCGCATGATTTAAAACTTTTTAAATTAAAACCTCCATTAGCTATTCGCTGTTCGGACAGGTTTCATTAAGTTACTCCATTTGAGGAATAAAGGGCCTGTGAAAATTAGTTTTGCTACAAATATCAACGGGAGTGCGATATTGCTGATTCCCGCGGACCTCCGAAGTGCGGAGACCTTTGTGGTATAAAGTGGCAGTTAACTTGATCATTACGAAGCGTGGCATTTTCATTGACCTGAAAGTTCTTAAGTTTGAGCAAACTGCGCAATTCGTTATGTGACTTTACCAGAATTACTAAAAAGATCAAATCTGCGCTAACGTTACCGGCAAAGCGATTTTTTCGTCCCTTGCTTGTTTACGGAGGTGCGGTTGGAGTTGCCTATAATCCCCACATAGTCGCAGTTCGCCATCTTTTTAAGAAACGAGCTGGCGTTTGTCTTTGCCCTGAAGGAAGTTGGCATTGTTTTTGTACTGTAAATCCAATAAACCCCTCTTCATAAAGTGTCGTATTAAAGAGCAAGAAGCCAACTCACTAACAGACAAATCATCCCTTGTAAAATCAGTCCGACCGAAATGCCGACCCTTGTCAGAGCTGGTGAAGCATCTTGGCACCGGCTTCGTTATGACGAACACATTTTTGTGCTGAAATCGCGGGACGTTTGACCCTCATTCTACATCTGACAATTTTCGTTATTCGGAGGAACGAATTTGTGCGGACGAGAAAGAGACGGGCGTTGATAAAGGTCTATGTAACAGAATTCTTTTCCGAGTAATTACCATAACTTTAAAAATAATTAACCAAGTTTACTGTACCGTTCAAAGGAAAAATTGCAAACTGTAAACTTCAGCAAGATTCGCGTGCAAAAACTATAATTTCCGGCGTCCTGCTTCTGCGGCAGGCAGCAGCTTGATCAAATCCCGGGTGCGCCGCTGCAGAAAAATAGTTTTATGTAATTTAAAATATACGGCAAAGGCGCCAGTGTAAAGGAAAAAGCTGTGAACGTGTTCTCACTGAAAGTTCCGAGCCGGGAAATACACTTCCTTTATCACTACTTACATCGCGATTATTAATTTATCTACTGTTTGCAAGAGCCAAATGAAAAGCAACTTTGTTCGCGGTTGCGAAATTTCCGGCGTTGTTCGTGGAGATAAGACATAAGATATATACATATTGAGATAAGAAGAGAATGTCCCCGGGAAGTCTACTCTCCGGCTCGGCCTTTAAAACTTTAATATCAAATACGAGACGAGCCAACATACATTTATTAGGTCTTGCTCGATTGCTTTGTGGAAACAGCGTAGTATACAGAGTGCGAATAAGTGTAGATTACAGAACTGTCTCACAAATATGCATACTGAAAAAAAATTCAGCAGCCTGAACAGTTTCATTAACATCTCATTAAATATTCCCTCCAGAGATGTTTCATAAAAAGAGATGCCCCAATTTTCCCCTTTTCCCATCTCGAAACAATTTTGTTGATAAATTCGGCTAGAGCAATTTACATTAAAGCTCAACCTCGTCATCGCCGCAAATTGCAAGTACGCCCCGTGATTAAAGCGTCGCAGCCCGCCGTTAATGTCGCCGAGGAGTGATTCAGCGGTAATGAAACACTTCATTTTTGAGGCTCGCGTTTGATACTTGTAACGCAGACAAAGAGGGGATCCTTTGTCGACAGAGGCTCGTTAAAAAAAAGAAATTATAGATAAGTCGTAAAAGGATGCATTTTTTGATCTTGTATGCATGACCTTGAAGTGACAAACAATGAAACAGTTAGCACTCCAGTTGCCTATACTCCCCACATAGTCGCAGCTCGCCATCTTTTTTCGGAATTAGCTGGTGTTGTGGTGTTGTGGAATTTCCACAATTCAAAATTTACCATTTTTAGAATTCAGGATTTTGTTGATTCCTACGGACCTCCGAAGTGTGGGAACTTTGGAAGTATAATTACTAAAAAGGTTAAATGTACGGTAAAGTTACTGTCGAAAGCAAATTTTTCCTCCTTTGCTTGCTTAATGAGGTGCGGTTGGAGTCGCAATTTCATTCCCCACATCGTCGCAGCTCGCCATCTTCTTTGGGAACCAACTGGTGCAGTCGTAAGAACAGTTGTTTTTTAAGATTGTGTTAAGACTCAAAATTTGCAAGTTCTCGGACGCAAAAGTACAAATTTCAAATTTCAAAAATTTAACAAAATCTGCTCAAAATTCGAAAATTTCTGTACTACGGAATTTGATTTAAAATTTTGAAACTAAAATCTTAAAAATTTCAATGAATCAAAAATAGCAGATTCGGGAATTCCAAAACTAACAATAATTTACAATTTGTAAATTCTGAATTTCCCGATTAATTTGAAAATGTGTTATTTCCTAACGCGGATATTCAGAATTTAAATCCACGAATCCGTAATAATTAGCCAATTTAAGAATACAAGATTTAAACGGTCCAAAATTTATAATTCCACGAATTCTAGATTTCAAAGATCATTTGCAAATTCAGAAATTCAGTTCCACAAATTAAAAATTTGCAAATTGACTAGTAGAAAATTTCAACTCGCAAAATGCAGATTTAAAATTTTAACAAATAAAAATATTTTAAATGGGAATTAAGAGCTGCTGATTCCCGCAGACCTCCGAAGAGCGGAGATCTTGGCGGTATAAAGTGGCAGTTAATTTGATCATTAGCAAGCGTGGCATTTACATTCAGCTGAAACTTCTTGAATGTGAGCAATCTGCGCAATTCTTTATGTGAGTTTACCAGAATGGACGTTCAAAACGTACGGAGAACTCACAAAGTTTTATACTCTTTATGGACAATTACTAAAAAAATGAAATGTGCGGTAACGGTACTGGCGAAAGCAAGTTCTTCTTCCCCTGCTTGTTTGCGGAGGTGCTGTTGCATTTCAGTTGCCTATACTCCCCACATAAACGCAGCTTGCCATCTTTTTGTTAAGGAGCTGCTGTAGTGGTAAAAACCAGTTGCTTTTTAAGATTATGTTAACTTTTAAAAATTTAATAAAATCTTAGCTCAAAATTCAAAATTTCTGGAATTTGATTTACAATTTTTAAACTAAAATCTTAAAATTTTCGATCAATCAAAAATAGCAAATTCGGGAATTCCAAAACTATCAATTTACAATTTGCAAATACTCGATATCAACGGTCCAGATTTTGCTAATTTTAAATTTCGCAATTACTTTGAAAATATGTTGTGCGGAAATTTAAAATTTAAAATTTCAATTGATGCATTGGCAATAATTAGCCAATTTAAGAATTTAAGATATAAAAGATCCAAAATTTATAATTTCAAGAATTCAGGATTTCAACGATCATTTGCAAATTCAGAAATAAAAATTTTTACGAATTCAAAATTAGCAAATGGACTAATGCAAAATTTAAACTATTAGGAAATTGCAAATTTAAAATTGTTAACAAATCAAACTTTCTTAATCGGGAATTTCCACTATTCAGAATTTGCCATTTTCAAAATGCAGGGTTTTGCTGTTTCCGACGGACCTCCGAGGTGCGGAGACCTTGGTGGCATAAAGTACCAGTTAACTTGATCATTAGCAATGGCGGCATTTACATTGACCGGAAAGTTCTTAAATTTGAATAACGTTTTCTGAATGGAGGTTCAAAACTTACGGAGAACTCAAACAGTTTTATACTTTTTATGGACAATTACTAAAAGGTCAAACGTGCGGTAAGTTTACTGGCGAAAGCAAATTTTTTTCCCCTTGCTTGTTTACGGAGGTGCGGTTTGAGGTGGAATTTCAGTTGCCTATACTCCATATATAGTCGCAGCACGGCATTTTTTTTTGGGAAGTAGCTGGTGTAGTGGTGAAAAGCAGTTATGTTTTGTGAGGTTGTAACTAATCATAATTAAAATTTAAATAACATTGAAAAATTTAACAAAATTTTAGCAAATTTCTGTATTTTGGAATTTGATTTAAAATTTTTTAATCAAAATCTTAAAAAATTCATTGAATCAAAAATAGCAAATTCGGGAGTTCCAAGACTAGCAACTTACAATTTGCAAATTCAAGATATCAACGGTTCCGATTTTACGAATTTTGGACTTCCCCATTAATTTGAAAATATGTAATTTCGGAGTGCGGAAAATTCAAGATTTCAACGATTCTTGCTAATTCATAAAAAAAAATTTTTTACTTATTCAAATTATCAATTTGACTAATGCAAAAATAAATATTGCAAATAAAAATTTCTTAATTGGGAATTTCCACAATTAAGAAGAATTCAGGATTTTGCTGATCCCCGCGAACCTCCGAAGTGCGGAGACCTTGGCGGTATAAAGTGGCACTTAACTCGATCATTAGCAAGCGTGACATTTACATTGAATTGATAGTTTACAATTTGCAAATTCAAAATATCAACGGTTCCGATTTTGCAAAATCTAGATTTCTAGAGATTTCCAGAGTTAACTGCTACCTTAAACGGTCCTAATTTATAATTCCACGAATTAAATTTTCACCGATTCAAAATTTGCAAATTAACTAATGCAAAATTTCAACTATTCACAAATTGCTAATTTAAAATTTTAACAAATAAAAATTTCTTAATTAGGAATTTCCACGATTCAAAATTTTCGATTTTCAAAACTCAGGATTTTGCTGATTCCAACGGACCTTGGTGGTATAAAGTAGCAGTTAACCTGATCATTAGCAAGCGCGACATTTACATTGACCTGAGAGTTCTTAAATTTGAACAAGTTGCGCAATGCATTATGTTGCTTTTACCAGATGGGTACTGTTTTCTGAATGGAGGTTCAAATCAGACGGAGAACTCAGAGTTTAGTACTCTTTATAGACCATTACTAAAAAGATCAAATGTGCGGTTACGTTACTGGCGAAAGCAAGTTTTTCCTCTCTTGCTTGTTTACGGAGATGCGCTTAGAGTCGACACTTCAGTTGCCTATACTCCCCACATAGTCGCAGTTCGCCATTTTTTGGGTGTAGTGGCAAAAACCAGTTAAGTTTTAAAAGTTTGCCACTACTCAAAATTTATAAATTTCTGTATTTTGGAATTTGATACAAAATTTTGCAAATAAAATCTTCGAAAAAATTTCACGAATTCAAGATTTCAACGATAATTTGCAAATTCTTAAATTCAAATTTTGACCGATTCAAAATTTGCAGATTGACTAAGAGATTTAAGAGTAACCCAAAATTTGTTAACTTCAGAATTCTAAAATTCAGAATTCAAGATATAAATGATCCAAAATTTGTAATTCCACGAATTCAAGATTTCAACGATCATTTGCAAATTTTTACCTATTCAAAATTTGAAAATTGACTGATACAAAATCTCAACTCTTCGCAAATTGGAAATAAAAAAAATTAACAAATAAAAATTTCTTAATTGGGAATTTCCACTATTTCATCTTTTTTTTTTTGTTGGAGCTGCTGTAGTGGTGAAAACTCGTTGCTTTTTGAGATTGTGTCAAGACTCAAAATTTGCAAATTCCCGAACTCAAAAATACGAATTTTAACTTATAACAATTTAACAAAACTATGCAATTTTATTTACAATTTTTAAACTAAAATCTTACAAATTTCAATGAATCAAAAATTGCAAATTCGGGAATTACAAAACTAACAATTTACAATTTGCAAATTCTCGATATCAACGGTCCAGATTTTGCACATTCTGGATTTCCCAATTAATTTGAAAATATGTTATTTCGAAGTGGGGAAATTCAAAATTTAAATTCACGCATTAGTAATAATAATTAGCCAATTTAATAATTTGAGATTTAAAAGGTCCAAAATTTATAATTTCTGGAATTCAGGATTTCAACGATCATTTGCAAATTCAGAAATTAAAATTTTCACGAATTAAAAATTTGCAAATGGACTAATGCAAAATTTCAACTTTAGCAAATTGCAAATTTAAAATTTTTAACAAATAAAAATTTCGTAATCGGGAATTTCCACTATTCAAAATTTAAAATTTTCCAAATGCAGGGTTTTGCTGTTTCCCACGGACCTCCGAATTGCGGAGACCTTGGTGGCATAAAGTGACAGTTAACTTGATCACTAGCAATCGTGGCATTTACATTGACCCTAACGATCTTAAATTTTCTGTACCGTTTTCTGAATGGGGGATCAAAACTTACGAAAAACTCAAACAGTTTTTGTAATCTTTATGGACTACTGAGAAGATCAAATGTACGGTAACGTTACTGGCGAAAGCAAATTTTTCTTCCCTTGCTTGTTTACGGAGGGCGGTTCGAGGTGGAATTTCAGTTGCCTATACTCCCCACATACTCGCAGCTCGCCATTTTTTGGGAACGAGCTGGTCTAGTGGTAAAAACCAGTTGCTTTTTTAGATTGTGTCAAGACTTAAAATTCGCAAGTTCCATTCCATTGAAATTTTAAATAATTTAACAAGATTTTTGCTCAAAATTCGAAAATTTCTGTACTATGGAATTTGATTTAAAATTTAAAAAGTGCGGAGACCTTGGTGGCATAAAGTGACAGTTAACTTGATCACTAGCAATCGTGGCATTGACATTGACCCTAACGATCTTGAAAAATACAATGAATTAAAAATAGCAAATTTGGGAATTCCAAGACTAGCAATTTACAATTTGCAAATTCAAGATATTAAAGGTTCCGATTGTGCAAATTCTGGATTTCCCCATAATTATGAATTTTATCTCGGAGTGGGGAATTAGCCAATTTAAGAATTAAAGATTTCAACGATAAGTTGCAAATTCAGAAATTTCTGAATTGGGAATTTCGACGATTCAAAATTTACCATTTTCTAAATTCTGGATTTTAACATTTGATGGGTGCAAATGATT
The DNA here is from genome assembly GCA_963583935.1 of Diaperis boleti. NCBI lineage: Eukaryota > Metazoa > Arthropoda > Insecta > Coleoptera > Tenebrionidae > Diaperis > Diaperis boleti. The sequence goes on from OY757242.1 coordinate 7,482,409, forward strand.
GAAAATAGGATTAAGAAATTGCACTATTCAAAATTTGTGAATTCGCTATTAAGGAATCCAAGATATTATTTTGATTGCAAATTTGCAAATTTCAGATTTCTAAAATTCAGAATTCAGGACTTAAATGATCCAAAATTTGTAATTCGTCGAATTCAAGATTTCAACGATAATAATTCAAATTCACCCATTCAAGATTTTCAAATTGTCTAATGCAAGAATTCAACAATTCGCAAATTGCAAATTTAAAATTTTAACAAATAAAATTGTCTTAATTGGGAATTTTCACTATCCAAAATTTACCATTTTCAAAATTCAGGATTTTGCTTATTCCCGCGTACCTCCGAAGTGCGGAGATCTTCGTGGTATAAAATGGCAGTTGACTTGATCATTAGCAAGTGTGGTCTTTACATTGACCTGAAAGTCCTGTCAAATATTTGAGGTATAGGTTAGACACAGAAAATGCTGTTATGTTCCAAAGGTCATAATGATTAAATAAACACAGAGATGTCTTCAAAATTTAAATTCACGCATTCGTAATAATTAGCCAATTTAAGAATTATTCAAGATTTAAACGATCCTAAATTTATAATTTCAAGAATTCAGGATTTCAACGATCATTTGCAAATTCAGAAATTAAAATTTTCACGAATTCAAAATTTGTTTTCTGAATGGAGGTTCAAATCAGACGGAGAACTCAGAGTTTAGTACTCTTTATAGACCATTACTAAAAAGATCAAATGTGCGGTTACGTTACTGGCGAAAGCAAGTTTTTCCTCTCTTGCTTGTTTACGGAGATGCGCTTAGAGTCGACACTTCAGTTGCCTATACTCCCCACATAGTCGCAGTTCGCCATTTTTTGGGAACGAGCTGGTGTAGTGGCAAAAACCAGTTAAGCTTTAAAAGTTTGCCACTACTCAAAATTTATAAATTTCTGTATTTTGGAATTTGATACAAAATTTTGCAAATAAAATCTTCGAAAAAATTCCACGAATTCAAGATTTCAACGATAATTTGCAAATTCTTAAATTCAAATTTTGACCGATTCAAAATTTGCAGATTGACTAATGCAAAATTTCAACTATTCGCAAATTGCAAATTTAAAACTTTAACAAATAAAATTTTCTTACTTGGGAATTTCGTTGTTCAAAATTTACCATTTTCTAAATTCAAGCGCAGATCAAATTACGAAATTTCACGATTCCAAATTTGTTAATATCTAGATTGCAAATTTGCGAATTTGGGAATTCAGAAACCGTCAAAAATCACAAGAGTTAAAAGTCGACAATCACGGATCAAAAGAGTCAAGTGTCCAAAAGCTTAAAAGAATCCAAATTGTTAATAATTAAGAGTCAAAGGAGTCAAGTGGCAAAAAAGGCATGATAAATGTCGAAGGTCGAAAGAATTAGGAATTAATTGTCAAGTGTAAAAAAAACAAAAATCAAAAGATGAAAAAATTCAAAATTTCAAAAGCGTCGAAAGCACAAGGAAGACAAAAGGGTCGAAAAAGTCAAGAGCATCAAAAGAGGTAACAATAAGAGAAAATAAAATTCATCTAAAATATCTCAAGCATGATGATTTAAAACAGTCAAAATGTTCAAGAATCAAAAACTAAGAGAGGCAAGCAATAGTCAAAATATCCCAATAGGGAAGAGTTAAGATTAAAAATCATAATTGTTAATATAGGTAAAAAATTCAGGAGTTAAAACAACATGATAGCACTTAAAAGAGTCCCATAATTTTTAAAAATACACATTCAAACACAGTGTAACTCAAGTCCCAGGGGACCCCATCCATGCACCCAATACATATGGTGTGAAAAATGGTCAAATTCTTGTTTCGTTACATAACCTTTTAAAGCGTGTTTCCTGGTGTCTTCTGTGGTAATAAATGAATAGCAACAAATATTAGCCTCGTTAATTCACGCTCACGAATGACACAACAATTTATCATAATCTGTATAACTGCGTCTTATAAACGTCAATTTTCCATCCCCATTTCAGGCCAATTTAAAACGGAATAAAAAGACTCTGGAAACGATGTTTGGAGCAGCCTATAAGATCCGCTTGAGTGAAGCTGAAAAGTGGTATTGAGGGAGCCTGTGTTGAAATGCCGTAGAGGAAACACGTAATACTTGGATAGATGAATTATCTAAAAGACATATATTTTGGTACGTCAGAATTTGTTTCTCAAGCATCACCGTCATGTCTAATATACGTTTTTAATATTTTAATTCAAAATTGGAATGGAATTTAGAATTTAAAAAATTTACCATTTTCAGAATTCAGGATTTAGCTGATTCGCGCGGACCTCCGAAGTGCGGAGACATTTGTGGTATAAGGTGACAGTTAACTTGATTCTTAGCAAGTGTGGCATTTACACTGACTTGAAAGTTCTTAAATTTGAGCAAACTGAGCAATTCGCTTACCAGATGGGTACCGTTTTCTGAATGGAGGTTCAAAACATACGAAGAACTGAGACAGTTTTATACTCCTTATGGACAATTACTAAAAAGATTAAACGCCCGATAACCTTACTGACAAAAGCAAATTTTTCTTCCCTTGCTTTTTAACGGAATTGCGGTTGGAGTTGGCACTTCAGTTGCCTATCCCCCACATAGTCGCAGCTTGCCATCTTTCTGGGAAACGAGCTCTTCTAGTGGGAGTTTGTCAGGACTCAAACTTTGTAAATTCTCGAACTCAAGAGTACGAATTTCAAATTTTAAAAATTTAACAAAATTTTAACACCTCAAAATTAGCAAATTTTTGTACTTTGGAATTTGATTTAATATTTTAAAATTAAAATCTTAAAAAATTAATCAAAAATAGTAAATTCGGGAATTCCAAGACTAGCAATTTACAATTTGCAAATTCAAGATATCAACGGTTCCGATTTAGCAAATTCTGGATTTTAATTTGAAAATATGTTAATTTGCAGTGCGGAAATTCAAAATTTAAATTCACTAATAAGTAGCCAATTTAAGAGTTCAAGATTTATAATTCCACGAATACAAGATTTCAACGATTATTTGCAAATTTAGAAATTCAAAATTCCACCAATTCAAAATTTGCAAATTGACTTATCCAAAATTTCACCTATTCGCAAGTTCCTACGGACCTCCGAAGTGTGGGGACCTTGGTAGTATAACTACGAAAAAGGTTAAATGTGCGGTGACGTTACTGGCGAAAGCAAATTTTTCTTCTCTTGCTTGTTTACGAAGAGTCGGAATTTCAGTTGCCTATACTCCCCACATGGGCGCAGCTTGCCATCTTTTTTGGGAACGAGCTGGTCTAATGGTAAAAATCAGTTGCTTTTTTAGATTGTGTCATGACTTAAAATTCGCAAGTTCCATTCCATTGAAATTTTAAATAATTTAACAAGATTTTTGCTCAAAATTCGAAAATTTCTGTACTATGGAATTTGATTTAAAATTTTGAAAATAAAATCTTAAAAATTTCAATGAATCAAAAATAGCAAACTTGGGAATTCCAAAACTAGGAATAATTTACAATTTGCAAATTCTCGATAGGAAGGGTCCAGATTTTGTAAATTCTGGATTTCCCCATTAATTCGAAAATATGTTATTTCCGAGTGCGGAAATTCAAAATTTAAATTCAAGAATCCGTAATAATTAGCCAATTATTTAAGAATTCAAGATTTAAACGATCCAAAATTTATAATTCCACGAATTCTAGATTTCAACGATCATTTGCAAATTGAGAAATTTCTTAATTGGGAATTTCAAAGATTCTTCAAAATTTACCATTTTCAAAATTCAGGAATTTAACATTTTATCGGTGCAAATGATATAAAATCAAATCAAGAAATTCTAGCATTCAAAATTTGTGAATTCGGATATTATGGAATCCAAGATATTATTTAAATAGCAAATTTGAGGATTTAGAATTTAAGAATAACCCAAAATTTGTAAACTTCAGAATTCTAAAATTCAGAATTCAAGATATAAATGATCCAAAATTTGTAATTCCACGAATTCAAGATTTCAACGATCATTTGCAAATTTTTACCTATTCAAAGTTTGAAAATTGACTGATACAAAATCTCAACTCTTCGCAAATTGGAAATAAAAAAAATTAACAAATAAAAATTTCTTAATTGGGAATTTCCACTATTTCATCTTTTTTTTTGTTGGAGCTGCTGTAGTGGTGAAAACTCGTTGCTTTTTGAGATTGTGTCAAGACTCAAAATTTGCAAATTCCCGAACTCAAAAATACGAATTTTAACTTTTAAAAATTTAACAAAACTATGCAATTTTATTTACAATTTTTAAACTAAAATCTTACAAATTTCAATGAATCAAAAATTGCAAATTCGGGAATTACAAAACTAACAATTTACAATTTGCAAATTCTCGATATCAACGGTCCAGATTTTGCACATTCTGGATTTCCCAATTAATTTGAAAATATGTTATTTCGAAGTGGGGAAATTCAAAATTTAAATTCACGCATTAGTAATAATAATTAGCCAATTTAATAATTTGAGATTTAAAAGATCCAAAATTTATAATTTCTAGAATTCAGGATTTCAACGATCATTTGCAAATTCAGAAATTAAAATTTTCACGAATTCAAAATTTGCAAATGGACTAATGCAAAATTTCAACTATTAGCAAATTGCAAATTTAAAATTTTTAACAAATAAAAATTTCTTAATCGGGAATTTCCACTATTCAAAATTTGAAATTTTCAAAATGCAGGGTTTTGCTGTTTCCCACGGACCTCCGAAGTGCGGAGACCTTGGTGGCATAAAGTGGCAGTTAACTTGATCATTAGGAATCGTGGCATTTACATTGACAGGAAAGTTCTTAAATTTGAATACCGTTTTTTGAATGGGGGTTCAAAACTTACGGAGAACTCAAACAGTGTTGTACTCTTTATGGACAATTTCTAAGAACATCAAATGTGCTGTAACGTTACTGGCGAAAGAAAATTTTTCTTTCCTTGCTTGTTTACGGAGGTGCGGTTCGAGGTGGAATTTCAGTTGCCTATACTCCCCACATAATCGCAACGCGCCATCTTTTTTGGGAAGTAGCTGGTGTGGTGGTGAAAACCAGTTATTTTTTGTGAGTTTGTCACGACTCATAATTTGCAAACTCCCAAAGTCAGGAATACGAATTTCAACATTTAAAAATTTAACAAAATTTTAGCAAATTTCTGTACTTTTAAATTAAAATCTTAAAAAATTCAATAAATCAAAAATAGCACATTCGGGAATTATAAGACTAGCAATTTATAATTTGCACATTCAAGATATCAACGGTTGCGATTTTGCAAATTTTGGACTTCCTCATTAATTTGAAAATATGTTATTTCGGAGTGCGGAAAATCAAAATTTAAAATTTAAATGATCCAAATCTATAATTCCACGAATTCAAGATTTCAACGATTTTTGCTAATTCAGAAATTCAAATGTTTACTGATTCAAAATTGGCAAATTGACTAATGCAAAAATAAATATTGCAGATAAACATTTCTTAATTGGGAATTTCCACAATTCAAAATTTATAATTTTCAGAATTCACGATTTTGCTGATTCTTATGGACTTCCAAAGTGAGGAGACCTTGGTGGTATAAAGTGTCAGTTAACTTGATCATTAGCAAGCGTGGCATTTAAATTCACCTGAAATTCGGGAACTCCAAGACTAGCAATTTACAATTTGCAAATTCAAGATTTCAACGGTTCCGATTTTGTAAAATCTAGATCTCAAGGGATTTCCAAATTTAACTGCCACCTTACACCATCCATAATTTATAATTCCACGAATTCAGTTTTCACCGATTTAAAACTTTCAAATTGACTAATTATGGAAAATTTCAACCATTCGCAAATGGCAAATTTAAAATTTTAACAAATAAAAATTTCTTAATCGGGAATTTGCACTATACAAAATTTGCCATTTTTAAAATTCTGGATTTTGCTGATTCGTGCGGACCTCCGATGTGCGGAGACGTTGGCGATATAAAGTGACATTTACGCTGACCTGAGAGTTCTTAAATTTGAACAAGCTGCGTAATGCATTATGTTGCTTTTCCATGATGGGTACTGTTTTCTGAATGGAGATTCAAAACTCAAACAGTTTTGTACTCTTTATGGACAATTACTAAAGAGATCAAATCTGCGGTAATGTTACTGGCGAAACCAAATTTTTCTTTCATTGTTTGTTTACAGAGTTGCCATTGGAGTAGGCACTTCAGTCGCCTATACTCCTCACATAGTCGCAGCTCGCCATTTTTTGGAAACGATCTGGTGTAGTGGTAAAAACTAGCTAATTTTTGAGAGTTTGTCACGACTCATAAAACTCCCGAAATCAAAATACGAATCTCAACTTTTAAAATTTAACAAAATCTTAACAGCTCACAAATCGTTTAAGATCTAAAATATATAATTCCACGAATTACAAATCTAAAATTTTGAAAAATAAAAAATTTTTATTTGGGAATTTCTACGATTCAAAATTTACCATTTTCAAAATTCAGGATTTTTCTGATTTCCTCCGAAGTGCGGCGATCTTAGTAGTATAAATTGGCAGTTGACTTGATCATTGACAAGTGTAGCCTTGACATTGACCTGAAAGTTCTTAAATTAGATGCTGCTCCATACATTATGTGCGTTTAACAGATGGGTACTATTACAACCTAAAATAGTCGTAATGTCCTGTCAAATATTGGAGGTTTGGGTTAGACACAGAAAATGCTGTTATGTCCCAAAAGTCATATAATGATTAAATAAACAGAGAGATTTCTTTACAATTAAACAATATTAAATTAAACGTTGATTGAAGTTAAATTGGCAAGTAACAAGTAGGTTAAAATAAAAAAAAAACAATTTTAATGATGAATGAAAATGTAGCAAATCAAAATACGACTATTGTACCATTCTTAAAAGAATGACTAAATTACAACATTAAAAAATGTGTTAGTTGAAAATTTACAATTAAACTGACGCGATAATAAAAAAAAAACTAATTAAAATTCCTAAATCTTAATCCGTGTTTAGGACCGATGAAACGGTACAGATGTTGCTTCGATAGGTGTCGATTCGCAAAGCCGCAAGTTCGTCGCGTTGAATGCAAGAATTTTTACCGTGTTTTTTTTGTGCGTGCGGGTTATCTCTAATCGCTGATTCGTTAATGAATTCTCGATGGCAAATGCGCGACAAAATCAAATTGTAATAGTACCGTTTTAGGAATGGGGGTTCAAAATATACGGAGAACTCACACAGTTTAGTACTCTTTATCGACAATTACTAAAAAGATCAAGCGTGCGGTAACGGTACTGACGAAAGCAAATATTTTTTCCTTTGCTTGTTCACGGAGGAGCTGTTGCATTTTTTTGGGAACGAGCTGGTGTCGTGGCGAAGATTGTGTAAACACTCAAAATTTGAAAGTTCCCGAACTCAAAAATTTAAAAAAATCTTTACAGCTCAAAATTCGCAAATTTCTGTAGTTTGGAATTTGATTTAAAATTTTGAAAATAAGTCTTAAAAATTTCAATTAATCAATTTATTCATTACAATTTGCAAATTCAACGGTTCCGATTTAGCAAATTCTGGATTTCCCAATTAATTCGAAAATAATGGTGAACGTTTTCGGAAGGGTGGTTCAAAGCGTAAGGAAAACTTACACAGTTTAATACTCTTTGTGGACAACTACTAAAAAGACAAATGTGCGGTAACGCTACTGGGGACAGCAATTTTTTCTTCCCTTGCTTGTTTACGGATTTGCGGTTGGAGTCGGCACTTCAGTTGCCTATACTCCCCACATATTCGCAGCTCGCCATCTTTTTGGGGAACGAGCTGGTGTAGTGATGAAAACCAGTTACGTTTTGAGAGTTTGCCACTATTCAAAATTTGCAAATTTCTGCATTTTCGAATTTGATTCAAAATTTTGGAAATAAAATCTTAAAAATTTTGCAATTTGAATAAAAAATAGCAATTTAGGGAATTAAAAGACTAGCAATTTACAATTTGCAAAGCCAATATATCAACGGTTTCGATTCTAAGTAGTTGGCGCAATTGTAACTCGAACTGAATTAGCACAATTCTTTGAAAGGAGGTCAAATGCAAATGTGGCACACATCAAATAGCACTTTGTTGTGGTGACATAGTTGGTCACCAGATGCCTACATCCATTAGTCGGTACCCACAAGAACAATTTCTACTCGTATGTAGATATTACGTAGATTAGCCGCTTATTGGGATAAATTGAGCGGGTATTTGGCCCTGTGTCGAGAATAAATTATTTAACATCATGTCGCTAACCCTTCGCATCCACCATTTTTAGATAAAAGGATCGTTGTAGATGTAAGTAAAAATATTCCGGTGGATACTCAAAGACCCAGTAACAGTTTTTTTTGGCCGTGGTGCCCCTTTACAGCTTTTCAAATACAGTCCCTCCCTCATTTACAACCCAAAAAACAAAAAAAAGCTCCTGTGCCACCGCTAAACCTCCGCCAACGCCCAGAAATAAACCGTCCACGACAGCTGTTCCGAGTCCTCCCCTTTTTAAATTTACTGCGACGACCCGCCGCCGAAAAATTAACAGCGATTTAACTTTGATTTCGCGTTGTGCATTCGGTATCCCTGCGGACGAACGGCCGCTTTGTGCCGGAGACCGGAGCCGGATTATTTCGGGTAGTTAATAGATACGCGTGGGACAATGCGCCGGATTAATCGCTGGTTTCCGCAGAATTCACGTGTAACGGGGAAGTAATGGACAGGACGGCGCGGCTGGTAGCACTTTGGGTTGGTCTTTGGTTCATAAATAATAGAGAAAAACTATGTCATCCTCTTTCTGGAGATCCACCGAGTTGTTTCCTGAAGGTTTACCCCGCCACGTTCATTACTGCGAGAAGTATCGAGAGGTGCCAAACTTTTTAAAGATTGTGTTGTTCACGGACGAAGCGGGTTTTACGCGTGAGGGTATACAAAACAATCACAACACACATGTTCTCCCTTGTTTGTTCTTTTTATTTTCTTTTTCCAATTTCGTTCTACCGTTTAATAATATAACTTCTCAAATATTTTGTACTAAATCTATGTAGGTTAAAGCGAATGGCCGCACGCTCCACTAGCCACCCCATTCCGAATAAACATAATCTATTTGCGTTCCTAACGAGTAAGTATCTCATTTATCGTCTTCGCCATTTCAGAGAAAGCCGCTTTGTGTCGGCTCAATACCACTTTTCAGCTTCATTCAAGCACATCCCGTAGTCCGGTCTATAAACATTATTTTTTGCGCCTTTTCATCCCTTTTCAAATTAGTCGTTAGCACAGATGGGAAAAACGTTTGTATATTATTATGTGAGGCTTTGAGGAGCGCATATTGAAGGGACGGTTCAGCCGTGAGACGATTGTTGACAGCGGTAATCACAGTTTTCTTTCGGGGACTGAACAAAGGTTTATTACCAAGAAATGATCAAAGGACGAGGGAGAAATATTCTCTGTAGATGAGCTTGTGGTATAGATACATAAAGGCATTTTTTATACGGGTCGTGGGTTAGCATAAATATAAAAAATTGTGTCTGCCAATACCCAGGCAACTCCACATGGTATATAAAGAAGTTTTTTTAGCCTACGTACGAATACGGTCGTATCTTACATAAAATTATGCGACAAAATGTCCGGGCGATAAGCGATTATTCCCCGCACATTGTAAACGTATATGTTCCGTATTTTAACTATCTCTATAACACGGGTGAATTTAACGTTCATGTGATGTCTGCAGTAGATATTCATTAGACGTTTAATCATCGCTACAATACATATATTTCTAGAGTCTACAGACACGTCGTAGTGGGGATAGAACCCAACAGTTATTCTTCGGGCAAATACCCCGAAAGGCGCTGAATTGCAAGGTCACACCAACATTTTTTTTTAATTTTGCGAAAACCATTTAAATCTCGCGCGCCCAAGAATGGCGAGCTGCGACTATGCGTGGAGTATAGGCGATCTTTGAAATCTTGAACTCGTTGAATTATAATTTGTAATTCGTTCTAATTTTTGTCTTCCTCTCTTTCTCAACGTCCCACATTATGTCTCTTTTTTTCTCGTGCTATCCCTCTCTCTTTCTTTGCTCTTCTTTATCCCTTTTAAATTAGAAGATTAAAAAGATATATTCGACATGACGGTGATGCTTGGTAAAATAATTCTGACGTACCAAAATATATGTCTTATGAATAAAGATAATTCATATAACCCAAGTATTACGTCTTTCGTCTCCGGCATTTCAACACAAGCTCCCCCAATACCACTTTTCAGCTTCACTCAAGCGGATCTTATAGGCTGTTCCAAACATCGTTTCCAGAGTCTTTTTATTCCGTTTTAAATTAGCCTGAAATGGAGATGAAAAATTGACGTTTATAAGACGCAGTTCTACAGATTATGACAATTTTTTTTGTCATTCGTGAGCCTGAATTAACGAGGCCAATATTTATTGCTATTCTTTTATTACCACAGAAGACACCAGGAAACAGGCTTTAAAATGTTATGTAATGAAACAAAAATCAGACCATTTTTTATACCATAAGTATTGGGTGCATAGATGGGGTCCCATGGGACTTGAGTTCCACCGTGTTTGAATGTGATATTTTGAAAATTATGGGTTGAAAGCAGGAATCCTCATGGGACTCTTTTAAAAGCTATTATGTAGTTTTGACCCTGAATTTTTAAACCATTTAAACAATTATGATTTATAATTTTTTGTACTCTTGACTCTTCGCTAATGGGATATCTTGACTGTTTTAAATCGTCGTGCTTTTGAAATTTTAGATGAATTTTAGTCTCTCTTATTGTTGTTTCTTTTGATGCTCTTGACTTTTTCGACCCTTTTGTCTGCCTTGAGTTTTTGAAACTTTTGAAATTTTGACTTTTGACTTATCATTTTACCACGAAAAATTTTCATTTATTAAACATTTGATGTTTGATTTTTTTTTTTTCACTTGACACTTAACACTTAATTCTTTCGACCTTCATTCCTTATCATGAAGTTTTTGCCAATTGACTCATTTGACTATTATTATTTAGCGAAAAATGGCGCGCTGCGACTATGTGGGGAGTATAGGCAACTGAAGTGCCGACTCCAAGCGTAACTCTGTAAACACGCAAAGGAAGAAAAATTTGGTTTCGCCAGTAACGTTTCCGCACATTTCATCCCGTTGAAATCTTGAATTTGCAAACTGTAAATTTCTAGTCTTGGAATTCCCAAATTTGCTATTTTTGATTCATTGAAATCTTAAGATTTTCATAAAAAAAAATTGAATCAAATTCCAAAGTACAGAAATTTGCAAATTTTGAACGGTTAAGATTTTATTGAATTTTTAAAAGTTGAAATTCGTGTTTTTGAGTTCGGGAATTTGCAAATTTTGAGCCGTGACAAACTCTCAAACAGCAACTGGTTTGCACCACTACACCAGCTCGTTTCCAAAAAATGGCGAGTTGCGACTATGTGGGGAGTATAGGCAACTGAAGTGCCGACTCCCCGAAGTAACGTTTCCGCACATTTGATCCTTTTAGTGATTCAAATTTGCAATTATTTACGAATAATTGAAATGTTGCATTAGTCAATTTGCAAATTTTGAATCGGTGAAAATTTGGATTCCTGAATTTGCAAATGCTCTTTGAAATCTTGAACTGGTGGAATTACAAATATTGGGTCGTTTAAATACCGAATTCTTAAATTGGCTATTTATTATGAAGGAATTTTGAATTTCAATTTCCAAATTAATGCAAGTTCGGAACCGTTGAAATCTTGAATTTGCAAACTGTAAATTCCGAGTCTTGGAATTCCCAAATTTGCTATTTTTGATTCATTGAAATTTTAAGATTTTAATAAAAAAAATTGAATCAAATTCCAAAGTACAAAAATTAGCAAATTTTGAGCGGTTAAGATTTTGTTAAAATTTTAAAAGTTTAAATTCGTATTTTTGAGTTCGGGAATTTGCAAATTTTGAGACGTGACAAACTCTCAAACAGCAACTGGTTTGCACCACTACACCAGCTCGTTATCAGAAAATGGCGAGTTGCGACTATGTGGGGAGTATAGACAATTGAAGTGCCGACTCCTCGAAGTAACGTTTCCGCACATTTGATTCTTTTAGTAATTCAAACTTGCAATTATTTACGAATGGTTGAAATGTTGCATTAGTCAATTTGCAAATTTTGAATCGGTGAAAATTTGGATTCCAAAATTTGCAAATGCTCTTTGAAATCTTGAATTAGTGGAATTACAAATATTGGATCGTTTAAATACTGAATTCTTAAATTGGCTATTTATTATGAAGGAATTTTGAATTTTAATTTCCAAATTAATGCAAATGCGGAACCGTTGAAATCTTGAATTTGCAAACTGTAAATTGCTAGTCTTGGAATTCCCAAATTTGCTATTTTTGATTCATTGAAATTTTAAGATTTTAATAGAAAATATTTGAATCAAATTCCAAAGTACAGAAATTTGAAATTTTTGAGCGGTTAAGATTATGTTACATTTTTAAAAGTTAAAATTCGTATTTTTGAGTTCGAGAATTTGCAAATTTTGAGTCGTGACAAACTCTCAAACCGCAACCGGTTTGCACCACTACACCAGCTCGTTACCAAAAAATGGCGACTTGCGACTATGTGGGGAGTATAGGCCACTGAAGTGCCGACTCCCCGAAGTAACGTTTCAGCACATATGATGCCTTTGGTCATTCAAATTTGCAATTAGTTACGAATAGTTGAAATGTTGCATTAGTCAATTTGCAAATTTTAAATCGGTGAAAATTTGGATTCCTGAATTTGCAAATGCTTTTTGAAATCTTGAACTAGTGGAATTACAAATATTGGGTCGTTTAAATACCGAATTCTTAAATTGGCTATTTATTATGAAGGAATTTTGAATTTCAATTTCCAAATTAATGCAAGTTCGGAACCGTTGAAATCTTGAATTTGCAAACTGTAAATTCCGAGTCTTGGAATTCCCAAATTTGCTATTTTTGATTCATTGAAATTTTAAGATTTTAATAAAAAAAAATTGAATCAAATTCCAAAGTACAAAAATTAGCAAATTTTGAGCGGTTAAGATTTTGTTAAAATTTTAAAAGTTTAAATTCGTATTTTTGAGTTCGGGAATTTGCAAATTTTGAGACGTGACAAACTCTCAAACAGCAACTGGTTTGCACCACTACACCAGCTCGTTACCAAAAAATGGCGAGTTGCGACTATGTGGGGAGTATAGGCAACTGAAGTGCCGAGTCCCCGAAGTAACGTTTCCGCACAATTGATGCTTTTAGTGATTCAAATTTGCAATTATTTACAAATGGTTGAAATGTTGCATTAGTCAATTTGCAAATTTTGAATCGGTGAAAATTTGGATTCCTAAATTTGCAAATGCTCTTTGAAATCTTGAACTAGTGGAATTACAAATATTGGATCGTTTAAATACCGAATTCTTAAATTGGCTAATTATTATGAAGGAATTTTGAGTTTCAGTTTCCAAATTAATGCAATTTCGGAACCGTTGAAATCTTGAATTTGCAAACTGTAAATTGCTAGTCTTGGAATTCCCAAATTTGCTATTTTTGATTCATTGAAATTTTAAGATTTTAATAAAAAAAAATTTAATCAAGTTTCAAAGTACAGAAATTTGCAAATTTTGAGCGGTTAAGATTTTGTTAATTTTTATAAGTTGAAATTCGTATTTTTGAGTTTGAGAATTTGCAAATTTTGAGTCGTGACAAACTCTCAAACAGCAACTGGTTTGCACCACTACACCAGCTCGTTATCAGAAAATGGCGAGTTGCGACTATGTGGGGAGTATAGACAATTGAAGTGCCGACTCCTCGAAGTAACGTTTCCGCACATTTGATTCTTTTAGTAATTCAAACTTGCAATTATTTACGAATGGTTGAAATGTTGCATTAGTCAATTTGCAAATTTTGAATCGGTGAAAATTTGGATTCCAAAATTTGCAAATGCTCTTTGAAATCTTGAATTAGTGGAATTACAAATATTGGATCGTTTAAATACTGAATTCTTAAATTGGCTATTTATTATGAAGGAATTTTGAATTTTAATTTCCAAATTAATGCAAATGCGGAACCGTTGAAATCTTGAATTTGCAAACTGTAAATTGCTAGTCTTGGAATTCCCAAATTTGCTATTTTTGATTCATTGAAATTTTAAGATTTTAATAGAAAATATTTGAATCAAATTCCAAAGTACAGAAATTTGAAATTTTTGAGCGGTTAAGATTATGTTACATTTTTAAAAGTTAAAATTCGTATTTTTGAGTTCGAGAATTTGCAAATTTTGAGTCGTGACAAACTCTCAAACCGCAACCGGTTTGCACCACTACACCAGCTCGTTACCAAAAAATGGCGACTTGCGACTATGTGGGGAGTATAGGCCACTGAAGTGCCGACTCCCCGAAGTAACGTTTCAGCACATATGATGCCTTTGGTCATTCAAATTTGCAATTAGTTACGAATAGTTGAAATGTTGCATTAGTCAATTTGCAAATTTTAAATCGGTGAAAATTTGGATTCCTGAATTTGCAAATGCTTTTTGAAATCTTGAACTAGTGGAATTACAAATATTGGGTCGTTTAAATACCGAATTCTTAAATTGGCTATTTATTATGAAGGAATTTTGAATTTCAATTTCCAAATTAATGCAAGTTCGGAACCGTTGAAATCTTGAATTTGCAAACTGTAAATTCCGAGTCTTGGAATTCCCAAATTTGCTATTTTTGATTCATTGAAATTTTAAGATTTTAATAAAAAAAAATTGAATCAAATTCCAAAGTACAAAAATTAGCAAATTTTGAGCGGTTAAGATTTTGTTAAAATTTTAAAAGTTGAAATTCGTATTTTAGAGTTCGAGAATTTGCAAATTTTGAGTCGTGACAAACTCTCAAACAGCAACTAGTTTTCACCACTACACCAGCTCGTTACAAAAAAATGGCGAGTTGCGACTATGTGGGGAGTATAGGCAACTGAAGTGCCGACTCCCCGAAGTAACGTTTCCGCACAATTGATGCTTTTAGTGATTCAAATTTGCAATTATTTACGAATGGTTGAAATGTTGCATTAGTCAATTTTCAAATTTTGAATCGGTGAAAATTTGGATTCCTAAATTTGCAAATGCTCTTTGAAATCTTGAACTAGTGGAATTACAAATATTGGACCGTTTAAATACCGAATTCTTAAATTGGATAATTATAATGAAGGAATTTTGAATTTCAATTTCCAAATTAATGCAATTTTGGAACCGTTGAAATCTTGAATTTGCAAATTGTAAATTACTAGTCTTAGAATTCTCAAATTTGCTATTTTTGATTTATTGAAATTTTAAGATTTTAATAAAAAAAATTTGAATCAAATTCCAAAGTACAGAAATTTGCTAATTTTGAACTTAAGATTTTGTTAAATTTTTAAAAGTTGAAATTCGTATTTTGGAGTTCGGGAATTAGCAAATTTTGGGTCGTGACAAACTCTCAAAAAGCAACTGGTTTTCACTACTACAAAAGCTCGTTAGCAAAAAATGGAGAGTTGCGACTATGTGGGGAGTATACTCAACTGAAGTGCCGACTCCCCGAAGTAACGTTTCCGCTCATTTAATTGGCTAATTATTATGAAGAAATTTTGAGTTTCAGTTTCCAAATTAATGCAATTTCGGAACCGTTGAAATCTTGAAATTGCAAACTGTAAATTGCTAGTCTTGGAATTCCCAAATTTGCTATTTTTGATTCATTGAAATTTTAAGATTTTAATAGAGAATATTTGAATCAAATTCCAAAGTACAAAAATTTGCAAATTTTGAGCGGTTAAGATTTTGTTAAATTTTTAAAAGTTGAAATTCGTATTTTTGAGTTCGGGAATTTGCAAATTTTGAGTCGTGACACACTCTCAAACAGCAACTGGTTTTCACTACTACACCAGCTCGTTACCAAAAAATGGCGAGTTTCGACTATGTGTGGAGTATAGGCAACTGAAGTGCCGACTCCCCGAAGTAACGTTTCCGCACATTTGATGCTTTTAGTCATTCAAATTTGCAATTAATTACGAATAGTTGAAATGTTGCATTAGTCAATTTGCAAATTTTGAATCGGTGAAAATTTGGGTTCCTGAATTTGCAAATGCTCTTTGAAATCTTGAACTAGTGGAATTACAGATATTGGATCGTTTAAGTATCGAATTCTTAAATTGGCTAATTATTATGAAGGAATTTTGAATTTTAATTTCCAAATTAATGCAAATTCGGAACCGTTGAAATCTTGAATTTGCAAACTGTAAATTGCTAGTCTTGGAATTCCCAAATTTGCTATTTTTGATTCATTGAAATTTTAAGATTTTAATAAAAAAAATTTGAATCAAATTCCAAAGTACAAAAATTTGCAAATTTTGAGCGGTTAAGATTTTGTTAAATTTTTAAAAGTTGAGATTCGTATTTTTGAGTTCGGGAATTTGCAAATTTTGAGTCGTGACACACTCTTAAACCGCAACCGGTTTGCACCACTACACCAGCTCGTTACCAAAAAATGGGGAGTTGCGACTATGTGGGGAGTATAGGCAACTGAAGTGCCGACTCCCCGAAGTAACGTTTCCGCACATTTGATCCTTTTAGTGATTCAAATTTGCAATTATTTACGAATAATTGAAATGTTGCATTAGTCAATTTGCAAATTTTGAATCGGTGAAAATTTGGATTCCTGAATTTGCAAATGCTCTTTGAAACCTTGAACTGGTGGAATTACAAATATTGGATCGTTTAAATACCGAATTCTTAAATTGGCTAATTATTATGAAGGAATTTTGAATTTCAATTTCCAAATTAATGCAATTTCGGAAACGTTGAAATCTTGAATTTGCAAACTGTAAACTGCTAGTCTTGGAATTCCCAAATTTGCTATTTTTGATTCATGAAATTTTAAGATTTTAATAAAAAAAAATTGTATAAAATTCCAAAGTACAGAAATTTGCAAATTTTGAGCGGTTAAGATTTTGTTAAATTTTTAAAAGTTGAAATTCGTATTTTTGAGTTCGGGAATTTGCAAATTTTGAGTCGTGACAAACTCTCAAACAGCAACTGGTTTGCACCACTACACCAGCTCGTTACCAAAAAATGGCGACTTGCGACTATGTGGGGAGTATAGGCCACTGAAGTGCCGACTCCCCGAAGTAACGTTTCAGCACATATGATGCTTTTGGTCATTTAAATTTGCAATTAGTTACGAATAGTTGAAATGTTGCATTAGTCAATTCGCAAATTTTGAATCGGTGAAAATTAGGATTCCTGAATTTGCAAATGATCTTTGAAATCTTAAACTGGTGGAATTACAAATATTGGATCGTTTAAATACCGAATTCTTAAATTGGCTAATTATTATGAAGAAATTTTGAGTTTCAGTTTCCAAATTAATGCAATTTCGGAACCGTTGAAATCTTGAAATTGCAAACTGTAAATTGCTAGTCTTGGAATTCCCAAATTTGCTATTTTTGATTCATTGAAATTTTAAGATTTTAATAAAAAAAAATTTAATCAAGTTTCAAAGTACAGAAATTTGCAAATTTTGAGCGGTTAAGATTTTGTTAATTTTTATAAGTTGAAATTCGTATTTTTGAGTTTGAGAATTTGCAAATTTTGAGTCGTGACAAACTCTCAAACAGCAACTGGTTTGCACCACTACACCAGCTCGTTATCAGAAAATGGCGAGTTGCGACTATGTGGGGAGTATAGACAATTGAAGTGCCGACTCCTCGAAGTAACGTTTCCGCACATTTGATTCTTTTAGTAATTCAAACTTGCAATTATTTACGAATGGTTGAAATGTTGCATTAGTCAATTTGCAAATTTTGAATCGGTGAAAATTTGGATTCCTAAATTTGCAAATGCTCTTTGAAATCTTGAATTAGTGGAGTTACAAATATTGGATCGTTTAAATACTGAATTCTTAAATTGGCTATTTATTATGAAGGAATTTTGAATTTTAATTTCCAAATTAATGCAAATTCGGAACCGTTGAAATCTTGAATTTGCAAACTGTAAATTGCTAGTCTTGGAATTCCCAAATTTGCTATTTTTGATTCATTGAAATTTTAAGATTTTAATAGAAAATATTTGAATCAAATTCCAAAGTACAGAAATTTGAAATTTTTGAGCGGTTAAGATTATGTTACATTTTTAAAAGTTAAAATTCGTATTTTTGAGTTCGAGAATTTGCAAATTTTGAGTCGTGACAAACTCTCAAACCGCAACCGGTTTGCACCACTACACCAGCTCGTTACCAAAAAATGGCGACTTGCGACTATGTGGGGAGTATAGGCCACTGAAGTGCCGACTCCCCGAAGTAACGTTTCAGCACATATGATGCCTTTGGTCATGTAAATTTGCAATTAGTTACGAATCGTTGAAATGTTGCATTAGTCAATTCGCAAATTTTGAATCGGTGAAAATTAGGATTCCTGAATTTGCAAATGCTCTTTGAAATCTTAAACTGGTGGAATTACAAATATTGGATCGTTTAAATACCGAATTCTTAAATTGGCTAATTATTATGAAGGAATTTTGAGTTTCAGTTTCCAAATTAATGCAATTTAGGAACCGTTGATATCTTGAATTTGCAAACTGTAAATTGCTAGTCTTGGAATTCCCAAATTTGCTATTTTTGATTCATGAAATTTTAAGACTTTAATAAAAAAAAAATTGTATAAAATTCCAAAGTACAGAAATTTGCAAATTTTGAGCGGTTAAGATTTTGTTAAATTTTTAAAAGTTGAAATTCGTATTTTTGAGTTCGGGAATTTGCAAATTTTGAGTAGTGACAAACTCTCAAACAGCAACCGGTTTGCACCACTACACCAGCTCATTACCAAAAAATGGCGAGTTGCGACTATGTGGGGAGTATAGACAACTGAAGTGCCGACTCCCCGAAGTAACGTTTCAGCACATATGATGCTTTTGGTCATTTAAATTTGCAATTAGTTACGAATAGTTGAAATGTTGCATTAGTCAATTCGCAAATTTTGAATCGGTGAAAATTAGGATTCCTGAATTTGCAAATGCTCTTTGAAATCTTAAACTGGTGGAATTACAAATATTGGATCGTTTAAATACCGAATTCTTAAATTGGCTAATTATTATGAAGGAATTTTGAGTTTCAGTTTCCAAATTAATGCAATTTAGGAACCGTTGATATCATGAATTTGCAAACTGTAAACTGCTAGTCTTGGAATTCCCAAATTTGCTATTTTTGATTCATTGAAATTTTAAGATTTTAATAAAAAAATAGAATCAAATTCTAAAGAACACAAATTTGCAAATTTTGGGCGGTTAAGATTTTGTTAAATTTTTAAAAATTGAAATTCGTATTTTTGAGTTCGGGTATTTTGAGTCGTGACAAATTCTCAAAAAGCAACTGGTTTTCACCACTACATCAGCTCGTTCTCAAAAAATGGCGAGCTGCGACTATGTGGGGAGAATAGTAAATTTTGAATTTTAATTTTCAAATTAATGCAAAATCGGAACCAAAATTTTGACTCAAATTCCAATGTACAGAAGTTCACGAACTTTGAGCTGTTCAAATGTTGTTTTCATTCACGATCGTGGCGACCGCGGCTAACGGCTGAACTAAAAACGGACACAACTATTTACTGAGCAGCAATTACGTCTATTGAATGGGCCCGAATATGTCCAAAGCAAATACCGAATTCGCTTTAACGATATTCAGTTCGGACTGGATAATGTGACCGTAAATTTTCAGTGACTTAGAATCCAACAACAAATCGATGGTCGGAATAGTCCCTTACATTGTCGGTATTCCGGCTGTCCTAGTTGACTATTTGCCAAATTTTTTCTCACTGAACCGATGCCAGATTTTATGTAATCAAAACAAACAGTTTCTGAGTTAAACAAAAGGTAATCAGAGAAGGATAGGGGCTGTCCAAGAAACTACTCCTACTTTTCAATTTTGTAGAAAATAAAATATCACTACAATCGCCATTGTGCGGTGTGAATGTCAGTTGTCCTCCATTATGTATCGGGGCAAAAATCTCCTAAAGCTCGTAGTTAAAAACATGACAGATTTACCCCAACGGATCCAACTATAAATCCAATTCATCCAGTGTGAAGTAGAGCATCAATACTCCGCACAATAGTGGCTCGAGTCTGGAAAAAAGAAGTTTTCCCCTGCAATAAATCCGGACTTTTCTCGCATCACTAATAATCCCTCCTACATACATCTCGAGTCCTTCGGCGCACGACAACAAAGGAATAATTCATTTCGCAAGATAAAAATTAATTTTCAGGTTCTCGCTAATGAAATTCGTGCAGCACCTGCAGTTCTTTTAAAATTTTTGCAACGATCCAGTGGTAATATTTTCTCCAGTGGAGGAGCATTACTGCCATCGTTAGTGCTTTGTGGACTTAAACTTCCCAATTTTATTTGCTCCACAGCACGATTACTGATATGCTGCAGAAAATTGCAATGTTTCAGACTGACCTAGGGGAAATTACTGAAAGTTGGGCGAAGTTACAACTCAATAATTAACACCATCCGTCTTCGAGAACGATCTCAATTTTCTCGGAATAGTTTAATGAAAACACGCAATTAATGGGTGCACTTGAGCGACGGCTACTAATTTAATTAAGAAAGCAAGATATCCCTTTGTAAAATTCCATTCTTCGGATTCAACTGCAGCAATTAGTTTCGACTTTCGGAGCAAAAAAACGGCCGTACGTAAGAAAATTTAATTAAATGTCGTGTTTAAGCATTCTAATAGTTGAGGAATTTTATTTTGCAATAAGACCAAACCGGGCTCCTGAGCACGTAAGCTAATTTATTAAAAGCGCTCGTGACATGATAATTTGTCAAAGAATATTGTTTAGTTAAAGTTGCAGCGTGGCGTACAACGACGTTCTTTTTGCAGTCTTGTAGTTGGAGTTCTTTGTCGCAAAAACGAGGCAATTCAGGAAGTTTGAAGCCTTTTTGGTTACGGGATGTTAGTTTATAGGAAATTAAAGCAAAACGAGCAACTTGTACTATCTGTAATGTTTTACAAATTTGTACGATCGTCTGTCACAATGCCCGTCATCACGTGACATAGAATTACTCCGCTACAATTCTGGGAAGTATTTCTGTCGACGAGTTAAATATGTTAATTTCGACGTATAGTGCCGATATGCTAGTATGCGGAAGAATTTCGGTTACTTCCTTACACTGCATTAATAATATCATACTTTGTTAGAGGAATAAAGAAAAAGTAATATGTAAATGTATAGGAAAAATTGTGTACAATACTCACACCAAAGAGTTTTCTGCCAATGGGATTCCCACACTATTACCTGTGAGAAAAGTAGAGTGACAAATAACCCGAACTAAAATACTTCTCGGCACCGCATCGGGACCGTACTTGCATCCCAATGGCGAGTAAAATAGCGCGCTTCGAATCCAGCCGTCCGGACACCCCTAGACCGCTCTTTGACGCCGGGGCAAACGCTCCGCGCTTCACCGCTAATACGCCAGAATAAATACTTCTCGGCAACGTATTTGGACCTCCCGATCTTAATACGCCGCTTAGTCGAAAAGACCATAAGACCTTGAGTCCTCCACTCACGCGCTCCGCTTCACACTTGGGGCCCACGTCATCGTCTCCCATTCAATTGGTCCGGATGCTTGTTCTTTTGTTTGAATTGTTCTCTTTATTCATCCCTCTATGTTTGTACCTCTTGTTTATTTTTTTTCCTTTTATTTGCTCCTTATCGTCTTCGCTTCTGTTATTCCGTGTATTTTGTGTGTTACTTTCTATCTCCCTTTTTCTCTTGCTTCTAAAAACCTCCTTTTCTTCTTGTTTTAATTTTTTTATTTTTCTTTGTCTTTTTGTTTTATTTTTTTCAGTTTTTTTTTTATTTCAGCTTTAGTGTTCAAGTGTTTTTGAATGTTTGTTCCTCTTGTTCGTTTAACTCCTTTTATGTTTCTGTGTCTAATGTTCTTTCGTCTATCATGTTTCTTCTTATTTCTTCCTATTATCCTTTCGTTCCTCTTGTAAGTTTCCTTCCAATTATTTTTATCAGATTTCCTATACTTTTTCTATTTACTGTTATTTTAACTAATTTTCAAAATTTCCCACTTTATCTTATTTTGTCCCGTCCTTTCAACTGTAACGAAGTTACCGAATTTCCCAATGTGCCGGGTGACAAATAGCCCGAACTAAAATACTTCCCGGCACCGCATCGGGACCGTACTTGCATCCCAATGGCGAGTAAAATAGCGCGCTTCGAATGCAGTCGTCCGGACACCCCTAGACCGCTCTTTCTCGCCGCTGCAAACGCTCCGCGCTTCACCGCTAATCCGCCAGAATAAATACTTCCCGACAACGTATTTGGACCACCCGGACTTCCTACGCCGCTTAGTCGAGAAGACTTTAAGACCTTGAGTCCTCCACTCACGCGCTTCGCTACACACATTGGGCCGACGTCATCGTCTCCCATCTAATTGGTCCGGATGCTTGCTCTTTTGTTTAAATTGTTTTCTTTATTCATCTCTCTATGTCTGTACTTCTTGTTTATTTCTGTTTCCTTTTATTTGCTCCTTATCGTCTTTGCTTCTGTTATTCCGTGAATTTTGTGTGTTACTTTCTATCTCCCTGTTTCTCTTGCTTCTATAATCGTCCTTTTCTTCTTGTTTTACAATTTTTTTTATTTTCCTTTGTCTTTTTGTTTTATTTTTTTCTGTTTTTTTTTTTTATTTCAGCTTTAGTTTTTAAGTGTTTTTGAATGTTTGTTCCTCTTGTTTGTTTTACTCCTTTTATGTTTCTGTGTCTAATGTTCTTTCGTCTATCATGTTCCTTCTTATTTCTTCCTATTATCCTTTCGTTCCTCTTGTAAGTTTCCTTCCAAATATTTTTATCAGATTTCCTATACTTTTTCTATTTACTGTTATTTTAACTAATTTTCAAAATTTTCCACTTTATCTTATGTTGTCCCGTCCTTTCAACTGTAACGAAGTTACCGAATTTCCCAATGTGCGGGTGACAAATAGCCCGAAGTAAAATACTTTCCGGCACCGCATCGGGACCGTACTTGCATCCCAATGGCGAGTAAAATAGCGCGCTTCGAATGCAGCCGTCCGGACACCCCTAGACCGCTCTTTGTCGCCGCTGCAAACGCTCCGCGCATCACCGCTAATACGCCAGAATAAATACTTCTCGGCAACGTATTTGGACCACCCGAACTTCCTACGCCGCTTAGTCGGGAGGACTATAAGACCTTGAGTATTCCACTCACGCGCTCCGCTTCACACTTGGGGCCGACGTCATCGTCTCCCATCCAATTGGTCCGGATGCTTGTTCTTTTGTTTAAATTGTTCTCTTTATTCATCTCTCTATGTTTGTACTTCTTGTTTATTTCTTTTTCCTTTTATTTGCTCCTTATCGCCTTTGCTTCTGTTATTTCGTGAATTTTGTGTGTTACTTTCTATCTCCCTGTTTCTCTTGCTTCTATAATCGTCCTTTTCTTCTTGTTTTACATTTTTTTTTATTTTCCTTTGTCTTTTTGTTTTATTTTTTCTGTTTTTTTTATTTCAGCTTTAGTTTTCAAGTGTTTTTGAATGTTTGTTCCTCTTGTTTGTTTTACTCCTTTTATGTTTCTGTGTCTAATGTTCTTTCGTCTATCATGTTCCTTCTTATTTCTTCCTATTATCCTTTCGTTCCTCTTGTAAGTTTCCTTCCAATTATTTTTATCAGATTTCCTATACTTTTTCTATTTACTGTTATTTTAACTAATTTTCAAAATTTTCCACTTTATCTTATTTTGTCCCGTCCTTTCAACTGTAACGAAGTTACCGAATTTCCCAATGTGCCGGGTGACAAATAGCCCGAACTAAAATACTTCCCGGCACCGCATCGGGACCGTACTTGCATCCCAATGGCGAGTAAAATAGAGCGCTTCGAATGCAGTCGTCCGGACACCCCTAGACCGCTCTTTCTCGCCGCTGCGAACGCTCCGCGCTTCACCGCTAATCCGCCAGAATAAATACTTCCCGACAACGTATTTGGACCACCCGGACTTCCTACGCCGCTTAGTCGAGAAGACTTTAAGACCTTGAGTCCTCCACTCACGCGCTTCGCTACACACATTGGGCCGACGTCATCGTCTCCCATCTAATTGGTCCGGATGCTTGTTCTTTTGTTTAAATTGTTTTCTTTATTCATCTCTCTATGTCTGTACTTCTTGTTTATTTCTGTTTCCTTTTATTTGCTCCTTATCGTCTTTGCTTCTGTTATTCCGTGAATTTTCTATCTCCCTGTTTCTCTTGCTTCTATAATCGTCCTTTTCTTCTTGTTTTATTTTTTTTTATTTTCCTTGGTCTTTTTGTTTTATTTTTTCTGTTTTTTTTTATTTCAGCTCTAGTTTTCAAGTGTTTTTGAATGATTGTTCCTCTTGTTTGTTTTACTCCTTTTATGTTTCTGTGTCTAATGTTCTTTCGTCTATCATGTTCCTTCTTATTTCTTCCTATTATCATTTCGTTCCTCTTGTAAGTTTCCTTCCAATTATTTTTATCAGATTTCCTATACTTTTTCTATTTACTGTTATTTTAACTAATTTTCAAAATTTCCCACTTTATCTTATTTTGTCCAGTCCTTTCAACTGTAACGAAGTTACCGAATTTCCCAATGTGCGGATGACAAATAACCCGAACTAAAATACTTCCCGGCACCGCATCATGACCGTACTTGCATCCCAATGGCGAATTAAATAGCGCGCTTCGGATGCAGCCGTCCGGACACCCCTAGACCGTTCTTTGTCGCCGGGACAAACGCTCCGCGCTTTACCGCGAATACGCCAGAATAAATACTTCCCGGCAACGTATTTGGACCACCCGAACTTCCTACGCCGCTTAGTCGGGAGGACTATAAGACCTTGAGTATTCCACTCACGCGCTCCGCTTCACACTTGGGGCCGACGTCATCGTCTCCCATCCAATTGGTCCGGATGCTTGTTCTTTTGTTTAAATTGTTCTCTTTATTCATCTCTCTATGTTTGTACTTCTTGTTTATTTCTTTTTCCTTTTATTTGCTCCTTATCGTCTTTGCTTCTGTTATTTCGTGAATTTTGTGTGTTACTTTCTATCTCCCTGTTTCTCTTGCTTCTATAATCGTCCTTTTCTTCTTGTTTTACATTTTTTTTATTTTCCTTTGTCTTTTTGTTTTATTTTTTCTGTTTTTTTTTTATTTCAGCTTTAGTTTTCAAGTGTTTTTGAATGATTGTTCCTCTTGTTTGTTTTACTCCTTTTATGTTTCTGTGTCTAATGTTCTTTCGTCTATCATGTTCCTTCTTATTTCTTCCTATTATCATTTCGTTCCTCTTGTAAGTTTCCTTCCAATTATTTTTATCAGATTTCCTATACTTTTTCTATTTACTGTTATTTTAACTAATTTTCAAAATTTCCCACTTTATCTTATTTTGTCCAGTCCTTTCAACTGTAACGAAGTTACCGAATTTCCCAATGTGCGGATGACAAATAACCCGAACTAAAATACTTCCCGGCACCGCATCATGACCGTACTTGCATCCCAATGGCGAATAAAATAGCGCGCTTCGGATGCAGCCGTCCGGACACCCCTAGACCGTTCTTTGTCGCCGGGACAAACGCTCCGCGCTTTACCGCGAATACGCCAGAATAAATACTTCCCGGCAACGTATTTGGACCACCCGAACTTCCTACGCCGCTTAGTCGGGAGGACTATAAGACCTTGAGTATTCCACTCACGCGCTCCGCTTCACACTTGGGGCCGACGTCATCGTCTCCCATCCAATTGGTCCGGATGCTTGTTCTTTTGTTTAAATTGTTCTCTTTATTCATCTCTCTATGTTTGTACTTCTTGTTTATTTCTTTTTCCTTTTATTTGCTCCTTATCGTCTTTGCTTCTGTTATTTCGTGAATTTTGTGTGTTACTTTCTATCTCCCTGTTTCTCTTGCTTCTATAATCGTCCTTTTCTTCTTGTTTTACATTTTTTTTATTTTCCTTTGTCTTTTTGTTTTATTTTTTCTGTTTTTTTTTATTTCAGCTTTAGTTTTCAAGTGTTTTTGAATGTTTGTTCCTCTTGTTTGTTTTACTCCTTTTATGTTTCTGTGTCTAATGTTCTTTCGTCTATCATGTTCCTTCTTATTTCTTCCTATTATCCTTTCGTTCCTCTTGTAAGTTTCCTTCCAAATATTTTTATCAGATTTCCTATACTTTTTCTATTTACTGTTATTTTAACTAATTTTCAAAATTTTCCACTTTATCTTATTTTGTCCCGTCCATTCAACTGTAACGAAGTTACCGAATTTCCCAATGTGCGGGTGACAAATAGCCCGAAGTAAAATACTTTCCGGCACCGCATCGGGACCGTACTTGCATCCCAATGGCGAGTAAAATAGCGCGCTTCGAATGCAGCCGTCCGGACAACCCTAGACCGCTCTTTGTCGCCGCTGCAAACGCTCCGCGCATCACCGCTAATACGCCAGAATAAATACTTCTCGGCAACGTATTTGGACCACCCGAACTTCCTACGCCGCTTAGTCGGGAGGACTATAAGACCTTGAGTATTCCACTCACGCGCTCCGCTTCACACTTGGGGCCGACGTCATCGTCTCCCATCCAATTGGTCCGGATGCTTGTTCTTTTGTTTAAATTGTTCTTTTTATTCATCTCTCTATGTTTGTACTTCTTGTTTATTTCTTTTTCCTTTTATTTGCTCCTTATCGCCTTTGCTTCTGTTATTTCGTGAATTTTGTGTGTTACTTTCTATCTCCCTGTTTCTCTTGCTTCTATAATCGTCCTTTTCTTCTTGTTTTACATTTTTTTTATTTTCCTTTGTCTTTTTGTTTTATTTTTTCTGTTTTTTTTATTTCAGCTCTAGTTTTCAAGTGTTTTTGAATGTTTGTTCCTCTTGTTTGTTTTACTCCTTTTATGTTTCTGTGTCTAATGTTCTTTCGTCTATCATGTTCCTTCTTATTTCTTCCTATTATCCTTTCGTTCCTCTTGTAAGTTTCCTTCCAAATATTTTTATCAGATTTCCTATACTTTTTCTATTTACTGTTATTTTAACTAATTTTCAAAATTTTCCACTTTATCTTATTTTGTCCCGTCCATTCAACTGTAACGAAGTTACCGAATTTCCCAATGTGCGGGTGACAAATAGCCCGAAGTAAAATACTTTCCGGCACCGCATCGGGACCGTACTTGCACCCCAATGGCGAGTAAAATAGCGCGCTTCGAATGCAGCCGTCCGGACACCCCTAGACCGCTCTTTGTCGCCGCTGCAAACGCTCCGCGCATCACCGCTAATACGCCAGAATAAATACTTCTCGGCAACGTATTTGGACCACCCGAACTTCCTACGCCGCTTAGTCGGGAGGACTATAAGACCTTGAGTATTCCACTCACGCGCTCCGCTTCACACTTGGGGCCGACGTCATCGTCTCCCATCCAATTGGTCCGGATGCTTGTTCTTTTGTTTACATTGTTCTCTTTATTCATCTCTCTATGTTTGTACTTCTTGTTTATTTCTTTTTCCTTTTATTTGCTCCTTATCGCCTTTGCTTCTGTTATTTCGTGAATTTTGTGTGTTACTTTCTATCTCCCTGTTTCTCTTGCTTCTATAATCGTCCTTTTCTTCTTGTTTTACATTTTTTTTATTTTCCTTTGTCTTTTTGTTTTATTTTTTCTGTTTTTTTTATTTCAGCTTTAGTTTTCAAGTGTTTTTGAATGTTTGTTCCTCTTGTTTGTTTTACTCCTTTTATGTTTCTGTGTCTAATGTTCTTTCGTCTATCATGTTCCTTCTTATTTCTTCCTATTATCATTTCGTTCCTCTTGTAAGTTTCCTTCCAATTATTTTTATCAGATTTCCTATACTTTTTCTATTTACTGTTATTTTAACTAATTTTCAAAATTTCCCACTTTATCTTATTTTGTCCAGTCCTTTCAACTGTAACGAAGTTACCGAATTTCCCAATGTGCGGATGACAAATAACCCGAACTAAAATACTTCCCGGCACCGCATCATGACCGTACTTGCATCCCAATGGCGAATAAAATAGCGCGCTTCGGATGCAGCCGTCCGGACACCCCTAGACCGTTCTTTGTCGCCGGGACAAACGCTCCGCGCTTTACCGCGAATACGCCAGAATAAATACTTCCCGGCAACGTATTTGGACCACCCGAACTTCCTACGCCGCTTAGTCGGGAGGACTATAAGACCTTGAGTATTCCACTCACGCGCTCCGCTTCACACTTGGGGCCGACGTCATCGTCTCCCATCCAATTGGTCCGGATGCTTGTTCTTTTGTTTAAATTGTTCTCTTTATTCATCTCTCTATGTTTGTACTTCTTGTTTATTTCTTTTTCCTTTTATTTGCTCCTTATCGTCTTTGCTTCTGTTATTTCGTGAATTTTGTGTGTTACTTTCTATCTCCCTGTTTCTCTTGCTTCTATAATCGTCCTTTTCTTCTTGTTTTACATTTTTTTTATTTTCCTTTGTCTTTTTGTTTTATTTTTTCTGTTTTTTTTTATTTCAGCTTTAGTTTTCAAGTGTTTTTGAATGTTTGTTCCTCTTGTTTGTTTTACTCCTTTTATGTTTCTGTGTCTAATGTTCTTTCGTCTATCATGTTCCTTCTTATTTCTTCCTATTATCCTTTCGTTCCTCTTGTAAGTTTCCTTCCAAATATTTTTATCAGATTTCCTATACTTTTTCTATTTACTGTTATTTTAACTAATTTTCAAAATTTTCCACTTTATCTTATTTTGTCCCGTCCATTCAACTGTAACGAAGTTACCGAATTTCCCAATGTGCGGGTGACAAATAGCCCGAAGTAAAATACTTTCCGGCACCGCATCGGGACCGTACTTGCATCCCAATGGCGAGTAAAATAGCGCGCTTCGAATGCAGCCGTCCGGACAACCCTAGACCGCTCTTTGTCGCCGCTGCAAACGCTCCGCGCATCACCGCTAATACGCCAGAATAAATACTTCTCGGCAACGTATTTGGACCACCCGAACTTCCTACGCCGCTTAGTCGGGAGGACTATAAGACCTTGAGTATTCCACTCACGCGCTCCGCTTCACACTTGGGGCCGACGTCATCGTCTCCCATCCAATTGGTCCGGATGCTTGTTCTTTTGTTTAAATTGTTCTTTTTATTCATCTCTCTATGTTTGTACTTCTTGTTTATTTCTTTTTCCTTTTATTTGCTCCTTATCGCCTTTGCTTCTGTTATTTCGTGAATTTTGTGTGTTACTTTCTATCTCCCTGTTTCTCTTGCTTCTATAATCGTCCTTTTCTTCTTGTTTTACATTTTTTTTATTTTCCTTTGTCTTTTTGTTTTATTTTTTCTGTTTTTTTTATTTCAGCTCTAGTTTTCAAGTGTTTTTGAATGTTTGTTCCTCTTGTTTGTTTTACTCCTTTTATGTTTCTGTGTCTAATGTTCTTTCGTCTATCATGTTCCTTCTTATTTCTTCCTATTATCCTTTCGTTCCTCTTGTAAGTTTCCTTCCAAATATTTTTATCAGATTTCCTATACTTTTTCTATTTACTGTTATTTTAACTAATTTTCAAAATTTTCCACTTTATCTTATTTTGTCCCGTCCATTCAACTGTAACGAAGTTACCGAATTTCCCAATGTGCGGGTGACAAATAGCCCGAAGTAAAATACTTTCCGGCACCGCATCGGGACCGTACTTGCACCCCAATGGCGAGTAAAATAGCGCGCTTCGAATGCAGCCGTCCGGACACCCCTAGACCGCTCTTTGTCGCCGCTGCAAACGCTCCGCGCATCACCGCTAATACGCCAGAATAAATACTTCTCGGCAACGTATTTGGACCACCCGAACTTCCTACGCCGCTTAGTCGGGAGGACTATAAGACCTTGAGTATTCCACTCACGCGCTCCGCTTCACACTTGGGGCCGACGTCATCGTCTCCCATCCAATTGGTCCGGATGCTTGTTCTTTTGTTTACATTGTTCTCTTTATTCATCTCTCTATGTTTGTACTTCTTGTTTATTTCTTTTTCCTTTTATTTGCTCCTTATCGCCTTTGCTTCTGTTATTTCGTGAATTTTGTGTGTTACTTTCTATCTCCCTGTTTCTCTTGCTTCTATAATCGTCCTTTTCTTCTTGTTTTACATTTTTTTTATTTTCCTTTGTCTTTTTGTTTTATTTTTTCTGTTTTTTTTATTTCAGCTTTAGTTTTCAAGTGTTTTTGAATGTTTGTTCCTCTTGTTTGTTTTACTCCTTTTATGTTTCTGTGTCTAATGTTCTTTCGTCTATCATGTTCCTTCTTATTTCTTCCTATTATTCTTTCGTTCCTCTTGTAAGTTTCATTCCAATTATTTTTATCAGATTTCCTATACTTTTTCTATTTACTGTTATTTTAACTAATTTTCAAAATTTTCCACTTTATCTTATTTTGTCCCGTCCTTTCAACTGTAACGAAGTTACCGAATTTCCCAATGTGCGGGTGACAAATAGCCCGAAGTAAAATACTTTCCGGCACCGCATCGGGACCGTACTTGCATCCCAATGGCGAGTAAAATAGCGCGCTTCGAATGCAGCCGTCCGGACACCCCTAGACCGCTCTTTGTCGCCGCTGCAAACGCTCCGCGCATCACCGCTAATACGCCAGAATAAATACTTCTCGGCAACGTATTTGGACCTCCCGATCTTAATACGCCGCTTAGTCGAAAAGACCATAAGACCTTGAGTCCTCCACTCACGCGCTCCGCTTCACACTTGGGGCCCACGTCATCGTCTCCCATTCAATTGGTCCGGATGCTTGTTCTTTTGTTTAAATTGTTCTCTTTATTCATCCCTCTATGTTTGTACCTCTTGTTTATTTTTTTTCCTTTTATTTGCTCCTTATCGTCTTCGCTTCTGTTATTCCGTGTATTTTGTGTGTTACTTTCTATCTCCCTTTTTCTCTTGCTTCTAAAAACCTCCTTTTCTTCTTGTTTTAATTTTTTTATTTTTCTTTGTCTTTTTGTTTTATTTTTTTCAGTTTTTTTTTTATTTCAGCTTTAGTGTTCAAGTGTTTTTGAATGTTTGTTCCTCTTGTTCGTTTTACTCCTTTTATGTTTCTGTGTCTAATGTTCTTTCGTCTATCATGTTTCTTCTTATTTCTTCCTATTATCCTTTCGTTCCTCTTGTAAGTTTCCTTCCAATTATTTTTATCAGATTTCCTATACTTTTTCTATTTACTGTTATTTTAACTAATTTTCAAAATTTCCCACTTTATCTTATTTTGTCCCGTCCTTTCAACTGTAACGAAGTTACCGAATTTCCCAATGTGCCGGGTGACAAATAGCCCGAACTAAAATACTTCCCGGCACCGCATCGGGACCGTACTTGCATCCCAATGGCGAGTAAAATAGCGCGCTTCGAATGCAGTCGTCCGGACACCCCTAGACCGCTCTTTCTCGCCGCTGCAAACGCTCCGCGCTTCACCGCTAATCCGCCAGAATAAATACTTCCCGGCAACGTATTTGGGCTACCCGAACTTCCTACGCCGCTTAGTCGAGAAGACTTTAAGACCTTGAGTCCTCTACTCACGCGCTTCGCTACACACATTGGGCCGACGTCATCGTCTCCCATCCAATTGGTCCGGATGCTTGTTTTTTTGTTTAAATTGTTCTCTTTATTCATCTCTCTATGTCTGTACTTCTTGTTTATTTCTGTTTCCTTTTATTTGCTCCTTATCGTCTTTGCTTCTGTTATTCCGTGAATTTTGTGTGTTACTTTCTATCTCCCTGTTTCTCTTGCTTCTTTAATCCTCCTTTTCTTCTTGTTTTACAATTTTTTTATTTTCCTTTGTCTTTTTGTTTTATTTTTTCTGTTTTTTTTTTTTTATTTCAGCTTTAGTTTTCAAGTGTTTTTGAATGTTTGTTCCTCTTGTTTGTTTTACTCCTTTTATGTTTCTGTGTCTAATGTTCTTTCGTCTATCATGTTTCTTCTTATTTCTTCCTATTATCCTTTCGTTCCTCTTGTAAGTTTAATTCCAATTATTTTTATCAGATTTCCTATACTTTTTCTGTTTACTGTTATTTTAACTGATCTTCAAAATTTCCCACTTTATCTTATTTTGTCTAGTCCTTTCAACTGTAACGAAGTTACCTAATTTTCCAATGTGCGGGTGACAAATACCCCGAACTAAAATACTTCCCGGCACCGCATCGGGACCGTACTTGCGTCCCAGTGACGAGTAAAATAGTGCGCTTCTAATCCAGCCGTCCGAACACCCCTAGACCGCTCTTTGACGCCGGGGCAAACGCTCCTCGCTTCACCGCTAATACGCCAGAATAAATACTTCCCGGCAACGTATTTGGACCTCCCGATCTTAATACGCCGCTTAGTCGAAAAGACCATAAGACCTTGAGTCCTCCACTCACGCGCTCCGCTTCACACTTGGGGTCGACGTCATCGTCTCCCGTTCAATTGGTCCGGATGCTTGTTCTTTTGTTTAAATTGTTCTCTTTATTCATCCCTCTATGTTTGTACCTCTTGTTTATTTCTTTTTCCTTTTATTTGCTCCTTATCGTCTTTGCTTGTTATTCCGTGTATTTTGTGTTACTTTCTATCTTCCTGTTTCTCTTGCTTCTATAATCCTCCTTTTCTTCTTGTTTTACAATTTTGTTTATTTTCCTTTATCTTTTTGTTTTATTTTTTCCTGTTTTTTTTTTTATTTCAGCTCTAGTTTTCAAGTGTTTTTGAATGTTTGTTCTTCTTGTTTGTTTTACTCCTTTTATGTTTCTGTGTCTAATGTTCTTTCGTCTATCATGTTTCTTCTTATTTCTTCCTATTATCCTTTCGTTCCTCTTGTAGGTTTCCTTCCAATTATTTTTATCAGACTTCCTATACTTTTTCTATTTACTGTTATTTTAACTGATCTTCAAAATTTCCCACTTTATCTTATTTTGTCCAGTCCTTTCAACTGTAACGAAGTTACCGAATTTCCCAATGTGCAGGTGACAAATAGCCCGAACTAAAATACTTCCCGGCACCGCATCGGGACCGTACTTGCATCCCAATGGCGAGTAAAATAGCGCGCTTCGAATGCAGCCGTCCGGACACCCCTAGACCGCTCATTGTCGCCGCTGCAAACGCTCCGCGCTTCACCGCTAATCCGCCAGAATAAATACTTCCTGGAAACGTATTTGGACCACCCGAACTTCCTACGCCGCTTAGTCGAGAGGACTATAAGACCTTGAGTCCTCCACACACGCGCTCCGCTACACACATGGGGCCGACGTCATCGTCTCCCATCCAATTGGTCCGGATGCTTGTTCTTTTGTTTAAATTGTTCTCTTTATTTATCTCTCTATCTTTGTACTTCTTGTTTATTTTTTTTCCTTTTATTTGCTCCTTATCGTCTTCGCTTCTGTTATTCCGTGTATTTTGTGTGTTACTTTCTATCTCCCTTTTTCTCTTGCTTCTAAAAACCTCCTTTTTTTCTTGTTTTAATTTTTTTATTTTTCTTTGTCTTTTTGTTTTATTTTTTTCAGTTTTTTTTTATTTCAGCTTTAGTGTTCAAGTGTTTTTGAATGTTTGTTCCTCTTGTTCGTTTTACTCCTTTTATGTTTCTGTGTCTAATGTTCTTTCGTCTATCATGTTTCTTCTTATTTCTTCCTATTATCCTTTCGTTCCTCTTGTAAGTTTCCTTCCAATTATTTTTATCAGATTTCCTATACTTTTTCTATTTACTGTTATTTTAACTAATTTTCAAAATTTCCCACTTTATCTTATTTTGTCCCGTCCTTTCAACTGTAACGAAGTTACCGAATTTCCCGATGTGCGGGTGACAAATAGCCCGAACTAAAATACTTCCCGGCACCGCATCGGGACCGTACTTGCATCCCAATGGCGAGTAAAATAGCGCGCTTCGAATGCAGCCGTCCGGACACCCCTAGACCGCTCTTTGTCGCCGCTGCAAACGCTCCGCGCTTCACCGCTAATCCGCCAGAATAAATACTTCCCGGCAACGTATTTGGACTACCCGAACTTCCTACGCCGGTTAGTCGAGAAGACTTTAAGACCTTGAGTCCTCCACTCACGCGCTCCGCTACACACATGGGGCCGACGTCATCGTCTCCCATCCAATTGGTCCGGATGCTTGTTCTTTTGTTTAAATTGTTCTCTTTATTTATCTCTCTATCTTTGTACTTCTTGTTTATTTTTTTTCCTTTTATTTGTTCCTTATCGTCTTCGCTTCTGTTATTCCGTGTATTTTGTGTGTTACTTTCTATCTCCCTTTTTCTCTTGCTTCTAAAAACCTCCTTTTTTTCTTGTTTTAATTTTTTTATTTTTCTTTGTCTTTTTGTTTTATTTTTTTCAGTTTTTTTTTATTTCAGCTTTAGTGTTCAAGTGTTTTTGAATGTTTGTTCCTCTTGTTCGTTTTACTCCTTTTATGTTTCTGTGTCTAATGTTCTTTCGTCTATCATGTTTCTTCTTATTTCTTCCTATTATCCTTTCGTTCCTCTTGTAAGTTTCCTTCCAATTATTTTTATAAGATTTCCTATACTTCTTCTGTTTACTGTTATTTTAACTGATCTTCAAAATTTCCCACTTTATCTTATTTTGTCTAGTCCTTTCAACTGTAACGAAGTTACCTAATTTTCCAATGTGCGGGTGACAAATACCCCGAACTAAAATACTTCCCGGCACCGCATCGGGACCGTACTTGCGTCCCAGTGACGAGTAAAATAGCGCGCTTCTAATCCAGCCGTCCGAACACCCCTAGACCGCTCTTTGACGCCGGGGCAAACGCTCCTCGCTTCACCGCTAATACGCCAGAATAAATACTTCCCGGCAACGTATTTGGACCTCCCGATCTTAATACGCCGCTTAGTCGAAAAGACCATAAGACCTTGAGTCCTCCACTCACGCGCTCCGCTTCACACTTGGGGTCGACGTCATCGTCTCCCGTTCAATTGGTCCGGATGCTTGTTCTTTTGTTTAAATTGTTCTCTTTATTCATCCCTCTATGTTTGTACCTCTTGTTTATTTCTTTTTCCTTTTATTTGCTCCTTATCGTCTTTGCTTGTTATTCCGTGTATTTTGTGTTACTTTCTATCTTCCTGTTTCTCTTGCTTCTATAATCCTCCTTTTCTTCTTGTTTTACAATTTTGTTTATTTTCCTTTATCTTTTTGTTTTATTTTTTCCTGTTTTTTTTTATTTCAACTTTAGTTTTCAAGTGTTTTTGAATCTTTGTTCTTCTTGTTTGTTTTACTCCTTTTATGTTTCTGTGTCTAATGTTCTTTCGTCTATCATGTTTCTTCTTATTTCTTCCTATTATCCTTTCGTTCCTCTTGTAGGTTTCCTTCCAATTATTTTTATCAGATTTCCTATACTTTTTCTGTTTACTGTTATTTTAACTGATCTTCAAAATTTCCCACTTTATCTTATTTTGTCTAGTCCTTTCAACTGTAACGAAGTTACCTAATTTTCCAATGTGCGGGTGACAAATACCCCGAACTAAAATACTTCCCGGCACCGCATCGGGACCGTACTTGCGTCCCAGTGACGAGTAAAATAGTGCGCTTCTAATCCAGCCGTCCGAACACCCCTAGACCGCTCTTTGACGCCGGGGCAAACGCTCCTCGCTTCACCGCTAATACGCCAGAATAAATACTTCCCGGCAACGTATTTGGACCTCCCGATCTTAATACGCCGCTTAGTCGAAAAGACCATAAGACCTTGAGTCCTCCACTCACGCGCTCCGCTTCACACTTGGGGTCGACGTCATCGTCTCCCGTTCAATTGGTCCGGATGCTTGTTCTTTTGTTTAAATTGTTCTCTTTATTCATCCCTCTATGTTTGTACCTCTTGTTTATTTCTTTTTCCTTTTATTTGCTCCTTATCGTCTTTGCTTGTTATTCCGTGTATTTTGTGTTACTTTCTATCTTCCTGTTTCTCTTGCTTCTATAATCCTCCTTTTCTTCTTGTTTTACAATTTTGTTTATTTTCCTTTATCTTTTTGTTTTATTTTTTCCTGTTTTTTTTTTTATTTCAGCTCTAGTTTTCAAGTGTTTTTGAATGTTTGTTCTTCTTGTTTGTTTTACTCCTTTTATGTTTCTGTGTCTAATGTTCTTTCGTCTATCATGTTTCTTCTTATTTCTTCCTATTATCCTTTCGTTCCTCTTGTAGGTTTCCTTCCAATTATTTTTATCAGACTTCCTATACTTTTTCTATTTACTGTTATTTTAACTGATCTTCAAAATTTCCCACTTTATCTTATTTTGTCCAGTCCTTTCAACTGTAACGAAGTTACCGAATTTCCCAATGTGCAGGTGACAAATAGCCCGAACTAAAATACTTCCCGGCACCGCATCGGGACCGTACTTGCATCCCAATGGCGAGTAAAATAGCGCGCTTCGAATGCAGCCGTCCGGACACCCCTAGACCGCTCATTGTCGCCGCTGCAAACGCTCCGCGCTTCACCGCTAATCCGCCAGAATAAATACTTCCTGGAAACGTATTTGGACCACCCGAACTTCCTACGCCGCTTAGTCGAGAGGACTATAAGACCTTGAGTCCTCCACACACGCGCTCCGCTACACACATGGGGCCGACGTCATCGTCTCCCATCCAATTGGTCCGGATGCTTGTTCTTTTGTTTAAATTGTTCTCTTTATTTATCTCTCTATCTTTGTACTTCTTGTTTATTTTTTTTCCTTTTATTTGCTCCTTATCGTCTTCGCTTCTGTTATTCCGTGTATTTTGTGTGTTACTTTCTATCTCCCTTTTTCTCTTGCTTCTAAAAACCTCCTTTTTTTCTTGTTTTAATTTTTTTATTTTTCTTTGTCTTTTTGTTTTATTTTTTTCAGTTTTTTTTTATTTCAGCTTTAGTGTTCAAGTGTTTTTGAATGTTTGTTCCTCTTGTTCGTTTTACTCCTTTTATGTTTCTGTGTCTAATGTTCTTTCGTCTATCATGTTTCTTCTTATTTCTTCCTATTATCCTTTCGTTCCTCTTGTAAGTTTCCTTCCAATTATTTTTATCAGATTTCCTATACTTTTTCTATTTACTGTTATTTTAACTAATTTTCAAAATTTCCCACTTTATCTTATTTTGTCCCGTCCTTTCAACTGTAACGAAGTTACCGAATTTCCCGATGTGCGGGTGACAAATAGCCCGAACTAAAATACTTCCCGGCACCGCATCGGGACCGTACTTGCATCCCAATGGCGAGTAAAATAGCGCGCTTCGAATGCAGCCGTCCGGACACCCCTAGACCGCTCTTTGTCGCCGCTGCAAACGCTCCGCGCTTCACCGCTAATCCGCCAGAATAAATACTTCCCGGCAACGTATTTGGACTACCCGAACTTCCTACGCCGGTTAGTCGAGAAGACTTTAAGACCTTGAGTCCTCCACTCACGCGCTCCGCTACACACATGGGGCCGACGTCATCGTCTCCCATCCAATTGGTCCGGATGCTTGTTCTTTTGTTTAAATTGTTCTCTTTATTTATCTCTCTATCTTTGTACTTCTTGTTTATTTTTTTTCCTTTTATTTGTTCCTTATCGTCTTCGCTTCTGTTATTCCGTGTATTTTGTGTGTTACTTTCTATCTCCCTTTTTCTCTTGCTTCTAAAAACCTCCTTTTTTTCTTGTTTTAATTTTTTTATTTTTCTTTGTCTTTTTGTTTTATTTTTTTCAGTTTTTTTTTATTTCAGCTTTAGTGTTCAAGTGTTTTTGAATGTTTGTTCCTCTTGTTCGTTTTACTCCTTTTATGTTTCTGTGTCTAATGTTCTTTCGTCTATCATGTTTCTTCTTATTTCTTCCTATTATCCTTTCGTTCCTCTTGTAAGTTTCCTTCCAATTATTTTTATAAGATTTCCTATACTTCTTCTGTTTACTGTTATTTTAACTGATCTTCAAAATTTCCCACTTTATCTTATTTTGTCTAGTCCTTTCAACTGTAACGAAGTTACCTAATTTTCCAATGTGCGGGTGACAAATACCCCGAACTAAAATACTTCCCGGCACCGCATCGGGACCGTACTTGCGTCCCAGTGACGAGTAAAATAGCGCGCTTCTAATCCAGCCGTCCGAACACCCCTAGACCGCTCTTTGTCGCCGGGGCAAACGCTCCTCGCTTCACCGCTAATACGCCAGAATAAATACTTCCCGGCGACGTATTTGGACCTCCCGATCTTAATACGCCGCTTAGTCGAAAAGACCATAAGACCTTGAGTCCTCCACTCACGCGCTCCGCTTCACACTTGGGGCCGACGTCATCGTCTCCCGTTCAATTGGTCCGGATGCTTGTTCTTTTGTTTAAATTGTTCTCTTTATTCATCCCTCTATGTTTGTACCTCTTGTTTATTTCTTTTTCCTTTTATTTGCTCCTTATCGTCTTTGCTTGTTATTCCGTGTATTTTGTGTTACTTTCTATCTTCCTGTTTCTCTTGCTTCTATAATCCTCCTTTTCTTCTTGTTTTACAATTTTGTTTATTTTCCTTTATCTTTTAGTTTTATTTTTTCCTGTTTTTTTTTTATTTCAGCTTTAGTTTTCAAGTGTTTTTGAATGTTTGTTCTTCTTGTTTGTTTTACTCCTTTTATGTTTCTGTGTCTAATGTTCTTTCGTCTATCATGTTTCTTCTTATTTCTTCCTATTATCCTTTCGTTCCTCTTGTAAGTTTCCTTCCAATTATTTTTATCAGATTTCCTATACTTTTTCTATTTACTGTTATTTTAACTGATCTTCAAAATTTTCCACTTTATCTTATTTTGTCCAGTCCTTTCAACTGTAACGAAGTTACCGAATTTCCCAATGTGCGGGTGACAAATAACCCGAACTAAAATACTTCCCGGCACCGCATCGGGACCGTACTTGAATCCCAATGGCGAGTAAAATAGCGCGCTTCGAATGCAGCCGTCCGGAGACCCCTAGACCGTTCTTTGTCGCCGGGACAAACGCTCCGCGCTTCACCGCTAATCCGCCAGAATAAATACTTCCCGGCAACGTATTTGGACCACCCGAACTTCCTACGCCGCTTAGTCGGGAGGACTATAAGACCTTGAGTATTCCACTCACGCGCTCCGCTTCACACTTGGGGCCGACGTCATCGTCTCCCATCCAATTGGTCCGGATGCTTGTTCTTTTGTTTAAATTGTTCTCTTTATTCATCTCTCTATGTTTGTACTTCTTGTTTATTTCTTTTTCCTTTTATTTGCTCCTTATCGTCTTTGCTTCTGTTATTTCGTGTATTTTGTGTGTTACTTTCTATCTTCCTGTTTCTCTTGCTTCTATAATCCCCCTTTTCTTCTTGTTTTACATTTTTTTTATTTTCCTTTGTCTTTTTGTTTCTTTTTTTGTTTTTTTTTTATTTCAGCTTTAGTTTTCAAATGTTTTTGAATGTTTGTTCTTCTTGTTTGTTTTACTCCTTTTATGTTTCTGTGTCTAATGTTGTTCCTTCGTCTATCATGTTTCTTCTTATTTCTTCCTATTATCCTTTCGTTCCTCTTGTAAGTTTCCTTCCAATTATTTTTATCAGATTTCCTATACTTTTTCTATTTACTGTTATTTTAACTAATTTTCAAAATTTCCCACTTTATCTTATTTTGTCCCGTCCTTTCAACTGTAACGAAGTTACCGAATTTCCCGATGTGTGGGTGACAAATAGCCCGAACTAAAATACTTCCCGGCACCGCATCGGGACCGTACTTGCATCCCAATGGCGAGTAAAATAGCGCGCTTCGAATGCAGCCGTCCGGACACCCCTAGACCGCTCTTTGTCGCCGCTGCAAACGCTCCGCGCTTCACTGCTAATCCGCCAGAATAAATACTTCCCGGCAACGTATTTGGACTACCCGAACTTCCTACGCCGCTTAGTCGAGAAGACTTTAAGACCTTGAGTCCTCCACTCACGCGCTCCGCTACACACATTGGGCCGACGTCATCGTCTCCCATCTAATTGGTCCGGATGCTTGTTCTTTTGTTTAAATTGTTCTCTTTATTCATCTCTCTATGTCTGTACTTCTTGTTTATTTCTGTTTCCTTTTATTTGCTCCTTATCGTCTTTGCTTCTGTTATCTCGTGTATTTTGTGTGTTACTTTCTATCTTCCTGTTTCTCTTGCTTCTATAATCCCCCTTTTCTTCTTGTTTTAATTTTTTTTATTTTTCTTTGTCTTTTTGTTTTATTTTTTTCAGTTTTTTTTTTATTTCAGCTTAAGTTTTCAAGTGTTTTTGAATGTTTGTTCTTCTTGTTTGTTTTACTCCTTTTATGTTTCTGTGTCTAATGTTCTTTCGTCTATCATGTTTCTTCTTATTTCTTCCTATTATCCTTTCGTTCCTCTTGTAAGTTTAATTCCAATTATTTTTATCAGATTTCCTATACTTTTTCTATTTACTGTTATTTTAACTGATTTTTAAAATTTCCCACTTTATCTTATTTTGTCCAGTCCTTTCAACTGTAACGAAGTTACCGAATTTCCCAATGTGCGGGTGACAAATAACCCGAACTAAAATACTTCCCGGCACCGCATCATGACCGTACTTGCATCCCAATGGCGAATAAAATAGCGCGCTTCGAATGCAGCCGTCCGGACACCCCTAGACCGCTCTTTGTCGCCGGGACAAACGCTCCGCGCTTCACCGCTAATCCGCCAGAATAAATACTTCCCGGCAACGTATTTAGACCACCCGAACTTCCTACGCCGCTTAGTCGAGAGGACTATAAGACCTTGAGTCCTCCACTCACGCGCTCCGCTTCACACATGGGGCCGACGTCATCGTCTCCCATCCAATTGGTCCGGATGCTTGTTCTTTTGTTTAATTTGTTCTCTTTATTCATCTCTCTATGTCTGTACTTCTTGTTTATTTCTTTTTCCTTTTATTTGCTCCTTATCGTCTTTGCTTCTGTTATTCCGTGTATTTTGTGTTACTTTCTATCTTCCTGTTTCTCTTGCTTCTATAATCGTCCTTTTCTTCTTGTTTTACAATTTTTTTTATTTTCCTTTGTCTTTTTGTTTTATTTTTTTCTGTTTTTTTTTTTATTTCAGCTTTAGTTTTCAAGTGTTTTTCAATGTTTGTTCCTTTTGTTCGTTTTACTCCTTTTATGTTTCTGTGTCTAATGTTCTTTCGTCTATCATGTTTCTTCTTATTTCTTCCTATTATCCTTTCGTTCCTCTTGTAAGTTTCCTTCCAATTATTTTTATCAGATTTCCTATACTTTTTCTATTTACTGTTATTTTAACTAATTTTCAAAATTTCCCACTTTATCTTATATTGTCCCGTCCTTTCAACTGTAACGAAGTTACCGAATTTCCCAATGTGCGGGTGATAAATAGCCCGAACTAAAATACTTCCCGGCACCGCATCGGGACCGTACTTGAATCCCAATGGCGAGTAAAATAGCGCGCTTCGAATGCAGCCGTCCGGACACCCCTAGACCGCTCTTTGTCGCCGGGACAAACGCTCCGCGCTTCACCGCTAATCCGCCAGAATAAATACTTCCCGGCAACGTATTTGGACCACCCGAACTTCCTACGCCGCTTAGTCGAGAGGACTATAAGACCTTGAGTCCTCCACTCACGCGCTCCGCTTCACACATGAGGCCGACGTCATCGTCTCCCATCCAATTGGTACGGATGCTTGTTCTTTTGTTTAAATTGTTCTCTTTATTCATCTCTCTATGTCTGTATTTCTTGTTTATTTCTTTTTCCTTTATTTGCTCCTTATCGTCTTTGCTTCTGTTATTCCGTGTATTTTGTGTGTTACTTTCTATCTCCCTGTTTCTCTTGGTTCTATAATAATCCTTTTCCTCTTGTTTTACAATATTTTTTATGTTCCTTTGTCTTTTTGTTTAATTTTTTTCTGTTTTTTTTTTATTTCAGCTTTAGTTTTCAAATGTTTTTGAATGTTTGTTCTTCTTGTTTGTTTTACTCCTTTTATGTTTCTGTGTCTAATGTTCCTTCGTCTATCATGTTTCTTCTTGTTTCTTCCTATTATCCTTTCGTTCCTCTTGTACGTTTCCTTCCAATTATTTTTATCAGATTTCCTATACTTTTTCTATTTACTGTTATTTTAACTGATTTTCAAAATTTCCCACTTTATAATATTTTGTTCAGTCCTTTCAACTGTAACGAAGTTACCGAATTTCCCAAAGTGCGGGTGACAAATAACCCGAACTAAAATACTTCCCGGCACCGCAACGGGACCGTACTTACAGCCCTGTGACGAGTAGAATAGCGCGCGTCGAATGCAGCCGTTAGGACACCCCTAGACCGCTCTTTGTCGCCGGGACAAACGCTCCGCTCTTCACCGCTAATCCGCCAGAATAAATAATTCCCGGCAACGTATCCCATTAAATGGGTCCGGATTCTTCCGAAAATCGTGAGCCGACCTCGAAACCCGTGTGAATTTCTGTGTATCCGTGGTCCTGTGAAGCATACCACGCAAAAAAACTGGCACTCGAGGCAACCTGACCGTAGAAAGCGTCACACAGTTCTTTTAATTTTCATTTATTTTGTTCCTTTTTTTTATTTTGTTCTCATGCTGTCCTTTGGTGCCTTTCTATTTTTTATTATTAATTTTCTTCGTCTTGTTCCTTTTGTTCTTTTGCTTCTTTTGTTCTCTTTATTCATTTAGATTATGTCTTTATGTTTGTTCTTCTTTATTTCTTTTTCCGTTTTTTTCTAATTATCGTCTCTGCTTCTGTAATCGTTCTTTTGCAATTGTTTTACTAATTTTTATATTTTCCTTTTAGTATTAAATTACAGTTACATAAATCTGAGTTGTTGAGAAAATGGAATCTTAACGAAGATACGGGTATTAATTCAAATGAAAAGTACTCTCCACTATCAACGGCGAGAAAAGTTACAATATAAAGTAAATTAGTACTTGTACTGTAACAGTCCTTGGTTTTGACTTTTAATACAGTTTTTCTCAAAAGATCCTCTATCCCCTTTCCCTTTTCCTGTTTTGCTTCTTCTTCCTAACCAAGCGACGGCAGTTCCGGGCACCGTAGAAAGTCCGGGAGGGCGACATCGGAACCTCAAAATTTGAGACACTGAGAGCCAGGAACTGAGAAATGAAAAAATCGACAAATTTAGAGATCATGAAACTGAGAAAATGTTAAAGTAAAAATTCTGAGAGCCTGTAACATAAATCTGAGTTGTTGAGAAAATGGAATCTTAACGAGGATGCGGGTATTATCTCAAATGAAAATTACTCACCACTCTCAACGGCGAGAAAAGTTCCAATATAAAATACATCCCCCAGTTATATTATCACTTTTTCCTTTTCTTCCCAATCTTCCATTTCTATTATTACTTGATATGTTTTTATTTTGTAACAGTCGTTAGTTTTGACTTTTAATACAGTTTTTCTCAAGAGATCCTCTATCCTCTTTCCCTTTTCCAGTTTTGCTTATTTTTCTTAACCAAGCGACGGCAGTTCCGGGCACCGTAGAAAGTCCAATAGGGCGGCATAGGAACCTCAAAATTTGAGACTAATTTTCTAAATTTAGCAGTTTCTCTCATTCCGTCCAGT
The DNA here is from genome assembly GCA_963583935.1 of Diaperis boleti. NCBI lineage: Eukaryota > Metazoa > Arthropoda > Insecta > Coleoptera > Tenebrionidae > Diaperis > Diaperis boleti. The sequence goes on from OY757242.1 coordinate 7,525,931, forward strand.
AATTCAGTTGTAACGAAGTTACCGCATTACCCGATGTACTTCCCGGCACCGCATAGGTACCGTACTTGCGTCCCAATGACCAGTAATGCAAATAATAATAATTAACAATCTTTGCTTTTTTTGAGCTTCTCTGTTTTTTTTTTTAATTCAAATTCTTTGGCTTTTTTAAATTTTATTCTCCCTCTGCTTCCATTGTATCTTCTGCTCCTCTGAATTTCCTGTCTCTACTGTTCCTCTTGTGTTTTTTTTTTGTTTTTTTAGTTTTTTTTGCTCTTGTACAAAATGAATTTAAAAGGGAGTAAATAAAGTAAGGAAACTTCCGTAAATAATAGACCTAAAAATAACACTTAAAGAAAATGCTAACTAGTAGAACTAAGAGGGCAACAGATAAGTGAGTAAGAGTTGTGAAAATAATGTAATTGAAGGAAATAAGGGAATAGGTAGTGGAAAGTACCGGAGGAGAATTGTAAAGAAAACGAACAGAGTTTACAAACTGAGGAAACTAAATAAAGCAAAGGAAATGAACAGAGAAAGAAAGAAAAGAAACTAAAGGAAATATAAATTAAAGGAAGTCAAAAACATAAACAATTAAAGAAGGTGCTAAATTACCACTTTGCGAAGCGGTACCTACCAATTTTTAGAAGTATTGTTTTACTCATCACGTGGCGAAGGATGGAAGTCGACAACAGTAGCCGAATGTCAGACGGATGGTAGCATAAAAAATAAGTGACGTATTTTACACACTCCTAATACCGGTATTAGCATCCTCACACCCATCACTATTTGCATCGCGACGCAGGATCGTAATAAATACTGTGTGTGTGGAGCGCGCATATTGATGTAAACCACACGTAATAGTAATATATCTCGATGTCAACCTGTAACGTCCGATACAGTATTTGTGGTCGTAGAAAAGTGCACATAAATCATACAAATAGGATTTTCGAAAAGGTTTAATTTCCACACTCGGCTGACAGTTTGTGTGTTACTAAGCCCCTTCAAAAGCGTAGATCGGTTTCGGTCTTATTAGACCTTAGCAGTTTGATCAGTATTTTCCAAGCCCGAACTAAACTTTTCTATTGACAGTCATCCTTTGGATATAGTCGATTGATGAGGTCGGATAAGACCGGAACCGGCCTGAGGATGTTGGATAGTTGAGATAGAAATTTGCAGATTTTATGGTGACGGAAATGATGGCTCTAATTTCTTTCGTCCAGATACAATTCGAAGGTAACTAGATTAATAAATCTGCAACAGAATTTCCAAAAATATTGTACATCTACACCCACTAACATAAAATACATGAGGTAACTGAAAGATACTGTATCTACCTCGTATACCTTTCTCAATAAACATAATTTGATCAATATCGATAAGTAATTCTAATTTAATCTTGTTTTTGATGAATAAAATAAATTCCTCTTCCCAAAGTCCCAGTTATCCAAATATTATTATATATTCTCTTCAATTAATGTATGGCTTAGTATTAAAGTAAGCCCTGCTTATTAAATGCAAATTAAATATAAAATTAAAGAAAATGAAGCAAATATAAACATAGAATTTATTCCATTCGGCCATTCATGTCGATTTACGCCCGCGATTTAGTGTTTCTCCAATGAAAACTAATCCAAGAAACAACAAGCTAATCTCTATGACAATTTTTACACGTGTTGCCTACAAGATGTTTTCGATGACAATGCCAGAAATTACCTGCATTAGCTTTATTTAACCTGCTTTTGGTATTTACAACGAAGCAAAACAACTGTCCGAACAGCTCTCCATCGAAGTATTCGGAAGCGTAGATCGGTTTCGGTCTTATTAGACCTCATCAGTATGATCAGTATTTTCCAAGCCCGAACTGGCCAAGTTGAAGCCTTTTATTGACAGTCATCCTTTGGATATAGTCGATTGATGAGGTCGGATAAGGCCGGAACCGGCCTGAGGATGTTGGATAGATGAGATAGAAATTTGCAGATTTTACGGTGACGGAAATGAAGGCTCTAATTTCTTTCGTCCAGATACAATTCGAAGGTAACTAGATTAATAAATCTGCAACAGAATTTCCAAAAATATTGTACATCTACACCCACCAACATAAAATACATGAGGTAACTGAAAGATAACTACTCTACCTCGTATACCTTTCTCAAAAAACATAATTTGATCAATATCCATTACTAAGTCTAATTTAATTTAGTTTTCAATGAATGAAATAAATTCCTCATTCCAAAGTCCCAGTTATTGCAATAATTTTGTATTATGTCTACTTCAATTAATGTATACAATAAGCCCTGGTTATTAAATGCAAATTAAATATAAAATAAATAAAAATGAAGTAAATATAAAGAGAAAAATTTATTCCATTCGGCCGTTCATGTCGATATACGCGTATCTCCAATGAAAGCTGTTCCACCATAGAACAAGTTAATTTCTATGCCTTTTTTTACACGTGTTGCCTACAAGATGTTTTCTACGACAATGACAGAAATTACCTGTATTAGCTGTATCTAACCTGCTTTTGGTGTTCACAACGAAGCCGATAATGCTCATAATGTTGTTGTTGTCCAGGACCGGTTTACATCTTGCCTCGGGCGACAATCTCCTGCTTTTCACCCTTGATACATAACTGACTATACCCTATATGAACAGCATTGGATCCTAAAAGTTTCAGACATTATTTATTGCCGAATTTAAGCGAACGCTCCATGCCCAAGGCCTTTTCAGTACCGGCAGTCAAATCGATAAAACCTGTTACAGCTCTAGGGCTGAAACGTGCATAAAACGCCACTATAATCCAAATATGCTCCTATCGATATAAAATCGAGTCATCAGCAAAATCTTTATGTGACGACAGTAAAATTTCGAGATTATCCAACATTATTTTCCCAACAGTATACCGGCAGTCGCGATAGCTTTCTACTTATCAAAGGCTGCATTCGCCGTCAGAAATGGCTCGGGGCGATATGGAGATCGTTACAAAAAGAAGGATGAGAGGAGACGCTCTCAGAATCAACAACAAAGGAAATCTAATAAAATCCTTAAAGTCTAAGAGAGGCTGCCATCAATGTAATGAAATCGTTTGGACGTCACCGAGACACATTTATTTAAAGTTCGTTTTATTTTTTTAAGATAATTCAAAACAAACAACTGAGAGAAGGCATAATTTAGTGAGGTGGCACTAAATTTAGAGTCGGATTTAATTACTTTAATAGGATTACGGAGCGCTTTAGGTTTCCTGAAAAGTAAGATATCCCAGTCTGATAGCAGACGTGCAATTACATTGTTATAACTACCTCGGGTATTACAAGCACTTCAATTCCTGTCCGACGTGCTTGCAGCATGAATGCTACTAGTTACATAGTCTTAATTAAAAGCATCAGGTACTAGCAGTGTTTATCTCCTAATGGAGATCTTTACGGATCAATAATACTAACACTATCGTTCTTCAACCTAATGTCTGCCCCGGCAGATCTTTAAAGACCTCAAAATGAGGAAACACCCAAATTTACTCACTCCTTCGAAATCTGGAGCAGCAGCCACTCTCCGAACCGAGCTTCTAATCCCGCGAAATTGAAACAGCGCATAAACTCCTTGCAAATCGCTGCTCAGAATTCGCGGAAAAATCGCTCGAGCTGGAATATATCGCAAGGTCACACCAAATGTACCAGAAGTAAAGTAAAAGAAAACCCCTCTCGGGCTGCCATAATTCACGGCTCAAGAACTCGTAATAGCCGCTACATTCAGAAGCTGTAGCGGGAAATCTGACATTACGAACACGCGACGATGGTGGAAATTGATGAAAATCGTTTATCATTGTTGTACCATTGCCGCGAGTAGATACAGGAGCGTTCGTGTTATGAAAGGAAACGATAGCATGTGCAGGTTTAGTGCTAATGGAATGGTAAGTTGTATTTGTAATCCGACGTTCCGGAGCGGCGTCTACGTGCGGGGCCGTAAGTTATTATTCCGGGAGTTGTGTTTCGGATAGCATAACATAACTCGTAAGTCCAATAACATCGACAACTACATAATAGCTCTTATCACAGTCCCATAAGAATACATCCATGCACCCAGCGCCAGTGGGTCTGTTCTCAACCCATAATTTCAGAAGAGAAATTTTCACTGCATGAAAATTAATTAACCTTTCTGTTATTCAAGGTCTAAATCTACCTACTTGATCTAGAAAACAATTCATTGCAAATTTCGCAGTTTCAACAAATAAAAATTTCTTAATTGGGACTTTCCACGATCCAAAATTAAAGATTTTGCTAATTCCTGTGGACCTTAAAAGTGCGGAGACCTTGGGGGTGTAAAATGGCAGTTATTGCCGAGAGAAAAATTTTCCTCCCTTCAGTTGTCTATACTCCCCACATAGTCGCAATCAATCTCAAAATTCCACAATTTAAAATTTGTGAATTCTGAAATTCAAGATATTGTATAGTTTGCAAATTTGAGAATTAGAAATTCAGGAGTATTGACTAAAAATTTTGCAAATTTCAGAATTCAAGTTTTAAATTATCCAAAATTTACAACTTCACAAATTGAAGATTGAAACTATTATTTGCAAATTCAAAAAGGCAGAAATTCACCGATTCAGAACTTGAAGATTCGGGAATCGACTATTTAATATCTCAAAATTCACCTAGCAATTCAAATGTTCCAAATTCAAGACTTCTACGATTCAGAATTTACGAATTTATGAATTTACAATTTAAAAATTGGAGATTTTATGAATTCAAAATTTGAACGACTCGAAATTGATAAATTCATGAATTATGGACGATCCGCGATTTGCAACTTGGCAAATTGTAAATTTTCAAGTTGAGAATTTTTACGACTTAAAAATTTGCAAATTCAGAAATTCAAATTTTCACCGATTCGAAATTAGCAAATTGACTAATGGAAAAATTTGAACTCTTCGCAAATTGCAAATTTAAAATTTTAACAGACAAATATTTCTTAATAGAATTTCCACTATTCAAAATTTACCATTTTCAAAATTCATCAACATTTCATCAGTACAAAACGAATTAAAAATTTCCACGATTTAAGATTTTTGAACCTTGAAATGCAAGATATTGTATAGATTGCAAATTTGAGAATTAGAAATTCAGGAGTAGTGACTCAAAACTTTGCAAATTTCAGAATTCAAGTTTTAAATGAACCAAAATTTACAATTTCACAAATTAAAGATTTAAACTTTTATTTGCAGATTCAAGAAGGCAAAAATTCACCGATTCAGAACTTGAAGATTCGGGAATTCACTATTTTGTATTTCAAAATTCTTCAATTTTGAAATTCTAGCAATTCAAATGTTCCAAATTCAAGACTTCTACGATTCAAAATTTGCAAATTCAGAATTCGTGGAGTCACAATTTAAAAATTGGAGATTTCATGAATTCATAATTTGAACGACTCGAAATTGGTAAATTCATGAATTATGGACCATTCGCGATTTACAACTTGGGAAATTGTAAATTTTCGACTTGAGTGTTTTCACGACTTAAAAATTTGCATATTCGGGATTAAGCCAATTTAAGAATTCAAGATATAAACGATCATTTGCAAATTCAGAAATTAAATTTTCACCGATTCGAAATTTGCAAATTGACTAATGGAAAATTCTGAACCCTTCGCAAATTGCAAATTTAAAATTTTAACAGACAAATATTTGTTAATAGAATTTCCACGATTCAATATTTACCATTTTCAAAATTCAGGAACATTTCGTCGGTGCATATCAAATTAAAAAATTCCACGATTTAAAATTTGTGAATTTTGAAATTCAAGATATTGTATAGATTGCAAATTTGAGAATTAGAAATTCAGGAGTAGTGATTCAAAATTTTGCAAATTCCAGAATTCAAGCTTTAAATGATCCAAAATTTACAATTTCACAAATTGAAGATTTAAAATATTATTTGCAAATTCAAGATGGCAAAAATTCACCGATTCAGAACTTGAAGATTCGGGAATTCACTATTTTGTATTTCATTTCAAAATTCACCGATTTTGAGATTCTAGCAACTCATATGTTCCAAATTCAAACTTCTACGATACAAAATTTGCAAATTCAGAATTTACGAATTTATGAATTCACAATTTAAAAATTGGAGATTTCATGAATTCAAAATTTGAACGACTCGAAATTGGTAAATTCATGAATTATGGACGATTCGCGATTTACAACTTGGGAAATTGTAAATTTTCGAGTTGAGTTTTCACGACTTAAAAATTTGCAAATTCAAGATTAAGCCAATTTAAGAATTCAAGATTTAAACGATCATTTGCAAATTCAGAAATTCTAATTTTCACCGATTCTAAATTTGCAAATTGACTAATGGAAAATCTAAACTCTTTGCAAATTGCAAATTTTAAATTTTAACAAATATTTCTTAATAGAATTTCCACGATTCAAAATTTACCATTTTCAAAATTCAAGAACATTTCATCTATGCAAATCCAATTAAAAAGTTCCACGATTTAAAATTTGTAAATTCTGAAATTCAAGATATTGTATAGATTGCAAATTTGAGAATTAGAAATTCAGGAGTAGTGACTCAAAATTTTGAAAATTTCAGAATTCAAGTTTTAGATGATCAAAATTTACAATTTCACAAATTGAAGATTTAAACTATTATTTGCAAAATCAAAAAGGCAAAAATTCACCGAGTCAGAACTTGAAGATTCGGGAATTCACTATTTTATATTTCAAAATTCTTTAATTTTGAGATTCCATCAATTCAAATGTTCCAAATTCAAGACTTCAACGATTCAAAATTTGCAAATTCAGAATTTATGAATTCACAATTTAAAAATTAGAGATTTTATGAATTCAAAATTTGAACAACTCGAAATTGGTAAATTCGTGAATTATGGACGATTCGCGATTTACAACTTGGAAAATTGTAAATTTTCGAGTTGAGAAATTTCACGACTTAAAAATTTGCAAATTCAAGATTACGCCAATTTAATTTGATGGAAAATTTTAACTGCAAATTGCAAATTTAAAATTATAATAAATATATCTTAATAGAATTTCCACGATTCAAAATTTACCATTTTCAAAATTCAGGAACATTTCATCGTTGCAAATCCAATTAAAAAATTGCACGATTTAAGATTTGTGAATTCTGAAATTCAAGGTATTGTATTGATTGCAAATTTGAAAATTAGAAATTCTGGAGTAGCGACTCGAAATTTTGCAAATTTCAGAACTCAAGATTTAAATGATCAAAATTTACAATTTCACAAATTGAAGATTTAAACTATTATTTGCAAATTCAAGAAGGCAAAAATTCACTGATTCAGAACTGAAGATTCGGGAATTCACTATTTTATATTTCAAAATTCACCAATCTTGAGATTCTTGCAATTCAAATGTTCCAAATTCAAAACTTCTACGATTCAAAATTTGCAAATTCAGAATTTACGAATTTATGAATTCACAATTTAAAAATTGGAGATTTCATGAATTCAAAATTTGAACGACTCGAAATTGGTAAATTCATGAATTATGGACGATTCGCGATTTACAACTTGGGAAAGAGTAAATTTTCGAGTTGAGAATTTTCACGACTTAAAAATTTGAAAATTCAAGATTAAGCCAATTTAAGAATTCAAGATTTAAACGATTATTTGCAAATTCAGAAATTCAAATTTTCACCGATTCGAAATTTGCAAACTGAGTAATGAAAAATTTGAACTCTTCGCAAATTGCAAATTTAAAATTTTAACAAACAAATATTTCTTAATAGAATTTCCACGATTCAAAATTTACCATATTCAAAATTCAGGAACATTTCATCTGTGCAAATCCAATTAAAAAATTCCACGTTTTAAAATTTGTGAATTCTGAAATTCAAGATATTCAAGAGAGAAATTTAAGAAATTCAAGAGTAGCGAGTCAAAATTTTGCAAATTTCACAATTCAAGTTTTAGGTGATCCAAAATTTACAATTTCACAAATTGAAGATTTAAACTATTATTTGCAAACTCAAGAAGACAAAAATTCACCGATTCAGAACTTGAAGACTCGAGAATTCACTATTTTGTATTTCAAAATTTACCAATTTTGAGATTCTAGCAATTCAAATGTTCCGAATTCAGGACTTCTGCGATTCAAAATTTGCAAATTCAGAATTTATGAATTCACAAATTAAAAATTGTAGATTTCATGAATTCAAAATTTGAACGACTCGAAATTGGTAAATCCATGAATTATGGACGATTCGCGATTTACAACTTGGGAAAGAGTAAATTTTCGAGTTAAGAATTTTCACGACTTAAAAATTTGCATATTCAAGATTCAGCCGATTTAAGAATTCAACATTTAAACGATTATTTACAAATTCAGAAATTAAAATTTTCACCGATTCGAAATTTACAAATTGACTAATGGAAAATTTTAACTCTTCGCAAATGGCAAATTTAAAATTTCAGCAAACAAATATTTCTTAATAGAATTTCCACGATTCAAAATTTCCCATTTTCAAAATTCAGGAACATTTCATCGGAGCAAATCGAATTAAAAAAATCCACGATTTAAGAATTGTGAATTTTGAAATTCAAGATATTGTATAGATTGCAAATTTGAGAATTAGAAATTCAGGAGTAGTGACTCAAAGTTTTGAAAGTTTCAGAATTAAAGTTTTAAATAATCCAAAATTTACAATTTCACAAATTGAAGATTTAAACTAATATTTGCAAATTCAAGATGGCAAAAATTCAACGATTAGAATGAAGATTCGGGAATTTACAATTTTGTATTTCAAAATTCACCAATTTTGAGATTCTAGCAATTCAAATGTTTCAAATTCAAGACTTCTACGATTCAAAATTTGCAAATTCAGAATTTACGAATTTATGAATTCACAATTTAAAAAATTGGAGATTTCATGAATTTAAAATTTGAGCGACTCTAAATTGGCAAATTTATGAAATATGGACTATTTGCGATTACTTGGGAAATTGTAAATTTTCGTGTTGAGAATTTTTACGACATAAAAATTTTCAAATTCAAGATTAGCAAATTTAAGAATTCAAGATTTAACCGGTCATTTGCAAATTCAGGAATTCAAATTTTCACCGATTCGAAATTTGCAAATTGACTAATAGAAAATTTGAACTATTCGCAAATTGCAAATTTAAAATTTTAACAAACAAATATTTCTTAATAGAATTTCCACGATTCAAAATTTACCATTTTCAAAATTCAGGAACATTTCATCGGTGCATATCAAATTAAAAAATTCCACGATTTAAAATTTGTGAATTTTGAAATTCAAGATATTGTATAGATTGCAAATTTGAGAATTAGAAATTCAGGAGTAGTGATTCAAAATTTTGCAAATTTCAGAATTCAAGTTTTAGATGATCCAAAATTTACAATTTCACAAATTGAAGATTTAAACTATTATTTGCAAATTCAAGAAGGCAAAAATTCACCGATTCAGAACTTGAAGATTCGGGAATTCACTATTTTATATTTCAAAATTCACCAATTTTGAGATTCTTGCAATTCAAATGTTACAAATTCAAAACTTCTACGATCAAAATTTGCAAATTCAGAATTTACGAATTTATGAATTCACAATTTAAAAATTGGAGATTTCATTAATTCAAAATTTGAACGACTCGAAATTGGTAAATTCATGAATTATGGACGATTCGCGATTTACAACTTGGCAAAGAGTAAATTTTTGAGTTGAGAATTTTCACGACTTAAAAATTTACAAATTCAAGATTAAGCCAATTTAAGAATTCAAGATTTAAACGATTATTTGCAAATTCAGAAATTCAAATTTTTACCGATTCGAAATTTGTAAACTGAGTAATGGAAAATTTGAACTCTTCGCAAATTGCAAATTTAAAATTTTAACAAACAAATATTTCTTAATAGAATTTCCACGATTCAAAATTTACCATTTTCAAAATTCAGGAACATTTCATCTATGCAAATCCAAGTAAAAAATTCCACGAACTCAAATTTGTGAATTCTGAAATTCAAGATATTGTATAGATTGCAAATTTGAGAATTAGAAATTCAGGAGTAGTGATTCAAAATTTTGCAAATTCCAGAATTCAAGCTTTAAATGATCCAAAATTTACAATTTCACAAATTGAAGATTTAAAGTATTATTTGCAAATTCAAGATGGCAAAAATTCACCGATTCAGAACTTGAAGATTCGGGAATTCACTATTTTGTATTTCAAAATTCTGCAATTTTGAGATTCTAGCAATTCAAATGTTCCAAATTCAAGACCTCTACGATTCAAAATTTGCAAATTCAGAATTTATGAATTCACAAATAAAAAATTGTAGATTTCATGAATTCAAAATTTGAACGACTCGAAATTGGTAAATCCATGAATTATGGACGATTCGCGATTTACAACTTGGGAAAGAGTAAATTTTCGAGTTAAGAATTTTCACGACTTAAAAATTAGCAAATTCAAGATTCAGCCGATTTAAGAATTCAACATTTAAACGATTATTTACAAATTCAGAAATTAAAATTTTCACCGATTCGAAATTTACAAATTGACTAATGGAAAATTTTAACTCTTCGCAAATGGCAAATTTAAAATTTTAGCAAACAAATATTTCTTAATAGAATTTCCACGATTCAAAATTTACCATTTTCAAAATTAGGGAACATTTCATGGGTACAAATCAAATTAAAAAATTCCACTATTTAAGATTTGTGAATTTCGAAATTCAAGATATTGTTTAGATTGCAAATTTGAGAATTAGAAATTCAGGAGTAGTGTCTGAAAATTTTGCAAATTTTAGAGTTCAAGTTTTAAATCCAAAATTTACAATTTCACAAATTGAAGATTTAAACCATTATTTGCAAATTCAAGAAGGCAAATATTCACCGATTCAGAACTTGAAGATTTTGGAATTCACTATTTTATATCTCAAAATTCACCAATTTTGAGATTCTAGCAATTCAATTGTTCCAAATTCAAGACTTCTACGATTCAAAATTTGCAAATTCAGAATTTACGAATTTAGGAATTCACAATTTAAGAATTGTAGATTTCATGAATTCAAAATTTGAACGACTCGAAATTGGTAAATTCATGAATTATGGACGATTCGCGATTTACGACTTGGGAAATTGTAAATTTTCGAGTTGAGAATTTTCACGACTTAAAATTTTCATGATTCAGGAACATTTTCTTCGGTGCAATCGAATTAAAAAAATTGACGATTTAAAATTCTGGATTAATTCTGAAATTCAAGATAATTTTTATATTGCAAATTTGAGAATATAGAAATTCAGGAGTGGTCTCAAAATTTGCAAATTTCAGAATTCAAGATTTAAATGATCCAAAATTTACAATTTCAGGATTTGAAAGTTTCAGCTATTATTTGCAAATTCAAGAATGCAAGATTTCACCGATTCAGTACAGAAGATTCAGAAATTAATTATTTTATATTTCAAAATTCTCCAATTTTGAGATTCTACCAATTCGAATGTTCCAAATTCAGAATTCACGAATTTATGAATTCGTGATTTAAAAATTTGAGATTTCATGGATTCAAAAGTTTATGCAAGGATTCAAGATGTTAATGGAATAAAATTTTCAAATTTCCAAACTGGATTTATCCAGGAATTTAAAAATTATCTATTTATACAGATTTCTTTTGTAGCATCTTCTAAATTAATGAAAAACCGAAATTAAAGAATTTATGTAAAGTGAGTTTACCCATAATAATGTTCAGTTTATTTCAGTAGGTACCACAAAATATTAATGAGTAGTATTTCATTATTTTCTGATACAAATGTTACAAGTGGCGTTTAGGACAGGGGGCCATCTTGGGAAAAGGGGTCCCTTGGTCGAGTATTATTCTTAATTTTTTCATACAAATTTTACAAGTGGCTTTTGGAACAGGACCCCCCTTCGGACAGGGGCTCTCCTTGGACGAGTTTATTTAGTTATATTCTGATACAAATTAATGTTATAAGGGGATGGATCGTTTGTGATATGGTACGGGCTAAACGCAAGTCTAATATTTTACGTGCGGACTTACCAATTCTTCTCTTGAATTGTCAGGTTTTTGTGGTTTCACTTGTGTAGAAAAAATAGTATCAATAGTGTCGCATCGATCATGCAATTTTTTCCCTCTATGTATTATATAGTATTATTATGGGAGTAGATCGGTACACCTAAGATGAGCCCACCGTAGTTTTTGCTGCGTTACAGTTTGCCGCAAGAAGCGGCTTATGTGATATCGTTCGAGAGCAGGAAAATAAGTTTTTATCGGGTATTTTCCCGCACGGAGAGCATGTATCACCGTAGAGTTCCAGACAAGGCGTTATGATAGCGAAGCGGCTGGCCAGTCCAAAACATCGTCTCTGTAGAGTTTTGATCTTCTTCTTGGATAGCGCACCAAATTATCATTATTTTTTACTTTTAAATTTTTATATAATTTAGGAACTAGTTAGTGAAGATGTTCTTACTCTTCAGTAGTTGTGAAGTAATTAAGTGAACATTTTATAAATCCTATTTAAGATGTAAGCCGCGTGAGAACGAAATGCTCTCTTCCCAAAACTGTCCTAAACCTAATTTGTCGTCCATCCTCGTTTATTTTTTCAACACGCTCTGTTTGGTTTCAGGTCATGAGTTCACCGCTAATGCCGAAGGAAATTGCTCTTAGGACCTAATAGCCTCCCCACGATGTTATCGTTCCTCCTCGTGACCTTGGCGATCGCTTCGCAGGCGACGAATCCCGATATGAAGGCAAACTTTGTTAATTACACAACACCAGAATCCGGAAGGATAATGGAATCTAGTGGTGTCACATTAACGCAGGCCGACGCAGTTCTTGGAACGAAATCAATCGGGAGGGATAAAACAGAGGACAAAAACGGGTGCCGTGACGGCAAACTTTGCTCGTCGAGTGCAGATATCGGCAAGGAAAAGTCGGGAAAAGTGATTATAGAGACACAAATTCCGCCGACCCACAAAAAAGCGACCGCCGACCAAAAAATCGGCGGTGATAACTTGATTGCGGCGGCCGGTAAGGCCGCTGAAGGAGGCGGGAAAAAGTTAAACTTGAGAGAAGGGGAGCAACATAAATTTCGGGGTGGCGAGGGTGCAGAAGTGGCAAAAAATTGGAGCTTCACGACGACGGGTGAGTGGAATTTATCGTTTGATGATTAAGACTTTAACTAGTGTTTGTCCCGCGTTTGTGAACAGAGTGCCAAGCAATCAAAAAATCATCGTGAGATTTATCCAAATCTCAAATTAGTGTTCAAAGTTTCCCAAGTTTTTAATGACTTTGATTTTCCAATTCTCAAAATAATTTTCTCAAGTTCTATTATCAAGTCTGTAGTTTCTCAAGTTCTTCAGGCTTCTACTCCTTCTTCTTATTCTACTTCTAATGTTTGTTTTCAGTTTCTTAGGTTGCTCCAGGTGCTTATGCTTTTCAAATTTTAAAGTCTCAATTTCTCAGGTTCTAAAAGTTTCAGTTGATCAGGTTTTTCAGTTTCTCATTTTGTAAGATCCCTGAAGGTCTCACAGACCTTAAAATTTTCCAGGGTTCCCTCAGATCTCCAGATCTCCGAAATTGGATTTTGTTTATCTTCTCAGGTTCCTCCAGAACAAGAATTAGGCTTCTCAGTTTCTTAGGTTGTTAGGTCGCTAAAGGTCTGAGGGACACTAAATTATCAGATTTTCTATGATTTCAGGTTCTTCAGGTTCTCAGGTTCCTCCAGGACACAAGTGTGGTTTCTCATGTTGTTAACTCCCTCAAGGTCTAACAGTCCCTAAATTATTGGGTTTTGCAGGATTTCAGGTTCTTCAAGTTTTCAGGTTTGCAGATTCATCCTGAACAAAATTTAGATTTTCCATTTTTTCAGGTTGTTATGTACCCGAAGGTTTTACAATTCGCAACTTATCAGGTCCTCGAGATTTTCAGATCCTTCAAGTTCTCAGGTTTCCTAAGATCTCTAGGCTTCAAAAATTTGAGGTTCTCCAGTTTCTCAGGTTTGTCAGAGTCCCTAAGTGAGATTTCAGGTTCCGCAAACTCTCAGGTTCTCCAAGATCTCAAGACTTCCAAAATTTATGGTTGTACAGTTTCTCGGTTTCCTCCGCAAAGGGTATGTTTCTCAGTTTATTAAGTTGTTACGTACCTCAAGGTCTCAGAGTACCTATATTATCAGATTTTTCAGGATTTCTGTTTCTTCAAGTCCGTTCTCAGGTTTCCTATATTCCTTATGTTCTAAGGTTTACTCAGATCTCAAGGTTTTTAGAATTTAAGATTGTACAGGTTCCTCGGTTCCTCCAGAACTCAACCTAGGTTTCTCCTTTTCTCAGGTTGTCTCTTGAGGTTTCAGATTTTCTATTACTTCAGGTTTTTCAGTTTTCCGAATTTGGCTCTTGTTCAGGTTCTCAGGTTCCTCCAGGACAAAAGTTAGATTTCTCAGTTTTTCAGGTTCTCACCCAAGCTTTTAGAAGTCCCAAGTTATGAGGTCTTACAGGATTTCAGATCCTTTAAGTTCCCAGGTTTCCTAAGAACCCAAGGTTTTAAAAAATTGAGATTCTTTAGTTTCTTAGGTTTCTCGGGATCACAAGTTAGGTTTCTGGGGTTCTCAGGTTGTTAAGTCTCTCAAGGTCTCAGGGTCCCTTAATGTTCTGGTTTTCTAGAATTTTAGGTTCCACAAATTCTCAGGTTCTTTAAGATTTGAGGTTATACCGGTTCTCGGTTTCCTACACACAGAGAAGATTTATCAGTTTATAAGGTTGGTACGTACCTCAAGGTTTCAGAGTCCCTATATTATCAGGTTTTTCAGGATCTCTGTTTCTTCAAGTTCGTTCTCAGGTTTCGTATGTGTCTGAACTTCTCAGATCTCAAAGTCTGTTTAGGTTCTCACTTTGCTCGAGAAACCAAGTTAGGTTTCTCAGTTTCTAAAGTTATGTCGCTCAAGGTCTCAGGGTCCCTAAATGGTCAGGTTTTCCAGGATTTCAAGTTTTTCAAGTACTCAATTATTCCAAAAATTTAATTGTTAAGTTAAGTTCTTCGAGGACATAAGCTAGGTTACCCAGTTTCTCAGGTTGTTAGGTCCGTCGAGGTCTCAAAGTCCCAAATTATTCGCTTTTCTATGATTTCAAATTTTACAAGTTTTTAGGTTTTTAATTTCTCAGGTACCATAAGGTTTCCAAGATTTGAAGTTTTTTAAATGCTCAGGTTTATCAAGTTCTCAGATTCCTCAGGATCTCAAGTTAGGTCCCTCAACTTCTCAGTTTGCAGTCTGCAAATTCGTCATGTTGTGTTGCTCAATTTTTTAGGTTTGCTAGTATCTGTCCTTCCAGTTTTCCAATTAGATTTTTCGAGTTGTGAAAATTGGTCTAGGTTTTCCGAAAACTGACATTTTTCAAATTCTGAAGTTCCTTATGTTCTCAGGTTCACTAAGATCTCAAGCTTTTTAGAAATTAAGATTGTACAGGTTCTTAGGTTCCTCCGGAACACAAGCTAGGTTTCTCCGTTTCTCAGATTATGTATCTCAAGATGATTCCAAGTTCTTCAAGTTCTCAGGTTACTCAGATTCTCAGGTTCCTTAAGATCTCAAAGTTCCTCCAGAACAAAAATTTGGTTTCTCAATTTCTCAAGTTAGGTATCTCAGTTTCTCAGGTTTTTAGGTCCCTCAAAGTCTCAAAGGCACCAAATTATCAGATTTTTGAGGATTTCTGGTTCTTCAGGTTATCAGGTTCCCTAAGATCTCAAGGTTTCCGAATTCGTATGTTGTTCAGCATTCCAGGTTCCTCAAGAATACTAGTTGGGTTTTTCAGGTTTCTAAGTCCCCCAAGGTCTCAGAGACGTCAAATTTTTGTTTCTCAATTTTCCTAAGATCTCAAGATTTTGAAAATTTAAGGTTGTGCAGGTTCTCAGTTTCCTCCAGAACAAAAGGATGGTTTCTCATGTTGTAAAGTCCCCCAAGGTCTAAAAGTCCCTAAATTATTAAGTTTTTTAGGATTTTAGGTTTTGAGATTCCTCCAGAACAAAAATTAGGTTTCTCAGTTTCTCAGGTTGTTATGTCCCCCAAGCTTTTAGAAGCCGCAAATTATGAGGTCTTCCAGGATTTCAGATAATTCAAGTTCTCAGGTTTCCTAAGAATTCAAGATTTTTAAAATTTGAGGTTCTTCATGTTCTCAGGTTTCTCCGGACCACAAGTTAGGTTTCTGGGTTTCTCAGGTTGTTGTCACTCAAGGTCTTAGGGTCCCTAAAAGTTCTGTTTTTCTAGGATTTCAGGTTCCTCAAATTTTCAGATTCCTTAAGATCTCAAGACTTCCAAAATTTGAGTTTGTACAGGTTCTCGGTTTCCTCCACACAGGGAGGGTTTTTCAGTTTATCAGGTTGTTACGTACCTCAAGGTCTGTTTCTTCAAGTTCGTTCTCAGGTACCCTAAGATTTTAAGGTTTATCAGATTTAGTTTTGTTCAAGTTCCCAGGTCTCTCAACTTCTCAGATCTCTAAGGTTGTTCAGTTTCTCACTTTGCTTCTGAAACCTAGTTAGGTTTCTCGGTTTCTAAGGCTATGTCCCTCAAGATCTCAGAGTCCCTAAATTGTCAATTATTCCAGGATTTAAGATCCTTCAAGATGTCAGGTTTCCTAAGATCTTAAGGTTTCAAACATTTGAGGTTGTTCAGGTTCTCAGATTTCTCCTGATCACAAGTTGGGTTTCTCAGTTTCTCAGGTTGTTATATCCCCTAAGATCTTAGAATTCGCAAATGTTATCAGGTTTTCCAGGATTTCAGGTCCTTCAAGTTCACAGGTTTCCTAAAATCTCAAGGTTTCAAAAATTTGAATTTTTTCAGGTTCACAGGTTCTCGGTTTCTCAGGTTGTTAAGTCTCCAAAGTCTCAGTGTCTCTAAATGTTCTGTTTTTCTATAATTTAAGCTTCCTCAAATTCTCAGGCTCTCTAAGATCTCAAGACTTTCTGATCCTTCAAACTCTCAAGGTTTCAAAAATTTGAGGTTGTACATGTTCTCGGTTTCCTCCACACCGGTTAGGTTTCTCAGTTTATCAGGTTGTTACGTACCTCAAGGTGTCAGAGTCCCTGTATTATCAAGCTTTTCAGGATTTCAGTTTCTTCAAGTTCGTTCTCAGGTTCCCCAAGATCTCAAGGTTCCAAGACTTAGGTTCGTGCAAGTTTTCAGGTTTCTGAATTTCTCATATCTCTAAGCTTGTTCAGTTTCTCAGTTTGCTCAAGAAACCAAGTAAGGTTTCTCGGTTTCTAAGGTTATGTCCCTCAGGGTCTCAGAGTCCCTAAATTGTCTGTTTTTTCAGTATTTCCAGATCTTCAAGTTCTCAGCTTTTGAGATTCCTCCATAACAAATGTTAGGTTTCTCAGGTTGTTATGTCCCCCGATGTTTTAGAATTCAGAAATTATCAGGTTTTCCAGAATTTGGGAGACTTCAAGTTCTCAGGTTTCCTAAGATTTCCAACTTTGACGTTGTTCAGGTTCTCAGGTTTCTTCAGATCAGAAATTGGGTTTATCAGTTTCTCGGGTTGTTAAGTCTCTCAAGGTCTCAGAGTCCGTAAATGTTCTGGTTTTCTAGAATTTCAGGTTTCTCTGGTTCTCTCAAGTTCTCAAGATTTCCAAAATTTCAAGTTGTACAGGTTCTCGGTTTCTCATTTTATATGGTTGTTACGTACCTCAAGGTCTCAGAGGCCCTGTATTATCAGGCTTTTCAGGATTTCAGTTTCTTCAAATTCGTTCTCAGGTTCCCTAAGATCTCAAGGTTCCAAGATTTAGGTTTGTCCAAGTTCTCAGAATTCTGAATTTCTCAGATCTTTTAGTTTGTTCAGGTTCTCACTTCGCTCCAGAAACCAAATTAGGTTTCTCAGTTTCTAAGGTTATGTTCCTCAGGGTCTCAGAGTCCCTAAATTGTCTGGTTTTCCAGGATTTTGAGATCTTCAGGTTCTCACCTTGGAGATTCCTCCATAACAAATGTTAGGTCCCTCAAGGTCTCAGAGACCTCAAAATTTCAGGTTTTCCAGAATTTCAGTTTCTCAGGTTTCCTGGGATTTCAAGGTCTCCAAAATTGGATTTTGTTCATCTTCTCAAGTTCCTCCAGAACAAGAGTTAGGTTTCTCCGTTTCTAACGTTGTTAGCTCCCTCAAGGCCTAAGGGACACTAAATTATCAGATTTTCTATGATTTCAAGTTCTCAGGTTGCCTAAGATCTCAAGTTCAGCTGACCAGGTTATTCCAGAACACAAGTTAGGATTCTAACTTTCTCACGTTGTTAGGCCCCTCCAAGCCTCAATGGCATCCAATTTTCTTCGCAGGTTCCTCCAGAACAAAAACTAGATTTTTCAGTTTCACAGTTTGTTAAGTACCTCAAGGTCTAAGAGATTCAAAATTTTCAGATTTTCGATAATTTCAGGTTCCTCAAGTTTTCAGGTTCCCTGAGATCTCAAGGTTTCCGAATTTGGATTTTGTTCAGCTTCTCTGGTTCCTCCAGGACACAAGTTGGGTTTCTCAGGTTTTTAGGTCCATCAAAGTCTCAAAGGCACCAAATTATCATTTTCTAGTTTTTCAGGTTATCAGGTTCCCTAAGATCGCAAAGTTTCCGAATTTGAATGATTTAGGTTTGTTCAAGTTCTCAGGTTTCACAACTTCTCAGATCTCTAAGGTTATTCAGGTTTTCACTTTGGTTGTGAAATCTAGTTAGGTTTCTCAGTTTCTTAGGTTATTCTCAAGGTCTCAGAGTCCCTAAATTGTCAGGTTTTCCAGGATTTAAGATCCTTCTAGATCTCAGGTTTCCTAAGATCTCAAGGTTTCAAACATTTGAGGTTGTTCAGGTTTTCAGGTTTCTCCAGATCACAAGTTGGGTTTCTCAGTTTCGCAGGTTATGTCTCTCAAGGTTTCAGGGACCCGAAATTATTTGTTGTTTTATGATTTCAAGTTCTTCAAGTTCTTAGGTTACTCAGGTTTGCAGGTTCCTCAAGATCTCAAGGTATGCTAAATTTAAGTTTGTTCAAGTTCTCAGATTAGGCAAGATCTCAAGTTAGGTTTCTGAACTTTTCAGTTTGCAGGTTCCTGGGTTTTAAAGTCTCCATATTCGTCAAATTATGTTTCTCAAGATCTGATTTTCTCAGTTTTCAGGCTTCCTAACATCTGAGGTTCTTCCAGTTCTCCAATGAGTCTTTTCGAGTTGTGAAAATTGCTCCATTTTTTTGGGAACGTACATTTTTCAAATTCTGAAGTTACTTATGTTCTCAGGTCCACTAAAATATTAAGGTTTTTAGAAATTGAAATTGTACAGGTTCTTAGCTTCCTCTAGAACATAAGCCAGTTTTCTCAGGTTATGTCTCTCGAGCTTTCAGGATGCCCAAATTATTATTTCATGATTTCAGGTTCTTCAGGTTCTCAATTTCCTTAAGATCTCAAGGTTTTCGAATTTGGACTTTTTTCAGCTTCTCAGGTTCCTCCAGGACACAAGTTGGGTTTCACAGGTTTTTAGATTCTCTAAGGTTTCAGAGACACAAAATTTTTGGTTCTCAATTTTCCTAAGATCTCAAGATTTCCAAAATTTAAGGTTATTCAAGTTCTCAGATTTGTCGAGATCTCATGTTAGGTTTGTTAACATCTCAGGTTCTAGGTTTTTAGGATTCTAAAATCTCAGGTTCCTCCACTTCTTCAATTAATTTTTTCAGGTTTTCAGGTTCTTAGGTTTGCATTTTGAAGTTTCTCAATTTCTGAGGTTGCTTAGAATCTCAAGTTTTCCAAAATTTAAGGTTATTCAAGTTTTCAGATTCGTCGAGATCTCATGTTAGGTTTTCATCATCTTAGGTTCTAGGTTTTTATGATTCTAAAATCTCAGGTTCCTCCACTTCTTCAATTAATTTTTTCAGGTTTTCAAGTTTTTAGGTTTGCATTTTGAAGTCTCTCAATTGCTGAGGTTGCTTAAGATCTCAAGTTTTCCAAAATTTAAGGTTATTCAAGTTCTCAGATTTGTCGATATCTCATGTTAGGTTTCTTATCATCTCAGGTTCTAGGTTTTTAGGATTCCAAAATCTCAGGTTCCTCGACTTCTTCAATTAATTTTTTCTGGTTTTCAGGTTCTTAGGTTTGCATTTTGAAATCTCTCAATTTCTGAGGTTGCTTAAGATCTCAAGTTTTCCAAAACTTAAGGTTATTCAAGTTCTCAGATTCGTTGAGATCTCATGTTAGTTTTCTTATCATCTCAGGTTCTAAGTTTTCAGTATTCTCAAAATATCAAGTTCCTCCACTCCTTCAATTAATTTTTTCAGGTTTTCAGGTTCTTAGGTTTGCATTTTGAAGTCTCTCAATTTCTGAGGTTGCTTAATATCTCAAGTTTTCCAAAATTTAAGGTTATTCAAGTTCTCAGATTTGTCGAGATCTCATGTTAGGTTTCTTAACATCTCAGGTTCTAGGTTTTTAGGATTCTAAAATCTCAGGTTCCTCCACTTCTTCAATTAATTGTTTCAGGTTTTCAGGTTCTTAGGTTTGGATTTTGAAGTCTCTCAATTTCTGAGGTTACTTAAGATCTCAAGTTTTCCAAAATTTAAGGTTATTCAAGTTCTCAGATTTGTCGAGATCTCATGTTAGGTTTGTTATCATCTCAGGTTCTAAGTTTTTAGGATTTTAAAATCTCAGGTTCCTCCACTTCTTCAATTAATTTTTCAGGTTTTCAGGTTCTTAGGTTTGCATTTTGAAGTCTCTTAATTTCTGAGGTTGCTTTAGATCTCAAGTTTTCCAAAATTTAAGGCTATTCAAGTTCTCAGATTCGTCGACATCTCATGTTAGGTTCCTTATCATCTCAGGTTCTAAGTTTTTAGGATTTTAAAATCTCAGGTTCCTCCACTTCTTCAATTACTTTTTTCAGGTTTTCGGGTTCTTAGGTTTGCATTTTGAAGTCTCTCAATTTCTGAGGTTGTTTAAGATCTCTAATTTTCCAAGATTTAAGGTTATTTAAGTTCTCAGATTCGTCGAGATTTCATGTTAGGTTTCTTATCATCTCAGGTTGTAAGTTTTTATAATTCTAAAATTTCAGGTTCCTCTACTTCTTCAATTAATGTTTTCAGGTTTTCAGGTTCTTAGGTTTGCATTTTGAAGTCTCTCAATTTCTGA
The DNA here is from genome assembly GCA_963583935.1 of Diaperis boleti. Taxonomy (NCBI): domain Eukaryota; kingdom Metazoa; phylum Arthropoda; class Insecta; order Coleoptera; family Tenebrionidae; genus Diaperis; species Diaperis boleti. The sequence continues at coordinate 7,547,045 of OY757242.1, forward strand.
GGTTGCTTTAGATCTCAAGTTTTCCAAAATTTAAGGTTATTCAAGTTCTCAGATTCGTTGAGATCTCATGTTAGTTTTCATATCATCTCAGGTTCTAAGTTTTCAGTATTCTCAAAATATCAAGTTCCTCCACTCCTTCAATTAATTTTTTCAGGTTTTCAGGTTCTTAGGTTTGCATTTTGAAGTCTCTGAATTTCTGAGGTTGCTTAAAATCTCAAGTTTTCTAAAATTTAAGGTTACTCAAGTTCTCAGATTCGTCGAGATCTCATGTTAGGTTTCTTATTATGTCAGGTTCTAAGTTTTTAGGATTCTAAAATCTCAGGTTCCTCCATTTCTTCAATTAATGTTTTCAGGTTTTCAGGTTCTTAGGTTTGCATTTTGAAGTCTCTCAATTTCTGACGTTGCTTTAGATCTCAAGTTTTCCAAAATTTAAGGTTATTCAAGTTCTCAGATTCGTCGAGATCTCATGTTAGGTTTCCTATCATCTCAGGTTCTAAGTTTTTAGGATTTTAAAATCTCAGGTTCCTCCACTTCTTCAATTAATTTTTCAGGTTTTCAGGTTCTTAGGTTTGCATTTTGAAGTTTCTCAATTTCTGAGGTAGCTTAAAATCTCAAGTTTTCTAAAATTTAAGGTTACTCAAGTTCTCAGATTCGTCGAGATCTCATGTTAGGTTTCTTATTATGTCAGGTTCTAAGTTTTTAGGATTCTAAAATCTCAGGTTCCTCCATTTCTTCAATTAATGTTTTCAGGTTTTCAGGTTCTTAGGTTTGCATTTTGAAGTCTCTTAATTTCTGAGGTTGCTTTAGATCTCAAGTTTTCCAAAATTTAAGGTTATTCAAGTTCTCAGATTCGTCGACATCTCATGTTAGGTTCCTTATCATCTCAGGTTCTAAGTTTTTAGGATTTTAAAATCTCAGGTTCCTCCACTTCTTCAATTACTTTTTTCAGGTTTTCGGGTTCTTAGGTTTGCATTTTGAAGTCTCTCAATTTCTGAGGTTGTTTAAGATCTCTATTTTTCCAAGATTTAAGGTTATTAAAGTTCTCAGATTCGTCGAGATCTCATGTTAGGTTTCTTATCATCTCAGGTTCTAAGTTTTTAGGATTTTCAAAATCTCAGTTTCCTCGACTTCTTCAATTAATGTTTTCAGGTTTTCAGGTACTTAGGTTTGCATTTTGAAGTCTCTCAATTTCTGAGGTTGCTTAATATCTCAAGTTTTCCAAAATTTAAAATTATTCAAGTTCTCAGATTCGTCGACATCTCATGTTAGGTTCCTTATCATCTCAGGTTCTAAGTTTTCAGTATTCTCAAAATATCAAGTTCCTCCACTCCTTCAATTAATTTTTTCAGGTTTTCAGGTTCTTAGGTTTGCATTTTGAAGTCTCTGAATTTCTGAGGTTGCTTAAAATCTCAAGTTTTCTAAAATTTAAGGTTACTCAAGTTCTCAGATTCGTCGAGATCTCATGTTAGGTTTCCTATCATCTCAGGTTCTAAGTTTTTAGGATTTTAAAATCTCAGATTCCTCCACTTCTTCAATTAATTTTTCAGGTTTTCAGGTTCTTAGGTTTGCATTTTGAAGTTTCTCAATTTCTGAGGTAACCTAAAATCTCAAGTTTTCTAAAATTTAAGGTTACTCAAGTTCTCAGATTCGTCGAGATCTCATGTTACGTTTCTTATTATGTCAGGTTCTAAGTTTTTAGGATTCTAAAATCTCAGGTTCCTCCATTTCTTCAATTAATGTTTTCAGGTTTTCAGGTTCTTAGGTTTGCATTTTGAAGTCTCTCAATTTCTGAGGTTGCTTTAGATCTCAAGTTTTCCAAAATTTAAGGTTATTCAAGTTCTCAGATTCTTCGAGATCTCCATGTTAGGTTCCTTATCATCTCAAATTCGAAGTTTTTAGGATACTAAAATCTCAGGTTCCTCCACTTCTACAATTATTTTTTTCAGGTTTTCAGGTTCTTACGTTTGCATTTTGAAGTCTCTCAATTTCTGAGGTTGCTTAAGATCTCTAGTTTTCCAAAATTTACGGTTATTCAAGTTCCCAGATTCGTCGAGATCTCATGCTAGGTTTCTTATAATCTCAGGTTCTAAGTTTTTAGGATTCTAAAATCTCAGGTTCCTCCACTTCTTCAATTAATTTTTTCAGGTTTTCAGGTTGTTAGGTTTGCATTTTGAATTCTCTCAATTTCTGAGGTTGCTTGATCTCAAGTTTTCCAAAATCTAAGATTATTCAAGTTCTCAGATTCGTCGAGATCTCATGTTAGGTTTCCTATAATCTCAGGTTCTAAGTTTTTAGGATTTTAAAATCTCAGGTTCCTCCACTTCTTCATTTAATTTTTTCAGGTTTTCAGGTTCTTAGGTTTGAATTTTGAAGTCTCTCAATTTCTGAGGTAGCTTAAAATCTCAAGTTTTCTAAAATTTAAGGTTACTCAATTTCTCAGATTTGTCGAGATCTCATGTTAGGTTTCTTATCATCTCAGGTTGTAAGTTTTTATAATTCTAAAATCTCAAGTTCCTCCACTTCTTCAATTAATGTTTTCAGGTTTTCAGGTTCTGAGATTTGCATTTTGAAGTCTCTCAATTTCTGAGGTTGCTTGACCTCAAGTTTCCCAAAATTTAAGGTTAATCCAGTTCTCAGATTCGTCGAGATCTCATGTTAGTTTTCTTATCGTCTTAGGTTCTAAGTTTTTAGGATTCTAAGATCTCAAGATGCTCCACTTCTTCAATTACTTTTTTAGGTTTTCAGGTTCTTAGGTTTGGATTTTAAAGTCTCTCATTTTCTGAGGTTGTTTAAGATCTCAAGTTTTCCAAAATTTAAGGTTGTTCAATTTCTCAAATTCGTCGAGATCTCATGTTAGGTTTCTTATCATCTCAGGTTCTCAGTTTTTAGGATTCTAAAATCTCAGGTTCCTCCACTTCTTCAATTAATTTTTTCATATTTTCAGGTTCTTAGGTTTGCATTTTGAAGTCTCTCAATTTCTGAGGTAGCTTAAAATATCAAGTTTTCCAAAATTTAAGGTTACTCAAGTTCTTAGATTCGTCGAGATCTCATGTTAGGTTTCTTATCATCTCAGGTTGTAAGTTTTTATAAGCCTAGAATCTCAGGTTCCTCCACTTCTTCAATTAATGTTTTCAGGTTTTCAGGTTCTGAGGTTTGCATTTTGAAGTCTCTCAATTTCTGAGGTTGCTTGACCTTAAGTTTCCCAAAATTTAAGATTAATCAAGTTCTAAGATTTGTCGAGATCTCATGTTAGGTTTCTTATCATCTTAGGTTCTAGGTTTTTATGACCCAAAAATCTCAGGTTCCTCTACTTCTACAATTAATTTTTTCAAGTTTTCAGGTTCATAGGTTTGCATTTTGAAGTCTCTCAATTTCTGAGGTTGCTTAATATCTCAAGTTTTCCAAAATTTAAGATTATTCAAGTTCTCAGATTTGTCGAGATCTCATGTTAGGTTTCTTATCATCTCAGGTTGTAAGTTTTTATAATTCTAAAATCTCAAGTTCCTCCACTTCTTCAATTAATGTTTTCAGGTTGTCAGGTTCTGAGGTTTGCATTTTGAAGTCTCTCAATTTCTGCAGTTGCTTGACCTCAAGTTTCCCAAAATTTAAGGTTAATCAAGTTCTCAGATTCGTCGAGATCTCATGTTAGGTTTCTTATCATCTTAGGTTCTAGGTTTTTATGACCCAAAAATCTCAGGTTCCTCTACTTCTACAATTAATTTTTTCAAGTTTTCAGGTTCATAGGTTTGCATTTTGAAGTCTCTCAATTTCTGAGGTAGCTTAATATCTCAATTTTTCCAAAATTTAAGATTATTCAAGTTCTCAGATTTGTCGAGATCTCATGTTAGGTTTCTTATCATCTCAGGTTGTAAGTTTTTATAATTCTAAAATCTCAAGTTCCTCCACTTCTTCAATTAATGTTTTCAGGTTGTCAGGTTCTGAGGTTTGCATTTTGAAGTCTCTCAATTTCTGCAGTTGCTTGACCTCAAGTTTCCCAAAATTTAAGGTTAATCAGTTCTCAGATTCGTCGAGATCTCATGTTAGTTTTCTTATCATCTTAGGTTCTAAGTTTTTAGGAATCTAAAATCTTAAGATGCTCCACTTCTTCAATTAATTTTTTAGGTGTTCAGGTTCTTAGGTTTGCATTTTAAAGTCTCTCAATTTCTGAGGTTGCTTAATATCTCAAGTTTTCCAAAATTTAAGATTATTTAAGTTCTCAGATTTGTCGAGATCTCTTGTTAGGTTTCTTATCATCTCAGGTTGTAAGTTTTTATAATTCTAAAATCTCAGGTTCCTCCACTTCTACAATTAATTTTTTCAGGTTTTCAGGTTCTTAGGTTTGCATTTTGAAGTCTCTCAATTTCTGAGGTTGCTTAAGATCTCAAGTTTTCCCAAATTTAAGGTTATTCAAGTTCTCAGATTTGTCGAGATCTCATGTTAGGTTTCTTATCATCTCAGGTTGTAAGTTTTTATAATTCTAAAATCTCAGGTTCCTCCACTTCTTCAATTAATGTTTTCAGGTTTTCAGGTTCTGAGGTTTGCATTTTGAAGTCTTTCAATTTCTGAGGTTGCTTGACCTCAAGTTTCCCAAAATTTAAGGTTATTCAAATTCTCAGATTCGTCGAGATCTCATATTAGGTTTCTTATCATCTTAGGTTCTAGGTTTTTAGGACCCTAAAATCTCAGGTTCCTCCACTTCTACAATTAATTTTTTCAGGTTTTCAGGTTCTTAGGTTTGCATTTTGAAGTTTCTCAATTTCTGAGGTAGCTTAAAATCTCAAGTTTTCTAAAATTTAAGGTTACTCAAGTCCTCAGATTCGTCGAGATCTCATGTTAGGTTTCTTATCATCTCAGGTTGTAAGTTTTTATAATTCTAAAATCTCAGGTTCCTCCACTTCTTCAATTAATGTTTTCAGGTTTTCAGGTTCTGAGGTTTGCATTTTGAAGTCTTTCAATTTCTGAGGTTGCTTGACCTCAAGTTTCCCAAAATTTAAGGTTATTCAAATTCTCAGATTCGTCGAGATCTCATATTAGGTTTCTTATCATCTTAGGTTCTAAGTTTTTAGGACCCTAAAATCTCAGGTTCCTCCACTTCTACAATTAATTTTTTCAGGTTTTCAAGTTCTTAGGTTTGCATTTTGAAGTCTCTCAATTTCTGAGGTTGCTTAAGATCTCAAGTTTTCCAAAATTTAAGGTTATTCAAGTTCTCAGATTTGTCGATATTTCATGTTAGGTTTCTTATCATCTCAGGTTCTAAGTTTTCAGTATTCTCATATTATCAAGTTCCTCCACTCCTTCAATTAATTTTTTCAGGTTTTCAGGTTCTTAGGTTTGCATTTTGAAGTCTCTCAATTTCTGAGGTTGCTTAATATCTCAAGTTTTCCAAAATTTAAGGTTATTCAAGTTCTCAGATTCGTCGAGATCTCATGTTAGGTTTCTTATCATCTCAGGTTCTAAATTTTAAGGATTCTAAAATCTCAGGTTCCTCCACTTCTTCAATTAATTTTTTCAGGTTTTCGGGTTCTTAGGTTTACATTTTGAAATTTCTCAATTTCTGAGGTTGCTTGAGATCACAAGATTTAGAAAATTTAAAATTATTCTTGTTCTGAGATCTCTCCAGATCTGAAGTTATGTTTCTAAGTCTCTCAGGTTGTTAGGTATCTAAAGGTCTCAGAGTTCCTAGATTATCAGTTTTTCCAGGCTTTCTCAGGTTCCAGACGTTTTCTAGGCTTAATGTAATTATTGCAGTTCGTGTTCTTTTATTAATTTCATAGTGGTTTTTAATTTATCTTTTGCATATCTATTCTTTCTCAAGTGTTTTATAGTTTTTGTTGGTTTAGTACTTGGAGTATCGAGTGGTTTTTCGTCATTGTTTTAAGTGTTGTTTTCCTCCATTCTATTCTATTACAGCGTTTTGGCCACATTTTGCTACAGTTTGATAGCCATAAACTGTTATTGGCAACATCTAAACTTGTCCTTAGTATATGCTTCAAAACTCATTTTATAGAGCATCCTTCCTAAGTTAATAACACTCCTCGTACTTTGTTATTATAGCCACAAATTTTTTGGTCATTAAAATATTTAATAGCTTGCTTCATGTTTGTCCCTGAAGCTCATTACAAGTTCATCCTTTGCAGACGTTTGGAAAATTATGCAAATAACGTCCTTTGTGATTTATATTTGCGCCAATTCATGAAAGTCTTGCTTTATATTCCCGGCAGTGATTAAGATATTTGTTACTGTGAATTTATGATTTAAACAGTCATGTGCATCAGTGAGTAGATGCATTAATCCCCAACGAAGTTGCAATGAATTACCGGCATTGCCGGTGGAAAATTTAGACTCACTCATTCGCACCATCTGTTGTTGACGTTCGGTTAAAATTTGTTTGTGGTCTTTGTTGAAATAAATTGAAACCAAACGAATTTTTTGTCAAAATAAAACGTTTGTCCGTTGTGTGCTTGTTTAAAATTTCCCACTGTACAAGACACAACAGCTTTTCTGCTATAATTAATAGATGGCTCCTTAGTTCCAGAAAACTTGCAGAAGAATGCGACATTGACATCAACTCCTCTTCTAACATCCACAAGTGTCACTCAACGAAGTCATGTGGAAACCACTCAACAGGTAAGTTTGAAACAATTTTGCAGCTTGGAAAGTTACGTAAACTAGTTAAGACTTCCTCTCATTTGTCTGTTGTGCAAATTCTTCATCTCCAATTCACCCACTCCCACCTTGACTGAGAAAAACCCTAAGATGTTGATCCCCGCAAAAAGGGTCAGCCAAGGAATTACACTGTTAGCCAAAGTTTAAGCTTTCTAAAATTAGTTGTGTAGTAGTGGGGCCACAGCTAATGTGTGTTGACACACTAAAAGGAGTGCTATCGAGGGTTTGGGGGATTGTACCCACTTATTTACATATCTCCTCTAATGCACTGACATGGTTATTCAACCGTATTACACAAACAGATATTCCGAATTACCGTCCAATACCAAACCTGGCAATAATGCCATCACTACTGATGTCGCCAGATGTTAATTCCTTTGCTTTGCATATCTCATTAAACCGGAGAATGGTATACGCTGCAACTGCAAGAATAAAGTTTAGGATGTCGTATTACATGGGAGCATGTGGAGCTATTGTTTACAAGCAATAATTTAACAATACCCCTTTCAATTATAGTCTTAAAATTAATTTCAAATTACAAATACAAATCCCGAGATAGATCTAAAGAAAAACGTAGCAACTGCAATATGTACTTCCATATATTGCAGAATAAAATAAAAAGGACGAGAAATCTAATTGCAACAGCCAGAAGAAAATGACATTGCGAAGCAACTGGAGAGATTCATGAAAATTGGATTGCACCAACATCAACAGAACATATCGGAAGTCGCAGAGTGGGTGTTTGTATTATTGCAACTGTTGAGTGGATGCTTGTCTGATTGGGTCGTAAATTGGCTTGCATATTGTAGGAATATGTATTTTACAATATGCCAACTTTCTACTGGGAGTATAATACATTTCTTTTGTTTATTGATCATCACAAATCGTTTGACAGGATTTCGCAGAAATAGAAACGACTGTCTTTCTTGTTCTATCAGGAAGGAACAATTTTCGATATACATACAGTCGATTACACATAATTTTAAGTATGTATCAAATAACACTTTGAAATCTTATTAATTTTTGACAAATACTATCAACTTTTTTTCTATTAACAATCGAGCAACAGAGAGTTGTCGCTGGACACAGAATTGATGACACAAATGCCATATTCCAAATTCCATATCAAACATTCCACAATCCATATTCCCAATACCAAATTCCAGATTCGAAAATCCATATTTCAAATCCAGATTGACTATTCCAAGTCCAGTAAACTAAATGCCATATTAAAAATTCAACATAAAAAATACTAAATTTCAGATCCATATTTTAAATGCCACAACCCAATTTCCAAAATCCAAAGTCGATGTTTTCATATTATAAACACAAATTCTTTATGTCTATTATTGCAAATATTACATTTTTTATTTTGTATTTCAGAATCCGTTTTCTATATTACAAATTCCATATTCAAATTCCAAACTGCGTATTACTAATTCCATATCCTAAAAACCACATTCGAAAAACCTTATTACAAATACCACATTCTTTGTCAGACTCCAAATTATGTTCCAAATTTCAGTATTTTTTATCTTATTGTATTAATTTAAAATTGCGTATTCCAAGTTCCTAATTTTAAAATCCATATTACAAAATCCATATAACAAAAATACCATATTTTATTTCAAATTCCATGGTCCACATTTTTAATCAAAAATTCATATTTCAGAATCCCTATTCTATATACCAGATTCTTTATATTGTCCCTGACATTTTGTATTCTCTGGTTTTTAAGTCTCTAAAATATTGCACTTTCCAGGATTTCAGGTTCTTCAATTTCTCAAGTTCTCAAGTTCTCAAATTTGATTTTGTTTAGGTTTTCAGGTCCCTCCAGAAAATTTGGGATTATCAGTTTCTGGGCTTGTTAAGACTGTCAAGACACCAGAGTCCCAAAATATTTAGGTTTTCTAAATTTTCAGGTTCGTCAAATTCTCAGGTTCTCAAAGATCTCAAGATTTTTAAATTCGAAGTTGTACAGGTTATTTTCTCAAGTTTCATAAAATCTCAAATTTTCCAAAATTTGAGGTTGTCCAGGTTCTTAGGTTCCTTCAGAACACAAGTTAGGTTTCTCAGTTTCCCAGATTGGTAGGTCCCTCGAGGTCTAAGAGTCCCTAAATTGTCGGGTTTTATCTAAATTTTAGTTCTTCAAGTTCTCAGGTTCGACAGGTTCTCAAATTCTGAAGTCATAGGTTGTTCAGGTTCTCAGGTTCCTCCAGAACAAAAGTTAGGTTTTTTATTTCACAGGTTGTTAAGTCCCTAAAATATTGCACTTTCCAGGATTTCAGGTTCTTTAATTTCTCAGGTTCCTCAGGTTCTCAAGTTCTCAAATTTTAGTTTGTTTAGGTTTTCAAGTCATTCCAAAAAATTTGGGTTTATCAGTTTCTGAGCTTGTTAGGACCCTCAAGACACCAGAGTCCCAAAATATTTAGGTTCTCTACGTTTTCAGGTTCGTCAAATTCTCAGGTTCTCAAAGATCTCAAGATTTCTAAAATTCGAAGTTGTACAGGTTATTTTCTCAGGTTTCCTAAGATTTCAAGTTTTCCAAAATTTGAGGTTGTCCAGGTTCTTAGGTTCCTTCAGAACACAAGTTAGGTTTCTCAGTTTCCCAGATTGGTAGCTCCCTCGAGGTCTAAGAGTCCCTAAATTGTCGGATTTTATCTGAATTTCAGTTCTTCAAGTTCTCAGTTTTGGCAGGTTCTCAAATTCTGAAGTTTTAGGTTGTTCAGATTCTCAGGTTCCTCTAGAACAAAAGTTAGTTTTTTTATTTCTCAGGTTGTTAAGTCCCTAAAATATTGCACTTTCCAGGATTTCAGGTTCTTCAATTTCTCAGGTTCTCAAGTTCTCAAATGTGAGTTTGTTTAGGTTTTCAGGTCCCTCCAGAAAATTTAGCTTTATCAGTTTCTGAGTTTGTTAAGACCCTCAAGACACCAGAGTCCCAAAATATTTAGGTTTTCTACATTTTCAGGTTCGTCAAATTCTCAGCTTCTCAAAGATCTCAATATTTCTAAAATTCGAAGTTGTACTGGTTATTTTCTCAGGTTTACTAAGATCTCAAGTTTTCCTAAATTTGAGGTTGTCCAGGTTCTTAGGTTCCTTCAGAACACAAGTTAGGTTTCTCATTTTCCCAGATAGTTCTTTCCCTCAAGGTCTAAGAGTCCCTAAATTGGCGGGTTTTATCTGAATTTCAGTTCTTCAAGTTCTCAAATTCTGAAGTTTGAGGTTGTTCAGGTTCTCAGGTTCCTCCAGAATAAAAGTTAGGTTTCTTAATTTCTCAGGTTGTTAAGTCCCTGAAGGTTCAATAGTCCCTAAAATATTGCAGGTTCCAGGATTTCAGGTTCTTCAATTTCTCAGGTTCTTCAGGTTCTCAAGTTCTCAAATTTAATATTGTTTAGATTTTCAGGTCCCTCCAGGAAAAGATTGTTTTTTTTTCATTTTCTGACCTTGTGAAGTCCCTCACTATGCCAGACACTCTAAATATTTAGGTTTTCTAGAATTTCCGGTTCGTTAAAATCTCTTTCCCCCAGAACACAAAGTAGTAGATTTCTCAGTTTCTCAGGTTGTTAGTTACCCATTTTATCAGGTTTTTCAGGGTTTCAGTTTCTTCAAGTTCGTTCTCAGGTTCCCCAACGTCTCAGGTTTTTTAAGATGTGCGGTTGTGCAGGTTCTCAGGTTCCTCCAGATCACAGGTTAAGTTTCTCAATTTCTCATGTTCAGTCCGTCCAGTTCTAGGAGTTCTTAAATTATCGGATTTTATAGAATTTCAGTTCTCACTTTCCGCAGGTTCTCAAATTTTCAAATTTGAGGTTCTTTAGGTTTTCAGTTTCCTCAAATTCGTTCTCAGGTTTCCTAAAATCTTATGTTTTTTTAAGATTTGCGGTTGTTCAGGTTCCTCCAGAGCAGACGTTTGGTTTCTCAATTTCTCAGGTTGTTATGTCCGTCAAGGTCTAGGAGTCAATAAATTATCGGACTTTCTAGAATTTCAGTTGTCCCTTTCCCCAGGATCTCAAATTCTCAAATTTGAAGTTGTTCAGGTTTTCAGGTTCCTCTAGAACAAAAGTTAAATTTGAGGTTCTTTAGGTTTTAAAGTTCTTACAGAAAAATATTAGGTTTTTCAGTTTCTCAGCTTCTTAAGTCTCTAAATATTCAGGTTTTCTAGGATTTCAGGTTTCTCAAATTCTCAGAGTCCCCATTTTATCAAATTTTTCAGTATTTCAGTTCCTTCAAGTTCGTTCTTATTTTCCCTAAAGACTTAAATTCTCCAAGATTTGCGTTTGTTCGGGGTTTCAGGTTCCTCTCAGGATTCTTAATTTCTCAGGTTGTTAAGTCCTTCAAGGTCTAGGAGTCCCTAAATTATCGGGTTTTGTAGAATTTCAGTTCTTCAAGTTCTCAGGTTTTGCAGGTTCTCGAATTCTCAAATTTGAGGTTGCTTAGGTTTTCAAGTTTCCCCCTGAACACAAGGTTGGTTTGTGAGTTTCTCAGGTTGTTAGGTCCGTCAAGGTCTCGGAGTCATCCACATTCGAAACTTCATGTTCAAAACTCCCAATTCCGTATTCCAAATTCAAAGACCAGACTCAAAATTTCATGTTCCAAGTTTAAGTATTTCAAATACCAGATTTCTTATCTTGTACTTGAAATTGCGTATTCCATATTTCTAATTCCCAGTTTCTTAGGTACCTCAGGGTTTCAGTGTCTCTATTATATCAGGTATTTCAGGATTTCAGTGTCTTCAAGTTCGTTCTCAGGTTCCCCAAAATCTCAAGTTTTTCAAGATTTGAGGTTTTTCAGGTTCCTCAGGTTACTTTAGAACACGAGTTAGGTTTCTCAGTTTCCCAGATTGTTAGGTCCCTCAAAGTCTAATAGTCTTAAAATATTGTGTTTTTCAGGATATTAGGTTCTTCTACTTCTCAGCTTCCTCAGGTTCTCAAGTTTTCAAATTTGAGGTTGTTTAGGTTTTCAATTTCCTCTAGAAAAAAAGAGGTTTTTAGTTTTTCAGCTTGTTGAGTCCCTCAAGATACCAGAGTCCCTAAATATTCAGGTTTTCCAGGGTTTCAATTTCCTCAAACTTTCAGGTTTTCTAAGATCTCAAAATTTCCAAAATTTGAAGTTGTACAGGTTCTCCTTTTCCCCCAGAACACAAAGTAGATTTCTCAACTTCTCATATTTCTCTTTTTCTCATATTCCACATTTCAAATCCAGATTGACTATTTCAAGGTCAGTAACCTAAATGCCATATTAAAAATTCCACATAGAAAATACCAAATTCCAAATCCATATCTTAAATGCCACATCCCAATTTCCACAATCCAAAGTGGATGTTTTCATATTCCAAACACAAATTCTTTTTGTCTATTACTCCAAATATTAGATTTTTTATTGTGTATTTCACAAATCCGTTTTTTATATTCCAAATTCCAAACTCCGTATTACTAATTCCAAATTCTAAATACCAAAGTCTTTCTCAGACTCCAAATTATGTTCCAAATTTTAGTATTTCAACTACCAGATTTTTTATCTTATTGTTTTTAAAATTGCGTATTCCAAATTCCTATTTTTAAAATCCATATTCCAAATTCCATGTAACAAAAATACCATATTCCAAATACCATGATCCAAATTTTTTAATTCAAAATTCATATTTCAGAATCCTCATTCAAAATACCAGATACTTTATACTGTCCCTTACATTTTGTATTCTCAGTTTGTCTCAGGTCTCAGAGTGCTTAAATTATCAGGTTTTCTAGGATTTCAGGTTGTTCAACTTCTCAGGTTTTCTAAGATCTCAAGCTTTCCAAAAATTTAGATTTTTCAGGTCCTTAAACTCTTCTAGGTTACACAGTTTCTCAGGTTGTTAAATGCCTCAAGATCACAGAGTTCCTAAATTTTGAGGATGTTTAGGATTTAAGGTTTCTTAAATTCTTAAGGTTTCTTAAGATTTCCAAAATTTGATGTTGTACAGGTTCTCAGAACACAAAACAGATTCCCCAAAGTCTCAGGTTTTTTAAGATGTGCGGTTGCGCAGGTTCTCAGGTTCCTCCAGATCACAGGTTAAGTTTCTCAATTTCTCATGTTGTTAAGTCCGTGCCGTTCTAGGAGTCCCTAAATTATCGGATTTTCTAGAATTTCAGTTCTCACTTTCCGCAGGTTCTCAAATTCTCAAATTTGAAGTTGTTCAGGTTTCAAAGGTCTCTCAAGATGTAAGTGTCGATATATTATAAAGTTTCTAGGATTTTAAGGTCCCTCAAGTTCGTAATCAGGTTTCCTAAAATACCAAGGTTTTGAAGATTTGAGGTTGTTCATTTTCTCTCGTTCCATCTGAACAAAAGTTAGATTTCTTAAATTCTCAGGTGGTTAGGTCCCTCAAGGTCAAAAAGTCTCTAAGTTATTGGGTTTTCCACAATTTCAGGTTCTCCTATTTCTCAGATTCTTAAGGTTCTCAAATTTGAGGTTCTTTAGGTTTTCAAGTCCCTACAGAAAAATATTAGGTTTTTCAGTTTCCCAGCTTCTTAAGTTGCTAAATATTCAGGTTTTCTAGGATTTCAGGTTTATCAAATTCTCAGGTTCTCTAAGATCCCAAGAGTTCCAAAATATCAAATTGTACAGGTTCTCGGTTTCCCCCAAAACACAAAGTAGATTTTTCAATTTCTCAATTTTTTATGTACCTCAAGGTTTCAGAGTCCGCATTTTATCAAATTTTTCAGGATTTCAGTTTCTTCAAGTTCGTTCTTAGGTTCCCTAAAGTTTCAACTTTTTCGAGATTTGCGGTTGTTTAGGGTCTCAGGTTCCTTTCAGGTTCCTATCATGTTTCTCAATTTCTCAGGTTGTTAAGTCCTTCAAGGTCTAGGAGTCCCTAAATTATCGGGTTTTGTAGAATTTCAGTTTTTTAAGTTCTCAGGTTCCGCAGGTTTTCAAATTCTCACATTTTTGTTCAGGTTTTCAAGCTTCCCCCTGAACACAAGGTTGGTTTGTCAGTTTCTTAGGTCTCGGAGTCCTAACTATTCAAAAATTCATGTTCAAAATTCCCAATTCCTTATTCCAAATTCAAAGACCAGACTCCAAATTTCATGTTCCTAGTTTTAGTATTTCAAATACCATATTTTTTATCTTATCCTTGAAATTGCGTATTTCATATTCCTAATTCCCAGTTTCTTAGGTACCTCAACGTTTCAGAGTCCCTATTATATCAGGTTTTTCAGGATTTCAGTTTCCTCAAGTTCCTCCTCAGGTTCCTAAAATCTCAATTTTTTCAAAATTTGAGTTTGTTCAGGTTCTCAGTTCTCAGTTTCCCCCAGTACAAAAGTTAGGTTTCTCCGTTTCCAGACTGTTACTTAATCCAAGGTCTAAGAGTTCCTAAATTATTGGGTTTTCCAGGGATTCAGGTTCTTCAATTTCTCAGATTCCTCAGGTCCTCAAGTTCTCAAATTTAAGGTTGTTTAGGTTTTCAGGTTCCTCTAGAACAAAAATTATGTTTCTCAGTTTATCAGGTTGTTAAGTGCCTCAATGTTCCAAAGTTCCTAAATATTCAGGTTTTCTTTGATTTTAGGTTCCACAAATTCTCAGGTTGTCGAAGAGCTCAAGATTTCCAAAATTTGATGTTGTACAGATTCTCCGTTTCTCCCAGAATTCAAAATAGATTTCTCAGGTAGTTAGGTACCTCACGGTCCCTATTTAATGAGATATTTCAGGATTTCAGTTTCTTCAAGTTCGTTCTCAGGTTCCCTAAATTTTCAAGTTTTTCAAGAATTGAGGTTGTCCAGGACCTTAGGTTCCTTCAGAACACAAGTGGGGTTTCTCAGTTTCCCAAACTGTTACGTCCCTCAAGGTCTAAGAGTTTCTAAATTATTGGGTTTTCCAAGATTTCAGGTTCTTCAGTTTCTCAGATTACTCAGGTTCTCAAGTTCTCAAATTTCAGGTGGTCTAGGTTTTCAGGTTTCCCCAGAACACAAGGTCTAAGAGTCCCTAAATTAACCGCTTTTCCAGGATTTCAAATTCTTCAAGTGCTCAGGTTCCGCAGGTTCTCAAATTCTCAAAGTTCCGGTTGTTTAGGTTTTTAGGTTCCTCAAGGACAAAAATTATGTTTCTCAGTTTCTCAGATTGTTAAGTGTCTCAAGATCCCGGAGTTCCAAATTTTTCAGGTTTTCCAGGATTTCAGGTTCCTCAAATTCTCAAGTTGTCGACGATCTCAAGATTTCCAAAATTTGATTTGTACAGGTTCAGGTTTTAGGTTTTTCAGGCTTTCAGGTTTCCCCAGAACACAAAGCAAGTTTTTCAGTTTCTCAATTTGTTAGGTAACTCTATCTCTCAGAGTCAATAAATGCTATGGGTCTCTAGGATTTCAGGTTGCTCAAATTCTCAGATTCTCTAAGATCTCAAGATTTAAAAAATTTGAAGTTGTACGGATTCTCAGTTGTCACCAGAAGACAAAATAGGTTTCTCAGTTTGTTAGGTACCTCAAGGGCTAAGAATCCCCATTTTATCAGGTTTTTCAGGATTTAAGTTTTTTCATGTTCGTTCTCAGGTTTATTAAGTTTTCAGATTTTTCAAGATTTGCGGTTGTTCAGGTCCTCAGGTTCCTCCAGAACACAAATTAGGCTTCTCCATTTCTTAGGTTGTTAAGTCCCTCAAGGTTTCAGAGTCTCCAATTATAAGGTTCGCAAAGATTTAAGGTTCCTCAATTTTGTAATCAGTTTCCCTAAAATCTTAAGGTTTTGTATATTTGAAGCTGTTTAGTTTTTCTGGTTCCTCCAGAACAAAAGTTAGGTTTCTTAATTTCTTAGGTTGTTAAGTTCCTGAATTTCTAAAAGTCCCTAATGTATTGGATTTTCCAGGATTTCAGGTTTTTCAACTTCTCAGGTTTCTCAGGTTCTCCCGTTTTTAGCTTTTCAATTTCCTTCAGAAAAAAAAGGTTTTCAGTTTCTCAGGATACCAGTCTCTAAATATTCAGGTTTTTTAGAGTTTTAGGTTTCTCGAACTCTCAGGTTCTCTAAGATCTCAAAATTTCCAAAATTTGAAGCTGTACAGGTTCTCAGTTTTCCCCAGAACACAAAATAGTAGATTTCTCAGTTTTTAAGGTTTTTATGTACCTCAAGGTTTCAGAGTTTTTGTTTTATCAGTTCTTTATCAAGATTTTCAAGACTTGCCCTTTTTTAAGAATTAAGGTTTGTCAGGTTCTCAGGTTCCTCCAAAACACAAGTTAGGTTTCTCAGTTTCCCAATTATCAGGTTTTTAAGGAATTTCAGTTCTTCAGGTTCTCAGGTTCCGCAGGCTCTCAAATCCTAAAGTTTGAGGTTGTTTAGGTTTTCAGGTTCCTCCAGAACACAAGTTAGGTTTCTCAATTTCGCAGGTTGTTGTCCTTCAAGGTCTAAGAGTTTCAATTTTCAATGTTGAGGTTTTTCAGGTTTTCAAGTCTCCTCCAGAACACAAGGTTGGTTTATCAGTTTTTCAGGTGGTTAGGTTCCTTAAGGTCTTGGAGTCCGTATTCCAAATTTCTTATCCTAAATACCAGATTCGAAAATCCATATTACTAATTACATATGCCAAATACCAAATTTATTATTTTGTGTTGCAGTTTCCGAAATTCAACGACCAGACTCCAAATTTCATAATATTCCAAGTTTCAGTATTACAAATATCAGATTTTTTTATCTTGTATTTAAAATTGCGCATTCCATATTCCTAGTCTTAGAATCCATATTCCAAAATCCATATTTCAAATTCCATATTCCAAATTCCATATTCCAAATTCCATATTCCATATTCCAAATTCCATATTCCAAATTCCATATTCCAAATTCCATATTCCAAATTCCATATTCCAAATTTCAGATTTTTAATAATACCAAACCAAATCCCAAATTCCATGTTCAAAACTCGAATAGCAGATTGTAAATTACACGTTACAAGAACCATATTCCAAATTCTATATTCCAAACCCCAGACTGCTGATTCCGTGTTCTGAAGACCAGATTCCAAATTCTATTTCTCAATGTAAATATTTCAAATATCAGATTTTTATTTTGTACTAGCTTGTACCCGACGCGCTTTGCCACACCCCAATAATAAATATAGTAGAACACATCCGATCGATCCGATTCGACCGGGTCACTCTGACATTTTATCTGACAACGTACTCAATTTCGCCCGGTTTGAAATTTAAATATTTTTTTACGAAAAAGGGGTGACACATTGGAGTCGTCAACCCCGATATGTTACTCTCCATTGCAAATATTATTTGTGTTCAAAATTTCATATCGATCGGTTGACCGGTGTAGGAGTGCATAAAATACGAGCGAACAAACTAATATTGATTTTGTATAATTAGATTTCAGATTGTGTATTCCAAATTGCAGATTACAAATACTACAGTGCTTTGTGTTGTAGGGGTCGAAATCTAAAGACCAGATTCCATATACCAAATTCTTTGTGCTGTATTGCAGATTCTATATATCCCAACAACCAAATTTCATTTTCAAATATCATTATTTGAAATACCAAATTTTTTATTTTGTATTCCATAATAAATATATATTTTTTTAAATGACACCTTGATCTGTCATGAATTTTTGACACTAATTTTAATTGGTTTTTCTTTAATTATCGCCCAGATCTGAAACAGTTGTTAATATTTGCAAAATTAATTACCACTTAAAAATTATTTGATCTAATCGGAAGATTTCGATATACACAATCGATTATATATAATGCATATTTTTCTGTACCGAATGACTCGTTATGCTATCATGAATTTTTGGCAAATGATCAATTGATTTTTCACTAATTATAGCACAGAATTTGCTGTCTTTCCGATTACAATCAAACAAGAAATAGTTGATTATATAATATGTAAAATTGATTACCATAGCATTATTTTTACCAAAAATCATTTGATCTGTGATTATTTGTTTAAAAAGCTAATCTATTGATTTCTTAGGAATAGAACCCTCTTTCTTGTTCTAACAGAAAAGGATTACCAATAAAAATCATCTGATCTGTGATAATTTCTTGACAGGACATCTATTAATTCCTCAGGAATAGGACACTGATCTAAACAAGAGAAAAACTAAATGTCTAAAAATAAATAAAATCCGTACCAAACTAAACAACTGAGCAACGAAATGAGCAATTGAAAATATGAGAAAATTCTGAAACAGACGAAATGTATATAAAATGGAAATCGGGACATTTCAGAATATTGGAAAAGTGGAAGGAAGAAGTAAAGTATGTATGTTAAATAGGTAAATAATAAAATAATAAATAAGGCCAAACAAACTTAATAATTTAAACCTAAAGAATGATATGGTATATTTTTCTTTTAAATTGTATTAACTTGGTGTTTTTGTGAGTAAAATACTCTGAAGTTGGCTGCACTCCAAGAATTTCTACAGACCCTCCCAATAAATAAAATAAAAATAAAATCTATTGACCCATAAAAGAAAATGAGTATTTAAGCAAATGCTTTTATGACATTCTCCCAAGATGTGCCAAAATTGCAAATAACAAACTTTTTTCGTAATTCAATTAGATAAAAACCTTATCAGTGCGGCCGAGAAAAAAACGTAAATTGAGTGGGTAGCTTCATTTGTATAAGTGGCTATTTTGTTGACAGTTGAAAATGTTGCGTTTCCCCACGTTGCGAAAGAATCTATATACAATGAAGATCTGCGAGCTAAACCAGACCTTTTTTAATGTATTTGCGGCTGATAAGGCTTAAATTGATGATGAAGGAGCGGCCAGCAGACGGAATGCACGCCAAAAAGGTAATTTCCGAGATCGCTTTCTTTTCACTTGGGGATTTGTATTCAGTCCTTGTGTTCAATGGAGTGGATGACCTAATCTTAGTCACAAGAAGACAGTGTTCATTTAGTTATATATTTTTTAAATTTATTAAAACGTTTTCTGAAGTAATTGGCAACTAAAAAATTGAAACAATTTTTTTTCATAACAAAACATGCATTGTTATTTTCAGTATTTTTCAAAGAATTCAGAAACAAATTTTACCAAAAAACCCATTTGTTTATAACAATTTCTTTTTAAATAAAGAAAACAAAAGTAAAAAAACATTCATAAAAAAACAGTTTAAGTTTAATATTTAGGAACAAAAAAAATTGTTAATTAACAAAGGCGTTTTTACCAAAAACAAAAAAATATAAAAAATTGAAAACACTTTTCTCAAATTTCAGGTTCTCCAAAAAGTCGCAAATTTTCAAATCTTAAAAAATTTGGATTTTCAGATTTGTCCAGTTCTTTAGTTATGTCTCAAATTCTGAGGTTTCCAAAGTTCTAAGATTTTAAAATATCTTCAGTTTCTTTTCTCAAGTTCCTCTAAGTCTCAAGTTTCCTACGTTCTCAGGTTTTCCAAAATCTCAAGATCCTTAAGTTCTCAAGATTTACTTTCCTCATGTTTTGAGATTTTTCCAAATCTTAAGTCGTGTTTCTCAAGGTTTCAGGTTTTTAAAGTTCTTCAAAGTCTCAAGTTCCCAAAGATCACAAGTTCTCCAAAATCCCGAGTTCCTTAAGTTTTCAAGTTTTATTTTCCACATGTTCTGAGATTTTACCAATTCCTAAGTCGTGTTTCTTAAGGTTTTAGGTTTTAAAAGTTCTTTGGTTTTCCAAAATCTCAAGTTTCTTTTCTCAAGTTCTTTAAAGTTTCAGGTTCCCAAAAAAGTCGCAAATTTTCAGGTTTTCCAAAATCTCGGATTCTTAGAATTTTCCAGTTCTGAAATTGTCTCAAGTTCTGAAATTTCCAAAGTTCTAAGATTTTAAAAAATCTCAAGTTCTTTTCTCAAGTTCCTCTAAGTCTCAAGTTTCCTACGATCTCAGGTTTTCCAAAATCTCAAGATCCTTAAGTTCTCAAGATTTACTTTCCTCATGTTTTGAGATTTTTCCAAATCTTAAGTCGTGTTTCTCAAGGTTTCAGGTTTTTAAAGTTCTTAGGTTTTCCAAAACCTCAAGTTTCTTTTATCAAGTTCTTCAAAGTTTCAGGTTCCCAAAAAAATTCGCAAATTTTCGGATTTTACAAAATATCGGATTCCTAAATTGTTCCAGTTCTCAAGTTATGTTTCTCAAATTCTGAGCTTTCCAAAGTTCTAAGATTTTAAAAAATCTTCAGTTTCTTTCCTTAAGTTCTCAAGTTTTAGTTTCCTCATGTTCTGAGATTTTGCCAATTCTTAAGATGTGTTTCTAAAGGTTTCAGGTTTTTAAAGTTAATAGGTTTTCCAAAATCTCACGTTTCTTTTCTCAATTTCTTCAAAGTTTGAGGTTCCCAAAAAAGTCGAAAATTTTCAGATCTACCAAAATCTCGGATTCTTAGATTTTTCCAGTTCTCAAGTTCTGAGGTTTCCAAAGATCTAAGATTTTAAAAAATCTTCAGTTTTTTTTCTCAAGTTGCTCAGTCTCAAGTTCCCATTGATCTCAGTTTTTCCAAAATCTCGAGTTCCTTAATTTCTCAAGTTTTAGTTTCCTAATGTTCTGAGATGATTTTACCAATTCTTAAGTTGTGTTTCTCAACGTTTCAGGTTTTTAAAGTTCTAAGGCTTTCCAAAATCTCAATTTCCTTTTCTCAAGTTCTTCAAAGTTTCAGGTTCCCAAAAAAGCCGCAAATTTTCAGATTTTCCAAAATCTCGCATTCTTAAAGTTTCCCAGTTTTCAAGCTGTTTCTCAAATTCTGAGTTTTCTAAAGTTCTAAGATTTTAAAATATCTTCAGTTTTTCAAAGTCTCAAGTTCCCAAAGATTTCAGGTTTTCCAAAATCTCAAGTTCCTTAAGTTCTCAAGTTTTAGTTTCCTCATGTTCTGAGATTTTGCCAACTCTTAAGTCGTGTTTCGCAAGGTTTCAGGTTTTTAAAGTTCTTAGGTTTTCTCAAACCTCAAGTTTCTTTTCTCAAGTTCTTCTAAGTTTCAGGTTCCCAAAAAAGTTGCAAATTTTTAGATCCTCCAAAATCTCGGATTCTTAGATTTTTCCAGTTCTCAAGTTCTCTCAAATTCTGAGATTTCCAAAGTTCTAGGATTTGAAAAAAATATCAAGCTGTTTTCTCTCAAGTTCCTTAAAGTCTCAAGTTTCCAAAGATCTAAGTTTTTCCAAAATCCCGAGTTCCTTAAGTTCTCAAGTTTTAATTTCCTAACGTTCTGAGATTTTACTAATCCTTAAGTCTGTTTCTCAATGTTTCAGGTTTTTAAAGTTCTCAGGTTTTCCAAAATCCAAGATTCTTTTCTCAAGTTCTTCAAAGTTTCAGGTTCCCAAAAAGTCGCAAATTTTCAGATTTTCCAAAATCTCGGATTCTTAGATTTATCCAGTTCTCATTGTCTCAAATTGTGAGGTTTCCAAAGTTCCTCAAAATCTCAAGTTATCAAAGATCTCAGGTACTCCAAGATCTCAAGTTCCTTAAGTTCTCAAGTGTTACTTTCCACGTGTTCTGAGATTTTATCAATTCTTAAGTCGTGTCTCTCAAGGTTTCAGGATTTTAAAGTTCTTAGGCTTCCCAAAATCCCAAGTTTTTTTCTCAAGTTCTTCAAAGTTTCAGGTTCCCAAAAAAGTTGCAAATTTTCAGATTTTCCAAAATCTCTGATTCTTAGATTTTTCCAGTTCTCAAGTTGTCTCTCAAGTTCTAATGTTTCCAAAGTTCTAGGATTTGAAAAAAATATCAAGCTCCTTTCCCTCAAGTTCCTCAAAGTCTCAAGTTCCCAAAGATCTAAGGTTTTCCAAAATCTCGAGTTACTTAAGTTCTCAAGTTTTAATTTCCTAATGTTCCGAGATTTTACTAATCCTTAAGTCCTGTTTCTCAATGTTTCAGGTTTTTAAGGTTCTAAGGTTTTCCAAAATGTCAAGTTTCTTTCCTCAAGTTCCTCAAAGTCTCAAGTTCCGAAAGATCTCAGGTTTTCCAAAATCTCGAGTTCCTTAAGGTCTCAAGTTTTAGTTTCTTCATGTTCTGAGATTCTGCCAATTCTTAAGTCATGTTTCTCAAGGTTTCAAATTTTTAAAGTTCTTATTCTTAGGTTTTCCAAAATCTCAAGTTTCTTTCCTCAAGTACCTCAAAGTCTCAAGTTTCCAGAGATCTCACGTTTTCCAAAATCTCGAGCTCCTTAAGTTCTTAAATTTTAGTTTCCTCATGTTCTGAGATTTTGCCAATTCTTAAGTCATGTTTCTCAAGGTTTCAAATTTTTAAAGTTCTTATTCTTAGGTTTTCCAAAATCTCAAGTTTCTTTTCCCGGTTCCCGAAAATGTCGCAAATTTTCTGATTTTTCAAAATCTCGGATTCTTAAATTTTTCCAGTTCTCAAGTTGTCTCTTAAGTTCTGAGGTTTCCAAAGTTCTAGGGTTTGAAAAAATATCAAGCTAATTTCTCTCAAGTTCCTCAAAGTCTTAAGTTCCCAAAGATCTCAGGTTTTCCAAAATCACGATTTCCTTAAGTTCTCAAGTTTACGTTCCTCATGTTCTGAGATTTTGCCAATTCTTTAGTCGTGTTTCTCAAGGTTTCAGGGTTTTTAAACTTCTTAGGGTTTCCAAAATCTCAAGTTCTTCAAAATTTCAGGTTCCCAAAAAGGTTGCATATTTTCAGATCTTCCAAAATTATTCGGATTCTTAGAATGTTCCAGTTCTCAAGTTATGTATCTCAAATTCTGAGGTTTCCAAAGTTCTAAGAATACGTGTTTCCCAAGGTTTCAGGTTTTTAAAGTACATAGATTTCCCAAAATCTCAAGTTTCTTCAAGTTCTTCAAAGTTTTAGATTCCCAAAAAGTCTCTAATTTTCAGATCTTCGAAAATCGCGGATTCTTAGATTTTTCCAATTCCTAAGTTATGTCTCTCAAATTCTGAGGTTTCCAAGGTTCTAAGTTTTTAAAAGATCTCAAGTTTCTTTTCTCAAGTTCTTCAAAGTCTCAAGTTCCCAAACATCTTAGGTTTTTTAAAAACTAGAGTTCTTTAAGTTCTCAAGTTTTACTTTCCTCATGTTCTGAGATTTTGCCAACCCCTAAGTCGTGATTCTCAAGTTTTAAGGTTTTTAAAGTTCTTAGGTTTTCCAAAATCTCAAGTTTGTTTCCTCAAGTTCTTTAAACTTTCAGGTTCCAAAAAAAAAATTCAGATCTTCCAAAATCTCGGATTCTTAGATTTTTCCAGTTCTCAAATTATGTCTCTCAAATTGCGAGGTTTCCAAAGTTCTAAGATTATAAAAAAATCTTTTATTTATTTCTCTATTTCCTCAAAGTCTCAAGTTCCCAAAGGTCTCAGCTTTTCCAAAATCACGATTTCCTTAAGTTCTCAAGTTTACTTTCCGCATGTTATGAGATTTTACCAATTCTTAAGTCGTGCCTCTCAAGATTTCAAGTCTTTAAAGTTCTCAGGTTTTCCAAAATCTCGAGTTCCTTAAGTTCTCAAGTTTCAGATTCCTCATGTTCTGAGACTTTGCCAATCCTTAAGTCGTGTTTCTCAAGGTAACAGGTTTTTAAAGTTCTTAGGTTTTCCAAAATCTCGAGTTTCTTTTCTCAACTTCTTCAAAGTTTTAGGTTCCCAAAATAATTCCAAATTTTCAGATCTTCCAAAATCTCGGATTCTTAGATTCTTCCAGTTCTCAAGTTATGTCTCTCAAATTGTGAAGTTTCCAAAGTTCTAATATTATGAAAAAATCTTTTGTTTATTTCTCTAGTTCCTCAAAGTCTCAAGTTCCCAAAGGTCTCAGCTTTTCCAAAATCACGATTTCCTTAACTTCTCAAGTTTACTTTCCTCATGTTCTGAGATTTTAACAATTCTTAATTCGTGCCTCTCAAGGTTTCAGGTTTTTAAAATTCTCAGGTTTTATAAAATCCAAGTTTCTTTTCTCTAGTTCGTCAAAGTCTCAAGTTCCCAAAGATCTCAGGTTTTCCAAAATCTCGAGATCGTTAAGTTCTAAAGTCTCAGTTTCCTCATGTTCTGAGACTTTGCCAATTCTTAAGTCGTGTTTCTCAAGGTAACAGGTTTTTAAAGTTCTTAGGTTTTCCAAAATCTCAAGTTTCTTTTCTCAATTTCTTCAAAGTTTTAGGTTCCCAAAAAGTCGCAAATTTTCAGATCTTCCAAAATCTCGGATTCTTAGATTTTTCCAGTTCTCAAGTTCTGAGGTTTCCAAAGATCTAAGATTTTAAAAAATCTTCAGTTTTTTTTCTCAAGTTGCTCAGTCTCAAGTTCCCATTGATCTCAGTTTTTCTGTTTCTCAAGGTTTCAGGTTTTTAAGGTTCTAAGGTTTTCCAAAATGTCAAGTTTCTTTCCTCAAGTTCCTCAAAGTCTCAAGTTCCGAAAGATCTCAGGTTTTCCAAAAT
The DNA here is from genome assembly GCA_963583935.1 of Diaperis boleti. Classification (NCBI taxonomy): domain Eukaryota; kingdom Metazoa; phylum Arthropoda; class Insecta; order Coleoptera; family Tenebrionidae; genus Diaperis; species Diaperis boleti. The sequence continues at coordinate 7,570,991 of OY757242.1, forward strand.
CTCGAGTTCCTTAAGGTCTCAAGTTTTAGTTTCTTCATGTTCTGAGATTCTGCCAATTCTTAAGTCATGTTTCTCAAGGTTTCAAATTTTTAAAGTTCTTATTCTTAGGTTTTCCAAAATCTCAAGTTTCTTTCCTCAAGTACCTCAAAGTCTCAAGTTTCCAGAGATCTCACGTTTTCCAAAATCTCGAGCTCCTTAAGTTCTTAAATTTTAGTTTCCTCATGTTCTGAGATTTTGCCAATTCTTAAGTCATGTTTCTCAAGGTTTCAAATTTTTAAAGTTCTTATTCTTAGGTTTTCCAAAATCTCAAGTTTCTTTTCTCAATTTCTTCGAACTTTTAGGTTCCCGAAAATGTCGCAAATTTTCTGATTTTTCAAAATCTCGGATTCTTAAATTTTTCCAGTTCTCAAGTTGTCTCTCAAGTTCTGAGGTTTCCAAAGTTCTAGGGTTTGAAAAAATATCAAGCTAGTTTCTCTCAAGTTCCTCAAAGTCTTAAGTTCCCAAAGATCTCAGGTTTTCCAAAATCACGATTTCCTTAAAATCTCAAGTTTACGTTCCTCATGTTCTGAGATTTTGCCAATTCTTTAGTCGTGTTTCTCAAGGTTTCAGGGTTTTTGAACTTCTTAGGGTTTCAAAAATCTCAAGTTCTTCAAAATTTCAGGTTCCCAAAAAAGTTGCATATTTTCAGATCTTCCAAAATTATTCGGATTCTTTGAATGTTCCAGTTCTCAAGTTATGTATCTCAAATTCTGAGGTTTCCAAAGTTCTAAGAATACGTGTTTCCCAAGGTTTCAGGTTTTTAAAGTACATAGATTTCCCAAAATCTCAAGTTTCTTCAAGTTCTTCAAAGTTTTAGGTTCCCAAAAAGTCTCTAATTTTCAGATCTTCCAAAATCGCGGATTCTTAGATTTTTCCAATTCCTAAGTTATGTCTCTCAAATTCTGAGGTTTCCAAGGTTCTAAGTTTTTAAAAGATCTCAAGTTTCTTTTCTCAAGTTCTTCAAAGTCTCAAGTTCCCAAACATCTTAGGTTTTTTAAAAACTAGAGTTCTTTAAGTTCTCAAGTTTTACTTTCCTCATGTTCTGAGATTTTGCCAACCCCTAAGTCGTGATTCTCAAGTTTTAAGGTTTTTAAAGTTCTTAGGTTTTCCAAAATCTCAAGTTTGTTTCCTCAAGTTCTTTAAACTTTCAGGTTCCAAAAAATTTTCAGATCTTCCAAAATCTCGGATTCTTAGATTTTTCCAGTTCTCAAATTATGTCTCTCAAATTGTGAGGTTTCCAAAGTTCTAAGATTATAAAAAAATCTTTTATTTATTTGTCTATTTCCTCAAAGTCTCAAGTTCCCAAAGGTCTCAGCTTTTCCAAAATCACGATTTCCTTAAGTTCTCAAGTTTACTTTCCTCATGTTATGAGATTTTACCAATTCTTAAGTCGTGCCTCTCAAGGTTTCAAGTTTTTAAAGTTCTCAGCTTTTCCAAAATCTCGAGTTCCTTAAGTTCTCAAGTTTCAGATTCTTCATGTTCTGAGACTTTGCCAATCCTTAAGTCGTGTTTCTCAAGGTAACAGGTTTTTAAAGTTCTTAGGTTTTCCAAAATCTCGAGTTTCTTTTCTTAACTTCTTCAAAGTTTTAGATTCCCAAAATAGTTCCAAATTTTCAGTTCTTCCAAAATCTCGGATTCTTAGATTCTTCCAGTTCTCAAGTTATGTCTCTCAAATTGTAAAGTTTCCAAAGTTTTAATATTATGAAAAAGTCTTTTGTTTATTTCTCTAGTTCCTCAAAGTCTCAAGTTCCCATTGATCTCAGTTTTTCCAAAATCTCGAGTTCCTTAATTTCTCAAGTTTTAGTTTCCTAATGTTCTGAGATGATTTTACCAATTCTTAAGTCGTGTTCCTCAATGTTTCAGGTTTTTAAAGTTCTTATGCTTTCCAAAATCTTAATTTCCTTTTATCAAGTTCTTCAAAGTTTCAGGTTCCCAAAAAAGCCGCAAATTTTCAGATTTTCCAAAATCTCGGATTCTTAGATTTTTCCAGTTCTCATTGTCTCAAATTGTGAGGTGTCCAAAACTCCTCAAAATCTCAAGTTATCAAAGATCTCAGGTACTCCAAGATCTCAAGTTCCTTAAGTTCTCAAGTGTTACTTTCCACGTGTTCTGAGATTTTATCAATTCTTAAGTCGTGTCTCTCAAGGTTTCAGATTTTTAAAGTTCTTAGGCTTCCCAAAATCCCAAGTTTTTTTTCTCAAGTTCTTCAAAGTTTCAGGTTCCCAAAAAAGTTGCAAATTTTCAGATTTTTCAAAATCTCTGATTCTTAGATTTTTCCAGTTCTCAAGTTGTCTCTCAAGTTCTAATGTTTCCAAGGTTCTAGGATTTGAAAAAAATATCAAGCTCCTTTCTCTCAAGTTCCTCAAAGTCTCAAGTTCCCAAAGATCTAAGGTTTTCCAAAATCTCGAGTTACTTAAGTTCTCAAGTTTTAATTTCCTAATGTTCCGAGATTTTACAAATCCTTAAGTCCTGTTTCTCAATGTTTCAGGTTTTTAAGGTTCTAAGGTTTTCCAAAATGTCAAGTTTCTTTCCTCAAGTTCCTCAAAGTCTCAAGTTCCGAAAGATCTCAGGTTTTCCAAAATCTCGAGTTCCTTAAGTTCTCAAGTTTCAGATTCCTCATGTTCTGAGACTTTGCCAATCCTTAAGTCGTGTTTCTCAAGGTAACAGGTTTTTAAAGTTCTTAGGTTTTCCAAAATCTCGAGTTTCTTTTCTCAACTTCTTCAAAGTTTTAGGTTCTCAAAATAATTCCAAATTTTCAGATCTTCCAAAATCTCGGATTCTTAGATTCTTCCAGTTCTCAAGTTATGTCTCTCAAATTGTGAAGTTTCCAAAGTTCTAATATTATGAAAAAATCTTTTGTTTATTTCTCTAGTTCCTCAAAGTCTCAAGTTCCCAAAGGTCTCAGCTTTTCCAAAATCACGATTTCCTTAACTTCTCAAGTTTACTTTCCTCATGTTCTGAGATTTTAACAATTCTTAAGTCGTGCCTCTCAAGGTTTCAGGTTTTTAAAATTCTCAGGTTTTATAAAATCCAAGTTTCTTTTCTCTAGTTCCTCAAAGTCTCAAGTTCCCAAAGATCTCAGGTTTTCCAAAATCTCGAGATCGTTAAGTTCTAAAGTCTCAGTTTCCTCATGTTCTGAGACTTTGCCAATTCTTAAGTCGTGTTTCTCAAGGTAACAGGTTTTTAAAGTTCTTAGGTTTTCCTAAATCTCAAGTTTCTTTTCTCAATTTCTTCAAAGTTTTAGGTTCCCAAAAAGTCGCAAATTTTCAGATCTTCCAAAATCTCGGATTCTTAGATTTTTCCAGTTCTCAAGTTCTGAGGTTTCCAAAGATCTAAGATTTTAAAAAATCTTCAGTTTTTTTTCTCAAGTTGCTCAGTCTCAAGTTCCCATTGATCTCAGTTTTTCCAAAATCTCGAGTTTCTTAATTTCTCAAGTTTTAGTTTCCTAATGTTCTGAGATGATTTTACCAATTCTTAAGTCGCGTTCCTCAATGTTTCAGGTTTTTAAAGTTCTTAGGCTTCCCAAAATCCCTAGTTTTTTTTCTCAAGTTCTTCAAAGTTTCAGGTTCCCAAAAAAGTTTCAAATTTTTAGATTTTCCAAAATCTCTGATTCTTAGATTTTTCCAGTTCTCAAGTTGTCTCTCAAGTTCTAATGTTTCCAAGGTTCTAGGATTTGAAAAAAATATCAAGCCCCTTTCTCTCAAGTTCCTCAAAGTCTCAAGTTCCCAAAGATCTAAGGTTTTCCAAAATCTCGAGTTACTTAAGTTCTCAAGTTTTAATTTCCTAATGTTCCGAGATTTTACTAATCCTTAAGTCCTGTTTCTAAATGTTTCAGGTTTTTAAGGTTCTAAGGTTTTCCAAAATGTCAAGTTTCTTTCCTCAAGTTCCTCAAAGTCTCAAGTTCCGAAAGATCTCAGGTTTTCCAAAATCTCGAGTTCCTTAAGGTCTCAAGTTTTAGTTTCTTCATGTTCTGAGATTCTGCCAATTCTTAAGTCATGTTTCTCAAGGTTTCAAATTTTAAAAGTTCTTATTCTTAGGTTTTCCAAAATCTCAAGTTTCTTTCCTCAAGTACCTCAAAGTCTCAAGTTTCCAGAGATCTCACGTTTTCCAAAATCTCGAGCTCCTTAAGTTCTTAAATTTTAGTTTCCTCATGTTCTGAGATTTTGCCAATTCTTAAGTCATGTTTCTCAAGGTTTCAAATTTTTAAAGTTCTTATTCTTAGGTTTTCCAAAATCTCAAGTTTCTTTTCTCAATTTCTTCAAACTTTTAGGTTCCCGAAAATGTCTGATTTTTCAAAATCTCGGATTCTTAAATTTTTCCAGTTCTCAAGTTGTCTCTCAAGTTCTGAGGTTTCCAAAGTTCTAGGGTTTGAAAAAATATCAAGCTAGTTTCTCTCAAGTTCCTCAAAGTCTTAAGTTCCCAAAGATCTCAGGTTTTCCAAAATCACGATTTCCTTAAAATCTCAAGTTTACGTTCCTCATGTTCTGAGATTTTGCCAATTCTTTAGTCGTGTTTCTCAAGGTTTCAGGGTTTTTGAACTTCTTAGGGTTTCAAAAATCTCAAGTTCTTCAAAATTTCAGGTTCCCAAAAAAGTTGCATATTTTCAGATCTTCCAAAATTATTCGGATTCTTAGAATGTTCCAGTTCTCAAGTTATGTATCTCAAATTCTGAGGTTTCCAAAGTTCTAAGAATACGTGTTTCCCAAGGTTTCAGGTTTTTAAAGTACATAGATTTCCCAAAATCTCAAGTTTCTTCAAGTTCTTCAAAGTTTTAGGTTCCCAAAAAGTCTCTAATTTTCAGATCTTCCAAAATCGCGGATTCTTAGATTTTTCCAATTCCTAAGTTATGTCTCTCAAATTCTGAGGTTTCCAAGGTTCTAAGTTTTTAAAAGATCTCAAGTTTCTTTTCTCAAGTTCCTCAAAATCTCAAGTTCCCAAACATCTTAGGTTTTTTAAAAACTAGAGTTCTTTAAGTTCTCAAGTTTTACTTTCCTCATGTTCTGAGATTTTGCCAACCCCTAAGTCGTGATTCTCAAGTTTTAAGGTTTTTAAAGTTCTTAGGTTTTCCAAAATCTCAACTTTCTTTTCTCAAGTTCTTGAAAATTTCAGGTTCCCAAAAAGTTGCATATTTTCAGATCTTCCAAAATCTCGGGTTCTTAGATTTTTCCATTTCTGAAGTTCTCTCAAATGTCCAGGTTTCCAATGTTCTAAGATTTTAAAAAATCTCAAGTTTAATTTCTCAACTTCCTCAGAGTATCAAGTTCTCAAAGATGTCAGGTTTTCCAAAATCTCGAGTTCCTGAAGTTCTCAAGTTTTAGTTTCCTTATGTTCTGAGATTTTGCTAATTCTTAAGTCGTGTTTCTCAAGGTTTCGGGTTTTTAAAGTTCTTAAGTTTTTCAAAATCTCAAGTTTTTTTTCTCAACTTCTTCAAAGTTTCAGGTTCCCAAAACAGTTCCAAATTTTCAGATTTTCTAAAATCTCGGATTATTTTAGATTCTTAGATTTTTCCAGTTCTCAAGTTATGTCTCAAATTCTGAGGTTTCCAAAGTTTTAAGATCTTAAAAAATTTTCAGTTTCTTTTCTCAAGTTCCTCAAATTCTCAAGTTCCCAAAGATCTCAGGTTTTCCAAAAGCACGAGTTCCTTAAGTTCTCAACTTTTACTTTCCTTATGTTCTAAGATTTTTCCAATTCTTAAGTCGTGTTTCTCAAGGTTTCAGGTTTTTAATGTTCTTAGGTTTTCCAAAATCTCAACTTTTTTTCTCAACTTCTACAAAGTTTCAGGTTCCAAAAAAGTCGCAAATTTTCAGATTTTATTTTCATAGTTGTTTTCAGTTCTTTTCAAAGAATTGAGAAAAAAATATAACCGAAAAATTCATTTGTTTATAAATTTTTTTTAATAAACATAAAAAGTAGGAAAAATTTCTTCCATAATATAGAAGAGCATTATAAATAATGATAAAAAAAATCTTATTTTTTTTAATATATAGCAACAAAAATAATTGTTAACTAACAAAGGCGCTTTTACCAACAAAATATGTTTATAACTTTTGTAATTTTTATTTGCGGACATTAATTTTCAACTAACAAATTCTTGGTGCAATTACGAATCGAATGACATCTCAATCGTAATTTTCGGTGCCTCTTAACTCGAATTTCGGAAAAAGGTACTTGTGAGCCAGACTACTTTCCTTGCCACCGAGAAAACCCCTTTTCCGCCGCATAAACCAAAACCTCGCTAAAATAAATCACAACAGTCATACGCCGTCCCATAGAACAAGCACACCTACGACATCAAATTACACAGCTCGCAGCCTTCCAATACCCTCCTATCATATTATCACCATTCTAAATGATAAAACGCCCTTTTCAGACCGGAGCTTTCAGCACGACGTCTTACGGCCACACTTCACCTTTGCGGTCCGACGACTTCCTTGAAAGCAGTCCGTTTTCCCACGGAAATCTCAAAAGTACTGGAGGAACTTCTTTACGGCCCAAGTGGGAGACGACTCAACCTGGAACACTCGTCGCTCGTAATTCAAACGGAAAAACTCGGAAGGCCGTCCCGACGATTACGACGAACGGAGAGCGTGCTGCGAAAGGTATGTCCGAATTTTTTTCTTGCAGGAAGCTCGTGTGCACAAGTTTTGGACACGTTCGAAATTGCTTTTCTTAATAGTTAGTTTCAGTAACCGTAAGGAAATCGGTGGGGGATACAGAAGTTAGTTCTTTTTCATGGAAGTTGGACGTGCAGTTGAAAATTGATTTACTTGTCAAATTCGAAGTTTGGGCGCGGGTGAATTCCAACTTGCGGTTGACGTTACCGGTTCTCGTATCTAAACTTTTGTGGTTACTTCTATTTTTAATGGCATTCTCCCATATTTCCGGCGTAGATGAGGTTGAGTTTGCTGTGTACAAGCGGCTGGCTTTTTCGTTTTTCTTGTTATTATACAACAACTAGGAGGTTGGAAAGTAAATTAACTTTTTTAAACTTTAACTTTTTCACACTCGAACTAATTTCTGGGTTACCAAAAAAGCTTTGGTTTTCTTGTTGTTTTGGGGTGGTCAACAAAAAAAATTAATTGGATTTTTACAAAACTTTTTCGAAGGGGGATTCATTTGAAATTGGAATTGAAATTGAAATTTATTTGTGTAAAGTATTAAAAGAAGTAAATACACAAGTTAAAAATACAATAAATACTCATATTTTCAGTTTGACAAATTTATAGTTTCACAATTTCTTTATTTCACAAATTCAAATTCATCGTTTCACAAATTTATAGTTCCTTAAGTGCACAGTTTGAGCATTCATCCATTCATTCACTATTTCAGTTTGACAAAATCAATGTCACAATATTTCATATCCCCACATTTTCACAAATTCCTAATTTTTTAAGTCCACATTTCAACTTTCACAATTTCATAGTTTCATAATGAAGGTCTCAAATGTATTCTTTTAGAATTTCAAACTCTCATAGTTGCATGATTTTATATAAATTTCTGTTAGACCAATTTATTTCTTCACAATTCACAAATTAGTAATTTCGGAATTTCGTATTTTCATTTTGAGAAATTTATAGTTTCACAATTGCCCTATTTCACAAGTTCAAATTAATGGTTTCACAAATTCAGCTTCACAAATTTATAGTTTCGGAAGTTCACAATTTGAGCATTCATTCAGTCATTCACTACTTCACTTTGACATATTCAATATCACAATATTTCATATCCCCACATTTTCACAAATTCCTAATTTTTTAAGTCCACATTTCCACTTTCACAATTTCATAGTTTCATAATGAAGGTCTCAAATGTATTCTTTTAGAATTTCAAACTCTCATAGTTGCATGATTTTATATAAATTTATGTTAGACCAATTTATTTCTTCACAATTCACAAATTAGTAATTTCGGAAATTCGTATTTTCATTTTAAAAAATTTATAGTTTCACAATTCCTCTCTTTCACAAATTCAAATTCATGGTTTCACAAATTAAGTTTCACAAATTTATAGTTTCTTAAGTTCACAATTTGAGCGTTCATCCATTCATTCACTATTTGAGTTTGACAAATTCAATTTCACAATATTTCATATCCCCACATTTTCACAAATTCCTAATTTTTTAAATCCACATTTCCACTTTCACAATTTCATAGTTTCATAATAAAGGTCTCAAATGTATTCATTTAGAATTTCAAACTCTCATAGTTGCATGATTTTATATAAATTTCTGTTAGACCAATTTATGTCTTCACAATTCACAAATTAGTAATTTCGGAATTTCGTATATTCATTTTGAAAAATTTATAGTTTCACAATTACCCTATTTCACAAGTTCAAATTAATGGTTTCACAAATTCAGCTTCACAAATTTATAGTTTCGGAAGTTCACAATTTGAGCATTCATTCATACATTCACTACTTCAGTTTGACAAATTCAATATCACAATATTTCAGATCCCCACATTTTCACAAATTCCTAATTTTTTAAGTCCTCATTTCCACTTTCACAATTTCATAGTTTCATAATGAAGGTCTCAAATGTATTCATTTAGAATTTCAAACTCTCACAGTTGCATGATTTTATATAAATTTCTGTTAGACCAATTTATGTCTTCACAATTCACAAATTAGTAATTTTGGAATTTCGTATTTTCATTTTGAAAAATTTATAGTTTCACAATTACCCTATTTCACAAGTTCAAATTAATGGTTTCACAAATTCAGCTTCAGAAATTTATAGTTTCGGAAGTTCACAATTTGAGCATTCATTCATTCATTCACTACTTCAGTTTGACAAATTCAATGTCACAATATTTCATATCCCCACATTTTCACAAATTCCTAATTTTTTAAGTCCACATTTTCTCTTTCATAATTCCACGGTTTCATAATGAAAGTCTCAAATGTATACTTTTAGAATTTTAAACTGTCAGATTTGCATAATTTTATATAAATTTCAGTTACACCAATTTATGTCTTCACAATTCGTAAATTCGTAATTTCGGAATTTCATATTTTCAGTTTGACAAATTTAATTTCTTAATATTTCACATTCTCACACTTTCAAAAATTCCTAGTTTTTAAGTCCACATTTTCGCTTTCACAATTTCATTATTTCACAAATTAGATCCCAATGTCAAAATATCATAGTTTCATGATTTCATAATTTCAGTTTCACAAATTTATATCTTGACAATTCACAAATTCGTAATTTCGAAATTTCGTATTTTCAGTTTGAGAAATTTATTGTTTCACAAATTCCCTATTTCACAAATTCAAATTCAGCTTCACAAATTTATAGTTTCGGAAGTTCACAATTTGAGCATTCATTCATTCATTCACTACTTCAGTTTGACAAATTCAATGTCTCAATATTTCATTTTCCCACGTTATCACAAATTCATAATTTTTTTAAGTCCACATTTTCTCTTTCACAATTCCATAGTTTCACAATGAAAGTCTCAAATGTATATTTTAGAGTTTCAAACTGTCACAGTTGCATAATTTTATATAAATTTCAGTTACACCAATATATGTCTTCACAATTCACAAATTCGTAATTTCGAAATTTCATATTTTTAGTTTGGCAAATTCAGTTTCTTAATATTTCACATTCCCACATTTTCACTTTCACAATTTAATTATTTCACAATGTCTATACTAAATTTATATTTTTCCAATTTCAAAATATCATAGTTGCATGATTTCATAATTTCAGTTTCACAAATTCGTAATTTCGGAATTTCATATTTTCAGTTTGACAAATTTATAGTTTCACAATTTCCCGATTTAACAAATTCAAATTCATGGTTTCACAAATTTATAGTTTCGGAAGTTCACAATTTGAGCATTCATCAATTCATTCACTATTTGAGTTTGACAAATTAATTGTCACAATATTTCATATCCCCACATTTTCACAAATTCCTAATTTTTTAAGTCCACATTTCCACTTTCACAATTTCATAGTTTCATAATGAAAGTGTCAAATGTATTCTTTTGGAATTTCAAACTCTCATAGTTGCATGATTTTATATAAATTTCTGTTAGACCAATTTATGTCTTCACAATTCACAAATCAGTAATTTCGTATTTTCATTTTGAGAAATTTATAGTTTCACAATTACCCTATTTCACAAGTTCAAATTAATGGTTTCACAAATTCAGCTTCACAAATTTATAGTTTCGGAAGTTCACAATTTGAGCATTCATTCATTCACTCACTACTTCAGTTTGACAAATTCAATGTCACAATATTTCATATCCCTACATTTTCACAAATTCCTAATTTTTTTAAGTCCACATTTTCTCTTTCATAATGAAAGTCTCAAATGTATACTTTTAGAATTTCAAACTGTCACATTTGCATAATTTTATATAAATTTCAGTTACACCAATTTATGTCTTCACAATTCGTAAATTCGTAATTTCGGAATTTCATATTTTCAGTTTGACAAATTTAATTTCTTAATATTTCACATTCTCACACTTTCAAAAATTACTAGTTTTTAAGTCCACATTTTCGCTTTCACAATTTCATTATTTCACAAATTAGATCCCAATGTCAAAATATCATAGTTTCATGATTTCATAATTTCAGTTTCACAAATTTTTATCTTGACAATTCACAAATTCGTAATTTCGGATTTTCGTATTTTCAGTTTGAGAAATTTATTGTTTCACAAATTCCCTATTTCACAAATTCAAATTCAGCTTCACAAATTTATAGTTTCGGAAGTTCACAATTTGAGCATTCATTCATTCATTCACTACTTCGGTTTGACAAATTCAATGTCTCAATATTTCATATTCCCACATTTTCACAAATTCTCACTTTTTAAGTCCACATTTTCACTTTCACAATTTCATAGTTTCACAATGAAAGTCTCAAATGTATATTTTAGAATTTCAAACTGTCACAGTTGCATAATTTTATATAAATTTCAGTTACACCAATTTTTGACTTCACAATTCACAAATTCGTAATTTCGGAATTTCATATTTTCAGTTTGACAAATTCAGTTTCTTAATATTTCACATTCCCACATTTTCACTTTCACAATTTAATTATTTCACAATGTCGATACTAAATTTATATTTTTCCAATTTCAAAATATCATAGTTGCATGATTTCATAATTTCAGTTTCACAAATTCGTAATTTCGGAATTTCATATTTTCAGTTTGACAAATTTACAGTTTCACAATATCCCTATTTCACAAATTCAAATTTAGTTTCACAAATTTATAGTTTCGGAAGTTCACAATTTGAGCATTCATCCATTCATTCACTACTTCAGTTTGACAAATTTATATATTTTATATAAATTTCAGTTTCACCAATGTCTTCACAATTCACAAATTCGTAATTTTGGAATTTCATATTTTCAGTTTGACAAATTTATAGTTTCACAATTTTCCTATTTAACAAATTCAATTTTATGGTTTCACAAATTTATAGTTTCGGAAGTTCACAATTTGAGCATTCATCAATTTATTCACTATTTGAGTTTGACAAATTCAATGTAACAATATTTCATATCTCCACATTTTCACAAATTCCTAATTTTTTAAGTCCACATTTCCACTTTCACAATTTCATAGTTTCATAATGAAGGTCTCAAATGTATTGATTTAGAATTTCAAACTCTCATAGTTGCATGATTTTATATAAATTTCTGTTAGACCAATTTATGTCTTCACAATTCACAAATCAGTAATTTCGGAATTTCGTATTTTCATTTTGAAAAATTTATAGTTTCACAATTACCCTATTTCACAAGTTCAAATTAATGGTCTCACAAATTCAGCTTCACAAATTCAGCTTCACAAATTTATAGTTTCGGAAGTTCACAATTTGAGCATTCATTCATTCATTCACTACTTCAGTTTGACAAATTCAATATCACAATATTTCATATCCCCACATTTTCACAAATTCCTAATTTTTTTAAGTGCACATTTTCTCTTTCATAATTCCATAGTTTCATAATGAAAGTCTCAAATGTATACTTTTAGAATTTCAAACTGTCAGAGTTGCATAATTTTATATAAATTTCAGTTACACCAATATATGTCTTCACAATTCACAAATTCGTAATTTCGGAATTTCATATTTTCAGTTTGACAAATTCAGTTTCTTAATATTTCACATTCCCACATTTTCACTTTCACAATTTAATTATTTCACAATGTCGATACTAAATTTATATTTTTCCAATTTCAAAATATCATAGTTGCTTGATTTCATAATTTCAGTTTCACAAATTCGTAATTTCGGAATTTCATATTTTCAGTTTGACAAATTTATAGTTTCACAATTTCCCGATTTAACAAGTTCAAATTCATGGTTTCACAAATTTATAGTTTCGGAAGTTCACAATTTGAGCATTCATTCATTCATTCACTACTTCAGTTTGACAAATTCAATGTCTCAATATTTCATTTTCCCACATTTTCACAAATTCCTAATTTTTAAGTCCACATTTCCACTTTCACAATTTCATAGTTTCATAATGAAAGTCTCAAATGTATTCTTTTAGAATTTCAAACTCTCATAGTTGCATGATTTTATATAAATTTATGTTAGACCAATTTATGTCTTCACAATTCACAAATTAGTAATTTCGGAATTTCGTATTTTTATTTTGAGAAATTTATAGTTTGACAATTACCCTATTTCACAAGTTCAAATTAATGGTTTCACAAATTCAGCTTCACAAATTTATAGTTTCGGAAGTTCACAATTTAAGCATTCATTCATTTATTCACTACTTCAGTTTGACAAATTCAATGTCACAATATTTCATATCCCCAAATTTTCACAAATTCCTAATTTTTTAAGTCCACATTTCCACTTTCACAATTTCATAGTTTCATAATGAAAGTCTCAAATGTATACTTTTAGAATTTCAAACTGTCAGAGTTGCATAATTTTATATAAATTTCAGTTACACCAATTTATGTCGTCACAATTCATAAATTCGTAATTTCGGAATTTCATCTTTTCAGTTTGACAAATTTAATTTCTTAATATTTCACATTCTCACATTTTCAAAAATTCCTAGTTTTTAAGTCCACATTTTCGCTTTCACAATTTCATTATTTCACAAATTAGATCCCAATGTCAAAATATCATAGTTGCATGATTTCATAATTTCAGTTTCACAAATTTATATCTTGACAATTCACAAATTCGTAATTTCGGAATTTCGTATTTTCAGTTTGAGAAATTTATTGTTTCACAAATTCCCTATTTCACAAATTCAAATTCAGCTTCACAAATTTATAGTTTTGGAAGTTCACAATTTGAGCATTCATTTATTCATTCACTACTTCAGTTTGACAAATTCAATGTCTCAATATTTCATTTTCCCATTTTCACAAATTCCTAATTTTTTTAAGTCCACATTTTCTCTTTCACAATTCCATAGTTTCAAAATGAAAGTCTCAAATGTATATTTTAGAGTTTCAAACTGTCACAGTTACATAATTTTATATAAATTTCAGTTACACCAATTTTTGACTTCACAATTCACAAATTCGTAATTTCGGAAATTCATATTTTCAGTTTGACAAATTCAGTTTCTTAATACATATTTCACATTCCCACATTTTCACTTTCACAATTTAATTATTTCACAATGTCGATACCAAATTTATATTTTTCCAATTTCAAAATATCATAGTTGCATGATTTAATAATTTCAGTTTCACAAATTCGTAATTTCGGAATTTCATATTTTTGGTTTGACAAATTTACAGTTTCACAATTTCCCTATTTCACAAATTCAAATTCAGTTTCACAAATTTACAGTTTCGGAAGTTCACAATTTGAGCATTCATCCATTTATTCACTACTTTAGTTTGACAAATTTATATATTTTATATAAATTTCAGTTTCACCAATATAATTTCGGAATTTGATATTTTCAGTTTGACAAATTTACAGTTTCACAATTTCCCGATTTCACAAATTCAAATTCAGTTTCACAACTTTATAGTTTCGGAAGTTCACAATCCATTCATTCATTACTTCAGTTTGACAAATTTATATATTTTATATAAATTTCAGTTTCACCAATATGTCTTCACAATTCACAAATTCGCAATTTTAGAATTTCATATTTTCAGTTTGACAAATTTATAGTTTCACAATTTCCCTATTTCACAAATTCAAATTCATGGTTTCACAAATTAAGTTTCACAAATTTATAGTTTCGGAAGTTCACAATTTGAGCATTTATCCATTCATTCACTATTTGAGTTTGACAAATTCAATGTCACAATATTTCATATCCCCACATTTTCACAAATTCCTAATTTTTTAAGTCCACATTTCAACTTTCACAATTTCATAGTTTCATAATGAAAGTCTCAAATGTATACTTGTAGAGTTTCAAACTGTCACAGTTGCATGATTTCATAATTGATGTCTTGACAATTCACAAATTCGTAATTTCGGAATTTCGTATTTTCAGTTTGAGAAATTTGTAATTTCACAATTTCCCTATTGCACAAATTCAAATTCATGGTTTCACAAATTCAGCTTCACAAATTTAGAGTTAGTTTCGGAAGTTCAATCTGACATTCTTTCTTCTGCACACTCTCTCGTCTCGCTCTTTCCAATAGTTATTTTCCCTTTCTTCGTTATCACATCTAAATCTTGCGATTACTCGCAGGTCCTCTGTTATTAGTGTACTATATTTTCCATTATACTTTAACTCTTTTATCCATTTTCTTCTTTTCTGGCTCTGTTGATCTCGGTCCTTTTCGACTACCTCCTCCTTCAGTACATTTGTTCCAAGATTTCTTCGACTTTTTACTGCTTCCAGTCTTATCTTATTTCTCTTTAGTTCTCCCAGCACGATATTGTAACGAAATTGCCGAAATTTCCGCGATCTAAGTAGCGTCAGCGAGGTTCAGCACTCTCAAGCGACATTCTTCATTCAAACCTTTAATTCGTCGAAAAAAAAATCCCAAAATCACCCTCGTAATCCGAAAAACAGAGCGCTGCGAATAAAACTATCCAGGAGTCGCTACGAGCATCCCGAGCCACCGCCCTTGTCACGTCGGATCACGCCCTTGGCATCGAACCAGTAATAGACGCTTTCTGGTGTCGTACCGGGATGGCATCATTTTGACCGGTGACGAAGCGGGCTCCGGACGCCGCCATTCCGGACCCGCTGCGTTGCCCGGAGCCGCCGCATTGCGCAAGCTCCGCTCAGTAGGAACGCGAGTAGTTGTGAAGAAGCAGTGAGTGGTGACCAGTGACCAGTGAACCGATCCGAAACAGCAAATAGTGACCAGAGCAGTTGTGCACCAGCCACCACCGGGGAAAAAAGTGATCAGTGACTAGTGAACCGTTACCAAGGGCAGTGACCAGTGAACCGATCCAGCACCTGGGGAGTCGACGAGGAAAGGCAGGACCGATCCGAAGGATACAAGGTAGAAGCTCCACCTTCTCGTCACCAACAAGACGGGGTCCCGGAGGAAGACACGCCCTAACCCAGATTCCCCGAGATTGTATATATACATAATATGTTGTAAATATTTTAATAAAGTTCGACCATCGTCACAGTATTTACTTTATTCCCCTACCGCCAAACTAGACAGCTGACCCCTAGTACACCCTTCTCCGATTTAGCTACCCGTGGTCCCGTGGAGCGTACCACGTAAAAGAACTGCCGCTTGAGGCAACCCGACCGCAGAAAAAACTTCGATTTCGGCGATCTCTAGCATCCTAGAGCAGGACAAATTCATCCGAACCGACTTGAAATTCGAAATAGTCTTTGAAAATATTTGAAATTCAAAAACTTCTTCCTACCCGGGTGGAGGCTTTTCACTTGCACCACACAACTTAACTGTTTCTTTACTTCGACAACCACTGTACGCCTTTCACACCAGACACTTTTTGATTCCGAGCCCAATCCCGGTTGGGCCCCCAAAATTGTAGAATACTGTTCATTAATATGAACATTCAATTAACAATAAAAACAAATTCTTCATGTCTTATATGAATTTTTTACTTCAGTTTTAATGTACATTTTCAGTCCAAAAACCCAAAACTTACGGCATCCTGAAATACGGCAACGAGACCCACCGCCGCTCCTCCGCCTCCGCCGTCGCGGACCTCAAATCCCACATGGACATCTCCGGCACAGTGACGACCGAACATTCTTTCGTGACCCGATCGGTGTTGGACGACGCGACCGGTAATTCTAGTGATAGTGTGACGAAAGTGATCCAGCAGGAGATACCGTGGCCGGTAAAGAAGGAAGCCGTGGTGGAAGGTGATCTAGTGTTGGGTGGACTGATGATGGTGCACGAGCGCGAGGACACCATCACGTGCGGGCCCGTGATGCCCCAGGGGGGGATCCAGGCGCTGGAGGCGATGTTGTACACGCTGGATCGGCTGAATTTCGGCCCGGACGCCCTGCTGCCGAACATTACGCTGGGGGCGCACATTTTGGACGACTGCGACAAGGACACGTACGGATTGGAGATGGCGGTGGACTTCATAAAAGGTAGGTCTCTCGTTATATCCAAAACAAGATCATAAATATTTCATTGCCAGATTTTTATTGCTAAGCGGTGTCATTTGCCATAACGACGGTCGGTTTCCGAATCGCAATAAACGATAAAAAAAATTGCAGCGACGGTATCAAAAAGATAAACAAAACATTTCCGAGTTTATGACTTTTGTTTCAGGACTTTTATCGGGAAAAGGGATGTAATGACTCAATTGAAGTACATTCAAATGAAAATGTATATTTTGCTACCACGTTTGCTATTTTACGGAAAAAAAAATGAGGGATTTTTTAGGGATGCTATTTTGACTTAACACCCTAACACACCCTTCAGCTTTTTATGACCAGATTGACTTAAAAAGGCATCCACACAACATCGTTCCCAAGTTCAATTTCCCGCGTCCCGCCATGAAAAATCTCCCCGCGATAAACGACAATTTTCCGGCTGCTCCGGCCCAAAAAACAGCAATGCACGGTTAGGTATCGACCATATTTCCGCCGCCGGAGCGATTTTTCTCTCGGAATATCACTCCAATACCTTATCGTTGCGCAATCTGGTCCTTATTTTAAATCGGGTCTCTTAATGGCTGCGAGCTCTTTAAGGAAAGGACAAATATTTTCTCTGCAAAATTTGTATCTGCCAATTTAGCGGAGCACACGAGCGAAATTCCTATTCGTTTCCATAAATTTAACGACCGCCCACCCCCTTCGATATATTTGCTAAATTCAAAAGCGCTCACTGGGGAGACAAGTCCGTCTTGAGTTTCGCTTTAATTTCATAATGAGATCTGTGTCAACAAAATAGGGTCAATGGGGATCTCGGGAAAACGGTCTCTCTTAAAGCACGGAGATGTAATAAAGGTTCCTTCGGAGATGCTTATCGGGTGTCTGGTCGTTTTTTTGTGGTATGAAGGGGAACAGCTTTGAAGTTTCCACGTTCCTCAAGAGGTGCATAAAGGAATTTTATATGCGACAAAAAAATTTTTCAGCTCTCAGAAGCGGCCGAAAATAATAGTTTTTGCCGCTTTCATTATTAGCCATTTTAAGGTGGCGCCATCTATGGATGATCTTCCATCTCTTTAATCTCTTGTAAAATTAGGGCTGAAGATGGGAGTAATTTTCCACCGAGGCATGTAATTTTAATTTAAATTTACTCCACATTGATTCATCGACATTCTTCCCGTTTAACAAAATTTTGTGGCACATCGGGTTTAATTGAAAAGAACAAAAAATGTTGACTAATAAATTTTTCACTTCTCGGTCTTGTGGAGCATACCACGTAAGAAAACTAGCAGTAGAGGGAACCCCGACCGTAAACTACCGTTGCAACACTTTCTAAGTAGATGTTGTCAAAGCCAAAATTGATAAAACAATATTGAATCCAATCCAATATTGAAACAGAATTTTTAAGGGGATTTGTAAAACTGTGAGAATGTTGTCAAACCACAAGTTGAAAAACAAAAAAAATAACAAAAAACCTGCTGAAGGGATGTCGGCACACCCAACATTGATAAAGACACTTTGTTAAAATATTGTCAAACCCAACAAAACACTTGCTAAAGGGATGTTGGCAAGTCTAACATCGATAAAGCCACTTTCTAAAGGCACATTGTCAAAACCGATACCGAAAACCAATACATTCTGATGAAATGTTGTCAAACCCAACATAATACAAACAGTTTCTTAAAGCATCTTGTCAAACCAAAATTGCAAGAGACACTTTCTTAGAGGATGTTGTCAAAGCCAAAATTGTTAAAAACACTTTCTAATGGGATGTTGTCAAATCCAATTTTAAACATGACTTTTAAATAAATAACAAGATTGACAAAGACACTTTTCAAGTAGATGTTGTCAAGGCTAAAATTGATAAAAACAATTTATTAGGGGAATTTGTTAAATCTAATATGGAAACAGAATTTTTAAGGGGATTCTGTCAAACTTTCTATGAGAATGTTGTCAAACCACAAATTGAAAAAGAAAATTTGTTAAAATATTGTCAAACCCAACAAAACACTTGTTAAAGGGATGTTGGCAAGTCTAACATTGATAATGCCACTTTCTAAAGGCACATTGTCAAAACCGATATTGAAAACTAATACATTCTGATGAAATGTTGTCAAACCCAACATAAAAAAAGCAGTTTCTTAAAGCATCTTGTCAAACCAACATTGCAAGAGACACTTTCTAAGACGATGATGTCAAAGCCAAAATTGTTAAAAACACTTTCTAATGGGTTGTTGTCAAATCCAACATTAAACATGACTTTTAAATAAATAACAACATTGACAAAGACACTTTCTATGTAGATGTTGTCAAGGCCAAAATTGATAAAAACAATTTATTAGGGGAATTTGTTAAATCTAATATGGAAACAGAATTTCTAAGGGGATTCTGTCAAACTTTCTATGAGAATGTTGTCAAACCACAAATTGAAAAAGAAACTTTGTTAAGATATTGTCAAACCCAACAAAACACTTCCTAAGGGATTTTAGCAAGTCTAACATTGATAAAGCCACTTTCTAAAGGCACATTCTCAAAACCGATATTGAAAACCAATACATTCTGATGAAATGTTGTCAAACCCAAAATGTAACAAACAGTTTCTTAAAGCATCTTGTCAAACCAACATTGCAAGAGACACTTTCTAAGGGGATGTTGTCAAAAGCCAAAATTGTTAAAACACTTTCTAATGGGATGTTGTCAAATCCAATTTTGAACATGACTTTTAAATAACAACATTGACAAAGACACTTTCAAAGTAGATGTTGTCAAAGCCAAAATTGATAAAAAAAATTGTTAGGGGTATTTGTTAAATCTAATATGGAAACAGAATTTCTAAGGGGATTCTGTCAAACTTTCTATGAGAATGTTGTCAAACCACAAATTGGAAAAGAAACTTTGTTAAAATATTGTCAAACCCAACAAAACACTTGTTAAAGGGATGTTGGCAAGTCTAATATTGATAATGCCACTTTCTAAAGGCACATTGTCAAAACCGATACCGAAAACCAATACATTCTGATGAAATGTTGTCAAACCCAACATAATACAAACAGTTTCTTAAAGCATCTTGTCAAACCAACATTGCAAGAGACACTTTCTGGGATGTTGTCAAAACCACAACTGATAAACACACCTTCTAATGGGATGTTGTCAAATCCAATCTTAAACGTGACTTCTAACTAAATAACAACATTTACAATGACACTTTCTAAGTAGATGTTGTCAAAGCCAAAATTGATAAAAACAAATTATTAGGTTAATTTGTTAAATCTAATATGGAAACAGAATTTCTAAGGGGATTCTGTCAATCTTTCTATGAGAATGTTGTCAAACCACAAATTGGAAAAGAAACTTTGTTAAAATATTGTCAAACCCAACAAAACACTTTCTAAAGGGATGTTGGCAAGTCTAACATTGATAAAGCCACTTTCTAAAGGCACATTGTCAAAACCGATTGAAAACCAATACATTCTGATGAAATGTTGTCAAACCCAACATAAAAAAAAAACAGTTTCTTAAAGCATCTTGTCAAACCAACATTGCAAGAGACACTTTCTAAGGGGATGTTGTCAAAACCAAAACTGATAAAAACACTTTCTAATGGGATGTTGTCAATTCCAATCTTGAACATGACTTTTAAATAAATAGCAACATTGACAAAGACACTTTTTAAGTAAATGTTGTCAAGGCCAAAATTGATAAAAACAATTTATTAGGGGAATTTGTTAAATCTAATATGGAAACAGAATTTTTAAGGGGATTCTGTCAAACTTTCTATGAGAATGTTGTCAAACCACAAATTGAAAAAAAAACTTTGTTAAAATATTGTCAAACCCAACACAACACTTGCTAAAGAGATGTTGGCAAGCCTAACATTGATGAAGGCACTTTCTAAAGGAACATTGTCAAAAACGATATTGAAAACTAATACATTCTGATGAAATGTTGTCAAACCCAACATAAAAAAACCAGTTTCTTAAAGCATCTTGTCAAACCAACATTGCAAGAGACAATTTCTAAGGGGATGTTGTCAAAGCCAAAATTATTAAAAACACTTTCTAATGGGATGTTGTCAAATCCAATTTTGAACATGATTTTTAAATAAATAACAACATTGACAAAGACACTTTCTATGTAGATGTTGTCAAAGCCAAAATTGATAAAAACAAATTATTAGGGGAATTTGTTAAATCTAATATGGAAACAGAATTTCTAAGGGGATTCTGTCAAACTTTCTATGAGAATGTTGTCAAACCACAAATTGAAAAAGAAACTTTGTTAAAATATTGTCAAACGCAACAAAACACTTGCTAAAGGGTCTTGGCAAGTCTAACATTGATAAAGCCACTTTCTAAAGGCACATTGTCAAAACCGATATTGAAAACTAATACATTCTGATGAAATGTTGTCAAACCCAACATAAAGAAACCAGTTTCTTAAAGCATCTTGTCAAACCAAAATTGCAAGAGACACTTTCTAAGACGATGATGTCAAAGCCAAAATTGTTAAAAACACTTTCTAATGGGATGTTGTCAAATCCAACATTAAACATGACTTTTGAATAAATAACAACATTGACAAAGACACTTTTTAAGTAGATGTTGTCAAGGCCAAAATTGATTAAAACAATTTATTAGGGGAATTTGTTAAATCTAATATGGAAACAGAATTTTTAAGGGGATTCTGTCAAATTTTCTATGAGAATGTTGTCAAACCACAAATTGGAAAAGAAACTTTGTTAAAATATTGTCAAACCCAACAAAACACTTGTTAAAAGGATGTTGGCAAGTCTAACATTGATATTGTCACTTTATTAAGACACATTGTCAAAACCGGTATTGAAAACCAATACATTCTGATGAAATGTTGTCAGACCCAACATAATACAAACAGTTTCTTAAAGCATCTTGTCAAACCAACATTGCAAGAGACACTTTCTAAGAGGATGTTGTCAAAGCCAAAATTGTTAAAAACACTTTCTAATGGGATGTTGTCAAATCCAATTTTAAACATGACTTTTAAATAAATAACAAGATTGACAAAGATACTTTTCAAGTAGATGTTGTCAAGGCTAAAATTGATAAAAACAATTTATTAGGGGAATTTGTTAAATCTAATATGGAAACAGAATTTTTAAGGGGATTCTGTCAAACTTTCTATGAGAATGTTGTCAAACCACAAATTGAAAAAGAAAATTTGTTAAAATATTGTCAAACCCAACAAAACACTTGTTAAAGGGATGTTGGCAAGTCTAACATTGATAATGCCAGTTTCTAAAGGCACATTGTCAAAATCGATATTGAAAACTAATACATTCTGATGAAATGTTGTCAAACCCAACATAAAAAAAAAACAGTTTCTTAAAGCATCTTGTCAAACCAACATTGCAAGAGCCACTTTCTTAGAGGATGTTGTCAAAGCCAAAATTGTTAAAAACACTTTCTAATGGGATGTTGTCAAATCCAATTTTAAACATGACTTTTAAATAAATAACAACATTGACAAAGACACTTTTTAAGTAGATGTTGTCAAGGCCAAAATTGATAAAAACAATTTATTAGGGGAATTTGTTAAATCTAATATTGAAACAGAATTTTTAAGGGGATTCTGTCAAACTTTCTATGAGAATGTTGTCAAACCACAAATTGAAAAAGAAACTTTGTTAAAATATTGTCAAACCCAACAAAACACTTGTTAAAAGGATGTTGGCAAGTCTAACATTGATATTGTCACTTTATTAAGACACATTGTCAAAACCGGTATTGAAAACCAATACATTCTGATGAAATGTTGTCAGACCCAACATAATACAAACAGTTTCTTAAAGCATCTTGTCAAACCAACATTGCAAGAGCCACTTTCTTAGAGGATGTTGTCAAAGCCAAAATTGTTAAAAACACTTTCTAATGGGATGTTGTCAAATCCAATTTTAAACATGACTTTTAAATAAATAACAACATTGACAAAGACACTTTCTACGTGGATGTTGTCAAAGCCAAAATTGATAAAAACAAATTATTAGGGGAATTTGTTAAATCTAATATGGAAACAGAATTTCTAAGGGGATTCTGTCAAACTTTCTATGAGAATGTTGTCAAACCACAAATTGAAAAAGAAACTTTGTTAAAATATTGTCAAACCCAACACAACACTTGCTAAAGAGATGTTGGCAAGCCTAACATTGATGAAGGCACTTTCTAAAGGAACATTGTCAAAAACGATATTGAAAACTAATACATTCTGATGAAATGTTGTCAAACCCAACATAAAAAAACCAGTTTCTTAAAGCATTTTGTCAAACCAACATTGCAAGAGACAATTTCTAAGGGGATGTTGTCAAAACCAAAACTGATAAAAACATTTTCTAATGGGATGTTGTCAAGTCCAATTTTAAACATGACTTTTAAATAAATAACAACATTGACAAAGACACTTTCTACGTGGATGTTGTCAAAGCCAAAATTGATAAAAACAATTTATTAGGGGAATTTGATAAATCTAATATGGAAACAGAATTTTTAAGGGGATTTTGTCAAACTTTCTATGAGAATGTTGTCAAACCACAAATTGAAAAAGAAACTGTTAAAATATTGTCAAACCCAACACAACACTTGCTAAAGAGATGTTGGCAAGCCTAACATTGATGAAGGCACTTTCTAAAGGAACATTGTCAAAAACGATATCGAAAACCAATACGTTCTGATGAAATGTTGTCAAACTCAATATAAAAAAACAGTTTCTTAAAGCATCTAGTCAAACCAACATTGCAAGAGACAATTTCTAAGGGGATGTTGTCAAATCCAATTTTGAACATGATTTTTAAATAAATAACAACATTGACAAAGACACTTTCTATGTAGATGTTGTCAAAGCCAAAATTGATAAAAACAATTTATTAGGGGAATTTGTTAAATCTAATATGGAAACAGAATTTCTAAGGGGATTCTGTCAAACTTTCTATGAGAATGTTGTCAAACCACAAATTGAAAAAGAAACTTTGTTAAGATATTGTCAAACCCAACAAAACACTTCCTAAGGGATTTTAGCAAGTCTAACATTGATAAAGCCACTTTCTAAAGGCACATTCTCAAAACCGATATTGAAAACCAATACATTCTGATGAAATGTTGTCAAACCCAAAATGTAACAAACAGTTTCTTAAAGCATCTTGTCAAACCAACATTGCAAGAGACACTTTCTAAGGGGATGCTGTCAAAAGCCAAAATTGTTAAAACACTTTCTAATGGGATGTTGTCAAACCCAATTTTGAACATGACTTTTAAATAACAACATTGACAAAGACACTTTCAAAGTAGATGTTGTCAAAGCCAAAATTGATAAAAAAAAATTGTTAGGGGTATTTGTTAAATCTAATATGTAAACAGAATTTTTAAAGGGATTCTGTCAAACTTTCTATGAGAATGTTGTCAAACCACAAATTGGAAAAGAAACTTTGTTAAAATATTGTCAAACCCAACACAACACTTGCTAAAGAGATGTTGGCAAGCCTAACATTGATGAAGGCACTTTCTAAAGGAACATTGTCAAAAACGATATCGAAAACCAATACGTTCTGATGAAATGTTGTCAAACTCAACATAAAAAAAACAGTTTCTTAAAGCATCTAGCCAAACCAACATTGCAGGAGACAACTTCTAAGGGGATGTTGTCAAAACCAAAATTGTTAAAAACACTTTCTAATGGGATGTTGTCAAATCTAATTTTAAACATGACTTTTAAATAAAGAACAACATTGACAAAGACACTTTATAAGTAGATGTTGTCAAGGCCAAAATTGATAAAAACAATTTATTAGGGGAATTTGTTAAATCTAATATGGAAACAGAATTTTTAAGGGGATTCTGTCAAACTTTCTATGAGAATGTTGTCAAACCACAAATTGAAAAAGAAACTTTGTTAAAATATTGTCAAACCCAACAAAACACTTGTTAAAGGGATGTTGGCAAGTCTAATATTGATAATGCCACTTTCTAAAGGCACATTGTCAAAACCGATACCGAAAACCAATACATTCTGATGAAATGTTGTCAAACCCAACATAATACAAACAGTTTCTTAAAGCATCTTGTCAAACCAAAATTGCAAGAGACACTTTCTTAGAGGATGTTGTCAAAACCAAAACTGATAAAAACACTTTCTAATGGGATGTTGTCAAATCCAATTTTGAACATGATTTTTAAATAAATAACAACATTGACAAAGACACTTTCTATGTAGATGTTGTCAAAGCCAAAATTGATAAAAAAAATTATTAGGGGAATTTGTTAAATTTAATATGGAAAAAGCATTTCTAAGGGGATTCTGTCAAACTTTCTATGAACATGTTGTCAAACCACAAATTAAAAAGAAACTTTGTTAAAATATTGTCAAACCCAACAAAACACTTGCTAAAGGGTCTTGGTAAGTCTAACATTGATAAAGCCACTTTCTAAAGGCACATTCTCAAAATCGATATTGAAAACCAATACATTCTGATGAAATGTTGTCAAACCCAAAATGTAACAAACAGTTTCTTAAAGCATCTTGTCAAACCAACATTGCAAGAGACACTTTCTAAGGGGATGTTGTCAAAACCAAAACTGATAAAAACACTTTCTAATGGGATGTTGTCAAATCCAATTCTGAACATGACTGTTAAATAAATAACATTGACACAGACACTTTCTAACTAGATGTTGTCAAGGCCAAAATTGATAAAGACAATTTATTAGGGGAATTTGTTAAATCTAATATGGAAACAGAATTTTTAATGGGATTCTGTCAAACTTTATCGATATCGAAAACCAATACATTCCGATGAAATGTTGTCAAACCCAAAATGTAACAAACAGTTTCTTAAAGCATCTTGTCAAACCAACATTGCAAGAGACACTTTCTAAGGGGATGTTGTCAAAACCAAAACTAATAAAGACACTTTCTAATGGGATGTTGTCAAATCCAATTTTGAATATGACTTTTAAATAACAACATTGACAAAGACACTTTCTAAGTAGATGTTGTCAAAGCCAAAATTGATAAAAAAATTTATTAGGGGAATTTGTTAAATTTAATATGGAAAAAGCATTTCTAAGGGGATTCTGTCAAACTTTCTATCAACATGTTGTCAAACCACAAATTAAAAAGAAACTTTGTTAAAATATTGTCAAACCCAACAAAACACTTGCTAAAGGGTCTTGGTAAGTCTAACATTGATAAAGCCACTTTCTAAAGGCACATTCTCAAAACCGATATTGAAAACCAATACATTCTGATGAAATGTTGTCAAACCCAAAATGTAACAAACAGTTTCTTAAAGCATCTTGTCAAACCAACATTGCAAGAGACACTTTCTAAGGGGATGTTGTCAAAAGCCAAAATTGTTAAAACACTTTCTAATGGGATGTTGTCAAATCCAATTTTGAACATGACTTTTAAATAACAACATTGACAAAGACACTTTCAAAGTAGATGTTGTCAAACCCAAAATTAATAAAAAAAAATTGTTAGGGGTATTTGTTAAATCTAATATGGAAACGGAATTTCTAAGGAGATTCTGTCAAACTTTCTATGAGAATGTTGCCAAAAAAATATTGTTAAAATATTCTCAAACCCAACAACACTTGCTAAAGGGATTTTGGCAAGTCTAATATTGATAAAGCCACTTTCTAAAGGCACATTCTCAAAACCGATATTAAAAACCAATACATTCTGATGAAATGTTGTCAAACCCAACATAATACAAACAGTTTCTTAAAGCATCTTGTCAAACCAACATTGCAAGAGACACTTTCTAAGGGGATGTTGTCAAAACCAAAACTGATAAAAACACTTTCTAATGGGATGTTGTCAAAC
This sequence comes from Diaperis boleti, assembly GCA_963583935.1. Classification (NCBI taxonomy): domain Eukaryota; kingdom Metazoa; phylum Arthropoda; class Insecta; order Coleoptera; family Tenebrionidae; genus Diaperis; species Diaperis boleti. The sequence continues at coordinate 7,597,413 of OY757242.1, forward strand.
CCAATTTTGAATATGACTTTTAAATAACAACATTGACAAAGACACTTTCTAAGTAAATGTTGTCAAAGCCAAAATTGATAAAAAAATTTATTAGGGGAATTTGTTAAATTTAATATGGAAAAAGCATTTCTAAGGGGATTCTGTCAAACTTTCTATGAACATGTTGTCAAACCACAAATTAAAAAGAAACTTTGTTAAAATATTGTCAAACCCAACAAAACACTTGCTAAAGGGTCTTGGTAAGTCTAACATTGATAAAGCCACTTTCTAAAGGCACATTCTCAAAACCGATATTGAAAACCAATACATTCTGATGAAATGTTGTCAAACCCAAAATGTAACAAACAGTTTCTTAAAGCATCTTGTCAAACCAACATTGCAAGAGACACTTTCTAAGGGGATGTTGTCAAAACCAAAACTGATAAAAACACTTTCTAATGGGATGTTGTCAAATCCAATTCTGAACATGACTGTTAAATAAATAACATTGACACAGACACTTTCTAACTAGATGTTGTCAAGGCCAAAATTGATAAAAACAATTTATTAGGGGAATTTGTTAAATCTAATATGGAAACAGAATTTTTAATGGGATTCTGTCAAACTTTATCGATATCGAAAACCAATACATTCCGATGAAATGTTGTCAAACCCAAAATGTAACAAACAGTTTCTTAAAGCATCTTGTCAAACCAACATTGCAAGAGACACTTTCTAAGGGGATGTTGTCAAAACCAAAACTAATAAAGACACTTTCTAATGGGATGTTGTCAAATCCAATTTTGAATATGACTTTTAAATAACAACATTGACAAAGACACTTTCTAAGTAGATGTTGTCAAAGCCAAAATTGATAAAAAAATTTATTAGGGGAATTTGTTAAATTTAATATGGAAAAAGCATTTCTAAGGGGATTCTGTCAGACTATCTATGAACATGTTGTCAAACCACAAATTAAAAAGAAACTTTGTTAAAATATTGTCAAACCCAACAAAACACTTGCTAAAGGGTCTTGGTAAGTCTAACATTGATAAAGCCACTTTCTAAAGGCACATTCCCAAAACCGATATTGAAAACCAATACATTCTGATGAAATGTTGTCAAACCCAAAATGTAACAAACAGTTTCTTAAAGCATCTTGTCAAACCAACATTGCAAGAGACACTTTCTAAGGGGATGTTGTCAAAACCAAAACTGATAAAAACACTTTCTAATGGGATGTTGTCAAATCCAATTCTGAACATGACTGTTAAATAAATAACATTGACACAGACACTTTCTAACTAGATGTTGTCAAGGCCAAAATTGATAAAAACAATTTATTAGGGGAATTTGTTAAATCTAATATGGAAACAGAATTTTTAATGGGATTCTGTCAAACTTTATCGATATCGAAAACCAATACATTCCGATGAAATGTTGTCAAACCCAAAATGTAACAAACAGTTTCTTAAAGCATCTTGTCAAACCAACATTGCAAGAGACACTTTCTAAGGGGATGTTGTCAAAACCAAAACTAATAAAGACACTTTCTAATGGGATGTTGTCAAATCCAATTTTGAATATGACTTTTAAATAACAACATTGACAAAGACACTTTCTAAGTAGATGTTGTCAAAGCCAAAATTGATAAAAAAATTTATTAGGGGAATTTGTTAAATTTAATATGGAAAAAGCATTTCTAAGGGGATTCTGTCAAACTATCTATGAACATGTAGTCAAACCACAAATTAAAAAGAAACTTTGTTAAAATATTGTCAAACCCAACAAAACACTTGCTAAAGGGTCTTGGTAAGTCTAACATTGATAAAGCCACTTTCTAAAAGCACATTCTCAAAACCGATATTGAAAACCAATACATTCTGATGAAATGTTGTCAAACCCAAAATGTAACAAACAGTTTCTTAAAGCATCTTGTCAAACCAACATTGCAAGAGACACTTTCTAAGGGGATGTTGTCAAAACCAAAACTGATAAAAACACTTTCTAATGGGATGTTGTCAAATCCAATTCTGAACATGACTGTTAAATAAATAACATTGACACAGACACTTTCTAACTAGATGTTGTCAAGGCCAAAATTGATAAAAACAATTTATTAGGGGAATTTGTTAAATCTAATATGGAAACAGAATTTTTAATGGGATTCTGTCAAACTTTATCGATATCGAAAACCAATACATTCCGATGAAATGTTGTCAAACCCGAAATGTAACAAACAGTTTCTTAAAGCATCTTGTCAAACCAACATTGCAAGAGACACTTTCTAAGGGGATGTTGTCAAAACCAAAACTAATAAAGACACTTTCTAATGGGATGTTGTCAAATCCAATTTTGAATATGACTTTTAAATAACAACATTGACAAAGACACTTTCTAAGTAGATGTTGTCAAAGCCAAAATTGATAAAAAAATTTATTAGGGGAATTTGTTAAATTTAATATGGAAAAAGCATTTCTAAGGGGATTCTGTCAAACTTTCTATGAACATGTTGTCAAACCACAAATTAAAAAGAAACTTTGTTAAAATATTGTCAAACCCAACAAAACACTTGCTAAAGGGTCTTGGTAAGTCTAACATTGATAAAGCCACTTTCTAAAGGCACATTCTCAAAACCGATATTGAAAACCAATACATTCTGATGAAATGTTGTCAAACCCAAAATGTAACAAACAGTTTCTTAAAGCATCTTGTCAAACCAACATTGCAAGAGACACTTTCTAAGGGGATGTTGTCAAAACCAAAACTGATAAAAACACTTTCTAATGTGATGTTGTCAAATCCAATCTTGAACATGACTTTTAAATAAATATCAACATTGACAAAGACACTTTTTAAGTAGATGTTGTCAAAGCCAAAATTAATAAAAACAATTATTTATTAGAGGAATTTGTCAAATCTAATATTGGAACAGAATTTTTAAGGGGATTCTGTAAAATTTTCTAGGAGAATGTTGTCAAACCGCAAATTGAAAAAGACACTTTCTAAATGATTTCTAAAAAGACACTTTCTAGGAGCATGTTGTCAAACCCAATATCCATAAAAAGAATTTACAATGGAAGGAAATGTTGTCAAATCCAATATTGAAAAAGAGTTATTAAGGGGATTCTGACAAATCCAACAGTGAAACAATGGAATTTTTCAAATTAAAAATTGTTAGATACTTTCTAAAATGTTGTCAAGCCGCACATTCAAAAATTCATTTTCTGAAAGAATGGTCTCAAACCCCAATTGGCAAAGACACTTTCTAAGGGGATGCTGTAAAACCCAACATTGAAGAAGATACTTCATAAACAGTTGTTGTCAAACCCAACATTGCTAAAACCAACTTCCAACGGAATGTTGTCAAATCCAATATTGAAAAAAAGTTATTAAGGAGATTCTTACAAATCCAACAGTGAAAGACAATGGAATTTTTCAAATTAAAAATTGATAGATAGTCTTATGTAAGAGGATCAAGAGGTATAAGAATATTTAGAAAAGGCTTAAGAAAATGGTTAAATGTCACCAGAGCAATACACCTAAAGGAAGTTTTAATTTAAAAAATTAAAACAAATAAACCGAAAACCAAAATTGTGTAAAATTTCTCAATTTAATTAAATTTTCTCGTTAACTTTAACTCCAATTAACATCACTCGATACCCCCCCTCCACAAGATAGATGATATCGTCCTTGCGAAACTTGTGCAATTCATAACCAACTTCGGCTAAATAAGTGAGTTGTTATATAAAAACTTTCCGTAAAGTTCGAGGCGCCGATGACAACTGACTAGTAGTGCAAGTGCTTTGAATCTTAATTCAAAACTTCGTCCGTTCCAGACTGAAAAATTTGATGGATTCCTCTCGAAATCAGCAAAACATCCACAAAACGAAACCCTAAATATTCCATATTTCTATCGATCGCATCTCCTATGAAAACTTCACAAAAGAAAGTTCGTGCTCGGGTTTACCTGACTTAACTTCCGAGTTTAAAACGTTAGATAAGGTCTACTGGATACTATAAGAGGAAATCTGAACTGAGAGTGATTTGAGGAGAGCTTTCATGGATGTGCAATACATCAACGTTTATCTGGAGAGGTTGTGCGTCTGAGATATTCCGCTCGATGCAACGAGAAGCTTTATCAAAAAGCTCGATCGGATTTGTTTCGACTTACAAGTGATGGAGTGGGGGTTAGTTATTATTGTAGAAAATAGTGTGTTTGAGGGCCACCCGGTCCTGAAGACCTCCTAAATGCGGGGATTTATTTTTCCGGAGCTCTCAGTGCACGATGAAATGGGAGTAATAGCTAAGTGTACACCTAGTAGTAGTATGTATATTTATTACCTTTACAGGTTTATGAAGTATCCGATACATTTCCCATAACTCAAATAAAATAAAATATAATATAATAAATAAATCAATAATTCAACACAATAACTAGCGGCTTTTACCCCTTCCCACTTATTGTCCCTCTTCTCCACTCAACCTTCCTCATCCATTCGATCCCTCTTCCGTACTCATTCAAAATTTCATCTCTACTCTCATCTCTCCCTCTCAATTCTAAGCATTCCTTCAACAAATGCTCTATAGTCTCCTTTTTTTCTCCACACATCCTGCATACTATATTATTATCCTCATTCCAATATTTATTTTCTCTCTCCTCATTTCCACATCTAAATCTACTTCAAGGACTGTCTTTCTTTGTCTATTATGCCCACCGCTGATTCCTTTAAGGACTGTTTCCCTTTATCAGTTATGTCTACCGCTGACTCCTCTAACGACTGTCTCTCTCTTTATGTATTATGCCTACCCCTGACTCCTGTAGGAACTGTCTTTCTCTATACAGTGTGCCCATCACTGACTCCTCTAAGGACTGTCTCTCTTTATCTATCATGCCTACCGCTGACTCTTCGAAAGACTGTCTCTCTTTATCTGTTCTGTCTACCGCTGACTCTTCTAAGGACTGGCCTTCTTTGTCTATCTATTTTATTTATCATTGCTAAGTCCTTTAAGAACTGTTTCTGTCTTTTTATTGTTCCCATCGCTAACTTCTCAGGGGACTGTCTTTTCCCATCTATTATGCGCATCTCTGACTTCAGCAGGAACTGTCACTCTCTACCTAATATTCCCACCGTTGACTCCTGTAAAGACCGTCGTTGACTCCCGAGGACTGTCTCTTTATCTATTATGCTTACCCCTGACTACTTCAAGGACTGTCTTTCTTTGTCTATTATGCCCACCGCTGATTCCTTTAAGGACTGTTTCCCTTTATCAGTTATGTTTTCCGCTGACTCCTCTAACGACTGTCTCTCTCTCTATCTATTATGCCTACCCCTGACTCCTGTAGGAACTGTCTTTCTCTATACAGTGTGCCCATCACTGACTCCTCTGAGGACTGTCTCTCTTTATCTATCATGCCTACCGCTGACTCTTTGAAAGACTGTCTCTCTTTATCTGTTCTGTCTACTGCTGACTCTTCTAAGGACTGGCCTTCTTTGTCTATCTATTTTATTTATCATTGCTAAGTCCTTTAAGGACTGTTTCTGTCTTTTTATTGTTCCCATCGCTAACTTCTCAGGGGACTGTCTTTTCCCATCTATTATGCGCATCTCTGACTTCAGCTGGAACTGTCACTCTCTACCTAATATTCCCACCGTTGACTCCTGTAAAGACCGCCGGTGACTCCCGAGGACTGTCTCTTTATCTATTATGCTTACCCCTGACTACTTCAAGGACTGTCTTTCTTTGTCTATTATGCCCACCGCTGATTCCTTTAAGGACTGTTTCCCTTTATCAGTTATGTCTACCGCCGACTCCTCTAACGACTGTCTCTCTCTTTATGTATTATGCCTACCCCTGACTCCTGTAGGAACTGTCTTTCTCTATACAGTGTGCCCATCACTGACTCCTCTGAGGACTGTCTCTCTTTATCTATCATGCCTACCGCTGACTCTTCGAAAGACTGTCTCTCTTTATCTGTTCTGTCTACCGCTGACTCTTCTAAGGACTGGCCTTCTTTATCTATCTATTTTATTTATCATTGCTAAGTCCTTTAAGGACTGTTTCTCTCTTTTTATTGTTCCCATCGCTAACTTCTCAGGGGACTGTCTTTTCCCATCTATTATGCGCATCTCTGACTTCAGCAGGAACTGTCACTCTCTACCTAATATTCCCACCGTTGACTCCTGTAAAGACCGCCGGTGACTCCCGAGGACTGTTTCTTTGTCTATTATGCCCACCGCTGATTCCTTTAAGGACTGTTTCCCTTTATCAGTTATGTCTACCGCCGACTCCTCTAACGACTGTCTCTCTCTTTATGTATTATGCCTACCCCTGACTCCTGTAGGAACTGTCTTTCTCTATACAGTGTGCCCATCACTGACTCCTCTGAGGACTGTCTTTCTTTATCTATCATGCCTACCGCTGACTCTTCGAAAGACTGTCTCTCTTTATCTGTTCTGTCTACCGCTGACTCTTCTAAGGACTGGCCTTCTTTATCTATCTATTTTATTTATCATTGCTAAGTCCTTTAAGGACTGTTTTTCTCTTTTTATTGTTCCCATCGCTAACTTCTCAGGGGACTGTCTTTTCCCATCTATTATGCGCATCTCTGACTTCAGCAGGAACTGTCACTCTCTACCTAATATTCCCACCGTTGACTCCTGTAAAGACCGCCGGTGACTCCCGAGGACTGTTTCTTTGTCTATTATGCCCACCGCTGATTCCTTTAAGGACTGTTTCCCTTTATCAGTTATGTCTACCGCCGACTCCTCTAACGACTGTCTCTCTCTTTATGTATTATGTCTACCCCTGACTCCTGTAGGAACTGTCTTTCTCTATACATTGCTAAGTCCTTTAAGGACTGTTTCTCTCTTTTTATTGTTCCCATCGCTAACTTCTCAGGGGACTGTCTTTTCCCATCTATTATGCGCATCTCTGACTTCAGCAGGAACTGTCACTCTCTACCTAATATTCCCACCGCTGACTCCTGTAAAGATCGTCGTTGACTCCCGAGGACTGTCTCTTTATCTATTATGCTTACCCCTGACTACTTCAAGGACTGTCTTTCTTTGTCTATTATGCCCACCGCTGATTCCTTTAAGGACTGTTTCCCTTTATCAGTTATGTCTACCGCCGACTCTTCTAACGACTGTCTCTCTCTTTATGTATTATGCCTACCCCTGACTCCTGTAGGAACTGTCTTTCTCTATACAGTGTGCCCATCACTGACTCCTCTGAGGACTGTCTCTCTTTATCTATCATGCCTACCGCTGACTCTTCGAAAGACTGTCTCTCTTTATCTGTTCTGTCTACCGCTGACTCTTCTAAGGACTAGCCTTCTTTTTCTATCTATTTTATTTATCATTGCTAAGTGCTTTAAGGACTGTTTCTCTCTTTTTATTGTTCCCATCGCTAACTTCTCAGGGGACTGTCTTTTCCCATCTATTATGCGCATCTCTGACTTCAGCAGGAACTGTCACTCTCTACCTAATATTCCCACCGTTGACTCCTGTAAAGACCGCCGGTGACTCCCGAGGACTGTTTCTTTGTCTATTATGCCCACCGCTGATTCCTTTAAGGACTGTTTCCCTTTATCAGTTATGTCTACCGCCGACTCCTCTAACGACTGTCTCTCTCTTTATGTATTATGCCTACCCCTGACTCCTGTAGGAACTGTCTTTCTCTATACAGTGTGCCCATCACTGACTCCTCTGAGGACTGTCTCTCTTTATCTATCATGCCTACCGCTGACTCTTCGAAAGACTGTCTCTCTTTATCTGTTCTGTCTACCGCTGACTCTTCTAAGGACTGGCCTTCTTTATCTATCTATTTTATTTATCATTGCTAAGTGCTTTAAGGACTGTTTCTCTCTTTTTATTGTTCCCATCGCTAACTTCTCAGGGGACTGTCTTTTCCCATCTATTATGCGCATCTCTGACTTCAGCAGGAACTGTCACTCTCCACCTAATATTCCCACCGCTGACTCTTGTAAAGACCGCCGGTGACTCCCGAGGACTGTTTCTTTATCTATTATGCTTACCCCTGACTACTTCAAGGACTGTCTTTCTTTGTCTATTATGCCCACCGCTGATTCCTTTAAGGACTGTTTCCCTTTATCAGTTATGTCTACCGCTGACTCCTCTAACGACTGTCTCTCTCTCTATCTATTATGCCTACCCCTGACTCCTGTAGGAACTGTCTTTCTCTATACAGTGTTCCCATCACTGACTCCTCTGAGGACTGTCTCTCTTTATCTATCATGCCTACCGCTGACTCTTCGAAAGTCTGTCTCTCTTTATCTGTTCTGTCTACCGCTGACTCTTCTAAGGACTGGCCTTCTTTATCTATCTATTTTATTTATCATTGCTAAGTCCTTTAAGGACTGTTTCTCTCTTTTTATTGTTCCCATCGCTAACTTCTCAGGGGACTGTCTTTTCCCATCTATTATGCTCATCTCTGACTTCAGCAGGAACTGTCACTCTCTACCTAATATTCCCACCGCTGACTCCTGTAAAGACCGTCGTTGACTCCCGAGGACTGTCTCTTTATCTATTATGCTTACCCCTGACTACTTCAAGGACTGTCTTTCTTTGTCTATTATGCCCACCGCTGATTCCTTTAAGGACTGTTTCCCTTTATCAGTTATGTCTACCGCCGACTCCTCTAACGACTGTCTCTCTCTTTATGTATTATGCCTACCCCTGACTCCTGTAGGAACTGTCTTTCTCTATACAGTGTGCCCATCACTGACTCCTCTGAGGACTGTCTCTCTTTATCTATCATGCCTACCGCTGACTCTTCGAAAGACTGTCTCTCTTTATCTGTTCTGTCTACCGCTGACTCTTCTAAGGACTGGCCTTCTTTATCTATCTACTTTATTTATCATTGCTAAGTCCTTTAAGGACTGTTTCTCTCTTTTTATTGTTCCCATCGCTAACTTCTCAGGGGACTGTCTTTTCCCATCTATTATGCGCATCTCTGACTTCAGCAGGAACTGTCACTCTCTACCTAATATTCCCACCGCTGACTCCTGTAAAGACCGTCGTTGACTCCCGAGGACTGTCTCTTTATCTATTATGCTTACCCCTGACTACTTCAAGGACTGTCTTTCTTTGTCTATTATGCCCACCGCTGATTCCCTTAAGGACTGTTTCGCTTTATCAGTTATGTCTACCGCTGACTCCTCTAACGACCGTCTCTCTCTCTATCTATTATGCCTACCCCTGACTCCTGTAGGAACTGTCTTTCTCTATACAGTGTGCCCATCACTGACTCCTCTGCGGACAGTCTCTCTTTATCTATCATGCCTACCGCTCACTCTTCGAAAGACTGTCTCTCTTTATCTGTTCTGTCTACCGCTGACTCTTCTAAGGACTGGCCTTCTTTATCTATCTATTTTATTTATCATTGCTAAGTCCTTTAAGGACTGTTTCTCTCTTTTTATTGTTCCCATCGCTAACTTCTCAGGGGACTGTCTTTTCCCATCTATTATGCGCATCTCTGACTTCAGCAGGAACTGTCACTCTCTACCTAATATTCCCACCGCTGACTCCTGTAAAGACCGTCGTTGACTCCCGAGGACTGTCTCTTTATCTATTATGCTTACCCCTGACTACTTCAAGGACTGTCTTTCTTTGTCTATTATGCCCACCGCTGATTCCTTTAAGGACTGTTTCCCTTTATCAGTTATGTCTACCGCCGACTCCTCTAACGACTGTCTCTCTCTTTATGTATTATGCCTACCCCTGACTCCTGTAGGAACTGTCTTTCTCTATACAGTGTGCCCATCACTGACTCCTCTGAGGACTGTCTCTCTTTGTCTATCATGCCTACCGCTGACTCTTCGAAAGACTGTCTCTCTTTATCTGTTCTGTCTACCGCTGACTCTTCTAAGGACTGGCCTTCTTTATCTATCTATTTTATTTATCATTGCTAAGTCCTTTAAGGACTGTTTCTCTCTTTTTATTGTTCCCATCGCTAACTTCTCAGGGGACTGTCTTTTCCCATCTATTATGCGCATCTCTGACTACAGCAGGAACTGTCACTCTCTACCTAATATTCCCACCGTCCGTTGACTCCTGTAAAGACCGTCGTTGACCCCCGAGGACTGTCTCTTTATCTATTATGCTTACCCCTGACTACTTCAAGGACTGTCTTTCTTTGTCTATTATGCCCACCGCTGATTCCTTTAAGGACTGTTTCCCTTTATCAGTTATGTCTACCGCTGACTCCTCTAACGACTGTCTGTCTCTCTATCTATTATGCCTACCCCTGACTCCTGAAGGAACTGTCTTTCTCTATACAGTGTGCCCATCACTGACTCCTCTGAGGGCTGTCTCTCTTTATCTATCATGCCTACCGCTGACTCTTCGAAAGACTGTCTCTCTTTATCTGTTCTGTCTACCGCTGACTCTTCTAAGGACTGGCCTTCTTTATCTATCTATTTTATTTATCATTGCTAAGTCCTTTAAGGACTGTTTCTGTCTATTTATTGTTCCCATCGCTAACTTCTCAGGGGACTGTCTTTTCCCATCTATTATGCGCATCTCTGACTTCAGCAGGAACTGTCACTCTCCACCTAATATTCCCACCGCTGACTCTTGTAAAGACCGCCGGTGACTCCCGAGGACTGTTTCTTTATCTATTATGCTTACCCCTGACTACTTCAAGGACTGTCTTTCTTTGTCTATTATGCCCACCGCTGATTCCTTTAAGGACTGTTTCCCTTTATCAGTTATGTCTACCGCTGACTCCTCTAACGACTGTCTCTCTCTCTATCTATTATGCCTACCCCTGACTCCTGTAGGAACTGTCTTTCTCTATACAGTGTGCCCATCACTGACTCCTCTGAGGACTGTCTCTCTTTATCTATCATGCCTACCGCTGACTCTTCGAAAGACTGTCTCTCTTTATCTGTTCTGTCTACCGCTGACTCTTCTAAGGACTGGCCTTCTTTGTCTATCTATTTTATTTATCATTGCTAAGTCCTTTAAGGACTGTTTCTCTCTTTTTATTGTTCCCATCGCTAACTTCTCAGGGGACTGTCTTTTCCCATCTATTATGCGCATCTCTGACTTCAGCAGGAACTGTCACTCTCTACCTAATATTCCCACCGCTGACTCCTGTAAAGACCGTCGTTGACTCCCGAGGACTGTCTCTTTATCTATTATGCTTACCCCTGACTACTTCAAGGACTGTCTTTCTTTGTCTATTATGCCCACCGCTGATTCCTTTAAGGACTGTTTCCCTTTATCAGTTATGTCTACCGCTGACTCCTCTAACGACTGTCTGTCTCTCTATCTATTATGCCTACCCCTGACTCCTGAAGGAACTGTCTTTCTCTATACAGTGTGCCCATCACTGACTCCTCTGAGGGCTGTCTCTCTTTATCTATCATGCCTACCGCTGACTCTTCGAAAGACTGTCTCTCTTTATCTGTTCTGTCTACCGCTGACTCTTCTAAGGACTGGCCTTCTTTATCTATCTATTTTATTTGTCATTGCTAAGTCCTTTAAGGACTGTTTCTGTCTATTTATTGTTCCCATCGCTAACTTCTCAGGGGACTGTCTTTTCCCATCTATTATGCGCATCTCTGACTACAGCAGGAACTGTCACTCTCTACCTAATATTCCCACCGTCCGTTGACTCCTGTAAAGACCGTCGTTGACCCCCGAGGACTGTCTCTTTATCTATTATGCTTACCCCTGACAACTTCAAGGACTGTCTTTCTTTGTCTATTATGCCCACCGCTGATTCCTTTAAGGACTGTTTCCCTTTATCAGTTATGTCTACCGCTGACTCCTCTAACGACTGTCTGTCTCTCTATCTATTATGCCTACCCCTGACTCCTGAAGGAACTGTCTTTCTCTATACAGTGTGCCCATCACTGACTCCTCTGAGGGCTGTCTCTCTTTATCTATCATGCCTACCGCTGACTCTTCGAAAGACTGTCTCTCTTTATCTATCATGCCTACCGCTGACTCTTCGAAAGACTGTCTCTCTTTATCTGTTCTGTCTACCGCTGACTCTTCTAAGGACTGGCCTTCTTTGTCTATCTATTTTATTTATCATTGCTAAGTCCTTTAAGGACTGTTTCTCTCTTTTTATTGTTCCCATCGCTAACTTCTCAGGGGACTGTCTTTTCCCATCTATTATGCGCATCTCTGACTTCAGCAGGAACTGTCACTCTCTACCTAATATTCCCACCGCTGACTCCTGTAAAGACCGCCGGTGACTCCCGAGGACTGTTTCTTTATCTATTATGCTTACTCCTGACTACTTCAAGGACTGTCTTTCTTTGTCTATTATGCCCACCGCTGATTCCTTTAAGGACTGTTTCCCTTTATCAGTTATGTCTACCGCTGACTCCTCTAACGACTGTCTCTCTCTCTATCTATTATGTCTACCCCTGACTCCTGTAGGAACTGTCTTTCTCTATACAGTGTGCCCATCACTGACTCCTCTGAGGACTGTCTCTCTTTATCTATCATGCCTACCGCTGACTCTTTGAATGACTGTCTCTCTTTATCTGTTCTGTCTACCGCTGACTCTTCTAAGGACTGGCCTTCTTTGTCTATCTATTTTATTTATCACTGCTAAGTCCTTTAAGGACTGTTTCTCTCTTTTTATTGTTCCCATCGCTAACTTCTCAGGGGACTGTCTTTTCCCATCTATTATGCGCATCTCTGACTTCAGCAGGAACTGTCACTCTCTACCTAATATTCCCACCGCTGACTCCTGTAAAGACCGTCGTTGACTCCCGAGGACTGTCTCTTTATCTATTATGCTTACCCCTGACTACTTCAAGGACTGTCTTTCTTTGTCTATTATGCCCACCACTGACTCCTTTAAGGACTGTTTTCCTTTATCTGTTATGTCTACCGCTGACTCCTCTAAGGACTCTCTCTCTCTATATATTATGCCTACCAAAGTTTATTACGTGTACACTTAGCTAGATTCCGATTTGAGCAGTTGAGAGAGCAAACGTGTTTTGCGGCGCTCGATAAGATAAGCGGATAATAAAGCGTAAAAAAGTGAAAAAGAAATAGAATGAAAAAAGTGGTAGTGAGAGCGAGAGAGAAGAAGATTACAAAAGAAAAAGACAAGAAGGACGAGAATCAGAAAAGAGGATTAACCCCTTTAAACTGCAGGAAAGACTAAACTAAAAAAAGTTTGTAACTGTCGTTAAGAATTGTCAGAAATTAATAATTGGCACCCCTCTAGGTCGATGAAAGGGTATTTACGACACGAAATAAATATACACCCGATTTGTTTCGACTTACAAGTGATTGGGTGGGGGTTACCTGACCGAACTGTCAAATTTTCTGTTGATATGTAGACTAAAAACACGAACTGCTTAATAGTTGTAGTAAAATCTTAAAATTAAGTTCGTAATGGTTACCAACATTTGATGTAAAAGTAACTAACCAAATAGGTCTTTTACGCTTGACAACCTAACGTCACTTGGACATGTCGGGAGTTTATGAAATCGATTATAGTCACAACTACTTTCAACCTGACATATTTCCGTTGTTAATAAATAGTAAATTCCTCGATCGTCTGCAGGCATTGTTCGACGAGATTTTCCCCTCCGGGTCTTAGGGAATTTCCTCGTTGAAAATTCTTTGTTCTCTAGTAAAAATACGTCCGACGCTATTTGTTGAAAAACACAAGTATTCCAGGAGCGTCCGGCTCCTTTCTTTAGAAGAATCCAACTTATTCTCCGACGATTGCATAAACGATCACAATTTTCAATATTCGCATTTCTTGCGAATTTTAATTGGAAGACGAGATGGTCAACGAGATGTAAAATCTGCGAAATTGGGGATTCTCGGGACGCGGGATTTGTCTTTAGTGATGTTATCGCTACAATAAAACCGAGTTTATGGTGCGTCTTGATTCAGTGTCCCAGTAAAGGATATTAGGAGCAGTAGATATTTCATGGCGTTTTAGGACAGCTGTGCAGAATTTGAATGGGCGCAACGACGTAAAATTCGGTACTTATTAGTCGTTATCAGGGAATAATCTACACGTTCGGGTATTAGAGCCCTAAAGCCACGTGAAGGTTTATGATGGAGAAAATGACAAAGTAGTAAAATGTGACAAGTTTTATTGTCCCTTAGTTTGAGAGTAGTAGTAGTCTGACGAGGTTTATTTATACAAATGTACTAATTTAGGGGTGACGTCACGTCTTTCTCTACTACATTTAGCACTCAAGTTTATATTCGATGAAAAGGTTAAAAGGCAAAAAAAATAAATTTGACACCAAAAATTAATTGTCAGAAAAAGATGAAATTTGACACCAAAAATTGTCAGCAAAACGAAGTTTACCACCAGAAACTGTCGCCAAAAATTAAGGTTTACACCAAAAATTGTCAACAAAAAATAAAATCTGACCAAAAATTGTCAACATAAATGAGATTTGACACCAAAAATTGTCAGCAAAAATGAAATTAGATCGCAAAAATAGTCGGCAAATGGAATTTTACAGCAAAAATTTGTCAGGAAAAAAATTAAATGTGACCAAAAATTGTCAGCAAAGATATTAAATCTGACAAAGAATTGTCAGCAAAGAATGAAATCTGACACCAAAAATTTTCAGCAAAAATTAAATTTATCACCAAAAAATGCTATTTGACACCAAAAACTGTAGACAAAAAATGAAATTTGACACCAGATGTCAGCAAAAAATTAAATTTGACACCAAAAATTGTCAGGAAAACATGAAATTTGCCACAAGAAATTATCGACAAAAAAGCTTTGCATTATCAGCAAACATGAAATTTGACAGCAAAAATTATCAGAAAAATTAATTTTGATACAAACAATCGTCAACAAAATATGAAATTTGACATCAAAAATTACCAGAAAAAATGAAATTTGATACAAACAATAATCGTCAACAAAATATGAAATTTGCTACCAAAAATTGTCAGCAAGAAAATAAAATTTGAAACCAAAAATTGTCGGCAAAATATTTGACACCAGAAACTATCGACAAAAAATTGAGATTTACACCAAACATTGGCAGCAAAAAAAAAATCCGACTCCAAGAATTGTATTCAAATGTAATTTTGCACTAAAAATTGTCAACAAAAAATAAAATTTGAAAAAAAAATTGTCGGCAAAAGATTTTAGTTGACACCAAAAAGAGAACAAAAAATGAAAAATTAACTCTGACCAAAAATTGTCAACAAAAATTGAAATTTGACACCAAAAATTGTCAGGAAAACATGAAATTTGCCACAAGAAATTATCGACAAAAAAGTTTTGCATTATCAGCAAACAAATGAAATTTGACACCAAAAATTAATTGTCAGAAAAAGATGAAATTTGACACCAAAAATTGTCAGCAAAACATGAAGTTTACCACCAGAAACTGTCGCCAAAAATTAAGGTTTACACCAAAAATTGTCAACAAAAAATAAAATCTGACCAAAAATTGTCAACATAAATGAGATTTGACACCAAAAATTTGTCAGGAAAAAAATTAAATGTGACCAAAAATTGTCAGCAAAGATATTAAATCTGACACAAAGAATTGTCAGCAAAGAATGAAATCTGACACCAAAGATTTTCAGCAAAAATCAAATTTATCACCAAAAAATGCTATTTGACATCAAAAACTGTAGACAAAAAATGAAATTTGACACCAGATGTCAGCAAAAAATTAAATTTGACACCAAAAATTGTCAGGAAAACATTAAATTTGCCACAAGAAATTAAAAAGTTTTGCATTATCAGCAAACAAATGAAATTTGACAGCAAAAATTACCAGAAAAATTAAATTTGATACAAACAATCGTCAACAAAATATGAAATTTGCCAACAAAAATTGTCAGCAAGAAAATGAAATCTGACACAAAAAATTGTCAGCAAAATATGAAATTTGACACCAGAAACTGTCGACAAAAAATTGAGATTTACACCAAGCATTGTCAGCAAAAAAAAATAAATCCGACTCCAAGAATTGTAATCAAATGTAATTTTACACCTAAAATTGTCAACAAAAAATAAAATTAGACAAAAAAATTGTCGGCCAAAGATTGTATTTGACACCAAAAACAGTCGACAAAAAATGAAAAATTAAATCTGACCAAAAATTGTCAACAAAAATTGAAATTTGACACCAAAAATTGTCAGGAAAACATGAAATTTGCCACAGGAAATTATCGACAAAAAAGCTTTGCATTATCAGCAAACATGAAATTTGACAGCAAAAATCATCAGAAAAATTAATTTTGATACAAACAATCGTCAACAAAATATGAAATTTCACACCAACAATTACCAGAAAAAATGAAATTTGATACAAACAATCGTCAACAAAGTATGAAATTTGCCACCAAAAATTGTCAGCAAGGAAATAAAATTTGACACCAAAAATTGTCGGCAAAATATGAAATTTGACACCAGAAACTATCGACAAAAAATTGAGATTTACACCAAACATTGTCAGCAAAAAAAAAAAAAATCCGACTCCAAGAATTGTATTCAAATGTAATTTTGCACTAAAAATTGTCAACAAAAAATAAAATTTGACAAAAAAATTGTCGGCAAAAGATTTTAGTTGACACCAAAAAGAGAACAAAAAATGAAAAATAACTCTGACCAAAAATTGTCAACAAAAATTGAAATTTGACACCAAAAATTGTCAGGAAAACATGAAATTTGCCACAAGAAATTATCGACAAAAAAGTTTTGCATTATCAGCAAACAAATGAAATTTGACAGCAAAAATTATCAGCCAAATTAAATTTGATACAAACAATCGTCAACAAAATATGAAATTTCACACCAACAATTACCAGAAAAAATGAAATTTGATACAAACAATCGTCAACAAAGTATGAAATTTGCCACCAAAAATTGTCAGCAAGGAAATAAAATTTGACACCAAAAATTGTCGGCAAAATATGAAATTTGACACCAGAAACTATCGACAAAAAATTAAAATTTACACCAAACATTGTCAGCAAAAAAAATTAATCCGACTCCAAGAATTGTATTCAAATGTAATTTTACACCAAAAATTGTCAACAAAAAATAAAATTTGACACCAAAAATTGTCAGGAAAGATGAAATTTGATAGCAAAAATAGTCGGCAAATGAAATTTTACACCAAAAATTTATCAGGAAAAAAAATTAAATTTGATAGAAAAAATTGTCTTTAAAACATGAAATTTGACATCAAAAATTGGCAGCAAAAAGTAAAATTTGACACCAAAAATTGTCAGGAAAAAATTAATTTAGACAGCAAAAATTGTCGGCAAACTGAAATTTTACACCAAAAATTTGTCAGGAAAAAATGAAATCACCAAAAATTGTCAGCAAAAAAATTAAGTCTGACATCAAGAATTTTCAGCAAAAAATGAAATCTGACATCAAAAATTTTCAGCAAAAATCTAATTTAACCCCAAAAAATGTCGGCAAAAAATTTTATTTGACACCAAAAACTGTCGACAAAAAATTAAATTTCACAACAAAAATTGTCAGTAAACCATGAAATTTGCCACTAGAAGTCGAGAAAAAAGTGAATGAAATTAGACAGCAAAAATTGTCGGCAAACTGAAATTTGATACCAAAAATTTGTCGGAAAAAAATTAAATCTGACCAAAAATTGTCAGCAAAAAATTAAATCTGACATCAAGAATTTTCAGCAAAAAATGAAATCTGACATCAAAAATTTTCAGCAAAAATCTAATTTAACACCAAAAAATGTCGGCAAAAAATTTTATTTGACACCAAAAACTGTCGACAAAAAATTAAATTTGACAACAAAAATTGTCAGTAAAACATGAAATTTGCCACTAGAAGTCGAGAAAAAAGTGAATGAAATTAGACAGCAAAAATTGTCGGCAAACTGAAATTTGACACCAAAAATTTGTAAGGAAAAAAATTAAATCCGACCAAAAATTGTCAGCAAAAAATTAAATCTGACACCAAGAATAATTGTTACCAAAGAATGAAATCTGACACAAAAAATTTCAGCAAAAGTATTGACCAAAAAAGCTGTCGACAAGAAATAAAATTTGACACCAATTGTCTGCAAAAAAATGAAATTTGGCACCAAAAATTGTCAGTAAAACATGAAATTTGCCACTAGACATGATCAAGAAAAAAGTTTTGCAATAAAAATTGTCAGGAAAAACGAAATTAGACAGCAAAAATTGTGGGCAAACAATGAAATTTTACACCAAAAATTTGTCAGGAAAAAAATTAAATGTGACCAAGAATTTTCAGCAAAAAAATTAAATCTGACTCCAAGAATAATTGTCACCAAAGAATGAAATCTAACACAAATTTTTTTAGCAAAAGTCAAATTAACCACCAAAAATTTTCAGCAAAAAATGTTAATTGACCCCAAAAACTGTCGACAAGAAATAAAATTTGACACCAATTTTCAGCAAAAAAAAATTAAATTTGGCACCAAAAATTGTCAGTAAAATTTTCCACTAGAAATGGTCGACAAAAAAGTTTTGCATTAAAAATTGTCAGCAAAAAGTGAAATTTGACACCAAAAATTGTCAGGAAAAAATGAAATTAGACAGCAAAAATTTTCGGCAAACTGAAATTTTACACCAAAAATTTGTCAGAAAAAAAAAATTAAATTTGACACCGAAAATTGTAAGAAACAATTAAATTTGAAACAAGAATTTGTCGACAAAAATGAAATTTGACACCAAAAATTAATTATGAGTAAAACATGAAATTTGCCACTAGAAATTGTCGACAAAAAAGTTTTTCACTTAAAATTGTCAGCAAAAAAATGAAATTTGACACCAAAAATTGTCAAAAAAGATGAAATTTGATACAAACAATTGTCAACAAAACATGAAGTTTGCCAACAAAAATAGTCAGCAAAAAAATAAAATTTTCCAACAAAAGTTGTCTCCAAAAAAAATAAAATTTGACACCAAAAATTGTCGGCAAAAGATGAAATTTAACACCAGAAATTGTCGACAAAAAATAAAACTGCACCAAAAATTGCCAACAAAAAATGAAGAACAGAAATCGTCCATAACTTTAAATCTTTGCGAATCATATACAGAGTGTTCTAATGTTAGTAACACAAACTAAAAGGTTTTGTTTGCATTGGTAGATATCGAAATGTGATTTTTATAGATCATTTGACTCTATTTCAAAGTTATTTTTAAGTTTAATGTTTATTTTTTATTTGGTATATATTTTTTTAATTCTATTAAACTAGCTATATTAATTTTTATGTGATATTTGTTTTCAACACCCTCCGATGGTTGCAAGGATTGCGAAATCTGTAATTTTTTTGTGTAGGATGCAATTGAAAATAAAATCTAAATGGAGGACATTAAAAAATCAATCGCAATGCATGGATCAAGAATCGATCCTAATTAAGTGTCGCAGATATATGAGTCCCGGACACTCAGCAAACAATTGCGACGAGAAAAGGTAAGCGACGTGACCGTGCGAGTCTACGTCCGACGAATAAAAATGCACAAGACCGGATTGGGAAAAGGCTTTGTTTTTTATTAAATTCGGAGAGTTGGCAATATACGGATGCCATCTTAAAAACCCATTGCGAAATAAAGATAATCGTAGCAGGCGACTTCAACTCCAAATCAAGACTATGGCGATCTCCGTTGGTCGAATCGATACGATAGGATATTCAGGCAAAAAACAGTAATACTGGAAGAAGAAATACCACAGATTTCAGAAGAGGAACTAACCAGAGAAACCAGAAGGTTGAAAGTGGGAAAAGTCCGGATGAAGTCCCAACGGAGGTGGTCAAGATACTCATAGAAGTTTTCCCCAAAATACGCAAAAATAAAATAATTTCCGGCAGCGGATCCGGACCGTTCATCTACTCGGACGCTTAGTGAATTAGCGCGCTTCCGATGCCGACGTCCCGAGACCTCCCCGTCTCCCAGAACTGCCGCCGTCCAGTTCCGCCGAGGCACAAAGGCTCCCGTGTTTCTAATTTGAAGTGTTGTGCAAGGTTGGTAAATCAGTTTGGAGAATTTTGAAAATTACTGTATTCTTATCAGGTATAGAAAGTCCAATTTTTACAGTCCTACGATTTACCTCGTGGGCTCTGGCCAAGGTAAACAAACAGCCACATTTTCTATCTTTTCTTTTACCAACTGACGAAGCGGGTTTCACCAGAGAATATATTTTCAAATGACATAATACGCACGTATGGGCAGACGAAGATCCGCAATGACGTTTGGTAGTTGAGTTTTCTATTTTTAGTTTATTTACGGCGGACGGTTTATTTCCGAATGTTTTGCTAAAGTTTTTTGTTGCGCGTTATCGTCTGTTCAGCCGTTCAGTGGCGGGTAACTGAACTAACATCAAAACGTCTAAAAAATAAATTAATTTAATTTTCCGAATTCTTGTTAAACTCGTGTAATTCGGCCAAACAAGAAAGTAGTCTAACAAAAACTTTCGTAGTCTCACCAACTTTGAAGCTCTGATTACAAGTATAAGTGGTGTGATGCCTTGAATCTTAATTCTGAACTTTACCCCTTCAGTCGTTGCTGTATTCAGCTTGCGCTCTCCCTCGATGAAAAATACACAAATTTAATCTTCGTTTTTGCTCACAATTCGCTTAAACTCGACACGTTCCGGCCATTTTTAACCCACCGCAACGAGATGCTCAATAATTATAAAATACCTCGAGTCACAACGGCAAGAACGGCGGATTTCCTTGGAAAAGAGAGCAAAACAAAGCTCGGTATTTAGTTTAGCCAACTGTTAACTTTAAAGCGACCACTCTAAATCCGCGAAATGGGGACTTTTAGATAATGCGAACGACAATTCGAACTAATGGGAGCTCTTCGTGTCAAGGAGCGATTTTGGTGGGTTCGAGGATGTGCAATACATCAACATTTGTCTCGAGAGGTTTGTGTATCTGAGATGTTGATGCCATTGGGAAAGCTTATGTGACTGGTGGGATTTAATTTGATTTACAAAATCGGAGGGAGTAGCTCGTGTAGCATGGATTTTACAAGCTGCGATTGTAATTGTCAAAAACGACATTTGGTACAAAAAAATCCCGAGGTCGAAGAGTATCGGCGAAGATGCGATCTTGCAGCACTTACTGTTTTGTCCGTCGTTGTTCTTAAAATTAAAAAAAATAAAAGATATTGACATTACAGTTACAAGCATCCGAAAATTATCAGCGATAACTCATTCGATTCGGGATTTTATTTGAGAAAGTCGTTTTTTTTTTGTTCCGGAAATCAACATTACAATTATTGTTATTAACAAATAACTTAAAAAAAATTAAGGGTTTAGTTTTTTTGGCAATAACACAAAAACTATAAATGATAGCGGCCCTCGCCTCGTGCTGCAAAAATTCGTCCTGGTCCATGAAAAGTGCGTTGACAGAGCATTTGTATCCAAACATATACTATTTAGTCAATAGCATGTCAAACAATGTCGCTTCAAAAATATCTTTCAAAGATTTAAAAATTTCAGTTTGGAATTTTTATAATTTTACAGTTTTACACGTTAAATGTTTTGATATTTGGCAGTTTCATGGATTAAAATTTTCATAATTTTTCCTTTTATATATTCTCGATCTCGAAGCGTTGTGATTTTTCAATTTCATTTTAAGTTTCATAACTTCATAATTCGTCCTTCTAAATTACCTACAAAACAGTTTTATAAGTGCGTTGATTAAAACTTTCATAATTTGGATTGAATATTACAGTTGCATGGTTTCAAATATAGATAAATTTACCTTTATGGACCTTCTAGACTTCGTAGTTTAGTGCATTTGCAGTTTCATAATGTCATAATTATTCATTGATTTCGTCATTTTGTGAGTTGCCCAATTTCATTTTCAGCTCTATAATTTCATAATTCATCGTTGTAAATTACAAACAATAGAGTTTTATAAATCCGCTGTTTAATAATTTTACAATTTCAGGCATTGAAAGTTTCATAGTTTAGGTTCAATATTAATGTTTCATAATTTCAAATTTTCGTAATGTTACCTTATTATACCTTTTTGATTTCCTAGTTTAGTGAGTTTCCCAATTTCTTTTTCAGTTTTCAGTTTTGATAATTTTATAGTTTACAGTTGTAAATTACATACAAAATAGTTTTATAAATCCACTGTTTCATAATTTTACAATTCCACGATTTAAAATTTTAGTTTTAAATTTCCATAATTTTGCCTTTATCTCCTTCATTTCATAGTTTAGTGAGTTACTCGATTTCGTTTTCAGTTTCATAATTTTACAGTTCCACTACAATTCCAGTTTCATAAGCTGGCTTCAGTCCTAGTATCATGGTTTCAAATTTTCATAATTTTACCTTTCTATTTGTTCTGGATTTCGTTGTATAGTTAGTATTCATCGTTGTAAATTTTATAGAATATAGTTTTATAAAGTCACTGTTTCATAATAATAATTTTAGAATTTACTGCAAAAGTTTCATAGTTTGACTTAATATTCCATAGTTCCATAGTTTTAAATTTTCATAATTTTAAATTTTTATTTCTCGAATTCGTAGTTTATTTAGTTTCACAATTTTATTTTCAGCTTCATAATTTTATAATTCATCGTTGCAAATTACATAAAGTACATTCTTAAGAGTTCGCTGTTTCATAATTTTACAATTCCACATTATAAAAGTTTCATTCAAAAATGTAAATTTGACTACATATTTTGGTGTAAATATCAATTTGGATTGATTCTCATCACTGGTATAAGGTTTCTTTGTGACTAAAAAGCGTATGGTTTTGGCACCGATTATGAGTGCGGTGGGCGGGTGGGCCGCCCTGTCCACTATACTCATCGACTGACTAAATGGACGAGAAATGACAACCATTTATTGATTTTTTTTTATTTAAAACTAGACATCACTCTTGTCTTCGTAGTCCAATTTCAAATTTATTAAGTCAAAAAATGGTTGTCATTCCAATACCATTAGTCAATCAGTCAGTTGTGGATGCGGCGGTCCACCCGCCCACCGAAGTCACTTGTGGTGCCGTGAACCACATGGTTTTTAGTCACAAAGACAATTGTGAAATACAAGAAACGAAATTTGGATACGATATGAAAATGGTTGTCATTCCGAACCAGTTTGTCAACCATTCATTCAAAAATGTAAATTTGAGTATATCTCATTTTGGATTGATTCTCATTACTGGTATGTGGTTTCTTTGTGACTAAAAAGTGTATGGTTTTGGCACCGTTTATGAGTGTGATGGGCGGGTGGGCCGCCCTGTCCGCTATACTCATCGACTGACTAAGTGGATGAGAAGTGACAACCATTTATTGATTTTTTTTTCCTTTAAAAACTAGAACTCACTCTCGTCTTCAGACCAATTTCAAATTTTTTAAGTCAAGAAATGGTTGTCATTCCAACACTCTTAGGGCCGATTTCACCAACCTCCGTTAAATTTAACCATCTGTTAGGAACAATTGTTGCTAAAGTTTTAACAAACGTATCTATGCAGTAATTTGTCAGTTAAAGTTATTCGGTGTTGGTGAAACCGGCCCTTAGTCAATCGGTCAGTTGTGGCTGTGCTTTACCCTTCGATATAATTCTTTATTTCGCACATTAGTGAGTTCCTCAATTTCATTTTCAACTTCTTACTTTCATAATTCATCGTTTTAAATCACATAGAGTATTGTTTTATAAATCCACACTTTCATAATGTTACAATGCCTCAGTTTCATAGTTTCAAATTTTCATAATCTTACCTTTTTATTTCTTCTAGATTTCGTTATTCAGTGGGTTTCCAATTTGATTTTCAGTTTAATGAATTCATTGTTCATCGTTGTAAATTACGTAGAATATAGTTTTATAAAGGCACTGTTTCATAGTTTAAAACTCTCACAATTCTACCTTTTTGTATCTTCTCGATTTCGCGTAGTTCAGTTAATTTTCTTCCTATTTCATGTTCAACTTCATAATTTCATAACTCATAGTTGTAAATTAAATACAATATTGTTTTATAAATTCGTTGTTTCATAATTTTAAAATGTCACACTTTAAAAGCTTTATTGATTGGTTTCAATATCAAGGTCCTGGCACTGGTTGTGAGCGCGGTGGGCGGGTTGGGCCGCCCTGTCCACTATACTCATCAACTGACTAAATGGATGAGAAATGACAACCATTTACTGAATTTTTGTTTCCTTAAAAAAAAGTACTCTCTCTTGTTCAATCTAATTACAACATTTTTAAGTCAAAAAATGGTTGTCATTCCAATACCATTAGTCAATCAGTCAGTTGTGGGTCAATCCAAATTGATTCTCATTACTGGTATAAGGTTTCTTTGTGACTAAAAAGCGTATGGTTTTGGCACCGTTTATGAGTGCGGTGGGCGGGTGGACCGCCTGTCCACTATACTCATCGAGTGACTAAATGGATGAGAAATTACAACCACTTAGTGATTTTTTTTTTCTTTAAAAACTAGAACTCACTCTCGTCTTCAGTAGTCCAATTTCAAATTTATTGAGTCAAAAAATGGTTGTCATTCCAATACCATTAGTCAATCAGTCAGTTGTAGATGCGGCGGCCCACCCGCCCACCGTATTCACTTGTGGTGCCGTTAACCATATGGTTTTTAGTCACAAAGACAATTGTGAAATACAAGAAACGAAATTTGGATACGATATGAAAATGGTTGTCATTCCGAACCAGTTTGTCAACCATTCAGTCGAAAATGTAAATTTGACTATAGGTATATATATTTTGGTGTAAATTTCTTTTGGTGGACACAATATGAAAATGGTTGTCATTCCCAACCAGTTTGTCAACCATTCATTCAAAAATGTAAATTTGAGTACATATTTTGGTGTAAATATCAATTTGGATTGATTCTCATTACTGGTGTAAGGTTTCTTTGTGACTAAAAAGTTTATGGTTTTGGCACCGTTTATGAGTGAGGTGGGCGGGTGGGCCGCCCTGTCCACCATACTCAACGACTGACTAAGTGGGTGAGAAATGACAACCATTTATTGATTTTTTTTTTCCTTTAAAAACTAGAACTCACTCTCATCTTTAGACCAATTTCAAATTTTTTAGGTCAAGAAATGGTTGTCATTCCAACACCCTTAGGGCCGATTTCACCAACCTCCGTTAAATTTAACCATCTGTTAGGAACAATTGTTGCTAAAATTTTAAGAAACGTATCTATGCAGTTATTTGTCAGTTAAAGTTATTGGGTGTTGGTGAAACCGGCCCTTAGTTAATCGGTCAGCTGTGGCTGTGGTTTACCTTTCGATATAATTATTTATTTCGCACATTAGTGAGTTCCTCAATTTCATTTTCAACTTCTTACTTTCATAATTCATCGTTTTAAATCACATAGAGTATTGTTTTATAAATCCACACTTTCATAGTGTTACAATGCCTCAGTTTCATAGTTTCAAATTTTCATAATCTTACCTTTTTATTTCTTCTAGATTTCGTTATTCAGTGGGTTTCCAATTTGATTTTCAGTTTAATGAATTCATTGTTCATCGTTGTAAATTACGTAGAATATAGTTTTATAAAGGCACTGTTTCATAGTTTAAAACTTTCACAATTTTACCTTTTTATATCTTCTCGATTTCGTAGTTTAGTTAGTTTACTTCCTATTTCATTTTCAACTTCATAATTTCATAATTTAAAGTTGTAAATAACACACAATATTGTTTTATGAATCCGCTATTTCATAATTTTACACACTGGCTTCGATATTCCATAGTTTCATAGTCCCAAACTTTCAAAATTTTACCTTCCTATTTAATTTTCGACTTCATAATTTCATAGTTATTCGTTTTAAATTGCAGACAATATAATTTTATAAGTCCACTGTTTCATAATTTTAAAATTTCACACTTTAAAAGTTTCATAATTAATTTGGCTTCAATATTGCAATTTTATAGTTTCAATTTTTTATTATTTGACCTATTTTCTCAATTTAATTTTCAGTTTCATAATAGCATAATTTATAGTTTTAAATGACATAAAAAATAGTTTTATAAATCCGCTGTTTCATAATTTCACAATTCTACACATTCAAAATTTCGTAAATTTTACAATACAGTTTTATAGAACCACTGATTCATAACATTACAATTTCCCACTTTAAAAGTTTCAAAGTTTGGCTTCAATATTAGTTTCATAGTTTCAAATTGTCATATTTTTATTATACCTTTTTATATCTTCTCGACTTTGTAGTTTAGTGAGTAGTCCAATTGCATTTTCAGTTTCATAATTTCATAACTTATAATTTTAAATTATATACAAAATAGTTTTATAAATCCGCCGTTTCATACTTTTACAGTTCTACACTTTAAAAATTTCAATCTTTCAAATCTCATTAATCTTACCTTTTTGTATCTTCTTTATTTCGGAGTTTAGTGAGTTTTATAATTCAATCTTTAGTTCCATAACTTCATAATTAATCGTTGATTATTACATACCAACAATATAATGTAATAAATCCTCGGTTTCATAATTTTACAATTCCTCACTTTATATCGTTTGGTATCCATATTCAACAATTCCATATTTTCAAATTTTTATAATTTTACGTTTTAGTATCTTCTTGATTTCGTAGTTTAGTGAGTTTCCCAATTTCATTTTTAATTTCAAAATTTCTTTATTCGTCGTTGTAAATTACATACAATAAAGCTTTATAATGAGGCTGTTTCATAATTTAAAAAATTTACAATTTAAAAGACAGTTTCATCGTTTCAAATTGTCATATTTTTATTATACCTTTTTATATCTTCTCGACTTCGTAGTTTAGTGAACTCCCCAATTTTATTTTCAGTTTGATAATTTCATAATTTATTGATCGTTGTAAATTACATACAATATTGTTTTATAAATCCACTCTTGCATTTTACTTTTCTATATCGGCTTCATTTCCCAATTTAATTTTCGGCCTGATAATGCTAGATGCTACAATTTCTTAGTTTCAAATTTACATAATTTTAATTTTTTATATCTTCTCCATTTTGTAGTTCAGTTACTAAATTTTTAGATTCATATTTTAGATCAATTTCTCATTTTGTACTTCATTTTAATATGTGATACACCGTGCAAAAATGCGAATTTAACAAATACACATTGTGGGTATCTTTAAAAGATATTTTTGAAGCTTCTTTGTTGTTGAAAAAATAAAACAAACAAATCGTCGTATCTCACACGTGACCTAAATGTTTTGCTATCGCACTCGTGATTCAAAAATCTCACTCGCTGACAATGAAGCATTTCTGTCACTTATAATGTAATCTATAATTATGTTGTTTATGTTATTAAATTTATTTATCTCCATTTTCTGAATGAGCGGAGGAGAGTGACAAATAATAAATCACAATAAAGTCGTGAGAAAAAAATAAGAGCAACGGTAAAGTGGCATCGGAATAGACGATACTAACAAAAAAGAGAGAGGCTCAAAGAAACAAATTGAAGACAATTGCATAATTGTCAAATTGTATATTGTACAGGGTGATTCACGAAGTATGGTAGATATTTAAACCTCAAATTACCAGCGATGCACTCAAAACATTTTAATCACAGGTTTAAATAACTACTACACTTCGTGAATCACCCTGTATATAAAATATATTCTAGAAGCACGCAGTTACCCGGGGTTTCAGCACTCAGAAAGCTGCAATAATATAATATCGAATGTGAGCTAATTTAAATCTGAAATTGGGTTTCGCCTGCAGCTCCTCGTTTTCTGTAAATAAATTATAATTATATAACCAAAATAAACGAACTCATATCACGTACGGGAATAACGATACGTGTGTGGCAACCTACAATGAACTAGATAGCACCTCAAGACAGAAATTGCCCTTTATATAAAATACATAAATTTAAACACATTATTATGGGTGACAATAGATTACATACAATAGAGTTTTATAAATCCGCTGTTTAATAATTTTACAATTCCAAGCATTAAAAGTTTCATAGTTTAGGTTCAATATTATTGTTTCATAATTTCGAATTTTCGTAATGTTACCTTATTATACCTTTTTGATTTCCTAGTTTAGTGAGTTTCCCAATTTCCTTTTCAGTTTTGATAATTTCATAGTTTACAGTTGTAAATCACATACAAAATAGTTTTATAAATCCACTGTTTCATAATTTTACAATTCCACGTTTTAAAATTTCAGTTTTAAATTTTCATAATTTTGCCTTTATCTCCTTCATTTCATATTTTAGTGAGTTACTCGATTCCGCTTTCAGTTTCATAAATTTACAATTCCACTATAATTCCAGTTTCATAAGCTGGCTTCAGTCCTAGTATCATGGTTTCAAATTTTCATAATTTTACCTTTCTATTTGTTCTGGATCTCGTTGTATAGTTAGTATTCATCGTTGTAAATTTCATAGAATATAGTTTTATAAAGTCACTGTTTCATAATAATAATTTTAGAATTCACTGCAAAAGTTTCATAGTTAGACTTAATATTCCATAGTTTCATAGTTTTAAATTTTCATAATTTTAAATTTTTATTTCTCGAATTCGTAGTTAATGGAGTTTCACAATTTTATTTTCAGCTTGATAATTTCATAATTCATCGTTGCAAATTACATACAATACATTCTTAAGAGTACGCTGTTTCATAATTTTACAATTCCACATTATAAAAATTTCATAGTTTGGCTTCAATATCAAGGTTAAAAATTTTAAATGATTATAATTTTACCTTTTTATATTATTCTTTATTACGCAGGTTAGTGAGTTCCTCAATTTCATTATAAGCTTCCTCCTTTCATAATTCATCGTTTTAAATCACGTACAATATTGTTTTATAAATCCACACTTTCATAATGTTACAATGCCTCAGTTTCATAGTTTCAAATTTTCATAATCTTACCTTTTTATGTCTTCTAGATTTCGTTGTTCAGTGGGTTTCCAATTTGATTTTCAGTTTAATGAATTCATTGTTTATCGTTGTAAATATAGTTTTATAAAGGCACTGTTTCATAGTTTAAAACTCTGACAATTCTACCTTTTTGTATCTTCTAGATTTCGCGTAGTTCAGTTAGTTTTCTTAGTATTTCATTTTCAACTTCATACTTTCATAACTCATAGTTGTAAATAACATACAATATTGTTTTATGAATCCGCTGTTTCATAATTTTACAATTTTACACTTTAAAAATCGATAAGTTGGCTTCGATATTCCATAGTTTCATAGTCCCAAACTTTCAAAATTTTACCTTCCTATTTAATTTTATAAGTCCACTGTCTCATAATTTTAAAATTTCACACTTTAAAAGTTTCATAATTAATTTGGCTTCAATATTGCAGTTTTATAGTCTCAGATTTTTATTATTTGACTTTTTTTTATATTCTTGATTTGGTAGTTTAGCGAGTTTCCCAATTTAATTTTCAGTTTCATAATAGCATAATTTATAGTTGTAAATGACATAAAAAATAGTTTCATAAATCCGCTGTTTCATAATTTTACAATTCTACACATTCTAAATTTAATAAATTTTACAATATAGTTTTATAGAACCACTGTTTCATAATTTTACAATTTCCCACATTAAAAGTTTCATAGTTTGGCTTCAATATTAGTTTCATAGTTTCAAATTGTCATGATTTTATTAAACTTTTTTATATCTTCTCGACTTCTTACTTTAGTGAGTATTCCAATTGCATTTTCAGTTTCATAATTTCATAACTTATAATTTTAAATTATATACAAAATAGTTTTATAAATCCGCCGTTTCATACTTTTACAGTTCTACACTTTAAAAATTTCATTGTTTCAAATCTCATTAATCTTACCTTTTTGTATCTTCTTTATTTCGGAGTTTAGTGAGTTTCATAATTCAATCTTTAGTTCCATAACTTCATAATTAATCGTTACATTAATCGTTAATTATTACATACCAACAATATAATGTGATAAATGCTCGGTTTCATCATTTTACAATTCCTCACTTTATATAGTTTGGTATCCATATTCAACAATTCCATATTTTAAAATTTTTATAATTTTACGTTTTAGTATCTTCTTGATTTCGTAGTTTAGTGAGTTTCCCAATTTCATTTTTAATTTCAAAATTTCTTTATTCGTCGTTGTAAATTACATACAATAAAGCTTTATAATGAGGCTGTTTCATAATTTAAAAAATTTACAATTTAAAAGACAGTTTCATCGTTTCAAATTGTCATATTTTTATTATACCTTTTTATATCTTCTCGACTTCGTAGTTTAGTGAACTCCCCAATTTCATTTTCAGTTTGATAATTTCATAATTTATTGATCGTTGTAAATTACATACAATATTGTTTTATAAATGCACTCTTGCATTTTACCTTTCTATATCGGCTTCATTTCCCAATTTAATTTTCGGCCTGATAATGCTACATGCTACAATTTCTTAGTTTCAAATTTACATAATTTTACCTTTTTATATCTTCTCCATTTTGTAGTTCAGTAACTAAATTTTTAGATTCATATTTTAGATCAATTTCTCATTTTGTACTTCAGTTTAATATGTGATACACCGTGCAAAAATGCGAATTTAACAAATACACATTGTAGGTATCTTTAAAAGATATTTTTGAAGCTTCTTTGTTGTTGAAAAAATAAAACAAACAAATCGTCGTATCTCACACGTGACCTAAATGTTTTGCTATCGCACTCGTGATTCAAAAATCTCACTCGCTGCCAATGAAGCATTTCTGTCACTTATAATGTAATCTATTATTATGTTGTTTATGTTATTAAATTTATTTATCTCCGTTTTCTGAATGAGAGGAGGAGAGTGACAAATAATAAATCACAAAAAAGTCGCGAAAAAAATAATAAGAGCAACGGTAAAGTGGCATCGGAATAGACGATACTAACAGAAAAGAGAGAGGCTCAAAGAGACAAATTGGAGATAATTGTATAATTGTCAAATTGTATATTGTACAGGGTGATTCACGAAGGATGGTAGATATTTAAACCTCAAATTACCAGCGATGCACTCAAAACATTTTAATCACAGGTTTCAATAACTACAATACTTCGTGAATCACCCTGTATATAAAAAATATTCCAGAAGCACGCAGTTACCCGGAGTTTCAGCACCTAGAAAGCTGCAATAATATAATATCGAATGTGAGTTAATTTAAATCTGAAATTGGGTTTCGCCTGCAGCTCCTCGTTTTCTGTAAATAAATTATAATTATATATCCAAAACATACGAACTCATAATATCACGTACGGGAATAACGATACGTGTTTGGCAGCCTACAATGAACTAGATAGCACCTCAAGACAGAGATTGCTCTTTATATAAAATACATAAATTTAAACACATTATTATGGGTGACAATAGATTACATACAATAGAGTTTTATAAATCCGCTGCTTAATAATTTTACAATTCCAAGCATTAAAAGTTTCATAGTTTAGGTTCAATATTATTTTTCATAATATCAAATTTTCTTAATGATACCTTATTATACCTTTTTTATTTAATAGTTTAGTGAGTTTTCCAATTTCCTTTTCAGTTTTGATAATTTCATAGTTTACAGTTGTCAATTACATAAAAATAGTTTTATAAATCCACCGTTTCATAATTTTACAATTCCACCTTTTAAAATTTCAGTTTTAAATTTTCATAATTTTGCCTTTATCTCCTTCATTTCATAGTTTAGTGAGTTACTCGATTCCGCTTTCAGTTTCATAATTTTACCATTCCACTATAATTCCAGTTTCATAAGCTGGCTTCAGTCCTAGTATCATGGTTTCAAATTTTCATATTTTTACCTTTCTATTTGTTCTGGATTTCGTTGTATAGTTAGTATTCATCTTTGTAAATTTCATGGAATATAGTTTTATAATGTCACTGTTTTATAATAATAATTTTCGAATTTACTTCAAAAGTTTCATAGTTTGACTTAATATTCCATAGTTCCATAGTTTTAAATTTTCATAATTTTAAATTTTTATTTCTCGAATTCGTAGTTTATTTAGTTTCACAATTCTATTTTCAGCTTCATAATTTCATAATTCGGTTGCAAATTATATACAATACATTCTTAAGAGTACGCTGTTTCATAAATTTACAATTCCACATTATAAAAGTTTCATTCTAAAATGTAAATTTGACTACATATTTTGGTGTAAATATCAATTTGGATTGATTCTTATTACTGGTATAAGGTTTCTTTGTGACTAAAAAGCGTATGGTTTTGGCACCGTTTATGAGTGCGGTGGGCGGGTGTGCCGCCCTGTCCACTATACTCATCGACTGACTAAATGGATTAGAAATGACAATCATTTAGTGATTTTTTGTTTCCTTTAAAAAAAAAAAACTCTCTCGCCTTCAGTAGTCCAATTTCAATTTTTTTATGTCAAAAAATGGTTGTCATTCCAATACTCTTAATCAATCAGTCAGTTGTGGCTGTGGTTTGTTTACCTTTCGATATAATTCTTTATTTCGCAGATTAGTGAGTTCCCCAATTTAATTTTTAGCTTCTTACTGTCATAATTTATTCATCGTTTTAAATCACATACAGTATTGTTTTATAAATCCACACTTTCATAATGTTACAAAGCCTCAGTTTCATAGTTTCAAATTTTCATGATCTTAAATTTTTATTTCTTCTAGATTTCCTTGTTCAGTGGGTTTCCATTTTGATTTTCAGTTTAATGAATTCATTGTTTATCGTTGTAAATATAGTTTTATAAAGGCACTGTTTCATAGTTTAAAACTCTCACGATTTTACCTTTTTGTATCTTCTCGATTTCGCGTAGTTCAGTTAGTTTTATGAATCCGCTGTTTCATAATTTTACAATTTTACACTTTACAAATCGATAAGTTGGCTTCGATATTTCATAATTTCATAGTCCCAAACGATCAAAATTTTACCTTATTATTTAATTTTATAAGTCCACTGTCTCATAATTTTAAACTTTCACACTTTAAAAGTTTCATAATTAATTTGGCTTCAATATTGCAGTTTTATAGTTTCACATTTTTATTATTTGACCTTTTTTATCTTCTTGATTTGGTAGTTTAGCGAGTTTCCCAATTTAATTTTCAGTTTCATAATAGCATAATTTATAGTTGTAAATGACATAAAAATAGTTTTATAAATCCGCTGTTTGATAATTTTACAATTCTACACATTCAAAATTTAATAAATTTTACAATATAGTTTTACAGAAAAATTGGTTCATAATTTTACAATTTCCCACATTAAAAGTTTCATAGTTTGTTCATAGTTTCAAATTGTCATGATTTTATTAAACCATTTTACATCTTCTCGACTTCTTACTTTAGTGAGTATTCCAATTGTATTTTCAGTTTCATGATTTCATAACTTATAATTTAAAATGATATACAAAATAGTTTTATAAATCCGCCGTTTCATACTATTACAGTTCTCCACTTTAAAAATTTCATTGTTTCAAATCTCATTAATCTTACCTTTTTGTATCTTCTTTATTTCGGAGTTTAGTGAGTTTCATAATTCAATCTTTAGTTCCATAACTTCATAATTAATTGTTACATTAATCGTTAATTATTACATTCCAACAATATAATGTAATAAATCCTCGGTTTCATAATTTTACAATTCCTCACTTTATATAGTTTGGTATCCATATTCAACAATTCCATATTTTGAAATTTTTATAATTTTAGGTTTTAGTATCTTCTTGATTTCGTAGTTTAGTGAGTTTTCCAGTTTCATTTTTAATTTCAAAATTTCATTATTCGTCGTTGTAAATTACATACAATAAAGCTTTATAAAGACGCTGTTTCATAATTTAAAAATTTTACAATTTAAAAGTTTCTATATTACAGTCTCAAATTGTCATATTTTTATTATACCTGTTTATATCTTCTCGACTTCTTACTTTAGGGAGTATTCCAATTGTATTTTCAGTTTCATGATTTCATAACTTATAATTTAAAATGATATACAAAATAGTTTTATAAATCCGCCGTTTCATACTTTTACAGTTCTCCACTTTAAAAATTTCATTGTTTCAAATCTCATTAATCTTACCTTTTTGTATCTTCTTTATTTCGGAGTTTAGTGAGTTTCATAATTCAATCTTTAGTTCCATAACTTCATAATTAATCGTTACATTAATCGTTGATTATTACATTCCAACGATATAATGTAATAAATCCTCGGTTTCATAATTTTACAATTCCTCACTTTATATAGTTTGGTATCCATATTCAACAATTCCATATTTTTAAATTTTTATAATTTTACGTTTTAGTATCTTCTTGATTTCGTAGTTTAGTGAACTTCCCAATTTCATTTTTAATTTTAAAATTTTATTATTCGTCGTTGTAAATTACATACAATAAAGCTTTATAAAGACGCTGTTTCATAATTTAAAAAATTTACAATTTAAAAGACAGTTTCATCGTTTCAAATTGTCATATTTTTATTATACCTTTTTATGTCTTCTCGACTTCGTAGTTTAGTGAACTCCCCAATTTAATTTTCAGTTTGATAATTTCATAATTTATTGATCGTTGTAAATTCCATACAATATTGTTTTATAAATCCACTCTTGCATTTTACCTTTCTATATCGGCTTCATTTCCCAATTTAATTTTCGGCCTGATAATGCTACATGCTACAATTTCTTAGTGTAAAATTTACATAATTTTACCTTTTTATATCTTCTCCATTTTGTAGTTCAGTTACTAAATTTTTAGATTCATATTTTAGATCAATTTCTCATTTTGTACTTCAGTTTAATATGTGATACACCGTGCAAAAATGCGAATTTAACAAATACATATTGTAGGTATCTTTAAAAGGTATTTTTGTAGCTTCTTTGTTGTTGAAAAAATAAAACAAACAAATCGTCTTATCTCACACGTGACCTAAATGTTTTGCTATCGCACTCGTGATTCAAAAATCTCACTCGCTGCCAATGAAGCATTTCTGTCACTTATAATGTAATCTATTATTATGTTGTTTATGTTATTAAATTTATTTATCTCCGTTTTCTGAATGAGAAGAGGAGAGTGACAAATAATAAATCACAAAAAAGTCGTGAAAAAAATAATAAGAGCAACGGTAAAGTGGCATCGGAATAGACGATACGATAATTGTCAAATTGTATATTGTACAGGGTGATTCACGAAGTATGGCAGATATTTAAACCTCAAATTACCAGCGATGCACTCAAAACATTTTAATCACAGGTTTAAATAACTACAATACTTCGTGAATCACCCTGTATATAAAAAATATTCCTGAAGCACGCAGTTACCCGTAGTTTCAGAACTCAGAAAGCTGCAATAATATAATATCGAATGTGAGCTAATTTAAGTCTAAAATTGGGTTTCGCCTGCAGCTCCTCGTTTTCTGTAAATAAATTATAATTATATAACCAAAATAAACGAACTCATACCACGTACGGGAATAACGATACGTGTGTGGCAACCTACAATGAACTAGCACCTCAAGACAGAGATTGCCCTTTATATAAAATACATAAATTTAAACACATTATTATGGGTGACAATAGATTACATACAATAGAGTTTTATAAATCCGCTGTTTAATAATTTTACAATTCCAAGCATTAAAAGTTTCATAGTTTAGGTTCAATATTATTGTTTCATAATTTCAAATTTTCGTAATGTTACCTTATTATACCTTTTTGATTTCCTAGTTTAGTGAGTCTCCCAATTTCCTTTTCAGTTTTGATAATTTCATAGTTTACAGTTGTAAATTACATACAAAATAGTTTTATAAATCCACTGTTTCATAATTTTACAATTCCACGTTTTAAAATTTTAGTTTTAAATTTTCATAATTTTGCGTTTATCTCCTTTATTTCATAGTTTAGCCAGTTACTCGATTCCGCTTTCAGTTTCATAATTTTACATTTCCACTAAAATTCCAGTTTCATAAGCTGGCTTCAGTCCTAGTATCATGGTTTCAAATTTTCATAAGTTTACCTTTCTATTTGTTCTGGATTTCGTTGTATAGTTAGTACTCATCGTTGTAAATTCACTGTTTTACAATAATAATTTTAGAATTTACTGCAAAAGTTTCATAGTTTGACTTAATATTCCATAGTTCCATTGTTTTAAATTTTCATAATTTTAAATTTTGATTTCTCGAATTCGTAGTTTATGGAGTTTCACAATTTTATTTTCAGCTTTATAATTTCATAATTCATCGTTGCAAATTACATACGATACATTCTTAAGAGTACGCTGTTTCATAATTTTACAATTCCACATTATAAAAGTTTCATAGTTTGGCTTCAATATCAAGGTTAAAAAGTTTAAAATTTTTATAATTTTACCTTTTTATATTATTCTTTATTACGCAGGTTAGTGAGTTCCTCAATTTCATTTTAAGCTTCCTCCTTTCATAATTCATCGTTTTAAATCACATACAGTATTGTTTTATAAATCCACACTTTCATAATGTTACAATGCCACAGTTTCATAGTGTAAATTTTTTAAAATCTTACCTTTTTATGTCTTCTAGATTTCGTTGTTCAGTGGGTTTCCAACTTCAATTTCAGTTTAATGAATTCATTGTTCGTTGTTGTAAATTACATAGAATATAGTTTTATAAAGGCACTGTTTCATAGTTTAAAACTCTCACAATTCTACCTTTTTATATCTTCTCGATTTCGCGTAGTTCAGGTAGTTTTCTTCCTATTTCATTTTCAACTTCATAATTTCATAACTCATAGTTGTAAATTAAATACAATATTGTTTTATAAATTCGTTGTTTCATAATTTTAAAATGTCACACTTTAAAAGCTTTATTGATTGGTTTCAATATCAAGGCCCTGGCACTGGTTGTAAGCGCGGACAACCATTTAGTGATTTTTTTTCCTTTAAAAACTAGAACTCACTCTCGTCTTCAGTAGTCCAATTTCAAATTTATTAAGTCAAAAAATGGTTGTCATTCCAATACCATTAGTCAATCAATCAGTTGTTGATGCGGCGGACCACCCGCCCACCGAATTCACTTGTGGTGCCGTTAACCTTATGGTTTTTAGTCACAAAGACAATTGTGAAATACAAGAAACGAAATTTGGATACGATATGAAAATGGTTGTCATTCCGAACCAGTTTGTCAACCATTCAGTCGAAAATATAAATTTGACTATAGGTATATATATTTTGGTGTAAATTTCTTTTGGTGAACACAATATGAAAATGGTTGTCATTCCCAACCAGTTTGTCAACCATTCATTCAAAAATGTAAATTTGAGTACATATTTTGGTGTAAATATCAATTTGGATTGATTCTCATTACTGGTATAAGGTTTCTTTGTGACTAAAAAGTGTATAGTTTTGGCACCGTTTATGAGTGCGGTGGTCGGGTGGGCCACCCTGTCCACTATACTCATCAACTGACTAAATGGATGAGAAATTACAACCATTTAGTGATTTTTTTTTCTTTAAAAACTAGAACACACTCTCGTCTTCAGTAGTCCAATTTCAAATTTATTGAGTCAAAAAATGGTTGTCATTCCAATACCATTAGTCAATCAGTCAGTTGTAGATGCGGCGGCCCACCCGCCCACCGAATTCACTTGTGGTGCCGTTAACCTTATGGTTTTTAGTCACAAAGACAATTGTGAAATACAAGAAACGAAATTTGGATACGATATGAAAATGGTTGTCATTCCGAACCAGTTTGTCAACCATTCAGTCGAAAATATAAATTTGACTATAGGTATATATATTTTGGTGTAAATTTCTTTTGGTAAACACAATATGAAAATGGTTGTCATTCCCAACCAGTTTGTCAACCATTCATTCAAAAATGTAAATTTGAGTACATATTTTGGTGTAAATATCAATTTGGATTGATTCTCATTACTGGTATAAGGTTTCTTTGTGACTAAAAAGTGTATAGTTTTGGCAACGTTTATGAGTGCGGTGGTCGGGTGGGCCACCCTGTCCACTATACTCATCAACTGACTAAATGGATGAGAAATTGCAACCATTTAGTGATTTTTTTTTCTTTAAAAACTAGAACACACTCTCGTCTTCAGTAGCCCAATTTCAAATTTATTGAGTCAAAAAATGGTTGTCATTCCAATACCATTAGTCAATCAGTCAGTTGTAGATGCGGCGGCCCACCCGCCCACCGAATTCACTTGTGGTGCCGTTAACCTTATGGTTTTTAGTCACAAAGACAATTGTGAAATACAAGAAACGAAATTTGGATACGATATGAAAATGGTTGTCATTCCGAACCAGTTTGTCAACCATTCAGTCGAAAATGTAAATTTGACTATAGGTATATATATTTTGGTGTAAATTTCTTTTGGTGGACACAATATGAAAATGGTTGTCATTCCCAACCAGTTTATTAACCATTCATTCAAAAATGTAAATTTGAGTACATATTTTGGTGTGCATCTCATTTTGGATTGATACTCATTACTGGTATAAGGTTTCTTTGTGACTAAAAAGCGTATGGTTTCGGCACCGTTTATGAGTGCGGTGGTCGGGTGGGCCACCCTGTCCACTATACTCATCAACTGACTAAATGGATGAGAAATTACAACCATTTAGTGATTTTTTTTTCCTTTAAAAACTAGAACTCACTCTCGTCTTCAGTAGTCCAATTTCAAATTTATTAAGTCAAAAAATGGTTGTCATTCCAATACCATTAGTCAATCAGTCAGTTGTGGATGCGGCGGCCCACCCGCCCACCGAATTCACTTGTGGTGCCGTGAACCATATGGTTTTTAGTCACAAAGACAACTGTGAAATACAACGAACGAAATTTGGATACGATATGAAAATGGTTGTCATTCCGAACCAGTTTGTCAACCATTCAGTCGAAAATTGAGCATATCTATATATATTTTGGTATAAATCTGTTTTGGTAGACACAATATGAAAATTGTTGTCATTCCGAACCAGTTTGTCAACCATTCAGTCAAAAATGTAAATTTGACTATAGGTATATATATTTTAGTGTAAATCTCTTTTGGTGGACACAATATGGAAATGGTTGTCATTCCGAACCAGTTTGTCAACCATTCAGTCAAAAATGTAAATTTGATTACATATTCTGTAAATCTCAATTTGGATTGATTCTCATTACTGGTATAAGGTTTCTTTGTGACTAAAAAGCTTATGGTTTTGGCACCGTTTATGAGTGCGGTGGGCGGGTGGGCCGTCCTGTCCACCATACTCAACGACTGACTAAGTGGGTGAGAAATGACAACCATTTATTGAATTTTTTTTTCCTTTAAAAACTAGAACTCACTCTCATCTTTAGACCAATTTCAAATTTTTTAGGTCAAGAAATGGTTGTCATTCCAACACCCTTAGGGCCGATTTCACCAACCTCCGTTAAATTTAACCATCTGTTAGGAACAATTGTTGCTAAAGTTTTAACAAACGTATCTATGCAGTTATTTGTCAGTTAAAGTTATTCGGTGTTGGTGAAACCGGCCCTTAGTTAATCGGTCAGCTGTGGCTGTGGTTTACCTTTCGATATAATTCTTTATTTCGCACATTAGTGAGTTCCCCAATTTAATTTTCAGCTTCTTATTTTCATAATTTATTCATCGTTTTAAATCACGTACAATATTGTTTTATAAATCCACACTTTCATAATGTTACAATGCCTCAGTTTCATAGTTTCAAATTTTCATAATCTTACCTTTTTATGTCTTCTAGATTTCGTTGTTCAGTGGGTTTCCAATTTGATTTTCAGTTTAATGAATTCATTGTTTATCGTTGTAAATATAGTTTTATAAAGGCACTGTTTCATAGTTTAAAACTCTCACAATTCTACCTTTTTGTATCTTCTAGATTTCGCGTAGTTCAGTTAGTTTTCTTAGTATTTCATTTTCAACTTCATACTTTCATAACTCATAGTTGTAAATAACATACAATATTGTTTTATGAATCCGCTGTTTCATAATTTTACAATTTTACACTTTAAAAATCGATAAGTTGGCTTCGATATTCCATAGTTTCATAGTCCCAAACTTTCAAAATTTTACCTTCCTATTTAATTTTATAAGTCCACTGTCTCATAATTTTAAAATTTCACACTTTAAAAGTTTCATAATTAATTTGGCTTCAATATTGCAGTTTTATAGTCTCACATTTTTATTATTTGACTTTTTTTATATTCTTGATTTGGTAGTTTAGCGAGTTTCCCAATTTAATTTTCAGTTTCATAATAGCATAATTTATAGTTGTAAATGACATAAAAAATAGTTTTATAAATCCGCTGTTTCATAATTTTACAATTCTACACATTCAAAATTTAATAAATTTTACAATATAGTTTTACAGAAAAATTGTTTTATAATTTTACAATTTCCCACATTAAAAGTTTCATAGTTTGGCTTCAATATTAGTTTCATAGTTTCAAATTGTCATGATTTTATTAAACCTTTTTACATCTTCTCGACTTCTTACTTTAGTGAGTATTTCAATTGCATTTTCAGTTTCATAATTTCATAACTTATAATTTTAAATTATATACAAAATAGTTTTATAAATCCGCCGTTTCATACTTTTACAGTTCTACACTTTAAAAATTTCATTGTTTCAAATCTCATTAATCTTACCTTTTTGTATCTTCTTTATTTCGGAGTTTAGTGAGTTTCATAATTCAATCTTTAGTTCCATAACTTCATAATTAATCGTTACATTAATCGTTAATTATTACATACCAACAATATAATGTGATAAATGCTCGGTTTCATCATTTTACAATTCCTCACTTTATATAGTTTGGTATCCATATTCAACAATTCCATATTTTAAAATTTTTATAATTTTACGTTTTAGTATCTTCTTGATTTCGTAGTTTAGTGAGTTTCCCAATTTCATTTTTAATTTCAAAATTTCTTTATTCGTCGTTGTAAATTACATACAATAAAGCTTTATAATGAGGCTGTTTCATAATTTAAAAAATTTACAATTTAAAAGACAGTTTCATCGTTTCAAATTGTCATATTTTTATTATACCTTTTTATATCTTCTCGACTTCGTAGTTTAGTGAACTCCCCAATTTCATTTTCAGTTTGATAATTTCATAATTTATTGATCGTTGTAAATTACATACAATATTGTTTTATAAATGCACTCTTGCATTTTACCTTTCTATATCGGCTTCATTTCCCAATTTAATTTTCGGCCTGATAATGCTACATGCTACAATTTCTTAGTTTCAAATTTACATAATTTTACCTTTTTATATCTTCTCCAT
Organism: Diaperis boleti; assembly: GCA_963583935.1. NCBI lineage: Eukaryota > Metazoa > Arthropoda > Insecta > Coleoptera > Tenebrionidae > Diaperis > Diaperis boleti. Next base: position 7,638,559 of record OY757242.1, read on the forward strand.
TTTGTAGTTCAGTAACTAAATTTTTAGATTCATATTTTAGATCAATTTCTCATTTTGTACTTCAGTTTAATATGTGATACACCGTGCAAAAATGCGAATTTAACAAATACACATTGTGGGTATCTTTAAAAGATATTTTTGAAGCTTCTTTGTTGTTGAAAAAATAAAACAAACAAATCGTCGTATCTCACACGTGACCTAAATGTTTTGCTATCGCACTCGTGATTCAAAAATCTCACTCGCTGACAATGAAGCATTTCTGTCACTTATAATGTAATCTATTATTATGTTATTAAATTTATTTATCTCCACTTTCTGAATGAGAGGAGGAGAGTGATAAATAATAAATCACAAAAAAGTCGTAAAAAAAATAAGAGCAACGGTAAAGTGGCATCGGAATAGACGATACTAACAGAAAAGAGATAGGCTCAAAGAGAAAAATTGGAGATAATTGCGTAATTGTCAAATTGTATATTGTACAGGGTGATTCACGAAGTATGGTAGATATTTAAACCTCAAATTACCAGCGATGCACTCAAAACATTTTAATCACAGGTTTAAATAACTACAATACTTCGTGAATCACCCTGTATATAAAAAATATTCTAGAAGCACGCAGTTAACCGGAGTTTCAGCACTCAGAAAGCTGCAATAATATAATATCGAATGTGAGCTAATTTAAATCTGAAATTGGGTTTCGCCTGCAGCTCCTCGTTTTCTGTAAATAAATTATAATTATATAACCAAAATAAACGAACTCATATCACGTACGGGAATAACGATACGTGTGTGGCAACCTACAATGAACTAGATAGCACCTCAAGACAGAAATTGCCCTTTATATAAAATACATAAATTTAAACACATTATTATGGGTGACAATAGATTACATACAATAGAGTTTTATAAATCCGCTGTTTAATAATTTTACAATTCCAAGCATTAAAAGTTTCATAGTTTAGGTTCAATATTATTGTTTCATAATTTCAAATTTTCGTAATGTTACCTTATTATACCTTTTTGATTTCCTAGTTTAGTGAGTTTCCCAATTTCCTTTTCAGTTTTGATAATTTCATAGTTTACAGTTGTAAATTACATACAAAATAGTTTTATATATCCACTGTTTCATAATTTTACAATTCCACGTTTTAAAATTTTAGTTTTAAATTTTCATAATTTTGCGTTTATCTCCTTTATTTCATAGTTTAGGCAGTTACTCGATTCCGCTTTCAGTTTCATAATTTTACAATTCCACTATAATTCCAGTTTCATAAGCTGGCTTCAGTCCTAGTATCATGGTTTCAAATTTTCATAATTTTACCTTTCTATTTGTTCTGGATTTCGTTGTATAGTTAGTACTCATCGTTGTAAATTTCAAAAAATATAGTTTTATAAAGTCACTGTTTTACAATAATAATTTTAGAATTTACTGCAAAAGTTTCATAGTTTGACTTAATATTCCATAGTTCCATTGTTTTAAATTTTCATAATTTTAAATTTTTATTTCTCGAATTCGTAGTTTATGGAGTTTCACAATTTTATTTTCAGCTTTATAATTTCATAATTCATCGTTGCAAATTACATACAATACATTCTTAAGAGTACGCTGTTTCGTAATTTTACAATTCCACATTATAAAAATTTCATAGTTTGGCTTCAATATCAAGGTTAAAAATTTTAAATTTTTTATAATTTTACCTTTTTATATTATTCTTTATTACGCAGGTTAGTGAGTTCCTCAATTTCATTTTAAGCTTCCTCCTTTCATAATTCATCGTTTTAAATCACATACAGTATTGTTTTATAAATCCACACTTTCATAATGTTACAATGCCACAGTTTCATAGTTTAAAATTTTTATAATCTTACCTTTTTATGTCTTCTAGATTTCGTTGTTCAGTGGGTTTCCAATTTGATTTTCAGTTTAATGAATTCATTGTTCGTCGTTATAAATTACATAGAATATAGTTTTATAAAGGCACTGTTTCATAGTTTAAAACTCTCACAATTCTACCTTTTTATATCTTCTCGATTTCGCGTAGTTCAGGTAGTTTTCTTCCTATTTCATTTTCAACTTCATAATTTCATAACTCATAGTTGTAAATTAAATACAATATTGTTTTATAAATTCGTTGTTTCATAATTTTAAAATGTCACACTTTAAAAGCTTTATTGATTGGTTTCAATATCAAGGTCCTGGCACTGGTTGTGAGCGCGGTGGGCGGGTTGGGCCGCCCTGTCCACTATACTCATCAACTGACTAAATGGATGAGAAATGACAACCATTTATTGAATTTTTGTTTCCTTAAAAAAAAGTACTCTCTCTTGTTCAATCCAATTACAACATTTTTAAGTCAAAAAATGGTTGTCATTCCAATACCATTAGTCAATCAGTCAGTTGTGGATGCGGCGGCCCACCCGCCCACCGAATTCACTTGTGGTGCCGTGAACCATATGGTTTTTAGTCACAAAGACAATTGTGAAATACAAGAAACGAAATTTGGATACGATATGAAAATGGTTGTCATTCCGAACCAGTTTGTCAACCATTCAGTCGAAAATGTAAATTTGACTATAGGTAAATATATTTTGGTGTAAATCTCTTTTGGTGGACACAATATGAAAATGGTTGTCATTCCCAACCAGTTTGTCAACCATTCATTCAAAAATGTAAATTTGAGTACATATTTTGGTGTAAATATCAATTTGGATTGATTCTCATTACTGGTATAAGGTTTCTTTGTGACTAAAAAGTGTATAGTTTTGGCACCGTTTATGAGTGCGATGGGCGGGTGGGCCGCCCTGTCCACTATACTCATCGACTGACTAAGTGGATGAGAAATGACAACCATTTATTGAATTTTTTTTTCTTTTAAAAACTAGAACTCACTCTCGTCTTTAGTCCAATTTCAAATTTTTTAAGTCAAAAAATGGTTGCCATTCCAATACCATTAGTCAATCAGTCAGTTGTGGATGCGGCGTACCACCCACCCACCGCATTCACGTGTGGTGCCATGAACCATATGGTTTTTAGTCACAAAGACAACTGTGAAATACAACGAACGAAATTTGGATACGATATGAAAATGGTTGTCATTCCGAACCAGTTTGTCAACCATTCAGTCGAAAATTGAGCATATCTATATATATTTTGGTATAAATCTGTTTTGGTAGACACAATATGGAAATGGTTGTCATTCCGAACCAGTTTGTCAACCATTCAGTCAAAAATGTAAATTTGACTATAGGTATATATATTTTAGTGTAAATCTCTTTTGGTGGACACAATATGGAAATGGTTGTCATTCTGAACCAGTTTGTCAACCATTCAGTCAAAAATGTAAATTTGATTACATATTCTGTAAATCTCAATTTGGATTGATTTTCATTACTGGTATAAGGTTTCTTTGTGACTAAAAAGCTTATGGTTTTGGCACCGTTTATAAGTGCGGTGGGCGGGTGGGCCGCCCTGTCCACCATACTCATCGACTGACTAAGTGGATGAGAAATGACAACCATTTATTGATATTTTTTTTCCTTTAAAAACTAGAACTCACTCTCATCTTTAGACCAATTTCAAATTTTTTAGGTCAAGAAATGGTTGTCATTCCAATACCATTAGTCAATCAGTCAGTTGTGGATGCGGCGTACCACCCACCCACCGCATTCACGTGTGATGCCATGAACCATATGGTTTTTAGTCACAAAGACAACTGTGAAATACAACGAACGAAATTTGGATACGATATGAAAATGGTTGTCATTCCGAACCAGTTTGTCAACCATTCAGTCGAAAATTGAGCATATCTATATATATTTTGGTATAAATCTGTTTTGGTAGACACAATATGGAAATGGTTGTCATTCCGAACCAGTTTGTCAACCATTCAGTCAAAAATGTAAATTTGACTATAGGTATATATATTTTAGTGTAAATCTCTTTTGGTGGACACAATATGGAAATGGTTGTCTTTCTGAACCAGTTTGTCAACCATTCAGTCAAAAATGTAAATTTGATTACATATTCTGTAAATCTCAATTTGGATTGATTTTCATTACTGGTATAAGGTTTCTTTGTGACTAAAAAGCTTATGGTTTTGGCACCGTTTATAAGTGCGGTGGGCGGGTGGGCCGCCCTGTCCACCATACTCATCGACTGACTAAGTGGATGAGAAATGACAACCATTTATTGATATTTTTTTTCCTTTAAAAACTAGAACTCACTCTCATCTTTAGACCAATTTCAAATTTTTTAGGTCAAGAAATGGTTGTCATTCCAACACCCTTAGGGCCGATTTCACCAACCTCCGTTAAATTTAACCATCTGTTAGGAACAATTGTTGCTAAAGTTTTAACAAACGTATCTATGCAGTTATTTGTCAGTTAAAGTTATTCGGTGTTGGTGAAACCGGCCCTTAGTTAATCGGTCAGCTGTGGCTGTGGTTTACCTTTCGATATAATTCTTTATTTCGCACATTAGTGAGTTCCCCAATTTAATTTTCAGCTTCCTATTTTCATAATTTATTCATCGTTTTAAATCACGTACAGTATTGTTTTATAAATCCTCACTTTCATAATGTTACAATGCCTCATTTTCATAGTTTCAAATTTTCATAATCTTACCTTTTTATGTCTTCTAGATTTCGTTGTTCAGTGGGTTTCCAATTTGATTTTCAGTTTAATGAATTCATTGTTTATCGTTGTAAATATAGTTTTATAAAGGCACTGTTTCATAGCTTAAAACTCTCACAATTCTACCTTTTTGTATCTTCTAGATTTCGCGTAGTTCAGTTAGTTTTCTTAGTATTTCATTTTCAACTTCATACTTTCATAACTCATAGTTGTAAATAACATACAATATTGTTTTATGAATCCGCTGTTTCATAATTTTACAATTTTACACTTTAAAAATCGATAAGTTGGCTTCGATATTCCATAGTTTCATAGTCCCAAACTTTCAAAATTTTACCTTCCTATTTAATTTTATAAGTCCACTGCCTCATAATTTTAAAATTTCACACTTTAAAAGTTTCATAATTAATTTGGCTTCAATATTGCAGTTTTATAGTCTCACATTTTTATTATTTGACGTTTTTTATATTCTTGATTTGGTAGTTTAGCGAGTTTCCCAATTTAATTTTCAGTTTCATAATAGCATAATTTATAGTTGTAAATGACATAAAAAATAGTTTTATAAATTCGCTGTTTCATAATTTTACAATTTTACACACTCAAAATTTAATAAATTTTACAATATAGTTTTATAGAACCACTGTTTCATAATTTTACAATTTCCCACATTAAAAGTTTCATAGTTTGGCTTCAATATTAGTTTCATAGTTTCAAATTGTCATGATTTTATTAAACCTTTTTATATTTTCTCGACTTCTTACTTTAGTGAGTATTCCAATTGCATTTTCAGTTTCATAATTTCATAACTTATAATTTTAAATTATATACAAAATAGTTTTATAAATCCGCCGTTTCATACTTTTACAGTTCTACACTTTAAAAATTTCATTGTTTCAAATCTCATTAATCTTACCTTTTTGTATCTTCTTCATTTCGGAGTTTAGTGAGTTTCATAATTCAATCTTTAGTTACATAACTTCATAATTAATCGTTACATTAATCGTTATTTATTACATACCAACAATATAATGTGATAAATCCTCGGTTTCATAATTTTACAATTCCTCACTTTATATAGTTTGGTATCCATATTCAACAATTCCATATTTTGAAATTTTTATAATTTTACGTTTTAGTATCTTCTTGATTTCGTAGTTTAGTGAGTTTCCCAATTTCATTTTTAATTTCAAAATTTCTTTGTTCGTCGTTGTAAATTACATACAATAAAGCTTTATAATGAGGCTGTTTCATAATTTAAAAAAATTACAATTTAAAAGACAGTTTCATCGTTTCAAATTGTCATATTTTCATTATACCTTTTTATATCTTCTCGACTTCGTAGTTTAGTGAACTCCCCAATTTCATTTTCAGTTTGATAATTTCATAATTTATTGATCGTTGTAAATTACATACAATATTGTTTTATAAATCCACTCTTGCATTTTACCTTTCTATATCGGCTTCATTTCCCAATTTAATTTTCGGCCTGATAATGCTACATGCTACAATTTCTTAGTTTCAAATTTACATAATTTTACCTTTTTATATCTTCTCCATTTTGTAGTTGAGTTACTAAATTTTTAGATTCATATTTTAGATCAATTTCTCATTTTGTACTTCAGTTTAATATGTGATACACCGTGCAAAAATGCGAATTTAACAAATACACATTGTGGGTATCTTTAAAAGATATTTTTGAAGCTTCTTTGTTGTTGAAAAAATAAAACAAACAAATCGTCGTATCTCACACGTGACCTAAATGTTTTGCTATCGCACTCGTGATTCAAAAATCTCACTCGCTGACAATGAAGCATTGTTTATGTTGTTAAATTTATTTATCTCCACTTTCTGAATGAGAGGAGGAGAGTGACAAATAATAAATCACAAAAAAGTCGTAAAAAAAAATAAGAGCAACGGTAAAGTGGCATCGGAATAGACGATACTAACAGAAAAGAGATAGGCTCAAAGAGAAAAATTGGAGATAATTGCGTAATTGTCAAATTGTATATTGTACAGGGTGATTCACGAAGTATGGTAGATATTTAAACCTCAAATTACCAGCGATGCACTCAAAACATTTTAATCACAGGTTTAAATAACTACAATACTTCGTGAATCACCCTGTATATAAAAAATATTCTAGAAGCACGCAGTTACCCGGAGTTTCAGCACTCAGAAAGCTGCAATAATATAATATCGAATGTGAGCTAATTTAAATCTGAAATTGGGTTTCGCCTGCAGCTCCTCGTTTTCTGTAAATAAATTATAATTACATAACCAAAATAAACGAACTCATACCACGTACGGGAATAACGATACGTGTGTGGCAACCTACAATGAACTAGATAGCACCTCAAGACAGAAATTGCCCTTTATATAAAACACAAAAATTTAATATGAAAAAAAAACACATTATTATGGGTGAAGTGAAAACTTCTTTGGCGCTCATACATGCAATAATTTCATTGTAACAATAGTAGCAAAGAGATCACAATTCAAATTCGCCATCAACGTCAGCAAAAGCACCGCCAAACAAATTTCAATTAAGATAACGACGTGTTAAATCCACTTTAGCCGCGACGCTACACCCAACTATCGCGTCGTAAACATGAATTACCCCACGTCATAAAAAGCGATCTACGGCCATAAATAACGTAAAGTCGAGCGTAAAATTCTCGCGGCAATTGAACCGGCAACTTGCAGTTTTATGCGGCTCCAGATACCGTAAATAATTTCCTCGCCGGCTAAAATTATATTTTGTTTACGCGAACTGGAGTTGCACGGAGTGCAATTTCTAAATGGGTCAGAAGAGATTGTGCGATGACATTACAGGGAGGTTCCGGTGGAATCGGGGCGCCACCTGGCGAGGTGTCGGGCAAACCTTGTTGCGGTTTGAAACTTCGAATAGTGGCGGATGCGCCGGGAGAATTTGATTAATTTTGCCAGTAATTTAATGGAAGGTAGTTGGCTATGTCCGACAAAATTTTCTTAGTAAACAGACGAAGTTCGAACTTTAGGGGTCTAGATAGAGATGGCGCAACCTGCCAGGAAAGCTCGATCTGATGTAGCGCCGCCTACTGCAATTTCGGCACAGTCGGGAGTGCGGAATCTGTAATAAAGCTTCGGGGACAACGGCGGGTAGAGGTCTCTGCAGTATCGACCGGTAACTGTATGCAAACATTGAACTGTTTATTTGTTATGGTAATATTGAAGTGGCCGTTTGTTTTTGTTTTGGTAATAATTCCATTTCTAACCGGATGAGTAACTCCCTACAAAATTTATGAATTTATTATCCTAGGCCCTTAGCTTTACTATTTAGGACTCGGACCCTACTTGTGTTTACCTTCGGGCAGCTGCAACGTTCTCAGACGAGGTCCGTTATAATTACCCAAGCAACATGTTTGTGTACAACACTCGAAAAGGTAAAAACAACGTTGTTTTGCACCGAGAGCTTACCGTCAACAAGCGCTTCGCTCGTCGAGCACCTCTTCCGCCTACCGCTCGCTTAACGAGCAAAAATGCAGCGCCGTTTTTGATACTTTTTAAATTTTTGCCGTGTATTTGCTGCGCTCACAATTGTGGTCCTTGATTAGCCCGTAAAAATGAGATTCGTTGAGCTGAAGATTGGCTTTCCGGATTTGTGATTGCGATTTGTGACTATTGAATTGGGAAAGGAATATGAGTCGTGACTTCTTTCTCTGCATAAAATATGCATTGAAATATTCCCATCGTCAGGTTTGGCTGCATTTATGCATTGAAAGTAGATTGTGTAGTGTGTCAATGTATTTTCTGTGGCTGCAGGACCGATACCTACAATGTGTATTTATTACATTCGCATTTTTGCACGGTGTATGAAGAACAAAATGAGAAATTTATCCAAAAAATTCAGTCACTGAATTAGAAAATGGAGAAGATATAAAAATGTAAAAATCTGTAAATTTGAAACTAAGAAACTGTAGCATTGAGGCCAACCTACGAAACTTTTAATGGGTGGAATTCTAAACTATCAGACCGAAAATTAAAGACGATATAGAAAGGTAAAATGAAAGAGTGGATTTATAAAACAATATTGTATGTAATTTACAACGATCAATAAATTATGAAATTATCAAACTGGAAATGAAATTGGGAAATTCACTAAACTACGAAGTCGAGAAGATATAAAAAGCTTTAATAAAATTATGACAATTTGAAACTATGAAACTAATATTGAAGCCTAACTATGAAACTTTTCAAGTGGGAAATTGTGAAATTATGAAACAGTGGTTCTATAAAACTATATTGTCAAATTTACGATTTTTTTAATGTGTGGAATTGTAAAATTATTATGAAACAGCGCATTTATAAAACTAGTTTTATGTAATATACAACAAAGAATTATGAAATTATGGAGGTAAAAATGAAATTCGGAATGACAACCATTTTCATATTGTGTCCACCAAAAGAGATATACACCAATCTACAACTGACTGATTGACTAGTGGTATTGGAATGACAACCATTATTTGACTTAAAAATTTTGAAATTGTATTGAACACGAGAGTGAGTTCTAGCTTTTAAAGGAAAAAAAAAATTCAATAAATGATTGTCATTTCTCATCCATTTAGTCACTCGATGAGTATAGTGGACAGGGCGGCCCACCCGCCCACCACACTCATAAACAGTGAAAAAACCGGACGCTTTTTAGTCACAAAAACACCTTATACCAGTAAAGAGAATCAATCCAAATTGAGATGTACATCAAAATATGTACTCAAATTTACATTTTTGAATGAATGGTTGACAAACTGGTTCGGAATGACAACCATTTTCATATTGTGTCCACCAAAAAAGATTTACACCAAAATATAACTTTTAGTCAAATTTACATTTTTTACTGAATGGTTGACAAACTGGTTCGGAATGACAACCATTTTCATATTATGTCTACCAAAACAGATTTATGCCAAAATATATATACATATACTCAAATTAACATTTTCGACTGAATGGTTGACAAACTCGTTCGGAATGACCACCATTTTCATATCGTATCCAAATTTTGTTTCTTGTTTCTTGCGGTTGGTGGGTGGTCCGACGCATCCACAGCTGACTCATTGACTAATGGTATTGGAATCACAACCATTTTTTGACTTAAAAATTTTGAGATTGGATCGAACACGAGAGTGAGTACTAGTTCTTTAAGGGAAAAAAAAATCAATAAATGGTTGTCATTTCTCATCCATTTTAAGCCATGAAATTTTTAAAGTGTAGAACTGTAAAATTATGAAGCTGCGGATTTATAAAACAATATTGTATACAATTTAAAAGTATGTTATAAAATTATAAAACTGAAAATGAAATTGGGAAACTTACTAAACTACAAAAGCAAGAAGATAAGATAGGTTAAATAATAAAAATTTGAAACTCTTAAACTGCAATATTGAAGCCAATTTAATTATGAAACGTTTAAGGTATGGAATTGTAAAATTATGAAACATCGGAGTTATAAATCTGTAGTGTGTATAATTTACAACGATGAATTAGGAAATTATGAAACTGAAAATGAAATTGAGAAAGTCACTAAACTACGAAATTAAGAAGATATAAAAAAAGTAAAATTATGAAAACTATGAAACTGGAATATTCAAGCCGAACTATGAAATTTTTAAAGTGTAAAGTTTTAAAATTATGAAACAGCGTCTTTATAGAGCATTATTGCTTGAAATTTACAACGATGAATTATGAAATTAAAAAATGAAATTAGGAAACTCGCTAAACTACAAAATCAATAAGATACAAAAAGATAAAATTATGAAAATTTGAAAATATGTATGGAATTGTTGAATATGGAAGCCAAACTATCTAAAGTGAGGAATTGTAAAATTATGAAACAGAGGATTTATAACATTATATTGTTGGTATGTAATTTACAACGATTAATTATGAAATTATGGAACTAAAGATTGAATTATGAAACTCACTAAATAAATGAAATAAACAAGATACAAAAAGGTAAGATTAAGGTGATTTAAAACTATGAAATTTAGTATTGTAAAATTATTATGAAACAGCGGATTTATAAAACTATTTTTATGTAATTTACAACGACGGATTATGAAATTATGGAGCCAAAAATTAAATTGCGAAAATCACTAAACTACAAAATCGACAAGATATAAAAAGGTCAAATTATTAAAAAATTGTGCGTGGAATTGTAAAATTATGAAACGGCGGATTTATAAAACAATATTGTATATAATTTAAAAGTATAAGTTATGAAATTATAAAACTGAAAATGAAATTGGGAAACTTACTAAACTACAAAAGTAAGAAGATAAGATAGGTTAAATATTAAAAATTTGAAACTATGAAACTGCAATATTGAAGCCAATTTAATTATAAAACTTTTAAAGTGTGGAATTTTAAAAATATGAAACAGTGGACTTATTATATTGAATGTAATTTAAAGCGATGAATCATTATGAAATTATGAAACTGAAAGTGAGTTTGGGAAACACATTAAATTACAAAATGGAGAAGATATAAAAAGGTAATATTATGAAAATTTGAAACTAATAAACTTTAGTATTGAAGTCAAATTATGACATTTTAATGTGTGAAATTGTGAAGCTATGAAACAGCGGATTTATAAAACTATATCCTATGTAATTTACAACGATGGATTATGAAATTATGAAACCGAAAACTAAATTGGGAAACTCACTAAGCTACAAAATCTAGAAAATACATAAGAGGCAAAATTATAAAATCTGAAACCATGATACTGCAATATTGATATATTGAAACTTTTAAAGTGAGGAAATGTAAAATTATGAAACAGCTGATTTATAAAAATATCTTGTATGTAATTTACAACTATAAATTATGAAATTATAACAATGAAAATGAAATTACAAAAATTACTAAACAACAAAATCAAGAAGATGAAAAAGGTCAAATAATAAAAATTTTAAACTATGAAACTGCAATATTGAAGCCAAATTAATTATGAAACTTTTAAAGTGTGAAATTTGAAAACTATGAAACCGTGGACTTATAAAATTATATTGTATGTAGATAATTTACAACGATGAATTATAACATTATGAAGTTGAAAATGAAATAGGAGAAACTATGAAATCAAGAAAATAGAAGAAAGTAAACTTATACTAAACATCGGGAATATTGAAGTCAAAATATTTAACTTTTAATATGTGAAATTGTAAAGTTATGAAATTATGAAACTGAAAATGAAATTGGGAAACTCACTAAACTACGACATCGAGAAGATATAAAAGGTAAAATTTGAGACTGAAACAATGCAATATTAAAGTCAAATTATGAAACTGTAATATTGAACATAAACTATGAAACTTTAAATGCAAGGAATTGTAAAAGTATGAAACAGCAGCTTTATAAATCTCTATAGTATGTAATTTACAAGGATAAATTATGAATTTATGGAGCTGAAAATGAAATTGAGAAACAAAAAACCACGAAATCAAGAAGATATAAAAAGATAAAATTATGAAAATCTTATACTATGAAACTGTAAAATCAAAACCAAATTATAAAACTTTTATAGTGTGAAATTTTAAAATTATTAAACAGTAGATTTAAAAAACTGTATTGATCTAATCTACAACGATGAATTTTGACATTATGAAACTGAAAATGGAATGCAGAAACTTACTAAACTACGAAATCGAGAAGATATAAAAAGGTAAAATTATAAATTTTTGAAACCATGCAACTGTAATATTGAATCCAAATTATGAAACTTTTAAAGTATGGAGCTGTACGAAATCGAGAAGACATAAAAAGGAAAAATTATGAAAATGTTAATTCATGAAACTGAAATATTGAAGCCAAGTTATGAACTTTTAACGTGTAAAGTTGTAAAATTATGAATCAGCGGATTTATAAAACTATATCCTATGTAATTTACAACGATGGATTATGAAATTATGAAACTGAAAACGAAATTGGGAAACTCACTAAGCTACAAAATTTATAAAAGGCAAAATTATAAAATCTGAAACCATGATACCGCAATATTGATATATTGAAACTATCTTGTATGTAATTTACAACTATAAATTATGAAATAATGAAACTAAAAATAAAATTGCGAAAATTCACTAAACTACAAAATCAAGAAGTCACAAAAAGGTAAATTTATGAAAATTTAAAACTCAGAAACTGGAATATTCAAGCAAAATTATGAAACTTTTAAAGTTTGAAATTCTAAAATTATGAAACAGCGTATTTATAAAATAATATTGTATTTAATTTACAACGATGAATAATGAATTTATTAAACTGAAAATTAAATTAGAAACGCAATAAACAACGAAATCTAGAACAAATAAGAAGGTAAGAGTATAAAAATTTGAAATCATGATACCAGCACTGAAGCCAGCCCATAAAACGGGAATTGCGGTGAAATTTTAAAATTATGAAACAGCGTGTTTATTAAACTTTACTGTATGCAATTTAGAACGATAAATTAGAAAATTATAAAACTGAAAGTGAAATCGAGAAACCCACAAAAAATTATGAGTGTCCAAATTATGAATATTTAAAATTATGAAAGTGTTATATTGAAGCCAAACTATGAAACTTTTAAAATGTGGAATTGTAAAATTATGAAACAGCGGACTTATAAGACTATATTGTATGCAATTTGCAACGATGAATTATGAAATTAAGAAGCTCAAAACTAAATTGGGAAACTCCTTAAACTGCGAATTCGAAAAGACATAAAATTTCAAAATTATGAAAATTTGTAACTGAAACTATGGAATATTGAAGCCAAACTATGAAACTTTTATAGTGTGAAATTGTAAAATTATTATTATGAAACAATGACTATAAAACTATATTCTATGTAATTTAAATGAAATGAATTTATTAAACTGAAAACATAATTGTCAAACTCACTAAGCTACAAAATCGAGAAAATATATAAAAGGTAGAATTATGAAGATTTTAAAGTAAACCTCTAATATTTGAACCAAACTATGAAACTTTTAAAGTGTGAAATTGCAAAATTATGAAACGGGGGATTTATAAAACTATATTGTTTGTACTTAATTTACAACGATAGATTATGAAATTATGAAGCTGAAAATTAAATTGGGAGGGAAATTCATTAAATTACGACATCGAGAAGAAATAAAATTATGAAACTTTTAATGTATGAAATTGTAAAAATATATGACGGAGTAGGAACCTTAAAACGTTAAACTGAAATCTCGCATCTGAGAATTCGAGAAACCTGACGTCTTGAGGAACGCGACAATTTCTGAAACCTGAGTGATAGGGAAACCTGAAAGTAAAGGGAGAACCTGGTTCAGCAATCAAAAACATCAACGGTGCATGCAGCTTCCAAAAAACAAAATTAAAATATTCTTGAAGATGTCTTTTTTATTTTACTAACATTTTGTTAAATTGTATCTCCCGATAAACATAAGTCTATTGTATCAATTGGTAGAACATCTTCAGATCTGAAATTCCGCGACTCTTGCCTTATTGGATTTTATTTGGATATTTTTCGTCCGACTGTGACTAATCCTCATCCTCTACATCTTTATAATAAGCCAGCAACCATTGGATGAGAAGTCGAAGATTTCTAAATATGCAACTCTTGAGGTACAAAAGAGGTACTTTACCGGTCTCTGAGACCGCATGTGCCTCCTGTAGGGAAGATATTAAGAGTCAGTTCAAAACTTTTTATCTAGATTTTCTCGATAGGACTACAGAAGAGTATTAGCAGCGCCTGAAAAATGGTAATAAATGTATATAGTCATTCAAAAATAATTTATTTGATGATGTAACATTAGCAAGGTGCTCGGGTGTGTGATGTGCTCGCGCAAATAATATCTAATAAGATTCTATTTTTATCAACGAAACAATGGATTTTCTTAAGAAGTCAGCATACACAAAATCGAATACGAGGTCTTCAGTACCTAAAACGACACATTAAATCCTCACAAAATTAGTGCAACGACTGTGGTTACGGAAACGAAGAGAGGAAACCCCAGCATCCCGAACGGCCCCGCGCTCACATAAACGTTCTTCTGCGACCTGATCAACATAACCATCAAACTCCTGCGAAGCCTCACGTCCGCCTCATACCATCTCGAACTGTACAGAGCTCGGGGAATAACTTCACTCTAAAAAATCACTTTTTACTTGACGACCACGTCGGCACGGAAATAATTCACAGCATCCACGAGCTTCTGCCCGCCCAGACAACTGAGGAACAACGCCGCTATCCAGCCGCAGAAATGCATCGTCCCGGTGTAAACGTTGTGGCCCTGGAAATCAGGAATTACGATCGTGTTTCGGCGGAAAGTTCGAGATTACGTCGACGATTTGTTTCTCTATGCAGGCGCAGATCGTGCCCGTGAAGGCGAAATGGCCAAACATGATCCCGGAAAACGCGTCGTTGAGCTTTTCCGCTAAACTGGAACAGAACGGTTAATTTTCGTGCTCTAGGCGCCGCTTTGAAATTTCTGCGGCGGAAGCCGCTTTTGATTTCGGCGCTTGTTAACCAGAGTGCGGTTTTTTCCTGGGCCTTTGTAGGCCCTTTTTCCGAAATTCGAGTTGAGGTTTCGTAATGGCATCAAGAATTTTTAGTTGAAAATCAATATCCGCAAATAAAAATTACTAAAGTTGTAAACCATTAAATAAACAAAAAAAGGCCGTTTCTTTTTTGCAAATATTACAAAAACATTTTGAGATATCCGAAATTTAAAAAAATATCATTAAAGAGCAGGAAATTTCTAAAACGTGTAATTGTAAAATTATGAAACAGTGGATTTATAAAACTATGTTCTATGTGATTTACAACGAAGAATTTTGAATTAATGAAACTGAAAGTGAAACTGGAAACTCACTAAACAACGAAATCTAGAACAATTAAGAAGATAAAATTATGAAAATTTTAAACCAGGCACTAGTCAGATTATGAAACTGGAATTGTGGTGGAATTGTAAAATTATGAAATTATCAAACTGAATGAAATTGGAATACTTACTAAAGTAAGAAGTCGAGAAGATATAAAAAGGTATAATAAAAATATGACAATTTGAAACTATGAAACTGTAATATTGAAACTTTTAAATTGTAAAATTTTAAAATTATGAAACCGTCTTTATAAAGCTTTATTGTATGTAATTTACAACGACGAATAATGAAATTTTGCAATTAAAAATGAAATTGGGGAACTTATTAAACTACGAAATCAAGAAGATACTAAAACGTAAAATTATAAAAATTTGAAAATATGGAATTGTTGAATATGGATAGCAAACTATATAAAGTGAGGAATTGTAAAATTATGAAACCGAGGATTTATTACATTATATTGTTGGTATGTAATAATTAACGATTAATGTAACGATTAATTATGAAGTTATGGAACTAAAGACTGAATTATGAAACTCACTAAACTCCGAAATAAAGAAGATACAAAAAGGTAAGATTAATGAGATTTGAAACAATGAAATTTTTAAAGTGTAGAACTGTGAAAGTATGAAACGGCGGATTTATAAAACTATTTTGTATATAATTTAAAATTATAAGTTATGAAATTATGAAACTGAAAATGAAATTGGAATACTCACTAAAGTAGGAAGTTGAGAAGATATAAAAAGGTATAATAAAAATATGACAATTTGAAACTATGAAACTGTAATATTGAAACTTTTAAATCATAAAATTTTAAAATTATGAAACTGCGTCTTTATAAAGCTTTATTGTATGTAATTTACAAAGACGAATAATGAAATTTTGAAATTAATAATGAAATTGGGAAACTCACTAAACTACGAAACCAAGAAGATACTAAAACGTAAAATTATAAAAGTTTGAAAATATGGAATTGTTGAACATGGATACCAAACTATATAAAGTGAGGAATTGTAAAATTATGAAACCGAGGATTTATTACATTATATTGTTGGTATGTAATAATTAACGATTAATGTAACGATTAATTATGAAGTTATGGAACTAAAGACTGAATTATGAAACTCACTAAACTCCGAAATAAAGAAGATACAAAAAGGTAAGATTAATGAGATTTGAAACAATGAAATTTTTAAAGTGTAGAACTGTGAAAGTATGAAACGGCGGATTTATAAAACTATTTTGTATATAATTTAAAATTATAAGTTATGAAATTATGAAACTAAAAATGAAATTGGAATACTCACTAAAGTAGGAAGTTGAGAAGATATAAAAAGGTATAATAAAAATATGACAATTTGAAACTGTAATATTGAAACTTTTAAATAGTAAAATTTTAAAATTATGAAACAGCGTCTTTTTAAAGCTTTATTGTATGTAATTTACAACGACGAATAATGAAATTTTGAAATTAAAAATGAAATTGGTAAACTCACTAAACTACGAAATCAAGAAGATACTAAAACGTAAAATTATAAAAATTTGAAAATATGGAATTGTTGAATATGGATAGCAAACTATATAAAGTGAGGAATTGTAAAATTATGAAACCGAGGATTTATTACATTATATTGTTGGTATGTAATAATTAACGATTAATGTAACGATTAATTATGAAGTTATCGAACTAAAGACTGAATTATGAAACTCACTAAACTCCGAAATAAAGAAGATACAAAAAGGTAAGATTAATGAGATTTGAAACAATGAAATTTTTAAAGTGTAGAACTGTGAAAGTATGAAACGGCGGATTTATAAAACTATTTTGTATATAATTTAAAATTATAAGTTATGAAATTATGAAACTGAAAATGAAATTGGAATACTCACTAAAGTAGGAAGTTGAGAAGATATAAAAAGGTATAATAAAAATATGACAATTTGAAACTGTAATATTGAAACTTTTAAATAGTAAAATTTTAAAATTATGAAACAGCGTCTTTTTAAAGCTTTATTGTATGTAATTTACAACGACGAATAATGAAATTTTGAAATTAAAAATGAAATTGGTAAACTCACTAAACTACGAAATCAAGAAGATACTAAAACGTAAAATTATAAAAATTTGAAAATATGGAATTGTTGAATATGGATAGCAAACTATATAAAGTGAGGAATTGTAAAATTATGAAACCGAGGATTTATTACATTATATTGTTGGTATGTAATAATTAACGATTAATGTAACGATTAATTATGAAGTTATGGAACTAAAGACTGAATTATGAAACTCACTAAACTCCGAAATAAAGAAGATACAAAAAGGTAAGATTAATGAGATTTGAAACAATTAAATTTTTAAAGTGTAGAACTGTGAAAGTATGAAACGGCGGATTTATAAAACTATTTTGTATATAATTTAAAATTATAAGTTATGAAATTATGAAACTGAAAATGCAATTGGAATACTCACTAAAGTAGGAAGTTGAGAAGATATAAAAAGGTATAATAAAAATATGACAATTTGAAACTGTAATATTGAAACTTTTAAATAGTAAAATTTTAAAATTATGAAACAGCGTCTTTATAAAGCTTTATTGTATGTAATTTACAAAGACGAATAATGAAATTTTGAAATTAAAAATGAAATTGGGAAACTCAATAAACTACGAAACCAAGAAGATTCTAAAACGTAAAATTATAAAAGTTTGAAAATATGGAATTGTTGAACATGGATAGCAAACTATATAAAGTGAGGAATTGTAAAATTATGAAACCGAGGATTTATTACATTATATTGTTGGTATGTAATAATTAACGATTAATGTAACGATTAATTATGAAGTGATGGAACTAAAGATTGAATTATGAAACCCACTAAACTCCGAAATAAAGAAGATACAAAAAGGTAAGATTAATGAGATTTGAAACAATAACATTTTTAAAGTGTAGAACTGTGAAAGTATGAAACGGCGGATTTATAAAACTATTTTGTATATAATTTAAAATTATAAGTGATGAAATTATGAAACTGAGAATGCAATTGGAATACTCACTAAAGTAGGAAGTTGAGAAGATATAAAAAGGTATAATAAAAATATGACAATTTGAAACTATGAAACTGTAATATTGAAACCTTTAAATTATAAAATTTTAAAATTATGAAACAGCGTCTTTATAAAGCTTTATTGTATGTAATTTACAAAGACGAATAATGAAATTTTGAAATTAAAAATGAAATTGGGAAACTCACTAAACTACGAAATCAAGAAGATACTAAAACGTAAAATTATAAAAGTTTGAAAATATGGAATTGTTGAACATGGATACCAAACTATATAAAGTGAGGAATTGTAAAATTATGAAACCGAGGATTTATTACATTATATTGTTGGTATGTAATAAATAACGATTAATGTAACGATTAATTATGAAGTTATGTAACTAAAGATTGAATTATGAAACTCACTAAACTCCGAAATAAAGAAGATACAAAAAGGTAAGATTAATGAGATTTGAAACAATGAAATTTTTAAAGTGTAGAACTGTAAAAGTATGAAACGGCGGATTTGTAAAACTATTTTGTATATAATTTAAAATTATAAGTTATGAAATTATGAAACTGAAAATGCAATTGGAATACTCACTAAAGTAGGAAGTTGAGAAGATATAAAAAGGTATAATAAAAATATGACAATTTGAAACTATGAAACTGTAATATTGAAACCTTTAGATTATAAAATTTTAAAATTATGAAACAGCGTCTTTATAAAGCTTTATTGTATGTAATTTACAAAGACGAATAATGAAATTTTGAAATTAAAAATGAAATTGGGAAACTCACTAAACTACGAAATCAAGAAGATACTAAAACGTAAAATTATAAAAGTTTGAAAATATGGAATTGTTGAACATGGATACCAAACTATATAAAGTGAGGAATTGTAAAATTATGAAACCGAGGATTTATTACATTATATTGTTGGTATGTAATAATTAACGATTAATGTAACGATTAATTATGAAGTTATGGAACTAAAGACTGAATTATGAAACTCACTAAACTCCGAAATAAAGAAGATACAAAAAGGTAAGATTAATGAGATTTGAAACAATGAAATTTTTAAAGTGTAGAACTGTGAAAGTATGAAACGGCGGATTTATAAAACTATTTTGTATATAATTTAAAATTATAAGTTATGAAATTATGAAACTGAAAATGAAATTGGAATACTCACTAAAGTAGGAAGTTGAGAAGATATAAAAAGGTATAATAAAAATATGACAATTTGAAACTATGAAACTGTAATATTGAAATTTTTAAATTATAAAATTTTAAAATTATGAAACAGCGTCTTTATACAGGTTTATTGTATGTAATTTACAACGACGAATAATGAAATTTTGAAATTAAAAATGAAATTGGGAAACTCACTAAACTACGAAACCAAGAAGATACTAAAACGTAAAATTATAAAAGTTTGAAAATATGGAATTGTTGAACATGGATACCAAACTATATAAAGTGAGGAATTGTAAAATTATGAAACCGAGGAGTTATTACATTATATTGTTCGTATGTAATAATTAACGATTAATGTAACGATTAATTATGAAGTTATGGAACTAAAGATTGAATTATGAAACTCACTAAACTCCGAAATAAAGAAGATGCAAGAAGGTAAGATTAATGAGATTTGAAACAATGAAATTTTTCAAGTGTAGAACTGTAAAAGTATGAAACGGCGGATTTATAAAACTATTTTGTATATAATTTTAAATTATAAGTTATGAAATTATGAAACTGAAAATACAATTGGAATACTCACGAAAGTAGGAAGTCGAGAAGATATAAAAAGGTATAATAAAAATATGACCATTTGAAACTATGAAACTGTAATATTGAAACTTTTAAATTATAAAATTTTAAAATTATGAAACAGCGTCTTTATAAAGCTTTATTGTATGTAATTTACAAAGACGAATAATGAAATTTTGAAATTAAAAATGAAATTGGGAAACTCAATAAACTACGAAACCAAGAAGATTCTAAAACGTAAAATTATAAAAGTTTGAAAATATGGAATTGTTGAACATGGATAGCAAACTATATAAAGTGAGGAATTGTAAAATTATGAAACCAAGGATTTATTACATTATATTGTTGGTATGTAATAATTAACGATTAATGTAACGATTAATTATGAAGTTATGGAACTAAAGATTGAATTATGAAACCCACTAAACTCCGAAATAAAGAAGATACAAAAAGGTAAGATTAATGAGATTTGAAACAATGAAATTTTTAAAGTGTAGAACTGTAAAAGTATGAAACGGCGGATTTGTAAAACTATTTTGTATATAATTTAAAATTATAAGTTATGAAATTAGGAAACTGAAAATGCAATTGGAATACTCACTAAAGTAGGAAGTTGAGAAGATATAAAAAGGTATAATAAAAATATGACAATTTAAAACTATGAAACTAATATTGAAACTTTTAAATTATAAAATTTTAAAATTATGAAACAGCGTCTTTATTAAGCTTTATTTTATGTAATTTACAACGACGAATAATGAAATTTTGAAATTAAAAATGAAATTGGGAAACTCACTAAACTACGAAACCAAGAAGATACTACAACGTAAAATTATAAAAGTTTGAAAATATGGAATTGTTGAACATGGATACCAAACTATATAAAGTGAGGAATTGTAAAATTATGAAACCGAGGATTTATTACATTATATTGTTGGTATGTAATAAATAACGATTAATGTAACGATTAATTATGAAGTTATGTAACTAAAGATTGAATTATGAAACTCACTAAACTCCGAAATAAAGAAGATACAAAAAGGTAAGATTAATGAGATTTGAAACAATGAAATTTTTAAAGTGTAGAACTGTAAAAGTATGAAACGGCGGATTTGTAAAACTATTTTGTATATAATTTAAAATTATAAGTTATGAAATTATGAAACTGAAAATGCAATTGGAATACTCACTAAAGTAGGAAGTTGAGAAGATATAAAAAGGTATAATAAAAATATGACAATTTGAAACTATGAAACTGTAATATTGAAACCTTTAAATTATAAAATTTTAAAATTATGAAACAGCGTCTTTATAAAGCTTTATTCTATGTAATTTACAAAGACGAATAATGAAATTTTGAAATTAAAAATGAAATTGGGAAACTCACTAAACTACGAAATCAAGAAGATACAAAAAGGGAAAATTATGGAAATTTGAAACTATGAAATTTTTAAAGTGTAGAATTATTGTAAAATTATTATGAAACAGCGGATTTATAAATTTTTTTTTATGTAATTGACAACGACGGATTATGAAATTATGGAGGTAAAAAAGAAAATGGGAAGCTTACTAAACTACAAAATCGAGAAGATATAAAATTGTAAAATTATGAAAATTTTAAGCCATGAAATTTTTAAAGCATGAAATTGTAAAATTATGTAACAGGAGCAAATTTATAAAACTACTTTGTGCGTAATTTAAAACTATAAATTATAAAATGATAAAACTGAAAATAAAATGGGGAAATATACTGAACTACTAATACTAAAAATTTGAAACTATGAAACTGCAATATTGAAGAAAAAATAATTATGAAACTTTTAAGTGTGAAATTTTAAAATGATGAAACAGTGGACTTATAAAATTATATTGTCTGTAATTTAAAACGATAAAATATGAAATTATGAAACTCAAAATGAGTTTAGGAAACACATTAAATTACAAAATCAAAAAGATAAAAAAGTTCAAATTATAAAAATTTGATATTGAAATTTTTAAAGTGAGAAGATAAAATTATTATGAAACACCGGATTTATAAAACCATTTTTTATGTAATTTACGACGAATTATGAAATTATGGAGGTAAAAAAGAAATTGGGAAGCTTACTAAACTACAAAATCGAGAAGATATAAAATGGTAAAATTATGAAAATTTTAAGCCATGAAATTTTTAAAGTATATAATTGTAAAATTATGAAACAGGAGCAAATTTTATGTAATTTACGACGAATTATGAAATTATGGAGGTAAAAAAGAAATTGGGAAGCTTACTAAACTACAAAATCGAGAAGATATAAAATTGTAAAATTATGAAAATTTTAAGCCATGAAATTTTTAAAGCATGAAATTGTAAAATTATGTAACAGGAGCAAATTTATAAAACTACTTTGTGCGTAATTTAAAACTATAAATTATAAAATGATAAAACTGAAAATAAAATGGGGAAATATACTGAACTACTAATACTAAAAATTTGAAACTATGAAACTGCAATATTGAAGAAAAAATAATTATGAAACTTTTAAGTGTGAAATTTTAAAATGATGAAACAGTGGACTTATAAAATTATATTGTCTGTAATTTAAAACGATAAAATATGAAATTATGAAACTCAAAATGAGTTTAGGAAACACATTAAATTACAAAATCAAAAAGATAAAAAAGTTCAAATTATAAAAATTTGATATTGAAATTTTTAAAGTGAGAAGATAAAATTATTATGAAACACCGGATTTATAAAACCATTTTTTATGTAATTTACGACGAATTATGAAATTATGGAGGTAAAAAAGAAATTGGGAAGCTTACTAAACTACAAAATCGAGAAGATATAAAATGGTAAAATTATGAAAATTTTAAGCCATGAAATTTTTAAAGTATATAATTGTAAAATTATGAAACAGGAGCAAATTTTATGTAATTTACGACGAATTATGAAATTATGGAGGTAAAAAAGAAATTGGGAAGCTTACTAAACTACCAAATCGAGAAGATATAAAATGGTAAAATTATGAAAATTTTAAGCCATGAAATTTTTAAAGCATGAAATTGTAAAATTATGTAACAGGAGCAAATTTATAAAACTACTTTGTGCGTAATTTAAAACTATAAATTATAAAATGATAAAACTGAAAATAAAATGGGGAAATATACTGAACTACTAATACTAAAAATTTGAAACTATGAAACTGCAATATTGAAGAAAAAATAATTATGAAACTTTTAAGTGTGAAATTTTAAAATGATGAAACAGTGGACTTATAAAATTATATTGTCTGTAATTTAAAACGATAAAATATGAAATTATGAAACTCAAAATGAGTTTAGGAAACACATTAAATTACAAAATCAAAAAGATAAAAAAGTTCAAATTATAAAAATTTGATATTGAAATTTTTAAAGTGAGAAGATAAAATTATTATGAAACACCGGATTTATAAAACCATTTTTTATGTAATTTACGACGAATTATGAAATTATGGAGGTAAAAAAGAAATTGGGAAGCTTACTAAACTACAAAATCGAGAAGATATAAAATGGTAAAATTATGAAAATTTTAAGCCATGAAATTTTTAAAGTATATAATTGTAAAATTATGAAACAGGAGCAAATTTTATGTAATTTACGACGAATTATGAAATTATGGAGGTAAAAAAGAAATTGGGAAGCTTACTAAACTACCAAATCGAGAAGATATAAAATGGTAAAATTATGAAAATTTTAAGCCATGAAATTTTTAATGTATGGAATTGTAAAATTATGAAACAGGAGCAAATTTATAAAACTACTTTGTGTGTAATTTAAAACTATAAATTATAAAACTGAAAATGAAATTGGTAATCATACTGAACTACTAATACTAAAAATTTGAAACTATGAAACTGCAATATTGAAGAAAAAATAATTATGAAACTTTTTAGTTTGAAATTTTAAAATTATGAAACAGTGGACTTATAAAATTATATTGTCCGTAATTTAAAACGATGAAATATGAAATTATGAAACTCAAAATGAGTTTAAGAAACACATTAAATTACAAAATCGAAAAGATAAAAAAGGTCAAATTATGAAAATTTGAAATTGAAATTTTTAAAGTGAGAAGCTAAAATTATTATGAAACACCGGATTTATAAAACCATTTTTTATGTCATTTACGACGAATTATGAAATTTTGAAGGTAAAAAAGAAATTGGGAAGCTTACTAAACTACCAAATCGAGAAGATATAAAATGGTAAAATTATGAAAATTTTAAGCCATGAAATTTTCAAAGTATGGAGTTGTAAAATTATGCAACAGGATCAAATTTATAAAAATACTTTGTGTGTAATTTAAAACTATAAATTATAAAATTATAAAACTGAAAATGAAATTGGTAAACATACTGAACTACTAATACTAAAAATTTGAAACTATGAAACTGCAATATTGAAGAAAAAATAATTATGAAACTTTTAAGTGTGAAATTTTAAAATTATGAAACAGTGGACTTATAAAATTATATTGTCCGTAATTTAAAACGATGAAATATGAAATTATGAAACTCAAAATGAGTTTAAGAAACACATTAAATTACAAAATCAAAAAGATAAAAAAGGTCAAATTATGAAAATTTGAAATTGAAATTTTTAAAGTGAGAAGCTAAAATTATTATGAAACAGCGCATTTATAAAACCATATTTTATGTAATCTACGACGAATTATGAAATTATGGAGGTAAAAAAAAAATTGGGAAACTTACTAAACTAGAAAATCGAGAAGATATAAAATGGTAGAATGGTAGAAGATTTGACAAAGATGTGTAGAAGACATAAATTGTAAGAAGGAAAAACTATGAAACTGTGGTATTGTAAAACTATGAAAGTGTATATTTATAAAACAATATTGTATGTAATTTAAAAGGATGAGACTTTGAACCATTGATATTCAAGCCAAAGTATGAAGGTTTTAAAATGGGAAATTGTAAAATTATGAAACAATGGTTTTATAAAACTATATTGAGTGTAGTTTACAACGATTAAATATGAAATTATCAAACTGAAAATGAAATTGGAAATGCACTAAACAACAAAATCTAGAAGACATAAAAAGCTAAAATTTTAAACTTTGAAATATTGGCATTGAAGCTAAACTATGAAACTTTTATAATGGGAAATTGTAAAATTATGAAACAATGGTTTTATAAAACTATATTGAGTGTAGTTTACAACTATGAAATATGAAATTATTAAACTGAAAATTTAATTATGAAACTCACTAAACTAGAAAGACGAAATGATATAAAAATTTAAAATTATGAAAATTTTAAACTATGAAACTATAGGATATTGAAACCAAACAATGAAACTTTTATAGTGTGAAATTCTAAAATTACTGTTATGGATCAGTGAATTTATAAAACTATATTTTATGTAATCTACAACGATGAATAATAAATTTATTAAACTGAAAATGAAATTGGAAACAAACTAAATACCGAAATCTAGAAGACATGAAAAGCTAAAATTATAAAAAATTTAAACTTTGAAATGTTTGCATTGAAGCTAAACTATAAAACTTTTATAATGGGAAATTGTAAAATTATGAAACAATGGTTTTATAAAACTATATTGAGTGTCCTTTACAACTATGAAATATGAAATTATTAAACTGAAAATGAAATTATAAAACTCATTAAACTAGGAAGTCAAAATGATATAAAAATTTAAAATTATGAAAATTTCAAACTATGAAACTATGGGATATTGAAGCCAAACAATGAAACTTTTATAGTGTGAAATTGTAAAATTACTGTTATGGATCAGTGAATTAATAAAACTATATTCTATGTAATCTACAACGATGAATAATGAATTTATTAAACTGAGAATGAAATTGGACACGCACTAAATAACGAAATCTAGAAGACATAAAAAGCTAACATTATAAAAAATTTAAACTTTGAAATGTTGGCATTGAAGCTAAACTATAAAACTTTTATAATGGGAAATTGTAAAATTATGAAACAATGGTTTTATAAAACTATAATGAGTGTAGTTTACAACTATGAAATATGAAATTATCAAACTGAAAATAAAATTGGAAAACTCACTAAACTACGAGGTCGAAATGATATAAAATTTAAAATTATGAAAATTCTAAACTATGAAACTATGGGATATTGAAGCCAAACTCTTAAACTTTTATGGTGTGAAATTGGAAAATTACTGTTATGGAACAATGAATTTATAAAATTATATTCTGTGTAATTTACAACGATGAATAACGAATTTATTAAACTGAAAGTGAAATTAGAAACGCACTAAACAACGAAATCTAGAAGAAATAAAAACTAAAATTATAAAAATTGAAAGTTTGAAATCTTGGCATTGACTCTGAAACTTTTAAAATGGGAAATTGTAAAATTATAAAACAATCGTTTTATAAAACTATATTAAGTGTAGTTTACAACTATGAAATATGAAATTATTAAACTGAAAATTAAATTATGAAACTGACTAAACTAGGAAGTCGAAATCATATAAAAATTTTAAACTATGAAACTATAGGATATTGAAGCCAAACAATGAAACTTTTATAGTGTGAAATTGTAAAACTACTGTTATGGAACAGTGAATTTATAAAACTATATTCTATGTAATTTACAACGATGAATAATGAATTTATTAAACTGAAAATGAAATTGGAAAACTCACTATACAACGAAGTCGAGTTGATATAAAAAGTTAATAAAAAGATTATGACAATTTGAAACTATGAAACTAATATTGAAGCGAAAATCCAGCTTATGAAACCGGAGTTTTGTGGTGGAATTGTAAATTATGAAGCAGCGGATATAAAAAGGTAAATTTATGAAAATTTAAAACCGAAATTTTTAAAGTGTGGAATAGTAAAATTATTATGAAACAGCGGATTTGTAAAACTATTTTTTATGTAATAAGTTGCGATGAATTATGAAATTATGGATTTAAAAATGAAATTGGGAAAGGACAAAATACAGAAGGTAAAATTATGAAAATTTGAAACTGAAAAATTAAACCAAAATTATGAAACTATTAGTGTGATATTGTAAAATTATGAAACCGCGGATTTATAAAACAATATTGTATATAATTTACAACGATGAATTATGAAATTATGAATTTGAAAATGAAATTGGAAAACTCAGTAAACTGCAAAATTGAGGCAATATATAGAAGGAAAAATTATAAATCCAAATTATGAAACTTTTTATATTTAAAATTGTAAAAATATGAAGCAGGAGTACAATATGTAGGAACCTTTAAACGTTAAACTGAAATCTCGCAAATTGGTGAACTGGTAGAATCTGAGAATTCCAGAAACCTGAATTATGCAGTTAATTTTATTAATTTATTCCGTAATATTAATATTTACTGGGTTAAAATTTTTTTTTGTTCAGGCGGAAAAAGGGCCTTGCGAACCAGCCTATTGGGTGCTGAAAGCAAGCAATATTTCATGCGGCAGATGGATTTTAGTAGAGTCGCCAATTTGGGATAATTTTAATTGTGATTTATTTTGAGGGCGTATGGTCGTGAGAATTAATTTATGGCGGCGTATCCACGACCCTTTTTATAGGAAAGGGTGTTTTCGTGTAACGCGGTGAGCTTTGGCGGTTTGACAATTGATAAATATTATTTGACGTCATATGCAGTGACGCACGTATTTGCAAATTGGAAAATGTTTACCAAACAACTTGTGTTTGTGCAATATCGGTGCCGTTGTGAAAGTATGTCCTGGATCGTTTAGTATGTAAACAAAAGTAGATGTATGCATTGTAATAATAGAAGTAGATATGAAATTCTAAATTTGCCTCATTGGAATATTTTTATCAATATGGGAATAGCAACTTAGCTGCATCCCTGGAAAAAAAAGAAAAAAAAGGGAAAGTAAACAGCAAGCCGGGGTGGATGGAGCATTTTCTGAGAAAGAACGTAAGTAGGTCAAAATCAAGAACTCTTACGGTAGAAATGGAGGTCAAGCAAGAAATTGAACAATGGGATAGAAACAGTGATAAAGCAAAAAGGAAATCTAAAGGGAAAGAAAGAAACAAAGATGATATTTATAGACCAGATCTTTTCCAATAAAAAGAAGAAGAGGTAGTGGAGAAAATGGAAACGACGGACAAGAAAAGGTAAAAGAAGACGAAGGATACATGGTGGGAAACGTTCATACAGGCAATAAATGGTGGAAACTGTCAGAGATAAAGACAACACAAAGCAAGAGAGAAGAAACAATAAAAGACAACAAACAAGAATGTATACTTCTGGGGGGACTCCAACGAAAGTGGTGGAATGGTGAAATGGTTAGAACAGGTGTAGTGAATATGGAGAAAAAATTGAAAGAAATATCAGAAGCAGCAACCAAAAAAAAATAAAACTAGGGGGCAGAGGATCAACGAAGAAAGGCAACAATAAAGAAGCAAAGAGAATAGAAAAAGACGAAGCAAACAGAAGCTGCTTTCTGAAAGCGGAAAGGAGATACAAAGAAACATGTACAGGGAAGAAGAGGCAGAAGAACGAGAGCGAAGATTTTGTCTAAAGGTTCTAAAAACTAAGAAACTAGGACTTGAGGCTAGAAATCAAGAAAGGCGAAGAACTAAGAGACCCAATCTCTATAAATACCTGATCCGAACATTATTAAAACAGATTGACTATAAAAAAAAAAAACATTATTTGAATGTAGTTTGAGAAAATTTTGATGTAAAGACAATAGAGGACAAGCAGAGATTAAAGAACTAGAAACTATTAGCTAGGGACTAGGGAACTGGAAAATAGATACTCAGGATGTTGGATATTGAACTGTCATCTAGGGCACTATAAACAGGGAAACTAGGATTTATGACAAGAAGTACGCGGCAAATACGAACTGAGGGACGTACGAAAGGCAACTAAGAACACAAAGAATTTTTTTCTGAAAGAATATAAAAGCATTTCTGATCAGAAAATGATAGCACTTTCTATACCATCTTGGCAACCAATCAGGGGAAAATATGGCCAAAATACTTAGGGATCTGTGTAAAGTGTTGTCGTGTATTAAGGAACTATAATATGCTAGGTGACTAGGGTTTGAGGTTCTAAAAACTAAGAAACAAGGACTAGAGGCAAGAAACTAAGAAAAGCGAAGAACTACGATACCCGATCTTTATTAGAACGTCATATTGAATATTAAAAATATTATTTAAATGAAGTTTGCCAAGATTTTGACGTAAAGACAATAGAACACAAATAGGGATTAGAGAACTAGATACTACGAAACTAGAAACTAGTAGCTACGGACTGGAGAACTAGAAACTAGAAACTCAGGACCGGGGAAGCAGAACTGTGATCCAAGGCACTATAAACTGAAAAACTAGTATTACGAACTGAGAGAGGTATCAACGGCAACTAAGGATACGAAGATTTTTTTAGGCTAGAAACTAAGAAAGGCGAAGAACTAAGAGACCATATCTCTATAAATACCTAATCTGAAGATCATATTAACTATCAAAAACAGTATTTGGATGTAATTTGAGAAAACTTTGACGTAAAGAAAATAGAAGGCAAATAGGGATTACAAAACAAATGTTCAAGGTACTGGAAACTGAGAAGCTAAGATTTAAGGAAGTACGAACTAAGGAACGCACCAAATACTCTGTCTTAAAGGGAAGAAAGACATTTCTATGTAGAAAATGTTTGCCAAAAGGACAGCGTGTCAAATATTGTCTTACACTAGAGAATTAAGGACTAGGGAACTAAGAACTAAAGAACTATGAACTAGAAAATTAGTGCTTACGTTGTCACTAAACATTTCTAAATAGACCAGTGTTTCAAACGTGGCATGTTGTTTTAAACTAAGGAAGTAGGGACTAAGTAACTAGGAACTAGAGCTAGAAAAATAGTATCTGAAGTACTAGAGTCTGAGATACTAGGACTTATGACAGCTAGAATGAAGGAACTAGAAACTGAACGCATCAAAGAACACTAAGCATCAGAAAAAAGGAGCACAATTTAAAAATCTGATTTATTTCATAAAGCGAAATGATCGTCTTTTCCAAACTATTTTGACGACCAATCAAGAGCAACTATCTCTGGCATTCGCCAATACCGCCACTAAATATTTCTAAATAGGACAGTGTATCATATGCTGTTTTAAACTAAGGAAGTAGGGACTAGGTAACTCTCAGAATCTAGGGACTAGAGCTAGGACAATAGTATCTGAAGTACGAGAGTCTGAAATACTAGGACTTATGACAGCAAGAATGAAGGAACTAAAAACTGAACGCATCAAAGAACACTAAGGATCAGAAAAAAAGCACAATTCAAAAATCTGATTTCTTTCATAAAGGGAAATGATTGTCTTTTCCAAACCATTTTGAGGGCCAACCAAGAGCAACTATGTCTGGAATTCGCCAATGCTGCCACTAGATATTTCTAAATAGGACAGTGTATCAAATGTTGTTTTAAACTAAGGAAGTATGGACTAGGTAACTCTAGGGTCTAAGGAACTAGGAACTAGAGCTAGGAAAATAGTATCTCAAGTACGAGAGTCTGAGATACTAGGACCTGCGACTGTAAGAATGAAGGAACTCGAAACTGAACGCATGAAAGAAGTAAGCGTCAGAAAAAAAAAGGGACAATTTAAAAATCTAATTTCTATCATAAACGGAAATGATTTTCTTTTCCAAACCATTATGAGGTCCACTCAAAAGCAACTATGTCCGGAATTTGCCAATGCCGCCACTAAGTATTTCTAAATTGTACAGTGTATCAAATGCTGTTTTAAACTAAGGATGTAGGAACTAGGTAACTCTAGGAACTAAGGAACTAAGAACTAGAGCTAGGAAAATGGTATCTGAAGTACGAGAGTCTGAGATACTAGGACTTATGAAAGCAAGAATGAAGGAACTAGAAACTGAACGCATCAAAGAACACTAAGCATCGGAAAAAAAGTGCACAATTTAAAAATCTGATTTCCTTAATAAAGGGAAATGATTGTCTTTTCCAAACCATTTTGAGGTCCAATCAAGAGCAACTATGTCTGGATTTCGCCAACGCCGCCATTAAATATTTCTAAATTGGACAGTGAATCAAATGTTGTTTTAAACTAACGAAGTAGGGACTAGGTAACTCTAGGAACTAAGGAACTATTAAAATAGTATCTGAAGTACAAGAGTCTGAGATACTAGGACTTACGAAACCAAGAATGACGGAACTAGAAACTAAACGCACCAAAAACCGTTAAGCATCAGAAAAAAGGTACAATTCAAAAATCTGATTCTTTCAGAAAGGGAAAAGAATGTCTTTACCAAACCATTTTGACGACTAATCAAGGGCAACTATGTTTGGAATTCGCCAATGCTGCAACTAAACATTTCTAAATACTACATTGTATCAAATTTTGTTTGAAACTAAGGAAGTCGTTGCTAGGTGATTAGGAACATAAAAACTAGGGAGTACAAAACTAGGATCTGAGGTACTAAAGTCTGAGATACTAGGACATACGAAACCAAGAATGACGGAACTAGAAACTAAACGTACCAAAAACCATTAAGCAACAGAAAAAAAAGTACAATTCAAAAATCTGATTTCTTTCAGAAAGGGAAATGAATGTCCTTACCAAACCATTTTGACGACTAATCAATGGCAACTATGTTTAGAATTCGCCAATGCCGCCACTAAACATTTCTAAATACTACATTGTATCAAATTTTGTTTGAAACTAGGGAAGTTGGCTCTAGGTAAATAGGAACATAGGAACTAGGGCGTACAAAACTAGGATCTGAGATACTAAAGTTAGAGATACTAGGACATACGAAACCAAGAATGACGGAACTAGAAACTAAACGCACCAAA
Organism: Diaperis boleti; assembly: GCA_963583935.1. Lineage (NCBI taxonomy): Eukaryota > Metazoa > Arthropoda > Insecta > Coleoptera > Tenebrionidae > Diaperis > Diaperis boleti. The sequence goes on from OY757242.1 coordinate 7,670,759, forward strand.
AACCATTAAGCAACAGAAAAAAAGGTACAATTCAAAAATCTGATTTGTTTCAGAAAGGGAAATGAATGTCCTTACCAAACCATTTTGACGACTAATCAAGGGCAACTATGTTTGGAATTCGCCAATGCCGCCACTAAACATTTCTAAATACTACATTGTATCAAATTTTGTTTGAAACTAGGGAAGTTGGCTCTAGGTAAATAGGAACATAGGAACTAGGGCGTACAAAACTAGGATCTGAGGTACTAAAGTCTGAGATACTAGGACATACGAAACCAAGAATGACGGAACTAGAAACTAAACGCTCCAAAAACCATTAAGCAACAGAAAAAGAGGTACAATTCAAAAATCTTATTTCTTTCAGTAAGTTAAATGAATGTCTTTACCAAACCATTTTGACGACTAATCAAGGGCAACTATGCTTGGAATTCGCCAATGCCGCCACTAAACATTTCTAAATACTACATTGTATCAAATTTTGTTTGAAACTAGGGAAGTCGGGGCTAGGTGATTGGGAACACAGGAACTAGGGCTTACAAAACTAGGATCTGGGTTACTAAAGTCTGAGATACTAGGACTTACCAAACCAAGAATGACGGAACTAGAAAGTAAACGCACCAAAAACCGTTAAGCATCAGAAAAAAGGTACAATTCAAAAATCTGATTCTTTCAGAAAGGGAAATGAATGTCTTTACCAAACCATTTTGACGACTAATCAAGGGCAACTATGTTTGGAATTCGCCAATGCCGCCACTAAACATTTCTAAATACTACATTGTATCAAATTTTGTTTGAAACTAGGGAAGTTGGCTCTAGGTAAATAGGAACATAGGAACTAGGGCGTACAAAACTAGGATCTGAGGTACTAAAGCCTGAGATACTAGGACTTACCAAACCAAGAATGACGGAACTAGAAAGTAAACGCACCAAAAACCGTTAAGCATCAGAAAAAAGGTACAATTCAAAAATCTGATTCTTTCAGAAAGGGAAATGAATGCCTTTACCAAACCATTTTGACGACTAATCAAGGGCAACTTTGTTTGGAATTCGTCAATGCTGCAACTAAACATTTCTAAATACTACATTGTATCAAATTTAGTTTGAAGCTAAGGAAGTCGTTGCTAGGTGATTAGGAACATAGAAACTAGGGAGTACAAAACTAGGATCTGAGGTACTAAAGTCTGAGATACTAGGACATACGAAACCAAGAATGATGGAACTAGAAACTAAACGCACCAAAAACCATTAAGCAACAGAAAAAAAGGTACAATTCAAAAATCTGATTTCTTTCAGAAAGGGAAATGAATGTCTTTACCAAACCATTTTGACGACTAATCAAGGGCAACTATGTTTGGAATTCGCCAATGCCGCCACTAAACATTTCTAAATACTACATTGTATCAAATTTTGTTTGAAACTAGGGAAGTTGGCTCTAGGTAAATAGGAACATAGGAACTAGGGCGTACAAAACTAGGATCTGAGGTACTAAAGTCTGAGATACTAGGACTTACCAAACCAAGAATGACGGAACTAGAAAGTAAACGCACCAAAAACCGTTAAGCATCAGAAAAAAGGTACAATTCAAAAATCTGATTCTTTCAGAAAGGGAAATGAATGTCTTTACCAAACCATTTTGACGACTAATCAAGGGCAACTATGTTTGGAATTCGTCAATGCTGCAACTAAACATTTCTAAATACTACATTGTATCAAATGTTGTTTGAAACTAAGGAAGTCGGGGCTAGGTAATTATGAACATAGAAATTAGGGCGTACAAAACTAGGATCTGAGGTACTAAAGTCTGAGATACTAGGACTTACGAAGCCAAGAATGACGGAACTAGAAACTGAACGTACCAAAAACCATTAAGCAACAGAAAAAAAAGGTACAATTCAAAAATCTGATTTCTTTCAGAAAGGGAAATGAATGTCTTTACCAAACCATTTTGACGACTAATCAATGGCAACTATGTTTGGAATTCGCCAATGCCGCCACTAAACATTTCTAAATACTACATTGTATCAAATTTTGTTTGAAACTAAGGAAGTCGGGGCTAGGTGATTGGGAACATAGGAACTAGGGCGTACAAAACTAGGATCTGAGTTACTAAAGTCTGAGATACTAGGACTTACGAAACCAAGAATGACGGAACTAGGAACTAAACGCACCAAAAACCATTAAGCAACAGAAAAAAAGGTTCAATTGAAAAATCTGATTTCTTTCAGAAAGGGAAATGAATGTCCTTACCAAACCATTTTGACGACTAATCAAGGGCAACTATGTTTGAAATTCGCCAATGCCGCCACTAAACATTTCTAAATACTACATTGTATCAAATGTTGTTTGAAACTAAGGAAGTCGGCGCTAGGTAATTAGGAACATAGAAACTAGGGCGTACAAAACTAGGATCTGAGATACTAAAGTTAGAGATACTAGAACTTACGAAACCAAGAATGACGGAACTAGAAACTAAACGCACCAAAAACCATTAAGCATCAGAAAAAGAGGTACAATTCAAAAATCTTATTTCTTTCAGTAAGTTAAATGAATGTCTTTACCAAACCATTTTGACGACTAATCAAGGGCAACTATGCTTGGAATTCGCCAATGCCGCCACTAAACATTTCTAAATACTACATTGTATCAAATTTTGTTTGAAACTAGGGAAGTCGGGGCTAGGTGATTGGGAACATAGGAACTAGGGCTTACAAAACTAGGATCTGGGTTACTAAAGTCTGAGATACTAGGACTTACGAAACCAAGAATGATGGAACTAGAAACTGAACGTACCAAAATCTGATTTCTTTCAGAAAGGGAAATGAATGTTTTTACCAAACCATTTTGACGAGTAATCAAGGGCAACTATGTTTGAAATTCGCTAATGCCGCCACTAAACATTTCTAAATACTACATTGTATCAAATGTTGTTTGAAACTAAGGAAGTCGGGGCTAGGTAATTATGAACATAGAAATTAGGGCGTACAAAACTAGGATCTGAGGTACTAAAGTCTGAGATACTAGGACTTACGAAGCCAAGAATGACGGAACTAGAAACTGAACGTACCAAAAACCATTAAGCAACAGAAAAAAAAGGTACAATTCAAAAATCTGATTTCTTTCAGAAAGGGAAATGAATGTCCTTACCAAATCATTTTGACGACTAATCAAGGGCAACTATGTTTGAAATTCGCCAATGCCGCCACTAAACATTTCTAAATACTACATTGTATCAAATTTTGTTTGAAACTAAGGAAGTCGGGGCTAGGTGATTGGGAACATAGGAACTAGGGCGTACAAAACTAGGATCTGAGTTACTAAAGTCTGAGATACTAGGACTTACGAAACCAAGAATGACGGAACTAGGAACTAAACGCACCAAAAACCATTAAGCAACAGAAAAAAAGGTTCAATTGAAAAATCTGATTTCTTTCAGAAAGGGAAATGAATGTCCTTACCAAACCATTTTGACGACTAATCAAGGGCAACTATGTTTGAAATTCGCCAATGCCGCCACTAAACATTTCTAAATACTACATTGTATCAAATGTTGTTTGAAACTAAGGAAGTCGGGGCTAGGTAATTATGAACATAGAAATTAGGGCGTACACAACTAGGATCTGAGGTACTAAAGTCTGAGATACTAGGACTTACGAAACCAAGAATGACGGAACTAGAAACTGAACGCACCAAAAACCATTAAATAACAGAAAAAAAATTACAATTCAAAAATCTGATTCTTTCAGAAAGGGAAATGAATGTCTTTACCAAACCATTTTGACGAGTAATCAAGGGCAACTATGTTTGAAATTCGCTAATGCCGCCACTAAACATTTCTAAATACTACATTGTATCAAATGTTGTTTGAAACTAAGGAAGTCGGGGCTAGGTAATTATGAACATAGAAATTAGGGCGTACAAAACTAGGATCTGAGGTACTAAAGTCTGAGATACTAGGACTTACGAAGCCAAGAATGACGGAACTAGAAACTGAACGTACCAAAAACCATTAAGCAACAGAAAAAAAAGGTACAATTCAAAAATCTGATTTTTTTCAGAAAGGGAAATGAATGTCTTTACCAAACCATTTTGACGACTAATCAATGGCAACTATGTTTGGAATTCGCCAATGCCGCCACTAAACATTTCTAAATACTACATTGTATCAAATTTTGTTTGAAACTAAGGAAGTCGGGGCTAGGTGATTGGGAACATAGGAACTAGGGCGTACAAAACTAGGATCTGAGTTACTAAAGTCTGAGATACTAGGACTTACGAAACCAAGAATGACGGAACTAGGAACTAAACGCACCAAAAACCATTAAGCAACAGAAAAAAAGGTTCAATTGAAAAATCTGATTTCTTTCAGAAAGGGAAATGAATGTCCTTACCAAACCATTTTGACGACTAATCAAGGGCAACTATGTTTGAAATTCGCCAATGCCGCCACTAAACATTTCTAAATACTACATTACATCAAATGTTGTTTGAAACTAAGGAAGTCGGGGCTAGGTAATTATGAACATAGAAATTAGGGCGTACACAACTAGGATCTGAGGTACTAAAGTCTGAGATACTAGGACTTACGAAACCAAGAATGACGGAACTAGAAACTAAACGCACCAAAAACCATTAAATAACAGAAAAAAAAAATACAATTCAAAAATCTGATTCTTTCAGAAAGGGAAATGAATGTCTTTACCAAACCATTTTGACGAGTAATCAAGGGCAACTATGTTTGAAATTCGCCAATGCCGCCACTAAACATTTCTAAATACTACATTACATCAAATGTTGTTTGAAACTAAGGAAGTCGGGGCTAGGTAATTATGAACATAGAAATTAGGGCGTACACAACTAGGATCTGAGGTACTAAAGTCTGAGATACTAGGATTTACGAAACCAAGAATGACGGAACTAGAAACTAAACGCACCAAAAACCATTAAATAGCAGAAAAAAAAGGTACAATTCAAAAATCTGATTCTTTCAGAAAGGGAAATGAATGTCTTTACCAAACCATTTTGACGACTAATCAAGGGCAACTATGTTTGGAATTCGCCAATGCCGCCACTAAACATTTCTAAATACTACATTGTATCAAATTTTGTTTGAAACTAGGGAAGTTGGCTCTAGGTAAATAGGAACATAGGAACTAGGGCGTACAAAACTAGGATCTGAGGTACTAAAGTCTGAGATACTAGGACTTACGAAGCCAAGAATGATGTAACTAGAAACTGAACGTACCAAAAACCATTAAGCAACAGAAAAAAAAGTACAATTCAAAAATCTGATTTCTTTCAGAAAGGGAAATGAATGTCTTTACCAAACCATTTTGACGACTAATCAATGGCAACTATGTTTGGAATTCGCCAATGCCGCCACTAAACATTTCTAAATAATACATTGTATCAAATGTTGTTTGAAACTAAGGAAGTCGGGGCTAGGTAATTATGAACATAGAAATTAGGGCGTACAAAACTAGGATCTGAGGTACTAAAGTCTGAGATACTAGGACTTACGAAGCCAAGAATGACGGAACTAGAAACTGAACGTACCAAAAACAATTAAGCAACAGAAAAAAAAGTACAATTCAAAAATCTGATTTCTTTCAGAAAGGGAAATGAATGTCTTTACCAAACCATTTTGACGAGTAATCAAGGGCAACTATGTTTGAAATTCGCTAATGCCGCCACTAAACATTTCTAAATACTACATTGTATCAAATGTTGTTTGAAACTAAGGAAGTCGGGGCTAGGTAATTATGAACATAGAAATTAGGGCGTACACAACTAGGATCTGAGGTACTAAAGTCTGAGATACTAGGACTTACGAAACCAAGAATGACGGAACTAGAAACTAAACGCACCAAAAACCATTAAATAACAGAAAAAAAAGGTACAATTCAAAAATCTGATTCTTTCAGAAAGGGAAATGAATGTCTTTACCAAACCATTTTGACGACTAATCAAGGGCAACTATGTTTGGAATTCGCCAATGCCGCCACTAAACATTTCTAAATACTACATTGTATCAAATTTTGTTTGAAACTAGGGAAGTTGGCTCTAGGTAAATAGGAACATAGGAACTAGGGCGTACAAAACTAGGATCTGAGGTACTAAAGTCTGAGATACTAGGACCTACCAAACCAAGAATGACGGAACTAGAAAGTAAACGCACCAAAAACCATTAAGCAACAGAAAAAAAAGTACAATTCAAAAATCTGATTTCTTTTAGAAACGGAAATGAATGTCCTTACCAAACCATTTTGACGACTAATCAAGGGCAACTATGTTTGAAATTCGCCAATGCCGCCACTAAACATTTCTAAATACTACATTGTATCAAATTTTGTTTGGAACTAAGGAAGTCGGGGCTAGGTGATTGGGAACATAGGAACTAGGGCGTACAGAACTAGGATCTGAGTTACTAAAGTCTGAGATACTAGGACTTACGAAACCAAGAATGACGGAACTAGAAACTAAACGCACCAAAAACCACTAAGAAACAGAAAAAAAGATACAATTCAAAAATCTGATTTTTTTCAGAAAGGGAAATAAATGTCTTTACCAAACCATTTTGACGACTAATCAAGGGCAACTATGCTTGGAATTCGCCAATGCAGCCACTATACATTTCTAAATACTACATTGTATCAAATGTTGTTTGAAACTAAGGAAGTCGGGGCTAGGTGATTAGGAACTTAGGAACTAGGGCGTAGAAAACTAGGATCTGAAGTACTAAAGCCTGAGATACTAGGAATAAAGCAATTTAGAACATGAAAATCTGCAAAACTGATAAATCGAGAATCTGATAAACTAGGAAATTAGGAAAGTGGGATATTGAGAACTTGAGAACCTGCAAAACTAAGATGCTGAAAAATTGAGAAACCGGAAATCCGCCAACTTGAAAACTTGGAAATCTCACGGACTAAGAACCGGAAAAATTGAAAAGTCTAAAAAAGTCTTAAAAAATTTATAAAACCATATTGAGATACTGAGATATCGGAATGTTGTAAAACTGGCAGGTTGAGAAATGGAAATATTGAAAAAAAGTTACACATCCGTCAGAAACCAAAAATTAAGGCAAATGAAATAAAAAAAGACCTAACCACAAAATATAGAAACCTTGGATGCGGGCATCAAAATTCGAGAAATTTAAATTGAGGAAAATTGAGAGGCGCTGGCATACCGAAAAGTTGGGATATTGCGACAAAGAAAATGCTGAAAAACTTACGGAAAATTCAGAAGTGAAAGACAATGTGAGGTACTGAGAAATTGGGATACCAAACAGTTTTTTGTTGTTGTCGCTATTTTGCACAGGTGACACAAAATTTATGGCAGTATAGCAGTGCTCTCTAAAAGAAAATATTAAAACTTACACCAAAATCTCGTTGTGATATAGAATACAATCCCTCAACCTCAATCGACTCACTTCATATCTCTCATCATCAAAACACTCCAAAATCATCCTCTTCAGGTGATTGATCCTCAAAATTGTGTGATGCGCCGTTTCAAAGACATGGAACGAAATCTGGCTGCTCATCTTCATGTGCAGTTGACCCGCCAAGAAGGCGTAAACGAAAACCAGGATAAACACCGGCAGGTAGTCAATGCGGAACGGAATCCAAAAGGGCAGCATCAAACCGCAGTAATTCCCATTGGTCCCGGCCTCTTCGTTTAGTCGTTTACACTCGGACATTTCGGGCAACTTCATAAAATTATTCGTCCCAATGCCAATGAAGATGCAGATCAGCAGAAGCTTGGCGAAGAAGTTGAGTTCGTCGTCCAGGTATTTGAAGCCGGGCGGTGTACCGAAACTCCTAAAGTCGGACAACTGACGAAGAAGGACGGTGAAAGCGTACCGTTTCATCAAGAAGTAGATGACCATGTAGTAGTTGCCGAAGTCGGCGATGGTGATGGCTATGTCCTCGGCGTTGACGGACTCGTTCGGCACTAAAAAATTCTCATAAATCTCAACCGCCCACTGAAATATCGCAAGTTGAACTTTTAAAACCCATCACTATGTGCATGATTATGGCCCAGTTGATAAAACCGGTGGATACAAAGTAGGCCAAAATCTTCACTTTGTACTCGAATCCGGGCTTCGTTTCGGTTCCTTCTTTGGGCCACAGGAGCGTGTACTCGAAGACTTTCCGGTTTACGCGGCACACTTTGATGTCACTCTTTTCCATCGTCGTATCGAAAGCAGCCAAGCACCGCAAATTTTGGAATGTTTCCCCTAGGATGGCTCTCGATGTACAGACTTAAGATCCTTCAAAACTATTCACGTTACCGAACAGCTGCGATGTTCCCAACGATTCTCAATTGGTCGAAATGGATATGCACATTCCTCGAATGTCGATCCTTATTATTACTCTGAAAGTACATACATGTGAGAAGCTGCTTCATTATGAGGGAATTACCGGTTGCGTGGGATTGGGCAAAGGACGTTTCATTTGTCGGTTGTTTGCAATCGATAATGGTCAGTTCGAATCGGACGATTGACGAATTATTTTTTATCGGATTAGTGTTATTAGGGCCGGTGGAGCAATTTAGTGAACAACAGGTTTCCTTATTGATAGTTTTCCGAAAGTGACCACCACTATAATTCATTCCTCGGAATGCTTGGAAAACAATTTAGTAATACGTGCTGTGTTCTGTTGTCATGCATACGTCACATATATCATCAGATTTTTTTTATATAAATGTTTAAGAATAGGTCGTTTTAAAATTTAACTAATAATTTCGAATTAAATTAAAATGAGAGAGAATTTAAATATTATTACCCGTAAAATATTTATTAAGGGCTCGGACAACAGAATATATGACCTCGACCTCCTCAATCCAACGGTGCAAATTTCACCCCGATTGCTCCAATGGTTTCGGAGATATGGCGTTTTAAAATTTTGGCACTTGCCAAAAATTCGTAAAGCTTGTTAACACCCAAAAACATTTTCGCTTATATCCCGTAAACTATACGTCGCTCACTTGATTTAGTAGCACCAGTGTGTTCGTCTTAAAATTCTCTTTAATTTGAGTGTACATTGTGTGATGAAATGCGTGATTTGAAGATGCTAGAAGCGACAGACCGAAAATTTTTGGTAATTTTTTTGGAATTTTTGAATTTTTATTACAGATGAACCAAAAAATCAAAAAGAATCAAAGCATAGAGGTTCATTGAGATTTGAGCAATTTCAGGTTCTTCAAAACCTCAATTTTGTCCAGTTCTTAAGTTCTGAGGTTATTGGGTTCCTCAAGCTTTCATATTCTCCAAATTCCCTAGTTTTTCATCATCAATACTCAAGCTCTAAAGTTCTCAGATTTTTAGGTTCTTCGAGTTGTCTGGTTTCTAAAGATCACAAGTTTTACAAAATCTTAGATTTCTCAAGTAGTCAGAAGTCTCCAATTCTCAAATTCTGTTTCTCAAGGTCCAATGTTATTTCTCAAATTCTCAAATTAAGTTTCTCAAGTTTCAGGTCTTTAAGTATCTCAAGGTTTCAGATTCCCTAACATTTCAGATTTTCCAAAATCTCGAATTCTTTCATTTCTCCGGTTCCATGTTCACTGAAGTTCCTTATAATATCTGATATGAGAATCCATTCTCTTCCTTCTCAGGTTTTTGGGTTCTTAAGTTCCTTAAGTCTTCAGTTTTCCAAAAATTTCAGGTTTTCCAAATCTCCAAAGTCAAAGGTGTTTTGTGCTTATGTTCTTATATTTCTAAACCTGCAGGTAAGTCCCAAGTTCTTAGGTTCTGAGGTTTCTTAAGTTTTGAGATTCCTTAAGATCTCAGATATCCCAAAATTTTTGGTTTCTTAAGGTTTAAAATGTTCACTATGTGCTCAGGTTTTCCAAAGCTTAAACTTCTCTAGCTCGCAAATTATGCTTCTCAATCTGAAATCTCAGTTTTCTGAAGTTCTCAAGTTTTTAGTTCACTCAAGGTCTCAAGCCTTCTAAAGTTTCTCCAATTATTGAGATTCTTAGGTTCTTCAAGTTCTCAGGTTCCTTTAGTTCTCAAGTTAGATTTTTCAGGTTTTCAGGTTCTTAGATTCCTCACAGTCTCACATTTTCTAAATTTCCTGGTTCGGTTTCCCCAAACTCTTAGGTTCTCAGGTTCTCAAGGTCTGAGGTTATTATTATTAATTTAGATTTCTCAAGTTCTTCATGACCTGAGATTCTTCCAGTTCTCAAGTTATTATGTTTCTCAAAGTCTAAGATTCCCTTCCCTTAGTTCTCAGGTTTTTTAAAATCTCTTATTGGTCCAATTCTCAAATTAGGTTTCTTAAGTTTTCAGGTTCTTAGCTTCCTTTAGCTCTCATATTCCCTAACACCTCAGGTTTTCTAAAATCTCAGGTTCTTAGATAAGTTAAGGTCTCAAGCCCTTTAATCCATTAACGTACCTTGAGAGTTGAGACATTTCAGCCTTACTAAAATCTCCAGTTTCATCCAGTTCTCATGTAGTTTCTCAAGATCTACGGTTGCATTTTTGCTCAAGTTCTCAGCTTTTTAGGTTTCTCAAGTTTTGAGATTCCTTAAGAGCTCAGGTTCTCCAAAATTTCAGATTCCTTGAGTTGTTAGACTCTTTTAGTCATCGATTTTATGTTTCTTAAGGAATTAAATGTTCACCAGGTTCTGAGGTCTCTCAAAGTCTCAGATTCCCTAAACTTCATGGTTTTCCAGAATCTCAGGTCCTCAAGTTTTCAGATTCTTAGGATTCCCAAGTTTTCATGATCCGAAAGCTTTCAGATCTTCTAGAATATCAGGTTTATCAAAACCTCACCTTCCTCAAGTTGTCGGATGCGTCCAGTTCTCAAGTTCTCAGGTTGTTAGGTTCCTCAAGTTTTTCAGGATTTTAGGTTCTTCAAATTCTCAAAATTCTAATACTAAAAAGTTCTAAAGTTCTCAGATCTTTAGATTCCTTCAGTTATTTGGTTTCTAACACGTTCATCAAACTTTCAGATTCTCAATTCTCAGGTTGTTAGTTCACTCAACATTCGACTTACTTTTGGATCTCAAATCTTTTCAGATCTCAGATTTTTCAAAAATGCTTTGTGAACCTGAGATCTTGTGAAACCTGCCTGTGACTATGAAAAAGACTTTAGATCTGCTTGAGAACTTGAGAACTATAAGAACCTGAGAACTTGGGGAAACTGAGATGTTGGAGAACCTGAAATCTTGGAAGACCTGAAATTTTTGGGAACCTAAAAATTTGGCAAGACGAGACAGATCGAAAATTTTTGGTAATTTTTTTAGAATTTTTGAATTGTTATTACAGATAAACCAAAAAATCAGAAAGAATCAAAGCATATAGGTTCATTGAGATTTGAGACATTTCAGGTTCTCCAAAACCTCAATTTTTTCCACTTCTCAAGTTCTGAGATTATTGGGTTCCTCAAGCTTTCATATTCTCTAAATTCCCAAGTTTTCCAGCATCTTAGGTTCTTCAAATACTCAAGTTCTAAAGTTCTCAGATTTTTAGGTTCTTCGAGTTGTCTGGTTTGCAAAGATCACAAGTTTTCCAAAATCTGAGATATTCGAAGTTGTCAGAAGTCTCCAATTCTCAAGTTCTGCTTCTCAAAGTCCAATGTTATTCCTCAAATTCTCTAATTAAGTTTCTCAAGTTTTCAGGTCTTTAAGTATCTCAAGGTTTCAGATTCCCTAACATTTCAGATTTTCCAAAATCTCGAATTCTTTCATTTCTCCGGTTCCTTGTTCACTGAAGTTCCTTATAATATCTGATCTGAGAATCCATTCTCCTCCTTCTCAGATTTTTAAGTTCTAAGTTCCTTAAGTCTTCATTTTTCCAAAAATTTCAGGTTCTCCAAATCTCGACAGGGTCTTCCAGTTCTAAAGGTCAAAGGTGTTTTGTGCTCAGGTTTTCCAAAACTTAAACTTTTCTAGTTCCCAAATTATGCTTCTCAATCTAAAATCTCAGTTTTCTGAAGTTCTCAAATTTTTAGTTTACTCAAGCTCTCAAATCTTCTAAAGATTCTTCAATTATTGAGATAATCAGGTTCTTCAAGTTCTCAGATTCCTCAAGTTCTCAAGTTAGATTTTCAGGCTTTCAGGTTCTTAGATTCCTTACAGTTTCAGATTTTCTAAATTTCCTGGTTCTCAGTTTCCCCAAATTCTTAAGTTCTCAGGTTCTCAAGCTCTGAGGTTACTATTCTTAATTTATATTTCTCAAGTTCTAAAAATCAAGTTCAAAATTCTTCCAGTTCTCAAGTCATGTTTCTCAAAGCCTAAGATTCCCTTCCCTCAGTTCTCAGGTTTTTTAAAATCTCTTATTGGTCCAATTCTCAAATTAGGTTTTTCAATTTTTCAAGTTCTTAGCTTCCTTTAGGTTTCAAATTCCCTAACACCTCAGGTATTTTAAAATCTCAGGTTCTTAGATAAGTTAAGGTCTCAAGTCCTTTAATCCATTAACGTACCTTGAAAGTTGATACATTTCAGCCTTACTAAAATCTCCAGTTGCATCCAGTTCTCATGTAGTTTCTCAATATCTACGGTTGCGTTTTTGCTCAAGTTCTCAGCTTTTTAGGTTTCTCAAGTTTTGGGATTCCTTAAGAGCTCAGGTTCTAGAAAATTTCAGATTCCTCAAGTTGTTAGACTCCTCCAGTCATCGATATTATTTTTCTTAAGGTATAAAATGTTCACAATGTTCTGAGGTCTCTCAAAGTCTCAGATTCCCTAAACTTCCTGGTTTTCCAGAATCTCAGGGTTTCAAGTTTTGAGATTCTTAGGATTTCCGAGTTTTCAGGATCCGAAAGATTTCATATCTTCGATTATATCAGGTTTGTCATAACCTCAGCTTCCTCAAGTTGTCGGATGCGTCCAGTTCTCAAGTTCGCAGGTTGTTAACTTCCTCAAGTTTTTCAGGATTTTAGGTTATTCAAAGTCTCAAAATTCTAATTCTAAAAAGTTCTAAAGTTTTCAGATTTTTAGATTAGTTCAGTCATTTGGTTTCCAAAATGTTGTTTTTGGAAACATGTCTCAAATCTCAATATTTTTTTTAGGTTTTTAACTTTCTCAAGCTTTCAGACTCTCAATTTTCAGGTTGTTAGTTCACTCAACATTAAAAGACTAGATCAGCTTGAGAACCTGAGAACTATAAGAACCTGAGAACTTGGGGAAACTTATATTTTGGAGAACCTGAAATCTTGGAATACCTGAAATTTTTGGGAACCTAAAAATTTAGCAAGACGAGACAGACTGAAAATTTTTGGTATTTTTTTTGAAATTTTTTAATTTTTATTACAGACAAACCGTGCTAAGTAGAACGTTTCTGAGAGCGCCAATCGAAAGAAAAACTCCATATTTACTTATGTTCGGGACTTGGTCATCATAAATCGAAGAGTTTCTTAAGTTTTGAGATTCCTTAAGATCTCAGTTATCCCAAAATTTTAGGTTTCCGAAGGTTTAAAATGTTCAGTATGTGCTCAGGTTTTCCAAAACTTAAACTTCTTTTGTTCCCAAATTAAATTAATCTAAAATCTCAGTTTTCTGAAGTTCTCAAGTTTTTAGTTTACTCAAGGTCCCAAGTCTTCTAAAGATAATTCAATTATTGAGATTCTCAGGTTCTTCAAGTTCTCAGGTTCTTCAAGTTCTCAGGTTCTTCAAGTTCTCAGGTTCCCCTAGTTCTCAAGTTAGATTTCTCAAGACATGTTTCTCAAAGTCTAAGATTCCCTTTCCTTAGTTCTCAGGTTTTTAAAAATCTCTTATTGGTCCAATTCTGAAATTAGGTGTCTCAAGTTTTCAGGTTCTTAGCTTCCTTTAGGTTTCAACTTCCCTAACACCTCAGGTTTTCTAAAATCTCAGGTTCTTAGATAAGTTAAGGTCTCAAGTCCTTTAATATATTAACGTACCTTGAGAGTTGAGACATTTCAGCCTCGCTAAAATATCTAGTTGCAGCCAGTTCTCGTGTAGTTTCTCAAGATCTACGGTTGCGTTTTTGCTCAAGTTCTCAGGTTGTTAGGTTCCTCAGGTTTTTCAGGATTTTAGGTTCTTCAAATTCTCAAAATTCTAATTCTAAAAAGTTCTAAAGTTCTCAAACTTTCAGATTCTCAATTCTCAGGTTGTTGGTTCACTCAACATTCCACTTACTTTTGGATCTCAAATCTTTTCAGATCTCAGATTTGTCAAAAATCCTTTGTGGACCTGAGATCTTGGGAAACCTGCCTGTGACTATGAAAAAGACTTTAGATCAGCTTGAGAACTTGAAAACTTTAAGAACCTGAGAACTTGGGGAAACTGAGATTTTCGAGAACCTGAAACCTTGGAAGACCTGAAATTTTTATGAACCTAAAAATTTAGCAAGACGAAACAGACTGAAGATTTTGGTAATTTTTTTGGAATTTTTGAATTTTTATTACGGACGAACCGTGCTAGGTAGAACGTTCCTGAGACCATCAATCGAAAGAAAAACTCCATATTTACTTATGTTTCGGACTATGTCGTCATAAGTCGAAGAGTTTGGGAGCAGGAGAGGATTAAATAAAAATTAAAAAATTTTGAACCTCAAGGGGGTAAATTTTGAAAATCCAAAAAAGAAACTTTTTGTCTCAAAATGCTTCGAAGCCATCACTATCTTATGTAAATTGATGCGAGCAATCCGTCTATATCCTTGGTTTCACCCTAAATCGAGCCGTTTTTGAGTAATGAGCATTTTTTTGAAAATATAAAAAAATAGTCCAATTTTCCCAAAATAGCCATTTGCTAATAGAACTCGACCTCCTGCATCCAACGGTGCAAATTTCACCCCGATGTCTCTAAGGGTTTCGGAAATATTGCGTTTTAAAATTTTGGCACATGCGTAATTCGTGAAGTTCGTTAACACCCAAAAACATTTTCGCTCATATCTTATAAACTCAAGGTCACCCACTTGATTTACTAGCATCAGTGTGTTCGTCTTAAAATTCTCTTTACTTTGGGTGTATAATGTGTGCTGAAATGCGTGATTTGAGGATGGTAGAAGCGACAGACCGAAAATTTTTGGTAATTATTTTGGAATATTTGAATTTCTATTACAGATAACCAAAAAATCAAAAATAATCAAAGCACATAGGTTCATTGAGATTTGAGACATTTCAGGTTCTCCAAAACCTCAATTTGGTCCAGTTCTCAAGTTCTGAGGTTACTGGGTTCCTCAAGCTTTCATATTCTCTAAATTCCCAAGTTTTCCAGCATCTTAGGTTCTTCAAATACTCAAGTTCTCAGATTTTTAGGTTCTTCGAGTTGTCTGGTTTCCCAAGATCACAAGTTTTCCAAAATCTGAGATTTCTCAAGTTGTCAGAAGTCTCCAATTCTCAAGTTCTGTTTCTCAAGGTGCAATGTTATTGCTCAAATTCTCAAATTAAGTCTCTCAAGTTTTCAGGTCTTTAAGTATCTCAAGGTTTCAGATTCCCTAACATTTCAGATTTTCCAAAATCTCGAATTCTTTCATTTCTCCGGTTTTTTGTTCACTGAAGTTCCTTATAATATCTGATCTGAGAATCCATTCTCGTCCTTCTCAGGTTTTTAGGTTCTTAATTTTCTCAAGTCTTCGTTTTTCCAAAAATTTCAGGTTCACCAAATCTCGACAGGTTCTTCCAGTTCTAAAGGTCAAAGGTGTTTTGTGCTTAAGTTCTTATATTTCTAAACCTGAAGTTAAAAGCCCCAAGTTCTTATGCTCTGAGGTCTCTTAAGTTTTGAGATTCCGTAAGAAATCCCAAAATTTTAGGTGTCTTAAGGTTTAAAATGTTCACTATATGCTCAGGTTTTCCAAAACTTAAACTTCTCTAGTTCTCAAATTATGCTTCTCAATCAAAAATCTCAGGTTCTTCAAGTTCTCAGGTTCCTCAAGTTAGATTTTTCAGGCTTTCAGGTTCTTAGATTCCTCACAGTCTCACATTTTCTAAATTTCCTGGTTCTCAGTTTCCCCAGATTCTTAGCTTCTCAGGTTCTCAAGGTCTGAGGTTACTATTCTTAATGTATATTTCTCAACTTCTAAAAATCAAGTCCTTCAAGACCTGAGATTCTTCCACTTCTCAAGTTATGTTTCTCAAAGTCTAAGATGCCCTTCCCTTAGTTGTAAGGTTTTTTAAAGTCTCTTATTGGTCCAATTCTCAAATTAGGTTTCTTAAGTTTTCAGGTTCTTAGCTTCCTTTAGCTTTCAAATTCCTTAACACCTCAGGTTTTCTAAAATCTCAGGTTCTTAGATAAGTTAAGGTCTCAAGCCCTTTAATCCATTAACGTACCTTGAGAGTTGAAACATTTCAGCCTTACTAAAATCTCCAGTTTCATCCAGTTCTCATGTAGTTTCTCAAGATCTACGGTTGCATTTTTGCTCAAGTTCTCAGCTTTTTAGGTTTCTCAAGTTTTGAGATTCCTTAAGAGCTCAGGTTCTACAAAATTTCAGATTCCTCAAGTTGTTAGATTCCTCTAGTCATCGATTTTATGTTCCTTAAGGTATAAACTGTTCACCATGTTATGAGGTCTCTCAAAGTCTCAGATTCCCTAAACTTCCTGGTTTTCCAGAATCTCAGGTTTTCAAGTTTTCAGATTCTTAGGATGCCAGAGTTTTCAGGATCCGAAAGATTTCAGATCTTCTAGAATATCAGGTTTGTCAAAACCTCAGCTTCCTCAAGTTGTCGGATGCCTCCAGTTCTCAAGTTATCAGGCTGTTAGGTTCCTCAAGTTTTTCAGGATTTTAGGTTTTTCAAAGTCTCAAAATTCTAATTGTAAAAAATTCTAAAGTTGTCAAATTTTTAGATTCCTTCAGGTATTTGGTTTCCAAAATGTTGTCTTTGGAAACATGTCTCAAATCTCAATTTTTTTTTTAGGTTTTTAACTTTCTCAAGCTTTCAGACTCTCAATTTTCAGGTTGTTAGTTCACTCAACATTAAAAGACTAGATCAGCTTGAGAACCTGAGAACTATAAGAACCTGAGAACTTGGGGAAACTTATATTTTGGAGAACCTGAAATCTTGGAATACCTGAAATTTTTGGGAACCTAAAAATTTAGCAAGACGAGACAGACTGAAAATTTTTGGTATTTTTTTTGAAATTTTTTAATTTTTATTACAGACAAACCGTGCTAAGTAGAACGTTTCTGAGAGCGCCAATCGAAAGAAAAACTCCATATTTACTTATGTTCGGGACTTGGTCATCATAAATCGAAGAGTTTCTTAAGTTTTGAGATTCCTTAAGATCTCAGTTATCCCAAAATTTTAGGTTTCCGAAGGTTTAAAATGTTCAGTATGTGCTCAGGTTTTCCAAAACTTAAACTTCTTTTGTTCCCAAATTAAATTAATCTAAAATCTCAGTTTTCTGAAGTTCTCAAGTTTTTAGTTTACTCAAGGTCCCAAGTCTTCTAAAGATAATTCAATTATTGAGATTCTCAGGTTCTTCAAGTTCTCAGGTTCTTCAAGTTCTCAGGTTCTTCAAGTTCTCAGGTTCCCCTAGTACTCAAGTTAGATTTCTCAAGACATGTTTCTCAAAGTCTAAGATTCCCTTTCCTTAGTTCTCAGGTTTTTAAAAATCTCTTATTGGTCCAATTCTGAAATTAGGTGTCTCAAGTTTTCAGGTTCTTAGCTTCCTTTAGGTTTCAACTTCCCTAACACCTCAGGTTTTCTAAAATCTCAGGTTCTTAGATAAGTTAAGGTCTCAGGTCCTTTAATATATTAACGTACCTTGAGAGTTGAGACATTTCAGCCTCGCTAAAATATCTAGTTGCAGCCAGTTCTCATGTAGTTTCTCAAGATCTACGGTTGCGTTTTTGCTCAAGTTCTCAGGTTGTTAGGTTCCTCAGGTTTTTCAGGATTTTAGGTTCTTCAAATTCTCAAAATTCTAATTCTAAAAAGTTCTAAAGTTCTCAAACTTTCAGATTCTCAATTCTCAGGTTGTTGGTTCACTCAACATTCCACTTACTTTTGGATCTCAAATCTTTTCAGATCTCAGATTTTTCAAAAATGCTTTGTGAACCTGAGATCTTGTGAAACCTGCCTGTGACTATGAAAAAGACTTTAGATCAGCTTGAGAACTTGAGAACTATAAGAACCTGAGAACTTGGGGAAACTGAGATGTTGGAGAACCTGGAATCTTGGAAGACCTGAAATTTTTGGGAACCTAAAAATTTGGCAAGACGAGACAGATCGAAAATTTTTGGTAATTTTTTTAGAATTTTTGAATTGTTATTACAGATAAACCAAAAAATGAGAAAGAATCAAAGCATATAGGTTCATTGAGATTTGAGACATTTCAGGTTCTCCAAAACCTCAATTTTTCCACTTCTCAAGTTCTGAGATTATTGGGTTCCTCAAGCTTTCATATTCTCTAAATTCCCAAGTTTTCCAGCATCTTAGGTTCTTCAAATACTCAAGTTCTAAAGTTCTCAGATTTTTAGGTTCTTCGAGTTGTCTGGTTTGCAAAGATCACAAGTTTTCCAAAATCTGAGATATTCGAAGTTGTCAGAAGTCTCCAATTCTCAAGTTCTGTTTCTCAAGGTGCAATGTTATTCCTCAAATTCTCTAATTAAGTTTCTCAAGTTTTCAGGTCTTTAAGTATCTCAAGGTTTCAGATTCCCTAACATTTCAGATTTTCCAAAATCTCGAATTCTTTTATTTCTCCGGTTCTTTGTTCACTGAAGTTCCTTATAATATCTGATCTGAGAATCCATTCTCGTCCTTCTCAGGTTTTTAGGTTCTTAATTTCCTCAAGTCTTCAGTTTACCAAAAATTTCAGATTCTCCAAATCTCGACAGGTACTTCCAGTTCTCAAGGTCAAAGGTGTTTTGTGCTTTAGTTCTTATATTTCTAAACCTGAAGTTAAAAGTCCCAAGTTCTTAAGTTCTGAGGTTTCTTAGGTTTTGAGATTCCCTAATGTCTCAGATATGCCAAAATTTTAGGTTTCTTAAGGTTTAAAATGTTCATTATGTGCTCAGGTTTTCCAAAACTTAAACTTCTCTAGTTCCCAAATTATGCTTCTCAATCTAAAATCTCTGTTTTCTGAAGTTCTCAAGTTTTTAGTTTGCTCAAGGTCTCAAGTCTTCTAAAGATTCTTCAGTTATTGAGATTCTCAGGTTCTTCAAGTTCTCAGGTTCCTCAAGTTCTCAAGTTAGATTTTCAGGCTTTCAGGTTCTTAGATTCCTCACAGTCTCACATTTTCTAAATTTCCTGGTTCTCAGTTTCCCCAAATTCTTAGGTTGTCAGGTTCTCAAGGTCTGAGGTTACTATTCTTAATTTATATTTCTCAAGTTCTAAAAATCAAGTTCAAACTTCTTCCAGTTCTCAAGTCATGTTTCTCAAAGTCTAAGATTCCCTTCCCTCAGTTCTCAGGTTTTTTAAAATCTCTTATTGGTTCAATTCTCAAATTAGGTTTTTAAATTTTTCAAGTTCTTAGCTTCCTTTAGGTTTCAAATTCCCTAACACCTCAGGTTTTCTAAAATCTCAGGTTCTTGGATAAGTTAAGGTCTCAAGTCCTCTAATCCATTAACGTACCTTGAAAGTTGATACATTTCAGCCTTACTAAAATCTCCAGTTGCATCCAGTTCTCATGTAGTTTCTCAAGATCTACGGTTGCGTTTTTGCTCAAGTTCTCAGCTTTTTACGTTTCTCAAGTTTTGGGATTCCTGAAGAGCTCAGGTTCTAGAAAATTTCAGATTCCTCAAGTTGTTAGACTCCTCTAGTCATCAATTTTATGATTTTAAGGTATAAAATGTTCTGAGGTCTCTCAAAGTCACAGATTCCCTAAACTTCCTGGTTTTCCAGAATCTCAGGTTTTCAAGTTTTGAGATTCTTAGGATTTCCGAGTTTTCAGGATCCGAAAGATTTCATATCTTCGATTGTCGGATGCGTCCAGTTCTCAAGTTCTCAGGTTGTTAACTTCCTCAAGTTTTTCAGGATTTTAGGTTATTCAAAGTCTCAAAATTCTAATTCTAAAAAGTTCTAAAGTTTTCAGATTTTTAAATTAGTTCAGTCATTTAACTTTTTTAATTTTTTAACTTTCTCAAGCTTTCAGACTCTCAATTTTCAGGTTGTTAGTTCACTCAACATTAAAAGACTAGATCAGCTTGAGAACCTGAGAACTATAAGAACCTGAGAACTTGGGGAAACTGATATTTTGGAGAACCTGAAATCTTGGAAGACCTGAAATTTTTGGGAACCTAAAAATTTAGCAAGACGAGACAGACTGAAAATTTTTGGTATTTTTTTTGGATTTTTTTAATTTTTATTATAGACAAACCGTGGTAAGTAGAATGTTTCTGAGAGCGCCAATCGAAAGAAAAACTCCATATTTACTTATGTTCGGGACTAGGTCATCATAAATCGAAGAGTTTCTTAAGATTTGAGATTCCTTAAGATCTAAGTTATCCCAAAATTTTAGGTTTCTGAAGGTTTAAAATGTTCACTTTGTGCTCAGGTTTTCCAAAACTTAAACTTCTCTAGTTCCCATATTATGCTTCTCAATCTAAAATCTCAGTTTTCAGAAGTTCTCAAGTTTTTAGTTTACTCAAGGTACCAAGTCTTCTAAAGATCCTTCAATTATTGAGATTCTCAAGTTCTTCAAGTTCTCAGGTTCTTCAAGTTCTCAGGTTCCTCAAGTTCTCAGGTTCCCCTAGTTCTCAAGTTAGATTATTCAGGCTTTCAGGTTCTTAGATTCCTCAGTCTCACATTATCAAAATTTCCTGGTTCTCAGTTTCCCCAGATTCTTAGCTTCTCAGGTTCTCAAGGTCAGAGGTTACAATTCTTAATTTATATTTCTCAAGTTCATGACCTGAGATTCTTCCATGTTTCTCAAATTCTAAGATTCCCTTCCCTTAGTTCTCAGTTTTTTTTAAATCTCTGATTGGTCCAAATCTCAAATTAGGTTTCTCAAGTTTTCAGGTTCTTAGCTTCCTTTAGGTTTCAAATTCCCAAACACCTCAGGTTTTCTAAAATCTCAGGTTCTTAGATAAGTTAATGTCTCAAGTTCTTTAATCCATTAACGTACCTTGAGAATTGAGACATTTCAGCCTCGCTAAAATTTCCAGTTGCATCCAGTTCCCATGTAGTTTCTCAAGGTCTACGGTTGCATTTTTGCTCAAGTTCTCAGCTTTTTGAGTTTCTCAAGTTTTGAGATTCCTTAAGAGCTCAGGTTCTCCAAAATTTCAGATTCCTTGAGTTGTTAGACTCTTCTAGTCATCGATTTTATGTTTCTTAAGGAATTAAATGTTCACCAGGTTCTGAGGTCTCTCAAAGTCTCAGATTCCCTAAACTTCATGGTTTTCCAGAATCTCAGGTTCTCAAGTTTTCAGATTCTTAGGATTCCCAAGTTTTCAGGATCCGAAGGATTTCAGATCTTCTAGAATATCAGGTTTGTCAAAACCTCAGCTTCCTCAAGTTGTCGGATGCGTCCAGTTCTCAAGTTCTCAGGTTGTTAGGTTCCTCAAGTTGTTCAGGATTTTAGGTTCTTTAAATTCTAATTCTAAAAAGTTCTAAAGGTCTCAGATTTTTAGATTTCTTCAGTTATTTGGTTTCCAACATGTTCATCAAGCTTCCAGATTCTCAATTCTCAGGTTGTTAGTTCACTCAACATTCGACTTACTTTTGGATCTCAAATCTTTCAGATCCCAGTTTTTTCAAAAATGCTTTGTGAACCTGAGATTTTGTGAAACCTGCCTGTGACTATGAAAAAGACTTTAGATCAGCTTGAGAACCTGAGAACTTGGGGAAACTGAGATTTTGGAAGACCTGAAATTTTTGGGAACCTAAAAAGTTTGCAAGACGAGACAGACCGAAAATTTTTGGTGATTTTTTTAGAATTTTTTAATTTTTATTACTGACGAACCGTGCTAGGTAGGACGGTTCTGAGAGCACCAATCGAAAGAAAAACTCCATATTTACTCATGTTCCGGACTGCGTCGTCATAAGTCGAAGAGTTTGGAAGCAGGAGAGGATAAAAAAAAATTACCTGACAATCCAAAAATGAAACTTTTTGTCTAGAAACGCTTCAAAACCATCACTATCTTATGTAAATTGATGCGAGCAATCCGTCTGTAACCTTGGTTTGGCTTTATATCGAGCCGTTTGAAAAATTTAAAAAAATGGTCCAAATGTCCCAAAATGGCCACTATCTGATAGTACTCGATCTCCGAAATCCAACTGTACAACTTTCACTTCGATTTTTCTAAAATTTTTGACCATGCATAATAATGTATTTGTCACAAATTATAAAATAGTCCAGTCTATGGTGATTCAGGAACGGTTAAAATAAGTTAAAATAAAAACTTACAAACTTGTGGATCCAAAACTCAAATAATTGGAGTTTGTCTGATGAAACAGTATGACTTGACAGTTGGATTTTCACCAAACGACTGAAATTCTCGTTCCACCAAACTCGGACAATTTTTTTTGATCCGTCTATTAAATTAAAAAACGTCTGTGTACTCTAAACTGGAGCAACACTAATACGACAAAAACTGTTGAGAAATTATTCACTTAGACATACCAAATGCGCTACACGTAAACTGTTTTCTAGAAGTTTAGTGTAGCTCGATAAAATATTCAGGCTTCACACATTGATCAGTATTTTCGTAAAGGGAATTGTAATATATGTTGTGAAAGTTTAAGTGTCTTTTAAAAAGTTCCCTTGGAGTAATTCATTTGAGTTATCGATCGAGCAATTAAAAATTGAATTCTCATTAAGTATTCCATGCTAGTCGAGGACTTGTGTAACAGTGGCGACGTTGGCGGACACCAAAGAATAAAAAGCATGCAGTTGATCTAACAAAATTGCGATCGTAAAATAAACATTTCCACACACAAAAAAAAATGACATCAATTAAGCTAATCCAATTGAAATTGAAATCAATCGTTCTTCCCTCCGCGGTCATCCGGGACATATTTCATAAAAATTTATTCACTTGTATCACAAAGACTCTTTAGATTTATGCTCTCGTCTTCGGGCCTGTCCTTGACTCGTAAACGACAAATTTCGTTTCAATCCCACGAAATGAAACGCTTGTCGGCGGAAGAAAAAATAACGGATAGAAGAGAAACACTAAATTTCAATTTCTGAGTAACAAATTCGTTCGAAGGTTGATCTGTGTCAGAAACGAATGCGTTTCGATCCAAATTTAGGATAGCATGCATGTTTTAGGGGGTGATTTTGTGGCTGTGGAGTGGAATACAAAGATCGAAATTTGGGGAGAGACGGGTTTAAAACGAGTGCCAACGATATAACTTGGTGTAATCAAATAGACAAAAATAGTTCCAAGGATCAGAAAAATATGAGCGATAGTTCATTCGATTCTGGTTTTGAGACAGATGTTTTTTTTTGTTTGTTCCGCCAATAAATACAATTACAATTGCTATTAACAAAAAACTAAAAATAAGGGGTCTAGTTTTTGGCGGAAAAAAGATTCAACAACATTTTTGAATTCTACCGATATCAGAATACTGAACAAGTGTCATAGAAATAAATCAGAAAGTCGGTATGATTTTTTTAATAATTTTTGAATATGAAGAATTTCGATGAAGCTAAACGAAATTTGGATCCCACACCTATTAATTAGTAAAAGTGTCAATTTTGTAAATAGACCTTTGAGGACACATTTTTTGGATTCTTCGGACATTCGAATATTGAGAAAGTGTTATAGAAATATATTAGAAAGTCGGTATTATTTTTTGGTAATTTTTGAAAATGAAGGATTTCGATGTCGTGAAACCAAATTTTGATACCATATCTATTAACTCGTAAAAGAGTCATTTTTGGGAATAGAACTTTGACGATACAATTTTTGGACTCCTCAGACATTAGAATAGTGAAAAAGTTTGATAGAAATGGATTAGAAAATCGGTATAATTTTTTTAATAATTTTTTAGTATGAAAGATTTCGATGTCGCAAAACAAAATTTTGATACCATATTTATTAATTGGTAAAAGAGTCAATTTTGAGAATAGAACTTTGAAGGTACAATTTTTAGATTCTCCAGACTTTAGAACTTTGAGAAAGTGTCAGAAAGATATTGGAAAGTCGGCATAATTTTTGAAATAATTTTTGAAATTGAAGGATTTCGATGTCGTGAAACCAAATTTTGATACCATATCTATTAACTCGTAAAAAGTCATTTTTGGGACTAGAACTTTGACGATACAATTTTTAGACTCCTTAGACATTAGAATAGTAAAAAGGTTTGATAGAAATGGTTTAGAAAATCGATAGAATTTTTTAAATAATTTTTGAATATGAAAGATTTCGATGTCGCGAAACAAAATTTTGATATCATATTTATTAATTGGTAAAAGAGTCAATTTTGAGAATAGAACTTCGAAGATACAATTTTTAGATTCTTCAGACTTTAGAACTTTGAGAAAGTGTCATAGAAAGATATTGTAAGGTCGGTATTATTTGATTAATAATTTTTGAAAATGAAGGATTTCGATGTCATGAAACCAAATTTTGATACCATAACTATTAACTCGTAAAAAGTCATTTTTGGAACTAGAACTTTGACGATACAATTTTTAGACTCCTCAGACATTAGAATAGTAAAAAGGTTTGATAAAAATGGTTAAGAAAATCGATAGAATTTTTTAAATAATTTTTGAATATGAAAGATTTTAATGTAGCGAAACAAAATTTTGATAAAATATATATTTTAATTGTTAAAACAATCAATTTTGAGAATAGGACTTCAAAGCCACAATTTTTAGATTTTCCAGAATTTAGAACTTTGAGAAAGTGTCATAGAAAGATATTGGGAAGTCGGTATTATTTTTTTAATAATTTTTGAAAATGAAGGGTTTCGATGACATGAAACCAAATTTTGCTACCATATCTATTGACTCGTAAAAGAGTCATTTTTGGG
Source organism: Diaperis boleti (assembly GCA_963583935.1). Classification (NCBI taxonomy): domain Eukaryota; kingdom Metazoa; phylum Arthropoda; class Insecta; order Coleoptera; family Tenebrionidae; genus Diaperis; species Diaperis boleti. The sequence goes on from OY757242.1 coordinate 7,695,580, forward strand.
AATAGAACTTTGACGATACAATTTTTAGAATCCTCAGATATTAGAATAGTGAAAAAGTTTGATAGAAATGGATTAGAAAATCGGTAGAATTTTTTTAATAATTTTTTAATATGAAAGATTTCGATGTCGCAAAACAAAATTTTGATACCATATTTATTAATTGGTAAAAGAGTCAATTTTGAGAATAGAACTTCGAAGGCACAATTTTTAGAATTTCCAGACTTTAGAACTTTGAGAAAGTGTCAGAAAGATATTGGAAAGTCGGCATAATTTTTTAAATAATTTTTAAAATTGAAGGATTTTGATGTCGTGAAACCAAATTTTGATACCATATCTATTAACTCGCAAAAAAATCATTTTTGGGAATAAAACTTTGGCGATACAATTTTTGGACTCCTCAGACATTAGAATAGTGAAAATATTTGATAGAAATGGATTAGAAAATCGGTAAGATTTTTTTAATAATTTTTGAGTACGAAAGATTTCGATGTTGCGAAACAAAATTTTGATATATTTATTAATTGGTAAAAGAGTCAATTTTTAGAATAGAACTTCGAAGGCACAATTTTTAGATTCTCCAGACTTTAGAACTTTGAGAAAGTGTCATATAAAGATATTAGAAAGTCGGTATTATTTTTTGTTAATTTTTGTTAATGAAGAATTTCGATCTCTTGAAACCAAATTTTGATACCATATCTATTAACTCGTAAAAGAGTCAATTTTGAGAATAGAACTTTGAAGGTACAATTTTTAGATTCTCCAGACTTTAGAACTTTGAGAAAGTGTCAGAAAGATATTGGAAAGTCGGCATAATTTCTTAAATAATTTTTGAAATTGAAGGATTTTGATGTCGTGAAACCAAATTTTGATACCATATCTATTAACTCGCAAAAAAATCATTTTTGGGAATAGAACTTTGGCGATACAATTTTTGGACTCCTCAGACATTAGAATAGTGAAAATATTTGATAGAAATGGATTAGAAAATCGGTAAGATTTTTTTAATAATTTTTGAGTACGAAAGATTTCGATGTTGCGAAACAAAATTTTGATATATTTATTAATTGGTAAAAGAGTCAATTTTTAGAATAGAACTTCGAAGGCACAATTTTTAGATTCTCCAGACTTTAGAACTTTGAGAAAGTGTCATATAAAGATATTAGAAAGTCGGTATTATTTTTTGTTAATTTTTGTTAATGAAGAATTTCGATCTCTTGAAACCAAATTTTGATACCATATCTATTAACTCGTAAAAGAGTCAATTTTGAGAATAGAACTTTGAAGGTACAATTTTTAGATTCTCCAGACTTTAGAACTTTGAGAAAGTGTCAGAAAGATATTGGAAAGTCGGCATAATTTTTTAAATAATTTTTGAAATTGAAGGATTTCGATGTCGTGAAACCAAATTTTGATACCATATCTATTAACTCGTAAAAGAGTCATTGTTGGGAATAGAATTTGACGATACAATTTTTAGACTCCTTAGACATTAGAATAGTAAAAACAAATTATAGAAATGGATTAGAAAATCGGTAGAATTTTTTTAATAATTTTTTAGTATGAAAGATTTCGATGTCGCAAAACAAAATTTTGATACCATATTTATTAATTGGTAAAAGAGTCAATTTTGAGAATAGAACTTTGAAGGTACAATTTTTAGATTCTCCAGACTTTAGAACTTTGAGAAAGTGTCATAGAAAGATATTGTAAGGTCGGTATTATTTGATTAATAATTTTTGAAAATGAAGGATTTCGATGTCATGAAACCAAATTTTGATACCATAACTATTAACTCGTAAAAAGTCATTTTTGGAACTAGAACTTTGACGATACAATTTTTAGACTCCTCAGACATTAGAATAGTAAAAAGGTTTGATAAAAATGGTTAAGAAAATCGATAGAATTTTTTAAATAATTTTTGAATATGAAAGATTTCAATGTCGCGAAACAAAATTTTGATAAAATATATATTTTAATTGTTAAAACAATCAATTTTGAGAATAGGACTTCAAAGCCACAATTTTTAGATTTTCCAGAATTTAGAACTTTGAGAAAGTGTCATAGAAAGATATTGGGAAGTCGGTATTATTTTTTTAATAATTTTTGAAAATGAAGGGTTTTGATGTCATGAAACCAAATTTTGCTACCATATCTATTAACTCGTAAAAGAGTCATTTTTGGGAATAGAACTTTGACGATACAATTTTTAGAATCCTCAGATATTAGAATAGTAAAAAAGTTTGATAGAAATGGATTAGAAAATCGGTAGAATTTTTTTAATAATTTTTTAATATGAAAGATTTCGATGTCGCAAAACAAAATTTTGATATCATATTTATTAATTGGTAAAAGAGTCAATTTTGAGAATAGAACTTCGAAGGCACAATTTTTAGATTCTCCAGATTTTAGAACTTTGAGAAAGTGTCAGAAAGATATTGGAAAGTCGGCATAAATTTTTAAATAATTTTTTAAATTGAAGGACTTCGATGTCGTGAAACCAAATTTTGATACCATATCTATTAACTCGTAAAAGAGTCATTGTTGGGAATAGAATTTGACGATACAATTTTTAGACTCCTTGTACATTAGAAAAGTAAAAAAAATGATAGAAATGGATTAGAAAATCAATAGAATTTTTTTAATAATTTTTGAGTATGAAAGATTTCGATGTCGCAAAACAAAATTTTGATACCATATTTATTAATTGGTAAAAGAGTCAATTTTGAGAATAAAACTTCGAAAGCGCAATTTTTAGATTCTCCAGACTTTAGAACTTTGAGAAAGTGTCATAGAAAGATATTGGGAAGTCGGTATTATTTTTTTAATAATTTTTGAAAATGAAGGGTTTCGATGTCGTGAAACCAAATTTTGATACCATATCTATTAACTCGTAAAAGAGTCATTTTTGGGAATAGAACTTTGACGATACAATTTTTAGAATCCTCAGACATTAGAATAGTAAAAAAGTTTGATAGAGATGGATTAGAAAATCGGTAGAATTTTTTTAATAATTTTTGAAGATGGAAGATTTCGATGTCGCGAAACAAAATTTTGATTCCATATTTATTAATTGCTAAAAGAGTCAATTTTGAGAATAGAACTTCGAAGGCACAATTTTTAGATTCACCAGACTTTAGAACTTTGAGAAAGTGTCAGAAAGATATTGGAAAGTCGGCATAATTTTTTAAATAATTTTTGAAATTGAAGGATTTCGATGTCGTGAAACCAAATTTTGATACCATATCTATTAACTCGCAAAAAAATCATTTTTGGGAATAGAATTTTGGCGATACAATTTTTGGACTCCTCATACATTAGAATAGTTAAAATATTTGATAGAAATGGATTAGAAAATCGGTAAGATTTTTTTAATAATTTTTGAGTACGAAAGATTTCGATGTCGCGAAACAAAATTTTGTTATCAGATTTATTAATTGGTAAAAGAGTCAATTTTTAGAATAGAACTTCGAAGGCACAATTTTTAGATTCTCCAGACTTTAGAACTTTGAGAAAGTGTCATATAAAGATATTAGAAAGTCGGTATTATTTTTTGTTAATTTTTGTTAATGAAGAATTTCGATCTCTTGAAACCAAATTTTGATACCATATCTATTAACTCGTAAAAGAGTCATTTTTGAGAATAGAACTTTGACAATACAATTTTTAGAATGCTCAGACATTAGAATAGTAAAAAAGTTTGATTGAGATGGATGGGAAAATCGGTAGAAATTTTTTAATAATTTTTGAATATGAAAGATTTCGATGTCGCGCAACAAAATTTTGATACCCTATTTATCAATTGGTAAAGGAGTCAATTTTGAGAATAGAACTTCGAAGGCACAATTTTTAGATTCTCGAGATTTTACAACTTTGAGAAAGTGTCAGAAAGATATTGGAAAGTCGGTATTATTTTTTAAATAATTTTTGAAAATGAAGGATTTCGATGTCATGAAACCAAATTTTGATACCATATCTATTAACTCGTGGGACTAGAATTTGACGATACAATTGTTAGACTCCTCAGGCATTAGAATAGTAAAAAAAAATTATAGAAATGGATTAGAAAATCGATAGATTTTTTTTTTTAATTTTTGATTATGAAAGATTTCGATGTCGCAAAACAAAATTTGGATACCATACTAATTAACTCGTAAAAGAATAGGAATAGAACTCTGATGATACAATTTTTAGATTCTTGAGTAATTGAAAAGTCCGTATTATTTTTTTAATAATTTTTGAAAATAAATTTTATCCCATATCTTAATAATTTAATAATTTTTTTTATTCTAATTTTACCCACCATTCTTAAGCGCCTTCCATAAAAAAATAAGTTGAGTACGACCCTGGAAAAGTGGGCCGTGTTAGTAACTCTAAATATTTTTTGGAAATGCAGTCTTTCCTGTATAATTTTATTCCATTGACCAATTTTTTAAAAGACCGCTCCCACTCTAATGACTCGCCCTGTATAGGTAACAGAAAGCAGTAAATTTTCACTTCTTGCCAGCAAACCCCTTCAAAATTCGATTCGTGCAAATTACCACCGATATGCATAACAATGTCTTGCAATTTTAAAATTCACAACAATGTCGTTCTTTTAATTTCAAAAGTTAAGAAACCACCAACGCCAGGATTACTCATAAATATTTCATCGCCTTTTTCCTTATCCCAGCTTTATTCTTTAGAAGCTTAATGCGAAAGAAGTGATTTGTAAGCACCTAGGAGGGCGCGGGTAATTTCCGTACAACGAGATGTTTTGGGAAAATAATATATTAAACGTCAAGAGCAATGTGTTTCTGCTGATCGCACGACAAGTCCGAGCTGTTCTCGGATGTTTTTCTATGCGAGAGGGTGAGGGATTTTCGTTTTGCTTTTAACAGTAACGGTGGAGATAGGGGTAGCTGTCACGTTTTTGAATTGTGTCTTTGGAGAGAAAAACACAAGGCGTTGAAGTGTGCAGCAGAAAAAATATACAAACTTATAAAAAAGAAAAATTGGGACAAAATAATAAAATTACAATTAGTTCTAAATCTTCTACTCCGAAATGGGGTTTGTAACCTACGCAGGCAAGCCCACAATATTCAACGGTGTAGAGCATTCGAAAATTACATTTTTGGTCCTAATCTCTTTTACATTAGAATTATTTTTCCATTACTACACTTCAACAAACAAACAAACAAAATTTGTGAAAAGCATAAGAAAAATAACCACTACGCTACGGTTGAGTATTTTGCTATATTTACGCGTTTTGTGTCTGCGATAAAGCAGTGGCGCACGGTGATTTTTGTGCTACATTTGGATTTCCTTTAACTCTTCAACCATCTAATTTAAATAAATTGTTGCTGTTGGTGAGATCTATTGCCGGTTACATTATTACAAACTTCCAGCACCATCCAGAGGCGTGTCGAAAAAGGCTTGAAGATCGTGTTCGATTAACTAAAGTTTAGGAAAGAATGTCGAAAGTAAAAGCTTGAAGTCTTTTGCGAGGGCGCCCAGGAAGCAATCGATATTGATTGATTTTTTAATTTCTGTAATGAGTTTTTAATTTAATTTTCTGTCCACGTGGTTAATATTTTAGAGTAAACAGGAGCTAATTTAATTATGTAATACGTACAACCAACGTAAATTCATGACGTAATAAAATTATATTTTGCTTAAGAGTGATAGAGGCAAAACTTGGTCAACAGGGTTTGTCTACTACCTCGTTCCACTTCTGGCCTAGAAAATTTCCCTCTTTTATGTTGTGTCTTTTAGGGTAAAAGAAAGGTGCCTTAAAGATATTTCAATAAAACCTTATCAAAAAGTTACATTAAAAAAATTAAGTGCAACATTGATAGTTTTTACGACTTTGCTGTAAAGCTAATAACTAGAAGCGGATATCAACTTCTTTTGTGTTGTCTTTATAATAGGCTGCTGCCGATTTACATTTTACCGTTTACTTAGTGTTATTATTAAATTATCCACAGTTGTTTAGTAAATGTTTTTAAAAATATGAAGGTACGAGTTCGACTTTGCTTAGAACATAACGGAGGACATTTTGAGCACTTTTTGTAAACAAAAGAATTAATGGTAATAGTATCTGAATAGTTTTTTTTAAGTTTAATTCCAAAGTTTCTAACATATACGTAACCAATAATTCGTGATGATCGCATGGTGTAAACGTAGACATTTTTTTTTTTTTGGAATGTCTAAATATTCCTATACCCAGACTCAGTAAAACAGATTTCAGAGTACACTGATTCACGAGTTTTCGATTTTGTTTTTAATTAAGAAAGCGCATCAAGTTCGATACCGGGAAACTACTTCACATTATTCCACTAGAGTGAATTTTGTAGTTGCAAGTTTTGCTCTTAATTTATTAACGGCTCAACAACTGCTCGTAAGAGAACAATCTTCAAAACTCCTTACTCTTGTAACAACTTATTTCGTCGGCCGATTAACTTGGAGAGAAATTTCTACAAAAATTGATTTAGTGACTTTTGACCCTTCGAGACTGGAGGAAGAGATCCTGATCATTGATATTTAAGTTTTGTGAGGACGGCGGCTTGGGAGTAGTCGGAGCGGCGACAGTATAGATTGTATGTGCGAACAAGTACCGCGCGATCATTTAAATTATATATTAGAGTAGGCTGTGAGATTTAAATTAGGTTGGCACCACTAACTTTTGACAATTTCATTTAAAATTTGAATGACAAAGTGACTTTTGAAAAAACGGCAACAGAAAGGTGAATGGAATTAAAGCAGCGGGAGAACACTTTTGCTGTAATTTTGAATAATTATTCTACGTTATGTGTTAGTCTTTTATTTTCTTTAAATTAAATCAATTTAACATGAGAAACATAAACGTCACAATGTTTACGATCACCTTAAATTTTACTATCAGTTTAAGTCAATTTGCACTCTGGGCCATTGCATAATAAAAAAGCCGCCTACTCTAATTTATAATTTAAATGATCGCGCGGTATAAACATGGAACTCCACGGAGCCAGCTTTAATTCGTTTTTATTTTGACGTCACTTCCGGCTCTTATTTTGACCAATTCTTCCGATTCTGTCGATTTTTATGTTTATTATGATTCTTCGGATTCTCCTGATTCTTGCTATTAATCTGATTCCTCCATTTTTGGTTCTTCATTTTTTGTATCTCCTTTGATTCTTCCGATTCTTCCAATTTTAATGTTTCTTATGATTCTCCTGATTCTCCTGATTCTCCTGATTCTCCTGATTCTCATGATTCTTATTTGTTTTGATACTTATGATTCTTGTGATTCTCGTGATTCTTGCGATTTTTGTGATTCTTGTGATTCTCGTGATTCTCATGATTCTCGTGATTGTTTGTTTTGATTCTTATGATTTTTGTGATTCTTTTGATTCTTGTGATTCTTGTGATTCTTATGATTCTTCGGATCCTTACTATAGTTCTAATTCCTTATGTTTCTGCTTATCTCATGATTCTCACGACTTTCATGAATCTTATGATTGTCAAGATTATTATGATTCTCATGATTTTTATGATTCTTAAGATTTTCATGATTCTCATGATCCTCATTATTGTTATGATTGTCATGATCGTTATGATTCTTAAGATTCTTATGTATGTATTTATTCAGATGATTCATACGATTCTTACAATTCTTACGATTCTTACGATTATTCCGATTCTTATGATTTTGGTGATTCTCACGATTCTAATAATTCTCGTGATTGTCATGATTCTCAAGATTATTATGATTCTCATGATTCTCGTGATTCTCATGATTCCCATAATTCTCATGATTTTCAAGATTATTATGATTCTCATGATTCTTGTGATTATTGTGATTCATATGATTCTTGCGATTCTTGTGATTCTCGTGACTCGTGATTCTCGTGATTCTCGTGATCCTCGTGATTCTCAAGTTTCTTATGTTTCTCATGACTCATATGATTCTTATGATTCTTATGATTTTTGTGATTCTTTTGATTTTTGTGATTCTTGTAATTAATGTGATTCTTATGATTCTTATGATTTTAATGTTTCTTCGGATCCTTGCTATAGTTCTAATTCCTTAAGTTTTTTATGATTCTCATGATTCTCATGACCTTCATGAATCTTATTATTGTCAAGATTATTATGATTCTTAAGATTCTCATGATTGTCATGATCTTCATGATTCTTATGTTTGTTTTTATTCAGATGATTCTTACGATTTTTACGATTATTCCGATTCTTATGATTCTCATGATTCTCGTGATTCTCATGATTCCCATAATTGTCATGATTCTCAAAATTATTATAATTCTTATAATTCTTAAGATTCTTATGTTTGTTTTGATTCTTATGTTTTTTGTGATTCTTGCGATTCTTGCGATTCTTATGATTCTTATGATTCTTATGATTCTTATGATTCTCGTGATTCTCGTGATTCTCGTGATTCTCGTGATTCTCGTGATTCTCGTGATTCTCGTGATTCTCGTGATTCTCGTAATTCTCATAATTTTCGTGATCCTCATAATTCTCAAGATTATTATTATTCTTATGATTTTTAAGAAATTCTTAAGTTTGTTTTCATTCTCATGATTCTTATGATTCTTGTGATTCTGGTGATTCTCGTGATTCTCGTGATTCTCGTGATTCTCGTTATCCCCGTGATTTTCCTTATTCCAGTGATTCTCGTGATTCTCGTGAACCTCGTGATACTCGAGATTCTTATGTTTCTCATGACTCATATCAAAACAAACATAAGAAGTTTTGATCCTTGTGATTCTCGTGATTCTCGGGATTCTCATGATTCTCATGATTCTCTTGATTCTTATGATTCTTAAGAAATTCTTAAGTTTGTTTTGATTTTATGATTCTCGTGATTCTCGTCATTCTCAAGATTCTTATGCTTCTCATGACTCATATGATTTTTAAGATTTTTATGTTTGTTTTGATTCTTATGATTTTTGTGATTCTTTCTATTTTTGTGATTCTTGTGATTCTCAGGATTCTTATGATTCTTGTGATTATTGTGATTCTCGTGATTCTCGTGATTCTGGTGATTTTCGTTATTTTCGTTATTCTCGTGATTCCACTGATTCTCGTGATTCTCGTAATTCGCATGATTCTCGTGATTCTCATAATTCTCAAGATTATTATGATTCTCATGATTTTTAAGAAAATTTTAAGTTTGTTTTGATTTTCATGATTATTATGATTCTTGTGATTCTCATAAATCTCATGATTCTCGTGATCCTCGTTATTCTAATAATTCTCGTGATTCTCACTATCCTCGTGTTTCTCAAGATTCTTATGTTTCTCATGATTCCTATGATTTTTAAGATTCTTTTGATTCTCGTGATTCTCGGGATTCTCATGATTCTCAAGATTCTTATGTTTCTCATGACTCATATGATTCTTAAGATTCTTATGTTTGTTTTGATTCTTATAATTCTTACGATGTTTGTGATTCTTATGATTCTTGTGATTCTTATGATTTTTATGATTCTTCGGACCCTTGCTATAGTTCTAATTCCTTATGTTTTTTATGGTTCTCATGATTCCCACGACCTTCATGAATCTTATGATTGTCAAGATCATTATCATTCTCATCATTCTTATAATTCTTAAGATTCTTATGTTTGTTTTTATTCAGATGATTCTTAGGATTCTTACAATTCTTACGATTCTTACGATTATTCCGATTCTTATGATTCTCATGATTCTCGTGATTCTCATGATTCTCATGATTCCCATAATTGTCATGATCCTCAAGATTATTATGATTCTTATGATTCTTAAGATTCTTATGTTTGTTTTGATTCTTATGATTCTTGCGGTTCTTGTAATTCATGTGATTATTGTGATTCTTGAGATTCTTGTGACTCTTGTGATTCTTAAGATTCTTATGTTTGTTTTAATTCCCATGATTCTTACGATTCTTACAATTCTTACGATTTTTCCGATTATTCCGATTATTTTGATTCTCATGATTCTCGTGATTCTCGTGATTGCCATAATTGGCATGATTCTCAAGATTATTATGTTTCTCATTATTCTTACGATTCTTATGATTTTTGTGATTCTTGCGATTCTTGTAATTCATGTGATTATGGTGATTCTTGTGATTCTTATGATTCCGATGTTTTTTATGATTCTTACGATTCTTTCGATTATTCCGATTCTTATGATTCTCATGTTTCTCGTGATTATCATGATTCTCGTGATTCTCATGATTATCGTGATTCTCATGATTCCCATAATTCTCATGATTTTCGAGATTATTATGATTCTCATGATTCTTGTGATTATTGTGGTTCATATGATTCTTGCGATTCTTGTCATTCTCGTGACTCGTGATTCTCGTGATTCTCGTGATCCTCGTGATTCTCAACTTTCTTATGTTTCTCATGACTCATATGATTCTTATGATTTTTGTGATTCTTGTGATTCTTGTGATTCTTATGATTCTTATGATTTTAATGTTTCTTCGGATCCTTGCTATAGTTCTAATTCCTTATGTTTTTTATGATTTTCATGATTCTCATGACTTTCATGAATCTTATTATTGTCAAGATTATTATGATTCTTAAGATTCTCATGATTGTCATGATCTTCATGATTCTTATGATTGTCAAGATCATTATCATTCTCATCATTGTTATAATTCTTAAGATTCTTATGTTTATTTTTATTCAGATGATTCTTACGATTTTTACGATTATTCCGATTCTTATGATTCTCATGATTCTCGTGATTCTCATGATTCCCATAATTGTCATGATTCTCAAAATTATTATGATTCTTATAATTCTTAAAATTCTTATGTTTGTTATGATTCTTATGTTTTTTGTGATTCTTGCGATTCTTGTAATTCATGTGATTCTTATGATTCTTATGATTCTTATGATTCTTATGATTCTTATGATTCTTATGATTCTTATGATTCTTATGATTCTTATGATTCTTATGATTTTTATGATTCTCGTCATTCTCGTGATTCTCGTGATTCTCGTAATTCTCATAATTCTCGTGATCCTCATAATTCTCAAGATTATTATGATTCTTATGATTTTTAAGAAATTCCTAAGTTTGTTTTCATTCTCATGATTCCTATGAATCTTGTGATTCTGGTAATTCTCGTGATTCTCGTGATTCTCGTGATTCTCGTGATTCTCGTGATTTTCGTTATCCTCGTGATTTTCCTGATTCCAGTGATTCTCGTGATTCTCGTGAACCTCGTGACTCTCGAGATTCTTATGTTTCTCATGACTCATATGATTCTTATGTTTGTTTTGATTCTCGTGATTCTCGTGATTCTCGTGATTCTCGGGATTCTCATGATTCTCATGATTCTCATGATTCTCTTGATTCTTATGATTCTTAAGAAATTCTTAAGTTTGTTTTGATTTTATGATTCTCGTGATTCTCGTCATTCTCAAGATTTTTATGCTTCTCATGACTCATATGATTTTTAAGATTTTTATGTTTGTTTTGATTCTTATGATTTTTGTGATTCTTTCTATTTTTGTGATTCTCAGGATTCTTATGATTCTTGTGATTATTGTGATTCTCGTGATTCTCGTGATTCTGGTGATTTTCGTTATTTTCGTTATTCTCGTGATTCCACTGATTCTCGTGATTCTCGTAATTCGCATGATTCTCGTGATTCTCATAATTCTCAAGATTATTACGATTCTCATGATTTTTAAGAAAATTTTAAGTTTGTTTTGATTTTCATGATTATTATGATTCTTGTGATTCTCGTAAATCTCATGATTCTCGTGATCCTCGTTATTCTAATAATTCTCGTGATTCTCACTATCCTCGTGTTTCTCAAGATTCTTATGTTTCTCATGATTCCTATGATTTTTAAGATTCTTTTGATTCTCGTGATTCTCGGGATTCTCATGATTCTCAAGATTCTTATGTTTCTCATGACTCATATGATTCTTAAGATTCTTATGTTTGTTTTGATTCTTATAATTCTTACGATGTTTGTGATTCTTATGATTCTTGTGATTCTTATGATTTTTATGATTCTTCGGACCCTTGCTATAGTTCTAATTCCTTATGTTTTTTATGGTTCTCATGATTCCCACGACCTTCATGAATCTTATGATTGTCAAGATCATTATCATTCTCATCATTCTTATAATTCTTAAGATTCTTATGTTTGTTTTTATTCAGATGATTCTTAGGATTCTTACAATTCTTACGATTCTTACGATTATTCCGATTCTTATGATTCTCATGATTCTCGTGATTCTCATGATTCTCATGATTCCCATAATTGTCATGATCCTCAAGATTATTATGATTCTTATGATTCTTAAGATTCTTATGTTTGTTTTGATTCTTATGATTCTTGCGGTTCTTGTAATTCATGTGATTATTGTGATTCTTGAGATTCTTGTGACTCTTGTGATTCTTAAGATTCTTATGTTTGTTTTAATTCCCATGATTCTTACGATTCTTACAATTCTTACGATTTTTCCGATTATTCCGATTCTTTTGATTCTCATGATTCTCGTGATTCTCGTGATTGCCATAATTGGCATGATTCTCAAGATTATTATGTTTCTCATTATTCTTACGATTCTTATGATTTTTGTGATTCTTGCGATTCTTGTAATTCATGTGATTATGGTGATTCTTGTGATTCTTATGATTCCTATGTTTGTTTTACTTCTCATGATTCTTACGATTCTTACAATTCCTACGATTCTTCCGATTATTCCGATTCTTATGATTCTTATGATTCCGATGTTTTTTATGATTCTTACGATTCTTTCGATTATTCCGATTCTTATGATTCTCATGTTTCTCGTGATTATCATGATTCTCGTGATTCTCATGATTATCGTGATTCTCATGATTCCCATAATTCTCATGATTTTCGAGATTATTATGATTCTCATGATTCTTGTGATTATTGTGGTTCATATGATTCTTGCGATTCTTGTCATTCTCGTGACTCGTGATTCTCGTGATTCTCGTGATCCTCGTGATTCTCAACTTTCTTATGTTTCTCATGACTCATATGATTCTTATGATTTTTGTGATTCTTATGATTCTTGTGATTCTTATGATTCTTATGATTTTAATGTTTCTTCGGATCCTTGCTATAGTTCTAATTCCTTATGTTTTTTATGATTTTCATGATTCTCATGACCTTCATGAATCTTATTATTGTCAAGATTATTATGATTCTTAAGATTCTCATGATTGTCATGATCTTCATGATTCTTATGATTGTCAAGATCATTATCATTCTCATCATTGTTATAATTCTTAAGATTCTTATGTTTATTTTTATTCAGATGATTCTTACGATTTTTACGATTATTCCGATTCTTATGATTCTCATGATTCTCGTGATTCTCATGATTCCCATAATTGTCATGATTCTCAAAATTATTATGATTCTTATAATTCTTAAAATTCTTATGTTTGTTATGATTCTTATGTTTTTTGTGATTCTTGCGATTCTTGTAATTCATGTGATTCTTATGATTCTTATGATTCTTATGATTCTTATGATTCTTATGATTCTTATGATTCTTATGATTCTTATGATTCTTATGATTCTTATGATTCTTATGATTCTTATGATTCTTATGATTCTTATGATTCTTATGATTTTTATGATTCTCGTCATTCTCGTGATTCTCGTGATTCTCGTAATTCTCATAATTCTCGTGATCCTCATAATTCTCAAGATTATTATGATTCTTATGATTTTTAAGAAATTCCTAAGTTTGTTTTCATTCTCATGATTCCTATGAATCTTGTGATTCTGATAATTCTCGTGATTCTCGTGATTCTCGTGATTCTCGTGATTTTCGTTATCCTCGTGATTTTCCTGATTCCAGTGATTCTCGTGATTCTCGTGAACCTCGTGACTCTCGAGATTCTTATGTTTCTCATGACTCATATGATTCTTATGTTTGTTTTGATTCTCGTGATTCTCGTGATTCTCGTGATTCTCGGGATTCTCATGATTCTCATGATTCTCATGATTCTCTTGATTCTTATTATTCTTAAGAAATTCTTAAGTTTGTTTTAATTTTATGATTCTCGTCATTCTCAAAATTCTTATGCTTCTCATGACTCATATGATTCTTAAGATTTTTATGTTTGTTTTGATTCTTATGATTTTTGTGATTCTTTCTAGTTTTGTGATTCTTGTGATTCTCAGGATTCTTATGATTCTTGCGATTCTTGTGATTCTCGTGATTCTCGTGATTCTGGTGATTTTCGTTATTTTCGTTATTCTCGTGATTCCAGTGATTATGATTCTTATGATTCTTAAGATTCTTATGTTTGTTTTGATTCTTATGATTCTTGCGGTTCTTGTAATTTATGTGATTATTGTGATTCTTGTGACTCTTGTGATTCTTAAGATTCTTATGTTTGTTTTAATCCCCATGATTCTTACGACTCTTACAATTCTTACAATTTTTCCGATTATTCCGATTCTTTTGATTCTCGTGATTCTCGTGATTGCCATAATTGGCATGATTCTCAAGATTATTATGATTCTCATTATTCTTACGATTCTTATGATTTTTGTGATTCTTGCGATTTTTGTAATTCATGTGATTATGGTGATTCTTGTGATTCTTGTGATTCTTATAATTCCTATGTGTGTTTTACTTCTCATGATTCTTACGATTCTTACAATTCTTACGATTCTTCCGATTATTCCGATTCTTATGATTCTTATGATTCTTATGATTCTTATGATTCCTGTTTTTTATGATTCTTACGATTCTTTCGATTATTCCGATTCTTATGATTCTTATGATTCTTAAGATCCTTATGTTTGTTTCGATTTTTATGATTCTTACGATTCTTGCGATTCTTACGATTCTTACGATTCTTACGATTCTTCCGATTATTCCGATTCTTATGATTCTCATGATTCTCATGATTATCGTGATTCTCATGATTCTCGTGATTTTCATGATTCCCATAATTGTCATGATTTTCAACATTATTATGATTCTCATGATTCTTGTGATTCTTGTGATTCTTGTGATTTTTGTGATTCTTGTAATCCATGTTATTATTGTGATTCTTGTGATTCTTGTGATTCTTATGATTCTTATGATTTTTATAATTCTTCGGATCTTTGCTATAGTTCTAATTCCTTATGTTTTTTTTATGATTCTCATGATTCTCATGATTCTCATGATCCTCATGATTCTTATGATTCTTAGGATTATTATGATTTTCATGATTCTTATGATCCTTAAGATTCTTATGTTTGTTTTGATTTTTATGATTCTTACGATTCTTACGATTTTTACGATTTTTACGATTCTTATGATTCTTATTATTTTTTTGATTTTTATGATTCCTCGTGATCTTTGCTATAGTTCTAATTCCTTTGATTCTTTCAATTCTTCGTTCCTGTTTCTCCAATTCTTCCTTCGGATTCGTCCGATTCTTCCGATTCTTCCAATGTCTGATTCTTCCGATTCCTACGATTCTTTCAATCGTTTCGATTCCTACGATTCTTTCGATTCTCATGTTTGTTATGATATTTATCATTGTTATGATTTTCCTGATTCTTGGAATTCTCCTGATTCTTGCTCTTATTCTCTGTTTCCTCCGATTTTTTAACTCTTCTGACATTTTTGACTCAACTTAATTCCGCCACCATTTTTGGGTTTTCTTTTCTATTATTCTGACTCTTCTGATTATTCTGATTTTTGCGATTCCTTCGATTCTTCCGATTTTTGCGATTCTTTAAATGTTTCCGATTTTTATGATTCGTATAATTTTTATCATTTTTATGAATTTCCTTATTCTTATAATGTTATGATTTTGATTCATAGAATTTTCCGGATTAATGACCTATAGTTCTAATTCCTTATGTTTTTTATGATTCTCATGATTCTCATGATTCTCATGATTAAGAATCTTAAGAATCTTAAGAATCTTAAAAATCTTAAGAATCTTAAGATTCTTAAGATTCTTAAGATTCTTAAGATTCTTAAGATTCTTAAGATTTTTAAGATTCTTAAGATTCTTAAGATTCTTAATCATGAGAATCATGAGAATCATGAGAATCATAAAAAACATAAGGAATTAGAACTATAGGTCATTAATCCGGAAAATTCTATGAATCAAAATCATAACATTATAAGAATAAGGAAATTCATAAAAATGATAAAAATTATACGAATCATAAAAATCGGAAACATTTAAAGAATCGCAAAAATCGGAAGAATCGAAGGAATCGCAAAAATCAGAATAATCAGAAGAGTCAGAATAATAGAAAAGAAAACCCAAAAATGGTGGCGGAATTAAGTTGAGTCAAAAATGTCAGAAGAGTTAAAAAATCGGAGGAAACAGAGAATAAGAGCAAGAATCAGGAGAATTCCAAGAATCAGGAAAATCATAACAATGATAAATATCATAACAAACATGAGAATCGAAAGAATCGTAGGAATCGAAACGATTGAAAGAATCGTAGGAATCGGAAGAATCAGACATTGGAAGAATCGGAAGAATCGGACGAATCCGAAGGAAGAATTGGAGAAACAGGAACGAAGAATTGAAAGAATCAAAGGAATTAGAACTATAGCAAAGATCACGAGGAATCATAAAAATCAAAAAAATAATAAGAATCATAAGAATCGTAAAAATCGTAAAAATCGTAAGAATCGTAAGAATCATAAAAATCAAAACAAACATAAGAATCTTAAGGATCATAAGAATCATGAAAATCATAATAATCCTAAGAATCATAAGAATCATGAGGATCATGAGAATCATGAGAATCATGAGAATCATAAAAAAAACATAAGGAATTAGAACTATAGCAAAGATCCGAAGAATTATAAAAATCATAAGAATCATAAGAATCACAAGAATCACAAGAATCACAATAATAACATGGATTACAAGAATCACAAAAATCACAAGAATCACAAGAATCACAAGAATCATGAGAATCATAATAATGTTGAAAATCATGACAATTATGGGAATCATGAAAATCACGAGAATCATGAGAATCACGATAATCATGAGAATCATGAGAATCATAAGAATCGGAATAATCGGAAGAATCGTAAGAATCGTAAGAATCGTAAGAATCGCAAGAATCGTAAGAATCATAAAAATCGAAACAAACATAAGGATCTTAAGAATCATAAGAATCATAAGAATCGGAATAATCGAAAGAATCGTAAGAATCATAAAAAACAGGAATCATAAGAATCATAAGAATCATAAGAATCATAAGAATCGGAATAATCGGAAGAATCGTAAGAATTGTAAGAATCGTAAGAATCATGAGAAGTAAAACACACATAGGAATTATAAGAATCACAAGAATCACAAGAATCACCATAATCACATGAATTACAAGAATCGCAAGAATCACAAAAATCATAAGAATCGTAAGAATAATGAGAATCATAATAATCTTGAGAATCATGCCAATTATGGCAATCACGAGAATCACGAGAATCAAAAGAATCGGAATAATCGGAAAAATTGTAAGAATTGTAAGAGTCGTAAGAATCATGGGGATTAAAACAAACATAAGAATCTTAAGAATCACAAGAGTCACAAGAATCACAATAATCACATAAATTACAAGAACCACAAGAATCATAAGAATCAAAACAAACATAAGAATCTTAAGAATCATAAGAATCATAATCACTGGAATCACGAGAATAACGAAAATAACGAAAATCACCAGAATCACGAGAATCACGAGAATCACAAGAATCGCAAGAATCATAAGAATCCTGAGAATCACAAGAATCACAAAACTAGAAAGAATCACAAAAATCATAAGAATCAAAACAAACATAAAAATCTTAAGAATCATATGAGTAATGAGAAGCATAAGAATCTTGAGAATGACGAGAATCATGAGAATCATAAAATTAAAACAAACTTAAGAATTTCTTAAGAATCATAAGAATCAAGAGAATCATGAGAATCATAAGAATCGGAATAATCGTAAAAATCGTAAGAATCATCTGAATAAAAATAAACATAAGAATCTTAAGAATTATAACAATGATGAGAATGATAATGATCTTGACAATCATAAGAATCATGAAGATCATGACAATCATGAGAATCTTAAGAATCATAATAATCTTGACAATAATAAGATTCATGAAGGTCATGAGAATCATGAAAATCATAAAAAACATAAGGAATTAGAACTATAGCAAGGATCCGAAGAAACATTAAAATCATAAGAATCATAAGAATCACAAGAATCACAAGAATCACAAGAATCACAAAAATCAAAAGAATCACAAAAATCATAAGAATCATATGAGTCATGAGAAACATAAGAAACTTGAGAATCACGAGGATCACGAGAATCACGAGGATCACGAGTCACGAGAATGACAAGAATCGCAAGAATCATATGAACCACAATAATCACAAGAATCAGGAGAATCATAATAATCTTGAAAATCATGAGAATTATGGGAATCATGAGAATCACGATAATCATGAGAATCACGAGAATCATGATAATCACGAGAAACATGAGAATCATAAGAATCGGAATAATCGAAAGAATCGTAAGAATCATAAAAAACATCGGAATCATAAGAATCATAGGAATCGGAATAATCGGAAGAATCGTAGGAATTGTAAGAATCGTAAGAATCATGAGAAGTAAAACAAACATAGGAATCATAAGAATCACAAGAATCACAAGAATCACCATAATCACATGAATTACAAGAATCGCAAGAATCACAAAAATCATAAGAATCTTGAAAATCATGAGAATTATGGGAATCATGAGAATCACGATAATCATGAGAATCACGAGAATCATGATAATCACGAGAAACATGAGAATCATAAGAATCGGAATAATCGAAAGAATCGTAAGAATCATAAAAAACATCGGAATCATAAGAATCATAGGAATCGGAATAATCGGAAGAATCGTAGGAATTGTAAGAATCGTAAGAATCATGAGAAGTAAAACAAACATAGGAATCATAAGAATCACAAGAATCACAAGAATCACCATAATCACATGAATTACAAGAATCGCAAGAATCACAAAAATCATAAGAATCGTAAGAATAATGAGAATCATAATAATCTTGAGAATCATGCCAATTATGGCAATCACGAGAATCACGAGAATCATGAGAATCAAAAGAATCGGAATAATCGGAAAAATCGTAAGAATTGTAAGAATCGTAAGAATCATGGGAATTAAATCAAACATAAGAATCTTAAGAATCACAAGAGTCACAAGAATCTCAAGAATCACAATAATCACATGAATTACAAGAACCGCAAGAATCATAAGAATCAAAACAAACATAAGAATCTTAAGAATCATAAGAATCATAATAATCTTGAGAATCATGACAATTATGGGAATCATGAGAATCATGAGAATCACGAGAATCATGAGAATCATAAGAATCGGAATAATCGTAAGAATCGTAAGAATTGTAAGAATCCTAAGAATCATCTGAATAAAAACAAACATAAGAATCTTAAGAATTATAAGAATGATGAGAATGATAATGATCTTGACAATCATAAGATTCATGAAGGTCGTGGGAATCATGAGAACCATAAAAAACATAAGGAATTAGAACTATAGCAAGGATCCGAAGAATCATAAAAATCATAAGAATCACAAGAATCATAAGAATCACAAACATCGTAAGAATTATAAGAATCAGAACAAACATAAGAATCTTAAGAATCATATGAGTCATGAGAAACATAAGAATCTTGAGAATCACGAGGATCACGAGAATCACGAGAGTCAGGAGAATCATGAGAATCCCGAGAATCACGAGAATCAAAAGAATCTTAAAAATCATAGGAATCATGAGAAACATAAGAATCTTGAGAAACACGAGGATAGTGAGAATCACGAGAATTATGAGAATAACGAGGATCACGAGAATCATGAGATTTACGAGAATCACGAGAATCACAAGAATCATAATAATCATGAAAATCAAAACAAACTTAAAATTTTCTTAAAAATCATGAGAATCATAATAATCTTGAGAATTATGAAAATCACGAGAATCATGCGAATTACGAGAATCACGAGAATCAGTGGAATCACGAGAATAACGAAAATAACGAAAATCACCAGAATCACGAGAATCACGAGAATAACAAAAATAACGAAAATCACCAGAATCACGAGAATCACGAGAATCACAAGAATCATAAGAATCCTGAGAATCACAAGAATCACAAAAATAGAAAGAATCACAAAAATCATATGAATCAAAACAAACATAAAAATCTTAAGAATCATATGAGTCATGAGAAGCATAAGAATCTTGAGAATGACGAGAATCATAAAATCAAAACAATCTTAAGAATTTCTTAAGAATCATAAGAATCAAGAGAATCATGAGAATCATGAGAATCCCGAGAATCACGAGAATCACGAGAATCACAAGAATCATAAGAATAATAAGAATTTAAACAAACATAAGAATCATATGAGTCATGAGAAACATAAGAATCTCGAGAATCACGAGGTTCACGAGAATCACTGGAATCAGGAAAATCACGAGGATAACGAGAATCACGAGAATCACGAGAATCACGAGAATCACGAGAATCACGAGATTCTCATGATTCTCATGATTCTCAAGATTCTTAAGATTCTTAAGATTCTTAAGATTCTTAAGATTCTTAAGATTCTTAAGATTCTTAAGATTCTTAAGATTCTTAAGATACTTAAGATTCTTAAGATTCTTAAGATTCTTAAGATTCTTAAGATTCTTAAGATTCTTAAGATTCTTAAGATTCTTAAGAATCTTAAGATTCTAACGATTCTTACGATTCTTATAATTCTTACGATTTTTATGATTCTTCGGATCCTTGCTATAGTTCTAATTCCTTTGATTCTTTCGTTTCTTCCGATTCTACATTTTCTTCTGATTCTTCGGTTATTATGTTTCTTACGATTGTTATGATTATTATCATATTGTTATATATGATTCCTATGATTGTTATCATGATTTTGATTTATCGGATTTTCCGGATTGATGATTATGTTTTTTATGATTTTCATGATTGTTATGATTCTTACGATTCTAAGGATTCTTACGATTCTTACAATTCTTATAATTCTTATGATTTTTCTGATTCTTCGGATCCTTGCTGTAGTATGGTTCTTATGATTCTAATAATTTTTAATATATGAATCTTATGATTTTTCTGATTCTTCGGATCCTTACTATAGTTCTATTTTCTTTGATTCTTTCGATTCTTTCTTCCTGTTTTTCCAATTCTCCCTTCAGATTATTCCTTCGAATTCGAACCATTCTTCTGAGCCTTCCAATGTCTAATTCTTCCAATTCCTACGATTCCCCGGATTTTTCCGATTCCACCGATTCTTTCAAGCCTTTCGATCCTTCAGATTCTTTAAATCCTTTCGATTCTATTGATTCTTTCGATTCTCATATTTCCTGGTTATGATTGTTATGATTCTTTCAATTACTAAAGTTCCTTCGATTCCTCCGATTCTTTCGATTCTCTCGATCCTTCCGATTTTTGCTTAGTTTATCAATAAGGCTACTGTATTCTTAATGTATTAATCTAGGTAGTATTACTGTACTGTAGACATTAAGACCCACATTTTCACGTTAATTTCACTGTTACGTGTATCTTACAGGATTTCCAGGAGTAAATGATCTTCTGTTGATGAAATTGATGTTTGTACCGGGCTCACCTTCGTTTTATTGACGAAGCCGTGTTTATCGGGGATGTTCAGCCGATGTCGCCGCAGGAGCTTTTCCTGCACATAAATTTCGGGGAGATGGCTGCTCGGGGAGATTTTAAATAAATACAAGTTGTTAAAGCTGAACGGTGATGAGGGTTTGAAAAATTTTAGTGATGATAAGGGATGTTGTGGTGCGAAATTTGTTTCTGCTTCCTGTTGTGTAATTTAGTCACAGACATTTTTGCAGCACCATCTTACAAACCGAGCTCTCTTTTTGAAAATGCTCTCAAAATGAATTCCCGTATTTTATTACACCTTACATACCCTTTCATTTATATAGTTTCAAAACTGCAGTTTTACGAGAAGCTGTTTCACTTTACGTCATTTTTGTTGCACACTTACCTGGATACTCTAGACAGTAGTGATCTTAGTGCTGCAAACTTCGCGTTACCACTTATTTAACGACCATGAAGATGAGCTACTTTTTTAAGTTTTTCTTTCATAAAACCTGTGCAAAATATGCAAATGCTCAAATCAATAAATTGTTTTAAGATATTTTCCACCACTTAGCTGAAACCCGTCCATATATAATTATTTCATTTTTCACTTATATTTCGACCTTGTTATATTGTTACACGTCGCAGGTCAGGTCGCCAGTCTGGCGCCACTACGCATCTCGACTCTGTAGTTTAATTTATTGTAAAAAGAACACTTCCCACAACCGGGGACCGACTCGTGGGGAATTTATTGCCGGAGACAAGTTTAATTTGATTAAAGTATATTGATGCAAGAAAATATTATTTCCACAAAGGAACCGAGTTTCCTTTGAGTTGTTCCACACTTTCCGGATTCCGCAGATTATACGTCGTAATTAGTTCATCGAAATTTCGTAATGTAATTTTAATTCAATATAGACCGACACAAGTTTGCTCACAGCTTTCGGTGTTTACAGAGGAAGACAAAAAGGAATAAAGTGGGATTACAACTTCCTAATGTTTGCTTATCTTTCCAAGGTAAATCTCGATTGAAATAAATGTTTTGCACAACATATCTACATCACGGGGTTGCTGCGGGATGTTGATGTGATTACAGCATATTATGCGAGTATTGCTTTGCGTTATCGCTACATTGCACTGCGTTGGGAACACAACTTTGATCCGTAGAGTATATTTCATTAACTACCGTTCCACAAACGAGAACTAGAACAACTAAAATTTCTGCTTTCTGAAAAAACCTGAAGAATAACAATCCTGGAGAGTTTTGTAATCTCCTGAAATATCGTAAAGTATCTTGCAATATAAATTTTCAAACATTTAAATTTCACAATGAAAAAGACACAGCGGGTGCCCAGGGCGGCCCTATCGCACACAATAACGCAATAACGGACATGGAGAAGACGATATATGTGGGATCCACAGGAATTGGTTACGCAAAACAGTTATTACACCGATGAAATTCCCCGCACAGCAACCCCAAAGAAACTAACTAAAAAGTTGAGAAATAAAACAGTAAAAGCCTGAAAACCCTAGACACTGAGCACTTGAGGAGCTGAACACTTGAGGTTCTGAGATCTGAAAAGTAGCAAGTTATAGATATTGAGAACAAGAGATCCTGAAATATCGAAAACATGAAACTTTTAAAACCTGAAAAACATGAGAATTTATGAACTTGTTATTTCAAAAACAGGAACGTTTAGAACACAAAAACCTGACAACCTAAACGTCATAGAAATTAACTGAAAACTTAGACATTGAGCACTTGAGAAACTGAACACTTGAGATCCTGAGTATCTCAAAACTAGAAAAGCATAGATATTGCGAACAAGGGATTCTGAAATCTCGAAAACCTAAAACCTTTAAAATCTGGAAAACATGAGAATTTCAGAAAATGTGATTTCAACAATATGAAGGTTCAGAACACAAAAACCTGACAACCTTAAGGCCGAAGAGAGTAACTAAGACCTTGGTAAATAAAGAGGGCCTGAAAATGTTAGACATTGAGCACTTGAGATTCTGAGCATCTTAAAACTAGAAAACTATAGATATTGGGAACAAGAGATCCTGAAATATCGAAAACTTGAAACTTTAAAATCTTAAAAGCATGAGACCTTGAGAAACTGTTATTTCAAAAACAAGAGCGTTTAGAACACACAAAAATGACTACCTAAACGTCATAGAAATTAACTGAAAACTTAGACACTGAGCACTTGAGAAACTGAACACTTGAGATCCTGAGTATCTCAAAACTAGAAAAGCATAGATATTGCGAACAAGGGATTCTAAAATCTCGAAAACCTAAAACTTTTAAAATCTGAAAAACATGAGAATTTCAGAAAATGTGATTTCAACAATATGAAGGTTCAGAACACAAAAACCTGACAACCTTAAGGCCGAAGACAGTAACTAAGACCTTGGGAAATAAAGAGGGCCTGAAAATGTTAGACATTGAGCACTTAAGATTCTGAGCATCTTAAAGCTAGAAAACTATAGATATTGGGAACAAGAGATCCTGAAATCTAGAAAACTTGAAACCTTAAAATCTTAATAGCATGAGACCTTGAGAAACTGTTATTTCAATAACAAGAGCGTTTAGAACACAAAAAAATGACAACCTAAACGTCATAGAAATTAACTGAAAACTTGGACATTGAGCACTTGAGAAACTGAACACTTGAGATACTGAGTATCTCAAAACTAGAAAAGCATAGATATTGAGAACAAAAGATCCTGAAATATGGAAAACTTGAAGCTTTAAAATCTTAAAAGCATGAGACCTTGAGAAACTGTTATTTCAAAAACAAGAGCGTTTAGAACACAAAAAAATGACTACCTAAACGTCATAGAAATTAACTGAAAACTTGGACACTGAGCACTTGAGAAACTGAACACTTGCGATCCTGAGTATCTCAAAACTAGAAAAGCATAGATATTGAGAACAAGGGATTCTGAAATCTCGAAAACCTGAAACCTTGAAAATCTGAAAAACATGAGAATTTCAGAAAATTTGATTTCAACGATATGAAGGTTTAGAACACAAAAACCTGACAACCTTAAGGCCGAAGACAGTAACTAAGACCTTGGGAAATAAAGAGGGCCTGAAAATGTTAGACATTGAGCACTTGAGATTCTGAGCATCTTAAAACCAGAAAACTATAGATATTGCGAGCAAGAGATCCTGAAATATCGAACACTTGAAACTTTAAAATCTTAAAAGCATGAGACCTTGAGAAACTGTTATTTCAAAAACAAGAGCGTTTAGAACACAAACAAATGACTACCTAAACGTCATAGAAACTAACTGAAAACTTAGACACTGAGCACTTGAGAAACTGAACACTTGAGATCCTGAGTATCTCAAAACTAGAAAAGCATAGATATTGCGAACAAGGGATTCTGAAATCTCGAAAACCTAAAACTTTTAAAATCTGAAAAACATGAGAATTTCAGAAAATGTGATTTCAACAATATGAAGGTTCAGAACACAAAAACCTGACAACCTTAAGGCCGAAGACAGTAACTAAGACCTTGGGAAATAAAGAGGGCCTGAAAATGTTAGACATTGAGCACTTAAGATTCTGAGCATCTTAAAGCTAGAAAACTATAGATATTGGGAACAAGAGATCCTGAAATCTAGAAAACTTGAAACCTTAAAATCTTAATAGCATGAGACCTTGAGAAACTGTTATTTCAATAACAAGAGCGTTTAGAACACAAAAAAATGACAACCTAAACGTCATAGAAATTAACTGAAAACTTGGACATTGAGCACTTGAGAAACTGAACACTTGAGATACTGAGTATCTCAAAACTAGAAAAGCATAGATATTGAGAACAAAAGATCCTGAAATATGGAAAACTTGAAGCTTTAAAATCTTAAAAGCATGAGACCTTGAGAAACTGTTGTTTCAAAAACAAGAGCGTTTAGAACACACAAAAATGACTACCTAAACGTCATAGAAATTAACTGAAAACTTGGACACTGAGCACTTGAGAAACTGAACACTTGCGATCCTGAGTATCTCAAAACTAGAAAAGCATAGATATTGAGAACAAGGGATTCTGAAATCTCGAAAACCTGAAACCTTGAAAATCTGAAAAACATGAGAATTTCAGAAAATTTGATTTCAACGATATGAAGGTTTAGAACACAAAAACCTGACAACCTTAAGGCCGAAGACAGTAAGTAAGACCTTGGGAAATAAAGAGGACCTGAAAATGTTAGACGTTGAGCACTTGAGATTCTGAGCATCTTAAAACTAGAAATAGATATTGGGAACAAAGGATTCTGAAATCTAGAAAACTTGAAACTTTAAAATCTTAAAAGCATGAGACTTTGAGAAACTGTTATTTCAAAAACAAGAGCGTTTAGAAAACAAAAAATGACAACCTAAACGTCATAGAAATTAACTGAAAACTTACACACTGAGCACTTGAGAAATTGAACACTTGAGGTCCTGAGAATCTCAAAACTAGAAAAGCATAGATATTGAGAACAAGGGATTCTGAAATCTCGAAAACCTGAAACCTTTAAAATCTGAAAAACATGAGAATTTCAGAAAATGTGATTTCAACAATATGAAGGTTTAGAACACAAAAACCTGACAACTTTAAGGCCGAAGACAGTAACTAAGACCTTGGGAAATAAAGAGGGCCTGAAAATGTTAGACATTGAGCACTTGAGATTCTGAGCATCTTAAAACTAGAAATAGATATTGGGAACAAAGGATTCTGAAATCTAGAAAACTTGAAACTTTAAAATCTTAAAAGCATGAGACTTTGACAAACTGTTATTTCAAACACAAGAACGTTTAGAACACAAAAAAATGACAACCTAAACGTCATAGAAATTAACTGAAAACTTAGACACTGAGCACTTGAGAAACTGAACACTTGAGGTCCTGAGAATCTCAAAACTAGAAAAGCATAGATATTGAGAACAAGGGATTCTGAAATCTCGAAAACCTGAAACCTTTAAAATCTGAAAAACATGAGAATTTCAGAAAATGTGATTACAACAATATGAAGGTTGAGAACACAAAAACCTGACAACCTTAGGGCCGAAGACAGTAACTAAGACCTTGGGAAATAAAGAGGGCCTGAAAATGTTAGACATTGAGCACTTGAGATTCTGAGCATCTTAAAACTAGAAAACTATAGATATTGGGATCAAGGGATCCTGAAATATCGAAAACTTGAAGCTTTAAAATCTTAAAAGCATGAGACTTTGAGAAACTGTTATTTCAAAAACAAGAACGTTTAGAACACAAAAGAATGACAACCTAAACGTCATAGAAATTAACTGAAAACTTAGACACTGAGCACTTGAGAAACTGAACACTTGAGATCCTGAGTATCTCAAAACTAGAAAAGCATAGATATTGGGAACAAAGGATTCTGAAATCTAGAAAACTTGAAAGTTTAAAATCTTAATAGCATGAGACCTTGAGAACCTGTTATTTCAAAAACAAGAGCGTTTAGAAAACAAAAAAATGACAACCTAAACGTCATAGAAATTAACTGAAAACTTACACACTGAGCACTTGAGAAATTGAACACTTGAGGTCCTGAGAATCTCAAAACTAGAAAAGCATAGATATTGAAAACAAGGGATTCTGAAATCTCGAAAACCTGAAACCTTTAAAATCTGAAAAACATGAGAATTTCAGAAAATGTGATTACAACAATATGAAGGTTTAGAACACAAAAGCCTGACAACCTTAAGGCCGAAGACAGTAACTAAGACCTTGGGAAATAAAGAGGGCCTGAAAATGTTAGACATTGAGCACTTGAGATTCTGAGCATCTTAAAACTAGAAAACTATAGATATTGGGATCAAGGGATCCTGAAATCTAGAAAACTTGAAACTTTATAATCTTAAAAGCATGAGACCTTGAGAAACTGTTATTTCAAAAACAAGAGCGTTTAGAACACAAAAAAATGACTACTTAAACGTCATAGAAATTAACTGAAAACTTACACACTGAGCACTTGAGAAACTGAACACTTGAGATACTGAGTATCTCAAAACTAGAAAAGCATAGATATTGAGAACAAGGGATTCTGAAATCTCGAAAACCTGAAACCTTTAAAATATTAAAAAGATGAGAATTTCAGAAAATGTGATTACAACAATATGAAGGTTGAGAACACAAAAACCTGACAACCTTAAGGCCGAAGACAGTAACTAAGACCTTGGGAAATAAAGAGGGCCTGAAAATGTTAGACATTGAGCACTTGAGATTCTGAGCATCTTAAAACTAGAAACAGATATTGGGAACAAAGGATTCTGCAATCTAGAAAACTTGAAACTTTAAAATCTTAATAGCATGAGACCTTGAGAACCTGTTATTTCAAAAACAAGAGCGTTTAGAAAACAAAAAAATGACAACCTAAACGTCATAGAAATTAACTGAAAACTTAGATATTGAGCACTTGAGAAACTGAACACTTAAGATACTGAGTATCCCAAACTAGAAAAGCATAGATATTGAGAGCAAGGGATTCTGAAATCTCGAAAACCTGAAACCTTTAAAATCTGAAAAACATGAGAATTTCAGAAAATGTGATTACAACAATATGAAGGTTCAGAACACAAAAACCTGACAACCTTAAGGCCGAAGACAGTAACTAAGACCTTGGGAAATAAAGAGGGCCTGAAAATGTTAGACATTGAGCACTTGAGATTCTGAGCATCTTAAAACTAGAAAACTATAGATATTGGGAACAAGAGATCCTGAAATATCGAAAACTTGAAACTTTAAAATCTTAAAAGCATGAGACCTTGAGAAACTGTTATTTCAAAAACAAGAGCGTTTAGAAAACAAAAAAATGACAACCTAAACGTCATAGAAATTAACTGAAAACTTAGACACTGAGCACTTGAGAAACTGAACACTTGAGATCCTGAGTATCTCAAAACTAGAAAAGCATAGATATTGAGAACAAGGGATTCTGAAATCTCGAAAACCTAAAACCTTTAAAATCTGAAAAACATGAGAATTTCAGAAAATGTGATTTCATCAATATGAAGGTTTAGAACACAAAAACCTGACAACGTTAAGGCCGAAGACAGTAACTAAGACCTTGGGAAATAAAGAGGACCTGAAAATGTTAGACATTGAGCACTTGAGATTCTGAGCATCTCAAAACTAGAAAACTATAGATATTGGGAACAAGAGATCCTGAAATATCGAAATCTTGAAACTTTAAAATCTTAAAAGCATGAGACCTTGAGAAACTGTTATTTCAAAAACAAGAGCGTTTAGAACACACAAAAATGACTACCTAAACGTCATAGAAATTAATTGAAAACTTAGACACTGAGCACTTGAGAAACTGAACACTTGAGATACTGAGTATCTCAAAACTAGAAAAGCATAGATATTGAGAACAAGGGATTCTGAAATCTTGAAAACCTAAAACTTTTAAAATCTGAAAAACATGAGAATTTCAGAAAATGTGATTTCAACAATTCTGGAATCTCGAAAACCTAAAACCTTTTAAATCTGAAAAACATGAGAATTTCAGAAAAAGTGTTTTCAAAACCATGAAGGTTTAGAACACAAAAAACTGACAACCTTAAGGCCAAAGACAGTAACTAAGACCTTGGGAAATAAAGAGGGCCTGAAAATGTTAGACATTGAGCACTTAAGATTCTGAGCATCTTAAAACTAGAAAACTATAGATATTGGGAACAAGAGATCCTGAAATATCGAAAACTTGAAGCTTTAAAATCTTAAAAGCATGAGACTTTGAGAAACTGTTATTTCAAAAACAAGAACGTTTAGAACACAAAAAAATGATAACCTAATCGTCATAGAAATTAACTGAAAACTTACACACTGAGCACTTGAGAAACCGAACACTTGAGATCCTGAGTATCTCAAAACTAGGAAAGCGAAAATAGTGAGAACAAGGGATTCTAAAATCTCGAAAACCTGAAACCTTTAAAATCTGAAAAACATGAGAATTTCAGAAAATGTGATTTTAACAATATGAAGGTTTAGAACACAAAAACCTGACAACTTTAAGGCCGAAGACAGTAACTAAGACCTTGGGAAATAAAGAGGGCCTGAAAATGTTAGACATTCAGCACTTGAGATTCTGAGCATCTTAAAACTAGAAATAGATATTGGGAACAAAGGATTCTGAAATCTAGAAAACTTGAAACTTTAAAATCTTAATAGCATGAGACCTTGAGAACCTGTTATTTCAAAAACAAGAGCGTTTAGAAAACAAAAAAATGACAACCTAAACGTCATAGAAATTAACTGAAAACTTACACACTGAGCACTTGAGAAATTGAACACTTGAGGTCCTGAGAATCTCAAAACTAGAAAAGCATAGATATTGAGAACAAGGGATCCTGAAATGTCGAAAACATGGAAGTTTTAAAATCTGTAAAAGTTGAGAATTTGAGAAGCTGTTATTTCAAAACCATGAACGTTTAGAACACAGAAACCTGATGACCTCAAGCTCAAAGAAAGTTACTAAAACCTTGGGAAATAAAGAGGTCCTGAAAATGTTGGACATTGAACACTTGAGAATCTGAACGCTTGAGA
This sequence comes from Diaperis boleti, assembly GCA_963583935.1. Lineage (NCBI taxonomy): Eukaryota > Metazoa > Arthropoda > Insecta > Coleoptera > Tenebrionidae > Diaperis > Diaperis boleti. Next base: position 7,725,825 of record OY757242.1, read on the forward strand.
TCCTGAGGATCTCAAAAGTAGAAAACCGTAAATATTGAGAACAAGGAATTATGAAACCTCGAAAATCTAAAAACATGAGATTTTGTGAAACTGATTTCAAAAACATGAACGTTTAGAACACAAAAACCTAACAACCTGAACATCATAGAAATTAACTGAAAGTTTGAGAAACATAATATTAAACGCCTTAAGAACTTAGACACTGAGCTCTTGAGAAACTGAACACTTGAGATCCTGAGAATCTCAAAACAAGGAAACCATGGATATTGAGAACAAGGGATCCTGAAATATCGAAAACATGAAACTTTTAATATCTGAAAAACTTGAGAAATTGAGAAACTGTTATTTCAAAAACATGAACGTTCAGGACACTGAAACCTGATAACCTGAAACTCAAAACAACTTACTGAAACCTTGGGAAATAAAACGGGCCTGAAAATGTTAGACATTGAGCACTTGAGAAACTGAACATTTTAGATCTGGGGGTCTCAAAATTAGAAGGAAATAGATAATGAGAACAAGGGAACCTTAAATCTCGAAAACTTGAGAAACGTGAGAATTTGAGAAACTATACATTCAAAAAAATTAATATTAAGAACACAAAACCCCGACAACTTGAACGTCTACGAAACTAACCAAAAATCTAAGAAGTAATGAAACTGAAAAACCTTAGATACTGAACACTTGAGAAACTGAACACTGAAGAGTAGAATCTGAAAAGTAGAAAAATATAGATATTGAGAACAAGAAAACCTGAAGTAATGTCGGAAAACTGAAACTTTTAAAATCTGAAAAATATCAGAATTTTAGCAGAAAGTGTGATTTCAAAAACATGGACTATTTAACACAAAAACCTGATAACCTGAAGGTGAAAGAAAATAACTAAAACCTTGCGAAATATAGAGGTCCTGAAAATGTTAGAAATTGAACACTTGAGAATCTGAACGCTTGAAATCCTGAGGATCTCAAAACAAGGAAATCATTGATATTGAGAACAAGGCATCCTGAAATATCGAAAACATAAAACTTTTAATATCTGAAAAACATGAGAATTTCAGAAACTGTGGTTTCGAAAACATGAACGTTTAAAACACAAGAACCTGACAACCTGAAGGTCAAAGAAATTAACTAAAAACTTGGGAAATAAAAAGATCTTGAAAATTCTAGACATTGAGCACTTGAGAAACTGAATATTTTAGATCCTGAGGGTCTCAAAATTAAAAAGAAATAGATAATGTGAACAAGGAAACTTGAAATCTGGAAAACCTGAGAAACGTGAGAATTTGAGAAACTCTACATTCAAAAAAATTTATATTAAGAACACAAAACCATGACAACTTGAACGTCTACGAAACTTACCAAAAATTTGAGAAGTATTGAAACTGAAAAACCTTAGATACTAAACACTTGGGAAACTGAACACTGAAGAGTAGAATCCGAAAAGTAGAAAAATATAGATATTGAGAACAAGTAAACCTGAAATAATGTCGGAAAACTGAAACTTTTAAAATCTGAAAAACATGAGAATTTCAGAAACTGTAATTTCAAAAACAAGGACCATTTGAACACAAAAACCTGAAAACCTGACAGTGAAAGAAAGTAACTAAAACCTTGCGAAATATAGAGGTCCTGAAAATGTTAGAAATTGAACACTTGAGAATCTGAACGCTTGAGATCCTGAGGATCTCAAAAGTAGAAAACCATAAATATTCACCTACCACAAAAACCTGAAACCTTTAAAATCTAAAAACATGAGAATTTGAGAAACTGATTTCAAAAACATGAACGTTTATAACACAAAAGCCTGATATTTTGAAGCTCAAAGAAAGCTACTATAAATTTGAGAAATAGAACATTAAAAGTCTGAAAACCTTAGACATTGAGCAGTTGAGAACCTGGGAATCTGAAAACTTGACAAAATGAGACTTTGAGAATATATGGTTTTAAAAACTTGTACGTGTAGAACCCAAAACCTGCCAAATTGAACTTAAAAAAAAACTAACTAAAATCTTGAGAATTAAGAAACCTGAAAGATTAAAACACTGAAAACCTTAGACACTGAGCACTTGAGATCTTGAGAATCTGAAAACTAAAAAATCATAGATATCTAGAACAAGGGAATTGAGATTTCGAAAACTTGAAACTTTTAGGATCTTGAGAATTTGAGGAATTACGACTCCAACAACTTGAGCTTTCAAAAAACACGCAAACCTGATGATCTAAACCTCAAAGAAAATAACTAAAAACTTCAGAAATTAAGAACCTGAAACCTGAAAACCATATACATTGAAAACTTGAGAACCTGAACACTTGAGTTCTGATTATCTGAAAATTTGAAAACAATGGGTATTGAGAACCAAGGAATGCGTAATGTCGAAAATCTGTAACTCTAAGGATCTGAAAAACCCAAAAGTTTGAGAAACTAACAATTATTGCAACCAGATTAGTTCAAAGCTGAATCTGAAATTCTGAAAGCCTAAATTGAGAGCCTGACAACCTGAAGTTTATTAACGTCTAATATTCATCCAGAGAATAACGTTTCAAACCTTCCCTCCAAACCGCACGCTAAAAATAATAATGAGTTCGTCGACACGACATTCCACCAACAAACCGCCCACGAATATTTGCCAAGCAAAAACATAGCTTTTTATCCCCCCGGTCAATTAAACTAATTCATTTAACAACACGATATTGGTGCCGGCCGTCTTTTCCGCAAGACACAATTAAGAGCTACACCCGGAAACAGATACTGTCAGAAATGAATTAGAGCTCCCGTTATCGGCTCCCCGAAGTTTATAATTGCGGAGGGCACTTTCAGTCCGACACGAAGGCGACGACATATTGTGGGTTGCAGCTCGAGACACAACCCTCCAATAATAAGTAGTTGTCGGCCGTTCGATCATCCTACAAGCCGAGTTGGAGAGTAATTAAGACGGGAAAGTTTATGGGTGGCGGAAAGTGAAAGTTGGGAAGTGCTTCGGCCACTTCGACGAGCGGGAGTCGAGTTCTTGCGGCCCCAAGATAATATGTTATTTTTGAAACTACTTTTCCGGAATTTTTTAATTTAGTATTTACTAAGTTTTTCCTGTTTCCCGACACCGCGGTGACAAATACCCAGAAATAAAATACTTCCCGGCACCGTATCGTGGCCGTTTTTGTACTCAGTGAGTTAGCGCGCTTCCGATGTCTACGTACCCGTTCAGTCCCCCACTGACGTCGCGTTATTACTTTACCGCTGATTCCGAACGACTATACCCAGAGATGTAACGGGACTCTCTGAAAAAATTAATGTGTCATTTCACTAACGGGTCTCACATTTCCAAATTAAACCAACTTACGGAAATCCGCGTTCTCAAAGAACGAATAAACATTTCCCGCTGCATTACACCAGAGTAAAGCGAGTGCCGGTCTTATTGAGCCTTCAAGGAGCTGTTAAACAAATTTGTATTCTTAGAAAATGTTACTGCACGTTACACATAACGGCCGCTTAGGGCGATACGTATGCACTCTGTTTGGAATTTTGTTTGCATAAGCAGATAAGAATTGAAGAGGAAATTCGCTGAACACCACTTATGAAGTTATGAATAGGGCCTTTGAAATATTCGGTGTACTGTATAGATATTGCCGTCGTAAGGAATGACGCAGATGCTGCAAACATGCTCGAGACGTTTGTAAAGGCTCTCGCATTCTGCATGTTGTGTTCTTAATGTGGGGGTGGCGAGAAAGGCGGTGAAATAGCAGGTGGTATTTAACTGATAGTTATGTGAGAAGTAACAGTAAAAAGGCATTACGTAATTATATTCAGGTCTGCGTAAATTCCTTGCGAACTCATGATATATTCTCGTCTTGCAGAATAGTGCAAGACATGTTATAAGTCACTGACAAATGTTTTTTAACTTCTGCTGGAGCATTCGGCGCGGTACGGGGTCCTTTCCAGCTAGGTTGCTTTCAACGTCACCCCAAAATATACATGGTGGCCACGATTATACTGTCCAAGGTTAAAACGTTTTGGTAGAGGCCCTGTGACCTTCTAGTTATTGTGATATCGTACCACGGTGACCAAAGCTTGAGTTACTGCTCAGCTCAGTTATACTCAACTTTATTTAATTGTTTCAGAACTTAAGTATACGCCACCATCTGACGCGCGCATATAATCGATACACTTCCCGAGTTAGAGACACAGACAAAAGACATTATACTTACTTAATCCTGTGGTATTTTATTTTAAGTTCTTTAAACCACGAAGAAGATGGCTGTTGTAACGCTTGTTCCGGTCGGGTCGAGCGCCAGTTTTTTTAACGTGGTATGCTCCACTTGACCACAGGTAACTTAAATGGAGTACAGTATAACGCTCTTTATTTACAATATATACACGGTGGTGGGTATCAGGAGCAGAAGCGGAAATAGAGAACGTCTTTAACTTTATTAACCCTATGTCTCTCTCTCCGATCTCACCGTGAGCTGCGACGACCGGCGGCGGGTGTGAGGTGGAAGAGAACATTTCAGACATACTCCAACATGCTGTAAAGCCAAAAAGTGTCACGGCAACGATTTGATAAGAAAGCAATTAGTTCTTGAGAATTTCCGAATTCATTTTCGTGAAGAGAACATTTCAGACACAATAATTACATACTCCAACATGTTGGAAAGTGAGAAAGTGTCATGACAAGGCTTTTACAAGAACTCAAATGGTTTTAACATTTTCTGAATGAACTCAGTTACGAAGTTGAAAGACACTGTTATTAAAAAATTCCAACAAATTCATGTTTGGGAAGAGAAAATTTAGATGCAATTACTACATAGTCTAAGATGTTGGAAAGTCAAAAAGTGTCATGACAACGCTTTGGCAAGAACACAAATGGTTTTGACAATTTCTGAATGAATTCATTTACCAAGTTGAAAGACACTGTAATTAAAAAAATCCAATACATTCATGTCTGGGAAAAGAACATTTCAGATCAAATTAGTACATAGTCTAAAGTGATGGAAAGTCAAAAAGTGTCATGACAACGCTTTGGCAAGAATGGTTTTGACAATTTCTGAATGAACTCAGTTACGAAGTTGAAAGACACTACCTAAAAAATTGCAAGAAATTTATGTTTGGGAAGAGAACATTTCAGATGCAATTATTACATAGTCTAAGATATTGGAAAGTCAAAAAGTGTCATAACAACGCTTTGACAAGAACCCAAATGGTTTTGACAATTTCTGAATGAATTCAGTTACGAAGTTGAAAGACACTTTACCTAAAACATTGCAAGAAATTCATGTTTGGGAAGAGAACATTTCAGATGCAATTATTACATAGTCTAAGATATTGGAAAGTCAAAAAGTGTCATAACAACGCCTTGACAAGAACCCAAATGGTTTTGACAATTTCTGAATAAATTCAGATACCACGTTGAAAGACACTGTAATTAAAAAATTCCAAGACATTCATGTTTGTAAAAAGAACCTTTCAGATTCAATCACTACATAGTCGAACATGTTGGAAACTCAAAAAGTGTCATGACAACGCTTTGACAAGAACCCAAATGGTTTTGACAATTTCTGAATGAATTCAGTTACCAAGTTGAAAGACACACTTTACTAAAAAAAAAATCATGAAATTCATTTTCGTGAAGAGAACATTTCAGACGCAATAATTACATACTCCAACATGCTGGAAAGTGTCATGACAAGGCTTTGACAAGAACTCAAATGGTTTTGACAATTTCTGAATAAATTAAGATACCAAGTTGAAAGACACTGTAATTAAAAAATTCCAAAACATTCATGTTTGTAAAGAGAACATTTCAGATCCAACCACTACATAATCCAACATGTTGTAAAGTCAAAATGTGTCATGACAAAGCTTTGACAAGAACACAAATGGTTTTGACATTTTCTGAATGAACTCAGTTACGAAGTTGAAAGACACTGTAATTAAAAAATTCCAAGAAATTCATGTTTGGGAAGAGAAAATTTAGATGCAATTACTACATAGTCTAAGATGTTGGAACGTCAAAAAGTGTCATGACAACGCTTTGGCAAGAACACAAATTGTTTTGACAATTTCTGAATGAATTCATTTACCAAGTTGAAAGACACTGTAATTAAAAAAATCCAATACATTCATGTCTGGGAAAAGAACATTTCAGATCAAATTAGTACATAGTCTAAGATGATGGAAAGTCAAAAAGTGTCATGACAACGCTTTGGCAAGAATGGTTTTGACAATTTCTGAATGAATTCAGTTACCAAGTTGAAAGACACTGTAATTAAAAAATTCCAAGACATTCATGTCTGGGAAACGAACATTTCAGATGCAATCACTACATGGTCCAACATGTTGGAAAGTCAAAAAGTGTCATGACAACGCTTTGACAAAAACACAAATTGTATTTGACAATTTCTGAATAAATTCAGCTACCAAGTTGAAAGACACTGTAATTAAAAAATTCCAAGACATTCATGTTTGGGGAAAAGAACATTTCAGATGCAAGCACTACATAGTCCAACATATTGCAAAGTCAAAAAATGTTATGACAAGGCTTTGGCAAGAACACAAATTGTTTTTGACAATTTCTGAATGAACTCAGTTACGAAGTTGAAAGACACTACCTAAAAAAATTGCAAGAAATTTATGTTTGGGTAGAGAACATTTCAGATGCAATTATTACATAGTCTAAGATATTGGAAAGTTAAAAAGTGTCATAACAACGCTTTGACAAGAACCCAAATGGTTTTGACAATTTCTGAATGAATTCGGTTACGAAGTTGAAAGACACTTTACCTAAAACATTGCAAGAAATTCATGTTTGGGAAGAGAACATTTCAGATGCAATTATTACAAAGTCTAAGCTATTGGAAAGTCAAAAAGTGTCATAACAACGCCTTGACAAGAACCCAAATGGTTTTGTCAATTTCTGAATGCATTCAGTTACGAAGTTGAAAGACACTTTACCTAAAACATTGCAAGAAATTCATGTTTGGGAAGAGAACATTTCAGATGCAATTATTACATAGTCTAAGATATTGGAAAGTCAAAAAGTGTCATAACAACGCTTTGACAAGAACCCAAATGGTTTTGACAATTTCTGAATGAATTCAGTTACGAAGTTGAAAGACACTTTACCTAAAACATTGCAAGAAATTCATGTTTGGGAAGAGAACATTTCAGATGCAATTATTACATAGTCTAAGATATTGGAAAGTCAAAAAGTGTCATAACAACGCCTTGACAAGAACCCAAATGGTTTTGACAATTTCTGAATAAATTCAGATACCACGTTGAAAGACACTGTAATTAAAAAATTCCAAGACATTCATGTTTGTAAAAAGAACCTTTCAGATTCAATCACTACATAGTCGAACATGTTGGAAACTCAAAAAGTGTCATGACAACGCTTTGACAAGAACCCAAATGGTTTTGACAATTTCTGAATGAATTCAGTTACCAAGTTGAAAGACACACTTTACTAAAAAAAAAAATCATGAAATTCATTTTCGTGAAGAGAACATTTCAGACGCAATAATTACATACTCCAACATGCTGGAAAGTGTCATGACAAGGCTTTGACAAGAACTCAAATGGTTTTGACAATTTCTGAATAAATTAAGATACCAAGTTGAAAGACACTGTAATTAAAAAATTCCAAAACATTCATGTTTGTAAAGAGAACATTTCAGATCCAACCACTACATAATCCAACATGTTGTAAAGTCAAAATGTGTCATGACAAAGCTTTGACAAGAACACAAATGGTTTTGACATTTTCTGAATGAACTCAGTTACGAAGTTGAAAGACACTGTAATTAAAAAATTCCAAGAAATTCATGTTTGGGAAGAGAAAATTTAGATGCAATTACTACATAGTCTAAGATGTTGGAAAGTCAAAAAGTGTCATGACAACGCTTTGGCAAGAACACAAATGGTTTTGACAATTTCTGAATGAATTCATTTACCAAGTTGAAAGACACTGTAATTAAAAAAATCCAATACATTCATGTCTGGGAAAAGAACATTTCAGATCAAATTAGTACATAGTCTAAGGTGATGGAAAGTCAAAAAGTGTCATGACAACGCTTTGGCAAGAATGGTTTTGACAATTTCTGAATGAATTCAGTTACCAAGTTGAAAGACACTGTAATTAAAAAATTCCAAGACATTCATGTCTGGGAAACGAACATTTCAGATGCATTCACTAAATGGTCCAACATGTTGGAAAGTCAAAAAGTGTCATGACAAGGCTTTGACAAAAACACAAATTGTATTTGACAATTTCTGAATAAATTCAGTTACCAAGTTGAAAGACACTGTCATTAAAAAATTCCAAGACATTCATGTTTGGGGAAAAGAACATTTCAGATGCAAGCACTACATAGTCCAACATATTGCAAAGTCAAAAAATGTTATGACAAGGCTTTGGCGAGAACACAAATTGTTTTTGACAATTTCTGAATGAACTCAGTTACGAAGTTGAAAGACACTACCTAAAAAATTGCAAGAAATTTATGTTTGGGAAGAGAACATTTCAGATGCAATTATTACATAGTCTAAGATATTGGAAAGTCAAAAAGTGTCATAACAACGCTTTGACAAGAACCCAAATGGTTTTGACAATTTCTGAATGAATTCAGTTACGAAGTTGAAAGACACTTTACCTAAAACATTGCAAGAAATTCATGTTTGGGAAGAGAACATTTCAGATGCAATTATTACATAGTCTAAGATATTGGAAAGTCAAAAAGTGTCATAACAACGCCTTGACAAGAACCCAAATGGTTTTGACAATTTCTGAATAAATTCAGATACCACGTTGAAAGACACTGTAATTAAAAAATTCCAAGACATTCATGTTTGTAAAAAGAACCTTTCAGATTCAATCACTACATAGTCAAACATGTTGGAAACTCAAAAAGTGTCATGACAGCGCTTTGACAAGAACCCAAATGGTTTTGACAATTTCTGAATGAATTCAGTTACCAAGTTGAAAGACACACTTTACTAAAAAAAAAAAAAATCATGAAATTCATTTTCGTGAAGAGAACATTTCAGACGCAATAATTACATACTCCAACATGTTGGAAAGTGTGATGACAAGGCTTTGACAAGAACTCAAATGGTTTTGACAATTTCTGAATAAATTAAGATACCAAGTTGAAAGACACTGTAATTAAAAAATTCCAAAACATTCATGTTTGTAAAGAGAACATTTCAGATCCAACCGCTACATAATCCAACATGTTGTAAAGTCAAAATGTGTCATGACAAAGCTTTGACAAGAACACAAATGGTTTTGACATTTTCTGAATGAACTCAGTTACGAAGTTGAAAGACACTGTAATTAAAAAATTCCAAGAAATTCATGTTTGGGAAGAGAAAATTTAGATGCAATTACTACATAGTCTAAGATGTTGGAAAGTCAAAAAGTGTCATGACAACGCTTTGGCAAGAACACAAATGGTTTTGACAATTTCTGAATGAATTCATTTACCAAGTTGAAAGACACTAATTAAAAAAATCCAATACATTCATGTCTGGGAAAAGAACATTTCAGATCAAATTAGTACATAGTCTAAGGTGATGGAAAGTCAAAAAGTGTCATGACAACGCTTTGGCAAGAATGGTTTTGACAATTTCTGAATGAATTCAGTTACTAAGTTGAAAGACACTGTAATTAAAAAATTCCAAGACATTCATGTCTGGGAAACGAACATTTCAGATGCAATCACTAAATGGTCCAACATGTTGGAAAGTCAAAAAGTGTCATGACAAGGCTTTGACAAAAACACAAATTGTATTTGACAATTTCTGAATAAATTCAGTTACCAAGTTGAAAGACACTGTAATTAAAAAATTCCAAGACATTCATGTTTGGGGAAAAGAACATTTCAGATGCAAGCACTACATAGTCCAACATATTGCAAAGTCAAAGAATGCTATGACAAGGCTTTGACAAGAACACAAATTGTTTTTGACAATTTCTGAATGAACTCAGTTACGAAGTTGAAAGACACTACCTAAAAAATTGCAAGAAATTTATGTTTGGGAAGAGAACATTTCAGATGCAATTATTACATAGTCTAAGATATTGGAAAGTCAAAAAGTGTCATAACAACGCCTTGACAAGAACCCAAATGGTTTTGACAATATCTGAATAAATTCAGATACCACGTTGAAAGACACTGAAATTAAAAAAATCCAAGACATTCATGTTTCTAAAAAGAAATTTTTAGATTCAATCACTACATAGTCCAACAAGTTGGAAACTCAAAAAGTGTCATGACAACGCTTTGACAAGAACCCAAATGGTTTTGACAATTTCTGAATGAATTCAGTTACCAAGTTGAAAGACACTTTACCTAAAAAATTGCAAGAAATTTATGTTTGGAAAGAGAACATTTCAGTTATTACATAGTCTAAGATATCGGAAAGTCAAAAAGTGGTATGACAACGCCTTGACAAGAACCCAAATCGTTTTGACAATTTCTGAATTAATTCAGTTACCAAATTGAAAGACAATACCTAAAAAATTCAAAGAAATTCATGTTTGGGAAGAGAACATTTCAGATTCAATTATTACATAGTCTAAGATATTGGAAAATCAAAAGTGTCATGACAACGCTTTAACAAGAACCCAAATGGTTTTGACAATTTCGGAATGAATTCAGTTACCAAGTTGAAAGACACTGTAATTAAAAAATTACAAGACATTCATGTTTGGGAAAAGAACATTTCAGATTCAATCACTACATAGTCCAACATGTTGTAAAGTCAAAAAGTGTCATGACAAGGCTATGACAAGAACACAAATTGTTTTGACAATTTCTGAATGAATTCAGTTACCAAGTTGATAGGAACTGTAATTAAAAAAATCCAAGACATTCATGTTTGGGAAAAGAACATTTCAGATGCAATCACTACATAGTCCAACATGTTGGAAAGTCAAAAAGTGTCATGACAAGGCTTTGACAAGAACACAAATTGTTTTTGACAATTTCTGAATGAGTTCAGTTACGAAGTTGAAAGACACTGTAATTAAAAAATTTCAAGACATTCATGTTTGGGAAGAGAACATTTCAGATGCAATGATTACATAGTCTAAGATATTGGAAAGTTAAAAAGTGTCATGACAACGCTTTGACAAGAACCCAAATGGTTTTGACAATTTCTGAATGAATTCAGTTACCAAGTTGAAAGACACTGTAATTAAAAAATTCCTAGACATTCATGTTTGGGAAGAGAACATTTCAGATGCAATTATAACATAGTCTAAGATATTGGAAAATCAAAAAGGGTTATGACAACGCTTTGACAAGAACACAAATGGTTTTGACAATTTCTGAATGAATTCAGTTACCAAGTTGATAGGAACTGTAATTAAAAAAATCCAAGACATTCATGTTTGGGAAAAGAACATTTCAGATGCAAGCACTACATAGTCCATCATATTGGAAAGTCAAAAAATGCTATGACAAGGCTTTGACAAAAACACAAATTGTTTTTGACAATTTCTGAATGAACTCAGTTACGAAGTTGAAAGACACTACCTAAAAAATTGCAAGAAATTTATGTTTGGGAAGAGAACATTTCAGATGCAATTATTACATAGTCTAAGATATTGGAAAGTCAAAAAGTGTCATAACAACGCCTTGACAAGAACCACAAATGGTTTTGACAATTTCTGAATGAATTCAGTTACGAAGTTGAAAGACACTTTACCTAAAACATTGCAAGAAATTCATGTTTGGGAAGAGAACATTTCAGATGCAATTATTACATAGTCTAAGATATTGGAAAGTCAAAAAATGTCATAACAACGCCTTGACAAGAACCCAAATGGTTTTGACAATATCTGAATAAATTCAGAAACCACGTTGAAAGACACTGTAATTAAAAAATTCAAATACATTCATGTTTCTAAAAAGAAATTTTTAGATTCAATCACTACATAGTCCAACATGTTGGAAACTCAAAAAGTGTCATGACAACGCTTTGACAAGAACCCAAATGCTTTTGACAATTCCTGAATGAATTCAGTTACCAAGTTGAAAGACACTGTAATCAAAAAACTTCTAGACATTCATGTTTGGGAAGAGAACATTTCAGATGCAATGATTACATAGTCTAAGATATTGGAAAGTTAAAAAGTGTCATGACAACGCTTTGACAAGAACCCAAATGGTTTTGACAATTTCTGAATGAATTCAGTTACCAAGTTGAAAGACACTGTAATTGAAAAATTCCTAGACATTCATGTTTGGGAAGAGAACATTTCAGATGCAATTATAACATAGTCTAAGATATTGGAAAATCAAAAAGGGTTATGACAACGCTTTGACAAGAACACAAATGGTTTTGACAATTTCTGAATGAATTCAGTTACCAAGTTGATAGGAACTGTAATTAAAAAAATCCAAGACATTCATGTTTGGGAAAAGAACATTTCAGATGCAAGCACTACATAGTCCATCATATTGGAAAGTCAAAAAATGCTATGACAAGGCTTTGACAAAAACACAAATTGTTTTTGACAATTTCTGAATGAACTCAGTTACGAAGTTGAAAGACGCTACCTAAAAAATTGCAAGAAATTTATGTTTGGGAAGAGAACATTTCAGATGCAATTATTACATAGTCTAAGATATTGGAAAGTCAAAAAGTGTCATAACAACGCCTTGACAAGAACCACAAATGGTTTTGACATTTTCTGAATGAGTTCAGTTACGAAGTTGAAAGACACTGTAATTAAAAAATTTCAAGACATTCATGTTTGGGAAGAGAACATTTCAGATGCAATGATTACATAGTCTAAGATATTGGAAAGTTAAAAAGTGTCATGACAACGCTTTGACAAGAACCCAAATGGTTTTGACAATTTCTGAATGAATTCAGTTACCAAGTTGAAAGACACTGTAATTAAAAAATTCCTAGACATTCATGTTTGGGAAGAGAACATTTCAGATGCAATTATAACATAGTCTAAGATATTGGAAAATCAAAAAGGGTTATGACAACGCTTTGACAAGAACACAAATGGTTTTGACAATTTCTGAATGAATTCAGTTACCAAGTTGATAGGAACTGTAATTAAAAAAATCCAAGACATTCATGTTTGGGAAAAGAACATTTCAGATGCAAGCACTACATAGTCCATCATATTGGAAAGTCAAAAAATGCTATGACAAGGCTTTGACAAAAACACAAATTGTTTTTGACAATTTCTGAATGAACTCAGTTACGAAGTTGAAAGACACTACCTAAAAAATTGCAAGAAATTTATGTTTGGGAAGAGAACATTTCAGATGCAATTATTACATAGTCTAAGATATTGGAAAGTCAAAAAGTGTCATAACAACGCCTTGACAAGAACCACAAATGGTTTTGACAATTTCTGAATGAATTCAGTTACGAAGTTGAAAGACACTTTACCTAAAACATTGCAAGAAATTCATGTTTGGGAAGAGAACATTTCAGATGCAATTATTACATAGTCTAAGATATTGGAAAGTCAAAAAATGTCATAACAACGCCTTGACAAGAACCCAAATGGTTTTGACAATATCTGAATAAATTCAGAAACCACGTTGAAAGACACTGTAATTAAAAAATTCAAATACATTCATGTTTCTAAAAAGAAATTTTTAGATTCAATCACTACATAGTCCAACATGTTGGAAACTCAAAAAGTGTCATGACAACGCTTTGACAAGAACCCAAATGCTTTTGACAATTCCTGAATGAATTCAGTTACCAAGTTGAAAGACACTGTAATCAAAAAACTTCTAGACATTCATGTTTGGGAAGAGAACATTTCAGATGCAATGATTACATAGTCTAAGATATTGGAAAGTTAAAAAGTGTCATGACAACGCTTTGACAAGAACCCAAATGGTTTTGACAATTTCTGAATGAATTCAGTTACCAAGTTGAAAGACACTGTAATTGAAAAATTCCTAGACATTCATGTTTGGGAAGAGAACATTTCAGATGCAATTATAACATAGTCTAAGATATTGGAAAATCAAAAAGGGTTATGACAACGCTTTGACAAGAACACAAATGGTTTTGACAATTTCTGAATGAATTCAGTTACCAAGTTGATAGGAACTGTAATTAAAAAAATCCAAGACATTCATGTTTGGGAAAAGAACATTTCAGATGCAAGCACTACATAGTCCATCATATTGGAAAGTCAAAAAATGCTATGACAAGGCTTTGACAAAAACACAAATTGTTTTTGACAATTTCTGAATGAACTCAGTTACGAAGTTGAAAGACACTACCTAAAAAATTGCAAGAAATTTATGTTTGGGAAGAGAACATTTCAGATGCAATTATTACATAGTCTAAGATATTGGAAAGTCAAAAAGTGTCATAACAACGCCTTGACAAGAACCACAAATGGTTTTGACAATTTCTGAATGAATTCAGTTACGAAGTTGAAAGACACTTTACCTAAAACATTGCAAGAAATTCATGTTTGGGAAGAGAACATTTCAGATGCAATTATTACATAGTCTAAGATATTGGAAAGTCAAAAAATGTCATAACAACGCCTTGACAAGAACCCAAATGGTTTTGACAATATCTGAATAAATTCAGAAACCACGTTGAAAGACACTGTAATTAAAAAATTCAAATACATTCATGTTTCTAAAAAGAAATTTTTAGATTCAATCACTACATAGTCCAACATGTTGGAAACTCAAAAAGTGTCATGACAACGCTTTGACAAGAACCCAAATGCTTTTGACAATTCCTGAATGAATTCAGTTACCAAGTTGAAAGACACTGTAATCAAAAAACTTCTAGACATTCATGTTTGGGAAGAGAACATTTCAGATGCAATGATTACATAGTCTAAGATATTGGAAAGTTAAAAAGTGTCATGACAACGCTTTGACAAGAACCCAAATGGTTTTGACAATTTCTGAATGAATTCAGTTACCAAGTTGAAAGACACTGTAATTGAAAAATTCCTAGACATTCATGTTTGGGAAGAGAACATTTCAGATGCAATTATAACATAGTCTAAGATATTGGAAAATCAAAAAGGGTTATGACAACGCTTTGACAAGAACACAAATGGTTTTGACAATTTCTGAATGAATTCAGTTACCAAGTTGATAGGAACTGTAATTAAAAAAATCCAAGACATTCATGTTTGGGAAAAGAACATTTCAGATGCAAGCACTACATAGTCCATCATATTGGAAAGTCAAAAAATGCTATGACAAGGCTTTGACAAAAACACAAATTGTTTTTGACAATTTCTGAATGAACTCAGTTACGAAGTTGAAAGACGCTACCTAAAAAATTGCAAGAAATTTATGTTTGGGAAGAGAACATTTCAGATGCAATTATTACATAGTCTAAGATATTGGAAAGTCAAAAAGTGTCATAACAACGCCTTGACAAGAACCACAAATGGTTTTGACATTTTCTGAATGAATTCAGTTACGAAGTTGAAAGACACTTTACCTAAAACATTGCAAGAAATTCATGTTTGGGAAGAGAACATTTCAGATGCAATTATTACATAGTCTAAGATATTGGAAAGTCAAAAAATGTCATAACAACGCCTTGACAAGAACCCAAATGGTTTTGACAATATCTGAATAAATTCAGAAACCACGTTGAAAGACACTGTAATTAAAAAATTCAAAGACATTCATGTTTCTAAAAAGAAATTTTTAGATTCAATCACTACATAGTCCAACATGTTGGAAACTCAAAAAGTGTCATGACAACGCTTTGACAAGAACCCAAATGCTTTTGACAATTCCTGAATGAATTCAGTTACCAAGTTGAAAGACACTGTAATCAAAAAATTTCTAGACATTCATGTTTGGGAAGAGAACATTTCAGATGCAATGATTACATAGTCTAAGATATTGGAAAGTTAAAAAGTGTCATGACAACGCTTTGACAAGAACCCAAATGGTTTTGACAATTTCTGAATGAATTCAGTTACCAAGTTGAAAGACACACTTTACTAAAAAAAAAAAAAAATCATGAAATTCATTTTCGTGAAGAGAACATTTCAGACGCAATAATTACATACTCCAACATGTTGGAAAGTGTGATGACAAGGCTTTGACAAGAACTCAAATGGTTTTGACAATTTCTGAATAAATTAAGATACCAAGTTGAAAGACACTGTAATTAAAAAATTCCAAAACATTCATGTTTGTAAAGAGAACATTTCAGATCCAACCGCTACATAATCCAACATGTTGTAAAGTCAAAATGTGTCATGACAAAGCTTTGACAAGAACACAAATGGTTTTGACATTTTCTGAATGAACTCAGTTACGAAGTTGAAAGACACTGTAATTAAAAAATTCCAAGAAATTCATGTTTGGGAAGAGAACATTTCAGATTCAATTATTACATAGTCTAAGATGTTGGAAAGTCAAAAAGTGTCATGACAACGCTTTGACAAGAATCCAAATGGTTTTGACACTTTCTGAATGAATTCAGTTACCAAGTTGAAAGACACTGTAGTTAAAAATTGCAAGAAATTCATGTTTGGGAAGAGAACATTTCAGATGCAATTATTACATAGTCTAAGATGTTGGAAAGTCAAAAAGTGTCTCGACAACGCTTTGACAAGAACCCAAATGGTTTTGACAATTTCTGAATGAATTCAGTTACCAAGTGGAAAGGCACTGTAATTAAAATATTCCAAGACATTGATGTTTGGGAAAAGAACATCTCAGATGCAATCACTACATAGTCCAACATGTTGGAAAGTCAAAAAGTGTCATGACAAGGCTTTGACAAGAACACAAATTGGTTTTGACAATTTCTGAATGAACTCAGTTACGAAGTTGTAAGACACTTTACCTAAAAAATTGCAAGAAATTCATGTTTGTTAAAAGAACATTTCAGATGCAATCACTACATAGTCCAACATGTTGGAAAGTCAAAAAGTGTCATGACAAGGCTTTGACAAGAACACAAATTGTTTTTGACAATTTCTGAATGAGCTCAGTTACGAAGTTGAAAGACACTGTAATTTAAAAATTCTAAGAAATTCATCTTTGGGATGAGAACATTTCAGATGCAATTATTACATAGTCTAAGATATTGGAAAATCAAAAAGTGGCATGACAACGCCTTGACAAGAACCCAAATGGTTTTGACAATTTCTTAATTATTTCAGTTACTAAGTTGAAAGGCACTGTAATTAAAAAATTCCAAGACATTCTTGGAAAAGAAAGAACATTTCAGATGCAATCACTACATAGTCCAACATGTTGGAAAGTTAAAAAGTGTCATGACAACGCTTTGACAAGAACCCAAATGGTTTTGACAATTTCTGAATAAGTTCAGTTACCAAATTGAACGACACTACCTAAAAAATTCCAAGAAATTCATGTTTGGGAAGAGAACATTTCACTTGCAATTATTATATAGTCTTAAATATTGGAAAGTCAATAAGTGTCATGACAACGCTTTGACAAGAACCCAAATGGTTTTTGACAATTTCTGAATAAATTCAGTTTCCAAGTTGAAAGACATTTTACTTAAAAAAAAATCAAGAAATTCATTTTCGGGAACATTTCAGACGCAATAATTACATACTCCAACATATTGGAAAGTCAAAAAGCGTCATGATAACGCTTTGACACGAACCCAAATGGTTTTTACAATTTTTGAATAAATTCAGTTTCCATGTTGAAAGACACTGTATAATAATAATTTTTGGTGCCTCTTAACTCAAATTTTGGAAAAAGGGACTTGTGAACCAGACTATAAGTCTTCTGATGTATAAAAGTCGCATTTATCGTTTTAGTAACTTTTAAAAACTTTAAATAACTATTTGACGGTTGGTAGACAAGCCGGTGTTACGCAACATTCGATAGAGCGAAGCTGTTAGAGCAGTACGATGCCCGACCGTGCGACCGTGAGATAACTGCATCTGATGATTCTCCCCTGCGAGCGAGCGAAGAAAATTAGAAAATCCAGGACACAATTTTCTGTTCTAGTTCCGCACGATCCTAGGTTACGACACATATTCGGACGAGGACAATAAAATTGGGTCGTTCATAATCCGGTCGTGTCATCTCGACCTTTATGCCGGAAAGATAAAATGCGATTACAAGGGCTGAAGACGGTTTACTTAAAATGATTGATAAGCCGGTTTCGGGAAAAAGCTACAAAGCGACGGACGAAGTGGCTGTCTGAGGGTTGTTTGGAGATAATTTTTATCTAAACTGCGGTTGTAAGGAAAGGGTTAGCCTGCGAGTTGCTGTAGGGGAACAGTGATGGTTTAATTAAGATTTGAGAGTTTAGAACTCGGTTTCTACTTCAGCCTTCCAATATTGCTATAAAGAAAAGACAGTTTAGATTGCTATTATATTATTATTTCTTGTTTCAGGTAAGTGGTCCATAAATCATAGCCTTTTTGAAGATCAGAAGTGAGATAAACATTGCAATCGACACAGGTAAGACAGAGTTATGAAAATTTTGAGGAAAACCGTTTCCGAGCATTTGTTGCGTAGCAATTTATAGAGTGACATTGATATTATCTTACGAGATAAATTGGCAACAAGCTCGAGAAAATCAATCGGAAAATTTTGTGAAGTCAAAATTTTATCACGAATGATATTCCGAAGACTATTTCATGAATAAGACAAAAAAAAAGTTATTTGTTTAATATATGATAAGTACAGTTATTGTAAATAATCTGATTTTTATTGTTTTCATAATTTTTACTAGAAACGGCAATAGTAGATCAAGGTACTTTTTTATTAATTTAATATGAAGTATAAAAAATTAAATAGTAATGGCTAAACGGTTTTCAGTTGAGCGATGGAAATTTTTTTAAAGTATATTGATTTGAATATTTGCATATTTTGCAAAGGTTTCACAAAACAAAAACTCTAAAAACACCTCATCTGGTCGTTAAATAAGTAGTAACGCAGAGTTCGCAGCACTAAGATCACTACAGTCTAAAGTATCCAGAGAAGTGTGCAACAAAAATGTTAAGACGAAAATGGTGTTGATGACGTAAAGTGAAACACTTTCTCGTAAAACTGCAGTTTTGAAACTATATAAATGTGTAATACAATTTGGGTATTCATTTAGAGAACACCACCTTCTGTTAAACACAACATCCCTTATCATCACCAAAATTTTTCAAACCCTCATTACCGTTCAACTTTAACCACTCGTATTTATTTAAAACCTCCCGAGCAGCCATCTCCCCAAAATGTACGTCCAGGAAAAGCTCCTGCGGCGACATATAAAACGAAGGTGAGCCCGGGGCAAAAATCAATTTCATCAACAGAAGATCATTTACTCCTGGACATCCTGTTCGCCGCGGATGCATTTCCGACGGTATAGATTTCCTACAGATAAGATCCACGTAGTTTGCAGCAATGAAATTAACATGAAAATGTAGGTCTTAATGTCTACAGTAAAGTAGTAATACCTAAGCCGAAACCCCATAGCAAACAAATGGAAAGATTCTTCTTTATTCAATTTTAACAGGAAGGGTGAATCGAAAGAATCGAAAGGAAGAGTAGAAAGAATCAAAGGAATTAGAATTGTACAGGGATCCGAAGAAACATACAAATCATAACAATCATGAGAATTATGAGAATCATGAGAATCATGAGAATTATGAAAATCAGAATAATTAGAATAAAAAATTAAAAAACAAAAATGGTGGGAGCACATGAGTAAGTTGTGTCAAAACTGTCAGAAGAGTTCAAAGAATCGGAAGAAAAAGAGAATAAGCCCAAAAATCGGGAAAATGATAAGAATGATAAGAATCGCAATAATTGAAA
Source organism: Diaperis boleti (assembly GCA_963583935.1). Lineage (NCBI taxonomy): Eukaryota > Metazoa > Arthropoda > Insecta > Coleoptera > Tenebrionidae > Diaperis > Diaperis boleti. Next base: position 7,745,613 of record OY757242.1, read on the forward strand.
AGCTCGAAGGAATCGGTGTCAGGTGTAATCTGAGGAATCGGAGGAATCGGCAGAAGAATAATTAGGATCATAAGAATCATAAGAACCGTAAGAATCATAAGAATCATAAGAATCATAAGAATAATAAGAATCATAAGAATCATAAAAATCATGAGAATAATAAGAATCATGAGAATCATAAGAGTTATAAGAAACATAAGAATCATAAGAATCATGAGAATCATGAAAATCATGAGAATCATGAAAATCATGAGAATCATAAGAGTTATGAGAATCGGAAGAATCAGAATAATTAAAATAAAAAATAGAAAAACAAAAATAGTGGGGGAAGATGAGCAAGTTGTGTCAAAAATGTCAGAAGACTTAAACAAAATGGGAAAAAAGAGAGAATAAGAGCAAGAATGAGGAGAATCCCAAGAATCAGAATTATAACAATCGGAAGAATCGAAAGGCTCGACGAAATCGGTGTCAGGAGAAATCCGAGTAATCGGAGGAATCGGAAGAAGGATCATAAGAATCGTAAGAATCATAAGCATCATAGGAATCATAAGAGTCATGAGAATCGGAAGAATCAGAAGAATCAGAATAAAAAATAGAAGAATCAAAAAAGGTGGAAAAACAAAAGAAAGTTTCAGAAGAATTAAAAGAATCGGAAGAAACAGAGAATAAGAGCAAGAATCAGGCGAATCCCAAGAATCAGGAAAATTATAGGAATGATAAGAATCGGAAGAATCGAAAGGCTCCAAGGAATCGGAGTCAGGAGAAATCCGAGGAAGGGGAGCAATCGGAAGAAGAATCATGAGGATCATAAGAAGCATAAGAATCATGAGAATCATAGGAATCATAAAAATCGAATGATAACACTCATAACAATCGTAAGAAACATAAGAATCGAAGACTCAACAGAATCAGAAAAATCAGTCATTGGAAGGATCGGATGAATCGGACGAATCCGAGGGAAGAATTTAAATAAAGGATAGGAGAAACAGGAAGGGAGAAACGAAAGAATCGAAAGGAAGAGTAGGAAGAACCGGAAAAAAGAATCGAAATAATCAAAGGAATTCAAACTGTAGCAGGGATCCGAAGAAACATAAAAAATCATAAAAATCATAAGAATCATAAGAATCATGAGAATAATGAGAATCATGAGAATCGGAAGAATCAGAATAAAAAAATTGAAAAACCAAAAAAGGTGGAAGAACAAGAGTCAGTCGAGTCATAAATTTCAGAATAGTTAAAAGACTAATAGCAAGAATCAGGAAAATCATAAGAATGATAATAATCATAACAATCGTAAGAAACATAAGAATCGAAGAATCAACAGAATCAGAAGAATCGGAAGGATCGGAAAAATCGGACGAACCAGAGTGAAGAATCTGAAGGAAAGATCGCAGAAACTGGAAGGAAGAATCAAAAGAATCGGAAGGAAGAGTAGGATGAATGGAAAGAATCAAAGGAATTAGAACTATAGCAAGGATCCGAAACTCATAAAAATCATAAGAATTATGAGAATCAGCAGAATCAAGAGAATAATGAGAATCATCAGAATCATGAGAATCTTGAGAATCGGAAGAATCAGAATAAAAAAATTGAAAAACCAAAAAAGGTGGAAGAACAAGAGTCAGTCGAGTCATAAATTTCAGAATAGTTAAAAGACTAATAGCAAGTATCAAGAAAATCATAAGAATGATAATAATTATAACAATCGTAAGAAACATAAGAATCGAAGAATCAACAGAATCAGAAGAATCGGAAGGATCGAAAGAATCGGACGAATCAGACTGAAGAATCTGAAGGAAAGATCGCAGAAACTGGAAGGAAGAATCAAAAGAATCGGAAGGAAGAATAGGATGAATCGAAAGAATCAAAGGGATTAGAACTATAGCAAGGATCCGAAAATCATAAGAATTATGAAAATCATCAGAATCAGAAGAACCATAAGAATTATGAGAATCAGAAGAATCATGAAAATCATAAAAATCAGAAGAATCAGAATAAAAAATAGAAAAACCAAAAATGGCGGAAGAACAAGAGTCAGTCGAGTCATAAATTTCAGAATAGTTAAAAGACTAATAGCAAGAATCAGGAAAATCATAAGCATGATAACCATAACAATCGTAAGAAACATAAGAATCGAAGAATGATCAGAATCAGAAGAATCGGAAGAATCGGAAAAATCGGACGAATCAGAGTGAAGAATCTGAAGGAAAGGTCGCAGAAACTGGAAGGAAGAATAAAAAAAATCGGAAGAAAGAGTAGGATAAATCGAAAGAATCAAAGGGATTAGAACTATAGCAAGGATCCGAAGAATCATAAAAATCATAAGAATCATGAGAATCAGCAGAATCAGGAGAATCGGAAGGATCGGAAAAATCGGACGAACCAGAGTGAAGAATCTGAAGGAAAGATCGCAGAAACTGGAAGGAAGAATCAAAAGAATCGGAAGGAAGAGTAGGATGAATGGAAAGAATCAAAGGAATTAGAACTATAGCAAGGATCCGAAACTCATAAAAATCATAAGAATTATGAGAATCAGCAGAATCAAGAGAATAATGAGAATCATCAGAATCATGAGAATCTTGAGAATCGGAAGAATCAGAATAAAAAAATTGAAAAACCAAAAAAGGTGGAAGAACAAGAGTCAGTCGAGTCATAAATTTCAGAATAGTTAAAAGACTAATAGCAAGTATCAAGAAAATCATAAGAATGATAATAATTATAACAATCGTAAGAAACATAAGAATCGAAGAATCAACAGAATCAGAAGAATCGGAAGGATCGAAAGAATCGGACGAATCAGACTGAAGAATCTGAAGGAAAGATCGCAGAAACTGGAAGGAAGAATCAAAAGAATCGGAAGGAAGAATAGGATGAATCGAAAGAATCAAAGGGATTAGAACTATAGCAAGAATCCGAAACTCATAAAAATCATAAGAATTATGAGAATCATCAGAATCAGGAGAACCATAAGAATTATGAGAATCATAAGAATCATGAGAATCATGAGAATCATAAAAATCAGAATAATCAGAAGAATCAGAAAAAAAATAGAAAAACCAAAAAAGGTGGAAGAACAAGAGTCAGTCGAGTCATAAATTTCAGAATAGTTAAAAGACTAATAGCAAGAATCAGGAAAATCATAAGCATGATAATAATCATAACAATCGTAAAAAACATAAGAATCGAAGAATCAACAGAATCAGAAGAATCGGAAGGATCGGAAAAATCGGACGAATCAGAGTAAAGAATCTGAAGGAAATATCGCAGAAACTGGAAGGAAGAATCAAAAAAATCGGAAGAAAGAGTAGGATAAATCGAAAGAATCAAAGGGATTAGAACTATAGCAAGGATCCGAAAATCATAAAAATCATAAGAATTATGAGAATCATCAGAATCAGAAGAACCATAAGAATTATGAGAATCAGAAGAATCATGAGAATCATAAAAATCAGAATAATCAGAAGAATCAGAATTAAATATAGAAAAACCAAAAAAGGTGGAAGAACAAGAGTCAGTCGAGTCATAAATTTCAGAATAGTTAAAAGACTAATAGCAAGAATCAGGAAAATCATAAGCATGATAATAATCATAACAATCGTAAGAAACATAAGAATCGAAGAATCAACAGAATCAGAAGAATCGGAAGGATCGGAAAAATCGGACGAATCAGAGTGAAGAATCTGAAGGAAATATCGCAGAAACTGGAAGGAAGAATCAAAACAATCGGAAGGAAGAGTAGGATAAATCGAAAGAATCAAAGGGATTAGAACTATAGCAAGGATCCGAAGAATCATAAAAATCATAAGAATTATGAGAATCATCAGAATCAGAAGAACCATAAGAATTATGAGAATCAGAAGAATCATGAGAATCATAAAAATCAGAATAATCAGAAGAATCAGAATTAAAAATAGAAAAACCAAAAAAGGTGGAAGAACAAGAGTCAGTCGAGTCATAAATTTCAGAATAGTTAAAAGACTAATAGCAAGAATCAGGAAAATCATAAGCATGATAATAATCATAACAATCGTAAGAAACATAAGAATCGAAGAATCAACAGAATCAGAAGAATCGGAAGGATCGGAAAAATCGGACGAATCAGAGTGAAGAATCTGAAGGAAATATCGCAGAAACTGGAAGGAAGAATCAAAACAATCGGAAGGAAGAGTAGGATGAATCGAAAGAATCAAAGGGATTAGAACTATAGCAAGGATCCGAAAATCATAAAAATCATAAGAATTATGAGAATCATCAGAATCAGAAGAACCATAAGAATTATGAGAATCAGAAGAATCATGAGAATCATAAAAATCAGAATAATCAGAAGAATCAGAATTAAAAATAGAAAAACCAAAAAAGGTGGAAGAACAAGAGTCAGTCGAGTCATAAATTTCAGAATAGTTAAAAGACTAATAGCAAGAATCAGGAAAATCATAAGCATGATAATAATCATAACAATCGTAAGAAACATAAGAATCGAAGAATCAACAGAATCAGAAGAATCGGAAGGATCGGAAAAATCGGACGAACCAGAGTAAAGAATCTGAAGGAGAGATCGCAGAAACTGGAAGGAAGAATCAAAAGAATCGGAAGGACCAGTAGGATGAATCGAAAGAATCAAAGGGATTAGAACTATAGCAAGGATCCGAAAATCATAAGAATTATGAACATCATCAGAATCAGAAGAACCATAAGAATTATGAGAATCAGAAGAATCATGAGAATCATAAAAATCAGAAGAATCAGAATAAAAAATAGAAAAACCAAAAATGGCGGAAGAACAAGAGTCAGTCGAGTCATAAATTTCAGAATAGTTAAAAGACTAATAGCAAGAATCAGGAAAATCATAAGCATGATAACCATAACAATCGTAAGAAACATAAGAATCAAAGAATGATCAGAATCAGAAGAATCGGAAGAATCGGAAAAATCGGACGAATCAGAGTGAACAATCTGAAGGAAAGGTCGCAGAAACTGGAAGGAAGAATCAAAAAAATCGGAAGAAAGAGTAGGATAAATCGAAAGAATCAAAGGGATTAGAACTATAGCAAGGATCCGAAGAATCATAAAAATCATAAGAATCATGAGAATCAGCAGTATCAGGAGAATAATGAGAATCATGAGAATCTTGAGAATCGGAAGAATCAGAATAAATTAATAAAAAAACCAAAAATGGCGGAAGAACAAGAGTCAGTCGAGTCATAAATTTCAGAATAGTTAAAAGACTAATAGCAAGAATCAGGAAAATCATAAGAATGATAATAATCATAACAATCGTAAGAAACATAAGAATCGAAGAATCAACAGAATCAGAAAAATCGGAAGGATCGGAAAAATCGGACGAACCAGAGTGAAGAATCTGAAGGAAAGATCGCAGAAACTGGAAGGAAGAATCAAAAGAATCGGAAGGAAGAGTAGGATGAATCGAAAGAATCAAAGGGATTAGAACTATAGCAAGGATCCGAAAATCATAAGAATTATGAAAATCATCAGAATCAGAAGAACCATAAGAATTATGAGAATCAGAAGAATCATGAAAATCATAAAAATCAGAAGAATCAGAATAAAAAATAGAAAAACCAAAAATGGCGGAAGAACAAGAGTCAGTCGAGTCATAAATTTCAGAATAGTTAAAAGACTAATAGCAAGAATCAGGAAAATCATAAGCATGATAACCATAACAATCGTAAGAAACATAAGAATCGAAGAATGATCAGAATCAGAAGAATCGGAAAAATCGGACGAATCAGAGTGAAGAATCTGAAGGAAAGGTCGCAGAAACTGGAAGGAAGAATAAAAAAAATCGGAAGAAAGAGTAGGATAAATCGAAAGAATCAAAGGGATTAGAACTATAGCAAGGATCCGAAAATCATAAAAATCATAAGAATTATGAGAATCATCAGAATCAGAAGAACCATAAGAATTATGAGAATCAGAAGAATCATGAGAATCATAAAAATCAGAATAATCAGAAGAATCAGAATTAAAAATAGAAAAACCAAAAAAGGTGGAAGAACAAGAGTCAGTCGAGTCATAAATTTCAGAATAGTTAAAAGACTAATAGCAAGAATCAGGAAAATCATAAGCATGATAATAATCATAACAATCGTAAGAAACATAAGAATCGAAGAATCAACAGAATCAGAAGAATCGGAAGGATCGGAAAAATCGGACGAATCAGAGTGAAGAATCTGAAGGAAATATCGCAGAAACTGGAAGGAAGAATCAAAACAATCGGAAGGAAGAATAGGATGAATCGAAAGAATCAAAGGGATTAGAACTATAGCAAGGATCCGAAAATCATAAAAATCATAAGAATTATGAGAATCATCAGAATCAGAAGAACCATAAGAATTATGAGAATCAGAAGAATCATGAGAATCATAAAAATCAGAATAATCAGAAGAATCAGAATTAAAAATAGAAAAACCAAAAAAGGTGGAAGAACAAGAGTCAGTCGAGTCATAAATTTCAGAATAGTTAAAAGACTAATAGCAAGAATCAGGAAAATCATAAGCATGATAATAATCATAACAATCGTAAGAAACATAAGAATCGAAGAATCAACAGAATCAGAAGAATCGGAAGGATCGGAAAAATCGGACGAATCAGAGTGAAGAATCTAAAGGAAATATCGCAGAAACTGGAAGGAAGAATCAAAACAATCGGAAGGAAGAGTAGGATGAATCGAAAGAATCAAAGGGATTAGAACTATAGCAAGGATCCGAAAATCATAAAAATCATAAGAATTATGAGAATCATCAGAATCAGAAGAACCATAAGAATTATGAGAATCAGAAGAATCATGAGAATCATAAAAATCAGAATAATCAGAAGAATCAGAATTAAAAATAGAAAAACCAAAAAAGGTGGAAGAACAAGAGTCAGTCGAGTCATAAATTTCAGAATAGTTAAAAGACTAATAGCAAGAATCAGGAAAATCATAAGCATGATAATAATCATAACAATCGTAAGAAACACAAGAATCGAAGAATCAACAGAATCAGAAGAATCGGAAGGATCGGAAAAATCGGACGAATCAGAGTAAAGAATCTGAAGGAAATATCGCAGAAACTGGAAGGAAGAAACAAAACAATCGGAAGGAAGAGTAGGATGAATCGAAAGAATCAAAGGGATTAGAACTATAGCAAGGATCCGAAAATCATAAAAATCATAAGAATTATGAGAATCATCAGAATCAGAAGAACCATAAGAATTATGAGAATCAGAAGAATCAGAAGAACTATAGCAAGGATCCGAAAATCATAAGAATTATGAAAATCATCAGAATCAGAAGAACCATAAGAATTATGAGAATCAAAAGAATCATGAGAATCATAAAAATCAGAATAATCAGAATAATCAGAAGAATCAGAATAAAAAAATTGAAAAACCAAAAAAGGTGGAAGAATAAGAGTCAGTCGAGTCAAAAATTTCAGAATAGTTAAAATAATAAGCATGATAATAATCATAACAATCGTAAGAAACAGAAGAATCGGAAAAATAAGACATTGGAAGGATCGGATGAATCGGACGAATCCGAGGGAAGAATCTGAAGGAAGGATAGGAGAAACAGGAAGGAAGAATCGAAAGAATCGGAAGGAAGAGTAGGAAGAACCGGAAGGAAGAATTGATAGAATCAAAGGAATTAGAACTGTAGCAGGGATCCGAAAAAACATAAAAATCATAAGAATCATAAGAATCATAAGAATCATAAGAATCATAAGAATCATAAGAATCATAAGAATCATAAGAATCATAAGAATCATAAGAATCATAAGAATCATAAGAATCATAAGAATCATAAGAATCATAAGAATCATAAGAATCATAAGAATCATAAGAATCATAAGAATCATAAGAATCATAAGAATCATAAGAATCATAAGAATCATAAGAATCATAAGAATCATAAGAATCATAAGAATCATATGAATCATATGAATCATAAGAATCATAAGAATCATAAGAATCATAGGAATCATTAGAATCATTAGAATCATGAGAAACAAAAGAATAATTAGAATCATGAGAATCATGAGAATCATGAGAATCATGAGAAGGATAAGAATCATGAGAATCATAAGAATCATAAGAATTATAAAAAGGATAAGAATCATGAGAATCATAAGAATCATGAGAATCATAAGAATCATAAGAATCATAAGAATCATAAGAATCTTAAGAATCGTAAGAATCGGAAGAATGAGAATAATCAGAAAAATCAAAATAAAAGATAGAAGAATCAAAAAAGGTGGAAGGACGATAAAATTTCAGAAGAGTTAAAAGAATCGGAAAAAAAGAGAATAAGAGCAAGAATCAGGAGAATCCCAAGAATCAGGAAATTGATTAGAATGATAAGAGTCGGAAGAATCGAAAGGCTCGAAGGAATCGGTGTCAGGAGAACTCCGAGGAGTCGGAGGAATCGGAATCGGAAGAGTCATACATTGGAAAGATCGGAAGAAGAGAATCGTAAGGATCATAACAATCATAAAAATCATGAGAATCATAAGAATCATGAGAATCAAGAGAATCAAGAGAATCATAAGAATCATAAGAAGGATAAGAATCATAAGAATCATAAGAATCATAAGAATCATAAGAATCATAAGAATCATAAGAATCATAAGAATCATAAGAATCATAAGAATCATAAGAATCATATGAATCATAAGAATCATAGGAATCATTAGAATCATGAGAAATATAAGAATCATTAGAATCATGAGAATCATGAGAAGGATAAGAATCATGAGAATCATAAGAATCATAAAAAGGATAAGAATCATGAGAATCATGAGAATCATGAGAATCATGAGAATCATAAGAATCATGAGAATCATAAGAATCATAAGAATCATAAGAATCTTAAGAATCGTAAGAATCGGAAGAATGAGAATAATCAGAAAAATCAAAATAAAAGATAGAAGAATCAAAAAAGGTGGAAGGACGATAAAATTTCAGAAGAGTTAAAAGAATCGGAAAAAAAGAGAATAAGAGCAAGAATCAGGAGAATCCCAAGAATCAGGAAATTGATTAGAATGATAAGAGTCGGAAGAATCGAAAGGCTCGAAGGAATCGGTGTCAGGAGAACTCCGAGGAGTCGGAGGAATCGGAATCGGAAGAGTCATACATTGGAAAGATCGGAAGAAGAGAATCGTAAGGATCATAACAATCATAAAAATCATGAGAATCATAAGAATCATGAGAATCATGAGAATCAAGAGAATCATAAGAATCATAAGAAGGATAAGAATCATAAGAATCATAAGAATCATAAGAATCATAAGAATCATAAGAATCATAAGAATCATAAGAATCATAAGAATCATAAGAATCATAAGAATCATAAGAATCATAAGAATCATAAGAATCATAAGAATCATAAGAATCATAAGAATCATAAGAATCATAAGAATCATAAGAATCATAAGAATCATAAGAATCATAAGAATCATAAGAATCATAAGAATCATAAGAATCATAAGAATCATAAGAATCATAAGAATCATAAGAATAATAAGAATCATAAGAATCATAAGAATCATAAGAATCATAAGAATCATAAGAATCATAAGAATCATAAGAATCATAAGAATCATAAGAATCATAAGAATCATAAGAATCATATGAATCATAAGAATCATAGGAATCATTAGAATCATTAGAATCATGAGAAATATAAGAATCATTAGAATCATGAGAATCATGAGAAGGATAAGAATCATGAGAATCATAAGAATCATAAAAAGGATAAGAATCATGAGAATCATGAGAATCATGAGAATCATGAGAATCATAAGAATCATGAGAATCATAAGAATCATAAGAATCATAAGAATCTTAAGAATCGTAAGAATCGGAAGAATGAGAATAATCAGAAAAATCAAAATAAAAGATAGAAGAATCAAAAAAGGTGGAAGGACGATAAAATTTCAGAAGAGTTAAAAGAATCGGAAAAAAAGAGAATAAGAGCAAGAATCAGGAGAATCCCAAGAATCAGGAAATTGATTAGAATGATAAGAGTCGGAAGAATCGAAAGGCTCGAAGGAATCGGTGTCAGGAGAACTCCGAAGAATCGGAAGAGTCATACATTGGAAAGATCGGAAGAAGAGAATCGTAAGGATCATAACAATCATAAAAATCATGAGAATCATAAGAATCATGAGAATCATGAGAATCAAGAGAATCATAAGAATCATAAGAAGGATAAGAATCATAAGAATCATAAGAATCATAAGAATCATAAGAATCATAAGAATCATAAGAATCATAAGAATCATAAGAATCATAAGAATCATAAGAATCATAAGAATCATAAGAATCATAAGAATCATAAGAATCATAAGAATCATAAGAATCATAAGAATCATAAGAATCATAAGAATCATAAGAATCATAAGAATCATAAGAATCATAAGAATCATAAGAATCATAAGAATCATAAGAATCATAAGAATCATAAGAATCATAAGAATCATATGAATCATAAGAATCATAGGAATCATTAGAATCATTAGAATCATGAGAAATATAAGAATCATTAGAATCATGAGAATCATGAGAATCATGAGAATCATGAGAAGGATAAGAATCATGAGAATCATAAGAATCATAAAAAGGATAAGAATCATGAGAATCATGAGAATCATGAGAATCATGAGAATCATAAGAATCATGAGAATCATAAGAATCATAAGAATCATAAGAATCTTAAGAATCGTAAGAATCGGAAGAATGAGAATAATCAGAAAAATCAAAATAAAAGATAGAAGAATCAAAAAAGGTGGAAGGACGATAAAATTTCAGAAGAGTTAAAAGAATCGGAAAAAAAGAGAATAAGAGCAAGAATCAGGAGAATCCCAAAAATCAGGAAATTGATTAGAATGATAAGAGTCGGAAGAATCGAAAGGCTCGAAGGAATCGGTGTCAGGAGAACTCCGTGGAATCGGAAGAGTCATACATTGGAAAGATCGGAAGAAGAGAATCGTAAGGATCATAACAATCATAAAAATCATGAGAATCATAAGAATCATGAGAATCATGAGAATCATGAGAATCATGAGAATCATAAGAATCATAAGAAGGATAAGAATCATAAGAATCATAAGAATCATAAGAATCATAGGTATCATAAGAATCATAAGAATCATAAGAATCATAAGAATCGTAAGAATCATAAGAATCATAAGAATCATATGAATCATAGGAATCATAAGAATCATTAGAATCATAAGAATCATGAGAATCATGAGAATCATGAGAATCATGAGAATCATGGGAATCATGAGAATCATGAGAATCATAAGAATCATAAGAATCGTAAGAATCATAACAACCCACGCAGAAAGATCGCAGTAACCGGAAGGAAGAATCAAAAGAATCGGAAAGAAGAGTAGGATGAATCGAAAGAATCAAAGGAATTAGAACTATAGCAAGGATCCGAAGAATCATAAAAATCATAAGAATTATGAGAATCGTCAGAATCAGAAGAATCATAAGAATTATGAGAATCATAAGAGTCACGAGAATCATAAGAATCAGAAGAATTATAATAAAAAACAGAAAAACCAAAAAGAGTGGAAGAACAAGAGTCAGTCGAGTCAAAAATTTCAGAATAGTTAAAAGAATAACTGCAAGAATCAGGAAAATCGTAAGAATGATAATAATCGTAAGAAACATAAGAATCGAAGAATCAACAGAATCAGAAGAATTGGAAGGATCGGATGAATCGGACGAATCCGAGTGAAGAATCTGAAGGAATGATCGCAGAAACCGGACGGAACAATAAAAAAAATCGGAAGGAAGAGCAGGATGAATCAAAAGAATCAAATAAATTAGAACTATTGCAAGGGTCCGAAGAATCATAATAATCATAAAAATCATATGAATCATAAGAATCGGAAGTATCGACAGAATAGGAAGAATCAAAGGAATCATAAATATCAGAGAAAATCCCAAAAATTAAAAGCATCATAAGAATCATAAAAATAATAAGAATTGGATGAAACAAAAGAAGCAGAATAAAAAAGATGAAAAACCAAAAAGTTGGGGGGGGAACAGTGTCAGTTGAATAAAAAATATCAGACGAGTTAAAAAATCAAAGGAATGAGATTAATAGCAAGAATCAGGAGATGTCCAAGAATCATAAGAATTATGTAAATCATAAGAATGTTAAGAAAGAATAAGAATCATACGAATCATAATTAATAACTCGCAAATCAGTGTATTCTCATTTTTTTTTACAGAGTCGGGAGATAAGAGAGATTCTGACATTCCAAAACACCAAGATTTTGAGATCGAGAGGCCTATAGAAATAAAAAAAATGTCTACGTTTACACCATGCGATCATTACGAATTATTGGTTACGTATATGTTAGAAACCTTGGAATTAAGCTTTTTCAAAAAAAACTATTCACATACTATTACCATTAAAAATGTGTACTGAAAAAAAAAATTTAAGAATGTTGGGATTCTTGAGGAAGCAAAGAAATTTGAAGAAGGTGAGACACGTGAGACACCTGGTTAAACTTCTGTTACTTTATTTTCGCTAACCACCCATTTATTGAATTTTCCTTACTTGATGTGTATTAGCAATGTATAACCAATTGTGGGATCCCTAAACAAAAAAAAACTGTTTAAACAACACTCAGAATTCGCAACTAGGGGACCACAGAGTTGTAGCCACAAATTAGGTTGTTTGCAGTAAATAACCCATAGTGTATTTGTTGATGAGTTTCATGTTGTTCGCCCCCATACATTCGTTGTCTGTGCAAAGACCCAACAAATTGAGAATAATTACGGGCTTGTGAAACTATTCGCTTCAAGTAACTCAAAGTCAGTTCGAAGACTCTATTATCGTAATATTTTAAGTGTACAACTGGGTCCAGAAGTAATCGGTAGCCAACTCACCCCCGAGTGATTTTTATAAATTTTCTAAGACGAAAAAACTTTCTCCTTTGCCTCAAATCACGATATTAATTCACACTCTCGACGTCTGTTACTGACAACTCCCAAATCAACCTCTTAACTGTGCCAATAATTCTCCTAGTCAAGAGCCGACACTCCGCCGGAGTGTATTTCCCTGTAGCAAATTGGCAGTGGTCAACCTCCTCCTGCTTCCGCGTCGTTCCTTCGCCGCACTTGTCCCCGATGACCCAACTAATCGAGTGTAATTGCGGATCCGCCGGATTACCAGCTCCGAGTAATACGGAGTGAGATATGGGCGAGTCCTAAGACTACATTACCATATTTTAAGAGATGCGGTGATCGATGAGTGGCTTTTCTAGGGATGTTGATGGAACCAGACAGGTGGATGAGATGGAAGGGTGAAGATGGAGATCGTCGAGAGACACTCACAGCTGTGTTCCGACCGCGGTGTAATGAAACAGTAAATTACTTCACCGCGAGCACATGATGCTTTTTCAAAAGGGCACAAGTGCGGTCTATATGGAGCAATTGGATGGGGGAAGTGCGGCCTGAATGGGGATGGAAGTCGGTGGCGAAATAATGAGCTGTTATGCGGTAATTTTAATTTGGATTAATGGAGCGTAAGGTTCAGGCATTTCAACAACAGAACTAACCCTTCAAGTTGAAAAATAGTTACAAGGATTCGAGAAATATCAGCGATTCGGGATTTTATTCTGAGGAAGACGTTCCTTGCGGGACGTCGTTTACTATCTTCCTCATTTTCTCTATTATTTCTTCTGTTGCATAGATCCACGCTTCATTTTGCAGTTCATCTTCTCCCGCCGCTTTTCGTTTCTTCATTCTTCCTATTACCCTCTTAATCATTTGCTTCGTAATCTCTTCCCCTTTTTCTTGTTCTCCTGTTTCTCTCTCTTCTGTCTTCTTTTCGTTTCGTCCTTTAGGTCTAGTAATTCTTTAAAGTATTCTCTCCATTCTTCTATCCTTGTCTTTGCGTCTGCCCATTTTTCTAATTTTCGTTCTCTGTTGATGTATTTCCAAACTTCTTCTTCTGTTCTGATTGATCTAATTTCCTCTTCTCACAAGTGTCTTTGTATTTCTTTAATTGCGTCCGGTATTCTTCTCTTGATCCCTTCCGATTTCTCCATTTTCTCATTTGCTTTCCGGCTAGTCTTTTCATTTATTTGCATTTTTATCCCACCATCTATTTCTTCCCATTCTTTCTCCAACTTCTGCTTCTATTTTCTTTGTTGTCATCGCTTCTCGCATTCCCCTTTCGAGTTCTTTCATTATTGTTTCGGTGTCTTTTTGTTTTTCTTTTTCTCTTTCAATATGTTGTAGATGCACAACGTTAATGGAAATTAGGCACACGAGAAGAAGCAGCTATCTTTTACGATAATAACTTTAGAAGCGAAGGTAAAATACAATAACACGCCCGGTCGAGTTCGCCCGACGATACTGATTCTCAACAGCAGGTAACTGACGCAACCGAGAGTGCAAAAAATTTAGAAACTTGATAAGCACGTTGGCTTTTTCGGACAAAACAATTGATTGTAGGTCAAGTTAAAAAAAATATCGATAGGCGGTTCGTGAGTATGAAGGGTTGTTGTTGTTACTCTTGGCGAGTTCTACTACTGGTTAAAATAAAAGTAGTTATTTAGAGGACACTCTGTATATGTCATAATATTACCTACTGACGGATAATGAAGTTCGTCAAGCCAATCTGCCCCAATGTTTAGTAAATCTGTTGGACTTTCCATAGAACATAACGGAGGACATTTTGAGCACTTTTTGTAAACAAAAGAATTAAGTTTCTTGGAAAAAGATGAAAAAATTGGGACCTTTTTTCAAAAATTTTCAAAATGTTGAGACATCTGAACAACTTAAGACACCAAAGAAATTCAAATTAAAACACGGCAAGAACCTTAAGAAAACTGAAACTTGCAAATTTGAGATATACCTGAAAAATGCATGAAAAAATTGAGACACGCGAATAAGTTGAAAATTTTCTAATTTGAGAAATCACTTTTGAGTGATCTGGACTAACACTTTAGGAAATATGAGAAAACAGATATTTGTTGCAGTTGAGATACCAAAAAAAAAACTGAAAAACCGAAGAGCTAGAACCTATGAAACCAAAAAGTCTGATATTGAGAAATCGGGGAATCTTGAGTCCTTTTAAAAATTGAAATATCTGAGAATATTGAATAAATGAGTTAAGACACACGACAATTTCTAACTGACTAATGTGTAAATAAACCTGAGGCAGCAAATAAATTTGAAACATTTCAAAAAAATTCACAGATGTCGCAATCTTTGCAACCATCGGAAGGTGAAACCATTGGAAGATTTTAAATTCTAAAAATATGATGTACGTATCCTCTTTAAAGATCGCATTTCCATATCTGTCAATTGCAAAGAAAACCATTTAGTCTGTGTTACTGACAGAAGAACACTCTGTATATGATTATTAAAGATTTTAAGTTCCAAAATATGCTATCTATATCTATAATATCTATACCTGCTAATCCGAAGAGGTCTTTCAGTTTATTATTATTCAATATTATTACTTTCAGACATTTTTAAATTCTAAAAATATGCTCTATATACACTTTTTAGTTTGTATCACTGACAATAGAATTTTTTGTATAGGATTGCCAAAAATTTTAAATTCCAAAATATGCTGCAAGTATCCTTTTTAAAAATCACATTTCCATATCTGCCAATGCACAGAAAACCGTGCGGTACTGATAATAGAACACTCTGTATATGATTGTCAATAATTTTTAATTCTAAAATATGCTGTACGTATCCTCTTTAAAAAGCACATTTGGATATCCGCTACTGCAAAGAAAACCATTTATGTTGTGTTACTGACATTAGAACACTCTTATTCTTTTTTATACTCTTATTTCTCTGGGCGTCTCTTTTGTTTTATCTCTTTTATTTTAGTCTTCATAGCATTTTTGTGTTTTTAGTCCATGTTTGTATTTTCAGTATTGGAACTCATTTCAATCACTTTGGACCTATTTTGTATCTTTCTTCTGTGCTGCCTCCTCTCTTTTTGGTCTTTTTGATGTTTTTTGTCTCGTTTTTTTAATTTTGGATATTTTTGTCTGTCGTCTTTTTTTCGTTTTCGCCTGCCTGATTTATAGTTTCTGTTGGTATATTATATCTCTTTGGTGTTTTATGTCTGTTTCGTTTTTTTCGCATTTGTCTCTATTCTTTTTAACTTGGTGTTGTTTCTTTAGTTCCTTTGTTCTCTTTTTTGCGTTTTCACCTCTGTTGATTTTCTGTCTCTTTTGTCACTTTAATCATTTCAACCTCCGTAGTTTCCTCGGTCTTTTTGGCCGCTTTAACGTCTCAGTCTCTTTCAATTTTTTTGTCTGTTTAGTCCCTTTTGGTACCTTTATTTCTTTCGTCTTATTCTTTAATTTTTTTTCTGTTCATCTCTTACCTTGCTCTAATTAAGATTTGTTAGCGCCTATGTTCAGTTTGGTCTCTTTGGTCCCTTTTGTGTCTTTAATCTCATAGTCTCTTTCTTTACTTGTTTATTTGTCTTTTCTCTCTCCGTTGTGTCTTTGTTTCTCTTCGTTTCTGTTGTTTCTCTTCTCAATTGTTTCTTTACTATCTTTGGTATTTCTTCGGTCTCTTCGGTATCTTTAGTCTTTTCAGTCTCTTTTTTTTTACCGTCGTAGTGGTCTTACAAATATTGTTTTCACTAACCTCTTTGGTGTTTTTGGTTTATTTATTCTCTTTGGTCATTTTGCTTTCATTAGTCTCTTTAGCCTCTTCGGTCTCCTTAGTATCTTTAGTCTCTTCTTTATCATCTTCAGTTCAGCATATTTAGTTTCTTTTACTTCTTTGGAGTATTTAGTCCCTTTAGTGACTTCCACGACGTCGATCTCTTCTTATATTTGGTCTCTCCGGTCACTTGGGTCTCTTTGGTTTCTTTTGTCTCTTCAGTCTTTTCAGTCTCTTTGTTTTTTATAGTCGCACTGGTCTTACAAATATTGCTTACACTAACCTTTTTCGTATTTTTGGTTTATTTAGTCTCTCTGGTCTTTAGCGTCTTCTTTAGCAGCTTCATTTCATCATCTTTAATTTATTTAATCTCTTTGGAGTATTTGGTCCCTTTAGTCACTTCCATCACTTTGATGTTTTTGATGTATTTGGTTTTTTTGCTATCTTCGGTCTCTTCGGTCTCTTCGGTCTCTTTGGTCTTTTCAATCTCTTTGGATTTTACCGTCGCCCTGGTCGTACAAATATTGTTTTCACTAACCTCTTTGGTGTTTTGGTTTATTTAGGCTTTTTGGTCATTTTGGTTTCATTAGTCTCTTTAGCCTCTTCGGTCTCCATAGTATCTTTAGTCTCTTCTTTATCATCTTCAGTTCAGCATATTTAGTTTCTTTTACTTCTTTGGAGTATTTAGTCCCTTTAGTGACTTCCACGACGTCGATCTCTTCTTATATTTGGTCTCTCCGGTCACTTGGGTATCTCTTTGGTCTCTTTTGTCTCTTTGGTCTTTTCAGTCTCTTTGTTTTTTCTAGTCGCACTGGTCTTACAAATATTGCTTACACTAACCTCTTTCGTATTTTTGCTTTATTTAGTCTCCCTGGTCTTTAGCGTCTTCTTTATCAGCTTCATTTCATCATCTTTAATTTATTTAATCTCTTTGGAGTATTTGGTCCCTTTAGTCACTTTCATCACTTTGATCTTTTTGATGTATTTGGTTTCTTTGGTATCTTCGGTCTCTTCCGTCTCTTCGGACCCCAAGGTTTCTTTGGTCTCTTCGGTCTCTTCGGTCTCTTTGGTCTTTTCAATCTCTTTGGATTTTATCGTCGCCCTGGTCGTACAAATATTGTTTTCACTAACCTCTTTGGTGTTTTTGGTTTATTTAGGCTCTTTGGTCATTTTGCTTTCATTAGTATCTTTAGCCTCTTCGGTCTCCTTAGTATCTTTAGTCTCTTCTTTATCATTTTCAGTTCAGCATATTTAGTGTCTTTTACTTCTTTGGAGTATTTAGTCCCTTTAGTGACTTCCACGACGTCGATCTCTTCTTATATTTGGTCTCTCCGGTCACTTGGGTCTCTTTGGTCTCTTTTCTCTTTTCAGTCTTTTCAGTCTCTTTGTTTTTTATAGTCGCACTGGTCTTACAAATATTGCTTACACTAACCTCTTTCGTATTTTTGGTTTATTTAGTCTCTCTGGTCTTTAGCGTCTTCTTTAGCAGCTTCATTTCATCATCTTTAATTTATTTAATCTCTTTGGAGTATTTGGTCCCTTTAGTCACTTCCATCACTTTGATGTTTTTGATTTATTTGGTTTCTTTGCTATCTTCGGTCTCTTCGGTCTCTTTGGTCTTTTCAATCTCTTTGGATTTTACCGTCGCCCTGGTCGTACAAATATTGTTTTCACTAACCTCTTTGGTGTTTTTGGTCTTATTTATTCTCTTTGGTCATTTTGGTTTCATTAGTCTCTTTAGCCTCTTCGGTCTCCTTAGTATCTTTAGCCTCTTCTTTATCATCTTCAGTTCAGCATATTTAGTTTCTTTTACTTCTTTGGAGTATTTAGTCCCTTTAGTGACTTCCACGACGTAGATCTCTTCTTATATTTGGTCTCTCCGGTCACTTGGGTATCTTTGGTCTCTTTGGTCTCTTTGGTCTCTTTTGTCTCTTTAGTCTTTTCAGTTTCTTTGTTTTTTCTAGTGGCACTGGTCTTACAAATATTGCATACACTAACCTCTTTCGTATTTTTGGTTTATTTAGTCTCTCTGGTCTTTAGCGTCTTCTTTAGCAGCTTCATTTCATCATCTTTAATTTATTTAATCTCTTTGGGGTATTTAGTCCCTTTAGTCACATCCATCACTTTGATCTTTTTGATGTATTTGGTTTCTTTGGTATCTTCGGTCTCTTCGGTCTCTTCGGTCTCTTCGGTCTCTTCCGTCTCTTCGGTCTCTAGGGAATCTTCGGACTCTAAGGTTTCTTCGGTCTCTTCGGTCTCTTCGGTCTCTTCGGTCTCTTTGGTCTTTTCAATCTCTTTGGATTTTACCGTCGCCGTGGTCGTACAAATATTGTTTTCACTAACGTCTTTGGTGTTTTTGGTTTATTTATGCTCTTTGGTCCTTTTGGTATCATTAGCCTTTTCGGTCTCTTTAGTATCTTTAGTCTCTTCTTTATCATCTTCAGTTCAGCATATTTAGTTTCTTTTACTTCTTTGGAGTATTTACTCCCTTTAGTGACTTCCACGACGTCGATCTCTTCTTATATTTGGTCTCTCCGGTCACTTGGGTCTCTTTGGTCTCTTTTGTCTTTTCAGTCTTTTCAGTCTCTTTGTTTTTTATAGTCGCACTGGTCTTACAAATATTGCTTACACTAACCTCTTTCGTATTTTTGGTTTATTTAGTCTCTCTGGTCTTTAGCGTCTTCTTTAGCAGCTTCATTTCATCATCTTTAATTTATTTAATCTCTTTGGAGTATTTGGTCCCTTTAGTCACTTCCATCACTTTGATGTTTTTGATTTATTTGGTTTCTTTGCTATCTTCGGTCTCTTCGGTCTCTTCGGTCTCTTTGGTCTTTTCAATCTCTTTGGATTTTACCGTCGCCCTGGTCGTACAAATATTGTTTTCACTAACCTCTTTGGTGTTTTTGGTTTTATTTATTCTCTTTGGTCATTTTGGTTTCATTAGTCTCTTTAGCCTCTTCGGTCTCCTTAGTATCTTTAGCCTCTTCTTTATCATCTTCAGTTCAGCATATTTGGTTTCTTTTACTTCTTTGGAGTATTTAGTCCCTTTAGTGACTTACACGACGTCGATCTCTTCTTATATTGTGTCTCTCCGGTCACTTGGGGTATCTTCGGTCTTTTCGGTCTCTTTTGTCTCTTTAGTCTTTTCAGTCTCTTAGTTTTTTATAGTCGCACTGGTCTTACAAATATTGCTTACACTAACCTCTTTCGTAGTTTTGGTTTATTTACTTTCTCTGGTCTTTAGCATCTTCTTTATTAGCTTCATTTCATCATCTTTAATTTATTTAATCTCTTTGGAGTATTTAGTCCCTTTAGTCACATCCATCACTTTGATCTTTTTGATGTATTTGGTTTCTTTGGTATTTTCGGTCTCTTCGGTCTCTTCCGTCTCTTCGGTCTCCTCGGTCTCTTCGGTCGCTTCGGTCTCTTCGGTCTTTTTGGTCTTTTCAATCTTTTTGGATTCTACCGTCGCCCTGGTCGTACAAATATTGTTTTCACTAACCTCTTTGGTGTTTTTGGTTTATTTATTCTCTTTGGTCATTTTGGTTTCATTAGGCTCTTTAGCCTCTTCGGTCTCCTTAGTATCTTTAGTCTCTTCTTTATCATCTTCAGTTCAGCAAATTTAGTTTCTTTTACTTCTTTGGAGTATTTAGTCCCTTTAGTGACTTCCACGACGTCGATCTCTTCTTATATTGTGTCTCTCCGGTCACTTGGGTATCTTTGGTCTCTTTGGTCTCCTTTGTCTTTTTAGCCTTTTCAGCCTCTTGGTTTTTCTAGTCGCACTGCTATTACAAATATTGCTTACACTAACCTCTTTCGTATTTTTGGTTTATTTACTTTCTCTGGTCTTTAGCATCTTCTTTATTAGCTTCATTTCATCATCTTTAATTTATTTAATCCCTTTGGAGTATTTAGTCCCTTTAGTCACTTCCATCACTTTGATCTTTTCGATGTATTTGGTTTCTTTGGTATCTTCGGTCTCTTCGGTCTCTTCCGTCTCTTCGGTCTCCTCGGTCTCTTCGGTCGCTTCGGTCTTTTCGGTCTCTTTGGTCTTTTCAATCTCTTTGGATTTTACCGTCGCCCTGGTCGTACAAATATTGTTTTCACTAACCTCTTTGGTGTTTTTGGTTTATTTATTCTCTTTGGTCATTTTGGTTTCATTAGGCTCTTTAGCCTCTTCGGTCTCCTTAGTATCTTTAGTCTCTTCTTTATCATCTTCAGTTCAGCAAATTTAGTTTCTTTTACTTCTTTGGAGTATTTAGTCCCTTTAGTGACTTCCACGACGTCGATCTCTTCTTATATTGTGTCTCTCCGGTCACTTGGGTATCTTTGGTCTCTTTGGTCTCTTTTGTCTCTTTAGTCTTTTCAGTCTCTTTGTTTTTTCTAGTCGCACTGGTCTTACAAATATTGCATACACTAACCACTTTCGTATTTTTGGTTTATTTAGTCTCTCTGGTCTTTAGCGTCTTCTTTAGCAGCTTCATTTCATCATCTTTAATTTATTTAATCTCTTTGGAGTATTTGGTCCCTTTAGTCACATTCATCACTTTGATCTTTTTGATGTATTTGGTTTCTTTGGTATCTTCGGTCTCTTCGGTCTTTTCTGTCTCTTCGGTCTCTTCGGTCTCTTTTTTCTTTTCACTCTCTCTGGATTTTACCGTCGCCGTGGTCGTACAAATATTGTATTCACTAACCTCTTTGGTGTTTTTGGTTTATTTAGGCTCTTTGGTCCTTTTGGTGTCATTAGCCTTTTCGGTCTCCTTAGTATATTTAGTCTCTTCTTTATCATCTTCAGTTCAGCATATTTGGTTTCTTTTACTTCTTTGGAGTATTTAGTCCCTTTAGTGACTTACACGACGTCGATCTCTTCTTATATTTGGTCTCTCCGGTCACTTGGGTATCTTTGGTCTCTTTGGTCTCTTTTGTCTCTTTAGTCTTTTCAGTCTCTTTGTTTTTTCTAGTCGCACTGGTCTTACAAATATTGCTTACACTAACCTCTTTCGTATTTTTGCTTTATTTAGTCTCCCTGGTCTTTAGCGTCTTCTTTATCAGCTTCATTTCATCATCTTTAATTTATTTAATCCCTTTGGAGTATTTAGTCCCTTTAGTCACTTCCATCACTTTGATCTTTTTGATTATTTGGTTTTTTGGTATCGTCGGTCTCTTCGGTCTCTTCCGTCTCTTCGGTCTACTCAGTTTCTTCGGTCTCTTCGGTCTCTTTGGTCTTTTCAGTCTCTTTGGATTTTACCGTCGCCCTGGTCGTACAAATATTGTTTTCACTAACCTCTTTGGTGTTTTTGGTTTGTTTATTCTCTTTAGTCTCTTTAGCCTCATCGTTGTCCTTTGTATCTTTAGTCTCCTCTTTATCATCTATAGTTCATCATCTTAATTTCTTTAACCTCTTTGGAGTATTTAGTCCCTTTAGTCACTTCCGTCATTTTGATTTATTTGGTCTCTTTGGTCTCTTCGGTCTCTTCGCTGTCTTTGGTCTCTTCGGTCTTCTTTGGTATCTCTAGTCCTTTTAGTCTTTTTAATCTCTTTGGTCTGTTTGGTTTCTTTGGTCTCTCTGGTGTCTTAAGTTTTTTTCAGTCTCTTTGGTTTTTAACATCGCACTGGTTTTACAAATATTGTTTTCATTAATCTCTTTGCTCTCTTTGGTATTTTTGGTCTCATTGGTCTCTTTAGCTTCTTCGGTTTCCTTACTTTTTTTAGACTCGCCTTTATCATCTTCAGTTCATTATCTTTAGTTTCTTTAACCTCTTTGGAGTATTTCATCCCTTTAGTCACTTGCGTCCCTTTGATCTCGTTAATATATTTCGTCTCTTTTGTCTCTTCGGTCTCTTTAGTATCTTCAGTATCTTCATTCGTTTTAGTCTCTTTGGTCTCTTTAGTCTTTTTATTTTCTTTGGTCTTTTGGGTCTTCTCAGTGTCTTCAGTATTTTCAGTCTCCTTAGTCTCTTTGGTCTCTTTGTTCTCTTCAGTCTTTTCAGTCTTTTTGCTTTCTACCGTCGCAATGGTCTTACAAATATTGTTTCCACTTACCTCTTTGGTATTTTTGTTTATTTATTCTCTTCGGGCTCTACGGCCTCTTTAGTCTTTTCAGTCCCCTTGGTTTTTACTGTCGAACTGGTCTTACAAAAATATTAGCTTATTAACCTTTTTGGGGCTTTTGGTTTATTTAATCTCTTTGGTCTTTATGGCCTCTTTGGAGTTTTTGGTCCCTTTAGTCACTTTGATCTCTTCGATTTGTTTGGTCTCTTTGGTCTTTTCGGTCTCTTCAGTGTCTTCAGTCTCTTTAATCTTTTTAGTCTCTTAGTCTATTTAGTCTCTTTAGTCTCTTTAGTCTCTTTAGTCTCTTTAGTCTCTTTAGTCTCTTTAGTCTCTTTAGTCTCTTTAGTCTCTTTAGTCTCTTTAGTCTCTTTAGTCTCTTTAGTCTCTTAAGTCTCTTTAGTCTCTGTAGTCTGTTTAGTCTTTTTGTCTTTTAGTATTTTTAAACTTTTTGGTCCCTTTGGTCTCTTTGGTCTCTTCAGTCTCTTCAGTCTCTTTATTCTCTTTAATCTCTTTGGTGCCTTTAGAGTTTTTAGTCTGTTTAATCTCTTTGCTCTGTTTGGTTTCTTTGGTCTCTTTGGTCTTTTCGGTCTCTTCAATGTCCTCGGTTTCTTCGGTCTCTTCCGTCTCTTCGGTCTCTTCGGTATCTTCACTCTCTTCGGTCTCTTCAGTCTTTTCAGTCAATTTGGTTTTTACTCGTCGCACTTGTCTTACAAATAGTATTTTTACTAGCCGCTTTGGTCTCTCTCGTTTATTCAGTCTCTTTGGTCGTTTTGGTCTCATTAGTCTCTTTAGCTTCTTCGGTCCCCTTTGTTTCTTTAGACTCTTCTTTATCATCTTCAGTTCATTATGTTTAATTTCTTTAACCTCTTTGGAGTATTTCATCCCTTTATTCACTTGCGTCCCTTTGATCTCGTTAATATATTTCGTCTCTTTTGTCTCTTTTGTCTCTTCTGTCTCTTCAGTATCTTCAGTATCTTCATTCTTTTTAGTCTCTTTGGTCTCTTTAGTCTTTTTATTCTCTTTGGTCTCTTGGGTCTTCTCAGTGTCTTCAGTGTCTTCAGTGTCTTCAGTATCTTCAGTCTCCTTAGTCTCTTCGGGCTCTACGGTCTCTTTAATCTTTTCAGTCCCCTTGGTTTTTCCTGTCCAAATGGTCTTCCAAAAATATTAGCTTATTAACCTTTTTGGTGCTTTTGGTTTATTTAATCTCTTTGGTCTTTATGGTCTCTTTGGAGTTTTTGGTCCCTTTAGTCACTTCCGTCACTTTGATCTCTTCGATTTGGTTGGTCCCTTTGGTCTTTTCGGTCTCTTCAGTGTCTTCAGTCTCTTTAGTCTCTTTAGTCTTTTTGTCTTTTAGTATTTTTAAACTTTTTGGTCCCTTTGGTCTCTTTGGTCTCTTCAGTCTCTTCAGTCTCTTTATTCTCTTTAATCTCTTTGGTGTCTTTAAAGTTTTTAGTCTGTTTAATCTCTTTGCTCTGTTTGGTTTCTTTGGTCTCTTTGGTCTTTTCGGTCTCTTCGATGTCCTCGGTTTCTTCGGTCTCTTCCGTCTCTTCGGTCTCTTCGGTATCTTCACTCTCTTCGGTCTCTTCAGTCTTTTCAGTCAATTTGGTTTTTACCAGTCGCACTTGTCTTACAAATAGTATTTTTACTAGCCGCTTTGGTCTCTTTCGTTTATTCAGTCCTTTGGTCTTTTTGGTCTCATTAGTCTCTTTAGCTTCTTCGGTCTCCTTAGTTTCATTAGACTCTTCTTTATCATCTTCAGTTCATTATGTTTAATTTCTTTAACCTCTTTGGAGTATTTCATTCCTTTAGTCACCTGCGTCCCTTTGATCTCGTTAATATATTTCGTCTCTTTTGTCACTTCGGTCTCTTCAGTATCTTCAGTATCTTCATTCGTTTTAGTCTCTTTGGTCTCTTTAGTCTTTTTATTCTCTTTGGTCTTTTGGGTCTTCTCAGTGTCTTCAGTATCTTCAGTCTCCTTAGTCTCTTTGGTCTCTTTGTTCTCTTCAGTCTTTTCAGTCTTTTTGCTTTCTACCGTCGCAATGGTCTTACAAATATTGTTTCCACTTACCTCTTTGGTATTTTTGTTTATTTATTCTCTTCGGGCTCTACGGCCTCTTTAGTCTTTTCAGTCCCCTTGGTTTTTACTGTCGAACTGGTCTTACAAAAATATTAGCTTATTAACCTTTTTGGGGCTTTTGGTTTATTTAATCTCTTTGGTCTTTATGGTCTCTTTGGAGTTTTTGGTCTCTTTAGTCACTTCCGTCACTTTGATCTCTTCGAATTGTTTGGTCTCTTTGGTCTTTTCGGTCTCTTCAGTGTGTTCAGTTTTTTTAGTCTCTTTAGTCTCTTTAGTCTTTTTGTCTTTTAGTATTTTTAAACTTTTTGGTCCCTTTGGTGTCTTTGGTCTCTTCAGTCTCTTCAGTCTCTTTATTCTCTTTGATCTCTTTGGTGTCTTTAGAGTTTTTAGTCTGTTTAATCTCTTTGCTCTGTTTGGTTTCTTTGGTCTCTTTGGTCTTTTCGGTCTCTTCGGTGTCCTCGGTTTCTTCGGTCTCTTCCGTCTCTTCGGTCTCTTCGGTATCTTCACTCTCTTCGGTCTCTTCAGTCTTTTCAGTCAATTTGGTTTTTACCCGTCGCACTTGTCTTACAAATAGTATTTTTACTAGCCGCTTTGGTATCTCTCGTTTATTCAGTCTCTTTGGTCTTTTTGGTCTCATTAGTCTCTTTAGCTTCTTCGGTCCCCTTAGTTTCTTTAGACTCTTCTTTATCATCTTCAGTTCATTATGTTTAATTTCTTTAACCTCTTTGGAGTATTTCATCCCTTTAGTCACTTGCGTCCCTTTGATCTCGTTAATATATTTCGTCTCTTTTCTTTCTTCGGTTTCTTCATTATCTTCAGTATCTTCATTCTTTTTAGTCTCTTTGGTCTCTTTAGTCTTTTTATTCTCTTTGGTCTCTTGGGCCTTCTCAGTGTCTTCAGTGTCTTAAGTATCTTCAGTCTCCTTAGTCTCTTTGGTCTCTTTGTTCTCTTCAGTCTTTTCAGTCTTTTTGCTTTCTACCGTCGCAATGGTCTTACAAATATTGTTTCCACTTACCTCTTTGGTATTTTTGGTTTATTTATTCTCTTCGGGCTCTACGGTCTCTTTAATCTTTTCAATCCCCTTGGTTTTTACTGTCGAAATGGTCTTCCAAAAATATTAGCTTATTAAACTTTTTGGTGCTTTTGGTTTATTTAATCTCTTTGGTCTTTATGGTCTCTTTGGAGTTTTTGGTCCCTTCAGTCACTTCCGTCACTTTGATCTCTTCGATTTGTTTGGTCTCTTCAGTGTCTTCAGTCTCTTCAGTCTCTTTAGTCTCTTTAGTCTCTTTAGTATCTTTAGTCTCTTTAGTCTCTTTAGTCTCTTTAGTCTCTTTAGTCTCTTTAGTCTCTTTAGTCTTTTAGTATTTTTAAACTTATTGGTCCCTTTAGTCTCTTTGGTCTCTTCAGTCTATTCAGTCTCTTTATTCTCTTTAATCTCTTTGGTGTCTTTAGAGTTTTCACTCTGTTTAATCTCTTTGCTCTGTTTGGTTTCTTTGGTCTCTTTGGTCTTTTCGGTCTCTTCGATGTCCTCGGTTTCTTCGGTCTCTTCCGTCTCTTCGGTCTCTTCGGTATCTTCACTCTCTTCGGTCTCTTCAGTCTTTTCAGTCAATTTGGTTTTTACCCGTCGCACTTGTCTTACAAATAGTATTTTTACTAGCCGCTTTGGTCTCTTTCGTTTATTCAATCTCTTTAGTCTCTTTAGTCTCTTTAGTCTCTTTAGTCTCTTTAGTCTCTTTAGTCTCTTTAGTCTCTTTAGTTTCTTTAGTCTCTTTAGTCTCTTTAGTCTCTTTAGTCTCTTTAGTCTCTTTAGTCTCTTTAGTCTCTTTAGTCTGTTTAGTCTTTTTGTCTTTTAGTATTTTTAAACTTTTTGGTCCCTTTGGTCTCTTTGGTCTCTTCAGTCTCTTCAGTCTCTTTATTCTCTTTAATCTCTTTGGTGCCTTTAGAGTTTTTAGTCTGTTTAATCTCTTTGCTCTGTTTGGTTTCTTTGGTCTCTTTGGTCTTTTCGGTCTCTTCGATGTCCTCGATTTCTTCGGTCTCTTCCGTCTCTTCGGTCTCTTCGGTATCTTCACTCTCTTCGGTCTCTTAAGTCTTTTCAGTCAATTTGGTTTTTACTCGTCGCACTTGTCTTACAAATAGTATTTTTACTAGCCGCTTTGGTCTCTCTCGTTTATTCAGTCTCTTTGGTCTTTTTGGTCTCTTTAGTCTCTTTAGCTTCTTCGGTCCCCTTAGTTTCTTTAGACTCTTCTTTATCATCTTCAGTTCATTATGTTTAATTTCTTTAACCTCTTTGGAGTATTTTATCCCTTTAATCACTTGCGTCCCTTTGATCTCGTTAATATATTTCGTCTCTTTTGTCTCTTCGGTCTCTTCAGTATCTTCAGTATCTTCATTCTTTTTAGTCTCTTTGGTCTCTTTAGTCTTTTTATTCTCTTCGGTCTCTTGGGTCTTCTCAGTGTCTTCAGTGTCTTCAGTGTCTTCAGTGTCTTCAGTGTCTTCAGTGTCTTCAGTATCTTCAGTCTCCTTAGTCTCTTTGGTCTCTTTGTTCTCTTCAGTCTTTTCAGTCTCTTTGCTTTCTACCGTCGCAATGGTCTTACAAATATTGTTTCCACTTACCTCTTTGGTATTTTTGGTTTATTTATTCTCTTCGGGCTCTACGGTCTCTTTAATCTTTTCAGTCCCCTTGGTTTTTACTGTCCAAATGATCTTCCAAAAATATTAGCTTATTAACCTTCTTGGTGCTTTTGGTTTATTTAATCTCTTTGGTCTTTATGGCCTCTTTGGAGTTTTTGGTCCCTTTAGTCACTTCCGTCACTTTGAACTCTTCGATTTGGTTGGTCTCTTTGGTCTTTTCGGTCTCTTCAGTGTCTTCAGTCTTTTTAGTCTCTTTAGTCTCTTTAGTCTCTTTAGTCTCTTTAGTCTTTTTGTCTTTTAGCATTTTTAAACTTTTTGGTCCCTTTGGTCCCTTTGGTCTCTTCAGTCTCTTCAGTCTCTTTATTCTCTTTAATCTCTTTGGTGCCTTTAGAGTTTTTAGTCTGTTTAATCTCTTTGCTCTGTTTGGTTTCTTTGGTCTCTTCGGTCTTTTCGGTCTCTTCGATGTCCTCGGTTGCTTCGGTCTCTTCCGTCTCTTCGGTCTCTTCGTTATCTTCACTCTCTTCGGTCTCTTTAGTCTTTTCAGTCAATTTGGTTTTTACTCGTCGCACTTGTCTTACAAATAGTATTTTTACTAGCCGCTTTGGTCTCTCTCGTTTATTCAGTCTCTTTGGTCTTTTTGGTCTCATTAGTCTCTTTAGCTTCTTCGGTCCCCTTACTTTCTTTAGACTCTTCTTTATCATCTTCAGTTCATTATGTTTAATTTCTTTAACCTCTTTGGAGTATTTCGTCCCTTTATTCACTTGCGTCACTTTGATCTCGTTAATATATTTCGTCTCTTTTGTCTCTTCGGTCTCTTCAGTAGCTTCAGTATCTTCATTCTTTTTAGTCTCTTTAGTCTCTTTAGTCTTTTTATTCTCTTTGGTCTCTTGGGTCTTCTCAGTGTCTTCAGTGTCTTCAGTATCTTCAGTCTCCTTAGTCTCTTTGGTCTCTTTGTTCTCTTGAGTCTTTTGAGTCTCTTTGCTTTCTACCGTCGCAATGGTCTTACAAATATTGTTTCCACTTACCTCTTTGGTATTTTTGGTTTATTTATTCTCTTCGGGCTTTACGGTGTCTTTAATCTTTTCAGTCCCCTTGGCTTTTACTGTCGAAATGGTCTTCCAAAAATATTAGCTTATTAACCTTGTTGGTGCTTTTGGTTTATTTAATCTCTTTGGTCTTTATGGTCTCTTTGGAGTTTTTGGTCCCTTTAGTCACTTCCGTCACTTTGATCTCTTCGATTTCTTTGGTCTCTTCAGGGTCTTCAGTCTCTTTAGTCTCTTTAGTCTCTTCAGTCTCTTCAGTCTCTTCAGTCTCTTCAGTCTCTTCAGTCTCTTCAGTCTCTTCAGTCTCTTCAGTCTCTTCAGTCTCTTCAGTCTCTTCAGTCTCTTCAGTCTCTTCAGTCTCTTCAGTCTCTTCAGTCTCTTCAGTCTCTTCAGTCTCTTCAGTCTCTTCAGTCTCTTCAGTCTCTTCAGTCTCTTCAGTCTCTTCAGTCTCTTCAGTCTCTTCAGTCTCTTCAGTCTCTTCAGTCTCTTCAGTCTCTTCAGTCTCTTCAGTCTCTTCAGTCTCTTCAGTCTCTTCAGTCTCTTC
Source organism: Diaperis boleti (assembly GCA_963583935.1). Classification (NCBI taxonomy): domain Eukaryota; kingdom Metazoa; phylum Arthropoda; class Insecta; order Coleoptera; family Tenebrionidae; genus Diaperis; species Diaperis boleti. The sequence continues at coordinate 7,774,630 of OY757242.1, forward strand.
AGTCTCTTCAGTCTCTTCAGTCTCTTCAGTCTCTTCAGTCTCTTTAGTCTCTTTAGTCTCTTTAGTCTCTTCAGTCGCTTTACTCTGTTTAATCTCTTTGCTCTGTTTGGTTTCTTTGGTCTCTTTGGTCTTTTCGGTCTCTTCGATGTCCTCGGTTTCTGCGGTCTCTTCCGTCTCTTCGGTCTCTTCGGTATCTTCATTCTCTTCGGTCTCTTCAGTCTTTTCAGTCAATTTGGTTTTTACCCCTCGCACTTGTCTTACAAATAGTATTTTTACTAGCCGCTCTGGTCTCTTTCGTTTATTCAGTCTCTTTGGTCTTTTTGGTCTCATTAGTCTCTTTAGCTTCTTCGGTCTCCTTAGTTTCTTTAGACTCTTCTTTATCATCTTCAGTTCATTATGTTTAATTTCTTTAACCTCTTTGGAGTATTTCATCCCTTTAGTCACTTGCGTCCCTTTGATCTCGTTAATATATTTCGTCTCTTTTGTCTCTTCGGTCTCTTCAGTATCTTCAATATCTTCATTCTTTTTAGTCTCTTTGGTCTCTTTAGTCTTTTTATTCTCTTTGGTCTCTTGGGTCTTCGCAGTGTCTTCAGTGTCTTCAGTGTCTTCAGTATCTTCAGTCTCCTTAGTCTCTTTGGTCTCTTTGTTCTCTTCAATCTTTTCAGTCTCTTTGCTTTTTACCGTCGCAATGATCTTACAAATATTGTTTCCACTTACCTCTTTGGTATTTTTGGTTTATTTATTCTCTTCGGGCTCTACGGTCTCTTTATTCTTTTCAGTCCCCTTGGTTTTTACTGTCCAAATGGTCTTCCAAAAATATTAGCTTATTAACCTTTTTGGGGCTTTTGGTTTATTTAATCTCTTTGGTCTTTATGGTCTCTTTAGTCTCATTAGATTCATCGTTGTCCTTTGTATCTTTAGTCTCCCCTTTATCATCTTCAGTTCATCATTTTTAGTTTATTTAGCCTTTTTGGAGTTTTTGGTCCATTTAGTCACTTCCGTCACTTTGATCTCTTCGATTTGTTTGGTCTCTTTGGTCTCTTCGGTGTCTTCGTTCTCTTCGGTCTCTTCAGTGTCTTCATTATCTTCACTCTCTTTAGTCCCTTTAGTCTTTTTAGACTTTTAGTATTTTTAATCTCTTCTGTGTCCTCGGTCTTTTCGTTCTATTCAGTCTCTTTGGTTTATTCGGTCTCTTTGGTCTTCTCAGTCTCTTCAGTCCCTTTGGTTTTTCCTTCGCACTGGTCTTACAAATAGTGTTTTCACTAAGCTCTGTAGTATTTTTGGTTTATATAGTCTCTTTGGTCTTTTTGGTCTCATTAATATCTTTAGCCTTTTCGGTCTCCTTAGTATCTTTAGTTTCTTCTTTATCATCATCAGTTTATTATCTCTAGTTTCTTTAACCTCTTTGGAGTATTTGGTCTCTTTAGTCACTTCCTTCACTTTGATCTCTGCGATTTATTTGGTCTCTTTGGTCTCTTCCGTCTCTTCGGTCTTTTCGGTCTGTTCGTTCTCTTCCATCTCTTCGGTCTCTTCAGTGTCTTCATTATCTTCAGTTTCTTTAGTCCCTTTATTCCTTTTTAGTCTTTTAGTATTTTTAATCTTTTTTTTGTCTTTGGTCTCTTCGGTCTCTTCAGTGTTGTTAGTATCTGCAGCCTGTTTAGTCTCTTTAGTCTCCTTATTTTTTTAATTTTCTTGATCTCCTTGGTCTCTTTGGTCTCTTCTGTCTTTTTAGTCCCTTTGGTTTTTACCTTCGCACTGATCTTACAAATAGTGTTTTCACTAACCTCTGTGGTATTTTTAGTTTATATAGTCCCTTTGGTCTTTTGGGCCTCGTTAATATTATTAGCCTCTTCGGTCTCTTTAGTATCTTTAGTATCTTCTTTATCATCTTCAGATCATCATTCTTGGTTTCTTTAACCTCTTTGGAGTATTTAGTCACTTCCGTCACTTTGATCTCTTTGATATATTTGGTCTCTTTGGTCTCTTCGGTCTCTTCAGTGTCTTCAGTATCTTCAGTCGCTTTAGTCTCTTTGGTCTCCTTGGTCTTTTTGGTTTATTTATTATTTATTCTCTTCGGTCTCTTCGGTCTCCTTCGTCTCTTCGGTCTCTTTAGTCTTTTCAGTCTCCTTGGTTTTTACCGTCGAACTGGTCGAACAAAAATATTAGTTCATTAACCTTTTTGGTGTTTTTGGTTTATTTAGTCTCTTTGGTCTTTTTGGTCTGATTAGTCTCTTTAGTCTCATGGGTCTCTTTTGTATCTTTAGTCTCTTCTTTATCATCTTCAGTTCATCATTTTTAGTTATCTTCAGTCTTTTTAATCTTTTTAATCACTTTGGTCGCAAACTGCAGGAATGTGTTTACCTTATTTTTATGATGATGACGAATTAAAAAAATAAACAACTTTATTATTTATAGCGACATATAAAAGCAAAATTTAATTATAATAGGATAGATAACATTTTTATCCCATCATTTCGTTCTATACCATTTTCCTTGCTTGCTGTACATTTCGCTTTCCAATAACACTTGTAGTGTCATCAGCGAACTTAAAAAAATGCCTGATGGTCACCAACGTATAATATAAATAATCGCGGGCCTAAAACTGAGCCCAGTGGCACACCTTTTGAAATTTTAAACACACGTAAGTACAATGTTTCATTGTTTAGGGGGATATATGTCTGCATTGCGAAAATCTGTTATCTACATCGAGGCGGTTTCGTGTCGGTCCTTCACCTCCACTATTGTCGTCAACGTATCCCCAACTGGCCCGACTAATTGAAAATAATTACCGATCCATGAGATTACTAGTTCCGGGAATGTATTACCATATTTCAACCAATGTGATCGATAGAAAGCGAGTACATGGTCTATTTGCAAATGGGTCAAAACTGGACGTTCTTGTAAGTTTCATGTTGTTTAAATAATTCATAGAAACATGGAAATCAAGACTTATTAAATATTAGCTCTAAGCATTGCTATTGTAAGATAAAATTTTAATCTGAAACACTCCCACGTTCGCCACTCATCCAGGTGTGTATAACCAGACTAATTCAAATTCTAAGCTTTCCCTTTGAGTTTGAAATATGTCATGAATTTATGAGGCCATTAAACATTTAATCGCGCCGCTGTATTATGTAAAACACGTCTAGTTTCTATTTCGATCAGGTGTAGCAGCGAACTACCCCAATTCCGAACGATAACATAACTACAATTCCTTAGCCGCGCAACCCGAAAGTTATACAATAAATAATAATTCCCACTGAAATCTGGCATAAATTGATTATGCGATAAGTTCTAAAGCAGAAGGTGTAATTTATGGGGATACAAGTAGAAATTATACATGAGTAGTGTGGAGTTTATGAATCAATCTTTCGGTTCTCTCCGAAATCTAATCGTGATTTGATCTGTTCTCCCTTGAGATTTTGCACACGTCCGGGGATGATAAATGTCCTCAATCAAAATGCATAAGTCATTTTTGAATGCACAAGACTGTTACGGCATCAAGCGTGGGGATATTACAAGACGAATTCTTCTTCCGCGACTTGATGCGAGGATTTCGTTTCCTCTCTCGTAGGCAAACAGGGACTGATGTGAAAATACCGCCCACTTAATTTTCATTTCTGGAAAAATTTGTTAATTAATTTTGATTTGTTCCACTTGTACGTTTTCCTGTGTAAGAATTTCATTAAACGAAAATCACACCTCATCAAATTCCATATTAATAAATTTACTGAAACCAATTAAATTTCGCGTCAAAAACGCCGCCACTTTTCCATCTGACTTCCATTCGCACCAGATCCCTTTTATTTCCATTCGAGAGACCAACTCACCCGCACTCGCTGTCATTTATAACCGAAAGATTTTATTTCAAATTTAATCAGAATTTATGACAACCCGAATGGTTTTTATGAGCCGAACGTCGTTGGACCGTTCCACACCTACTAAACATTTGCATTTGCGAGATGTGATTTATAGGTTTTATGATCGGGCTCTTATCATCAGTAATGCAGCGGCGGCAAGAAAAATCGTCCCTCCCTGGAGTTGCATTGATTTTCTAATGCGAAGTGAAATAAGGCAGGTGGCGTGTGAAAAAAGTTGATGTATTTATAATAAAGAGAGCGGAGGATGCAGTTTCGGTTTTATGGCCCTCTAGATTGAAGCATGCTGTGTCTTTTACAGTGTAGACGTCTACAACATTTATGCAACGAGGCCGAAGCACTAGTGCACTGACGCAACCGGATTCCAGAGAAAATAATTTTAAACTCTTTAAGTCCGTTTCGGATTGCAAGCACACCCACACATTTTTTGTCGAAGTTTTGAATGTGAAAGCAGATTAAAAAAAGCTTTGAATAATTTAAATCGCTTCTCTGATCTCATTTTAAATGGAGCTTTTTTTATAACGCAAGTTTGACCTGATACAATGAGAGATGTACGCCATATTAGTCGACACGTGTTATTATTATCAAATACAAAGACGCAGCAGGGAGCAAAATGATAAACGGTTTATCGCAGTAAGGGGTTGTTGAAGGCACGGACTATATTTGCGGAGATCCTGTCTCCGCCGAACAAAAGGAGTATTGTTTCTGTGCGATAGGAATAAAGTTTCTTGTTTTTGGACACAAAGGGCGGATCTGAATAATGAACCGGCGAATTGGAATTTTTATAACAAATACTCGGGGGCAAGTTGACAAATGGAACATCTGAAAGTTAAGATCTAATGATAATAATAAGATTTATTTCCTTGCCTTTTGGCTTTGAAAAGGATTCCTATTCCCATACACAACTAGCTAAATAAATAACGAGTAAATAAAACTATAAAACATAAACAATAACAATAGTTAATTAATTTTATTTTCCGTCCATCTTTTCCCTCCTTTTCTCTGCATCCTTTCTTCTGTCTAATACTCATTTCATCCAGCCTAGTCCCATCCCTTCTTCTCCTATTAGTACTTTCCAATCTTCTCCGTCCTCTCTTTCATCATGTGCTCTATTGTTTCTGCTCCTCCTCTCCACAGTCTACACACTCTCTGGTCTCTCTATGACACTACTATATTCTCTGTGTTTCAAAATAGTCAAAAATTGTCAGAACAACGCTATAAAGTTGGCACACATTTTTATCGACAATTTTTATTCCCAAGTTGAAACTCACTGCACTAGAAATCGTCTAAATAATTCTGGTTCCAGAGGAGGACCTCATAAATGACACTACTATATTCTCTGTGTTCTAAAATAGTCAAAAATTGTCAGAACAACGCTATAAAGTTGACACACATTTTTTTCGACAACTTTAATTCCCAAGTTGAAAGACACTGCACTAAAAACTGTCTAAATAATTCTGGTTCTAGAGGAGGACCTCATGAATGAAACTACTATATTCTTTGTGTTCTAAAATAGTCAAAAATTGTAAGAACAACGCTATAAAGTTGACACATTTTTTTCGACAATTTTCATTCCCAAGTTGAAAGACACTGCACTAGAAATTGTCTAAATAATTCTGGTTCCAGAGGAGAACCTCATGGATGACTCTACAATATTCTCTGTGTTTTAAGTTAGTCAAAAATTGTGAGAACAACGCTATAAAGTTCACACACATTTTTTTTTCGACAATTTCCATTCCCAAGTTGAAAGACATTTCACTAGAAATTGTCTAAATAATTCTGGTTCCAGAGGAGAACCTCATGGATGACTCTACAATATTCTCTGTGTTTTAAGTTAGTCAAAAATTGTGAGAACAACGCTATAAAGTTCACACACATTTTTTTTTCGACAATTTCCATTCCCAAGTTGAAAGACACTTCACTAGAAATTGTCTAAATCATTCTGGTTCCAGAGTTGAGCCTCATGAATGACACTACTATATTCCCTGAGTTTCAAAATAGTCAAAAATTGTCAGAACAACGCTATAAAGTTGGCACACATTTTTATCGACAATTTTCATTTCCAAGTTGAAAGTCACTGCACTAGAAATCGTCTAAATAATTCTGGTTCCAGAGGAGGACCTCATAAATGACACTACTATATTCTCTGTGTTTTAAAATAGTCAAAAATTGTCACAACAACGCTATAAAGTTGGCACACATTTTTATCGACAATTTTCATTTCCAAGTTGAAAGTCACTGCACTAGAAATCGTCTAAATAATTCTGGTTCCAGAGGAGGACCTCATAAATGACACTACTATATTCTCTGTGTTTTAAAATAGTCAAAAATTGTCACAACAACGCTATAAAGTTGACACACATTTTTTTCGACAATTTTCATTCCCAAGTTCAAAGAAACTGCACTAAAAACTGTCTAAATAATTCTGGTTCCAGAGGAGAACTTCATGGATGACTCTACAATATTCTCTGTGTTTTAAGTTAGTCAAAAATTGTGAGAACAACGCTATAAAGTTGACACACATTTTTTTTTTCGACAATTTCTATTCCCAAGTTGAAAGACACTTCACTCGAAATTGTCTAAATAATTCTGGTTCCAGAGGAGAGCCCCATGAATGACACTATTATATTCCCTGAGTTTCAAGATAGTCAAAAATTGTCAGAACAACGCTATAAAGTTGGCACACATTTTTATCGACAATTTTCATTCCCAAGTTGAAAGTCACTGCACTAGAAATCGTCTAAATAATTCTGGTTCCAGAGGAGGACCTCATAAATGACACTACTATATTCTCTGTGTTCTAAAATAGTCAAAAATTGTCAGAACAACGCTATAAAGTTGACACACATTTTTTTCGACAATCTTAATTCCCAAGTTGAAAGACACTGCACTAAAAACTGTCTAAATAATTCTGGTTCCAGAGGAGAACTTCATGGATGACTCTACAATATTCTCTGTGTTTTAAGTTAGTCAAAAATTGTGAGAACAACGCTATAAAGTTGACACACATTTTTTTTTTCGACAATTTCTATTCCCAAGTTGAAAGACACTTCACTCGAAATTGTCTAAATAATTCTGGTTCCAGAGGAGAGCCCCATGAATGACACTATTATATTCCCTGAGTTTCAAAATAGTCAAAAATTGTAAGAACAACGCTATAATGTTGACACATTTTTTTCGACAATTTTCATTCCCAAGTTGAAAGACACTGCACTAGAAATTGTCTAAATAATTCTGGTTCCAGAGCAGAGCCCCATGAATGACACTATTATACTCCCTGAGTTTCAAAATAGTCAAAAATTGTCAGAACAACGCTATAAAGTTGGCACACATTTTTATCGACAATTTTAATTCCCAAGTTGAAAGACACTGCACTAAAAACTGTCTAAATAATTCTGGTTCTAGAGGAGGACCTCATGAATGAAACTACTATATTCTCTGTGTTCTAAAATAGTCAAAAATTGTCAGAACAACGCTATAAAGTTGACACACATTTTTTTCGACAATTTTAATTCCCAAATTGAAAGACACTGCACTAAAAACTGTCTAAATAATTCTGGTTCCAGAGGAGAACCTCATGGATGACTCTACAATATTCTCTGTGTTTTAAGTTAGTCAAAAATTGTCAGAACAACGCTATAAAGTTGGCACACATTTTTTTCGACAATTTTAATTCCCAAGTTGAAAGACACTGCACTAAAAACTGTCTAAATAATTCTGGTTCTAGAGGAGGACCTCATGAATAAAACTACTATATTCTCTGTGTTCTAAAATAGTCAAAAATTGTAAGAATAACGCTATAAAGTTGACACATTTTTTTCGACAATTTTCATTCCCAAGTTGAAAGACACTGCACTAGAAATTGTCTAAATAATTCTGGTTCCAGAGGAGAGCCCCATGAATGACACTATTATATTCCCTGAGTTTCAAAATAGTCAAAAATTGTCAGAACAACGCTATAAAGTTGGCACACATTTTTATCGACAATTTTCATTCCCAAAATGAAAGTCACTGCACTAGAAATCGTCTAAATAATTCTGGTTCCAAACGAGGACCTCATGAATGACACTACTATATTCTCTGTGTTCTAAAATAGTCAAAAATTGTCAGAACAACGCTATAACGTTGACACACATTTTTTTCGACAATTTTAATTCCCAAATTGAAAGACACTGCACTAGAAACTCCCTAAATAATTCTGGTTCCAGAGGAGAACCTCATGGATGACTCTACAATATTCTCTGTGTTTTAAGTTAGTCAAAAATTATCAGAACAACGCTATAAAGTTGACACACATTTTTTTTTCGACAATTTCCATTCCCAAGTTGAAAGACACTTCACTAGAAATTGTCTAAATAATTCTGGTTTCAGAGGAGAGCCCCATGAATGACACTATTATATTCCCTGAGTTTCAAAATAGTCAAAAATTGTCAGAACAACGCTATAAAGTTGGCACACATTTTTATCGACAATTTTCATTCCCAAGTTGAAAGTCACTGCACTAGAAATCGTCTAAATAATTCTGGTTCCAGAGGAGGACCTCATAAATGACACTACTATATTCTCTGTGTTTTAAAATAGTCAAAAATTGTCACAACAACGCTATAAAGTTGACACACATTTTTTTCGACAATTTTCATTCCCAAGTTCAAAGAAACTGCACTAACAACTGTCTAAATAATTCTGGTTCTAGAGGAGGACCTCATGCATGAAACTACTATATTCTCTGTGTTCTCAAATAGTCAAAAATTATCAGAACTACGCTATAAAGTTGACACACATTTTTTTTTTCCACAATTTTCATTCCCAAGTTGGAAGACACTGCACCAAAAATTTTCTAAATAATTCTGGCTCCAGAGAAGGACCTCATGAATGACACTACTATATTCTCTATGCCTTAAAATAGTCAAAAATTGTCAAAACAACGCTATAAAGTTGACACATTTTTTTCGACAATTTTCATTCCCAAATTTGAAAGACACTGCATTAAAAACTGTCTAAATAATTCTGGTTCTAGAGGAGGACCTCATGAATGACACTTCTATATTGTCTGGGTTCTAAAATAGTCAAAAATTGTCAGAACAACGCTATAGAGTTGGCACACATTTTTTTCGACAATTTTAATTCCCAAGTTGAAAGACACTGCACTAAAAACTGTCTAAATAATTCTGGTTCTAGAGGAGGACCTCATGAATGAAACTACTATATTCTCTGTGTTCTAAAATAGTCAAAAATTGTCAGAACAACGCTATAAACTTGACACACATTTTTTTCGACAATTTTAATTCCCAAGTTGAAAGACACTGCACTAAAAACTGTCTAAATAATTCTGGTTCTAGAGGAGGACCTCATGAATGAAACTACTATATTCTCTGTGTTCTAAAATAGTCAAAAATTGTCAGAACAACGCTATAAAGTTGACACACATTTTTTTCGACAATTTTGATTTGCAAGTAGAAAGACACTGCACTAAAAATTGTCTAAATAATTCTGGTTCCAGAGGAGGACCTCATAAATGACACTACTATATTCTCTGTGTTTTAAAATAGTCAAAAATTGTCACAACAACGCTATAAAGTTGACACACATTTTCTTCGACAATTTTCATTCCCAAGTTCAAAGAAACTGCACTAAAAACTGTCTAAATAATTCTGGTTCTAGAGGAGGACCTCATGAATGAAACTACTATATTCTCTGTGTTCCAAAATAGTCAAAAATTGTCAGAACAACGCTATAAACTTGACACACATTTTTTTCGACAATCTTAATTTCCAAGTTGAAAGACACTGCACTAAATACTGTCTAAATAATTCTGGTTCCAGAGGAGAACCTCATGGATGACTCTACAATATTCTCTGTGTTTTAAGTTAGTCAAAAATTGTGAGAACAACGCTATAAAGTTGACACACATTTTTTTTTCGACAATTTCCATTCCCAAGTTGAAAGACACTTCACTAGAAATTGTCTAAATAATTCTGGTTCCAGAGTTGAGCCTCATGAATGACACTACTATATTCCCTGAGTTTCAAAATAGTCAAAAATTGTAAGAACAACGCTATTAAGTTGACACATTTTTTTCGACAATTTTCATTCCCAAGTTGAAAGACACTGCACTAGAAATCGTCTAAATAATTTTGGTTCCAGAGGAGGACCTCATAAATGACACTACTATATTCTCTGTGTTTTAAAATAGTCAAAAATTGTCACAACAACGCTATAAAGTTGACACACATTTTTTTCGACAATTTTCATTCCCAAGTTCAAAGAGACTGCACTAACGACTGTCTAAATAATTCTGGTTCTAGAGGAGGACCTCATGCATGAAACTACTATATTCTCTGTGTTCTAAAATAGTCAAAAATTGTCAGAACAACGCTATAAAGTTGACACACATTTTTTTCGACAATTTTAATTCCTAAGTTGAAAGACACTGCACTAAAAACTGTCTAAATAATTCTGGTTCCAGAGGAGAACCTCATGGATGACTCTACAATATTCTCTGTGTTTTAAGTTAGTCAAAAATTGTGAGAACAACGCTATAAAGTTGACACACATTTTTTTTTTCGACAATTTCCATTCCCAAGTTGAAAGACACTGCACTAGAAATCGTCTAAATAATTCTGGTTCCAGAGGAGGACCTCATAAATGACACTACTATATTCTCTGTGTTTTAAAATAGTCAAAAATTGTCACAACAACGCTATAAAGTTGACACACATTTTTTTCGACAATTTTCATTCCCAAGTTCAAAGAGACTGCACTAACAACTGTCTAAATAATTCTGGTTCTAGAGGAGGACCTCATGCATGAAACTACTATATTCTCTGTGTTCTAAAATAGTCAAAAATTATCAGAACTACGCTATAAAGTTGACACGCATTTTTTTTTCGACAATTTTCATTCCCAAGTTGGAAGACACTGCACCAAAAATTTTCTAAATAATTCTGGCTCCAGAGAAGGACCTCATGAATGACACTACTATATTCTCTATGCCTTAAAATAGTCAAAAATTGTCAGAACAACTGTTATTACTATGTTATTTCTTCTTTCACCTCTTTCTTTTTCCTCCATCTTCGACTCAATCTGTCCTATCTTCTTTTCTTCCATCCCTTTCTTGAGTTGGTTCACTTCTCTCTTCAGCTCTACCATATCTTCCCTGAGCTGTCTGTTGTCGTTTTTCAGCTCTTTCACTTCTTTCCTCGTCTCTCTTGTGTTTTCTTCGATTTGCTTTAGGTCCTCCATGATTTTTTTTTGTCATTTCCTCCATGTCCTTTCCCACTTCTTCTTGCCTTCTTTCTTCCCCTGGAGATCTTGCTGTTTCCATTTACAATTCATTGCCATCTCATTTAAAAAGTAAACCTATTAAAATATTTTGTAAACTTGTCGATACTTACGATAGATCAAATTATAACATTTAAAATTTTTAAGTTTTGCATTTAAGTATGGTATCTATAATCTCAATTTTGTATTGCTATGTACTTTTAATTTTTATTATTACTGGTTGTTTATTTATGGTTTATTTATTTAATTTATTGATTATTTATTTATTTTTGTTAGAATGTATTTTTTTTTCAGGGTTAAGTAGACTAGCTTTAAGCTAGACTTCGCCCTGTTTAGTTTTTACCTCTTTAGGAAATAAAGGCATTTTTATTTATTTATTAAGACTGTTTTTCTTTTAATTTCCTTTTTATCTTTTTGAATTCCTCCTTTATCTTCTCCCTGTTTCGTACCGGTCCGCAACCTTCTACACTGTACCCTGTATGGTTGGTTGCCTACGTTTTTTGTTGTTGACGTTCCTGTTTCTTCCTCTAGTTTTTCTCCACTCCTCGCACTCTATCTCTTCCTACCTTTTGTTTGTGTCACTTTTTTCTTTCTCTGCTGTTTTCTTCACTTGTCTCTGTTTTGATTACTCTATTTTCCTGAATTTTCTTCTCGACACATGCTCTCGTGACGGTCGCTAAAATAGGCATCCCAGGTAAGACCTAATATAATATATGCGAAATTTGAAGCAGCCCACTCGGAGAAATTTAATTTAGCAAGACTAATTTTCCACATTTCTGTAAAATCTACAGCTATTTTTTTTTCTGTGGTGTGTGACCAGACAGAAATTCAGGTTGCGTCTGCTCTCGGTGATGAAGTTATTTCATAACTGTCTGGAAAACATAATTGTTTTCGTCTGCCTTTAGAGTAAATAAAGAGCGAAAAGAGGTCGTTTGATACTTCAAGTACTGATATGAAGATATATTTTCGCCCGGCGCCTTCACCAATTTTGCATAGACTACGGGGTGGTCCAGACAGTCAAGGATATGTAAACAATTACTATTGTTAAAAAAGATATTTAAAATGATCTAAACCTCTAAGGAGATTCTCAGATAATTGAAGTTCAAATGGGAATTTAGAATTTAATTTCATACGTATCTGTAAAATATAAAATTTCAAGAGGTTTCTCGAAATACGTTACCGATAAATTTTATAGCCGGAAAACCCATTTTCCGTTGAGTCGCTTATAAATTAGATTGTTCTGGAAAGAACAAAAACATGTCCAGACTGACATTTGTGAAGAGTATTGTTTATGAATATTCAGTGACCAATTTTAAATCATTATTAATTTATTATACTCAATAAAAGGTTACTTGAATACGGACACAGTTGGACAGGTTTGTTTATCTTCCAGACGTTGAAATATTCTACAAGAAAATATATTTTCCTATTTTTTGCTTTAATTGTTAACAATTTAAAATTAAAAGTGATACTAGCTTGCTCTCTGCCTGTTACGGGTTATCGATCTTCGAGTACTTCTGACAACGTAAAGCATTGACGACCTTACGGCCCAGACAAGTTTTTACACTTTGGCTGCAAATAGCCCGGCGCATCCACCATTCGTAAAATGTTTATATAGTGTCACCTCCAACTGTTCCTTAAAATCCGGTATATATGTGGCGTTATGACGATTTGTAATCATTACTTTAAAGTTTAACGTCAAAAACAACGTTAATATCGACCAAACCGTTCCAGGTAATAAATTTTTTACGATTTCCTCCGAAACCTATCATGTCCTTTAAAACCATAAATTAAATAGTAAAGTGGAGACGTAAAGGCAAGTTACTAAGCAATAATTTTCTCCTTTCGGTTGTTTCGGCTAACGAATGCAACAACTGCCACAACATTTGGATCGTAAAAGAGGGTTGATTTATGGACCTTTTTGTTTTGATCGGTGCAATGACTTAACTGAGCAAATATACTTATATTCGGAACATGTTCTTTATTCTGTTTAGGGTCAGAAATGCGTTTAATGTTTGATGGCCGTCAGTGCAAACGGTGGAAATAAAATACAGCACAGGTTGTATTTACGCTAGAAACAATATTTTAAATTTTGCTGGAGCACAGTAAATCAATCAAGCGTCATGGAGTTGGGGCACCCGGTTTAGTGAAGGTAGACTTTGAAATAACAATGCAGAAGTTTAAAATTATTCGTTAATTGAATTCGGTGATTTACGCAGCCCTCCTACGACAGTCATACAATTTATGTTTTTTTTTTAAACGAAAGAGAACATAAATCAGAAACTATTTCATTTTAAATTGAACAAGCAGAAAGTGTCGATCAAAAAGAGAGCTAATTAGATATTTTGTTTAAACCAACTGGAGGTCAAATAAAGAAGTACCTGAATGGACGAAAAATATAAAGCAAGTATAAGAATAGCAGTGAACAGGCATCCATCGGAAACCAAAGACCGGTTCGGTCTTATTTCACCCGATCAGTATGAATTGAATTGAACTGTGTATTTTTATACAGGGTATGTACATGTTTCACCCTTGCTTGTTACTCGATTTATATTTTTGCGTCAACCAAAAACATTTGTCTTTTTTTCTTTCAGTGTCTTCATATTACAAAAACTAAACCTAGAGTTAATTGAAGGAAAAGAAATAACCAGAATATTTATTAGAAAAAAAGTAAAACATCGCAAGAAAAAGTGAAGAGAATGAATTAGCAACAAATAAATTATACTTAACGAAATCTTAGAACACAGAATCTTAGTCTAAAAGGTTGAAAACCTGAAATGGTTTGAAATCGAAAATATAAATATTGGTACCTAATTGAGAAAAATCAGAAAATTTGATAAACTAAAAAACTAAAATTGTCATTAGAAGTAGCGAAAAATAGAGAAATAAAAGGTGATATAAAGAAAAAATTACAGAAGATATTGAGAAAAGCGAGAAGTGAAGCGAGAGAAATTTTTTCAAAAAAGTAAAAAGACGGCGAGGTCTCCTGGAGTAAAGAAAACACAGAAGACAGCAGAGAAAGAGAAGGAAACGGACACAGAGACGGAGAAAAAAATATTGGAGTTGTTGCAAGAGTTGAAGGAGGAGATGAAAGAAATAAGACGAGAAAACAAGGAACTCAAGAGAGAGATAGAGAGGCAGAGAGAAGAATTTAAATAGAAGGAGAAGAGATGGGAAGGAGAGAGTGGAAAAGCTGGAAGAGAGAATGGAAATCGAAGAGAGAAGAAAGAGGAAGAACAACATCGTGATAACAGGATGGGACGGGGAAAGAAAAAGTCATGTAAAAAAAAGAGGATGTAGAGAAGTTTTTGAAGGAAAATGTAGAGGATAGTAAAGTAAAAGATTGTTACAGGATTAACAAGGATCAAGTATTGGTGGAGATGGAGGGATGGGGTGAGAAGGAAAGAATAATGAAGCACAAAGGAAAATTGAGGGAGAAGAGGGAAACAAGGGGGATATACATAGACAACGACCTCACAAGGAAACAAAGAGATTTTTTACAAAAGAATCTAAGAACTATGGCGAAGGAAAAAAGTAAGAAGTAAGAGTGGGATACAGGAAATTAATAGTGGACGGGGAGCAATGGAGATGGAATGAAAAGGGAGAGAGACTACAGGTTTTCCAATAAGAAGAAGAAGGGGAGGAGGGAAAAAGGGCGACAACGGCAAAGTAAAAAGGACAATGAAACGGGAAAAAAGAAACAAAGAAGGATGTAGGAGCGAAACTAAGGAAGGAAGGGGGAAATCAAAGAAGGTAACGAGAAAAACAGGGGTGAGGGCACTATTTTGGAATGTAGCGGGACTAGGGAAAAAAGAAGATTTTTGGGACTATGTGAAGGAGTTCGATATTGTTGGATTAACAGAAACATGGTCAGAAAGCTGGGAAAAAATAGAAAAACTGTTACCAAAGGAGTTCAAGTGGGAATGGCAAGGGGCGAGAAGGGGAAAGAAAAAAGGAAGAGCAGCAGGGGGAATAATAACAGGGGTAAAAAAAGGAATAAAGGAGAATACTGAAAAGAACGTTAAAATAGACAGTAAATGGTGGAAAATAGTGACAGTGTACAACAAACAGATGAAAGAAACAATAAGCAAGATAGAAGAAACATTAAAAGACAACAGGGAAGAATGTCTGCTTCTGGGAGGAGATTTTAACGGGAGAATTGGGGAAAGAGGAAACAGGGATTGGGAAGAAGAGAGAGGAGAGGGAAAAAGAAAATCCATAGACAAGAAAGAAAACGCGGATGGGAAGAAGTTGATGGAATGGATAGAAGAAAAAGGATGGAAAGTGCTGAATGGAAATAAACAAGGGGACGAAGAAGGAGAATGGACCTACATAGGCGGTAGAGGAGAGACGGTGATAGACTACGGAATAGTAAACGAAGAAGCATGGGAAGAAGTCGAAGAATTCAGAATAGGGAGAAGAGTAGAGTCAGACCATCTGTCTATGGAGATAAGTATAGCAAGGAGGAGAGAGTGGAGAGGAGGAGAAGAAAAAATAGAGGAAATGCGGAAGGTGATAAGTAAAGTATGGGACGAGCAAGGGGTGGAAGAGAATAAGAGAAGACTGGAAAAAGCAAGATTTAAAGAACAAGAAGTAGGGAAAATGGAGAACAAATTGGTAGAAATATTGGAAAAAGCAGCCACAAAAAGAGAAATAACAGTAAGAGGTGGAGGAACAAAAAGAAAGAATAAATGGTGGGACAAAGAATGTGAGCAACGTAAAAAGGAAGCAATAAAAGAACTAAGAAATTGGAGAAAGACTAAAGGGAACAGAGGTGGCTTTTTAGAAGCGAAAAGAAGATACAGAGAGACATGCAGGGAGAAGAAGAGGCAGAAGAAGGACAGAGACGAGGAAGAGATAAAAGCAATAAGAACAGAGAAGGAGGTATGGAAGTATATTAATAGAGAGGGAAAGAAAAAAGAAAATGGGAGCGAGGAGATAACATTGAATGAGTGGGAGGAGTACTTCATGAGGCTGCTGGAGGGAGAAAAGGAAAAAAAGAAAACGGAGATAGAGACGAAGAGAAACCGAGTAGAACCTGAAGGAGAAGAAATTACAATGGAAGAGGTGGAGAGGCATGTGAAGAAACTGAGGAAAGGGAAGGCACCAGGAAGGGATAGAATACAGAATGAGTCGTGGATGTATGGGACGAGAAGAGTGCTGGAGAGGCTGGTGGAGGTAATGAATGGGGTATGGAGAGGAGAAGGATTCCCGGTAGGGTGGAGAGAGGGGGAAAAATTTATTACCCCATTTACAAAAAAGGGGGAAAAATGAAGTAGAAAATTACCGAAAGATAACTCTCCTAAACACAGGGTACAAGTTGTATGCATCAATTCTGAATGAAAGGATGAGCAGAGAGATAGAGGAAAAGGGAGCATTACCAGACAGCCAAGCAGGATTTAGAGATGGGAGGGGAACTATGGATAATGTATACATCCTGGACCATTTGACGAAGAGTGAGTTAAAGAAGAAATGGGGGAGGGTGTATGCATTATTCGTAGACATCAAGGCGGCGTTTGACAAGGTGGACAGAAAGAGAATGTTTGAGTGCCTGAGGGAGAAAGAAGTAAATGAATGGCTGGTAAGAAAGGTGGAGGAGATATATGAGAAGACAAAAAGTAAAGTGAAGGTAGGGGAGAGGGAAAGTGAATGGTTTGTGACAACAAAGGGAGTGAGACAAGGTTGCCCGCTCAGCCCCTTGTTGTTCACGATGTATGTGGCAGATATGGACGGAATGTTAGAGAGAGCACAAGCGGGGGGGGGGGTGTGGTAGGTAGAAAAAACTGTGGAGCCTGGCGTTTGCGGATGATGTGGTAATGGTGGCAAAGAGTGAAAGAGAAATGAAGGAAATGATAAAGAGTTTAGGAAAATATGTGAAGAAGAAAAGACTAGAAGTGAATGTAGAGAAAACAAAAATGCTGGTGTACAATAAGAGAAAGAGGAAGGACGAAGAGAGTGCTTGGAGGTGGGAGGGAGAAGTAATAGAACAAGTAAAAGAATTCAAATACTTGGGGTATGTGTTCAATGAAAGAGCCACAGATAAGGCACATATTAGAGAACTGGCAAGAAAACGAACAAGGTGATAGGATGTGTATGGGGAATAGGAGAGAGAAGGTGGGGAGGCGATTTTAAGAGGAGAATGATGATGTTTGAAAGTCTTATTGAAAGCGTGTTGTTGTACGGATCAGAGGTCTGGGGATGGAAAGAACAAGAGGTGATAGAGAGGGTGCAAGAGAAATATCTGAGGTGGGTGCTAGGGGTGGAGAGAGAAACGCCAGGGTACATAGTGAGAGAAGAATGCAAGAGGAATAGGTTGAGAGTGAAAGCGGGAAAAAGAGCGGTCAAGTCCGAAGACAGGATGGAAGGGAGGAAAGAATGTAGGATACTAAAGGAGTGCTGGAGAGAAAAGAAGAAAAATTCAGAGGAGAATGATATGGAGAATTACTACAGGAGGAATGGGTATGCAAGCAAAGAAATAGAGAGGCGTGTGGATGAATGTAGAACTAAGTGAAAGAGATAAGGATACGGATAGACAAGAGAGGAGAGAAAGAATTAGAGAATCCAGATACAACAGGAAGTACGGAAGATGCATGATCGAGGAAGTACCGAAGTATTTGGGGGGGGGAGAGCGAGAAAGAAAGAAAGATGATGGCGAGGTTTAGGTGCGGAAATGAAGAGAGGGAAAATAGGTATTGGGCAGAAGATGGAGGAAGAATGTGTAGAATGTGCTATGAGGAAAGAGAGACGATTGAGCATATGTGGAACGAGTGCAGTGAGATGAAACAAAGAGAGAGGAAAGAAAGAGAGGAAATACTGAATGTAGATGGAAGGGAAATTAATGGATGAAAGAGGTATGGAAGAGGAGGGAGAAAGGAGAAGAGGAAAGGGGAGGGGAGAAGAAATAGAGAATGTTATTTTTTTTTTTATTATTATAATTGTTAAGTTTACTTGTATATGTATAGGAATCAGAAAGCCCGTAGGGCAAATAAAGATTATATACTAAAATTGTCATTAGCTGAAAACTAAAAAAAAAACATAAAATCCCAGTGGAAATTTGAGAACAAGAAAATAAAATTAAAAGCTAAAAACCTTTGAACCTAAATATAAAAACATAACACATTGAGATCTCAAGAAACTGAGAGCCCTAGGACTTACAAATTATAAAAAAATTTATACTGAGAAACTTAAGAGGATAAGAAGTAATACTTGGAAGAATCATAAATTGAAAGTTTGAATACCCCAAGTATAGAGGAGAATCGTCAAAAATAAAACACCCCAGCATGTTGGTGTAAAAAATTAATATCTGCTTTTTCAATTTTATACATCGCTAGCTGACCCGGCAAAATTTATACCGCTTCAGAATCAATAGCACAGATGCCCATGGGGCCCATGAAACCCAAAAGGGCCCCCTGGGCCCCCATATTCCTTTTTTAATAGTTATTCTGCTATTCGGGGCGGAGACAAATTCAACAGAATAAAGATCATAGAAGCCGTTCTTGAGTTTTAAACCCAAGGGCTCCATGTCCATGTTTTAATAGTTATTCTGCCATTCGGGGTGGAAACAAATCAAAGATCATAAAAAATGGTAATACCTATTCTCATTCCTACCAAACATATAAAAAAATCATAAAAATCGATCTAGCCCAAGAGGCCCCCCTAGGCCTCCATATCCATGTTAAAAATAGTTTTCTACATATTCTCATACCTACCAAATATAAAAAAAAAATTATAAAAATCAGTCGAGCCGAAAAATCGGCCCAGCCCAAGCCCCCCCCCTGGGCAACCATGTCCATGTTAAAAATAGTTTACCACCTATTCTCATACATACCATATACTTATACAAAAAAAAATCATAAAAATCGGTCCAGCACAAGGGGGCCCCCTGGGCCCCCATATCCATGTCAAAAATAGTTTAGCACCTATCCTCATACCTGCCAAATATACAAAAAAGAATTATTAAAAATCGGTTGAGCCGTTTCGGAGGAGTTCGACCACAAACACCGTGACACGAGATTTTCATAATATTAGACAAGTAAAATAGCCGTTTTAATGGGAATTTTTATTATAATAAAAAAATTTAATAAAAAAGTCTAGCAACTTGAGAACTGGACATTGCGAAAAATAACCCGATAACATGCAGAACCTGAAATCTTGGAAAACTGGAGAACTTACCCGAGATCCAGTGCACTTAAGAAATCTGAGAATTTCAAGAATGTAAGATTTTGTTGAACTTTGGCTTCTAAGAAAGTTGGGACCGTGTAGAAAATGAGAATCTGGAAACTTGAGAACTGGAGGAAACTTAGAGCTTGAGAACCCGATAACTTGAAGAACCTGAAATCTTAGAAAACTCGAGACATAATGGAACCAGAGCACTTGAGAAACCTGAGAATTTGAAGAATATAAGTTTTTGGAAATCTTTAGATTCTATGAAATTTTGCGACCGAGTGTAACCTGAAAATCTGGACACTTGAGAACTGGAGGAACCTCAGATCTTGGGAAAAAAGATGAAAACCCTAGTAAAAACAAGATCTTATGGTACCAGAGCACTTGAGAAAACTGAGAATTTGACGATTTTGAAGAACCTTAGTTTCTAAGAAACTTGCCACCGAGTGTAAACCGAAAATCTTGAAAATTGAGAACTGGAGCATCCTTAGACATTGTGAAATATAACCCGATAACTTGAAGAACCTGAAATCTTGGAAAACCCGAGAAATTACCCGAGAACCACTACCGTGTGGAAACTGAGAATCTGGAAACTTGAGAACTGGAGGAACTTTGGAGCTTGAGAAACATGTCTTGAAAACCAAACAACTTCAAGAAATTTTTGAAAACCCGAGATTTGATGGAACCAGAGCACTTGGGACACCTGACAAATTGAAGCATGTAAGATTTTAAAAAACATTAGATTCTAAGAAACTTGCGACCGTCTGTAACTTGAGAATCTTATGGAACTTGAGAACCTGAAATCTGGGAACACCCGATAACTTATGGACTTGAGAAAAGTGAGAATTGAAGAATGTAAGATTTTGGAGAACCTTAGATTCTAAGAAACCTGTTACCTTCTGGAACATGAGAATCTGGAAACTTGAGAACTGGAGCAAACTTAGATCTTGAAAAACATAACTTGAGAACCTGAAATCTTGGAAAACCTGAGAA
Source organism: Diaperis boleti (assembly GCA_963583935.1). Taxonomy (NCBI): domain Eukaryota; kingdom Metazoa; phylum Arthropoda; class Insecta; order Coleoptera; family Tenebrionidae; genus Diaperis; species Diaperis boleti. Next base: position 7,794,945 of record OY757242.1, read on the forward strand.
CGTATGGAACAACAGTACCTACTTAAAAAACCTGAGAATTGACGAATGTAACATTTTGGAGAACCTTAGATTCTATTAAACTTGCGACCATCTGGAACCTGAGATTCTGGAAATTTCAGAACGGAAGGTCCCTTAGACCTTGAGAAATATAAGATGAGAACCCGATAATTTGAAGAACCTGAAATCTGGGAAAACTTGAGATCTCACACGAGCGCGCTTGAGAAACCTGAGAAATTGAATTGAAGAAGTTTTTGAGAACTTTATATCCTTTAAACACCTGAGAATCTGGAAACTTGAGAGCTGGAGCAAACTTAAATTTTGAGAAACATAGCTTGAAAACCCGAGAACTTATGGAATCACAGTACTTGAGAATTTAAAATTATAAGATTTTGGAACACCTTAGATTAAAAGAAACTTGCGACAGTGTCGAACCTGAGACTCTGGAAACTTCAGAACTGTATGACTCTTAGACTTTGAGAAACATTACATGAGAACACGACAACAGGAAGAACTTGAAATCTTGGAAATCCTGAGATCTTAAGGTACATGAAAAAGCTGAGAATTAAAAAAAATTATGATTTTAGAGAACTTTGTGAACATAAGGAACTTAAGAATCTGGAAAATTGAGAACTGGAACAACCTTATACCTTGAGAAGATAATATGAAGTACTTAAATAATTGGACAACCTGAAATCTCATGGAAGCAGAGCACTTGAGAACCCTGAGAATTTCAAGAATATAAGTTTTTGGATAACATACTACTGGGTTTAGACTGAGAATATGGAAACTTGAGAACCGAAGGAACCTTGTGCAACATAACTTGAGGACCCGACAACTTGAAGAAACTGAAATCTTGGAAAATCCGAGATCTAATGGAACCACAGTACTTGAGAAACTTGGAAAATTGAAGAATGTAAGATTTTGGAGAATCTTAGATTCTAAGAAATTTGCGACCGGGTGTAACTTGAGAATCTGGAAACTTATGAACTGGAGGAAGCTTAGATCTTGAGAAGCATACGTTGAGAACATCAAATCTTGGAAAACCCTAGAACTTATGGAACACAGTACTTGAGAAACGTGAGGATTGAATAACATAAGATTTTGGAGAACATTAGGTTCTAAGATATTTGCGAGCGTGGGTAACCTAAGAATTTGGAAACTTAAGAACTGGAGCAAACTTAGATCTTGAGAAACCCGAGAACTTATGGAACCACAGTACTTGAGAAACATGAGGATTGAAGCAATTAAGATTTTGGACAATCCTAGATTCTAAAAGACTTGCGACCTGGTGTAACTTGAGGATCTGGAAACTTGTGAACTTGAGGAACCTTAGACCTTAAGAAACATAACATGAAAACCTGAAATCTGGAAACACTTGAAAACTTATGGAACCACAGTACATGAGGAACCTGAGAATTGAAGAGATTAAGATTTTGGAGAACCTTAGATTCTAAGAAATTTGCGACCGGGTGTAACTTGAGAGTCTGGAAACTTATGAACTGGAGGAAGTGTGATGATGGGGGTAGATTCAAGTAAATAAATCCCTTTTACTTTAAAGTGTGTTTTATTCGGAACCGCGCATATGGCGGTCCCAACCAAGACTGTCGTTACATTTACTCCTTATCGAACGTTTACAATATGCTTATTCTACACAATCTAACCTATCGCCTCGACATGACCATATATGGACATGTCGCTGCGGAAATGCCAATCAATCGCTTAGGGTATTGCACTATTTCAGGTCAACAAACTGCTGAAGTTGCTACTTCCGCAGTTCGCTAACCTGTACCCGTTTTGTAATATCTTATCCCTATACTACACCTTCCCCGTGAAAGAAAAAAAAAATTTTTCTTTACAATAACTATTGATGGCTTAGATAATTTTTTTTTGTTGTTGTTACCCACTGACTTATCATCTAATACTTAACTTATGTTACCTAAAGTTATTTCATTGTGCTTATTACTAACAAAAACATACAATTAAAATTTAAATTAAATTTATAACATTCTTGTGGTTTAAAAAATACGATGATCACTTATAGTACGGTTTCACTCTGTTCTTGTGCACTGTCACTTGTTTTCCTTTTATCCTTATAACTACGTTGGGAGACTGGTCTTTAATAACGTCATGAGGCCCTTGGAAGACCTCTTCCATTTTGTTTGTGGTGTTATTTCGGACCATAACAAGATCTCCTGGCTTATACCTAATACTAGCTGTAGTGCGCTGATCGTACTGTTCTTTTCGTTTCATTTTTGAGTTTACTAAACTGTTTCTTGCGTCAGCGCTGGCTTGTTGTAACCTGAACTTCAGCTCTAAAGGATAGTTTTCAAAGGTATAAAGCGGGTCAGGGTCATTGCTGATATTTGAAGGTAGTCTCGCTATACGGCCAAATAATAATTCAAACGGGGTGTACTTAGTTTCGACGTGAACTGTTGTATTATAGGCAAAACACCAAAAGGGTAACCAACTTGTCCGTGCGTTTTTGTAATTGGCTACTTGCATGCGCAGGTAAGCGCCTAAATGTTTGTGCGAATTTTCTAATGCGCCTAAAGTCTCATGATGATACGCGGTGGAGTTTAACTGTTTTACGTTTAGTATTTTGCACGTTTCGTTAAATAGTAAAGCCATGAATTCGGTACCTTTGTCCGTTAGAATTTCTTTTGGAATTCCGTATCTGAGTATGAAATTATTAACAAATGATCGCGCTACTGTCTCTGCTTCTTTATTTGGTATTGCGTAAGCTTCGATGAACTTTGAAAGATCACATTGTATCGTTAGGATATATTTATTGTTGTCTACATCGGGTTCTAAAGGACCGACAAGATCTAAGCAAATTTTTTCAAAAGCTGCTGAGGCTGTGGATGTTAGCGTTAAGGGTTCAATGCAAGGTTTCGAATGTTTGTATCGCTGACATGAGTCGCATCGTCGCGTAAAGTCTACTACATCTTTGTGTAATCCTCTCCAATAGTAATACTTTTTTATATTGTTGTACATTCGAGTTATTCCTGCATGACCTCCAGTAGGTAATAAATGAAAATCGTTTAGGATTAATTGTCTGGATTCAGGTGATGTAATTGGAGAAACGTTTCGTAAAATTGAAATATCTATGCTGTTTTGTCTGAGTAACTTGGATAGTTTGGCAATTTCTTTGATAAAGCTCGGAGCATTTTTCTTATCATTTATTATTATTAATTCATTTATATCATTTTGTGTGCACACTTCTGACAGAACTTTCAACGACGTTCGAAGATACGACGTTGAGCAAGATTCTCGCCATTTAAAATATATCACTTGCAACGTTGCGTTAAAAATAAAATTCTTGCCATAATATACTTCATTTTTGTTACTGCTTTCGATTAATTTGTGAAATTCTTCGAACTCTACCGGTCTGAGTTCTGTTGCGTTTTTGGGTTTTTTCAACAGTTCTACAATTCCAGGGTGATCAGTCCCGTGTTCGTAAAACGTTGGTTCGTTAATGTTTGACTCTTGTTTTAATTGTTTGGTTCGCGAACGCGTTAAAACGTTGAGGGTTGACGTACTATGTTTAGACATTTCGCGTAATTCTTCGACTGGCACTTCGATTCGAGATAAAGCATCTGCCGTCACGTTAGTTTTTCCTTTTATGTACTGTATTGTGAAATCGTATTCCTCTAGAGTTAGTCTGAATTTTGTAAGACGACTCGATGGATCGGACATGCCGAACAGATATACTAGTGGTCGATGATCTGTCTGGATTAGAAATTTACGTCCAAACAGGTATGGTCTAAAATGTTTTACTGCCCAAACGACGCCTAACAGTTCTTTTTCGATGGTGCAGTATCGTGATTCTGCTTTATTGAGGGTACGACTTGCGTAAGCTACGGGTCTGTCGCTGCTATTACACAAAACAGCTCCGATGGCCACGCCGGACGCATCGGTTTTCAAAATAAATTTGTGGTTTTCGTCAAAATTCGGGTATTGTAAAATTGGTGGTGACATTAAGTTACTTTTTAGCGTTTGGAAAGCCTCTTGGCATTCGTCTGTCCATGAAAAAGGTACATTTTTTCTTGCTAATTTGTTTAATGGGTTAGCGATGTGAGCGAAGTTCTTTATGAATGAACGGTAATAATTCGCGAATGCAACAAATCGCTTCGTTGATTGTGCATCTTGCGGTACGGGGAAATTTTGCAATGCTCGGACTTTTTCAGGGTCAGGTGAAACGCCTTCTTCCGAGATAACATGACCTAGATATAATATTTCTTTGCGGAAAAAATCGCATTTCTTCGGGTTTAATTTTAGATTTACTTGTCGTAATCTATTTAAAACTCTGACTAAATTTCTGTTGTGGTTGGATAGGTTAGTTCCGAAAACGATTAGGTCGTCAAGGTACACAAAACAATTCTCGTAGTTTAGACCTGCCATTGCTATGGTCATAGCTCGAGAAAATACGCTACCACTGGTTCGAAGACCCATTGGCAGTCTGGTCATTTGGTACTGTTAGTAATGGGGATGACCGTGCAGACTTTGCTGGTTCCACAATGCCGCTGTGTAACATTTTGTCAATTTCAGACTGAATGTCTGGTTTCTGAGAGTGTGGGAGGCGGTACTGTTTCACATACGCTGGTGTTATATTTTCTTGTAATTGTATCTGGTGTTTGTAAACATTCGTTACCGTAAGTGGGTCACGATCTAAATGAAAAACGTCGGCATATTTTGCACAAATTCGTCCTAGTGACTTCCTTTCTTCGTCATTAAGGTGATTCATTTTTATTGAATCAAGTACTTCGTCTACCCGTTCTATTTCTGTTTGGTTAATTTCGTTAAATTGGGCTATTCGGAATTCGTTTATATTGACTAGTTTTGGGGTGTAGTTTTTAATGTTCACTTCGTGTTCTCGTGTATTTAATATGCGAACTGGTATAATGTTATTGATTTCGTTTTTGTCTTCTTGTGGTCTAACTATTGTTCCTGCTACAAAGATTCCTGAACTCAATTCTTCTGGCATTATTACACAATCGTGGGTTTTTACCACGCTAAAATATTTAATTACTTCGCATCTAGGAGGAACACATGTGTCATTATTAATTTTTGATTGTAATGGAGTGGTTATTCTGATATGGTTGACTGAGAATGAAAATTTAAAAGTTTCGTAATCTATAAAAGCTGAATATTTTATGAAAAAGTCAGCGCCCAGGACTCCGTCTAAGTCTTTGTCAAACGGATCTGTAATCGTAAATTTGTGGGTTATCTCTATGTCGTCGATCTGTAAAGTGAGGTTTGTAGATCCGTGTGATGTTGTCGAACCGGCAACACCGTTAATTTTGATTTTATCCTGACTGTTTACGTTTTGTAAATTTAAATTTAAGGAACCAATGAAAAAAACGCTGAGTGAAGCTCCTGTGTCCACTAAAAGGCGAACATTTTGATCTCCGTATTTCATCTGGACGAAATTTGAGCTGTTCATATTGAACGTATAAGACTGATGAGTGTTAATGAGTTTCGGAGGAGAGACGAAAAAACCGTTGACTTTGCACATTTTGATTGTTTTGATTGTTATTTTGATAGTTACCTCGATAGTTACCACGATAATTATTTTGATGATTACCTCGACCGTTACCTCTACTCCTACTGTCTCTGTTGTTATCGATTCTGTTAACGAAATTTCGGCTGTTGTTACCGTTGTTACGGTTCCGGTTTCCGTTTTGGCGGTCGTTTCTGTTCGAATTGTTAAATATGCCGCTTCTACCACGTTGGTTATTGCCGTTTCTTCGTACTCGCATATGGAACATCGTTTGATTCTGATTATTCATCGCGACTTCGTCTTTGGCTGCGTTGATTGCGTCAGATAATCTTTCGTAATTGCGCGCTTTGATGACTGTACGAACTTCGTTGTCGCGGATACCTCTCGCAAACACGTCTATAGCTATCCTTTCGTTTTCTGCTCTAAATAGTTCAAATTTTCGCGGATCGTTCCCTGCTTGCGCCAGGGTTAATTCTGACATTAGTTCTTCAATTGACCTACCGTACGCGTCAATGTTTGAATTATTTTGTTTGGTCGCTTGCAATTTAGCTGCTAAAGCCGTTGAGGACTGCTTTGGTAGAAATTGTATTTTTAAATCATTTATCAGGTCTTCCACCGTTAGGTAAGATTGCTTCATTCGTGTTTTATCTCTGTACGATATGCATGCTTTAAGTACGTAATTTATTACCGATTTTTTTCCTTCAGCATCTAACGCGCTTTCATACAAACTGATACCTTCGATTAACTGGTGTATGGTATTAACATCATTGTTAGAAATTCTGGGCAACAAGCTCGCCGCGGTTTTGAAATTGAATTTCTCCGTCATTTTGGAGGTTTTAATTTTGATACTTTCAATACGATCAGTGCCTAATAATTAATAATGCTTAATAATTTTTAAATCGTTCTAACTCACTCAACTTGGTGCTTGTGACTGAGGCGTCTTGCCTCCTGGTGGTGTTGTCTTTTCGCAAGTTTTCCTTGAAGTTCCTGAGGTCGTCGTTGAACTTCTCAAGGAACTCCTCGGTTTTCATTACACCCACTTTCCACTGCTCTACACTGCTCTACACAGCTTCGGTTCAGCTTTGCTGAGCTGGCAGGGTCGCCATGTGATGATGGGGGTAGATTCAAGTAAATAAATCCCTTTTACTTTAAAGTGTGTTTTATTCGGAACCGCGCATATGGCGGTCCCAACCAAGACTGTCGTTACATTTACTCCTTATCGAACGTTTACAATATGCTTATTCTACACAATCTAACCTATCGCCTCGACATGACCATATATGGACATGTCGCTGCGGAAATGCCAATCAATCGCTTAGGGTATTGCACTATTTCAGGTCAACAAACTGCTGAAGTTGCTACTTCCGCAGTTCGCTAACCTGTACCCGTTTTGTAATATCTTATCCCTATACTACAGAAGCTTAGAGCTTGAGAAGCATAAATTGAGAACCTGAAAACTTGGAAAACCCGAGGACTTATGGAACCACAGTGCTTGAGAAACCTGAAAATAGAAAAATGGAGAATCCTAGATTCTAAAAAACTTGCGACTTGTTGTAATTTGAGAATCTGGAAACTTGTGCACTTGAGGAACCTTAGACCTTGAAAAACATAACCTGAGAACCTGAAATCTGGGAACACCTGATAACTTATGGAACCACAGTACTTGAGGAACCTGAGAATTGAAGAGATTAAGATTTTGGAGAACCTTAGATTCTGATAAATTTGCAACCGTGTGTAAGTTGAGAATCTGGAAACTTATAAACTGGAGGAACCTTAGACCTTGAGAAACATAAGTTAAGAACCTAAACTCTAAGAAAACCCGAGAACCTATGTAACCACAGTACTTGAGAAACTTGAGAAATTGAAGAATGTAAGATTTTGGAGAATCTTAGATTCTGAGAAACTTGCGACAGGGTGTAACTTGAGAATCTGGAAACTTGTAAACTGGAGGAAGCTTAGATCTTTAGAAGCATAAATTGAGAACCTGAAATCTTGGAAAACCCGAGGACTTATGGAACCACAGTGCTTGATAAACCTGAAAATAGAAGAATGGAGAATCCTAGATTCCAAAAAACTTGCGGCCTGGTGTAACTTGAGGATCTGGAAACTTGTAAACTTGATGAACCTTAGACTTTGAGAAACATAACCTGAGAACCTGAAATCTGGAAACACCTAAGAACTTATGGAACCACAGTACTTGAGGAACCTGAGAATTGAAGAGATTAAGATTTTGGAGAACCTTAGATTCTAAGAAATTTGCGACCGGGTGTAACTTGAGAATCTGGAAACTTATGAACTGGAGGATGCTTAAAGCCGGAGAAGCATAAATTGAGAACCTGAAATCTTGGAAAACCCGAGGACTTATGGAACCACAGTGCTTGAGAAACCTGAAAATAGAAAAATGGAGAATCCTAGATTCTAAAAAACTTGCGACCTGGTGTAATTTGAGAATCTGGAAACTAGTAAACTTGAGGAACCTTAGACCTTGAAAAACATAACCTGAGAACCTGAAATTTAGGAACACCTGAGAACTTATGGAACCACAGTACTTGAGGAACCTGAGAATTGAAGAGATTAAGATTTTGGAGAACCTTAGATTCTGAGAAATTTGCGACCGTGTGTAAGTTGAGAATCTGGAAACTTATAAACTGGAGGAACCTTAGACCTTGAGAAACATAAGTTAGGAACCTAAACTCTAAGAAAACCCGAGAACCTATGTAACCACAGTACTTGAGAAACTTGAGAATATGAAGAATGTAAGATTTTGGAGAACCTTAGATTCTAAGAAATTTGCGACCGGGTGTAACTTGAGAATCTGGAAACTTATGAACTGGAGGATGCTTAAAGCTGGAGAAGCATAAATTGAGAACCTGAAATCTTGGAAAACCCGAGGACTTATGGAACCACAGTGCTTGAGAAACCTGAAAATAGAAAAATGGAGAATCCTAGATTCTAAAAAACTGGCGACCTGGTGTAATTTGAGAATCTGGAAACTAGTAAACTTGAGGAACCTTAGACCTTGAAAAACATAACCTGAGAACCTGAAATTTAGGAACACCTGAGAACTTATGGAACCACAGTACTTGAGGAACCTGAGAATTGAAGAGATTAAGATTTTGGAGAACCTTAGATTCTGAGAAATTTGCGACCGTGTGTAAGTTGAGAATCTGGAAACTTATAAACTGGAGGAACCTTAGACCTTGAGAAACATAAGTTAAGAACCTAAACTCTAAGAAAACCCGAGAACCTATGTAACCACAGTACTTGAGAAACTTGAGAATATGAAGAATGTAAGATTTTGGAGAATCTTAGATTCTAAGAAATTTGCGACCGGGTGTAACTTGAGAATCTGGAAACTTATGAACTGGAGGATGCTTAAAGCCGGAGAAGCATAAATTGAGAACCTGAAATCTTGGAAAACCCGAGGACTTATGGAACCACAGTGCTTGAGAAACCTGAAAATAGAAAAATGGAGAATCCTAGATTCTAAAAAACTTGCGACCTGGTGTAATTTGAGAATCTGGAAACTAGTAAACTTGAGGAACCTTAGACCTTGAAAAACATAACCTGAGAACCTGAAATTTAGGAACACCTGAGAACTTATGGAACCACAGTACTTGAGGAACCTGAGAATTGAAGAGATTAAGATTTTGGAGAACCTTAGATTCTGAGAAATTTGCGACCGTGTGTAAGTTGAGAATCTGGAAACTTATAAACTGGAGGAACCTTAGACCTTGAGAAACATAAGTTAAGAACCTAAACTCTAAGAAAACCCGAGAACCTATGTAACCACAGTACTTGAGAAACTTGAGAATATGAAGAATGTAAGATTTTGGAGAACCTTAGATTCTAAGAAATTTGCGACCGGGTGTAACTTGAGAATCTGGAAACTTATGAACTGGAGGATGCTTAAAGCTGGAGAAGCATAAATTGAGAACCTGAAATCTTGGAAAACCCGAGGACTTATGGAACCACAGTGCTTGAGAAACCTGAAAATAGAAAAATGGAGAATCCTAGATTCTAAAAAACTTGCGACCTGGTGTAATTTGAGAATCTGGAAACTAGTAAACTTGAGGAACCTTAGACCTTGAAAAACATAACCTGAGAACCTGAAATTTAGGAACACCTGAGAACTTATGGAACCACAGTACTTGAGGAACCTGAGAATTGAAGAGATTAAGATTTTGGAGAACCTTAGATTCTGAGAAATTTGCGACCGTGTGTAAGTTGAGAATCTGGAAACTTATAAACTGGAGGAACCTTAGACCTTGAGAAACATAAGTTAGGAACCTAAACTCTAAGAAAACCCGAGAACCTATGTAACCACAGTACTTGAGAAACTTGAGAATATGAAGAATGTAAGATTTTGGAGAACCTTAGATTCTAAGAAATTTGCGACCGGGTGTAACTTGAGAATCTGGAAACTTATGAACTGGAGGATGCTTAAAGCTGGAGAAGCATAAATTGAGAACCTGAAATCTTGGAAAACCCGAGGACTTATGGAACCACAGTGCTTGAGAAACCTGAAAATAGAAAAATGGAGAATCCTAGATTCTAAAAAACTTGCGACCTGGTGTAATTTGAGAATCTGGAAACTTGTGAACTTGAGGAAACTTAGACCTTGAAAAACATAACCTGAGAACCTGAAACCTGGGAACACCTGAGAACTTATGGAACCACAGTACTTGAGGAACCTGAGAATTGAAGAGATTAAGATTTTGGAGAACCTTAGATTCTGATAAATTTGCAACCGTGTGTAAGTTGAGAATCTGGAAACTTATAAACTGGAGGAACCTTAGACCTTGAGAAACATAAGTTGAGAACCTAAACTCTAGGAAAACCCGAGAACCTATGTAACCACAGTACTTGAGAAACTTGAGAATATGAAGAATGTAAGATTTTGGAGAATCTTAGATTCTAAGAAATTTGCGACCGGCTGTAACTTGAGAATCTGGAAACTTATGAACTGGAGGAAGCTTAGATCCTGAGAAGCATAAATTGAGAATCTGAAATCTTGGAAAACCCGAGGACTTATGGAACCACAGTGCTTGAGAAACCTGAAAATAAAAAAATAGAGAATCCTAGATTCAAAAAAACTTGCGACCTGGTGTAATTTGAGAATCTGGAAACTTGTGAACTTGAGGAAACTTAGACCTTGAAAAACATAACCTGAGAACCTGAAATCTGGATTCACCTGAGAACTTATGGAACCACAGTACTTGAAGAACCTGAGAATTGAAGAGATTAAGATTTTGGAGAACCTTAGATTCTAAGAAATTTGCGACCGGGTGTAACTTGAGAATCTGGAAACTTATGAACTGGAGGAAGCTTAGAACTTGAGAAGTATAAATTGTGAACCTGAGATCTTGGAAAACCGGAGGGCTTATGGAATCACAGTGCTTGAGAAAGCTGAAAATAGAAGAATGGAGAATACTAGATTCTAAAAAATTTGCGACCTGGTGTAACTTGAGAATCTGGAAACTTGTGAATTTGAGGAACCTTAGACCTTGAGAAATATAACCTGAGAACCTGAAATCTGGAAACACCTGAGAACTTATGGAACCACAGTACTTGAGGAACCTGAGAATTGAAGAGATTAAGATTTTGGAGAACCTTAGATTCTGATAAATTTGCAACCGTGTGTATGTTGAGAATCTGGAAACTTATAAACTGGAGGAACCTTAGACCTTGAGAAACATAAGTTGAGAACCTAAACTCTAGGAAAACCCGAGAACCTATGTAACCACAGTACTTGAGAAACTTGAGAAATTGAAGAATGTAAGATTTTGGAGAATCTGAGATTCTGAGAAACTTGCGACAGGGTGTAACTTGAGAATCTGGAAACTTATGAACTGGAGGAAGCTTAGATCTTGAGAAGCATAAATTGAGAACCTGAAATCTTGGAAAACCCGAGGACTTATGGAACCACAGTGCTTGAGAAACCTGAAAATAGAAGAATGGAGAATCCTAGATTCCAAGGAACTTGCGGCCTGGTGTAACTTGAGGATCTGGAAACTTGTAAACTTGATGAACCTTAGACCTTGAGAAACATAACCTGAGAACCTGAAATCTGGAAACACCTAAGAACTTATGGAACCACAGTACTTGAGGAACCTGAGAATTGATGAGATTAAGATTTTGAAGAACCTTAGATTCTAAGAAATTTGCGACCTGGTGTAACTTGAGAATCTGGAAACTTATGAACTGGAGGAAGCTTAGAGCTTGAGAAGCATAAATTGAGAACCTGAAAACTTGGAAAACCCGAGGACTTATGAAACCACAGTGCTTGAGAAACCTGAAAATAGAAAAATGGGGAATACTAGATTCTAAAAAACTTGCGACCTGGTGTAATTTGAGACTCTGGAAACTTGTAAACTTGAGGAACCTTAGACCTTGAAAAACATAACCTGAGAACCTGAAATCTAGGAACACCTGAGAACTTATGGAACCACAGTACTTGAGGAACCTGAGAATTGAAGAGATTAAGATTTTGGAGAACCTTAGATTCTGAGAAATTTGCAACCGTGTGTAAGTTGAGAATCTGGAAACTTATAAACTGGAGGAACCTTAGACCTTGAGAAACATAAGTTAAGAACCTAAACTCTAAGAAAACCCGAGAACCTATGTAACCACAGTACTTGAGAAACTTGAGAATATGAAGAATGTAAGATTTTGGAGAATCTTAGATTCTAGGAAATTTGCGACCGGGTGTAACTTGAGAATCTGGAAACTTATGAACTGGAGGAAGCTTAGAGCTTGAGAAGCATAAATTGAAAACCTGAAAACTTGGAAAACCCGAGGACTTATGGAACCACAGTGCTTGAGAAACCTGAAAATAGAAAAATGGGGAATACTCGATTCTAAAAAACTTGCGACCTGGTGTAATTTGAGACTCTGGAAACTTGTAAACTTGAGGAACCTTAGACCTTGAAAAACATAACCTGAGAACCTGAAATCTAGGAACACCTGAGAACTTATGGAACCACAGTACTTGAGGAACCTGAGAATTGAAGAGATTAAGATTTTGGGGAACCTTAGATTCTGAGAAATTTGCAACCGTGTGTAAGTTGAGAATCTGGAAACTTATAAACTGGAGGAACCTTAGACCTTGAGAAACATAAGTTAAGAACCTAAACTCTAAGAAAACCCGAGAACCTATGTAACCACAGTACTTGAGAAACTTGAGAATATGAAGAATGTAAGATTTTGGAGAATCTTAGATTCTGAGAAACTTGCGACAGGGTGTAACTTGAGAATCTGGAAACTTATGAACTGGAGGAAGCTTAGAACTTGAGAAGTATAAATTGAGAACCTGAAATCTTGGAAAACCCGAGGGCTTATGGAATCACAGTGCTTGAGAAACGTGAAAATAGAAGAATGGAGAATCCTGGATTCTAAAAAACTTGCGGCCTGGTGTAACTTGAGAATCTGCAAACTTGTGAACTTGAGGAACCTTAGACCTTGAGAAACATAACCTGAGAACCTGAAATCTGGAAACACCTGAGAGAGAACTTATGGAACCACAGTACTTGAGGAACCTGAAAATTGAAGAGATAAATATTTTGGAGAATCTTAGATTCTAATAAATTTCCAACCATGTGTAACTTGAGAATCTGGAAACTTATGAACTTGAGGAACCTTAGACCTCGAGAAACATGACCTGAGAACCTGAAATGTGGAAACATATGAGAACTTATGGAACCACAGTACTTGAGGAACCTGAGAATTGAAGAGATTAAGATTTTGGAGAACCCTAGATTCTAAGAAATTTGCAACCGTGTGTAACTTGAGAATCTGGAAACTTATGAACTGGAGGAAGCTTAGAGCTTGAGAAGCATAAATTGAGAACCTGAAATCTTGGAAAACCCGAGGACTTATGGAACCACAGTGCTTGAGGAACCTGAAAATAGAAGAATGGAGAATTCTAGATTCTACAAAACCTGCGACATGGTGTAACTTGAGAATCTGGAAACTTGTGAACTCGAGGAACTTTAGACCTCGAGAAACATGACCTGAGAACCTGAAATCTGGAAACACCTAAGATCTTATGGAACCACAGTACTTGAGGAACCTGAGAATTGAAGAGATTAAGATTTTGGAGAAACTTAGATTCTAAGAAATTTGTAACCTTGTTTAACTTGAGAATCTGGAAACTTACGAACCTGAGGAACCTTAGACCTCGAGAAACATGACCTGAGAACCTGAAATCTGGAAACATATGAGAACTTATGGAACCACAGTACTTGAGGAACCTGAGAATTGAAGAGATTAAGATTTTGGAGAACCTTAGATTCTAAGAAATTTGCAACCGTGTGTAACTTGAGAATCTGGAAACTTATGAACTGGAGGAAGCTTAGAGCTTGAGAAGAATAAATTGAGAACCTGAAATCTTGGAAAACCCGAGGACTTATGGAACCACAGTGTTTGAGGAACCTGAAAATAGAAGAATGGAGAATCCTAGATTCTAAAAAACCTGCGACATGGTGTAACTTGAGAATCTGGAAACTTGTGAACTTGAGGAACCTTAGATCTTGAGAAACATAACCTGAGAACCTGAAATCTGGAAACAAATGAGAACTTATGGAACCACAGTACTTGAGGAACCCGAGACTTGAAGAATGTCAGATTTTGGAGAATATTATACTCTAAGAAACTTGCGTCCGAGTGGAAACTGAGATTCTGGAATCTTCAGAACTGAAGAACACTTGGACCTCGAGAAACATAACATGAGAATCCGATAACTTGAAGAACCTGAAATCTTAGGAAACCTGAGATCTTATGGTACAAAAGCACTTGGGAAACCTGAGAATTTTAAGAATGTTTGATTTAACACAACCTTGCGACCGTGGGGAACTTAAGAATGTGGAAAACTTGTTGGAAATCCCGAGATCTTAACCAGAGCACTTCAGAAATTGAGATCTTCAGGAATATAAGTTTTTGGAGAACCTTAGATTCTAAAGAAATGCGACTGGGTCTAAACTTAGAATCTGGAAAATTAAGAACTGGAGGAACCTGAGACCTTGAGAAACATATTTTGAGTACCTGATAAATCGAAGAACTTTTAATCTTGGAAAACCCAATCTCTTAAGGAACCAGAGCAGTTGAGAAACTTGAGAAGAAATGTGCGGTCGTTTGTAACCTCAGAATCTGGAAACTTGAAAGCTCAATCAAAATTGGACCTTGAGAAACATAACTTGAGAACCTGAAATCTTGTGTAACTTGAGTATTTGGAAACTTTTGAACTCGAGGAAGTTTAGAGCTTGAGAACCCTATAACTCAAAAACTTGAAATCTTAAAAAACCCGCCATGTAATGGAACCAGAACACTTAAGAAACCTGAGAACTTGTAGAAAGTTATATTTTCGAAAACCTTAAATTCTAAGAAACTTGTGTAACCTGCGAATTTGAAAACTTGAGAACTATAGGAACTTTAAGCTTTGAGAAACATAATTTGAGAAGTCGATAACATGAGGAGACTTAGAGCTTAAGAAATCCTATTGCAAAACCATACAAATCTGAGAACTTGAGGAACCTGTGGATTTATGGAACGTGGAATTATAAGAAACACAGAAAATGCGGAACTTGATAAACCTGAGGGCCGTTCAACCTTGGAACTTGAAACCTGAGAGGACGTGCCAGCAGACCTGAGGAATTGAGAAAGCTATTTTGAGAATTTTAGCAGTGGTAACCCTAGCAGTTTGAAGATTGAGAAAAATGTGGGAAGGTTAAGAATTTTAGAAACTTTAAATCTTTAGCTATGTGAGGAAACTGAGTACTTAAGAACGCATAAAACTTGAAAACTTGAGAAATCTAATTTGTGAAGTAGGAGAATCTTTGAATTTAAGAAAACTCGGAAGAGGGTAATTCTGAGAATTTGTGAACTCACCTCAAGTTCCCAAGTGATGTGGTGAGCATCACGCATGAGACACTCCTGTGTTATAAACTTAAACAAACCTGTGATAATTCTGTCCGCAGCCATAATTCCCAGTAGAATAATTATTATTTTATATTTGAATTGTTCCAATTCATTTGTTGGTGGACGACAGCATTGTGCAATCAATTTTATGAAATGTTGTATTTTTCCAGCAAAAAACCATAAATATCGAACCACATTAAAGACTATTCAGTCACGTAATAAAATATGTTCTGCACTGAATTCACTAACTGCTCTCGATTGGGCAGAAAAATATTATAAAAATTTGTCTTTTAAATGCAGGGTTACAACTACAAATCTGAGCACCAGCAATGTCACCATAAATAAAATTCTTCCTTCAAATGTTGAACCACAATTTAATTTATTATTTACAAATGCTTTCAGATTAAATTTTATTGCGTCATAAATTTCCTTTACGATTGTTGGTGTGGCATAAAAGCTGATTTCCGTGATTGACATTTATGGGCTGTGAATAAAACAAGAATTAGCTCCTTGGGAAGATCTTCAGAAAGGAGCAAAAACGCGACAAACACAAGTTTATACCGTTTCAACATGTAAAATTAAAATTACGCACTATTCCCTAATTGATAATAAACTACAAACTAATTCTGAGTTTTTTTTTGTCAAAAATTGCACCAACTTTACGCCACTAGTAGACCTGTTAACTCTTGTTTTTCTACCTCTTGCTGGTGAATTGAACGAAAATAGCTTATTTTCATCAGACGCTGAGTATAAATAGCTTTTCATCGCCACTAAAAAGGAACTCGGAATTGGTAAGTTTCCGCCATCTCAACCCACGCTTACTTTTTTTCAAATTACATTGTACTCAATTTACTTCTGGAAATAGCCAATAACTCCGTGCACACTTTGTGAGATCCTTGGAAATGAAGGAGCTTATTTGTTTTAAATTGGAATGCACAATAGCGACAGCAATTATATTTCTGCACGTAAAGAAAAGAATGGATTCCTTGAACAAATAATTGCATGATGCTTTTATCTGAAACGTGCATTTAATTGCTTTCGTAGCAGTAATTCCAGACAAAGTTCTATGTAAAATTGGGTTAGTGTTTAAGTTCCGAAAAACATACCATCTGCAAAGAATATAAATACCAAACTCTCAACTTTCTTGCAAGCTTTATCTATCTCCATCAAACGCTGAAGTAACGACTCCAATATCACTTAGTTGCTGTTAAATTAAAGCAATATTCTCTTTATGATATTAGCCCGTCAAGGCAAAATCTCTAAATCTGCTTCCTAACATAAAGCGAGCTTAATTCATTCTTTAATCATCTAATAAATTCAAGCGAATAGATGTAATTTTCTTGTAAGGTACAATGCAATTAAATTCGTTTGCAACAAACACTTTAAAGTTATATTTTATTGCTTCCGAGTTTGCTTTATGATTTCCGGCAGACATTCGGTAATAACATAAAGTGTGAACTTTGCTTCGAAGTCTTTGGTGTATTAGGGGATTTTTTCTTACTGTGTCATGTTTCGAAACTGTCATGTATTCTCTTCGGCAACTATTAGACCCAGACATGGCTAAAGGCAGGAAACAGGTTCAAGAAATTAGATCAAAATAGATTCATTCTGTAACAATACATTTTTATTTTTTTCCACGTGCTTAAGAACTTAAATTAACCATTTTTCCGGCAGAAATTACCTTTGGACAATTTTTGGTTTTTGGATATTTTCACATACAATCAGCATTTCGAGTAAAGTAAAAAATTACGGTTATAAAGAATATCTTTGTAACATGTCCAGAATTTATTTGGCTTAAAAAATTACATCGCACTTTTTTCTTCCATCAAAAAACATTTCTTGACAATTTTTGATTTTTGGATGTCTTCACATACAATCAGCATTTCGACTAAAGTAAAAAATTACTGTTATAAAGAATATCTTTGTAACATGCCCAGAATTTATTTGGCTCAAAAAATTACATCGCACTTTTTTCTTCCATCAGAAAGCATTGACAATTTTTGATTTTTGGATGTCTTCACATACAAGCAGCATTTCGAGTAAAGTAAAAAATTACTGTTATAAAGAATATCTTTGTAACATGTCCAGAATTTATTTGGCTCAAAAAATTACATCGCACTTTTTTCTTCCATCAGAAAACATCTCTTGACAATTTTTGATTTTTGGATGTCTTCACATACAAACAGCATTTCGAGTAAAGTAAAAAATTACTGTTAGAAAGAATATCTTTGTAACATGTCCAGAATTTATTTGGCTCAAAAAATTACATCACACTTTTTTCTTCCATCAGATAACATCTCTTGACAATTTTTGATTTTTGGATGTCTTCACATACAAGCAGCATTTCAAATAAAGTAAAAAATAACTGTTATAAAAAATATCTTTGTAACATGTCCAGAATTTATTTGGCTCAAAAAATTACATCGCACTTTTTTCTTCCATCAGAAAACATCTCTTGACAATTTTTGATGTTTGGATGTCTTCACATACAAGCAGCATTTCGAGTAAAGTAAAAAATAACTGTTATAAAGAATATTTTTGTAACATGCCCAGAATTAATTTTTCTCAAAAAATTACATCGCACTTTTTTCTTCCATCAGAAAACATCTCTTGACAATTTTTGCTTTTTGGATGTCTTCACATACAAGCAGCATTTCGTGTAAAGTAAAAAATAACTGTTATATATAATATCTTTGTAACATGCCCAGAATTTATTTGGCTCAAAAAATTACATCGCACTTTTTTCTTCCATCAAAAAACATCTCTTGACAATTTTTGATTTTTGGATGTCTTCACATACAAGCAGCATTTCTAGTAAAGTAAAAAATTACTGTTATAAAGAATATCTTTGTAACATGTCCAGAATTTATTTGGCTCAAAAAATTACATCGCACTTTTTTCTTCCATCAGAAAACATCTCTTGACAATTTTTGATTTTTGGATGTCTTCACATACAAGCAGCATTTCGAGTAAAGTAAAAAATAACTGTTCTATAGAACATCTTTGTAACATGCCAAGAATTTATTTGGCTCAAAAAATTACATCGCACTTTTTTCTTCCATCAGAAAACATCTCTTGACAATTTTTGATTTTTGGATGTCTTCACATACAAGCAGCATTTCGAGTAAAGTAAAAAATAACTGTTATATAGAATATCTTTGTAAGATGCCCAGAATTTATTTGGCTTAACAAATTACATCGCACTTTTTTCTTCCATCAGAAAACATCTCTTGACAATTTTTGATTTTTGGATGTCTTCACATACAAGCAGCATTTCGAGTAAAGTAAAAAATTACTGTTATAAAGAATATCTATGTAACATGTCCAGAATTTATTTGGCTCAAAAAATTACATCGCACTTTTTTCTTCCATCAGAAAACATCTCTTGACAAATTTTGATTTTTCGATTTTTTACATACAAGCAGCATTTCGAGTAAAGTAAAAAATAACTGTTATAGAGAATATCTTTGTAACATGTCCAGAATTTATTTGGCTCAAAAAAATACATCGCACTTTTTTCTTCCATCAGAAAACATCTCTTGACAATTTTTGATTTTTGGATGTCTTCACATACAAGCAGCATTTCGAGTAAAGTAAAAAATAACTGTTATATAGAATGTCTTTGTAACATGCCAAGAATTTATTTGGATCAAAAAATTACATCGCACTTTTTTCTTCCATCAGAAAACATCTCTTGACAATTTTTGATTTTTGGATGTCTTCACATACAAGCAGCATTTCGAGTAAAGTAAAAAATTACTGTTATATAGAATATCTTTGTAACATGCCAAGAATTTATTTGGCTCAAAAAATTACATCGCACTTTTTTCTTCCATCAGAAATCATCTCTTGACAATTTTTGATTTTTGGATGTCTTCACAAACAAGCAGCATTTCGAGTAAAGTAAAAAGTTACTGTTAGAAAGAATATCTTTGTAACATGTCCAGAATTTATTTGGCTCAAAAAATTACATCGCACTTTTTTCTTCCATCAGAAATCATCTCTTAACAATTTTTGATTTTTGGATGTCTTCACAAACAAGCAGCATTTCGAGTAAAGTAAAAAAATACTGTTATAAAGAATATCTTTGTAACATGTCCAGAATTTATTTGGCTCAAAAAATTACATCACACTTTTTTCTTCCATCAGAAAACATCTCTTGACAATTTTTGATTTTTGGATGTCTTCACATACAAGCAGCATTTCGAGTAAAGTAAAAAATTACTGTTATATAGAATATCTTTGTAACATGCCAAGAATTTATTTGGCTCAAAAAATTACATCGCACTTTTTTCTTCCATCAGAAAACATCTCTTGACAATTTTTGATTTTTGGATGTCTTCAGATACAAGCAGCATTTCGAGTAAAGTAAAAAATTACTGTTAGAAAGAATATCTTTGTAACATGTCCAGAATTTATTTGGCTCAAAAAATTACATCGCACTTTTTTCTTCCATCAGAAAACATCTCTTGACAATTTTTGATTTTTGGATGTCTTCAGATACAAGCAGCATTTCGAGTAAAGTAAAAAATTACTGTTAGAAAGAATATCTTTGTAACATGTCCAGAATTTATTTGGCTCAAAAAATTACATCGCACTTTTTTCTTCCATCAGAAAACATCTCTTGACAATTTTTGATGTTTGGATGTCTTCACATACAAGCAGCATTTCGAGTAAAGTAAAAAATAACTGTTATAAAGAATATTTTTGTAACATGCCCAGAATTAATTTGGCTCAAAAAATTACATCGCACTTTTTTCTTCCATCAGAAAACATCTCTTGACAATTTTTGCTTTTTGGATGTCTTCACATACAAGCAGCATTTCGTGTAAAGTAAAAAATTACTGTTATAAAGAATATCTTTGTAACATGTCCAGAATTTATTTGGCTCAAAAAATTACATCGCACTTTTTTCTTCCATCAGAAAACATCTCTTGACAATTTTTGATTTTTGGATATTTTTACATACAATCAGCATTTCGAGTAAAGTAAAAAATTACTGTTATAGAGTATATCTTTGTAACATGTCCAGAATTTATTTGGCTCAAAAAATTACATCGCACTTTTTTCTTCCATCAGAAATCATCTCTTGACAATTTTTGATTTTTGGATGTCTTCACAAACAAGCAGCATTTAGAGTAAAGTAAAAAATAACTGTAATCTAGAATATCTTTGTAACATGCCAAGAATTTATTTGGCTCAAAAAATTACATCGCACTTTTTTCTTCCATCAGAAATCATCTCTTGACAATTTTTGATTTTTGGATGTCTTCACAAACAAGCAGCATTTAGAGTAAAGTAAAAAATAACTGTAATCTAGAATATCTTTGTAACATGCCAAGAATTTATTTGGCTCAAAAAATTACATCGCACTTTTTTCTTCCATCAGAAAACATCTCTTGACAATTTTTGATTTTTCGATTTTTCACATACAAGCAGCATTTCGTGTAAAGTAAAAAATAACTGTTATAAAGAATATCTTTGTAACATGTCCAGAATTTATTTGGCTTAAAAAATTACATCGTTCTTTTTTCTTCCATCAGAAAACATCTCTTGACAATTTCTGATTTTTGGATGTCTTCACATACAAGCAGCATTTCGAGTAAAGTAAAAAATTACTGTTATAAAAAATATCTTTGTAACATGTCCAGAATTTATTTGGCTCAAAAAATTACATCGCACTTTTTTCTTCCATCAGAAAATATCTTTTGACAATTTTTGATTTTTGGATGTCTTCACATACAAGCAGCATTTCGAGTAAAGTAAAAAATTATTATTAGAAAGAATATCTTTGTAACATGTCCAGAATTTATTTGGCTCAAAAAATTACATCGCACTTTTTTCTTCCATCAGAAATCATCTCTTGACAATTTTTGATTTTTGGATGTCTTCACAAACAAGCAGCATTTCGAGTAAAGTAAAAAATAACTGTAATATAGAATATCTTTGTAACATGCCAAGAATTTATTTGGCTCAAAAAATTACATCGCACTTTTTTCTTCCATCAGAAAACATCTCTTGACAATTTTTGATTTTTGGATGTGTTCACAAACAAGCAGCATTTCGAGTAAAGTAAAAAGTTACTGTTAGAAAGAATATCTTTGTAACATGTCCAGAATTTATTTGGCTCAAAAAATTACATCGCACTTTTTTCTTCCATCAGAAAACATCTCTTGACAATTTTTGATTTTTGGATGTCTTCACATACAAGCAGCATTTCGAGTAAAGTAAAAAATTACTGTTATAAAGAATATCTTTGTAACATGTCCAGAATTTATTTGGCTCAAAAAATTACATCACAATTTTTTCTTCCATCAGAAAACATCTCTTGACAATTTTTGATTTTTGGATGTCTTCACATACACGCAGCATTTCGAGTAAAGTAAAAAATTACTGTTATAAAGAATGTCTTTGTAACATGTCCAGAATTTATTTGGCTCAAAAAATTACATCCCACTTTTTTTTCCATCAGAAAACATTTCTTGACAATTTTTGATTTTTGGATGTCTTTATCAAAAAGCATTTCGAGAAAATGTTCGGAATGAGATCACTGTGATAATAGAACATTTTAGCGATGAATTCCGACCTTGTGATCCTGAAAAAAGTTATGACAAATCGTTCTTCCACCACAAAATATTTCTTAACAATTTTTGTATTTTGGATGTCTTCAGCTTGAAGTGGCATCTTCAATGAATATTCGAAAAGAAATTGGTTTGTTATAGAACAGCTCCGCCACACATGTAAACCGTTTAACATGAAAAATGTCACAAAGAATTTAGAGAAAAACATTCGTTAGAAAATACGTTTTATACAGAACGGTTTTGCACACATTTGAACTTCGTTTAGATAAAAAAAAATGTGACAACTTGCCCTTCATCAAAAAAATATCTCTTGAAAATTTTTGGTTTTTGAATATTGTTATTTTAAAAAACCATACCGAATAAACATTCGTATTTAAATCAGAATGATCATATAGCATTTTTGCAATATCTTACCGCTGATTTATTCAAAAATTGTCAAGAAGCATCTTGGAAAGAAATCGGTGTAAGGTTTTATAAAAAAAAAAAAAAATTAATAAAACATTCGTATTGGCTTTCTCTAAAATAAAATAGAACTTTCTATAAACTTTCCAACCCGGGCCTCCACCATATTTGCCCTAGTGAACGTATATTTTTAGTTCTGATGCGTTTCGGTAGGTAATGAATAGAATGTCTTGCATTGTAATTTTTATTTTAACAAAATTTATGGTTGAGCGAAATTAATAAAATTGCCGTTTTCACTATAAATTTGGTGGATGCGCCGCGTTAGAGGTTTCCGCATAATTGTATGAAGTTGTTTGATTTCCAGATGTTACGAAAACCCATGCAATTTGTTTAGGTAAAAGAGCAAAGCAAAATTTCATTTTTTGAACCAATGCATGTGGAAAAACTTGAAAGCGCTTTAAATTTATTTGTTCGATATTGGTGACCGAATAATTTTAATTGGGACCACTTTCGTTTGTAATAAAACATTTCAATAGTTTTCAGTTGTGGACGCCGCTTTTTCATTGCTACACATTACTGCAATATTACATTGGATCCCTGAAAATTCACTGACTCGTATAACAAAAGTGCTTTTTATTTGACAGGTATTACATCAACTCCGGAACGCATCTCTATATTACTCCTTTTGAAATTCTCTCCATAACGCTTAGATAAAATAGGCAGTAATTTAAAATTTTAATTTTAATTCCAATTTTCACGTTGTAATTTCTAGGTCATAATAAATTTTGCTAAATATTTTGCGCAAAAAAAAAAAATCTTATTAAGCATGGAATTGCACGCTTTCAGTAGTCACTTGAAAATAAATTAAGATATTCTTCACCTTCATAAATTACCCGCGTATTACATGCATATTGCAAATAAAACTCTTTACAACAACTTCGGAATGTGAATTTAATTTAAGTCACTCGTTAGTATTTATAAAACCTGGGACCTCAAGCAGCTCGTTAACACATCACGATCGTAATATCTTTTCAATTTCTAGACATAAATATGTATTGTTGTATTCCATGTCGCAAGAAGTTTTCTAGTTAAATTATTCCGAACAGTTAGCAGTTATAGAAGCTCTTTAAAACTTATGTTTGCCTGAGTAGAACTATTCTTGCAAATCTGCATGACTTTAAAGCAATAGAAGTTTTTATCTGTATGAGTGTTAACCCGGCGCCTCCGCCATATCTGCAGGCAATTGCCAAAACTCTAAATTTCTAAATTCCATTGAAAACAAAGCGAGGCAGTAACTCAGAGATTGTAAATAGTAAAATAAAAATTTCAATTGAAGGGATTCATAGAAACGAAAATTCGTCAAGGTCAAGGTTTTAATGAAAAAACGTAAGGAATTGTTAGAAAAAGATTGCTATAAATTTCAGAATTTCAAATAATTGGAATTTTAAAATATTACAATATTTGGTCATTAATTTTAAATTACTGTAATTTTAATTTCCAAAATTGCAGAATATTACATTCTGAATTCCAAATTTCTTAATGCGTTAACAAGCTGCTTAACTTTTCGGTTTCATAAATTACTAACTAGTCATTTTTAAAATGCGATTTTAAAGCTGTTGTAAACCAAACTGTGTGCTCTGACCCGGCGCATCCACCAAACGAGATGTTAAAAATTACAATGCGGTATTATGGTTTGTAAACCCGTAGAACATGTGCAGAACTAGCAACGTGGCATTACAACTAGCCAAATCGAAGTTTAAATTGCGCTGAAAAGCCTCTATGATGAAACGATTTAAATAGAATTTGTTTTTTTTTTATAAGTACCGATAGACTATTTTGTCGCTATATCGTAATATCTTCCCTATACAGGGTGATTCACGAAGTATAGTAGTTATCTAATAAGGATACCTAAATATTAAAAAAATCTAAGGGTAAAAAAAACCCAAGATATATGGTTCTAAAAATTATTCTAAAGCTGACTGAGAACCGTTAGCATGATTGAAGAACCATTAGTAAATAAACTCTTATATCTTCATTAATTCTTCACATTAATTTTTGCTTGTATTCTTTCTTTTTCTTTATGTATTCTTCTCTTTCGGTTTTGTTTTCTTTCAGTTTCCGGAGTTCCGTCTTCACTTCTTATCCTTATTCCTTATTCCACCAGTCATTTCTATTCCTATAGTTTCGTCGTGTGGTTATGTTCTCTTTTCTTATTACTGCGGCTTCTATCGTTCTTTCTAACTCTTCCCATTTTTTTCTGGCCACTGTTTCCTGTAGCTGTTTCCTTCTTAAATTCTCTCTATATTCTTAAATGCTTTCTTCTGTCCAGCTCTCCCGTACTGTCCCTGCACTTTTTCTTTTCTCTTTTTTCCCTTCCTTTTAATCTTATCTTTATCGATTACTTTTGCCACGTACGTAAGATTTCCTTCCTCATCCCCTTCTTTATTTCCATTTGCGATGCTCCAGCCGTTTTCCTCTATCATTTTTAGCAGTTCTTTCCTTTCATTGTTGACAATTGTATCTTTCTTTGGTACCTTCTCTTCTTTTTCTTCCTGCCACGTTTCTCTGGCCTCCCCTTCTTCCACTCTTGCGTTGAAGTCACCTCCCATTATCACATATTCATTTTCATTACCTCTTCATCATCACCTTCTTCTCTATATTTTCTGTGGTAGTTTGCATCTTTCTGCTGTATATCGTTCGTACTCTGTATTTTCCTTTGTCTATCCCTATCTTTCTTTCTAGCAAAATTTCCTCTTCTATCTCTCGTTTATCCTGCTCGTTCTCTCTTTGATCTTCTTCTTTTTCTAACTCCTTGATGTTCCTTTCTTGTGTTCTTTTTTTACGAAATTGTTCTTCCAGACGTATTTTCCGTTTAACTTCTTTTCCCATTTTGCCCAATCTTTTTCTTGCAGCCATGTTTCCGTTAGACCTATTACATCGAATGTTTCTATAGATTCCCAGAATTTTTCGTCCTTGTTTTTACCCCTGCCACATTCTAGAATACCATTCTTACCTCTATTTCTTCTTCCCATTTGTAGTTTTTCTTTTCTCCTTTTCTCGATTTTCCTGGCCTGTGTTGTTTTCCCGTCTTCCAGGGTTTTTATCCTTCTCTCTCTCTGCTTTGCCTATATTTTTCCAGACTTCTTTGCACTCTATCCTCCAGTTTTTCTTTTTCTCTTTCTTTTCTGTTCATTTCTTCCATCTCTTTCTTTCCCACCTTATTCTTTTTGCTTCTTGTTTGGTCTGGTTTTCTGTTTCCTCTGCTGTGTTTTTTGTTTTTTCTTTTTTTCCTGTTTTATGCTTCCTATTGTCTCTATTTCTTTTCCCCTTCTTAGTGTTCTCCCTTCTCCCTTCTTTTGCCTTTATTCTCTTCCGCTATCTTCTTTGTTGCCTCTTATTTCTCCTACTTTTCCATTATCCTTGTCCGTTTATTTGGGCCTCTCTTGTGCTTTAGCGAAAGATTCTCTTTTCCAGTCTCTCACTGTTGTCGTTTCTCTTGCAATCTTCTTTTAATATTTTTGCCTTTCTGTAACCTACTTTTATTCGTTCCCCATGTCTTTTATTTCCCATTGCCCCTATCCAAATCTTTCCTTGTACCTCCCGCTCTGTTCTTGTTAAGTCATCCTCTATGGAAATTTTATTCTTATCTTCTGTTTCCGTTAGTACTTTCTTATTTTTCATTATTTTAATTTTGTCCTCCCAGTTCTTTAATTCTACCAGTGTAGTTGTTTTCCTTAGTTTTATCACATCTACTTCTTCTTTGATTATTTTTTTAATGAATGCTTTCGTCTCGCTCGTAATTTAATCTCCTTCTGTCTTTTCACTTTGCCATCCCTTGATTATTATGTTAATCCTCCTTCTCCTTTTCTCTTCTCTCTTTTGTGTTCCCTCCAAAACCTCTATTCTCCTTTCTAGCTGTTTCTTCTCCTGCTTCCATTCCTCCTCCTTCCTTTTTGACTCTTCTCTCAATCGTTTTATCTCTTCCTTTAAAAAATAGAACTCACTCTCGTGTTCAATGCAATTTCAAAATTCTCAAGTCAAAAAATGGTTGCTATTCCAATACCCTTAGTCAATCAGTCAGTTGTAGATGCTGCGGCCCACCCGCCCACCGCGTTCACATGTGGTGCCATGAACCATGTGGTTTCAGGCACAAAGATCAACTGTGGAATACAAGAAACGAAATTTGCCTACAATATGAAAATGGTTTTCATTTTGAACCAGTTTGTAAACCATTCAGTCAAAAATGTAAATTTGAATATATGTATATATATTTTGGTATAAATCTCTTTTGGTGGATACTATATGAAAATGGTTGTCATTCAGACCCAGCTTGTCAACCATTCATCGAAAATGTAAATTTGAGTATAATATATTTTGATGTAAATCTCAATTTGGATTTATTCTCATTACTAGTATAATGTGTCTTTGTGACTAAAAAGCGTATGGTTCTGGCATCGTTTGTGAGTGCGGTGGGTGGGGGGGATCCGCCCTGTCCACTCCACTAATCGACTGACTAAATGGATGAGAAATAAGAACCATTTATTGAATGTTTTTTTCCCTTAAAAGATAGAACTCACTCTAGTGTTCAATGCAACTTCAAAATTCTCAAGTCAAAAAATGGTTGCTATTCCAATACCCTTAGTCAATCAGTCAGTTGTAGATGCTGCAGACCACCCGCCCACCGCGTTCACATGTGGTGCCATGAACCATGTGGTTTCAGGCACAAAGATCAACTGTGGAATACAAGAAACGAAATTTGCCTACAATATGAAAATGGTTTTCATTTTGAACCAGTTTGTAAACCATTTAGTCAAAAATGTAAATTTGAATATATGTATATATATTTTGGTATAAATCTCTTTTGGTGGATACTATATGAAAATGGTTGTCATTCAGACCCAGCTTGTCAACCATTCATCGAAAATGTAAATTTGAGTATAATATATGTTGATGTAAATCTCAATTTGGATTTATTCTCATTACTAGTATTATGTTTCTTTGTGACTAAAAAGCGTATGGTTCTGGCATCGTTTGTGAGTGCGGTGGGTGGGTGGGCCGCCCCTGTCCACTATACTTATCGACTGACTAAATGGATGAGAAATAAGAACCATTTATTGAATTTTTTTTTTCCTTAAAAAATAGAACTCACTCTAGTGTTCAATGCAACTTCAAAATTCTCAAGTCAAAAAATGGTTGCTATTCCAATACCCTTAGTCAATCAGTCAGTTGTAGATGCTGCAGACCACCCGCCCACCGCGTTCACATGTGGTGCCATGAACCATGTGGTTTCAGGCACAAAGAACAACTGTGGCATACAAGAAACGAAATTTGCCTACAATATGAAAATGGTTTTCATTTTGAACCAGTTTGTAAACCATTCAGTCAAAAATGTAAATTTTAATATATGTATATCTATTTTGGTATAAATCCCTTTTGGTGGATACTATATGAAAATGGTTGTCATTCAGACCCAGCTTGTCAACCATTCATCGAAAATGTAAATTTGAGTATAATATATGTTGATGTAAATCTCAATTTGGATTTATTCTCATTACTAGTATTATGTTTCTTTGTGACTAAAAAGCGTATGGTTCTGGCATCGTTTCTGAGTGCGGTGGGTGGGTGGGCCGCCCCTGTCCACTATACTTATCGACTGACTAAATGGATGAGAAATAAGAACCATTTATTGAATTTTTTTTTCCCTTAAAAAATAGAACTCACTCTCGTGTTCAATGCAATTTCAAAATTCTCAAGTCAAAAAATGGTTGCTATTCCAATACCCTTAGTCAATCAGTCAGTTGTAGTATGGAATAAATTCATTAAAAATTAACCAAAAGTCATTTGATTTCGAATGATGACGTCATCGATTTATATTTTTTTTTAAATAGAAACCCCCAATTTTGTTTTCTTGATTCTGACAGCCCCTTAAATTTTCTACACGACAGTACCAAATATTTTTTATCTTACATTAGGAAAGTTTTGAGAAAAAAAATGGACAAAATAAATTTTATAGCGAACAAAAACAACTCAAAAACTGTATTACTAATTACTATCGAATTAAATGTTCGAATTGCCAAGTCTATGAAGATATTCCTCTAGGACATTATGAGTTACTTCTTCACTAATTCTATTTATTTCGTATCAGATCCTAATTTTTAAATCTTGTAGATTTTGTGGTGTGGTAACATAAATCTTAGACTTTAAATAACCCTATAAAAATAGTCAAGGGGTGTGAGACCTGGAGACCTTGGACTTCCTAGGAGACCGATTGTGCAAGTAATGGCGAACAGGAAGTGCAACGTGTGGGCTTGCACAGTCTTGCTGGAGCCACAAATCATCATTTACTAAAGTCTGATCATTGTCATTTAAAATATTTTCTACAAGTACGAGACGAAGGTTTTTTTGCAAAAAATCCAAATATATATTTCCTGTTAGGGTTTGTTCAAAGAAAATTGTTGCCCATGTCTGCCCACACATTTACTTCTAGAACTCACTCTCGTGTTCAGTACAATTTCAAAACTTTTAAGCCAAAAAATGTTTGTCATTCCAATACTCTTAGTCAATCGGTCAGTTGTGGATGCGGCGGCCCACCCGCCCACCGCATTCACAGGTGGTGCCAGAAACGAAATAGTTTTTAGTCACAAACATCAACAACTGTGCAATACAAGAAACGAAATTTTGATACAATATGAAAATGGTAGTCAACCAGTCAGTCCAAAATGTAAGATGCTCTCGTCAGCCGAGAAGGTTCTGTCGCGCTGATGTCATACTATACGACGCTCGCACAAAGAGGATGATGTCATCCTTCAAGAATAGTCGGTCGCGTCGAAAGGGTGAACTCATTATTCTCAGCAGATTCGCAACATTAATACAAACGAAAAATCTGTCAAGTAAATGTAGTAAACTATTTTTGTCACTGCTAAAAATACTGCATTTTTTACGACTGGGTATTTATAAATAGACGATTTCACCGTGTAGGTTGAACTGATAGAAGTTTTCGTTCTTTTTAACGATGCTGGAAAGATATTTATATACCTGCCAACTAAATATTTCTGTTCAGATTGCCAGCGTTCCGATAGGAATTATTTTTAAACTAAAATAGAACACGACGCCGGGAAATTGATAAACGGTAAAAAAGTTGAACCGGCGATTCGCCCGGCGCATCCACCACTCGTGTAAATCTGGCGTACAGAATATTCCAATTTGGAGTTTTGCAAATCCTGCAAATCAATTACAGGTTTGTAATCTTTATGTGGACTCTACACTTGCTGCAAATTTACAAAGCAATGAAATTAAATAAAAAATGTTTTTTTTTTGAAACAATAAACAAAGGGTTTTATTGCACCTGCTGCTGGATGTTGCACAATCACATATGGTCCAACATCAGTTAATTATTAATTTAAATAACAGTAATTAAAACCGCCACTTGTGAAATATAAATATTTACGATAAAATTTGCCAATATGCGACAGCGATTTACCAGTTTAAATAAATATCAAAACTATCACGTACAAGTTGTTCGATGAAATATGGACGAAATAATAATCACGCGGCATCATTTAGTGGTGGAAATCGATTTATATAAAATTGTTCCAGCTTTCCCGCATGTGATATTATTGTAAACCTACCGGAAATTGTAAGCTAGGAAATATAACATGACTTAGCAAAAAATACAATGAGACGTACAAAATGTAACAGCAGGTTCAGTCGGTCTTAAAATTTTCTTCTTTGTGTTGTTGTCAGTTAGTCCAGTGCTATTGAGTATAAGAAACATAACTCAACAAATTGTTGTATATAATAATAGGTAATAACATTACTAACAGCTCCTGCAGTTAATTGCTTCTTGCATTTTAGGTAATTTAAAAAATCATAAATTTCTAAACGAAATTATTACATCTGATTGGGAATAATAATTTAACAAGAAAACTTTTTGTAACTTGCTCAAATCTGGAATGTATACTTGGTAATTAAATTAAAATTAAAATTTGTGATAGATGAACTAAGCGAATAAAATTTCGCCGCACTCCCCAACGAATTTAATTGTAAATTGCATTTTCTCGTACATGATATTCGACATCAGCGCTCTTCGCGTTGCTATAGTTTCCAATAAACCAAATTTTTTACAGCAATTTAGACAGTAAAATAAATGTGAAGTTTGGAATTTCATTATGTGTATCGGAATTCTCCCCAACATTCTGTTTTTAAAAATTGTTATAGTAAAATTGCACTAGATATAAAAATTTTAATAACTGCGTAGTTGATCGGAGCATTGTGGAATGATTTTCAAAAGAAACAATATAAAAGTACTGTATGGATTCGATTGTGTCAGACATAAAGCAATTTTTTTGAAGAAATATCTCACATGCACTTTTAAATGTTTTATTACGAGATAATTAAAAAAACGCCAAATACTCATTTACCATTAGGCAGTAAATAAAATTTAAGCTATGCTCAGCACTTTTTGTTGATTTTATATTGCTTTTAAATTTCGCGTTTTGGTTTTATTGTTTTAGGTAAACAAGTGAGTGGTCCAGATTTCAGAAATCTGTTAATGTTACCAACTATACAGGGTGTTTTTTTAAAATGTTTTCGTTATTATATACAGTCGTTACAATAATAATTGAAATGGAATCCTTAGTTGGGAATTCCGGGTAGTAAACATTAACAAAATTACAGATAATTGAACTGCTCGGTTGTTCTCCCTAGAGTATAAATTAATGTTCAATATGAGACTTACTGATGCAATGCAATAATTAAGGCCTTGATAAATGTGAGCCAAAAATAATACTCATACTTAATAAGGAGGTAACACTTACCGCTCGACACAGT
Source organism: Diaperis boleti (assembly GCA_963583935.1). Lineage (NCBI taxonomy): Eukaryota > Metazoa > Arthropoda > Insecta > Coleoptera > Tenebrionidae > Diaperis > Diaperis boleti. Next base: position 7,826,172 of record OY757242.1, read on the forward strand.
CTTTAATAGTTCCTCTCCTTCTTCATTTTTCTGGGCAATTTGAGGAACGCTCCAGTTTTAGTTTTCTGAGTTTTCCATTCAACGTTGTGGATCTTTCATCAATTCAGTTTTTAATTTTGCTATTCATAATCTCTGTTACTGTCGCCCTTTAATTAAGTGCAATTTAGAAAGAATAATACCGCTTTGTGAAATTGTTTAATCTTCATTAAATGATAAACCAGACTAATGGAGAAGCTGACTTCAATTCTGATATCGCTTATTTATAGTCAATCGAAATGATTTGTTTGCGCTTGTTTGCAAAATCCACAATTGGCATACATTGGCTCAACTTAATTATTAAATGAAACGCTAAATATGAACGTGTCAGAACTAAAAGCAGGTATAAGTTTAATTAGTGCAGATATGGTGGAGGCGCCGGGTTAGAGAGTTTTGTATTAATTTATACACCGTGGTGGATATTAATTTGCAATAAAGCAATTACTGCAAACATCGTTTATTTTGATAAAATAAGTTTGTTGAAACGTCCCCTTTCGGTGGCAACTACGTCTTTGATTCAAAAATTCCCAAAAATTTATCTCTAGCACAGAGTCGCCTACAGTGACAATTTTTAAGCTTCCCAGTGTTCTTGTAATGAAACAGTTGCCTTTATAAGTGTCCTTGATGAGACGTAATTGTTTTACCAATTTTTAACTGCGTCTTCTCTCGATTACGAGGACGTCCCTGATTCAATAATTGTCATAAAATAATCCCTAACACAGAGTCGCTTACAGTTACAATTTTTAGGTTTACCAGTGTTTTTGTAATCAGACAATTGCCTCTATAAGAGTCGTTGATGAAACGTAATTGTTTTACGAATTTTTAACTGCCTCTTTTCTCGATTACGAAAACGTCCCTGATTCAAAAATTGTCATAAATTAATCTCTAGCACAGAGTCGCCTATAGTGACAATTGTTAAGTTTCCCAGTATTTTCGTAATGAGACAATTGCCTCTATAAGTGTCTTTGAAGAAACGTAATTTTTTTTACGAATTTTTAACTGCGTCTTGTCTCGATTACGAGGACGTCGCTGATTCATTCGATTGTAATAAATTTATCCCTAGCACAGAGTCGCTTACAGTGACAATTTTTAAGTTTCCCAGTGTTCTTGTAATAAGACAACTGCCTCTGTAAGTGTTTTTGATAAAACGTAATTGTTTTACGAATTTTTAACTGCGTTTTCTCTCGATTACAACTACGTCCCTGATTCAAAAATTGTCATAAATTAATCGCTAGCACAGAGTCGCTTACAGTGACAATTTTTAAGTTTCCCAGTGTTCTTGTAATGAGATAGTTGCCTCTATAAGTGTTATTGATGAAACGTAATTTTTTTTACGAATTTTTAACTGGGTCTTCTCTCGATTACGAGAACGTCCCATATTCGAAAATTGTCATAAATTAATCTCTAGCACAGAGTCTCTTACAGTGACAAGCTTTAAGTTTCCCAGTGTTCCCGTAATGAGACAGCTTCCTCTATAAGTGTCATTGATGAAACTTAATTTTTTTACGAATTTTTAATTGAGTCTTCTCTCGATTACGAGGTCGTCCCTGATTCAAAAATTGTCATAAATTGATCCCTAGCACAGAGTCGCTTACCGTGACAATTTTTATGTTTCCCAGTGTTCCCGTAATGAGACAGCTTCCTCTACAAGTGTCATTGATGAAACGTAATTGTTTTACGAATTTTTAACTGCGTCTTCTCTCGATTACGAGGACGTCTCTGATTAAAAAATTGTCATAAATTAATCCCTAGCACAGAGTCGCTTACGCTGACAATTTTTAAGTTTTCCAGTGTTTTCGTAATGAAAAAATTTCCTCTATAAGTGTCTATGATAAAAGGTAATTGTTTTACGAATTTTTAACTGCCTCTTTTCTCGATTACGAAAACGTCCCTGATTCAAAAATTGTCATAAATTAATCTCTAGCACAGAGTCGCCTATAGTGACAATTGTTAAGTTTCCCAGTGTTTTCGTAATGAGACAATTGCCTCTATAAGTGTCTTTGATGAAACGTAATTTTTTTTTCGAATTTTTAACTGCGTCTTGTCTCGATTACGAGGACGTCCCGGATTCAAAAATTGTCATAAATTAATCGCTAGCACGGAGTCGCTTACAGTGACAATTTTTAAGTTTCCCAGTGTTCTTGTAATGAGATAGTTGCCTCTATAAGTGTTATTGATGAAACGTAATTTTTTTTACGAATTTTTAACTGCGTCTTCTCTCGATTACGAGGACGTCGCTGATTCAAAAATTGTCATAAATTGATCCCTAGCACAGAGTCGCTTACCGTGACAATTTTTATGTTTCCCAGTGTTCCCGTAATGAGACAGCTTCCTCTATAAGTGTCATTGATGAAACGTAATTTTTTTTACGAATTTTTAACTGGGTCTTCTCTCGATTACGAGAACGTCCCATATTCGAAAATTGCCATAAATTAATCTCTAGCACAGAGTCGCTTACAGTGACAGTCTTTAAGTTTCCCAGTGTTCCCGTAATGAGGCAGCTTCCTCTATAAGTGTCATTGATGAATCGTAATTGTTTTACGAATTTTTAACTGCGTCTTCTCTCGATTACGAGGACGTCTCTGATTCAAAAATTGTCATAAATTAATCCCTAGCACAGAGTCGCTTACGCTGACAATTTTTAAGTTTTCCAGTGTTTTCGTAATGAGAAAATTTCCTCTATAAGTGTCTATGATAAAAGGTAATTGTTTTACGAATTTTTAACTGCCTCTTTTCTCGATTACGAAAACGTCCCTGATTCAAAAATTGTCATAAATTAATCTCTAGCACAGAGTCGCCTATAGTGACAATTGTTAAGTTTCCCAGTGTTTTCGTAATGAGACAATTGCCTCTATAAGTGTCTTTGATAAAACGTAATTTTTTTTTCGAATTTTTAACTGCGTCTTCTCTCGATTACGAGGACGTCGCTGATTCAAAAATTGTAATAAATTTATCCCTAGCACAGAGTCGCTTACAGTGACAATTTTTAAGTTTCCCAGTGTTCTTGTAATAAGACAACTGCCTCTGTAAGTGTTTTTGATAAAACGTAATTGTTTTACGAATTTTTAACTGCGTTTTCTCTCGTTTACGAGGACGTCCCTGATTAAAAAATTGTCATAAATTGATCCTTAGCACAGAGTCGCTTACCGTGACAATTTTTATGTTTCCCAGTGTTCCCGTAATGAGACAGCTTCCTCTATAAGTCTCATTGATGAAACGTAATTGTTTTACGAATTTTTAACTGGGTCTTCTCTCGATTACGAGAACGTCCCATATTCGAAAATTGCCATAAATTAATCTCTAGCACAGAGTCGCTTACAGTGACAGTCTTTAAGTTTCCCAGTGTTCCCGTAATGAGACAGCTTCCTCTATAAGTGTCATTGATGAATCGTAATTGTTTTACGAATTTTTAACTGCGTCTTCTCTCGATTACGAGGACGTCTCTGATTCAAAAATTGTCATAAATTAATCCCTAGCACAGAGTCGCTTACGCTAACAATTTTTAAGTTTTCCAGTGTTTTCGTAATGAGAAAATTTCCTCTATAAGTGTCTTTGATGAAACGTAATTTTTTTTTCGAATTTTTAACTGCGTCTTGTCTCGATTACGAGGACGTCGCTGATTCAAAAATTGTCATAAATTTATCCCTAGCACAGAGTCGCTTGCAGTGACAATTTTTAAGTTTCCCAGTGTTCTGGTAATAAGACAACTGACTCTGTAAGTGTTTTTGATAAAACGTAATTGTTTTACGAATTTTTAACTGCGTTTTCTCTCGATTACAACTACGTCCCTGATTCAAAAATTGTCATAAATTAATCGCTAGCACGGAGTCGCTTACAGTGACAATTTTTAAGTTTCCCAGTGTTCTTGTAATGAGATAGTTGCCTCTATAAGTGTTATTGATGAAACGTAATTTTTTTTACGAATTTTTAACTGGGTCTTCTCTCGATTACGAGAACGTCCCATATTCGAAAATTGCCATAAATTAATCCCTAGCACAGAGTCGCTTACGCTGACAATTTTTAAGTTTCCCAGTGTTCCCGTAATGAGACAGCTTCCTCTATAAGTGTCATTGATGAAACGTAATTTTTTTACGAATTTTTAATTGAGTCTTCTCTCGATTACGAGGTCGTCCCTGATTCAAAAATTGTCATAAATTAATCTCTAGCACAGAGTCGCTTACAGTGACAATTTTTAAGTTTCCCAGTGTTCTTGTAATGAGATAGTTGCCTCTATAAGTGTTATTGATGAAACGTAATTTTTTTTACGAATTTTTAACTGGGTCTTCTCTCGATTACGAGAACGTCCCATATTCGAAAATTGTCATAAATTAATCTCTAGCACAGAGTCTCTTACAGTGACAATCTTTAAGTTTCCCAGTGTTCCCGTAATGAGACAGCTTCCTCTATAAGTGTCATTGATGAAACTTAATTTTTTTACGAATTTTTAATTGAGTCTTCTCTCGATTACGAGGTCGTCCCTGATTCAAAAATTGTAATAAATTTATCCCTAGCACAGAGTCGCTTACAGTGACAATTTTTAAGTTTCCCAGTGTTCTTGTAATAAGACAACTGCCTCTGTAAGTGTTTTTGATAAAACGTAATTGTTTTACGAATTTTTAACTGCGTTTTCTCTCGATTACAACTACGTCCCTGATTCAAAAATTGTCATAAATTAATCGCTAGCACAGAGTCGCTTACAGTGACAATTTTTAAGTTTCCCAGTGTTCTTGTAATGAGATAGTTGCCTCTATAAGTGTTATTGATGAAACGTAATTTTTTTTACGAATTTTTAACTGGGTCTTCTCTCGATTACGAGAACGTCCCATATTCGAAAATTGTCATAAATTAATCTCTAGCACAGAGTCTCTTACAGTGACAATCTTTAAGTTTCCCAGTGTTCCCGTAATGAGACAGCTTCCTCTATAAGTGTCATTGATGAAACTTAATTTTTTTACGAATTTTTAATTGAGTCTTCTCTCGATTACGAGGTCGTCCCTGATTCAAAAATTGTCATAAATTGATCCCTAGCACAGAGTCGCTTACCGTGACAATTTTTATGTTTCCCAGTGTTCCCGTAATGAGACAGCTTCCTCTACAAGTGTCATTGATGAAACGTAATTGTTTTACGAATTTTTAACTGCGTCTTCTCTCGATTACGAGGACGTCTCTGATTAAAAAATTGTCATAAATTAATCCCTAGCACAGAGTCGCTTACGCTGACAATTTTTAAGTTTTCCAGTGTTTTCGTAATGAGAAAATTTCCTCTATAAGTGTCTATGATAAAAGGTAATTGTTTTACGAATTTTTAACTGCCTCTTTTCTCGATTACGAAAACGTCCCTGATTCAAAAATTGTCATAAATTAATCTCTAGCACAGAGTCGCCTATAGTGACAATTGTTAAGTTTCCCAGTGTTTTCGTAATGAGACAATTGCCTCTATAAGTGTCTTTGATGAAACGTAATTTTTTTTTCGAATTTTTAACTGCGTCTTGTCTCGAATACGAGGACGTCCCGGATTCAAAAATTGTCATAAATTAATCGCTAGCACGGAGTCGCTTACAGTGACAATTTTTAAGTTTCCCAGTGTTCTTGTAATGAGATAGTTGCCTCTATAAGTGTTATTGATGAAACGTAATTTTTTTTACGAATTTTTAACTGCGTCTTCTCTCGATTACGAGGACGTCGCTGATTCAAAAATTGTCATAAATTGATCCCTAGCACAGAGTCGCTTACCGTGACAATTTTTATGTTTCCCAGTGTTCCCGTAATGAGACAGCTTCCTCTATAAGTGTCATTGATGAAACGTAATTTTTTTTACGAATTTTTAACTGGGTCTTCTCTCGATTACGAGAACGTCCCATATTCGAAAATTGCCATAAATTAATCTCTAGCACAGAGTCGCTTACAGTGACAGTCTTTAAGTTTCCCAGTGTTCCCGTAATGAGACAGCTTCCTCTATAAGTGTCATTGATGAATCGTAATTGTTTTACGAATTTTTAACTGCGTCTTCTCTCGATTACGAGGACGTCTCTGATTCAAAAATTGTCATAAATTAATCCCTAGCACAGAGTCGCTTACGCTGACAATTTTTAAGTTTTCCAGTGTTTTCGTAATGAGAAAATTTCCTCTATAAGTGTCTATGATAAAAGGTAATTGTTTTACGAATTTTTAACTGCCTCTTTTCTCGATTACGAAAACGTCCCTGATTCAAAAATTGTCATAAATTAATCTCTAGCACAGAGTCGCCTATAGTGACAATTGTTAAGTTTCCCAGTGTTTTCGTAATGAGATAATTGCCTCTATAAGTGTCTTTGATAAAACGTAATTTTTTTTTCGAATTTTTAACTGCGTCTTCTCTCGATTACGAGGACGTCGCTGATTCAAAAATTGTCATAAATTTATCCCTAGCACAGAGTCGCTTACAGTGACAATTTTTATGTTTCCCAGTGTTCCCGTAATGAGACAGCTTCCTCTATAAGTGTCATTGATGAATCGTAATTGTTTTACGAATTTTTAACTGCGTCTTCTCTCGATTACGAGGACGTCTCTGATTCAAAAATTGTCATAAATTAATCCCTAGCACAGAGTCGCTTACGCTGACAATTTTTAAGTTTTCCAGTGTTTTCGTAATGAGAAAACTTCCTCTATAAGTGTCTATGATAAAAGGTAATTGTTTTACGAATTTTTAACTGCCTCTTTTCTCGATTACGAAAACGTCCCTGATTCAAAAATTGTCATAAATTAATCTCTAGCACAGAGTCGCCTATAGTGACAATTGTTAAGTTTCCCAGTGTTTTCGTAATGAGACAATTGCCTCTATAAGTGTCTTTGATAAAACGTAATTTTTTTTTCGAATTTTTAACTGCGTCTTCTCTCGATTACGAGGACGTCGCTGATTCAAAAATTGTAATAAATTTATCCCTAGCACAGAGTCGCTTACAGTGACAATTTTTAAGTTTCCCAGTGTTCTTGTAATAAGACAACTGCCTCTGTAAGTGTTTTTGATAAAACGTAATTGTTTTACGAATTTTTAACTGCGTTTTCTCTCGATTACAACTACGTCCCTGATTCAAAAATTGTCATAAATTAATCGCTAGCACAGAGTCGCTTACAGTGACAATTTTTAAGTTTCCCAGTGTTCTTGTAATGAGATAGTTGCCTCTATAAGTGTTATTGATGAAACGTAATTTTTTTTACGAATTTTTAACTGGGTCTTCTCTCGATTACGAGAACGTCCCATATTCGAAAATTGTCATAAATTAATCTCTAGCACAGAGTCTCTTACAGTGACAATCTTTAAGTTTCCCAGTGTTCCCGTAATGAGACAGCTTCCTCTATAAGTGTCATTGATGAAACTTAATTTTTTTACGAATTTTTAATTGAGTCTTCTCTCGATTACGAGGTCGTCCCTGATTCAAAAATTGTCATAAATTGATCCCTAGCACAGAGTCGCTTACCGTGACAATTTTTATGTTTCCCAGTGTTCCCGTAATGAGACAGCTTCCTCTACAAGTGTCATTGATGAAACGTAATTGTTTTACGAATTTTTAACTGCGTCTTCTCTCGATTACGAGGACGTCTCTGATTAAAAAATTGTCATAAATTAATCCCTAGCACAGAGTCGCTTACAGTGGACAGTCTTTAAGTTTCCCAGTGTTCCCGTAATGAGACAGCTTCCTCTATAAGTGTCATTGATGAATCGTAATTGTTTTACGAATTTTTAACTGCGTCTTCTCTCGATTACGAGGACGTCTCTGATTCAAAAATTGTCATAAATTAATCCCTAGCACAGAGTCGCTTACGCTGACAATTTTTAAGTTTTCCAGTGTTTTCGTAATGAGAAAATTTCCTCTATAAGTGTCTTTGATGAAACGTAATTTTTTTTTCGAATTTTTAACTGCGTCTTGTCTCGATTACGAGGACGTCGCTGATTCAAAAATTGTCATAAATTTATCCCTAGCACAGAGTCGCTTGCAGTGACAATTTTTAAGTTTCCCAGTGTTCTGGTAATAAGACAACTGACTCTGTAAGTGTTTTTGATAAAACGTAATTGTTTTACGAATTTTTAACTGCGTTTTCTCTCGATTACAACTACGTCCCTGATTCAAAAATTGTCATAAATTAATCTCTAGCACAGAGTCGCCAATAGTGACAATTGTTAAGTTTCCCAGTGTTTTCGTAATGAGACAATTGCCTCTATAAGTGTCTTTGATGAAACGTAATTTTTTTTTCGAATTTTTAACTGCGTCTTCTCTCGATTACGAGGACGTCGCTGATTCAAAAATTGTCATAAATTTATCCCTAGCACAGAGTCGCTTACAATGACAATTTTTAAGTTTCCCAGTGTTCTTCTAATAAGACAACTGCCTCTGTAAGTGTTTTTGATAAAACGTAATTGTTTTACGAATTTTTAACTGCGTTTTCTCTCGATTACAACTACGTCCCTGATTCAAAAATTGTCATAAATTAATCGCTAGCACGGAGTCGCTTACAGTGACAATTTTTAAGTTTCCCAGTGTTCTTGTAATGAGATAGTTGCCTCTATAAGTGTTATTGATGAAACGTAATTTTTTTTACGAATTTTTAACTGGGTCTTCTCTCGATTACGAGAACGTCCCATATTCGAAAATTGTCATAAATTAATGTCAAGCACAGAGTCTCTTACAGTGACAATCTTTAAGTTTCCCAGTGTTCCCGTAATGAGACAGCTTCCTCTATAAGTGTCATTGATGAAACGTAATTTTTTTACGAATTTTTAATTGAGTCTTCTCTCGATTACGAGGTCGTCCCTGATTCAAAAATTGTCATAAATTGATCCCTAGCACAGAGTCGCTTACCGTGACAATTTTTATGTTTCCCAGTGTTCCCGTAATGAGACAGCTTCCTCTATAAGTGTCATTGATGAAACGTAATTGTTTTACGAATTTTTAACTGCGTCTTCTCTCGATTACGAGGACGTCTCTGATTAAAAAATTGTCATAAATTAATCCCTAGCACAGAGTCGCTTACGCTGACAATTTTTAAGGTTTCCAGTGTTTTCGTAATGAGAAAATTTCCTCTATAAGTGTCTTTGATGAAACGTAATTGTTTTACGAATTTTTAACTGCCTCTTTTCTCGATTACGAAAACGTCCCTGATTCAAAAATTGTCATAAATTAATCTCTAGCACAGAGTCGCCTATAGTGACAATTGTTAAGTTTCCCAGTGTTTTCGTAATGAGACAATTGCCTCTATAAGTGTCTTTGATGAAACGTAATTTTTTTTTCGAATTTTTAACTGCGTCTTGTCTCGATTACGAGGACGTCGCTGATTCAAAAATTGTCATAAATTTATCCCTAGCACAGAGTCGCTTGCAGTGACAATTTTTAAGTTTCCCAGTGTTCTGGTAATAAGACAACTTCCTCTATAAGTGTCATTGATGAAACGTAATTGTTTTACGAATTTTTAACTGCGTATTCTCACGATTGAGGACGTCGCTGATTCAAAAATTGTCATAAATTAATCCCTAGCACAGAGTCGATTACACTGACAATTTTTAAGTTTTCCAGTGTTCTCGTAATGAGACAACTTCCTCTATAAGTGTCATTGATGAAACTTAATTGTTTTACGAATTTTTAACTGCGTCTTCTCTCGATTATTAGGACGTTCCTACTGATTCAAAAATTGTCAAAAAAAAAATTGATGTAATATCTGTCGCATAAAAAGCCATTTTGTTACTAGTTTGTGAAGTTTCAGGGATCAAATGTAATATTGCAGTAATGTGCAGCAATGAAATAGCGGCGTCAACAACTGGAAACCATTCAAATGTTTTATTACAAACAAAAGTGGTCCCAATTAAAAATTTTTCGTTCACCAATAGCCAACAAGTAAATTTAAAACGCTTTCAAATTTTTTCACATGCATCGGTTCAAATATTCCAATTTTTCTTTACTCTTTTGCATAAACAAAAAAGTGGAAGAAAAGTTCTTATATTCATACGGGATTCTCTAACCCGGCGCATCCGCCAAATTTGTGGCGCAAACCTGTTAAGATGCCTTTAATTTCGTTTAACAGTGAAATTTGTGAAAGTAAAAATTAGACGACGGTATTATGGTCTGTAATCTGTTTATAGAAAGTATTTTTTTATTTTAGAGAAATAGTCCAAACAAATTAGACTTTTAGCATGAATAATTTATAAAGTATTGAAATTTTGGTTATCAACTCCCAGCAGGGACCCAAATAAAGATCCGAAGAGTTCACATCCCCCGGGGGGAGCTTCATCCTTTAATGATATAAAAGATGTTTCTAACAAGAAAGGAGCATTCTTGAGCATCCATAAATATCTCGTTTTAACTATTTTACCATCAGCTTGGGATAAATGCCAATTACACCTCGTCGTTCTCGTAAATATTTTATGTTTATCAAACCAGCAACGGCTTGTAATAAAAATATAAAAAGCAATATTTTATGGTGATCTGTATTGGCAGAACAACCTCTCGATATTATATTTTACCTCTAGGAAGTTTAAGCGCAAAAAAAAATTATGCACATCTGTAATCTAACAAGTGACACAAAATTTATTATCCTCAACAGTGGAAGGGAGAGGAGATACTCTTTTAAAGCTTTAAGTTAAATTACTGGCTCTATTTCATACAAATGTCAGATTGCATAAAGTACTTGTCGGCTTTTCGCTGACGTTGCCAGTTGAACAATGAGTATTGCTACAAATCTGTTAGATGGATCGCAAAGTAAACAACCAAATATTTGAAATCTTAATGTGGTCCAAATTTATACAATAAGAATCTCTTTGCACTCAAGATGACGATCCCAGTGAGCGAAAATTTAATGACGGTCACAGACGTTCGAAAACTAGTAAATACGTGGTCCCTTTACCATTTAAGCAGGAAATCTTAAATTTATCTCTCGAGGGGGTGCTATAGAGCGTCTTAAATCGTTAGGATGTAAATGTGCAAATGATGAAATTATTAAAACGATCTATACAGAAGTAATTAAGGACAAGCTGTTAAAACCACAATAACACCATTTCTTGATAAATTAAGTATAGAATTAATTAAGGCGGCTTCAGCACTGTTTGGAGTTACATGATCACCATTACAACACTGAAAGTTGCGTTTTATAATTAATGCCATTACAAAGTTGAAAATATTTTCTAAACGGGGCGTCATTATTATTCCGATTTGTTAATTCAATTGTAGCATTTTCCAATCATCAAATCCAATCAACATAGATTTACAATTAACAGCTCTCACCAAACTATGTGGACAATTCCATTCCCGGTAGCAATTACTTAATAAAAAAATAATTACACCAGAAATTTTGATTGATGATTCGTAAACACCATTCTGACAAAATTTCAGCAGATTGTGACTAGTCAAATATTTGTCTCTAAGTTATTAAAGTGACGCAATAGTTGGTTGTGAATACAGATGCATTTAATTTAGCTACTCTCAGAATGCACTCATTGCTTTGGCAAACTTCAATTCCACGCATTCGTACCGCATTTCCTGTAATATATTAACAATAATGCTACTTGGTTACCGGATGAGGTATCCATCGCGACATATTAAATTTCCGTCCTAGAAATTGCAGACAACGCCCAATCTAACAGCGTTAACATCCATTCAAAAAATTGAAATGAAATGTACTAATTAAAAAGTTAAACGACTTTGACGATCGCACACCCATATAACGAAATTTATCGCCAGAAATTCCTCCTTTTGAAGATAAGAAAAACTTCATTAAGCCTCAACAGAGCGAAATGGCTGCCTTTACAAAGGAGATAATCGGCAGCGTATATAATGCACTTTTCAAGGCTGAATCGATTGGTGGTTGAATATTACGGCGTTAAGTCACGCAACATTTGCAACTAAAAGACGATTTCATATATCCATTTCAATGTGTGTTAAACTGGATTAAAATTTGAAATAAAAGTGTGGCAGCTAAAAATTCATGAGATTTAGTTTTGACGTTTTGAAGACTGGCTTAAAAGTCTCATAAAATTAGTCGGGAGAGTCTAGAAATTTGGTTGTTCCCTTTTTTTGTATGATACTAAGGAGATATTATTATGTGCTTGGATTTTGATTGTCTTTCACTATTTCATTTCGACCGCTCTTCTCGAGTTTGGGAACTGTCTGGAACTAATGCATTTTCCCCTTTGTTTCCCCCCTCCTACGCTCGAGCCTAACGACTGCTTTTAATCGTTTATTACGCTCACATATGGTTGAAAATAACAAAATCCCACCTATAAATTCGAGCAAACTGCTAATCTGAATCAATAAGAGACGGTCTACCAATTTCAATATTACCTCCAAGACAGAAGAATCAAGATAACAGAGGAATCGGCAGAATCAGAGAAATTGGAATATTCAGAGTAATCAGAAAAATCGAAAGAATTAAAAGAATTTGAAATATCAGAAGAATTAGAAGAATGAGAAGAATCGGAAGAATCGGAAATCCAATTGATCAAATACTGTAACCTCAGTTCCGGGAAATGCAAAGATGACAAAAGGAAAAAGAAAAGAATGAAAGAAAAGAAGAAAATCAAAAGAATTAGAAGAATCAGAAGAATTAGAAGAATCAGAAGAATGAGAAGAATTAGAAGAATCAGAAGAATCAGAAGAATCAGAAGAATCAGAAGAATCAGAAGAATCAGAAGAATCAGAAGAATCAGAAGAATCAGAAGAATCAGAAGAATCAGAAGAATCAGAAGAATCAGAAGAATCAGAAGAATCAGAAGAATCAGAAGAATCAGAAGAATCAGAAGAATCAGAAGAATCAGAAGAATCAGAAGAATCAGAAGAATCAGAAGAATCAGAAGAATCAGAAGAATCAGAAGAATCAGAAGAATCAGAAGAATCAGAAGAATCAGAAGAATCAGAAGAATCAGAAGAATCAGAAGAATCAGAAGAATCAGAAGAATCAGAAGAATCAGAAGAATCAGAAGAATCAGAAGAATCAGAAGAATCAGAAGAATCAGAAGAATCAGAAGAATCAGAAGAATCAGAAGAATCAGAAGAATCAGAAGAATCAGAAGAATCAGAAGAATCAGAAGAATCAGAAGAATCAGAAGAATCAGAAGAATCAGAAGAATCAGAAGAATCAGAAGAATCAGAAGAATCAGAAGAATCAGAAGAATCAGAAGAATCAGAAGAATCAGAAGAATCTAAACCATAGAATAACGGAGAAAACCAAAATAGCTAAAGAAAAGAAACAAAAATGAAAACGAAATAGTTAATGCAAGTCCCTAAACCTACGAATAGCAAAGGAAACCGAAATAGTTAAAGACAGTAATAATGAACGGAGACAAACGTTGAAAAGGGACAGTTAATGACAGTCCCTACAAACGAGAAAAAACGTGAAACACGAAATAATCAATGACCGTCCATGAACCCGCAAACAAAGTAGGAAACCAAATAGTTAAAAATAGTCGCTGAACGTTAAAACACCAGGAAGAACTAAATAGTTAGAGACAGTCCCTAAACCTACGAATAGCAGAGAAAACCGAAATAGTTAAAAGACAGTCCCAAAAAATGGAAACAAAAGTGTAAACAAAATAGTTAAAGAAAGTCCGTAATCCATAGAATAGCAGAGGAAACCGAAATAGTTAAAATACAGTCCCAAAAAATGGAAACAAAAGTGTAAACGAAATAGTTAAAGAAAGTCCGTAATCCATAGAATAGCAGAGGAAACCGAAATAGTTAAAATACAGTCCCAAAAAACTGAAACAAAAGTGGAAACGAAATAGTTAATGCAAGTCCCTAAACCTACGAACAGCAAGGGAAACCGAAATAGTTAAAGACAGTCCTAATGAACGGAGACAAACGTTGAAAGAGACAGTTAATGACAGTCCCTACTAACGAGAAAAAACTTGGAACACGAAATAGTCAATGACCGTCCATGAACCCGCGAACAAAGTAGGAAACCAAATAGTTAAAAATAGTCGCTGAACGTTAAAACACCAGGAAGAACTAAATAGTTAGAGACAGTCCCTAAACCTTCGAATAGCAGAGAAAACCGAAATAGTTGAAAAACTGTCCCAAAAAACGGAAACAAAAATGGAAACGAAATAGATAATGCAAATCCCTAAACCATAGAATAACGGAGAAAACCGAAATAGTTGAAGACAGTCTTAAAGAACGGAAACAAACGTTGAAAAGAGACAGTTAATGACAGTCCCTACTAACGAGAAAAAACGTGGAACACGAAATAATCAATGACCGTCCATGAACCCGCAAACAAAGTAGGAAACCAAATAGTTAAAAATAGTCGCTGAACGTTAAAACACCAGGAAGAACTAAATAGTTAGAGACGGTCCCTAAACCTACGAATAGCAGAGAAAACCGAAATAGTTAAAAGACAGTCCCAAAAAAATGGAAACAAAAGTGTAAACGAAATAGTTAAAGAAAGTCCCTAATCCATAGAATAGCAGAGGAAACCGAAATAGTTAAAATACAGTCCCAAAAAACGGAAACAAAAGTGGAAACGAAATAGTTAATGCAAGTCCCTAAACCTACGAATAGCAAAGGAAACCGAAATAGTTAAAGACAGTCCTAATGAACGGAGACAAACGTTGAAAGAGACAGTTAATGACTGTCCCTACTAACGAAAAAAAACGTGGAACACGAAATAGTCAATGACCGTCCATGAACCCGCGAACAAAGTAGGAAACCAAATAGTTAAAAATAGTCGCTGAACGTCAAAACACCAGGGAGAACTAAATAGTTAGAGACAGTTCCTAAACCTACGAATAGCAGAGAAAACCGAAATAGTTAAAAGACAGTCCCAAAAAATGGAAACAAAAGTGTAAACGAAATAGTTAAAGAAATTTCCTAAACCTACGAATAGCAAAGGAAACCGAAATAGTTGAAGACAGTCTTAAAGAACGGAAACAAACGTTGAAAAGAAACAGTTAATGACAGTCCCTATGAACGAGAAAAAACGTGGAACACGAAATAGTTAATGCAAGTCCCTAAACCATAGAATAACGGAGAAAACCGAAATAGTTGAAGACAGTCTTAAACAACGAAAACAAACGTTGAAAAGAAACAGTTAATGACAGTCCCTATGAACGAGAAAAAACGTGGAACACGAAATAGTTAATGACAGTCCATGAACCCGCGAGCAAAGTAGGAAACGACATAGTTAAAAATAGTCCCTAAACCTTAAAACAACACAAAAAACTAAATAGTTATAGAAAGTCCCTAAACCATAGAATAGCAGAGGAAACCGAAATAGTTAAAATACAGTCCCAAAAATCGGACACAAAAGTGGAAACGACATAGTTAATGCAAGTCCCTAAACCTACAAATAGCAAAGGAAACCGAAATAGTTAAAGACAGTCCTAATAAACGGAGACAAACGTTGAAAGAGACTGTTAATGACAGTCCCTACTAACGAAAAAAACGTGGAACACAAAATAGTCAATGACCGTCCATGAACCCGCGAACAAAGTAGGAAACCAAATAGTTAAAAATAGTCGCTGAACGTTAAAACACCAGGGAGAACTAAATAGTTAGAGACAGTCCCTAAACCTTCGAATAGCAGAGAAAACCGAAATAGTTAAAAAACTGTCCCAAAAAACGGAAACAAAAGTGTAAACGAAATAGTTAAAGCAAGTCCCTAATCCATAGAATAGCAGAGGAAACCGAAATAGTTAAAATAGAGTTCCAAAAAACGGAAACAAACATGGAAACGAAATAGTTAATGCAAGTGCCTAAACCATAGAATAACGGAGAAAACCCAAATAGTTCAAGACAGTCTTAAAGAACGGAAACAAACGTTGAAAAGAAACAGTTAATGACAGTCCCTATGAACGAGAAAAAACGTGGAATGCGAAACAGTTAATGACAGTCCATGAACCCGCGAACAAAGTAGGAAACGACATCGTTAAAAATAGTCCCTAAACCTTAAAACAACACGGAAAACTAAATAGTTATAGAAAGTCCCTAAACCATAGAATAACGGAGAAAACCGAAATAGTTAAAGACAGTCAATAAACCAGATAGCAACGGTAGAAACGAAAGACGAAGACACGAAAGGTGGATCGGAATAAGTACTTTTTTTGTGTGGGGCCTCATGAAACATCTTGTTTATGCCATTAACACCGAAAGATGGTGGGGTATCCATCTGCGAAATGCCCAGGGCTGTCGTCATTTCGAACAATTTCTATAAATAGTACGTTGGCCTAGGTGAGTTTTATGTTTGTCAATTGAAAGCAGAACTGGTTTTTATCTGTCGGAAAGGGTTCATCAATAAAAACCTAAATGTTTACTATAATTTGAATCTTAAGTGGTAAGTTTTTTGCTCAAAATAAATCCAGCGACCATCAAAATGTTTTGGTTGCCATTTTTTTTAAACTGTCAAAACTACGTTTAGGGGTTATTTAATTTGAGGTTTAAATATCTACTATACATCATGAATCACCCTGTACATTTTAGTACAATATGCTATAATTGTCATCGTAATAGAATACCAATAACAGAAATAGTACAGAATTAAAAAATGCGAGGTCCGGCCATTTCCAAGCTGCACATCAACGAACGCCACTGCTGATTTAGACATTTTCCTCTCGCCGCACGTCCAAAACCAATCAGTCATCCAGTAATGGTAAATTCAATTAAGAATTACCGATTAAAAAGTTGCTAACTCAATAACCCCCGGACAAATTGCAACTTAATTTATTTGAGTGCAATTTTTTGTGTCGACAAACTGGAACGTGCCTTAAAGCCACAACAAGAATAAGCACTGCCACGTACGACATTGTTCAAATTTCCTTCCGGTAGAAGCGCCCTTAGTTAAGATTTTCTATCCAACCACTTTTTTGCGTTTTTCAATAATTACGAAAGTGCCTCCCACACGGTTTGCGATTTAAAACAATCTTCCGTTATTTTTCATACGCAGGAACTAATTTCCCACAGGCTGCATTCAGCTAATACCTCCCCATTCAAATTTGCTTATTTCGTAACGGAGCGCCGTAAAAATGATGAAAAACTTGATTTCCACTCGGAAATCGTCTCAGGCGCGATGAATTCCTTGTATTTAGCTTTGTGCTTTTCTCTAACGAAGACAATTTATTCTCCTTCATTAGCGGAACTAGAAAGTTCAAGAGTAGTAAGACATTCGAGTAGTTTTCCTAATTGGGTTGTGGAGTTTGTGCTATTTTAAAAAGCTGAAAAAGATTTGGCCGACAAGGAGATGCCATCTAGAAAGAGAAAGAACACGAAGCAGTGGCGGGAAACTCAATCCAACCCATCCAAAACAAACAAACAAATAACAGAAAATTATGGTTTTAAATTTTTATTGGCTTTAACAATTTTGTTGATTTGAAAAACTTGTGGTGCGAATAAAATCAGATTTAACAAACTTTAAGAATGTGATAAAGGCTTGCTGATGGGAACATGTAAAAAGCCAACGTTCCGCTGGTCAGAGTCTGCTTTTATTCTAAATATCTGCTTCAGAGAAATTATTTATGTAAAATGCCTGAACGGAACCATTTATTAAATAAATTTTCCTTTGTTTTAGGTAAAATGCTTCCCATATTGCTTGTTGTGGATTACGAAAAACATTGGCTTACGGTAAGTTGGTGAAAAACATTTATCTACAACTGCTGTATAGTGAAGTCATTATACCAATCATATGACGTAGTTCGAGTTGAGTAATAAACCTCATAACTTCACTAGTCTAGTAATAAAACATCGTCATAGGAACTGTGAGTTACTATAACAATTAAGGTTGTCATTTAGTGAGAGACAAATTTCTTCCGGTGTTGAAGTGAGATAAGATTTTGTATGTTTATTGTGAGATGCTGTAACCTCGTGCAGAATAGTGGAACAAAGTGTCTCGGTGTGATTTGCTTTGTGATATTACAGTGTCCTGTTGCTTTTAGGGACCAAGAAAATACCCAGTTAACCAAAGATTATTTTCTGTGTTATTCCGTATGTTCAAAGTGAATATTGGCCCGGGTGACCATATCTCTTTACAATAGGGTCCAGCGTCCCACATCTGTTTGTACCCCCAACAAAACTACTATTATAAAAATATAGTATTCTGAGAATATAATTTCGACAAAAATCAACAATGCAAATACAGAGTTTTCGTTTGTTATCTATAAGTGACAATACTATACTGTCGTATTGTCGCTGTGGGACGCACAATTCATTACCGTTGATAATACGTGATTGCGTCCATAAAATTACTTTCATCCCTAATAAATACAGTGTGATGACAAAGTTTGAAACAATTAATTATTAATTAATTGCATTATGTAAAGAAGAAAGCATCATAAATAAAACCTGCTGTGTTTGTGTTCGCTCAATTTTGTCATTTTATGGTGGGTTTTGCCGAGAGGATCTATCTTACTTAACCTGAGGATTTTTCATAACCGTATATTCAAATAATCAAAACTAAATCCCTGAAATTCAATAAAAGTCAAGTCCGCTCCAATCAAAACTATCTTGATTTTTCGCGCATGCAATTAAAACAGCGCGGGGATGATTCACTGTGTGTGGAGACAAGTCGTTGCAAGTTTCATTCCGATTCATTAGCAGCGTGTTCAATATTAACAATTAGCAACAATAATTAATTATTAACAATTATGTCTGATTTGAGGAATGTCCTGTAAATTTTTAGCAAAATTTATTGAATTATATTATATATGTCGCAGGCACATACTAAAACTAGGCTTTCTCAAAATGACTTAGCAAATTGTAAAACAATAATAGCTTTGCAATTAGACTAGATATTTCAGGCGTTTTATAAAATTCCGTCATAACTTTAGGCTTATTGTAAAAACGTATGATTTTACAATATGGCTAGCTTAAGTCAGGCGTATTATAAAACGCCTACTTGTTGTTTAGGCATATTAAAAGGATATAAAAATGTAGCATTCAAGCCTTATTCAATATTATAATATTATTGAGTATTGGCAGTAATATTGTATAATTATTATGTTATATATTATTAGATTCGTTTTGGACTGTCTTTTAACTATTTCGATTTTCTCTTCTATTCGTAGGTTTAGGGACTGTCTATAACTATTTAGTTTCCTCTGTTGTCTTAAGGTTTGGGCACTATCTTTAACTAATTCGTTTCATATTTTGTTCGCGAGTTCATAGACTGTCTGCAGCTATTTCTTTACCATCGTTGTTGTCGGGGTTAGGGTCAGATCTTTGGTCTCGTTCGTAAGGACTGTCATTAACTATTTCGTTTTGATCTTTTTTTCGTCGCTCGTTTTATGGTGTAGTGACTTTCATTAACTATTTGTGGTCCACTTTTGTTTCTGTTTTATAGGACTGTCTTTAGCGTCGTCATCAGTTACTAGAATGTGCTGGATTTATACTACAACGTACACGAGTATGACATCATCTTTTGGAATATTCGGTACAGAACATCTGGAGCGTCTAGAAGCATTTAGGCGCCGGTATATTTATTAGAGTACGTTCCAGCGGAAACCAGTCTAGTGAGTCAGTCGTTTCATCGAAGATCAGTGGGTCGAGGCGGACAGTTACTTTTGTCTATCCGAAGTATCGCGTGATGTGTAAATAAATAATGAGACCTGTCCGTAAAATAGTAAATTTTAAATAGTGCAAATAATGTAAAATAGTATAATAAATAATAAAATAGTATAAATAATTTGTACCTAGTGTTCCAGTCAATAAATAAATGGAACCCAGAAACGCTACAATAGTAAGTTATAGACAAGTTATAGACAGTCCTTAAATCTACGAATAACAGAGCAAACCGAAATAGTTAAGAAAGTCCTAAAAAACGGAAACAAAAGTGGAAACCATGTAGTTAATGAGAGTCCCTAAAAACGAGAACTAATGAGAAAACGAAATAGTTAGACAGTCCTAAAAAACGGAAACAAAAGTGGAAACGATATATTTAATAAAAATCCCCAAAACTATAGAATAACGGAGAAAACCGAAATAGTTAAAGACAGTCTCTAAGAACGAGAACAAACTGGAAAATTAAATAGTTAATGACAGTCCCTAAACCTGAGAAAAATGGAGGAAACGAAATAGCCAAAGACAATCCCTAAACCTGAAAACAGTTGTAGAAACAATAGTTAAAGTTAGTTCGTAACCCCCCGAAGGAAGAGAAAACGAAATAATTAGAGAGTCCTAAAAAACGGAAAAAAGAGTGGAAACGCAATAGTGAATAAAAGTCCTCCAAAACGGAGTAACGGAGAATAACCGGAATACTTAAAGACAGTCTCTAAGAACGGAAATAAAGTGGAAGCGAAATAGTTAATGACAGTCCCTAAGAACGAGAACAGAAGTCGAAACGAAATAGTTAAAAATAGTCCCTAAACCTTAAAAGTTAAAAGTTTGTTAAAAAACAGTCCTAAGAAATGGAAACAAATGTGGAAACGAAATAGTTAATGAAAGTCCCTAAACCATAAAATAATGGAGAAAACAGAAATAGTTAAAGACAGTCCCAAAAAACCGAGTCAAAAGTAGAAACAAAATAGTTAATAACAGTCCTAAACCATAGAATAACGGAATGAAACGAAATATTTAAAGACAGTTCCTAAGAACAGAAACAAACGTGGAAAAGAAACAGTTAATGACAGTCCCTACTAACGAGAAAAAACGTGGAACACGAAATAGTTAATGACCGTCCATGAACCCGTGAACAAAGTAGGAAACCATATAGTTAAAAATAGTCGCTGAACCTTAAAACACCAGGGAGAACTAAATAGTTAGATTCAGTCCCTAAACCTACAAATAGCAGAGAAAACCGAAATAGTAAAAAGACAGTCATCAAAAAACGGAAACAAAAGTGGAAACGAAATAGTTAATGCAACTCCCTAAAGCATAGAATAACGGAGAAAACCGAAATAGTCCGACAGTCCTTAACGACGGAAACAGAAGTCGAAACGAAATAGTTAAAGATAGTCCCTAAACCTTAAAAGTTAAAAGTTAATTAAAAGACAGTCCTAAGAAATGGAAACAAATGTGGAAACGAAATAGTTAATGAAAGTTCCTAAACCATAGAATAACGGAGAAAACAGAAATAGTTAAAGACAGTCCCAAAAACGGAAAAAAAGTGGAAACAAATAGTTGATGACAGTCCTAAACCATAGAATAACGGAATGAAACTTTAAAGACAGTTCCTTAGAACGGAATCAAACGTGGAAAAGAAACAGTTAATGACAGTCCCAACCAACGAGAAAAAACGTGGAACACGAAATAGTTAATGACCGTCCATGAACCCGTGAACAAAGTAGGAAACCAGATAGTTAAAAATAGTCGCTGAACCTTAAAACACCAGGGAGAACTAAATAGTTAGATTCAGTCCCTAAACCTACAAATAGCAGAGAAAACCGAAATAGTTAAAAGACAGTCATCAAAAAACGGAAACAAAAGTGGAAACGAAAGAGCTAATGCAACTCCCTAAACCATAGAATAACGGAGAAAACCGAAATAGTCCGACAGTCCCTAACGACGAAAACAGAAGTCGAAACGAAATAGTTAAAGATAGTCCCTAAACCTTAAAAGTTAAAAGTTAATTAAAAGACAGTCCTAAGAAATGGAAACAAATGTGGAAACGAAATAGTTAATAAAAGTTCCTAAACCATAGAATAACGGAGAAAACAGAAATAGTTAAAAACAGTCCCAAAAACGGAAAAAAAAGTGAAAACAAATAGTTGATGACAGTCCTAAACCATAGAATAACGGAATGAAACGAAATAGTTAAAGACAGTTCCTAAGAACGGAATCAAACGTGGAAAAGAAACAGTTAATGACAGTCCCTACTAACGAGAAAAAACGTGGAACGTGAAATAGTTAATGACCGTCCATGAACCCGTGAACAAAGTAGGAAACCAGATAGTTAAAAATAGTCGCTGAACATTAAAACACCAGGGAGAACTAAATAGTTAGATTCAGTCCCTAAACCTACAAATAGCAGAGAAAACCGAAATAGTTAAAAGACAGTCATCAAAAAATAGTTAATGACCGTCCATGAACCCGTGAACAAAGTAGGAAACCAGATAGTTAAAAATAGTCGCTGAACCTTAAAACACCAGGGACAACTAAATAGTTAGATTCAGTCCCTAAACCTACAAATAGCAGAGAAAACCGAAATAGTTAAAAGACAGTTAAAAGACAGTCATCAAAAATAGGGAAACAAAAGTGGAAACGAAATAGTTAATGCAACTCCCTAAACCATAGAATAACGGAGAAAACCGAAATAGTTAAAGACAGTCCCTAACGACGAAAACAGAAGTCGAACCGAAATAGTTAAAGATATTCCCTAAACCTTAAAATTTAAAAGTTAGTTAAAAGACAGTCCTAAAAAATGGAAACAAATGTGGAAAGGAAATAGTTAAGGAAAGTCCCTAAACCATAGAATAACGGAGAAAACAGAAATAGTTAAAGACAGTCCCAAAAAATGGAAACAAGAGTGGAAACAAAATAGTTAATGACAGTCCTAAACCATAGGATAACGGAATAAAACGAAATAGTTAAAGACAGTTCCTAAAAACGGAAACAAACGTGGAAAAGAAACAGGTAATGACAGTCCCTACTAACGAGAAAAAACGTGGAACACGAAATAGTTAATGACCGTCCATGAACCCGCGAACAAAGTAGGAAACCAGATATTTAAAAATAGTCGCTGAACCTTAAAACACCAGGGAGAAGTAAATAGTTAGAGACAGTCCCTAAACCTACGAATAGCAGAGAAAACCGAAATAGTTAAAAGACAGTCATCAAAAAACGGAAACAAATGTGGAAACGAAATAGTTAATGAAAGTCCCTAAACCATCGAATAACGGAGAAAACAGAAATAGTTAAAGACAGTCCCAAAAAACCGAAACAAAAGTGGAAACAAAATAGTTAATGACAGTCCTAAACCATAGAATAACGGAATGAAACGAAATAGTTAAAGACATTTCCTAAGAACAGAAACAAACGTGGAAAAGAATCAGTTAATGACAGTCCCTACTAACGAGAAAAAACATGGAACACGAAATAGTTAATGACCGTCCATGAACCCCCGAGCAAAGTAGGAAACCAGATAGTTAAAAATAGTCGCTGAACCTTAAAACACCAAGGAGAAGTAAATCGTTAGAGACAGTCCCTAAACCTACGAATAGCAGAGAAAACCGAAATAGTTAAAAGACAGTCATCAAAAAACAGAAACAAAAGTGGAAACGAAATAGTTAATGCAACTCCCTAAACCATAGAATAACGGAGAAAACCGAAATAGTCCGACAGTCCCTACCGATGGAAACAAAAGTTGAAACGAAATAGTTAAAGATAGTCCCTAAACCTTAAAAGTTAAAAGTTAGTTAAAAGACAGTCCTAAGAAACGGAAACAAAAGTGGAAACAAAATAGTTAATGACAGTCCTAAACCATAGAATAACGGCATGAAACGAAATAGTTAAAGACAGTTCCTAAGAACAGAAACAAACGTGGAAAAGAAACAGTTAATGACAGTCCCTACTAACGAGAAAGAACGTGGAACACGAAACAGTTAATGACCGTCCATGAACCCGCGAACAAAGTAGGAAACCAGATAGTTAAAAATAGTCGCTGAACCTTAAAACACCAGGGAGAAGTAAATAGTTAGAGACAGTCCCTAAACCTACGAATAGCAGAGAAAAGCGAACTAGTTAAAAAACAGTCATCAAAAAACGGAAACAAAAGTGGAAACGAAATAGTTAATGCAACTCCCTAAACCATAGAATAACGGAGAAAACCGAAATAGCTAAAGGCAGTCCCTAACGACGAAAACAGAAGTCGAAACGAAATAGTTAAAGATATTCCCTAAACCTTAAAAGTTAAAAGTTAGTTAAAAGACAGTCCTAAGAAATGGAAACAAATGTGGAAACAAAATAGTTAATGAAAGTCCCTAAACCATAGAATAACGGAGAAAACAGAAATAGTTAAAGACAGTCCCAAAAAAGGGAAACAAAAGTGGAAACAAAATAGTTAATGACAGTCCTAAACCATAGAATAACGGAATGAAACGAAATAGTTGAAGACAGTTCCCAAGAACGGAAACAAGCGTGGAAAAGAAACAGTCAATGACAGTCCCTACTAGCGAGAAAAAACATGGAACACGAAATAGTTAATGACCGTCCATGAACCCGCGAACAAAGTAGGAAACCAGATAGTTAAAAATAGTCGCTGAACCTTAAAACACCAGGGAGAAGTAAATAGTTAGAGACAGTCCCTAAACCTACGAATAGCAGAGAAAAGCGAAATAGTTAAAAGACAGTCATCAAAAAACGGAAACAAAAGTGGATACGAAATAGTTAATGCAACTCCCTAAACCATAGAATAACGGAGAAAACCGAAATAGTAAAAGCCAGTCCCTAACGACGAAAACGGAAGTCGAAACGAAATAGTTAAAGATATTCCCTAGACCCTAAAAGTTAAAAGTTAGTTAAAAGTAAGTCCTAAGAAATGGAAACAAATGTGGAAAGGAAATAGTTAATGAAAGTCCCTAAACCATAGAATAACGGAGAAAACCGAAATAGTTAAAGACAGTCCCAAAAAACCGAATCAAAAGTGGAAACAAAATAGTTAATAACAGTCCTAAACCATAGAATAACGGAATGAAACGAAATAGTTAAAGACAGTTCCTAAGAACAGAAACAAACGTGGAAAAGAAACAGTTAATGACAGTCCCTACTAACGAGAAAAAACGTGAAACACGAAATAGTTAATGACCGTCCATGAACCCGCGAACAAAGTAGGAAACCAGATAGTTAAAAATAGTCGCTGAACCATAAAACACCAGGGAGAAGTAAATAGTTAGAGGCAGTCCCTAAACCTACGAATAGCAGAGAAAACCGAAATAGTTAAAAGACAGTCATCAAAAAACGGAAAGAAAAGTCGAAACGAAATAGTTAATGCAACTCCCTAAACCATAGAATAACGGAGAAAACCGAAATAGTTAAACACAGTCCCTAACGACGGAAACAGAAGTCGAAACAAAATAGTTAAAGATAGTCCCTAAACCTTAAAAGTTAAAAGTTAGTTAAAAGACAGTCCTAAGAAATGGAAACAAATGTGGAAACGAAATAGTTAATGAAAGTCCCTAAACCATAGAATAACGGAGAAAACAGAAATAGTTAAAGACAGTCCCAAAAAACGGAAACAAAAGTGGAAACAAAATAGTTAATGACAGTCCTAAACCATAGAATAACGGAATGAAACGAAATAGTTGAAGACAGTTCCCAAGAACGGAAACAAACGTGGAAAAGAAACAGTCAATGACAGTCCCTACTAGCGAGAAAAAACATGGAACACGAAATAGTTAATCACCGTCCATGAACCCGCGAACAAAGTAAGAAACCAGATAGTTAAAGATAGTCCCTAAACCTTAAAAGTTAAAAGTTAGTTAAAAGACAGTCCTAAGAAATGGAAACAAATGTGGAAAGGAAATAGTTCATGAAAGTCCCTAAACCATCGAATAACGGAGAAAACAGAAATAGTTAAAGACAGTCCCAAAAAACGGAATCAAAAGTGGAAACAAATATGTAGTTAATGGCAGTCCTAAACCATAGAATAACGGAATGAAACGAAATAGTTGAAGACAGTTCCCAAGAACGGAAACAAGCGTGGAAAAGAAACAGTCAATGACAGTCCCTACTAACGAGAAAAAACATGGAACACGAAATAGTTAATGACCGTCCATGAACCCGCGAACAAAGTAGGAAACCAGATAGTTAAAAATAGTCGCTGAACCTTAAAACACCAGGGAGAAGTAAATAGTTAGAGACAGTCCCTAAACCTACGAATAGCAGAGAAAAGCGAACTAGCTAAAAAACAGTCATCAAAAAACGGAAACAAAAGTGGAAACGAAATAGTTAATGCAACTCCCTAAACCATAGAATAACGGAGAAAACCGAAATAGCTAAAGGCAGTCCCTAACGACGAAAACAGAAGTCGAAACGAAATAGTTAAAGATATTCCCTAAAAGTTAAAAGTTAGTTAAAAGACAGTCCTAAGAAATGGAAACAAATGTGGAAACGAAATAGTTAATGAAAGTCCCTAAACCATAGAATAACGGAGAAAACAGAAATAGTTAAAGACAGTCCCAAAAAACGGAAACAAAAGTGGAAACAAGATAGTTAATGACAGTCCGAAACCATAGAATAACGGAATGAAACGAAATAGTTAAAGACAGTTCCCAAAAACGGAAACAAGCGTGGAAAAGAAACAGTCAATGACAGTCCCTACTAACGAGAAAAAACATGGAACACGAAATAGTTAATGACCGTCCATGAACCCGCCAACAAAGTAGGAAACCAGATAGTTAAAAATAGTCGCTGAACCTTAAAACACCAGGGAGAATTAATAGTTAGAGACAGTCCCTAAACCTACGAATAGCAGAGAAAAGCGAAATAGTTAAAAGACAGTCATCAAAAAACGGAAACAAAAGTGGATACGAAATAGTTAATGCAACTCCCTAAACCATAGAATAACGGAGAAAACCGAAATAGTCCGACAGTCCTTAACGACGGAAACAGAAGTCGAAACGAAATAGTTAAAGATAGTCCCTAAACCTTAAAAGTTAAAAGTTAGTTAAAAGACAGTCCTAAGAAATGGAAACAAATGTGGAAACGAAATAGTTAATGAAAGTACCTAAACCATAGAATAACGGAGAAAACAGAAATAGTTAAAGACTGTCCCAAAAAACGGAAACAAAAGTGGAAACAAGATAGTTAATGACAGTCCGAAACCATAGAATAACGGAATGAAACGAAATAGTTAAAGACAGTTCCCAAAAACGGAAACAAGCGTGGAAAAGAAACAGTCAATGACAGTCCCTACTAACGAGAAAAAACATGGAACACGAAATAGTTAATGACCGTCCATGAACCCGCGAACAAAGTAGGAAACCAGATAGTTAAAAATAGTCGCTGAACCTTAAAACACCAGGGAGAAGTAAATAGTTAGAGACAGTCCCTAAACCTACGAATAGCAGAGAAAAGCGAACTAGCTAAAAAACAGTCATCAAAAAACGGAAACAAAAGTGGAAACGAAATAGTTAATGCAACTCCCTAAACCATAGAATAACGGAGAAAACCGAAATAGCTAAAGGCAGTCCCTAACGACGAAAACAGAAGTCGAAACGAAATAGTTAAAGATATTCCCTAAACCTTAAAAGTTAAAAGTTAGTTAAAAGACAGTCCTAAGAAATGGAAACAAATGTGGAAACGAAATAGTTAATGAAAGTCCCTAAACCATAGAATAACGGAGAAAACAGAAATAGTTAAAGACAGTCCCAAAAAACGGAAACAAAAGTGGAAACAAGATAGTTAATGACAGTCCGAAACCATAGAATAACGGAATGAAACGAAATAGTTAAAGACAGTTCCCAAAAACGGAAACAAGCGTGGAAAAGAAACAGTCAATGACAGTCCCTACTAACGAGAAAAAACATGGAACACGAAATAGTTAATGACCGTCCATGAACCCGCCAACAAAGTAGGAAACCAGATAGTTAAAAATAGTCGCTGAACCTTAAAACACCAGGGAGAATTAATAGTTAGAGACAGTCCCTAAACCTACGAATAGCAGAGAAAAGCGAAATAGTTAAAAGACAGTCATCAAAAAACGGAAACAAAAGTGGATACGAAATAGTTAATGCAACTCCCTAAACCATAGAATAACGGAGAAAACCGAAATAGTAAAAGGCAGTCCCTAACGACGAAAACGGAAGTCGAAACGAAATAGTTAAAGATATTCCCTAGACCCTAAAAGTTAAAAGTTAGTTAAAAGTAAGTCCTAAGAAATGGAAACAAATGTGGAAAGGAAATAGTTAATGAAAGTCCCTAAACCATAGAATAACGGAGAAAACCGAAATAGTTAAAGGCAGTCCCTAACGACGGAAACAGAAGTCGAAACGAAATAGTTAAAGATAGTCCCTAAACCTTAAAAGTTAAAAGTTAGTTAAAAGACAGTCCTAAGAAATGGAAACAAATGTGGAAACGAAATAGTTAATGAAACTCCCCAAACCATCGAATAACGGAGAAAACAGAAATAGTTAAAGACAGTCCCAAAAAACCGAATCAAAAGTGGAAACAAAATAGTTAATAACAGTCCTAAACCATAGAATAATGGAATAAAACGAAATAGTTAAAGACACTTCCTAAGAACAGAAACAAACGTGGAAAAGAAACAGTTAATGACAGTCCCTACTAACGGGAAAAAACGTGGAACACGAAATAGTTAATGACCGTCTATGAACCCGCTAACAAAGTAAGAAACCAGATAGTTAAAAATAGTCGCTTAACCTTAAAACACCAGGGAGAAGTAAATAGTTAGAGACAGTCCCTAAACCTACGAATAGCAGAGAAAAGCGAAATAGTTAAAAGACAGTCATCAAAAAACGGAAACAAAAGTGGAAACGAAATAGTTAATGCAATTCCCTAAACCATAGAATAACGGAGAAAACCGAAATAGCTAAAAAATAGTCCCTAACGACGAAAACAGAAGTCGAAACGAAATAGTTAAAGATATTCCCTAAACCTTAAAAGTTAAAAGTTAGTTAAAAGACAGTCCTAAGAAATGGAAACAAATGTGGAAAGGAAATAGTTAATGAAAGTCCCTAAACCATGGAATAACGGAGAAAACCGAAATAGTTAAAGACAGTCCCTAACGACGGAAACAGAAGTCGAAACGAAATAGTTAAAAATAGTCCCTAAACCGTAAAAGTTAAAAGTTAGTTAAAAGACAGTCCTAAGAAATGGAAACAATTGTGGAAACGAAATAGTTAATGAAAGTCCCTAAATGATAGAATAACGGAGAAAACAGAAATAGTTAAAGACAGTCCCAAAAAACGGAAACATAAGTTTAAACAAAATAGTTTAATGACAGTCCTAAACCATAGAATAACGGAATGAAAGGAAATAGTTAAAGACAGTTCCTAAGAATGGAAACAAACTTGGAAAAGAAACGGTTAATGACTGTCACTACTCACGAGAAAAAACGTGGAACACGAAATAGTCAATGACCGTCCATGAACCCGCGAACAAAGTAGGAAACCAAATAGTTAAAAATAGTCGCTGAACCTTAAACCACCAGGGAGAAATAAATAGTTATAAGTAGTAAATTGTGGAAACGAAATAGTTAATGAAAGTCCCTAAATGATAGAATAACGGAGAAAACAGAAATAGTTAAAAGACAGTCCTAAACAACGGAAACAAACGTTGAAAAGAGACAGTTAATGACAATCACTACTAACGAGAAAAAACGTGGAAAACGAATTAGTTAATGGCAGTCCTTTAACCCGCGAACAAAGTAGGAAACGAAATAGTTAAAAATAGTCTCTAAATCTAAAAACAACACGGAAAAATAAATAGTTATATAGAGTCCTTAAACCTACGAATAGCAGAGGAAACTGAAATGGTTAAAATACTGTTCGAAAAAACGGAAACAAAAGTGGAAACGAAATAGTTAATGAAAGTCCCTAAACCATAGAATAACGGAGAAAACCGAAATAGTTAAAACAGTCCTAAAGAACGGAATTAAAAGTGGAGACGAAATAGTTAATGAAAGTCCCTAAACCATAAAATAATGGAGAAAACCAGCTGCAGACAGTCCATGAACCCGCCAAACAAAATACGAAACGAAATAGTTAAAGATAGTCTAAAAACCGTAAAGCAACAGGGGAACTAAATAGTTATAGACAGTCCCTAAACGTACTAATAGCAGAGAAAACCGAAATAGTTAAAAAAAAAATAGTTAATAAAAGTTCCCAAAACCATAGAATAACGGAGAAAACTGAAATTGTTAAAGACAATTCCTAAAAACGGAAACAAAGTGGAAGTGAAATAGTTAATGACAGTTCCTAAGAACGAGAACAAACGGGGAATACGAAATAGCCAAAGACAATCCCACGAAAGAAGGGAAAACGAAATAGCTAAAGACGGTCCTAAAAATCGGAAACCAAAGTGGAAACGAAGTAGTTAATGAAAGTTTCCAAAACCATAGTATAACGGAGAAAACCGAAATAGTTTCAGTTCAGTCCCTAAGAACGGAAATAAAAGTGGAAAAGAAATAGTTAATGAGAGTTCTTAAACACGAGAACCGCCTAGAAATTAAATAGTTAATGTCATTCTCTATGAACGAGAACAAACGTGGAAACGAATTAGTTAAGGGCAGTCCCTGAACCGGATAGCAACGGTAGAAACGAAATAAAAGAGAACTCGAAAACACAAATAATAAATATCCATCTTAATATAATATAACGGGTGTCCCCGAAATAACTAGATTAATTTTACGCCTCTGAACCGTTGAGCGGTGATAACAACACAGGACAAAACACTTGGAAAAACACTCGGAAAGAATTTAAACCGCTCGGAGTAAATAAACAAAAAATCTGAAAACTGACCTACTAAACGTGTTTACTTTACCATCCAATGCTATTAACAATTGTGGGGCCTAATAAATAACATGCGGATTTTCGTCTGCCCCTACGTATTATTTCTGTACGTGACAGGGATTTAATTGTTGCTCTTTCAAAATTCTCCAAATTCGATTTGCTAAGCTCTGGGTACTGGCGGTTTTTCGCACGACGTTAATGAAAATTAGGCACACGAGAAAAAGCAGGCATCTTTTACGATAATAACTTTTTTAGATTTTATTAAAATCATTTCCTCGGGACAATAAAATGTTTTTTTTTTAATATTAAACTAGTCAAATTGTTTATAAACAGTTTATAAACAAATAACGTAAAAAAATTACCCACTATTAAGCGCCTTTATTGGACGAATGAACAATTACAGCACAATTTTTTTTTTTTAACATTCTTTGGTTTTTTAATTTATTTTCAACTTTAAACAATTATTATAAAAAATATAATTCACTTTCAAAAAATTTTACGGAGCCCTATTTTCAGCGTTAAATTAAAATTATCAATAATGGAGACAAAACTCCGGAAGTTGGGAGTTCTTCATAGGAAATTTCCTCCTCCTTTTGAATTTAATTTTTTTTTAGTTTTTGGAATATTTGTAATTTTTATTTGCGGAACAAAACAAAACGTCTTTCGCAGGTTTTCACCCACTTGACTAGACTATGATAATATTTACTCATTGTAAAAGGCGGCAAAAAAAATATGTACATATAACTCCTGCGAACGCCCAATAGCATAACTCGCGTCCAACATTTTAAAGTTTGAAAATTGTATCCACAATAGTTCACGGGTTTTCTTCCTTTTTCGGTCACTGTTTTCCTTGTTAGAGAATTTCTGATTATTCCTTAGTGAGCAAATGCACCGGAAAGATTTTAAACTGGTTTCAGAAGTTTGTGTCGCCGTCTTAAAACACGCGATTACAACTTCAACAGTTTCCGGTAAAATCTACCCACTTCAAACGTGCTTGTCGATCCAGACCCAGCCGACAAAAAACAGAAAATCCCACTCCGTCAGGCTTGAAACCGATCAAATTTACTGTCAAAGCTCCCTTCTTTCGCTTCGTCGAAGACTCAAGGCCGCGGCCAAGAACTCCGCACCCTCGACTCCGGACCGGCTCCGCGCAGTCTGCCGGAGCGCATTCTCTCCATTTCGGACTCGGGGCGCGACTTGACGCGTAGTTCTTCGTGGACCGCGCGCGCGAAAATACGTCGGAAGAGTCGCCGGACGCACCGCCGCGTGAACTTCGGAAGTTCTTCCGGAATGCGTGAACTTGCCGAACACGCCGCTTCCGTCTGAACTCGGAGTGGACCACGCACGTGTGGGCGTGAGGAAGCTCGCGTGGATTTTTTTTTGAGTTTTTTGGTCCGAAAAGTGGGACAAATGTGGATGCTCGTTAGAAGGTAATTTGGTTAGTTTTGGTCGAAGGATTGTACTAATGGAACTGGCGCAAACAGGTTGCTTTCTTTAATGTCAGAGCGGAGAGGTCACAACGATCGAGCGGTATATCGATAGTTATTATATATGACATAATTGTTGTTTACTGTAATGATTGTAATCATTCAAACCGATTTCACCGCCCTCCAATATCGTTAAAAAAAGATTATTATCAAAACAGACGGGGGCCTCTTCTGGAAGTTTAGTCTTGCTTCAAGAGATGAGGTAAAATAAACACTACCAGGAAATTGCTAGTTTGCTTCCATCCTCCGTGCATTAAAGTTAAAAGGGAGACGAAGTACAAAATATACAGACCGGAGTAAGTAATAAAAAAATTGGACCTTTATGCAGTTTTGATTACCTTTGAGAAAAAACTTTCAAACATAAAAAAACCCTCTGTGAAATCCATTTTTCAGCTTGGCCTTAATTATAACAGAAAAATAAAAGGTTGTAATGCAGATGCTGACGGAGCAATTCTTTCCACCTTGCGAATCCGGGGAAAAAACGCCGAGAGGATCACAGTTCTAAGAGGCTACTTACTGGCTTACGAATCCCATCTCCTCAACAACTTCATTCAATTCCTTTTAGATGCTCTCTTAAATAAGCACTTTTAAGATAAATTGTAATTTGCTACTTTTCAGTTTTATGCTGGAAGCCGAGGCTTGTAGTTGCTTTCACGGCACGTTGTACCGAACGTGTTATATGATGTGTTGAATTCTGAAAGGTCAAAGCTTCACCTTCTGGTGACGTATTGATAATATAATTTTCATTTGTTTGTTAATTTAATAGAGCTGACAGTTGACTGACATAATTAACGAGAGTGACTGTCAAAAATAGTTTCCGTAATATATAAACCTTTTGAGTTTACAAGAACATTTAAGCACACTTAGACGATCCTCAATCGATTGCAGCAATGATGCAAAATCTAATCGCAATGCTAATATAAAGCAACAAGGATTTACAAAGATGGTGGATGCGCCCCGCAAAATTTTATGGGGTAAATTTACGCTTTTAAGTGGAGAACTAAAATCGAGTTCGGCTACAAAAATATTAATTTAAAGAAAATCCAACAAGAAAGTTGAATACAGTTAGACTCTGATATACGAACACGGGACATAGCGAATGCTCGCCGATAACAGATTAATTTACTACCATGCAAAAAATCCGCCCTGTCCACTATACTCATCGACTAACTAAATGGATGAGAAATACCAACTATTTATTGATAATTTTTTTTTTGTTTAAAAACTAGAACTCCTTCTCGTGTTCAATCCAAATAAAAAAAATTTAGTTAAAAAAATGGTTGTCATTCCAATACCATTAGTCTATCGGTCAGTTGTAGATGCGACGGCCCACCCGCCCACCGCATTCACATGTCGTGCCACGAACGAAACGGTTTTTAGACACAAAGAACAATTGCGAAATATGTACGAAAAACTAAATGTGGATGCAGTAGGAAAATGGTTGTCATTCTGAACCAGTTAGTCAACCATTAAGTCAAAAATGTAAATTTGGTGTAAATCTCAAACTGGATTAATTCTCCTCATTAATAGTATAAGGCTTGTTTGTGACTAAAAAGCGTATGGTTCTGGCGGTTCGTTGGTGAGTGCGGTGGGCGGGTCGGCCGCCCCGTCCACTATACTCACCGACTAACTGAATGGATGAGAAATAACAACCATTTATTGATAATTTTTTTCCTTTAAAAACTAGAACTCACTCTCGTGTTCAATCCAAATTAAAAAAATTAAGTAAAAAAAAATGGTTGTCATTCCAATACCATTAGTCAATCGGTCAGTTGTGGATGCGACGGCCCACCCGCCCACCGCATTCACTTGTCGTGCCACGAACGAAACGGTTTTTAGACACAAAGAACAATTGCGAAATATGTACGATAAACTAAATGTGGATGCAATAGGAAAATGGTTGTCATTCTGAACCAGTTAGTCAACCATTAAGTCAAAAATGTAAATTTGGTGTAAATCTCAAACTGGATTGATTCTCCTCATTAATAGTATAAGGCTTGTTTTTGACTAAAAAGCGTATGGTTCTGGCGGTTCGTTGGTGAGTGCGGTGGGCGGGTGGGCCGCCCTCTCCACTATACTCATCGACTAACTAACTGGATGAGAAATAACAACCATTTATTGATAATTTTTTTTTCTTCAAAAACTAGAACTCACTCTCGTGTTCAATCCAAATTAAAAAATTTAAGTAAAAAAAAATGGTTGTCATTCCAATACCATTAGTCAATCGGTCAGTTGTGGATGCGACGGCCCACCCGCCCACCGCATTCACATGTCGTGCCACGAACGAAACGGTTTTTAGACACAAAGAACAATTGCGAAATATGTACGAAAAACTAAATGTGGATGCAATAGGAAAATGGTTGTCATTCTGAACCAGTTAGTCAACCATTAAGTCAAAAATGTAAATTTGGTGTAAATCTCAAACTGGATTGATTCTCCTCATTAATAGTATAAGGCTTGTTTGTGACTAAAAAGCGTATGGTTCTGGCGGTTCGTTGGTGAGTGCGGTGGGCGGGTCGGCCGCCCCGTCCACTATACTCATCGACTAACTAACTGGATGAGAAATAACAACCATGTATTGATAATTTTTTTTCTTTAAAAACTAGAACTCACTCTCGTGTTCAATCCAAATTAAAAAATTTAAGTAAAAAAAAATGGTTGTCATTCCAATACAATTAGTCAATCGGTCAGTTGTGGATGCGACGGCCCACCCGCCCACCGCATTCACATGTCGTGCCATGAACGAAACGGTTTTTAGTCACAAAGAACAATTGTGAAATATGTACGAAAAATTTAATGTGGATGGAATAGGAAAATGGTTGTCATTCCGAACCAGTTTGTCGACCATTAAGTCAAAAATGTAAATTTGGTGTAAATCTCAAATTGGAATGATTCTCCTCATTAATGGTATAAGGTTTGTTTGTGACTGAAAAGCGTATGGTTCTGGCGGTTCGTTAGTGAGTGCGGTGGGCGGGTGGGCCGCCCTGTCCACTATACTCATCGACTAACTAAATGGATGAGAAATAACAACCATTTATTGATTATTTTTTTCCTTTAAACACTAGAACTCACTCTCGTGTTCAATCCAAATTAAAAAATTTAAGTAAAAAAAAATGGTTGTCATTCCAATACCATTAGTCAATCGGTCAGTTGTGGATGCGACGGCCCACCCGCCCACCGCATTCACATGTCGTGCCACGAACGAAACGGTTTTTAGACACAAAGAACAATTGCGAAATATGTACGAAAAACTAAATGTGGATGCAATAGGAAAATGGTTGTCATTCTGAACCAGTTAGTCAACCATTAAGTCAAAAATGTAAATTTGGTGTAAATCTCAAACTGGATTGATTCTCCTCATTAATAGTATAAGGCTTGTTTGTGACTAAAAAGCGTATGGTTCTGGCGGTTCGTTGGTGAGTGCGGTGGGCGGGTGGGCCGCCCTCTCCACTATACTCATCGACTAACTAACTGGATGAGAAATAACAACCATGTATTGATAATTTTTTTTCTTTAAAAACTAGAACTCACTCTCGTGTTCAATCCAAATTAAAAAATTTAAGTAAAAAAAAATGGTTGTCATTCCAATACAATTAGTCAATCGGTCAGTTGTGGATGCGACGGCCCACCCGCCCACCGCATTCACATGTCGTGCCATGAACGAAACGGTTTTTAGTCACAAAGAACAATTGTGAAATATGTACGAAAAATTTAATGTGGATGGAATAGGAAAATGGTTGTCATTCCGAACCAGTTTGTCGACCATTAAGTCAAAAATGTAAATTTGGTGTAAATCTCAAATTGGAATGATTCTCCTCATTAATGGTATAAGGTTTGTTTGTGACTGAAAAGCGTATGGTTCTGGCGGTTCGTTAGTGAGTGCGGTGGGCGGGTGGGCCGCCCTGTCCACTATACTCATCGACTAACTAAATGGATGAGAAATAACAACCATTTATTGATTATTTTTTTCCTTTAAACACTAGAATTCACTCTCGTGTTCAATCCAAATTAAAAAAAATTAAGTTAAAAAAATGGTTGTCATTCCAATACCATTAGTCAATCGGTCAGTTGTGGATGCGACGGCCCACCCGCCCACCGCATTCACATGTCGTGCCACGAACGAAACGGTTTTTAGACACAAAGAACAATTGCGAAATATGTACGAAAAACTAAATGTGGATGCAATAGGAAAATGGTTGTCATTCTGAACCAGTTAGTCAACCATTAAGTCAAAAATGTAAATTTGGTGTAAATCTCAAACTGGATTGATTCTCCTCATTAATAGTATAAGGCTTGTTTGTGACTAAAAAGCGTATGGTTCTGGCGGTTCGTTGGTGAGTGCGGTAAGCGGGTGGGCCGCCCTCTCCACTATACTCATCGACTAACTAACTGGATGAGAAATAACAACCATTTATTGATAATTTTTTTTTCTTCAAAAACTAGAACTCACTCTCGTGTTCAATCCAAATTAAAAAATTTAAGTAAAAAAAAATGGTTGTCATTCCAATACCATTAGTCAATCGGTCAGTTGTGGATGCGACGGCCCACCCGCCCACCGCATTCACATGTCGTGCCACGAACGAAACGGTTTTTAGACACAAAGAACAATTGCGAAATATGTACGAAAAACTAAATGTGGATGCAATAGGAAAATGGTTGTCATTCTGAACCAGTTAGTCAACCATTAAGTCAAAAATGTAAATTTGGTGTAAATCTCAAACTGGATTGATTCTCCTCATTAATAGTATAAGGCTTGTTTGTGACTAAAAAGCGTATGGTTCTGGCGGTTCGTTGGTGAGTGCGGTGGGCGGGTGGGCCGCCCTCTCCACTATACTCATCGACTAACTAACTGGATGAGAAATAACAACCATGTATTGATAATTTTTTTTCTTTAAAAACTAGAACTCACTCTCGTGTTCAATCCAAATTAAAAAATTTAAGTAAAAAAAAATGGTTGTCATTCCAATACCATTAGTCAATCGGTCAGTTGTGGATGCGACGGCCCACCCGCCCACCGCATTCACATGTCGTGCCACGAACGAAACGGTTTTTAGACACAAAGAACAATTGCGAAATATGTACGAAAAACTAAATGTGGATGCAATAGGAAAATGGTTGTCATTCTGAACCAGTTAGTCAACCATTAAGTCAAAAATGTAAATTTGGTGTAAATCTCAAACTGGATTGATTCTCCTCATTAATAGTATAAGGCTTGTTTGTGACTAAAAAGCGTATGGTTCTGGCGGTTCGTTGGTGAGTGCGGTGGGCGGGTGGGCCGCCCTCTCCACTATACTCATCGACTAACTAACTGGATGAGAAATAACAACCATGTATTGATAATTTTTTTTCTTTAAAAACTAGAATTCACTCTCGTGTTCAATCCAAATTAAAAAAAATTAAGTTAAAAAAATGGTTGTCATTCCAATACCATTAGTCAATCGGTCAGTTGTGGATGCGACGGCCCACCCGCCCACCGCATTCACATGTCGTGCCACGAACGAAACGGTTTTTAGACACAAAGAACAATTGCGAAATATGTACGAAAAACTAAATGTGGATGCAATAGGAAAATGGTTGTCATTCTGAACCAGTTAGTCAACCATTAAGTCAAAAATGTAAATTTGGTGTAAATCTCAAACTGGATTGATTCTCCTCATTAATAGTATAAGGCTTGTTTGTGACTAAAAAGCGTATGGTTCTGGCGGTTCGTTGGTGAGTGCGGTAAGCGGGTGGGCCGCCCTCTCCACTATACTCATCGACTAACTAACTGGATGAGAAATAACAACCATTTATTGATAATTTTTTTTT
Source organism: Diaperis boleti (assembly GCA_963583935.1). Taxonomy (NCBI): domain Eukaryota; kingdom Metazoa; phylum Arthropoda; class Insecta; order Coleoptera; family Tenebrionidae; genus Diaperis; species Diaperis boleti. Next base: position 7,863,852 of record OY757242.1, read on the forward strand.
CTTCAAAAACTAGAACTCACTCTCGTGTTCAATCCAAATTAAAAAATTTAAGTAAAAAAAAATGGTTGTCATTCCAATACCATTAGTCAATCGGTCAGTTGTGGATGCGACGGCCCACCCGCCCACCGCATTCACATGTCGTGCCACGAACGAAACGGTTTTTAGACACAAAGAACAATTGCGAAATATGTACGAAAAACTAAATGTGGATGCAATAGGAAAATGGTTGTCATTCTGAACCAGTTAGTCAACCATTAAGTCAAAAATGTAAATTTGGTGTAAATCTCAAACTGGATTGATTCTCCTCATTAATAGTATAAGGCTTGTTTGTGACTAAAAAGCGTATGGTTCTGGCGGTTCGTTGGTGAGTGCGGTGGGCGGGTGGGCCGCCCTCTCCACTATACTCATCGACTAACTAACTGGATGAGAAATAACAACCATGTATTGATAATTTTTTTTCTTTAAAAACTAGAACTCACTCTCGTGTTCAATCCAAATTAAAAAATTTAAGTAAAAAAAAATGGTTGTCATTCCAATACCATTAGTCAATCGGTCAGTTGTGGATGCGACGGCCCACCCGCCCACCGCATTCACATGTCGTGCCACGAACGAAACGGTTTTTAGACACAAAGAACAATTGCGAAATATGTACGAAAAACTAAATGTGGATGCAATAGGAAAATGGTTGTCATTCTGAACCAGTTAGTCAACCATTAAGTCAAAAATGTAAATTTGGTGTAAATCTCAAACTGGATTGATTCTCCTCATTAATAGTATAAGGCTTGTTTGTGACTAAAAAGCGTATGGTTCTGGCGGTTCGTTGGTGAGTGCGGTGGGCGGGTGGGCCGCCCTCTCCACTATACTCATCGACTAACTAACTGGATGAGAAATAACAACCATGTATTGATAATTTTTTTTCTTTAAAAACTAGAACTCACTCTCGTGTTCAATCCAAATTAAAAAATTTAAGTAAAAAAAAATGGTTGTCATTCCAATACAATTGGTCAATCGGTCAGTTGTGGATGCGACGGATCACCCGCCCACCGCATTCACATGTCGTGCCATGAACGAAACGGTTTTTAGTCACAAAGAACAATTGTGAAATATGTACGAAAAATTTAATGTGGATGGAATAGGAAAATGGTTGTCATTCCGAACCAGTTTGTCGACCATTAAGTCAAAAATGTAAATTTGGTGTAAATCTCAAATTGGAATGATTCTCCTCATTAATGGTATAAGGTTTGTTTGTGACTGAAAAGCGTATGGTTCTGGCGGTTCGTTAGTGAGTGCGGTGGGCGGGTGGGCCGCCCTGTCCACTATACTCATCGACTAACTAAATGGATGAGAAATAACAACCATTTATTGATTATTTTTTTCCTTTAAACACTAGAATTCACTCTCGTGTTCAATCCAAATTAAAAAAAATTAAGTTAAAAAAATGGTTGTCATTCCAATACCATTAGTCAATCGGTCAGTTGTGGATGCGACGGCCCACCCGCCCTCCGCATTCACATGTCGTGCCATGAACGAAACTGTTTTTGGTTACAAAGAACAATTGTGAAATATGTACGAAAAATTAAATGTGGATGGAATAGAAAAATGGTTGTCATTCCGAACCAGTTTGTCAACCATTAAGTCAAAAATGTAAATTTGGTGTAAATCTCAAATTGGAATGATTCTCCTCATTAATGGTATAAGGTTTGCCCTCTCCACTATACTTATCAACTGACTAAATGGATGAGAAATGACAACCATTTATTCATTTGTTTTCCTTTAAAAACTAGAACTCACTCTCGTGTTCAATCCAAATTAAAAATTTTAGTAAAAAAAGAATATTGTCATTCCAATACCATTAGTCAATCGGTCAGTGCTTTTGTGTTATCAATTTCTGTGATATTCCATGTAGAGAGAAACATCTGAGATAAATAAATAATAATAAAAAAATCAGTCAAACGCCTCAGTTCCGAATTTTGATTTTTCTTTAGTGTTTTGGCGGATTTTTTGGTTAAAATATCAATAATGTTTTACTGAAAAAGTACTTCAAGTTACTGTAGACTGTCTATAAATCAATTATTTGTAGTGTTTTTTTTTTTTGGACGAACAAAACTGACTTGATGTCAGCGAAAATATGCGTGGGAAATGGATTAACCCCGTATTCTATTAATTTTAGAATTTGGGGTATTGTTGGAGACATTGAACGACGTTTACTTTTAATTGAGCAATAACATGTAAAAAATGTCTTTAGAAGTATTTTAACACGATTTGGCGTTAAATAGGCGTGATAAAAAACCGATATATTGAAAAACTTCAACTGAAACGCCTCAGTTCTGAAATTTTAACAATTTTGTTTTAAGAGCTGTTTGAAAAGATCTGGAAGAAATCTAGATAAACGCGTCTAAGCCTATAATAAAATATAATTACATTTGTTTTCGCTTTTGTGTTTTTCACGGTCTGTCCAAAAACAAAATTATTGAAATTTGGAGAGGAGAGCGTCTTTCGGGTCACCTACTATATACATAAATATATAAAATCCAAATACAAATCACTCACTCAAAAAGAAATCTCCGGATCCAGTCAATCGATTGCAATTATGAAATTTTGCACTTACTTATTTTACCACGCAGACGCTCACTAAGAAACGGTTTTTCAAACTTCCATTCCTTATTAAATAAAATAATGAAATAAAAACAACGTGTGAAGTATTAAATAAAATAATAAAACAAAATCACTGTGCGAAGCAAGGACGGACCATCTAGTTGCTTTATATGAAATATTTTGCATAAACACTTTTTCATTATTGTGCGGTATAAGATGCACCGGATTAAATTGCTCGAACCGGATTAAATGTACGAACTCTACTTGCAGCCAAATACAGTTGACCATGTCCGAGTGATATTCAGCTATGGTTCGTCAGTTTCTTACTCAAAACGGCTGACGCTACTTCAAGTCGGTCGGTCTGCCGAAAATAAAATTCAAATAATCAATAAACCTGTGAAATTTTTGAAAATGAAAACGAATCTATGCTTAGATATTATTAATGTCTTTTATTTAAAAAAACAATCAGAAAAATTGGTGCTGTACACACTGTTTTATTTGTTATCAATCGATTCAGGTTTAATGATTAAATATATAAATATGAGATATAAGACATCATCTTGTGGAGTATTCGATGCACATCGAGATTCTATCTGTATCGCGAGAACTAGATGTCATCAGGGGAACTATCTGGAGGCGCCTGGAAAAATGCACCAATCAGGCATCACAGTCACAGTCGGATTCGAAGTAACCACCAATCAGTGTCGAGTCGGAGTGTTGCCTTTATACACCCGGAGTGCCGCACGATGTATAAATAAGTAGACGAGCCCGTTTACGTGATTTTTAAATAGTGCAAATAATGTATATTTTGTACTATATAAAGTCTACATACATTGTAAAAAAATGAAACCCAGAAACGCAACAGTGGTGTCAGAAGTGGGATAGATTTGTAAGAAATAAATAAATCGATATGAAGGGTAACAAGAAATATGAAGTTGAGAAAGCGTTTGAAGTTACTTGAGAAATAGCTGGAGCACCGTGAGTTGTAGAAATAACTGCAAGAAAATCGGGTCTCCAGAGAGGAGTGCTTGAGGATCTGGAAAGAAGACAAGAAAGTGCGGTCACTCATGTTCGGATTAGATAACGGTGCTGACTGAACTCGACTCACTTATTCCACCAAAATAAGGAAAATAATGTAATTTTGAGAAACCGTTTCTTAGTGAGCTCCTACGTGGTAAAATAAGTAATTGTGCAAAATTTCGTTGCAATCGGTTCAGTGGATCCAGAGAATAACTCCCCACCCTGTTTCCCCCCTTAGGAATGGAATATAGAAAAACCGTTTCTTCGCAATCCACATGACCTGACTAGTGCTCAAGGCATCCTGTCTCAATTTTATTGATCTGTTGTATATCTTCCACGGAAGTGACGTCAAAGATCTAAACCGCGGCCAAAGTAGAGAAAAGGAAAGGTGGGTCCTTCATGATACATACAAAATTTTCCGTGTATCCTAATAATGTGAAAACTACACTTCGGCCTTCGGACTACTTGGTGTTTTGCTGAAACATACCTGAAAAGTTTAGTCCTGACAAATTCTTAGTACTCCTTTGGAATTATGATCAATACTACCAGTTCATCGAAAATGGTCCTATAAATTCTGAATTTGTAAAAAGTTTGTTAAGAGGTTTACAACACAAAAAAATGTGTAATGGTACTAGACAGATCGTCGATTAGTCAATGATATCATTTAAATCTCAGAAATGGTAGATGAGCTATACAAATTGACTTCTTAAAGCATTGCGAGCAAATCCAGATATGTGTATTTTCTACATTTTTTTTTCAGGATGCATAAAGTGAAGTTTGAAAATTTAAATTTACAGTTAAGAAAACACAACGAGAAAAATAAATATTGTTGCGCTTCTGGTGTCTTTTATTTATTTTGAATTATGTACAACTTATTCACACTTCTTATATTACAACATTTACATTATTTACAATATTTATAAATTACTACCTCATCGGCACGTCTCGTATTATTTGTTTACACATCCCGCGTCACTCCGGATAGATAAAGGCAACTGTCCGACTCGACGCACTGATCTTCAACTTCAATTATGAGGAACTGCGATGTCACTGTTTGGTGCAACTAGACTCCCACTGGAACGTTCTCCAATAAATATACCGGCGCCTAAATCCTTCGAGACGTCTTCAGATAGTTCCATTGATGACATCATCGCGCTCTCGATGTGTACCGGATATTCCAAAAGATGATGTCGTACTATGTCGAGGACATTGTAGTAGTAAATCCAGAACGTTCTAGTAATTAATGACGTCATAATCTCAAGTAGGATAATAATAATGAGTAGAAAACACAGTAAGGTCTTCACACAAGGAACGCGAGATAAAACAAACTATAATAAACAGGAAAAATTTAATTTCATTCAACTTTTTTTACAATCATGCCAAAATTCTAGCTTTCTAAAAAAAATTGGATCCAAAAACCAAAATAATTACCGACAATTACTCCTGAAATGATAACGTTTCTGATACACCAGAAAGGTTCGAAAAAGTTCTTGGAGTGCTGAGAAATTCAAAGGATTCTTAGGATTTTTGAGTAGTTCTAATAGTAAACGGTCCTGAAGATGAAGGATGCTGAAGTGTCCTGAAGGGATTCTGGAAACACAAATAAATCAATTCAAATATTTATTTTCAAGTGGTCAAACATTCTGTATAAATGGTGAAGAGTTATGGGAAAGTTGAAGATTTCCGTCCCATCCACTATACTCATCGACTGACTAAATGGATAAAAAATAACAACCATATTATATAATTTTTTTTTGCTTTAAGAACTAGCACTCACTCTGGTGTTCAATCCGATTTCAAAATTTTTAAGTCAAAAAATGGTTGTCATTTTTATACCATTAGTCAATCAGTTAGTTGTAGATGCGGCGGCCCGCCCACCGTATTCACATGTGGTGCCATGAGCGAAATGGTTTTTAGTCACAAAGTACAACTGTGGAATACAAGAAACGAAATTTGGATACAATATGAAAATGGTTGTCATTCCGAACCAGTTTGTCAACCATTTAGTCAAAAATGTAAATTTGTGTATATATTTTGGTGTAAATCCCAATTTGGATTGATTCTCATCACTGATAAGTGTGAGGTTCCTTTCTGACTAAAGACCGTATGGTTCTGGCACCGCTTGTGAGTGCGGTGGGGGGGTGGGCCGCCCCATCCACTATACTCATCGACTGATTAAATGGATAAAAAGTAACAACCATATTACATATTTTTTTTTGCTTTAAGAACCTAGAACTCACTCTCGTGTTCAATCCGATTTCAAAAATTTTAAGTCAAGAAATGGTTGTCATTCTAATACCATTAGTCAATCAGTTAGTTGTAGATGCGGCGGCCCACCCGCCCACCGCATTCACATGTGGTGCCATGAACGAACTAGTTTTTAGTCACAAAGTGCAACAGTGGAATACAAGAAACGAAATTTGGATTCAATATGAAAATGGTTGTCATTCCGAACCAGTTTGTCAACCATTTATCAAAAATGTAAATTTGAGTACATGTATATATATTTTGGTATAAATCTGGTTTGGTGGATACAATATGAAAATGGTTGTCATTCCGAACCAGTTTGTCAACCATTCAGTCAAAAATGTAAATTTGAGTATATATTTTGGCGTAAAGCTCAATTTGGATTGATTCTCATCACTGGTTAATGTAAGGTTCCTTTCTGACTAAAAAGCGTATGGTTCTGGCACCGTTTGTGAGTGCGGAGGGGGGGTGGGCCGCCCCAACCACTATACTCGTCGACTGACTAAATGGATAAGAAGTAACAATCATAATATATTAAATATTTTTTTCCTTTAAAAACTAGAACTCACTCTCGTATTCAATCCGATTTCAAAATGGTCGTCATTCTAATACCATTAGAATTACCATAATTACCAATATTGCATAGACAGAATTTTTGAATGCATAAGAATCTAATACGAAAAAATAAATTATAGAACTTGTTATATTATGTATGGCAAGCGTGCAGACAAAGTTCCTAAATGTTTTAACGACTTGGCGCAGTTCTGTTTCAAGGACATTAATTTTGCATGGATACAGAGAAAAAAAGGAAGAGATTGTTGTGATGAAGTATGAGGTAATACCTACAAGACAAATAAAAAATAGCAAGAGTTGTTGAAGGATGCCGTAATAAAATAATTTTTTCTCTAAATTCATTACGAACAAACAACATTCCACAACTATCTCTGCAACAAAATGATTTTTTAAAGCTCTCGCCGACCCCCCAATTTCGGCCGTCCACAAAGAGGACCCGCCGAGCCCAAACCCTCGCTCTGGGCCTCTTCAGCGTGTGTCCGAGGCACACGGTTACCGATTAATTACTTTCGAAAGTATAGGACCGCAAATTAACGTCCAGCACAGGAGGATGGCCTCTTTTATCGTCTGCGGTCGGATTTTCCCTAATAAGCGTTTAATTAAAATCCGACGAGAGCCATTGAAAAGCCGTCTCTTTCGCCAGCTTTCCAACAATGCTAATGGTATCTTTATTAAAGTTTCGCTCGGGAGTGGAGGTGGATCGTGCAGGAGCGGAAGACCAGCTTCCGATGGACTTGTTTGTCAAAGTTAGGTGAATAGCGGGATTCGATTTCCTTGGACGGGTAACCTATAGTAGCGTTTTATGCAGGGTGACTTTGAAAAAGTGTCATTCTTTAGAGCCCCAAACATTTTTTGCTAGCGCTCTCGTCTCAGATTCTTTTTGTTGCTAGTTTAATTGTGTCAACATTTTCTCTGCTCAGTAAGTTTCTACTGCTTAAATATAAATTTAGGCCGGCTTAATTAAGCATCTACTACACTCCAGCGAACTTTATTATTACCACTAAATATGCAGAACACAAAAAGGAGTTTATCTAAGTTAGATTAATTCTTCGATAAACAAGCAATTAACCCACTCCAGGGACCCATCAATTCCCTACACCTACTATCATGACTTAATTATCCAACGTTCGCTCGGAAATATTATGGAATTGTAAGTGGAAATAATTATTTCAAAGCTCCAAACTAAATCTGATTACTGCAACTAGGTCACCACCTAGGCAATTAATTCAAAAGCTTAGGTAATTAAAATAAAAATGTGATAAATTTTAGCGCATATCATAGAGTAAACAATGTGTGCGCGCAAATATTAATGTCTTTAATTGCAAGCAAAATTGTGTGACTCACTCACGTGAAGCTAACGATAACAAATGACTGCAATCGCTACTTTTGTATCATTTACTGCGACCATAAATCAATAGATGATATTAACCGGAGTAACGCAGTGAGCTCCTTTTGCCATAATGTATTTCTCGTGTTGGTATCAATCCATAAATTTAGTGATATTTAGTTTGATGTATTGGTTACAGTGGTGACATAGTTGCATGCCCATTAAAATAAGGGGTTGTCAGGTTTACGTTTATTTTCGGAGAAAACGCTGCATCCCCATTTAGCTCTCGCTCTTTTTACTTCTTGCCTTAGACTGTATCTAATCCAAAGTTTTCATTCCGTTAGCGAACTCCCTACTAGTCTAGTCTAGCAATTGAAAACCTGCAAAAAATAGTTAAAAGGAAGATGTTCTTTTCGTTTGTTCCGCAAATAATTACAATTCTTATTAACAAAAAACTAAAGTGATAGCGAAAAAGATTCAAAAATAGGAGGAAAGTTAGACAATAATTGTTAATTAACTAAATTTTATGGGACTTACGCTTCCATTGAAGACAAAAAAAATGTTTAAAAAATTGACCTATAAATTTTTCACTTCTTGGAGGGTTTCTTATATGTATTACAGATTTTAAGACTAATTTATCTTAAACACCATTAACAAACTATGAACAGGCAACAAAATAATTAACCCGATCAGTGCTCAAGGCATCCTGTCTCGGTCTATCGGGGAATTTACCTCTATCTGCCCTAATCGTCACTCTTGACCACCTCAGGGGTGTGCCATGTATCAACCGCGTTAACACGGCCAGACTGACAACTCAATTTTCAAGAACCAGGGCTCAACCCTAACAAACTACTCAACATTATTTGTTCAACATTCGGATCTCCACAATATCCGTGCAACATTTTCAAAACAATTGTCATAATAATCAGTATTTTTAAACCAACAGTCGCAATAAGCTAACCACTTGTCACGTGGTTCCAGAGCAAATTACCAGAAGGAATCTCGGGCAGTAAGCAACATCACAGCAAACTCATCAACATATTTGTCGCCTTAAGCTCACCACCTGCCATCGCGTGGTTACAGAACTTAACACCAAGTGGATCTCGGGCAGTCTTTCAACATTACTTTATAATTGTTTCAACATCACTTTACAATAAATTCAAATGGACCAACAAAACTCTACTTCTAACAATAAACACAAAAAAGCCAACAACACTTTTTCAGCGCTAACAACCATACTCAGACTACATTCAAGCAGCCAACAAACACTGACATGAAAATAAATAGTCGAAGATGAATATTGAATTATTTAGGAATACAAGTGCGAACAGCGCCTCCACCATTTTTGACAACATTTTGAAATACTGAAAAGACACCCCCTGTAGCTTATCTGGATATGGACCTTATAAAATAATGTCAAGACGACTGAAATGAAATACTGAAAAGACACCCCCTGTAGTTTATCTGGATATGGACCTTATAAAATAATGTCAAGACGACTGAAATACAGAAAAATAAACGATCCAAAAGGACTTTTGAATTTATTGGGAATAAAGTCGAATCAGCACCCCCACCATTGTTGACGATATTTTGAAATTACGGAAATACACTCTTGGGTGTCTCTACAGGTTGGTAATTTCATAAAATAATCTAAAAAATACACGATTGAGGAAAACAAATAGTCGTAGATCAATTTTGAATTATTTAGGAATACAAGTGCGAACAGCGCCTAGAGCAGTTTTGACAACATTTTGAAATACTGAAAAGACACTCCCTGTAGTTTATCTGGATATGGAACTTATAAAATAATGTCAAGACGACTGAAATACAAAAAAATAAACAATCCAAAAGGGCTTTTGAATTTATTGGGAATAAAGTCGAATCAGCACCCCCACCATTGTTGACGATATTTTGAAATTACGGAAATACACTCTTGGGTGTCTCTACAGGTTGGTAATTTCATAAAATAATCTAAAAAATACACGATTGAGGAAAACAAATAGTCGTAGATCAATTTTGAATTATTTAGGAATACAAGTGCGAACAGCGCCTAGAGCAGTTTTGACAACATTTTGAAATACTGAAAAGACACTCCCTGTAGTTTATCTGAATATGGAACTTATAAAATAATGTCAAGACGACTGAAATACAAAAAAATAAACAATCCAAAAGGGCTTTTGAATTTATTGGGAATAAAGTCGAATCAGCACCCCCACCATTGTTGACGATATTTTGAAATTACGGAAATACACTCTTGGGTGTCTCTACAGGTTGGTAATTTCATAAAATAATCTAAAAAATACACGATTGAGGAAAACAAATAGTCGTAGATCAATTTTGAATTATTTAGGAATACAAGTGCGAACAGCGCCTAGAGCAGTTTTGACAACATTTTGAAATACTGAAAAGACACTCCCTGTAGTTTATCTGGATATGGAACTTATAAAATAATGTCAAGACGACTGAAATACAAAAAAATAAACAATCCAAAAGGGCTTTTGAATTTATTGGGAATAAAGTCGAATCAGCACCCCCACCATTTTTGACGATATTTTGAAATTACGGAAATACACTCTTGGGTGTCTCTACAGGTTGGTAATCTCATAAAATAGTCTAAAAAAATACACGATTGAGGGAAACAAATAGTCGTAGATCAATTTTGAATTATTTAGGAATACAAGTGCGAACAGCGCCTAGAGCAGTTTTGACAACATTTTGAAATACTGAAAAGACACTCCCTGTAGTTTATCTGAATATGGAACTTATAAAATAATGTCAAGACGACTGAAATACAAAAAAATAAACAATCCAAAAGTTCTTTTGAATTTATTGGGAATAAAGTCGAATCAGCACCCCCACCATTGTTGACGATATTTTGAAATTACGGAAATACACTCTTGGGTGTCTCTACAGGTTGGTAATCTCATAAAATAATCTAAAAAAATACACGATTGAGGGAAACAAATAGTCGTAGATCAATTTTGAATTATTTAGGAATACATGTGCGAACAGCGCCTCCACCATTTTTGACAACATTTTGAAATACTGAAAAGACACTCCCTGTAGTTTATCTGGATATGGAACTTATAAAATAATGTTAGACGACTGAAATACAGCAAAATAAACGATCCAAAGGGGCTTTTGAATTTATTGGGAATAAAGTCGAATCAGCACCCCCACCATTTTTGACGATATTTTGAAATTACGGAAATACACTCTTGGGTGTCTCTACAGGTTGGTAATCTCATAAAATAATCTAAAAAAATACACGATTGAGGAAAACAAATAGTCGTAGATCAATTTTGAATTATTTAGGAATACAAGTGCGAACAGCGCCTAGAGCAGTTTTGACAACATTTTGAAATACTGAAAAGACACTCCCTGTAGTTTATCTGAATATGGAACTTATAAAATAATGTCAAGACGACTGAAATACAAAAAAATAAACAATCCAAAAGGGCTTTTGAATTTATTGGGAATAAAGTCGAATCAGCACCCCCACCATTGTTGACGATATTTTGAAATTACGGAAATACACTCTTGGGTGTCTCTACAGGTTGGTAATTTCATAAAATAATCTAAAAAATACACGATTGAGGAAAACAAATAGTCGTAGATCAATTTTGAATTATTTAGGAATACAAGTGCGAACAGCGCCTAGAGCAGTTTTGACAACATTTTGAAATACTGAAAAGACACTCCCTGTAGTTTATCTGAATATGGAACTTATAAAATAATGTCAAGACGACTGAAATACAAAAAAATAAACAATCCAAAAGGGCTTTTGAATTTATTGGGAATAAAGTCGAATCAGCACCCCCACCATTTTTGACGATATTTTGAAATTACGGAAATACACTCTTGGGTGTCTCTACAGGTTGGTAATCTCATAAAATAATCTAAAAAAATACACGATTGAGGGAAACAAATAGTCGTAGATCAATTTTGAATTATTTAGGAATACATGTGCGAACAGCGCCTCCACCATTTTTGACAACATTTTGAAATACTGAAAAGACACTCCCTGTAGTTTATCTGGATATGGAACTTATAAAATAATGTTAGACGACTGAAATACAGCAAAATAAACGATCCAAAGGGGCTTTTGAATTTATTGGGAATAAAGTCGAATCAGCACCCCCACCATTTTTGACGATATTTTGAAATTACGGAAATACACTCTTGGGTGTCTCTACAGGTTGGTAATCTCATAAAATAATCTAAAAAAATACACGATTGAGGAAAACAAATAGTCGTAGATCAATTTTGAATTATTTAGGAATACAAGTGCGAACAGCGCCTAGAGCAGTTTTGACAACATTTTGAAATACTGAAAAGACACTCCCTGTAGTTTATCTGAATATGGAACTTATAAAATAATGTCAAGACGACTGAAATACAAAAAAATAAACAATCCAAAAGGGCTTTTGAATTTATTGGGAATAAAGTCGAATCAGCACCCCCACCATTGTTGACGATATTTTGAAATTACGGAAATACACTCTTGGGTGTCTCTACAGGTTGGTAATTTCATAAAATAATCTAAAAAATACACGATTGAGGAAAACAAATAGTCGTAGATCAATTTTGAATTATTTAGGAATACAAGTGCGAACAGCGCCTAGAGCAGTTTTGACAACATTTTGAAATACTGAAAAGACACTCCCTGTAGTTTATCTGAATATGGAACTTATAAAATAATGTCAAGACGACTGAAATACAGCAAAATAAACTATACAAAAGGGCTTTTGAATTTATTGGGAATAAAGTCGAATCAGCACCCCCACCATTGTTGACAATATTTTGAAATTACGGAAATACACTCTTGGGTGCCTCTACAGGTTGGCAATTTCATAAAATAATCTAAAAAAATACACGATTGAGGCAAACAAATAGTCGTAGATCAATTTTGAATTATTTAGGAATACAAGTGCGAACAGCGCCTAGAGCAGTTTTGACAACATTTTGAAATACTGAAAAGACACTCCCTGTAGTTTATCTGAATATGGAACTTATAAAATAATGTCAAGACGACTGAAATACAAAAAAATAAACAATCCAAAAGGTTTTTGAATTTATTGGGAATAAAGTCGAATCAGCACCCCCACCATTGTTGACGATATTTTGAAATTACGGAAATACACTCTTGGGTGTCTCTACAGGTTGGTAATTTCATAAAATAATCTAAAAAATACACGATTGAGGAAAACAAATAGTCGTAGATCAATTTTGAATTATTTAGGAATACAAGTGCGAACAGCGCCTAGAGCAGTTTTGACAACATTTTGAAATACTGAAAAGACACTCCCTGTAGTTTATCTGAATATGGAACTTATAAAATAATGTCAAGACGACTGAAATACAAAAATATAAACAATCCAAAAAGGCTTTTGAATTTATTGGGAATAAAGTCGAATCAGCACCCCCACCATTGTTGACGATATTTTGAAATTACGGAAATACACACTTGGGTGTCTCTACAGGTTGGTAATTTCATAAAATAATCTAAAAAATACACGATTGAGGAAAACAAATAGTCGTAGATCAATTTTGAATTATTTAGGAATACAAGTGCGAACAGCGCCTAGAGCAGTTTTGACAACATTTTGAAATACTGAAAAGACACTCCCTGTAGTTTATCTGGATATGGAACTTATAAAATAATGTCAAGACGACTGAAATACAAAAAAATAAACAATCCAAAAGGGCTTTTGAATTTATTGGGAATAAAGTCGAATCAGCACCCCCACCATTGTTGACGATATTTTGAAATTACGGAAATACACTCTTGGGTGTCTCTACAGGTTGGTAATTTCATAAAATAATCTAAAAAATACACGATTGAGGAAAACAAATAGTCGTAGATCAATTTTGAATTATTTAGGAATACAAGTGCGAACAGCGCCTAGAGCAGTTTTGACAACATTTTGAAATACTGAAAAGACACTCCCTGTAGTTTATCTGGATATGGAACTTATAAAATAATGTCAAGACGACTGAAATACAAAAAAATAAACAATCCAAAAGGGCTTTTGAATTTATTGGGAATAAAGTCGAATCAGCACCCCCACCATTGTTGACGATATTTTGAAAATACGGAAATACACTCTTGGGTGTCTCTACAGGTTGGTAATTTCATAAAATAATCTAAAAAATACACGATTGAGGAAAACAAATAGTCGTAGATCAATTTTGAATTATTTAGGAATACAAGTGCGAACAGCGCCTAGAGCAGTTTTGACAACATTTTGAAATACTGAAAAGACACTCCCTGTAGTTTATCTGGATATGGAACTTATAAAATAATGTCAAGACGACTGAAATACAAAAAAATAAACAATCCAAAAGGGCTTTTGAATTTATTGGGAATAAAGTCGAATCAGCACCCCCACCATTTTTGACGATATTTTGAAATTACGGAAATACACTCTTGGGTGTCTCTACAGGTTGGTAATCTCATAAAATAGTCTAAAAAAATACACGATTGAGGGAAACAAATAGTCGTAGATCAATTTTGAATTATTTAGGAATACAAGTGCGAACAGCGCCTAGAGCAGTTTTGACAACATTTTGAAATACTGAAAAGACACTCCCTGTAGTTTATCTGAATATGGAACTTATAAAATAATGTCAAGACGACTGAAATACAAAAAAATAAACAATCCAAAAGGGCTTTTGAATTTATTGGGAATAAAGTCGAATCAGCACCCCCACCATTGTTGACGATATTTTGAAATTACGGAAATACACTCTTGGGTGTCTCTACAGGTTGGTAATTTCATAAAATAATCTAAAAAATACACGATTGAGGAAAACAAATAGTCGTAGATCAATTTTGAATTATTTAGGAATACAAGTGCGAACAGCGCCTAGAGCAGTTTTGACAACATTTTGAAATACTGAAAAGACACTCCCTGTAGTTTATCTGAATATGGAACTTATAAAATAATGTCAAGACGACTGAAATACAGCAAAATAAACTATACAAAAGGGCTTTTGAATTTATTGGGAATAAAGTCGAATCAGCACCCCCACCATTGTTGACGATATTTTGAAGTTACGGAAATACACTCTTGGGTGTCTCTACAGGTTGGCAATTTCATAAAATAATCTAAAAAAATACACGATTGAGGCAAACAAATAGTCGTAGATCAATTTTGAATTATTTAGGAATACAAGTGCGAACAGCGCCTAGAGCAGTTTTGACAACATTTTGAAATACTGAAAAGACACTCCCTGTAGTTTATCTGAATATGGAACTTATAAAATAATGTCAAGACGACTGAAATACAAAAAAATAAACAATCCAAAAGGTTTTTGAATTTATTGGGAATAAAGTCGAATCAGCACCCCCACCATTGTTGACGATATTTTGAAATTACGGAAATACACTCTTGGGTGTCTCTACAGGTTGGTAATTTCATAAAATAATCTAAAAAATACACGATTGAGGAAAACAAATAGTCGTAGATCAATTTTGAATTATTTAGGAATACAAGTGCGAACAGCGCCTAGAGCAGTTTTGACAACATTTTGAAATACTGAAAAGACACTCCCTGTAGTTTATCTGAATATGGAACTTATAAAATAATGTCAAGACGACTGAAATACAAAAATATAAACAATCCAAAAGGGCTTTTGAATTTATTGGGAATAAAGTCGAATCAGCACCCCCACCATTGTTGACGATATTTTGAAATTACGGAAATACACACTTGGGTGTCTCTACAGGTTGGTAATTTCATAAAATAATCTAAAAAATACACGATTGAGGAAAACAAATAGTCGTAGATCAATTTTGAATTATTTAGGAATACAAGTGCGAACAGCGCCTAGAGCAGTTTTGACAACATTTTGAAATACTGAAAAGACACTCCCTGTAGTTTATCTGGATATGGAACTTATAAAATAATGTCAAGACGACTGAAATACAAAAAAATAAACAATCCAAAAGGGCTTTTGAATTTATTGGGAATAAAGTCGAATCAGCACCCCCACCATTGTTGACGATATTTTGAAATTACGGAAATACACTCTTGGGTGTCTCTACAGGTTGGTAATTTCATAAAATAATCTAAAAAATACACGATTGAGGAAAACAAATAGTCGTAGATCAATTTTGAATTATTTAGGAATACAAGTGCGAACAGCGCCTAGAGCAGTTTTGACAACATTTTGAAATACTGAAAAGACACTCCCTGTAGTTTATCTGGATATGGAACTTATAAAATAATGTCAAGACGACTGAAATACAAAAAAATAAACAATCCAAAAGGGCTTTTGAATTTATTGGGAATAAAGTCGAATCAGCACCCCCACCATTGTTGACGATATTTTGAAAATACGGAAATACACTCTTGGGTGTCTCTACAGGTTGGTAATTTCATAAAATAATCTAAAAAATACACGATTGAGGAAAACAAATAGTCGTAGATCAATTTTGAATTATTTAGGAATACAAGTGCGAACAGCGCCTAGAGCAGTTTTGACAACATTTTGAAATACTGAAAAGACACTCCCTGTAGTTTATCTGGATATGGAACTTATAAAATAATGTCAAGACGACTGAAATACAAAAAAATAAACAATCCAAAAGGGCTTTTGAATTTATTGGGAATAAAGTCGAATCAGCACCCCCACCATTTTTGACGATATTTTGAAATTACGGAAATACACTCTTGGGTGTCTCTACAGGTTGGTAATCTCATAAAATAGTCTAAAAAAATACACGATTGAGGGAAACAAATAGTCGTAGATCAATTTTGAATTATTTAGGAATACAAGTGCGAACAGCGCCTAGAGCAGTTTTGACAACATTTTGAAATACTGAAAAGACACTCCCTGTAGTTTATCTGAATATGGAACTTATAAAATAATGTCAAGACGACTGAAATACAAAAAAATAAACAATCCAAAAGGGCTTTTGAATTTATTGGGAATAAAGTCGAATCAGCACCCCCACCATTGTTGACGATATTTTGAAATTACGGAAATACACTCTTGGGTGTCTCTACAGGTTGGTAATTTCATAAAATAATCTAAAAAATACACGATTGAGGAAAACAAATAGTCGTAGATCAATTTTGAATTATTTAGGAATACAAGTGCGAACAGCGCCTAGAGCAGTTTTGACAACATTTTGAAATACTGAAAAGACACTCCCTGTAGTTTATCTGAATATGGAACTTATAAAATAATGTCAAGACGACTGAAATACAGCAAAATAAACTATACAAAAGGGCTTTTGAATTTATTGGGAATAAAGTCGAATCAGCACCCCCACCATTGTTGACGATATTTTGAAGTTACGGAAATACACTCTTGGGTGTCTCTACAGGTTGGCAATTTCATAAAATAATCTAAAAAAATACACGATTGAGGCAAACAAATAGTCGTAGATCAATTTTGAATTATTTAGGAATACAAGTGCGAACAGCGCCTAGAGCAGTTTTGACAACATTTTGAAATACTGAAAAGACACTCCCTGTAGTTTATCTGAATATGGAACTTATAAAATAATGTCAAGACGACTGAAATACAAAAAAATAAACAATCCAAAAGGTTTTTGAATTTATTGGGAATAAAGTCGAATCAGCACCCCCACCATTGTTGACGATATTTTGAAATTACGGAAATACACTCTTGGGTGTCTCTACAGGTTGGTAATTTCATAAAATAATCTAAAAAATACACGATTGAGGAAAACAAATAGTCGTAGATCAATTTTGAATTATTTAGGAATACAAGTGCGAACAGCGCCTAGAGCAGTTTTGACAACATTTTGAAATACTGAAAAGACACTCCCTGTAGTTTATCTGGATATGGAACTTATAAAATAATGTCAAGACGACTGAAATACAAAAAAATAAACAATCCAAAAGGGCTTTTGAATTTATTGGGAATAAAGTCGAATCAGCACCCCCACCATTTTTGACGATATTTTGAAATTACGGAAATACACTCTTGGGTGTCTCTACAGGTTGGTAATCTCATAAAATAGTCTAAAAAAATACACGATTGAGGGAAACAAATAGTCGTAGATCAATTTTGAATTATTTAGGAATACAAGTGCGAACAGCGCCTAGAGCAGTTTTGACAACATTTTGAAATACTGAAAAGACACTCCCTGTAGTTTATCTGAATATGGAACTTATAAAATAATGTCAAGACGACTGAAATACAAAAAAATAAACAATCCAAAAGGGCTTTTGAATTTATTGGGAATAAAGTCGAATCAGCACCCCCACCATTGTTGACGATATTTTGAAATTACGGAAATACACTCTTGGGTGTCTCTACAGGTTGGTAATTTCATAAAATAATCTAAAAAATACACGATTGAGGAAAACAAATAGTCGTAGATCAATTTTGAATTATTTAGGAATACAAGTGCGAACAGCGCCTAGAGCAGTTTTGACAACATTTTGAAATACTGAAAAGACACTCCCTGTAGTTTATCTGAATATGGAACTTATAAAATAATGTCAAGACGACTGAAATACAGCAAAATAAACTATACAAAAGGGCTTTTGAATTTATTGGGAATAAAGTCGAATCAGCACCCCCACCATTGTTGACGATATTTTGAAGTTACGGAAATACACTCTTGGGTGTCTCTACAGGTTGGCAATTTCATAAAATAATCTAAAAAAATACACGATTGAGGCAAACAAATAGTCGTAGATCAATTTTGAATTATTTAGGAATACAAGTGCGAACAGCGCCTAGAGCAGTTTTGACAACATTTTGAAATACTGAAAAGACACTCCCTGTAGTTTATCTGAATATGGAACTTATAAAATAATGTCAAGACGACTGAAATACAAAAAAATAAACAATCCAAAAGGTTTTTGAATTTATTGGGAATAAAGTCGAATCAGCACCCCCACCATTGTTGACGATATTTTGAAATTACGGAAATACACTCTTGGGTGTCTCTACAGGTTGGTAATTTCATAAAATAATCTAAAAAATACACGATTGAGGAAAACAAATAGTCGTAGATCAATTTTGAATTATTTAGGAATACAAGTGCGAACAGCGCCTAGAGCAGTTTTGACAACATTTTGAAATACTGAAAAGACACTCCCTGTAGTTTATCTGAATATGGAACTTATAAAATAATGTCAAGACGACTGAAATACAAAAATATAAACAATCCAAAAGGGCTTTTGAATTTATTGGGAATAAAGTCGAATCAGCACCCCCACCATTGTTGACGATATTTTGAAATTACGGAAATACACTCTTGGGTGTCTCTACAGGTTGGTAATTTCATAAAATAATCTAAAAAATACACGATTGAGGAAAACAAATAGTCGTAGATCAATTTTGAATTATTTAGGAATACAAGTGCGAACAGCGCCTAGAGCAGTTTTGACAACATTTTGAAATACTGAAAAGACACTCCCTGTAGTTTATCTGAATATGGAACTTATAAAATAATGTCAAGACGACTGAAATACAGCAAAATAAACTATACAAAAGGGCTTTTGAATTTATTGGGAATAAAGTCGAATCAGCACCCCCACCATTGTTGACGATATTTTGAAGTTACGGAAATACACTCTTGGGTGTCTCTACAGGTTGGCAATTTCATAAAATAATCTAAAAAAATACACGATTGAGGCAAACAAATAGTCGTAGATCAATTTTGAATTATTTAGGAATACAAGTGCGAACAGCGCCTAGAGCAGTTTTGACAACATTTTGAAATACTGAAAAGACACTCCCTGTAGTTTATCTGAATATGGAACTTATAAAATAATGTCAAGACGACTGAAATACAAAAAAATAAACAATCCAAAAGGGCTTTTGAATTTATTGGGAATAAAGTCGAATCAGCACCCCCACCATTGTTGACGATATTTTGAAATTACGGAAATACACTCTTGGGTGTCTCTACAGGTTGGTAATTTCATAAAATAATCTAAAAAATACACGATTGAGGAAAACAAATAGTCGTAGATCAATTTTGAATTATTTAGGAATACAAGTGCGAACAGCGCCTAGAGCAGTTTTGACAACATTTTGAAATACTGAAAAGACACTCCCTGTAGTTTATCTGAATATGGAACTTATAAAATAATGTCAAGACGACTGAAATACAGCAAAATAAACTATACAAAAGGGCTTTTGAATTTATTGGGAATAAAGTCGAATCAGCACCCCCACCATTGTTGACGATATTTTGAAGTTACGGAAATACACTCTTGGGTGTCTCTACAGGTTGGCAATTTCATAAAATAATCTAAAAAAATACACGATTGAGGCAAACAAATAGTCGTAGATCAATTTTGAATTATTTAGGAATACAAGTGCGAACAGCGCCTAGAGCAGTTTTGACAACATTTTGAAATACTGAAAAGACACTCCCTGTAGTTTATCTGAATATGGAACTTATAAAATAATGTCAAGACGACTGAAATACAAAAAAATAAACAATCCAAAAGGTTTTTGAATTTATTGGGAATAAAGTCGAATCAGCACCCCCACCATTGTTGACGATATTTTGAAATTACGGAAATACACTCTTGGGTGTCTCTACAGGTTGGTAATTTCATAAAATAATCTAAAAAATACACGATTGAGGAAAACAAATAGTCGTAGATCAATTTTGAATTATTTAGGAATACAAGTGCGAACAGCGCCTAGAGCAGTTTTGACAACATTTTGAAATACTGAAAAGACACTCCCTGTAGTTTATCTGAATATGGAACTTATAAAATAATGTCAAGACGACTGAAATACAAAAAAATAAACAATCCAAAAGGTTTTTGAATTTATTGGGAATAAAGTCGAATCAGCACCCCCACCATTGTTGACGATATTTTGAAATTACGGAAATACACTCTTGGGTGTCTCTACAGGTTGGTAATTTCATAAAATAATCTAAAAAATACACGATTGAGGAAAACAAATAGTCGTAGATCAATTTTGAATTATTTAGGAATACAAGTGCGAACAGCGCCTAGAGCAGTTTTGACAACATTTTGAAATACTGAAAAGACACTCCCTGTAGTTTATCTGAATATGGAACTTATAAAATAATGTCAAGACGACTGAAATACAAAAATATAAACAATCCAAAAGGGCTTTTGAATTTATTGGGAATAAAGTCGAATCAGCACCCCCACCATTGTTGACGATATTTTGAAATTACGGAAATACACACTTGGGTGTCTCTACAGGTTGGTAATTTCATAAAATAATCTAAAAAATACACGATTGAGGAAAACAAATAGTCGTAGATCAATTTTGAATTATTTAGGAATACAAGTGCGAACAGCGCCTAGAGCAGTTTTGACAACATTTTGAAATACTGAAAAGACACTCCCTGTAGTTTATCTGGATATGGAACTTATAAAATAATGTCAAGACGACTGAAATACAAAAAAATAAACAATCCAAAAGGGCTTTTGAATTTATTGGGAATAAAGTCGAATCAGCACCCCCACCATTGTTGACGATATTTTGAAATTACGGAAATACACTCTTGGGTGTCTCTACAGGTTGGTAATTTCATAAAATAATCTAAAAAATACACGATTGAGGAAAACAAATAGTCGTAGATCAATTTTGAATTATTTAGGAATACAAGTGCGAACAGCGCCTAGAGCAGTTTTGACAACATTTTGAAATACTGAAAAGACACTCCCTGTAGTTTATCTGGATATGGAACTTATAAAATAATGTCAAGACGACTGAAATACAAAAAAATAAACAATCCAAAAGGGCTTTTGAATTTATTGGGAATAAAGTCGAATCAGCACCCCCACCATTGTTGACGATATTTTGAAATTACGGAAATACACTCTTGGGTGTCTCTACAGGTTGGTAATTTCATAAAATAATCTAAAAAATACACGATTGAGGAAAACAAATAGTCGTAGATCAATTTTGAATTATTTAGGAATACAAGTGCGAACAGCGCCTAGAGCAGTTTTGACAACATTTTGAAATACTGAAAAGACACTCCCTGTAGTTTATCTGGATATGGAACTTATAAAATAATGTCAAGACGACTGAAATACAAAAAAATAAACAATCCAAAAGGGCTTTTGAATTTATTGGGAATAAAGTCGAATCAGCACCCCCACCATTGTTGACGATATTTTGAAAATACGGAAATACACTCTTGGGTGTCTCTACAGGTTGGTAATTTCATAAAATAATCTAAAAAATACACGATTGAGGAAAACAAATAGTCGTAGATCAATTTTGAATTATTTAGGAATACAAGTGCGAACAGCGCCTAGAGCAGTTTTGACAACATTTTGAAATACTGAAAAGACACTCCCTGTAGTTTATCTGGATATGGAACTTATAAAATAATGTCAAGACGACTGAAATACAAAAAAATAAACAATCCAAAAGGGCTTTTGAATTTATTGGGAATAAAGTCGAATCAGCACCCCCACCATTGTTGACGATATTTTGAAATTACGGAAATACACTCTTGGGTGTCTCTACAGGTTGGTAATTTCATAAAATAATCTAAAAAATACACGATTGAAAAAAACAAATAGTCGTAGATCAATTTTGAATTATTTAGGAATACAAGTGCGAACAGCGCCTAGAGCAGTTTTGACAACATTTTGAAATACTGAAAAGACACTCCCTGTAGTTTATCTGAATATGGAACTTATAAAATAATGTCAAGACGACTGAAATACAAAAATATAAACAATCCAAAAGGGCTTTTGAATTTATTGGGAATAAAGTCGAATCAGCACCCCCACCATTGTTGACGATATTTTGAAATTACGGAAATACACACTTGGGTGTCTCTACAGGTTGGTAATTTCATAAAATAATCTAAAAAATACACGATTGAGGAAAACAAATAGTCGTAGATCAATTTTGAATTATTTAGGAATACAAGTGCGAACAGCGCCTAGAGCAGTTTTGACAACATTTTGAAATACTGAAAAGACACTCCCTGTAGTTTATCTGAATATGGAACTTATAAAATAATGTCAAGACGACTGAAATACAAAAATATAAACAATCCAAAAGGGCTTTTGAATTTATTGGGAATAAAGTCGAATCAGCACCCCCACCATTGTTGACGATATTTTGAAATTACGGAAATACACTCTTGGGTGTCTCTACAGGTTGGTAATTTCATAAAATAATCTAAAAAATACACGATTGAGGAAAACAAATAGTCGTAGATCAATTTTGAATTATTTAGGAATACAAGTGCGAACAGCGCCTAGAGCAGTTTTGACAACATTTTGAAATACTGAAAAGACACTCCCTGTAGTTTATCTGGATATGGAACTTATAAAATAATGTCAAGACGACTGAAATACAAAAAAATAAACAATCCAAAAGGGCTTTTGAATTTATTGGGAATAAAGTCGAATCAGCACCCCCACCATTGTTGACGATATTTTGAAATTACGGAAATACACTCTTGGGTGTCTCTACAGGTTGGTAATCTCATAAGATAATCTAAAAAAATACACGATTGAGGAAAACAAATAGTCGTAGATCAATTTTGAATTATTTAGGAATACAAGTGCGAACAGCGCCTAGAGCAGTTTTGACAACATTTTGAAATACTGAAAAGACACTCCCTGTAGTTTATCTGGATATGGAACTTATAAAATAATGTCAAGACGACTGAAATACAAAAAAATAAACAATCCAAAAGGGCTTTTGAATTTATTGGGAATAAAGTCGAATCAGCACCCCCACCATTTTTGACGATATTTTGAAATTACGGAAATACACTCTTGGGTGTCTCTACAGGTTGGTAATCTCATAAAATAATCTAAAAAAATACACGATTGAGGGAAACAAATAGTCGTAGATCAATTTTGAATTATTTAGGAATACAAGTGCGAACAGCGCCTAGAGCAGTTTTGACAACATTTTGAAATACTGAAAAGACACTCCCTGTAGTTTATCTGAATATGGAACTTATAAAATAATGTCAAGACGACTGAAATACAAAAAAAATAAACAATCCAAAAGGGCTTTTGAATTTATTGGGAATAAAGTCGAATCAGCACCCCCACCATTTTTGACGATATTTTGAAATTACGGAAATACACTCTTGGGTGTCTCTACAGGTTGGTAATTTCATAAAATAATCTAAAAAATACACGATTGAGGAAAACAAATAGTCGTAGATCAATTTTGAATTATTTAGGAATACAAGTGCGAACAGCGCCTAGAGCAGTTTTGACAACATTTTGAAATACTGAAAAGACACTCCCTGTAGTTTATCTGGATATGGAACTTATAAAATAATGTTAAGACGACTGAAATACAGCAAAATAAACGATCCAAAAGGGCTTTTGAATTTATTGGGAATAAAGTCGAATCAGCACCCCCACCATTTTTGACGATATTTTGAAATTACGGAAATACACTCTTGGGTGTCTCTACAGGTTGGTAATCTCATAAAATAATCTAAAAAAATACACGATTGAGGGAAACAAATAGTCGTAGATCAGTTTTGAATTATTTAGGAATACAAGTGCGAACAGCGCCTCCACCATTTTGACAACATTTTTAAATACTGAAAAGACATTCCCTGTAGTTGATCTGGATATGGAACTTATAAAATAATGTCAAGACGACTAAAATACAGCAAAATAAACGATCCAAGAGGGCTTTTGAATTTATTGGGAATAAAGTCGAATCAGCACCTCCACCATTTTTGACAATATTTTGAAATTACGGAAATTCACTCTTGGGTGCCTACAGGTTGATAATTTCATAAAATAGTCCCTATGTCCAGGTTTTAATACGTATTCTGTTATTCATGGCGGAGACAAATCCAACAAATCAAAGATCATAAAAGCCGTTCTTGAGTTATAAACCTAAGGGGGGGCTCCTGGACCCCCATGTTTATGTATTAATAGTTATTATGCCATTTGGGGCGGAGACACACCCAACAAATCAAAGATCATCAAAATCGGTCCAACCCAAAGGCCCCCCTGGGCTTACGTAAAACCAAAGAGCCGCCATGTCCATGTTCTAATAGTTATTCTGCTATTCGGGGCGGAGACAAATAAAACAAATCAAAAGTCATAGAAGCCGTTCTTGAGTTATAAACCCAAGGGGGGCCCCTGGGCCCGTATGTACATGTAAAAAATATTTAACGACCTATTCTTATACGTACCAAATATACAAAAAAAATTCATTAAAATCGGTCCAGCCCAAGGGGGTCCCCTGGGCTCCCATGTCCATGTGAAAAATAGTTTACCACCTATTCTTATATCAAATATACAAAAAAAAATCATACAAATCGGTCAAGCCGTTTCGGAGGATTTCGACCACAAACAGCGTGATTTTTATATATTACATTAAAAATGCAATTTGTAATATTTTCTGAAACTTCTAAAAGATCCAAAAACAACCATATACATATAACAAAGTCTGAACAAAAAAAGTCTACTTCTTACAATGCTCATGTTATAAACAAATTAATTTTGTAGGGCTCGTGTTTAGGGCGCTGAATCCGTTCTTAATCTTAATTAATCAATCTTCCAAAAGTCGCATTCATTGAGTCGCTCCTAGATTTTGAAATTTGCATATTTAACAGAAATAATAAAATAATTATTGTTTTTATGGGAATAATACAATAAATTAATAGTGTGTGAGGCGGCTCACATAAATCATTACTAGACATGTTGCGACATAATTTATGCGTGAAGATTTATTAATAAATCGATATCTCCATTACTACAAAGCATTGATGTTCAAGTGAGTAATAGTTGTTTTCGATACAAGTGCGCTAATTTTCGTCAACCCGTGAAACTTGAAGAATTTAGGAAACTGGCAAACTTAAGGAATTTGAGCACTTGAGGAACCCGAGAAATTGAGATAACGAGGTAACATGAAAATTTGGAAGAACTTGCAAACTTGAGGAACCTGTGGACGTAAAGAAAAAATCTCGGGAAAGGAGAGGTGGGTGATTAGAACCGTAAGGTAAGCCGGAAGTGGCGGGCCACGATCCTGGATCATCGGACAAGCAATGGGGACCCGCCCACCAAAGCCTTACCAAAGATTATCGCCTGAACGAACATGTCTCCAACAATTTGGAGGGACGCGATCAAGTGCCTTTCAGTGGTGGGGGAACCAACAAATCCAGGACAGCACAACAAACGAGTCTGTCCAGGCCTGTACACTTTTAAAATTTCTCTGAGCACGAAGCCAACCAACTTTGCAAGCAAAACGGCCGCACACAATTCCAAGCGAGGAATAGAAAGAGTTTTTAGTGGCGCAACTTTAGATTTTGACGTCAGGAAACTAACCGCGGGAGAATGGTTAGAAATATAACGCACATACAACACACAGGCATAACCGACCTGGGAAGCATCACAGAACGCATGCAACATTTTGTTATAGGTCGTGAATTAAAGCAGGATTCAATTAAAGTGAGATATGTGTGCATCTCCTCATGAGCAAACACTTACTGGCCTATAATTCTTTTAAAATGAAATTTTATTGATTTGATGCGTGCTTCCCAAATGCCGCCCACATGTGGGGAACGAGGGTGTATAAAATCCCAATTGAGATTGTACTCAGCGTTTCCCTATATATTTGTTGCATCATAAGAGTAGATAGTTGAACCTTTTATAAGCTACATGTAAAATTTACATTCTGTAACCGATTTTATGATTTGATGTTGCTGCTTTATTTCGTTACACCATGATGAAGTGAATAGTAACTGGAAGGATTATCGAGTTCGTTTGAAGGTACTTGTTCAGCATGTTCTTGTTCGAGGCAATGGTAAATCGTAAGGGGACCACGAATTTACCAGTTTTTGAAAGTTTATGATTTTTTAACTTGAGGAGCAGAAAATCCCAGAACCTGAGGAGGTATCGTATCAGGTCAGTTTTGAAGTAATAATACGGAATCTCCAAATGCACCCGCTTATTGCATAATGTGAATTTGTGCCAAAAAAAAAACTAGTAAACCAAATAAATTTCCCCAAACTCGGTTTCATCGCGGCAATAAAAGCACATAGAACGGACTCACTTCACTGTGCGAAGCTAATTGGATCAGCTCTCTTCAATGCCTTCGTCTCGCGAAACTTTGCCTGTTATACACATTCCCGGAATCTGTTTTATTACATTGTAATCGATATTAGACATAATCTAGGACTTTAAACAGCCGACCGAATGATCAATTTACGGTAAATACGGACGGTAATACTCTTGGACCGCTGCCAGATGTGTAATTCTGCTTGTGTGTGGAACCGTCTAATTGCACAACTTTCGGGTGTAGTAATTCTGTAGTAAATTTTTCAAAACATTTAAAATCGAAATTTACGATTCAAAAGTTTTAAATTCGCAAATAAAAGAACTCATAATTTCATGTGTGCCGCTGTTGCACGTGTGCTCCAGACGCATCTTAGGACATTATTAAGAAAGCAACTTACGGCATCGGCCGCCAAACACCTCTCATTGGTTCCAAGTACAATCTGCAAACTTTTTTATCCCGCACTACGAAGAACCACACATAACATTCCCTTCCAGAAGGCCGTACTAACCGCCGCCGCCATGAACTTCCTCGTCGTATACCTCGCGTTCGCCGTGAATCTCTCTCACGCGAAACACAGCTCCTTCTTCCAGCGCAAGCATCGCAACCACATGAAGTCGCACGCCTTCCTCGACTCTCTGGCCTACAAGGAGGGCGACTTCGGCGACGTTTCGGTCCTGCACCGTCTGCGCCATCATCCGGAGTTCGGGGAGGTGCCGTGGCCCGTGAAGAAAGAGGCCGTGGTGGAAGGTGACATAGTGTTGGGCGGGTTGATGATGGTGCACGAGCGCGAGGACACCATCACGTGCGGGCCCGTGATGCCGCAGGGCGGGATACAGGCTCTGGAGGCGATGTTGTACACGCTGGACCGGTTGAATGCCGGTCCGGACGCGCTGCTGCCGAATATCTCGCTGGGGGCGCACATTCTGGACGATTGTGACAAGGATACGTATGGGTTGGAGATGGCGGTGGATTTTATCAAAGGTAAGAGATAGTTGTCCTGGTCACGGCACCAATTTTCTGAAAATTATTATTATGAGTGATTTATGACATATCGATGTGGTGGCTTTTTCAAGCAGGGTACTTGGTTCAATAGCTGTTATTTTTTGGATGCTACGTGGTGTCCTGGTCACGGCACCAATTTTTTTAATTAATTATTGTGAGCGATACGCTTGTAGAAATTGCAGGGCGCCACAATAACTCAATCAAATCAGAAATTCTGGACGAGTCCACCCGACGTCTTACATAATTCGATTATCCCAATGAAAAGTCAGCTACGCTAATAATTTCCCCAGCAAAACAATACTCCCTAATTGCGGCATTATTATTTTATTGGAGAGGAAGCGCACAAATATCATTCCGGAATTAGTGTATAAAATCGATGAGCACACGAAGAGAACGCTCAAGTACAAAACATGGGAATCGTGTCAGTAGTTGTTTGTTAAAGTATCACTTGAAATGGATTTCCTTGGGTGCAAAGTGACGGGAAAATCCATTTTATCGAAGATGAGACGTTGTCGTGCGGGAGAGTTGGAAACGAACATGAATAAAAATATTTTGTCGATACCGGAGAATCTTTGTCCTTGGGACTGTGTCACAAATGTAAATTAGACGTTATAAATAAGAATCTTCGGCGGGTAACCCTTGACCCCAAAAGCTTTCCCCGGCATTGAGTACGCGCCAGCACATCTTCAAACTAAGACAAACACCCAATTTATCACCAACTCAAAACCTCAACACCCAATCCCCGGCGAAGTCTATGATTACAAACCGTAACGGAATATCTCAAAGCTACTAACAAGCGTGGGCATTAATTCGGCTCCACTTGCAGAATGGAGAAATTATACCAATTTTTTAACCTTTTTGAAACTGAAAATCTGCAAATAAAACTGGAACAAAATAAATGTATTTTTATTAAATTAAATTAATTAAATCAGGAAACTTTCCAACTACGAAATTAGGAAGTGAGAAAAGTATAAAATTACGAATTTCAGAGAGTACGAAATTACGAAATAACAACATCAACCAATTTTGAAATCGGTTAAGAACTTTCGAATTGACGAGAGAAGAAATTATGAAATTGCGAAATTTCGAAATTGTGAATTTACGGAATGAAAGTATTAAATTACGAAATATTGAAATATGTAATGAAATTACGAAATTGCGAAATTACGAAACGTCATTATTGAATTTTGAAATCGGTTTAAAAATTTGCGAATTGAAAGAAGTTACGAAATTGTGAAAAAATGAAATTACGAAATTGCGAAATTAGAAAATACGAAATTACGAAATAGAAAAAGGTCCAGAAAGTGAAGTCATTAAATTTAAAAATTAAGAAATTATAAAATTACGAAATTACGAACTTGTGAAACCGAGTATAAAGTTAAAGATGCGAAAAGATGAAAGGGTGAGCGAATGAGAATATTAAATTACGAAATTTTGAAATAATGAATTCATGAAATTGCGAAATGAGAAAGTACGAAATTACGGAATGGAAAAATGACAAAATTATGGAATTACGAAGTTATGGAATCGATTCTAAAATTGGAAATGCGAAAGTAATAAATTACGAAATATTGAAATAATGACATTACGAAAAGGTCCAGAGAATGAATTTATTAAATCAAAAAATTTTGAAACATCAAAATTAGGAAATTATGAAATTACGAAATTACGAATTTCTGAAACCGAGCATAAAGTTAAAGATGCGAAATGATGAAAGGATGAGCAAATAGTAGTAGTATTAAATTACAAAATTTTGAAATAATGAATTCATGAAATTGCGAAATTAGAATGTACGAAATGGAAAAATGACGAAATAATTAAATTATTGAATTAAATCAGGAAATTTTGAAACTACAAAATCAGGAAATTACGAATTTCGGAAAGTACGAAATATCATCCTTAATGAATCTTGAAACCGGTTAAGAACTTGCCAAAGAACAAGCGATGAAATTATGAAATTACGAAATTTTGAAATTACGGAATTACGAACTTGTGAAATCGAGTATAAAGTTAAGGATGCGAAAAGATGAAAGGATGAGCGAATGAGAGTATGAAATTACGAAATTTTGAAATAATGAATTCATGAAATTGCGAAATGAGAAAGTACGAAATTACGGAATGGAAAAATGACAAAATTATGGAATTACGAAGTTATGGAACCGATTATAAAGTTGGAAATGCGAAAGTAATAAATTACGAAATATTGAAATAATGACATTACGAAATTGCGAAATTAGGAAGTACGAAATTACGAAATGGAAAAATGAAGAAAAAATTAAATTATTGAATTAAATCAGGAAATTTTGAAACTACAAAATCAGGAAATCACGAATTTCGGAAAGTACGAAATATCATCCTTAATGAATCTTGAAACCGGTTAAGAACTTGCCAAAGGACAAGCGATGAAATTATGAAATTACGAAATTTTGAAATTATGAAATTACGGAATTATGGACTTACGATATTAGGCATCGGAATTATGAAAATTATGGAACCGACTATAAAGTTAGAAATGCGAAAGTATTAAATTACGAAATATTGAAATAATGACACTACGAAATTGCGAAATTAGGAAGTACGAAATTACGAAATGGAAAAAGGACGAACGAGTGAAAGTATTAGATTAGGAAATTAGGAAATCAGGAAAGCATGTAGTTACAAAGTGCCGAAAGTACGAAATTGCAAAATTACGAAACATCATTAATGAATTTTGAAATCGGTTAAAAATTTGCGAATTGATAAGATGAAATTACGAAATTGTGAAAAAATTAAATTACAAAATTGCGAAATTAGAAAATACGAAAGTACGAAATAGAAAAAGGTCCAGAGAATGAATTTATTAAATCAAAAAATTTTGAAACATCAAAATTAGGAAATTATGAAATTACGAAATTACGAATTTGTGAAACCGAGCATAAAGTTAAAGATGCGAAACGATGAAAGGATGAGCAAATAGTAGTAGTATTAAATTACAAAATTTTGAAATCATGAATTCATAAAATTGCGAAAATAGAAAGTACGAAATTACGAAATGGTAAAATGACGAAAAAATTTAATTATTGAATTAAATCAGGAAATTTTGAAACTTACGAAATCTTGAAATAATGAAGTTACGAAATTGCGAAATGACGAAATAACATCAATAATAAATTTTGAAATCCGTTAAGAAATTAAATTACAAAATTACGAAATTACGAACTTGTGAAACCGATTATAAAGTTAAAGATGAAAGGATGAGCGAATATGAATTTACGAAATTGCGAAATTAGGAAGTACGAAATTGCGAAATGAAAAAATTACGAGAGAATGAGATTTTTAAATCAGGAAATTTTGAAACTACAAAATTAGGAAATGACGAAATTATGAAGTTGCAAATTTAAGTACGAAATAACATCATTAATGAATTTTGGAATCGGTTACGAATTTGCGAATTGAGAAGTGATGAAATCATGAAACTACGAGATTTGGAAATTGTGAAATTACGGAATTACGGATTTACGAGATTAGACAATTACGGAATTATGAAATTCCTTGAATTATGAACTTGTCAAACCGATTATAAAGTTAGAGATGCGAATATAGAAAATATGAAAAGATGAGCGAATTGAAGTACCAAATTATGAAATTTTGAAATAATGAAGTTACGAAATTGCGAAATTCGGAAGTACGAAATTACGAAATGGAAAAAGGACGAGGAAACGAAATTATTAGATGAGGAAATTTTGAAACTACGAAATTAGAAACTGAGGAAAGTATGAAGTTCCAAAGTGCCGAATGTACGAAATTACGAAATAACCTTATTAATGAATTTTGAAATCGGTTAAGAATTTGCGAATTGATAAGGGATGAAATTATGGAATTACGAAATTTGGCAATTATGTAAATTTACAAAAGATGTAAGGATGAGTGAATTAAGGTACATATTAAATTACAAAATTTTGGAATAATGAATTTACGAAATTGCGAAATTGGGTAGTGCGAAATTACGAAATGGAAGAAAGACGACATAATAAAATTATTAAGTAATAAAATTTTGAAATGACGAAATTCTGAAGTTGCGAATTTCGAAAAGTACGAAGTAACATCATTAATGAATTTTGAAATCGGTTAAGAATTTGCGAATTGATAAGTGGTGAAATTACGAAATTTCGAAATTGTGAAATTATGGAATTATGTATTTACGAGATTAGGCAACCATCAAAGCCAGCGGTCTCTAATAGTGATATGTAGGAATCATTATTCCAATTAAGAAAAAAAAAGAAAATAAAGTCGAGGTCTAATAAGTCTAATCTATCACCAGTAAAATTTTGTCACCATGTATTTAAAGAAGCAAAGTACTTTCCTAAGTGGTCCTTCGAGCCGTCCAAATAGCCTTTATAGAAGAGATGTAGAAAATGCCTAATAATAGAGAAACCGTATCAAATACTAACTGTAGAAGAAAGAAAAACCCAAACACGAAGGTCAAGTCGTTAATTAAATATTTACATCAAAACTTTTCTATTTTGAAATTTCCGTTTTCTCCGACCACGTCACTCGATGATGTCAATTAACAAAATTAAAATTTTCAACGTCATTATTCAAATGCAAAAAAGTTTGTCGACGCCGTGTAAACGTACTCATCAATAATTCATCCTTTCTTTCAAGGATAATGCAATATTAAATTCATTAGAGCCATAATTAATGAGCTACTTAATTATACCATACAAAAGATAGACGTTATCTTCCACGAGCCAGGTTGCACGAAGTAGTTTTCTCAGTTTGTTACATCGCCGTATTCACGTCGCGTGGCAGGTGGTGAACTTCCAGTAATTTATGTTCTAACGATGCGTATAAATATAAAAACGGCGATGAAACCTGTTAACTCACTTTACATCAGCCTTTGTTGCAGCAACTTCGCTCAACTTCTCCAGTTCAAAACCGCAAAACAACACTAAACCCTTAAAATGATTTCCTTATTACGGCCAGAACCTTCTCCGACGTCTTTAACTTCCCTGCTAGCATATTCATAAGCTTTGTAAGCGGCGTCGGGATGAAATTTCGGCTCGGCTTTTAGCACTTGTGGCATCGCAGGAATATCTGATTCGAGGAATGGGAGAAAAATTCGCTCAACTTTTAAAGTTGTTTTTTCGCCGCTAATCGCAACCGGCATTACTCTCCATTATGGAAGGAGTAATTTTAGTTCTGAAGGGAAGAAACTTTTTACTGTAATAACAGGTTGCGGAATGGTCTTGATGGATATTAATGAATTTCGCGGTAAATATGGGCGAGGTTGTTGTGTGACTGGGCGGTGGTCCTTTTATTAGAGTGGTGTGGATCTTTCATGGGTTTGAATAAATTTAATTCGTTTTCATTGTACGGGACTAACAAAAATAATTTAATGTTGTTGTGTTAAAGCCCTGTGTCGCTAAATACAACTCGCAATTGTAATTTTTGAAGTAAAACTTCTTTTCGCACGATGTGAGCTGTTGGCACGGTCACTTCTGTCGCACGTGGACTATAACAATTCGTTTTCTTTTGTTGTTTGATTTTTTTTAATGGACGAAAGGGCTTTGAATTTTAAAAGGAAAGGTTTGAATTTGGAGATAAAACGAAATATCTAAGTTTTAAAAAGAATTGTGAAAAAATCGCAATTTGAAGTTGCAAGAGATATTGCAAGATCGATTACTAAATTACGCACGTTAGGTTGCCACTGCGGTGCGGTGCACAATGAATATCAAATATTAGGTGCATTGTTGAGTAATGTTAAAAAAATCAAGAATAAGTTATACAGAAACTGGTATAAATTAAGACTTTTCCATTACCTATTTGTATTTTATTTTCTAGTTTTTTTTTTGTCTGAATCGATAGGCTAATTATTATTGTAACTCAATTAACGGCAAGAACGAAATAAAATCCTTTGAATTTACTTCCACCTTTAATTTATAATCAATGTCACAACTTCGTTGTTGAATGATTTTCATAATTCCTTAATTGCCTATTCTCAGAAATCCATAATTCTGTTATTTCACAATTAAGATACTTCGTAATTTTATAATTTCATCCCATGTCAATTCGCAAGTTCTTAACCGATTTCAAAATTCATTTATGATGTTATTTCGTACTTCCTAATTTCACAATTTCGTAAATTCTTTATCTTTATATTTTGTAAATTCGCATCTTTAACTTTATAATCGGTTCAAAATTTTCCAAATTTCGTAATTGCATATATCCTAATTTCATCTCTTATCAATTCGCAAATTCATAATAAATTTCAAAATTCATTAATGATGTTATTCCAAAATTTCGTAATTTAATACTTTAATTCACTCATCCTTTCATTTTTTGTAAATTTTCAAATTTAATTTTATAATCGATTTCACAAGTTCGTAATTTCGTAATTTCATAATTTCATCCCTTGTCAATTCGCAAGTTCTTAACCGATTTCAAAATTCATTAATGATGTTATTTCGTAATTTCGGCACTTTGGAACTTCATACTTTCCTCAATTCCTAATTTCGTAGTTTCAAAATTTTCTCATTTCATAATTTCGTTTTCTCGTCCTTTTTCCATTTCGTAATTTCGTACTTCCGAATTTCGCAATTTCATAAATTAATTATTTCACTATTTCGTAATTTGGTACTTCAATTATCATATTTTCTAAATTCGCATCTCTAACTTTATAATCGGTTTGACAAGCTCATAATTCCGTACTTGCCTAATCTCGTAAATCCATAATTCCGTAGTTTCACCATTTCTAAATTTCGTAATTTCATAAATTCATCTCTTATCAATTTGTAAATTCTTAACCTATTTCAAAATTCATTAATGATGTTATTTCGTACGTTTCTAAATTCGCAACTTTATAATTTTATCACTTCCCTATTATTTTGTACTTTCAAAATTTCCCCGTTTAATAATTTTGCTTCCTCGTTCCTTTTTCCATTTCCTAATTTCGTATTTCCGAATTTCCCAATTTCGTGACTCTATTTCACTATTTCAGAATTTCGTAATTTGGTACTTCAATTTGCTCATCCTTTCATGTTTTCTAAATTCGCATCTCTAACTTTATAATTTTTTTGACAAGTTCATAATTCCAGGATTTTTATAATTCCGTAATTGCATAATCTCGTAAATCCATAATTCCGTAATTTCACAATTTCCAAACTTCATAATTTCATCCCTTATCAATTGGCAAATTCATTTAACAATTTCGTTTTCTCGTCCTTTTTCCCTTTCGTAATTTTGCAATTTCGTAACCTCATTATTTCAAAATTTCGTAATTTGGTACTTCTATTCGCTCATCCTTTCATCTTTTCTAAATTTGCATCTCTAGCTTTATAATCGGTTTCACAAGTTCATAATTCAAGGTTTCTCATAATTCCGTAATTGCCTAGTCTCCTAAATCCATAATTCCGTAATTTCACAATTTCTAAATTTCGTAATTTCATAAATTCATCCCTTATCAATTAGCAAATTCTTCACCGACTTCAAAATTTCCTCATTTAATAATTTCGTTTCCTCGTCCTTTTTCCATTTCGTAATTTCGTACTTCCAAATTTCGCAATTTCGTAACATTATTATTTCAAAATTTCGTAATTTGGTACTTCAATTCGCTTATCCTTGCATCTTTTCTAAATTCGTTTCTTTAACTTTCTAAACTTTGACAAGTTTATAATTCCAGGATTATCATAATTCCGTAATTGCCTAAACTCATAAATCCATAATTCCGTAATTTCACAGTTTCCAAATTCTTTATTTAAAAATTTCGTAATTTAATACTTTCATTCGCTGATCTTTTGTAAATTTGTATCTTTAATTTTATAATCGGTGTCACCATTCGTAATTTCACAATTTCATAATTTCATCCCTTGTCAATTCGCAAGTTATTAACTGATCTCAAAATTCATTAATGATGTTATATCGTAATTTCGCAATTTCGTACTTTCAGCACTTTGGAACCTTATACTTTCCTCATTTCCTAATTTCGTAGTTTAAAAATTTGCTGATTTAATAATTTCGTTCTCTCGTCCATTTTCCATTTCGTAATTTCGCGATTTCGTAATTTCGGCACTTTGGAACTTCATACTTTCCTCATTTCCTAATTTCGTAGTTTCATAATTTCCTCATTTAGTAATTTCGTTTCCTTGTCCTTCTTTTCATTTCGTAATTTCGTACATTCGAATTTAGTAATTTCAAAATTTCGTAATTTAATACTTTTATTCGCTCATTCTTTCATCTTTTAGAAATTCTCATCTTTAACATTATACTCGGTTTCACAAGTTCGGAATTTCGTAATTTCATAATTGAATTTTTTAAAAGATTTCAAAATTTATTAATGATGTTATTTTGTAATTTCGCAATTTAGTACTTTTGGCGCTTTGGAACTTTATACTTTCCCCATTTCCTAATTTCGTGGTTTTATAATTTGCTGATTTAATAATTTCGTTCTCTCATCCATTTTCCATTTCGTAATTTCGTAATTTCGTAATTTCGGCACTTTGGAAATTCATACTTTCCTCATTTAGTAATTTCGTTTCCTTGTCCTTTTTCCGTTTCGTAATTTCGTACTTCCGAATTTCGTAATTTCATAATTTCGTAATTTAATACTTTTATTCTCTTATTCTTTCATCTTTTAGAAAATCGCATCTTTAACGTTATACTCGGTTTCACAAGTTCGGAATTTCGTAATTTCATAATTGAATTTTTTAACCGATTTCAAAATTTTTAATGATGTTATTTTGTAATTTCGCAATTTAGTACTTTTGGCACTTTGGAACGTTATACTTTCCTCATTTCCTAATTTCGTAGTTTCATAATTTCCTGATTTATTAATTTCGTTTTCTCATCCATTTTCTATTTCGTAATTTCGGCACTTTGGAACTTCATACGTTCCTCATTTTCTAATTTCGTAGTTTCATAATTTCCTCATTTAGTAATTTCGTTTCCTTGTCCTTCTTTTCATTTCGTAATTTCGTACATCCGAATTTAGTAATTTCAAAATTTCGTAATTTAATACTTTTATTCTCTCATTCTTTCATCTTTTAGAAATTCGCATTTTTAACGTTATACTCGGTTTCACAAGTTCGGAATTTCGTAATTTCATAATAGAATTTTTTAACCAATTTCAAAATTTATTAATGATGTTATTTTGTAATTTCGCAATTTAGTACTTTTGGCACTTTGGAACTTTATACTTTCCTCATTTCCTAATTTCGTAGTTTCAAAATTTGCTGATTTAATAATTTCGTTTTCTTATCCATTTTCCATTTCGAAATTTCGCCATTCCGAATTTCGCAATTTAGTACTTTTGGCACGTTGGAACTTCATACTTTCCTCATTTCCTAATTTCGTACTTTCAAAATTTGCTGATTTAATAATTTTGTTCTCACGTCCATTTTCCATTTCGTAATTTCGCAAATTCGTGCTTTCGGCACTTTGGAACTGCATACTTTCCTCATTTCCTAATTTCGTAGTTTCATAATTTTCTCATTTAGAAATTTCGTTTCCTTGGCTTTTTCCATTTCGTAATTTCGTACTTCCGAATTTCGTAATTTAAAAATTTCGTAATTTAATACTTTTATTCGCTCATTCTTTCATCTTTTAGAAATTCGCATCTTTAACGTTATACTCGGTTTCACAAGTTCGGAATTTCGTAATTTCATAATTGAATTTTTTAAAAGATTTCAAAATTTATTAATGATGTTATTTTGAAATTTCGCAATTTAGTACTTTTGGCGCTTTGGAACTTTATACTTTCCCCATTTCCTAATTTCGTGGTTTCATAATTTGCTGATTTAATAATTTCGTTCTCTCATCCATTTTTCATTTCGTAATTTCGCAATTTCGTAATTTTGGCACTTTGGAACTTCATACTTTCCTCATTTCCTAATTTCGTAGTTTCATAATTTCCTCTTTTAGTAATTTCGTTTCCTTGTCCTTTTTCCATTTCGTAATTTCGTATTTCCGAATTTCGTAATTTCAAAATTTCGTAATTTAATACTTTTATTCGCTCATTTTTTCATCTTTTAGAAATTCGCATTTTTAACGTTATACTCGGTTTCACAAGTTCGGAATTTCGTAATTTCATAATTGAATTTTTTACCCGATTTCAAAATTTATTAATGATGTTATTTTGTAATTTCGAAATTTAGTACTTTTGGCACTTTGGAACTTTATACTTTCTTCATTTCCTAATTTCGTAGTTTCAAAGTTTGCTGATTTAATAATTTCGTTCTCTCGTCCATTTTCCATTTCGTAATTTCGTAATTTCGTAATTTCGGCACTTTGGAAATTCATACTTTCCTCATTTAGTAATTTCGTTTCCTTGTCCTTTTTCCATTTCGTAATTTCGTACTTCCGAATTTCGTAATTTCATAATTTCGTAATTTAATACTTTTATTCTCTCATTCTTTCATCTTTTAGAAAATCGCATCTTTAACGTTATACTCGGTTTCACAAGTTCGGAATTTCGTAATTTCATAATTGAATTTTTTAACCGATTTCAAAATTTTTAATGATGTTATTTTGTAATTTCGCAATTTAGTACTTTTGGCACTTTGGAACTTCATACTTT
Organism: Diaperis boleti; assembly: GCA_963583935.1. Lineage (NCBI taxonomy): Eukaryota > Metazoa > Arthropoda > Insecta > Coleoptera > Tenebrionidae > Diaperis > Diaperis boleti. The sequence goes on from OY757242.1 coordinate 7,902,176, forward strand.
CCTCATTTCCTAATTTCGTAGTTTCATAATTTCCTCATTTAGTAATTTCGTTTCCTTGTCCTTTTTCCATTTCGTAATTTCGTACTTCTGAATTTAGTAATTTCAAAATTTCGTAATTCAATACTTTTATTCTCTCATTCTTTCATCTTTTAGAAAATCGCATCTTTAACGTTATACTCGGTTTCACAAGTTCGGAATTTCGTTATTTCATAATTGAATTTTTTAACCGATTTCAAAATTTATTAATGATGTTATTTTGTAATCTCGTAATTTAGTACTTTTGGCAGTTTGGACCTTCATACTTTCCTCATTTCCTAATTTCGTAGTTTCATAATTTCCTCATTTAGTAATTTCGTTTCCTTGTCCTTTTTCCATTTCGTAATTTCGTACTTCTGAATTTAGTAATTTCAAAATTTCGTAATTCAATACTTTTATTCTCTCATTCTTTCATCTTTTAGAAAATCGCATCTTTAACGTTATACTCGGTTTCACAAGTTCGGAATTTCGTTATTTCATAATTGAATTTTTTAACCGATTTCAAAATTTATTAATGATGTTATTTTGTAATCTCGTAATTTAGTACTTTTGGCAGTTTGGGCCTTCATACTTTCCTCATTTCCTAATTTCGTAGTTTCATAATTTCCTCATTTAGTAATTTCGTTTCCTTGTCCTTTTTCCATTTCGTAATTTCGTACTTCTGAATTTAGTAATTTCAAAATTTCGTAATTCAATACTTTTATTCTCTCATTCTTTCATCTTTTAGAAAATCGCATCTTTAACGTTATACTCGGTTTCACAAGTTCGGAATTTCGTTATTTCATAATTGAATTTTTTAACCGATTTCAAAATTTATTAATGATGTTATTTTGTAATCTCGTAATTTAGTACTTTTGGCAGTTTGGGCCTTCATACTTTCCTCATTTCCTAATTTCGTAGTTTCATAATTTCCTCATTTAGTAATTTCGTTTCCTTGTCCTTTTTCCATTTCCTAATTTCGTACTTCCTAATTTAGTAATTTCAAAATTTCGTAATTCAATACTTTTATTCTCTCATTCTTTCATCTTTTAGAAAATCGCATCTTTAACGTTATACTAGGTTTCACAAGTTCGGAATTTCGTAATTTCATAATTGAATTTTTTAACCGATTTCAAAATTTATTAATTATGTTATTTTGTAATTTCACAATTTAGTACTTTTGGCGCTTTGGAACTTTATACTTTCCTCATTTCCTAATTTCGTAGTTTCATAATTTCCTCATTTAGTAATTTCGTTTCCTTGTCCTTTTTCTATTTCGTAATTTCGTACTTCCTAATTTAGTAATTTCAAAATTTTGTAATTTAATACTTTTATTCGCTCATTCTTTCATCTTTTAGAAATTCGCATCTGTAACGTTATACTCAGTTTCACAAGTTCGGAATTTCGTAATTTCACTTCATTATTCCAAAGTTTCGTAATTTGGTACTTCAATTCGCTCATCCTTTTTGTCTTTTCTAAATTCGCATCATTAACTTTATAATCTCGTCCTATTTCATTTCGTAATTTTGTACTTCCTAATTTCGCAATTTCGTAAACATATTATTTCAAAATTTCTTAATTGGGTACTTCAATTTGTATTTCTAACTTTATAATCGGTTTCACAAGTTTATAATTCAAGGAATTTCATAATTGCCTAATCTCGTAAGTCCATAATTCCGTAATTTCTCAATTTCCAAATTTCGTAATCTTATTATTTCATCCCTTATCAATTCCGATTTCAAAATTCATTAATGATGTTATTTCGTAATTTCGCAATTTCGTACTATAATTTCCTCATTCAATAATTTCGTAGTTCCAAAATTTCCTCATTTAATAATTTTGTTTCCTCGTCCTTTTTCCATTTCGTAATTTCGTACTTACGAATTTCGTAACTTTATTATTTCAAAATTTCGTAGTTTGGTACTTCAATTCGCATCTTTAACTTTATAATCGGTTCATAATTCAAGGATTTTCATAATTCCGTAATTGTCTAATCTCGTAGATCCATAATTCCGTAGTTTCACAATTTCTAAATTTCGTAATTTCATAATTTCATCCCTTTTCAATTCGCAAATTCTTAACCGATTTCAGAATTCATTAATGATGTTATTTCGTACTTTTCGAAATTCGCAACTTCATAATTTCGTCATTTCCTAATTTTGTAGTTTCAAAATATCCTGGTTGCATAATTTCATTATCTCGTCTATTTTCCATTTCGCAATTTCGTATTTCCTAATTTCCCAATTTCGTAAATTCATCATTTCAAAATTTCGTAATTTAATACTTTCATTCGCTCATCCTTTAATCTTGTTAAATTAGCTTCTTTAGTTTTATAATCGGTTTCACAAGTTCGTAATTTCGTAATTTCATAATTTCATCTCTTGTCAAGTCGCAAGTTCTTAACGGATTTCAAAATTCAGTAATGATGTTATTTCGTAATTTCATCACTTTGGAACTTCATACTTTCCTCAATTCCTAATTTCGTAGTTTCAAAATTTTCTCATTTCATAATTTCGTTTTCTCGTCCTTTTTTGATTTCGTAATTTCGTACTGCCGAATTTCGTAATTTCGTAACTTCATTATTTCAAAATTTCGTAATTTGGTACTTCAATTCGCTCATCCTTTCATATTTTCTAAATTCGCATCTCTAACTTTATTATCGGTTTGACAAATTCATAATGCAAGGATTTTCATAATTCCGTAATTGCCTAATTTCGTAAATCCATAATTCCGTAATTTTACAATTTCCAAATTTCGTAATTTCATAATTTCATTCCTTATCGATTCGCTCATTCCTAACCGATTTCAAAATTTATTAGTGGCATTATTTTGTACTTTCCGAATTTGGTAATTTCATAATTTCCTAATTTTGAAGTTTCAAACCATCCCGATTTAATAATTTCATTTATTTTTTTCATTTTGTTGTTTCGTACTTTCTAATTGCACAAACCTACTTAACTTACGTTGCACTTAAGCGATAATCATGCATTAAGTTTCTGCAACTCGTCAGTTTCTCTCGCGAGGTTTTGTGATAAAACTGTCTCTCCTCTACATGCTTGTTATTTCTTTTTTTTTTTTGGACGTTAAGGAACATTAATTTATAAAGACTGACATTACAGTTAAGTATTATTTGGGGAGACTTATCAGCAGTAAAATTTTGTTACGCCTGTATAAATATCATTACAAAAGGTGTACGTAGATGTTTATATTCTTTACAATACGTGCCTGAACAGCAGTTTAGAGATTTTCATACATGTATTACAAATAATAATTTGAGCCTATGAGATGATCACCGTAGGACTGTTCAGCTCGCTAATGGGTCAGATAAGTCAGTGTTTAGCATATGTTGCTGAAGCGCGAACCCGACCCTAATCAGTTTTGCAGGTGTGTTTCAGCATGTTCTTCCGAGACGTGACATTGGATATACGTGCTTTGATTGTAAAGTTGAAGAGATGGATTCGGTTACATAATATATTGATCCAAGCACTGCTGGCTACAGTAAACCTGTCTTTAATTTTCTTTTTGTAATGTGAGAAACGGGAATTTGACAAACCGACAATTTCATAGAGACCCTTTCGGTTCCACATTTTACAACAGTTGCTCAATTTCAAAATTACAGACCTTTGGTTTCACATTTTCTCAAAATTGTGTTTTCACAAATTCATACTTTCATAATTTTGGGATCACAATATCACAATTCCATTATGTTAGATTTAGAAATTCATTGTTGAACAAACACTTCCGGTTTCACATTTTCACATTTCCTCTTTTCCACATTCACAGTATCCCAATTTGACAAATTTTAGTTTTCACAATTGCACAATTCGAGGACCTCACATTTCCAAAATTTTTATTATTTTCAGCTTGACAATTTCAGAAATTGAATTCCACAAATTGGCAATTTTATAATCCCACTCTTTCGGTTTCACATTTTCACAATTCCTCAGTTTCACAAATTCATAGTTTGACAATTTCCAAATTTCACTTCATGAAATTCAGAATTTCAAAATTACACATTATTGGTTTTGCATATTGCCGAATATACTTTAACATTTTCATAATTTCATAATTTAATTTGAAAATAGGTAATTTCATAATGTCACATTTTCAACAAATCTATAATTTCACAACCCAATTTTATCGGTTTCACAAATTCCTTGATTCACAATTTTAACGATTTAATTTAACAATTTGGCAAATTTCATAATTTCACACTTTCCATTTCACAGTTTGAGAACTTCTTAGTTTCATGATTTCAAAAATTGTGAAAAAGTGACAAATGTGTAATATCATAATTCTACATATTAGACAAATTTATATTTTCACTATTTTATTTTTTCAGTTACCTATTTTTAGCCTTTATAAATTCACAATATCACAATTCCATAATGTCAGATTCAGAAAGGCATTGTTGAACAATTTTATAAATTGAGTTTGGAGAATTTTTCATTACATCGCACTTCCGGTTTCACATTTTCACAATGCCTCTTTTCCACATTCACAGTATCCCAATTTGACAAATTTTAGTTTTCACAATTGCACAATTCGAGGACCTCACATTTCCAAAATTTTTATTATTTTCAGTTTGACAATTTCAGAAATTGAATTTCACAAATTGGCAATTTTATAATCCCACTCTTTCGGTTTCACATTCTCACAATTCCTCAGTTTCACAAATTCATAGTTTGACAATTTCCAAATTTCACTTCAAGTAATTCACAATTTCAAAATTACACATTATTGGTTTTGCATATTGTCGAATGTACTTTCATATTTTCATAATTTCACAATTTAATTTGATAAATGGGTAATTTCATAATTCCACATTTGTAACAAATCTATAATTTCACAACTCCATTTTATCGGTTTCACAAATTCGTTGATTCACAATTTTAGGGATTTAATTTAACAATTTCATAATTTTATACTTTCCATTTCACAGTTTGAGAACTTCTTAGTTTCATGATTTCAAAAATTGTGAAAAAGTGACAAATGTGTAATTTCATAATTCTACATTTTAGACAAATTTATATTTTCACGATTTTATTTTTTCAGTTACCTATTTTTAGCATTTATAAATTCACAATATTACAATTCCATAATGTCAGATTCAGAAATGCATTGTTGAACAATTTTATAAATTGAGTTTGACGAGTGGAGAATTTTTCATTACATCGCACTTCCGGTTTCACATTTTCACAATTCCTCTTTTCCACATTCACAGTATCACAATTTGACAAATTTTAGTTTTCAGAATTGCACAATTCGAGGACCTCACATTTCCAAAAAATTTATTATTTTCAGTTTGACCATTTCAGAAATTTAATTTCACAAATTGGCAATTTTATAATCCCCTCTTTTGGTTTCACATTTTCACAATTCCTTAGTTTCACAAATTCATAGTTTGACAATTTCCAAATTTCACTTCAACAAATTCACAATTTCAAAATTACACAATATTATGGGTAATTTCATAATTCCACATTTTCAACAAATCTATAATTTCACAACTCCATTTTATGGGTTTCACAAATTATTTGATTCACAATTTTAAGGATTTAATTTAACAATTTGCCAATTTCATAATTTCACACTTTCCATTTCACAGTTTGAGAACTTCTTAGTTTCATGATTTCAAAAATTGTGAAAAAGTGACAAATGTGTAATATCATAATTCTACATATTAGACAAATTTATATTTTCACTATTTTATTTTTTCAGTTACCTATTTTTAGCCTTTATAAATTCACAATATCACAATTCCATAATGTCAGATTCAAAAATTCATTGTTGGACAATTATATAAATCGAATCTGACGAGTGGAGAATTTTTCATTATATCGCACTTCCGGTTTCACATTTTCACAATCCCTCTTTCCCACTTTCACAGTATCACAATTTGACAAATTTTAGTTTTCACAATTGCACAATTCGAGGACCTCACATTTCCAAAATTTTTATTATTTTCAGTTTGACAAATTCAGATATTGAATTTCACGAATTGGCAATTTTAGAATCTCACACTTTCGGTTTCACATTTTCACAATTCCTCAGTTTCACAAATTCATAGTTTGACAATTTCCAAATTTCACTTCAAGAAATTCACAATTTCAAAATTACACATTATTGGTTTTGCATATTGTCGAATGTACTTTCATATTTTTATAATTTCACAATTTAATTTGATAAATGGGTAATTTCATAATTCAACATTTTCAACAAATCTATAAATTTACAACTCCATTTTATCGGTTTCACAAATTCATAGTTTGACAATTTTCAAATTTCACTTCAACAAATTAACAATTTCAAAATTACACATTATTGGTTTTGCATATTGTCGAATGTACTTTCATATTTTCATAATTTCAAAATTTAATTTGATAAATGGGTAATTTCATAATTCCACATTTTCAACAAATCTATAATTTTACAACTCTATTTTATCGGTTTCACAAATTCCTTTATTCACAATTTTAAGGATTTAATTTAACAATTTGGCAATTTCATAATTACACACTTTCCATTTCACAGTTTGAGAACTTCTTAGTTTCATGATTTCAAAAATTGTGATAAAGTGACAAATGTGTAATTTCATAATTCTACATTTTAGACAAATTTATATTTTCACGATTTTATTTTTTCAGTTACCTATTTTTAGCCTTTGTAAATTCACAATATCACAATTCCATAATGTCAGATTCAGAAATGCATTGTTGAACAATTTTATAAACTGAGTTTGACGAGTGGAGAATTTTTCATTACATCGCACTTCCGGTTTGACATTTCCACAATTCCTCATTCCCACATTCACAGTATCACAATTTGACAAATTTTAGTTTTCACAATTGCACAATTCGAAGACCTCACATTTCCAAAATTTTTATTATTTTCAGTTTGACAAATTCAGATATTGAATTTCACGAATTGGCAATTTTAGAATCTCACACTTTCGGTTTCACATTTTCACAATTCCTCAGTTTCACAAATTCATAGTTTGACAATTTCCAAATTTCACTTCAAGAAATTCACAATTTCAAAATTACACATTATTGGTTTTGCATATTGTCGAATGTACTTTCACATTTTCATAATTTCACAATTTAATTTGATAAATGGGTAATTTCATAATTCCACATTTTCAACAAATCTATAATTTCACAACTCCATTTTATGGGTTTCACAAATTATTTGATTCACAATTTTAAGGATTTAATTTAACAATTTGGCAATTTCATAATTTCACACTTTCCATTTCAGAGTTTGAGAACTTCATAGTTTCATAATTTCAAAAATTGTTAAAGAGTGACAAATGTGTAATTTCATAATTCTACATTTTAGACAAATTTATATCGATTTGACCATGAGTGCCATGTTCTAATTTCTCGACACAGGATCGCGTTGAAAAAAATTTTAAATTTTCAATTTTGAATTCTCTTATACCTGCTATGATTATTTCACTTATCGTAAATCCACTAAAATACAAAAACATCACATCCGTCGGCTTTGATTTGTGGACCACTGCATCACAATAATTAAACGTCCAATAAAAATCTCCCCAATTTATTTTTACCGTCATCATTCATTATAATACCGCAAACATTGACTGTGCAATTTATTGTGACAACAAACAAACGGTACATAAATCAACGTCACATCAACTTTGTTTTATAGCAATACAGTATCGTTCTCTGTTTTTTTTATCAATTAGAAACGGATAATCCGCCCCTGGTGTCCGTAATGTGGTTGAGTGGTTCTTTAATCTCTTGAGTCCGCTCCGGCAATAAGGGGAATTATAGACACTACTGTGCAAGGCTGTTTGCATGTAGGATTTGCATATTGTCCTTGTTGGGGCCGCCCCTAACTGGCGGCGGTTCCGGTACATGACAAGTGCATTGGGTTGAGTTACAGTTCCAGCTAGTATTACTTAAAGTCAGATTTCGAGGAGTCCCTAAATATTTCTCTTGACGAGTTAGAATTTGAGAATCACTTCGGGTCCTAGTAAAGCGTTGTAGGCTCTGAGTCAACGTTCTATCTAATCGCGTTTTCAAGCTACACTAATTTATAACTTTATACAACGCCGATGTCCATCAATCACAAACATGCCTACACTACTCCGATGACGTCACAGGCAAAACAAATTCAGCACGACAAACACGTACTGATGTGCCCTACCCGTTGTGGGCTCAACCGTTTTTAACGCATTATTTGTCTCGCAGTTATTAGCCATTCAAAACTGACGAAATTATTTTGAACGCGAGAAATTATGACTGTTATTATGCTGCCTTGAGTTTCACGATTTCATATTTCCACTTACCAAACCAATTTCAGTTTGACAAATTTATAATTTCACAATTCCATATTTTCAGTTTCAGAAATTCATTGTTTGACCATTTTACTTTCGTTTCTTCGAACTTTTGTTTTGACATTTTCACAATTGCAGTTTCTCACATTCACAGTTTCACAATGTGACAAATTTTCGTTTTCACATTTGCACAATTCTAAAATTTCAGAGTTTCACAATTTCATGTTTCCAGTTACCTTATTTCAGTTTGACAATTTCACAATTCCACTTTCTCACATTCACAATTTGACAAATTTTTGTTTTCACAATTCCACAATTCCAGAATTTTCAGTTGCCTTATTTTAGTTTGACAAATTTATAATTTCATAATTCTATATTTTGAGTTTCAGTAAACCATTGCATGACCATTCTATAAATTTAATTTTTTCAAATTAACAATTCTTCGTAATCTCGCAATTCCGGTTTCACAAGTGCACAACTCCAGAATTTTAGAGTTTCACAATTTTATGTTTCCAGTTACCTTATTTCAGTTTGACAATTTCACAATTCCACTTTCTCGCATTCACAGTTTCATAATGTGACAAATTTTTATTTACACATTTGCACAATTCTAAAATTTCAGAGTTTCACAATTTCATGTTCCTAGTTACCTTATTTCAGTTTGACAAATTTAAAATTTCACAATTCCATATTTCCAATTTCAGTAAATCATTACCTGGTAATTTTATAAATTTAATTTGACAAATTAACAATTCTTCGCAACCTTGCACTTTGGGTTTCACAATTTCACAATTCCAGAATTTTAGAGTTTCACAATTTCATGTTTCCAGTTACCTTATTTCAGTTTGACAATTTCACAATTCCACTCTCACATTCACAATTTCACAAATTATTTTTTTCACAATTTCACAATTCCAGAATTTTCAGTTGCCTTATTTCGGTATGACAAATTTATAATTTCACAATTCCAGTTTCTCACATTCATAGTTTCATAATGAGACAAATTTTCACAATTCCACTCTCACATTCACAATTTGACAAATTTTTGTTTTCACAATTTCACAATTCCAGAATTTTCAGTTGCCTTGTTTCAGTATGGCAAATTTATAATTTCACATTTCTATATTTTCAGTTTCTGAAATTCATTGTTTGACAATTTTTCTTTCGTTACCTTAAACTTTTAGTTTGACATTTTTACAATTCCGGTTTCTCGCATTCACAGTTTCACAATGTGACAAATTTTCGTTTTCACATTTGCACAATTCTAAAATTTCAGAGTTTCACAATTTCATGTTCGTAGTTACCTTATTTCAGTTTGACAAATTTAAAATTTCACAATTCCATATTTTCAATTTCAGTAAATCATTGTCTGACAATTTTATAAATTTAATTTGACATATTAACAATTTTTCGTAACCTTGCACTTTCGGTTTCACAATTGCACAATTCCAGAATTTTAGTTTCACAATTTCATGTTTCCAGTTACCTTATTTCAGTTTGACAATTTCACAATTCCACTCTCACATTCACAATTTGACAAATTTTTGTTTTCACAATTTCACAATTCCAGTATTTTCAGTTGCCTTATTTCAATATGACAAATTTATAATTTCACAATTCTATATTTTGAGTTTCAGAAAATCATTGGATGATCGTTCTATAAATTTAATTTGGCAAATTGACAATTCTTCGTAACCTCGCAATTCCGGTTTCACAATTGCACATTTCCAGAATTTTAGTTTCAAAATTTCATTTTTCCAGTTACCTTATTTCAGTTTGACAATTTAACAATTCCACTCTCACATTCACAATTTGACAAATTTTTTTTTCACAATTTCACAATTCCAGAATTTTCAGTTGCCTCATTTCAGTATGACAAATTTATAAATTCACAATTCCATATTTTCAGTTTCAGAAATTCACTCTTTGACAATTTTTCTTTCGTTACCTCGAACTTTTAGTTTGACATTTTCACAATTCCAGTTTCTCACATTCACAGTTTCACAATGTGACAAATTTTCGTTTGCACATTTGCACAATTCTAAAATTTCAGTTTCACAATTTCATGTTTCCAGTTACCTTATTTCAATTTGACAAATTTAAAATTTCACAATCCATATTTTCAATTTCAGTAAATCATTACCGAACAATTTTATAAATTTAATTTGAAAAATTAACAATTCTTCCTAACCTCGCAATTTCGGTTTCACAATTGCACAATTCCAGAATTTTAGAGTTCACAATTTCAATTTCCAGTAACCTTATTTCACTTTAACAATTTCACAATTCCACTTTCTCACACTCACAATTTGACAAATTTTTGTTTTCACAATTTCACAATTCCAGAATTTTCAGTTGCCTCATTTCAGTATGACAAATTTATAAATTCACAATTCCATATTTTCAGTTTCAGAAATTCACTCTGACATTTTTTCTTTCGTTACCTCGAACTTTTAGTTTGACATTTTCTTTTCACAATTCCAGTTTCTCACATTCACAGTTTCACAATGTGACAAATTTTCGTTTTCACATTTGCACAATTCTAAAATTTCAGTTTCACAATTTCATGTTTCCAGTTACCTTATTTCAGTTTGACAAATTTAAAATTTCACAATTCCATATTTTCAATTTCAGTAAATCATTACCTGACAATTTTATAAATTTAATTTGACAAATTAACAATTCTTCGTAACCTTGCACTTTCGGTTTCACAATTGCACAATTGCAGAATTTTAGAGTTTCACAATTTCATTTTTTCAGTTACCTTATTTCAGTTTGACAATTTAACAATTCCACTCTCACATTCACAATTTGACAATTTTTTTTTTCACAATTTCACAATTCCAGAATTTTCAGTTGCCTCATTTCAGTATGACAAATTTATAAATTCACAATTCCATATTTTCAGTTTCAGAAATTCACTCTTTGACAATTTTTCTTTCGTTACCTCGAACTTTTAGTTTGACATTTTCACAATTCCAGTTTCTCACATTCACAGTTTCACAATGTGACAAATTTTCGTTTTCACATTTGCACAATTCTAAAATTTCAGTTTCACAATTTCATGTTTCCAGTTACCTTATTTCAATTTGACAAATTTAAAATTTCAAAATCCATATTTTCAATTTCTGTAAATCATTGTCTGACAACTTTATAAATTTAATTTGACAAATTAACAATTCTTCGTAACCTTGCAATTCCGGTTTCACAATTGCACAATTCCAGAATTTTAGAGTTTCACAATTTCATGTTTCCAGTTACCTTATTTCAGTTTGGCAAATTTTAAATTTCACAATTCCATATTTTCAATTTCAGTAAATCATTACCTGACAATTTTATAAATTTAATTTGACAAATTAACAATTCTTCGCAACCTTGAACTTTCGGTTTCACAATTTCACAAATTTATATTCATATATAAATTTATATTTATATATATATTTATATTTAAATTCATATTTCAGTTTGACAATTTCACAATTCCACTCTCACATTCACAATTTTACAAATTTTTGTTTTCACAATTTCACAATTCCAGAATTTTCAGTTGCCTTATTTCAGTATGACAATTTTATAATTTCACAATTCTATATTTTGAGTTTCAGAAACTCATTACATGATCATTCTATAAATTTAATTTGGCAAATTGACAATTCTTCGTAACCTCGCAATTCCGGTTTCAGAATTTCACATTCCCAGAATTTTAGTTTCAAAATTTTATGTTTCCAGTTACCTTATTTGAGTTTGACAATTTCACAATTCCACTCGCACATTCACAATTTGACAATTTTTGTTTTCACAATTTCACAATTCCAGAATTTTCAGTATGACAAATTTATAATTTCACAATTCCATATTTTCAGTTTCAGTACATAATTATGACAATTTCATAAACATAATCTCACACTTTTGGTTGGGACTCCCAAATTCATAGTTTCATGATTTGACAATCTCACAAATTTACTTCAACAATTGGGCAAGACCATAACTTATAAACACGTTCGGATCTACGTTTTAACAATTATTCCAGAGTTTGTAAAATTATTTGTTTCACCATTTCAAATTCACATTTTGTCAAATCTATAATTATTTAGTTTTACAAATTTAAACTTTGATTTTATTTTTTGTATCTGATCCATATATTATTAAGCTTGTCACCCTGTATAATAAAGCAACCAAAAGACATTTTCTAAACTAGAGCACAATAAACACACTAAAACCAAAGCTGCCTTTTCAATTGCAGCAATATCGAACCCAAACTTTATGACTGCTTTTTTCTCAAACCACCAACTCAATTGAGTCAAACTATCCAACCTGTTATTGCCACTTTTATTTACGCCTCATCCCAATAAATCCCTCTCGAAGCCGAAACGCCCATCAAAAGACTGTAATTGCTCGAAAAACTACAACTCGAAATAACGCCACACAAAAGTTTTAATTACAGCTTCAATTTTCAGGGGAGTTATTGGCGAAATTGCTGCTTCGGTTGACATTCCTGGCGCACCACACCCGGCTGGTGCGTCGGGAGGGCCTATGGAAAATTTAAATTTATTCGACGGAGGGTGTAGGCGATGATGTTTAATTTGTCGAGTGTTGAGATTTTAAGGTGCGATTAGGGTTGATGTAGTCGTTTATGTGGTGTTGATGTGGTTTTAAATACTGTCGACACTTAATTTTCTAACCCAAAACTCTGCAAACCGGAAAACATAAAAATTTCTAAACATCACATCATAAAAAACTAAAACAATTGAACTTGAAACCTGAAAATAAAATTTGACAACCTGACAACTGAAAGTTTAAAAATCTGAAATCCAACAAACTCGACACTTGAAAATTCTAGTACCTGAAAGCATCAGAAGCTGAGTGCCTGTGAAAGACCTGAAAACTATGGACCTTGACTTGAAACAAAAGTCTGACAACCTGAATCTGAAAACCTAAAAATCCTTGATCCAAAGAATATGACATCTGAAAGCATAAAAACCTGAGAACGTGAAAGAGCTGAAAATATGAAAATAAACGTTTGAGGAGTAGGAACCTGAAACCTTGAAGACGTAAAAATTTCAGATTTAGAACATTAAGCAACATCAAAATTTGAACAACTGAAAGACGGAGAACTTGAAAACATGAAAATGACTTGAGCAACCCGAAACTTTGAAAACCAGAGTAATTAAGAATCTCAAAACATTAGAACGTAAAAACCTAAAACGATGGATCATGACAACCTGAAAACTTGAAAATCTGGAATTCAAAAAACATTACACACGAAAATTCTAGAACCTGAAAGCATGAGAAGATGAGTACGTGAAAGACCTGAAAATTAACTTTAAAACCTGAAACTAAAGTCTGACAACCTGACAGCCAGAAAACTCAAAATTCAGAAGCTCAAAAAGAAATTGGCATTTGAAAATTCTAGAATCTCAAAGCATCAGAAGCTGAGAATGTGAAAACCTGAAAACCATGGACTTTGAAAATCTGTAAGTAAATTCTGACAACCTGAGCCTGAAAGCCTAAAAATATTTGAACCAAAGAACATGAAACTTGAAAATTCTAGAACCTGAAAGCAGCAGAAGATGAGTACGTGAAAGATCTGAAAAAGTAACTCTAAAACCTGAAACTTAAGTCTGACAACCTGACAGCCAGAAAACTCAAAATTCAGAAGTTCAAAAGAAATTGGCATTTGAAAATTCTAGAATCTCAAGGCATCAGAAGCTGAGTATGTGAAAACCTGAAAACCAGGGACTTTGAAAATCTGTAAGTAAACTCTGACAACCTGAGCCTGAAAACCTAAAAATATTTGAACCAAAGGACATGACACTTGAAGATTCTAGAACCTGCAAGCATCAGAAGATGAGTACGTGAAAGAACTGAAAAATTACCTCTAAAACCTGAAACTAAAGTCTGACAACCGGACAGCCAGAAAACTCAAAATTCAGAAGTTCAAAAAGAAATTGGCATTTGAAAATTCTAGAATCTCAAGGCATTAGAAGCTGACTATTTGAAAACCTGAAAACATTGGACTTTGAGAGTCTGTAAGTAAATTCTGACAACCTGAGCCTGAAAACGTAAAAATATTTGAACCAAAGAACATGACATTTGAAAATTCTTGAACCTGAAAGCATCAGAAGATGAGCACGTGAAAGACCTGAAAAATTAATTCTAAAACCTGAAACTAAAGTCTGACAACCTGACAGCCAGAAAACTCAAAATTCAGAAGTTCAAAAAGAAATTGGCATTTGAAAATTCTAGAATTTCAAGGAATCAGAAGCTGAGTATGTGAAAACCTGAAAACCATGGACCTTGAAAATCTGTAAGTAAATTCTGAGAACCTGAGCCTGAAAACCTAAAACTATTTGAACCAAAGAACATGACACTTGAAAATTCTAGAACCTGAAAGCATCAAAAGATGAGTATGTGAAAGACCTGAAAAATTAACTTTAAAACCTGAAAATAAAGTCTGACAACCTGACAGCTAGAAAACTCAAAATTCATAAGTTCAAAAGAAATTGGCATTTGAAAATTCCAGAATCTCAAGGCATCAGAAGCTGAGTATGTGAAAACCTGATTGAACTTGAAAACCTAGAAATAAAACTTGACAAAATGACAAAGTGAAAAGTTAAATATCTGAAATCCAAAAAACTCGACACCTGCAAATTGAATAATGTGAAGCCATCAGAAACTGATAACGTGAAAGATCTGAAAATGATAAAAATTGAAAACCTGAAAATAAAGTCTGAAAACCTGACAGCCTGAAAAGTTCCAAATCTGATATCCAAAGAAACTGCCAGTTGAAAGTTCTAGAACCTGAAAGCATAAGAATATGAGTACGTGGAAGACTTGAAAACGATACAACTTGAAAACCTGAAACTAAAGCTCTGAAAACCTGACAGCCTGAATACTCAAAAATTTGAAACCCAAAAAACTTGACATTTGAAAGCATCAGCAGCTGAGTGCGTGAAAGACGGAGATGATAAAAACCTGAAACTAAAGCTCTGAAAACCCGAGAGACTGAAAGCATAAAGAATCTAAGGATTTGACACCTGAAAAATCTAGAATCTGAAAGCATCAAAAGATGACTACGTTAAAGATCTGAAAACGATAGAACCTGAAAAACTGAAACTAAAGTCTGATAACCTGACAGCTTGAAAACTTAAAAATCAGAGATCCAAAGAATCTGAGATTCGAAAGCTCTAGAACCTGAAAGCATCAGAATATGAGTACGTAAAAGACCTGAAAACGATACAACTTAAAAACCTGAAAATAAAGCTCTGAAAATTTGACAGCCTGAAAGCATAAAGAATCTAAGGATTTGACACCTGAAAATTCTGGAATCTGAAAGCATCAAAAGATGACTACGTTAAAGATCTGAAAACGGTAGAACCTGAAAAACTGAAACTAAAGTCTGATAACCTGACAGCCTGAAAATTTAAAAATCAGAGATCCAAAGAATCTGAGATTTGAAAGCTCTAGAACCTGAAAGCATCAGAATATGAGTACGTGAAACACCTGAAAACGATACAACTTGAAAACCTGAAAATAAAGCTCTGAAAATCTGACAGCCTGATACTTAAAAATTTGAAACCCAAAAAACTTGACACTTGAAAATTCTAGAATTTGAAAGCACCAGAAGCTGAGTGCGTGAATAACATTAAGACGATAGAAACCTGTAACTAAAGATCTGAAAACCCGACAGCCTGAAAGCATAAAAAACCTAAGGATTTGACACCTGAAAAATCTAGAATCTGAAAGCATCAAAAGATGACTACGTTAAAGATCTGAAAACGATAGAACCTGAAAAACTGAAACTAAAGTCTGATAACCTGACAGCCTGAAAACTTAAAAATCAGAGATCCAAAAAATCTGAGATTTGAAAGTTCTAGAACCTGAAAACATCAGAATATGAGCACGTGAAAGACCTGAAAACGATACAACTTGAAAACCTGAAACTAAAGCTCTGAAAATCTGACAGCCTGAATACTTAAAAATTTGAAACCCAAAAAACTTGACACTTGAAAATTCTAGAATTTGAAAGCACCAGAAGCTGAGTGCGTGAATAACATTAAGACGATAGAAACCTGTAACTAAAGATCTGAAAACCCGACAGCCTGAAAGCATAAAAAACCTAAGGATTTGACACCTGAAAAATCTAGAATCTGAAAGCATCAAAAGATGACTACGTTAAAGATCTGAAAACGATAGAACCTGAAAAACTGAAACTAAAGTCTGATAACCTGACAGCCTGAAAACTTAAAAATCAGAGATCCAAAAAATCTGAGATTTGAAAGTTCTAGAACCTGAAAACATCAGAATATGAGCACGTGAAAGACCTGAAAACGATACAACTTGAAAACCTGAAACTAAAGCTCTGAAAATCTGACAGCCTGAATACTTAAAAATTTGAAACCCAAAATACTTGACACTTGAAAATTCTAGAATTTGAAAGCACCAGAAGCTGAGTGCGTGAATAACATTAAGACGATAGAAACCTGTAACTAAAGATCTGAAAACCCGACAGCCTGAAAGCATAAAAAACCTAAGGATTTGACACCTGAAAAATCTAGAATCTGAAAGCATCAAAAGATGACTACGTTAAAGATCTGAAAACGATAGAACCTGAAAAACTGAAACTAAAGTCTGATAACCTGACAGCCTGAAAACTTAAAAATCAGAGATCCAAAAAATCTGAGATTTGAAAGTTCTAGAACCTGAAAACATCAGAATATGAGCACGTGAAAGACCTGAAAACGATACAACTTGAAAACCTGAAACTAAAGCTCTGAAAATCTGACAGCCTGAATACTTAAAAATTTGAAACCCAAAATACTTGACACTTGAAAATTCTAGAATTTGAAAGCACCAGAAGCTGAGTGCGTGAATAACATTAAGACGATAGAAACCTGTAACTAAAGATCTGAAAACCCGACAGCCTGAAAGCATAAAAAACCTAAGGATTTGACACCTGAAAAATCTAGAATCTGAAAGCATCACAAGATGACTACGTTAAAGATCTGAAAACGATAGAACCTGAAAAACTGAAACTAAAGTCTGATAACCTGACAGCCTGAAAACTTAAAAATCAGAGATCCAAAAAATCTGAGATTTGAAAGTTCTAGAACCTGAAAACATCAGAATATGAGCACGTGAAAGACCTGAAAACGATACAACTTGAAAACCTGAAACTAAAGCTCTGAAAATCTGACAGCCTGAATACTTAAAAATCTGAAACCCAATGAACTTGACACTTGAAAATTCTAGAATTTGAAAGCATCAGAAGCTGAGTGCGTGAAAGACATGAAGACGACAGAAACCTGAAAATAAAGCTCTAAAAACCTGACAGCCTGAAAACATTAAAGATCTAATGTCCAGATGATTTGACACTTGAAAATCCTAGTATCTGAAAACATCATAATATGAGTACGTAAAAAACCTGAAACGAAGAAAAGTCCAAAAATTTGACAATTTAGAATCCTAGAATCTGTAAGCATCATAAGGTGAGGACGTAAAAGACCTGAAAAGAGTAAAATCTAGGAGTTGAGAATTTAGAAACCTGGAAAGCTGAAAACGTAAAAATTGAGATTTTGAGCATTTAACATAAGACCCTGGAAATTTGAAAGACAGAACTTAAAGACCTGAAAATGAATTTTTCAGCCGAATATCTCGAAAATGGAAAATATCAGAATATCGAAATATCAGAACATAAAAACCTAAAACGATAGAACTAGAAAACCTGAAACTCAAGTCTGACGGCCTGAAAACTTAAAAATCTGAAGTCCAAAAATTTGAGAATTTAAAAACCTAGAATCTGGAAGCATCATAAGGTGCGAATGTAAAAGACCTGAAAAGAGGAAAATCTAGGACTTGATAATTTAGAAACATAGAAACCTGAAAACGTAAAAATTTTAGATTTTGAGAATTTAAGATAACAATCTGGAAATTTGAAAGACACAACTTGAAGACCTGAAAATGAATTTTTCAGCCGAATATCTCGAGAAAGGAAAATTTAAGCGTCTAGAAATATCAGAACACAAAAACCTAAAACGATAGAACTAGAAAACTTGAAACTAAAGCCTGACGGCCTGAAAACTTAAAAATCTGAAGTCCAAAAATTTGACAATTTAAAACACTAGAATCTGGAAGCATCATAAGGTGAGGATGTAAAAGATCTGAAAAGAGGAAAAGCTAGGACTTGAGAACTTCGAAACAGAAACCTGAAAACGTAAAAATTTTAGATTTTGAGAATTTAAGATAACAATCTGGAAATTTGAAAGGCACAACTTGAAGACTTGAAAATGAATTTTTTAGCCGAATATCTCGAGAAAGGAAAATTTAAGCGTCTAGAAATATCAGAACACAAAAACCTAAAACGATAGAACTAGAAAACCTGAAACTAAAGCCTGACAGCCTGAAAACTTAAAAATCTGAAGTCCAAAAATTTGACATTTTAAAACCCTAGAATCTGGAAGCATCATAAGGTGAGGATTTAAAAGACCTGAAAAGAGGAAAATCTAGGAGTAGAGAATTTAGATACCTGCAAACGTAAAAATTTGAGATCTTGAGAATTTAACATAAGAATCTGGAAATTTGAAAGACAGGACTTGAAGACCTGAAAATGAATTTGACAACTGGAAACCGGAGTATTTAAGGATCTCAAAACATCAGAACTTAAAAACAACCTGATAACTTAAAAGTCGAATCCAAACAACTTGTTGAGTCAGCAACTGACTGGGTGAAAGACCTGAAAACGACAGAACTTGAAAACCTGAAACTAAATTCTGACAAGCTGACAGCCCGAACACTTAAAAAACTTGACAAGAATTTGAGAATCTGAAATCACCAGAAGCTGAAAGCGTAAAAGATTTAAAAACATTCAAAGGTTTCTGAACTTTGTAAGCTAGGATCTGAAAACGTAAAAATGTGATATTTTCAGAATTTAACATTAGATTCTGGAAATCTGAAAAAAAGAAGACTTGAAGACCTGAAAATGAATTATCTGAAGAATGCGATTACAGAAGCAATTCCACCCAATATTTTTAAAATATGAATACGGAGGACATTCTGAGCATTTTTGTAAACAAATAAAAAAATAGTAACATTACGTGAATAGTGCTTTCGTTAACGGAAATACAAATGTAATTCCAAGCTTTCCAACATATAAGCACGTGATGATCGTATGGTGTAAACAGGGACAATTTTAATGTTCCTCTTACTTCCTTACGTGATCTTTCCCATTCCTCATCGCTCCCACATAAAATAATCCACTTTATGTTCCATCGCATCAATAGCCACACAGCGGCTGTCACTCCACACAAACCATACATTAGCGATAGTGACCCCATTACCCATTCATCCAAGGGATCTCGGAAAATGCAGCAGTGACCGTAAGCATCGCTGATAGATTGAAATTACCGAATTTACGGCCTCACGTTTAATCCGAGCAGATAGAGCGGACGCTTGCTTACTCCATTTGCTAAAGCGAGAGATCACGAGATTTGTCGGCCATTAGTCTCCTGCGAGACCGGGACACCGTCTCTCGTCACAATTCACACTGGCAGTCACGTTGGGACTATTGAAACAGAAATTAAATTCTTCGTCTGGAATGAGAGGCGAGGAAAGAAGCGGGCGTCCAAACTTTACTTAGGAGTATCGAGTTTATAATTGCCGGCGACAAAATAAGTTTGGCGGTTGTACGGCATTTATTGTTTCCTAAACAAAAGGGAGGGGCGTTTAATTATTGAAATTACCCGAAGTTTGCTCATAAGAACTGGCCTGACTCAGAAACCCAATTAGTATATTTTGTTTAATTCTATTTGTGCGCAAACATTAGTATACTGAGCAGAAACCGCTCCGAATTATAAATCGATTTTAGAATTTAATTAATGAACTTGTGTGTCCACAAACACATCAGTAAATAAACTGATACGATATAGAGCTTGCATACAAATTGGCACACGTAGTGCCCGTTTTGCTTCATAGGTAGTCGCAAAACTCATTTCGATTCGCATAATAACATAATTAAGTGGCACAATTGTATTGATTCATAGTTGGGATGATAAACATGATGAAGTTTTCAGGCGTTCCAGCTATTTATGTGCTTCAACGAGTGGAATTAAAGTGCATGGAAGTCGAATTGTAAACATCATCGTCGTCTGGATAAAGCAAGACGAAAATCAAGCAAAAAGTGGCAGGAAACCTCTTCAGAAATTCTTTAAAGACAAAATATCCCAAGCACAATTCAAACTTGCAAACTTCTAAATTAAGAGAAAGGAAAAAAGTTTAACGAACCAACAACGGAATAAATACCAAAAACCTAATCATGGAAATTAGAAATATCAAGAGAAACCAAAAAAGACCCCACACCTTAATTTTCTAAAATTATCAATGAAATAGAGACCCATCTCTTTAGAAACTATGGCAATGTATCTCTTTGCTGGTTGGTCGAATGATCTGGAAATACAAATGCATAAACTAATTTTGTTGTTGTACAACGTATACAACCGTTTTCTACAAGATAGTTCAGCCAACCAAAGTGTCATTTGTGCAACATCATAAATCGTCCACACAACTTTAAATATTGGGAAACTCTCTCTCTCCACGTGTTCGGAACCAAAAAGACCCTCCCATCCATTTTCCAAAATTATCAATGAAATAGCGACCCATCTCTTTAGAAAATATGGCAATGTATCTCTATGCCGGTCGGTTGAATGATCTGGAATTCAAATGCATTAACTTTACGTGAATGACAAAATTATTTCTTAATATTAATGTAAAAGTGGAGATAGTAAAAATAGTTCAAATTAATTTGTTTTTGTACAATCTATACAAGCGTTTTCTACAAGATAATTCAGCCAACCAAAGTGTCATTTGTGCAACATTATTAAATATTGGGAAACTGTTAAGCCCACGTGTTCGGAACCAAGAAGACCCACCCATTCATTTTCCAAAACTATCAATGAAATAGCGACCCATCTCTTTAGAAAATATGGCAATGTATCTCTATGCCGGTCGGTTAAATGATCTGGAATTCAAATGCATTAACTTTACGTGAATGACAAAATTATTTCTTAATATTAATATAAAAGTGTAGACAGTAAAAATAGTTCAAACTAATTTGTTTTGGTACAACGCATACAAGCGTTTTCTACAAGATAATTTAGCCAAACAAAGTGTCATTGTGCAACATCATTAAATATTGGGAAACTGTTAAGGCCACGTGTTCGGAACCAAGAAGACCCACCCATCCATTTTCCAAAATTTTCAATGAAATAGCGACCCATCTCTTTAGAAAATATGGCAATGTATCTCTATGCCGGTCGGTTGAATGATCTGGAATTCAAATGCATTAACTTTACGTGGATGACAAAATTATTTCTTAATATTAATATAAAAGTGGAGATAGTAAAAATAGTTCAAACTAATTTGTTTTGGTACAACGCATACAAGCGGTTTCTACAAGATAATTCAGCCAACCAAAGTGTCATTTGTGCAACATCACTAAATATTGGGAAACTGTTAAGGCCACGTGTTCGGAACCAAGAAGACCCACCCATCCATTTTCCAAAACTATCAATGAAATAGCGACCCATCTCTTTAGAAAATATGGCAATGTATCTCTATGCCGGTCGGTTGAATGATTTGGAATTCAAATGCATTAACTTTACGTGAATGACAAAATTGTTTCTTAATATTAATATAAAAGTGGAGACAGTAAAAATAGTTCAAACTAATTTGTTTTGGTACAACGCATACAAGCGTTTTCTACAAGATAATTTAGCCAAACAAAGTGTCATTGTGCAACATCATTAAATATTGGGAAACTGTTAAGGCCACGTGTTCGGAACCAAGTAGAGCCACTCATCCATTTTCCACAATTATCAATGAAATAGCGACCCATCTCTTTAGAGAATATGGCAATGTATCTCTATGCCGGTTAGTTGAATGATCTGGAAATACAAATGCATTAACTTTACGTTAATGACAAAATTGTTTCTTAATATTAATGTAAAAGTGGAGACAGTAAAAATAGGTCAAACTAATTTGTTTTGGTACAACGCATACAAGCGTTTTCTACAAGATAATTTAGCCAAACAAAGTGTCGTTGTGCAACATCATCAAATATTGGGAAACTGTTAAGCCCACGTGTTCGGAACCAAGTAGAGCCACTCATCCATTTTCCAAAACTATCAATGAAATAGCGACCCATCTCTTTAGAAAATATAGCAATGTATCTCTATGCCGGTCGGTTGAATGATCTGGAATTCAAATGCATTAACTTTACGTGAATGACAAAATTATTTCTTAATATTAATATAAAAGTGGAGACAGTAAAAATAGTTCAAACTAATTTGTTTTGGTACAACGTATACAAGCGTTTTCTACAAGATAATTCAGCCAACCAAAGTGTCATTTGTGCAACATCACTAAATATTGGGAAACTGTTAAGGCCACGTGTTCGGAACCAAGAAGACCCACTCATCCATTTTCCAAAACTATCAATGAAATAGCGACCCATCTCTTCAGAAAATATGGCAATGTATCTCTATGCCGGTCGGTTGAATGATCTGAAATTTAAATGCATTAACTTTACGTTAATAACAAAATTGTTGCTTAATATTAATGTAAAAGTGGAGATAGTAAAAATAGTTCAAATTAATTTGTTTTGGTACAATCTATACAAGCGTTTTCTACAAGATAATTCAGCCAACGAAAGTGTCATTTGTGCAACATTATTAAATATTGGGAAACTGTTAAGCCCACGTGTTCGGAACCAAGTAGAGCCACTCATCCATTTTCCACAATTATCAATGAAATAGCGACCCATCTCTTTAGAAAATATGGCAATGGATCTCTATGCCGGTTGGTTGAATGATCTGGAAATACAAATGCATTAACTTTACGTTAATGACAAAATTGTTTCTTAATATTAATGTAAAAGTGGAGACAGTAAAATAGTTCAAACTAATTTGTTTTGGTACAACGCATACAAGCGGTTTCTACAAGATAACTCAGCCAACCAAAGTGTCATTTGTGCAACATCACTAAATATTGGGAAACTGTTAAGGCCACGTGTTCGGAACCAAGAAGACCCACTCATCCATTTTCCAAAACTATCAATGAAATAGCGACCCATCTCTTTAGAAAATATGGCAATGTATCTCTATGCCGGTCGGTTGAATGATCTGGAATTCAAATGCATTAACTTTACGTGAATGACAAAATTATTTCTTAATATTAATATAAAAGTGGAGATAGTAAAAATAGTTCAAACTAATTTGTTTTGGTACAACGCATACAAGCGGTTTCTACAAGATAATTCAGCCAAACAAAGTGTCATTGTGCAACATCATTAAATATTGGGAAACTGTTAAGGCCACGTGTTCGGAACCAAGAAGACCCACCCATCCATTTTCCACAATTATCAATGAAATAGCGACCCATCTCTTTAGAGAATATGGCAATGTATCTCTATGCCGGTTAGTTGAATGATCTGGAAATACAAATGCATTAACTTTACGTTAATGACAAAATTGTTTCTTAATATTAATGTAAAAGTGGAGACAGTAAAAATAGTTCAAACTAATTTGTTTTGGTACAACGCATACAAGCGTTTTCTACAAGATAATTCAGCCAACCAAAGTGTCATTTGTGCAACATCACTAAATATTGGGAAACTGTTAAGGCCACGTGTTCGGAACCAAGAAGACCCACCCATCCATTTTCCAAAACTATCAATGAAATAGCGACCCATCTCTTTAGAAAATATGGCAATGTATCTCTATGCCGGTTAGTTGAATGATCTGGAAATACAAATGCATTAACTTTACGTTAATGACAAAATTGTTTCTTAATATTAATGTAAAAGTGGAGACAGTAAAAATAGTTCAAACTAATTTGTTTTGGTACAACGCATACAAGCGTTTTCTACAAGATAATTTAGCCAAACAAAGTGTCGTTGTGCAACATCATCAAATATTGGGAAACTGTTAAGCCCACGTGTTCGGAACCAAGAAGACCCACTCATCCATTTTCCAAAACTATCAATGAAATAGCGACCCATCTCTTTAGAAAATATGGCAATGTATCTCTATGCCGGTCGGTTGAATGATCTGGAATTCAAATGCATTAACTTTACGTTAATAACAAAATTGTTGCTTAATATTAATGTAAAAGTGGAGATAGTAAAAATAGTTTAAATTAATTTGTTTTGGTACAATCTATACAAGCGTTTTCTACAAGATAATTCAGATAACGAAAGTGTCATTTGTGCAACATTATTAAATATTGGGAAAATGTTAAGCCCACGTGTTCGGAACCAAGTAGAGCCACTCATCCATTTTCCACAATTATCAATGAAATAGCGACCCATCTCTTTAGAAAATATGGCAATGTATCTCTATGCCGGTTGGTTGAATGATCTGGAAATACAAATGCATTAACTTTACGTTAATGACAAAATTGTTTCTTAATATTAATGTAAAAGTGGAGACAGTAAAAATAGTTCAAACTAATTTGTTTTGGTACAACGCATACAAGCGGTTTCTACAAGATAACTCAGCCAACCAAAGTGTCATTTGTGCAACATCACTAAATATTGGGAAACTGTTAAGGCCACGTGTTCGGAACCAAGAAGACCCACTCATCCATTTTCCAAAACTATCAATGAAATAGCGACCCATCTCTTTAGAAAATATGGCAATGTATCTCTATGCCGGTCGGTTGAATGATCTGGAATTCAAATGCATTAACTTTACGTGAATGACAAAATTATTTCTTAATATTAATATAAAAGTGGAGATAGTAAAAATAGTTCAAACTAATTTGTTTTGGTACAACGCATACAAGCGGTTTCTACAAGATAATTCAGCCAACCAAAGTGTCATTTGTGCAACATCATTAAATATTGGGAAACTGTTAAGACCACGTGTTCGGAACCAAGAAGACCCACCCATCCATTTTCCACAATTATCAATGAAATAGCGACCCATCTCTTTAGAGAATATGGCAATGTATCTCTATGCCGGTTAGTTGAATGATCTGGAAATACAAATGCATTAACTTTACGTTAATGACAAAATTGTTTCTTAATATTAATGTAAAAGTGGAGACAGTAAAAATAGTTCAAACTAATTTGTTTTGGTACAACGCATACAAGCGGTTTCTACAAGATAACTCAGCCAACCAAAGTGTCATTTGTGCAACATCACTAAATATTGGGAAACTGTTAAGGCCACGTGTTCGGAACCAAGAAGACCCACTCATCCATTTTCCAAAACTATCAATGAAATAGCGACCCATCTCTTTAGAAAATATGGCAATGTATCTCTATGCCGGTCGGTTGAATGATCTGGAATTCAAATGCATTAACTTTACGTGAATGACAAAATTATTTCTTAATATTAATATAAAAGTGGAGATAGTAAAAATAGTTCAAACTAATTTGTTTTGGTACAACGCATACAAGCGGTTTCTACAAGATAATTCAGCCAACCAAAGTGTCATTTGTGCAACATTATTAAATATTGGGAAACTGTTAAGCCCACGTGTTCGGAACCAAGAAGACCCACCCATTCATTTTCCAAAACTATCAATGAAATAGCGACCCATCTCTTTAGAAAATATGGCAATGTATCTCTATGCCGGTCGGTTAAATGATCTGGAATTCAAATGCATTAACTTTACGTGAATGACAAAATTATTTCTTAATATTAATATAAAAGTGTAGACAGTAAAAATAGTTCAAACTAATTTGTTTTGGTACAACGCATACAAGCGTTTTCTACAAGATAATTTAGCCAAACAAAGTGTCATTGTGCAACATCATTAAATATTGGGAAACTGTTAAGGCCACGTGTTCGGAACCAAGAAGACCCACCCATCCATTTTCCAAAATTTTCAATGAAATAGCGACCCATCTCTTTAGAAAATATGGCAATGTATCTCTATGCCGGTCGGTTGAATGATCTGGAATTCAAATGCATTAACTTTACGTGGATGACAAAATTATTTCTTAATATTAATATAAAAGTGGAGATAGTAAAAATAGTTCAAACTAATTTGTTTTGGTACAACGCATACAAGCGGTTTCTACAAGATAATTCAGCCAACCAAAGTGTCATTTGTGCAACATCACTAAATATTGGGAAACTGTTAAGGCCACGTGTTCGGAACCAAGAAGACCCACCCATCCATTTTCCAAAACTATCAATGAAATAGCGACCCATCTCTTTAGAAAATATGGCAATGTATCTCTATGCCGGTCGGTTGAATGATTTGGAATTCAAATGCATTAACTTTACGTGAATGACAAAATTGTTTCTTAATATTAATATAAAAGTGGAGACAGTAAAAATAGTTCAAACTAATTTGTTTTGGTACAACGCATACAAGCGTTTTCTACAAGATAATTTAGCCAAACAAAGTGTCATTGTGCAACATCATTAAATATTGGGAAACTGTTAAGGCCACGTGTTCGGAACCAAGTAGAGCCACTCATCCATTTTCCACAATTATCAATGAAATAGCGACCCATCTCTTTAGAGAATATGGCAATGTATCTCTATGCCGGTTAGTTGAATGATCTGGAAATACAAATGCATTAACTTTACGTTAATGACAAAATTGTTTCTTAATATTAATGTAAAAGTGGAGACAGTAAAAATAGGTCAAACTAATTTGTTTTGGTACAACGCATACAAGCGTTTTCTACAAGATAATTTAGCCAAACAAAGTGTCGTTGTGCAACATCATCAAATATTGGGAAACTGTTAAGCCCACGTGTTCGGAACCAAGTAGAGCCACTCATCCATTTTCCAAAACTATCAATGAAATAGCGACCCATCTCTTTAGAAAATATAGCAATGTATCTCTATGCCGGTCGGTTGAATGATCTGGAATTCAAATGCATTAACTTTACGTGAATGACAAAATTATTTCTTAATATTAATATAAAAGTGGAGACAGTAAAAATAGTTCAAACTAATTTGTTTTGGTACAACGTATACAAGCGTTTTCTACAAGATAATTCAGCCAACCAAAGTGTCATTTGTGCAACATCACTAAATATTGGGAAACTGTTAAGGCCACGTGTTCGGAACCAAGAAGACCCACTCATCCATTTTCCAAAACTATCAATGAAATAGCGACCCATCTCTTCAGAAAATATGGCAATGTATCTCTATGCCGGTCGGTTGAATGATCTGAAATTTAAATGCATTAACTTTACGTTAATAACAAAATTGTTGCTTAATATTAATGTAAAAGTGGAGATAGTAAAAATAGTTCAAATTAATTTGTTTTGGTACAATCTATACAAGCGTTTTCTACAAGATAATTCAGCCAACGAAAGTGTCATTTGTGCAACATTATTAAATATTGGGAAACTGTTAAGCCCACGTGTTCGGAACCAAGTAGAGCCACTCATCCATTTTCCACAATTATCAATGAAATAGCGACCCATCTCTTTAGAAAATATGGCAATGGATCTCTATGCCGGTTGGTTGAATGATCTGGAAATACAAATGCATTAACTTTACGTTAATGACAAAATTGTTTCTTAATATTAATGTAAAAGTGGAGACAGTAAAATAGTTCAAACTAATTTGTTTTGGTACAACGCATACAAGCGGTTTCTACAAGATAACTCAGCCAACCAAAGTGTCATTTGTGCAACATCACTAAATATTGGGAAACTGTTAAGGCCACGTGTTCGGAACCAAGAAGACCCACTCATCCATTTTCCAAAACTATCAATGAAATAGCGACCCATCTCTTTAGAAAATATGGCAATGTATCTCTATGCCGGTCGGTTGAATGATCTGGAATTCAAATGCATTAACTTTACGTGAATGACAAAATTATTTCTTAATATTAATATAAAAGTGGAGATAGTAAAAATAGTTCAAACTAATTTGTTTTGGTACAACGCATACAAGCGGTTTCTACAAGATAATTCAGCCAAACAAAGTGTCATTGTGCAACATCATTAAATATTGGGAAACTGTTAAGGCCACGTGTTCGGAACCAAGAAGACCCACCCATCCATTTTCCACAATTATCAATGAAATAGCGACCCATCTCTTTAGAGAATATGGCAATGTATCTCTATGCCGGTTAGTTGAATGATCTGGAAATACAAATGCATTAACTTTACGTTAATGACAAAATTGTTTCTTAATATTAATGTAAAAGTGGAGACAGTAAAAATAGTTCAAACTAATTTGTTTTGGTACAACGCATACAAGCGTTTTCTACAAGATAATTCAGCCAACCAAAGTGTCATTTGTGCAACATCACTAAATATTGGGAAACTGTTAAGGCCACGTGTTCGGAACCAAGAAGACCCACCCATCCATTTTCCAAAACTATCAATGAAATAGCGACCCATCTCTTTAGAAAATATGGCAATGTATCTCTATGCCGGTTAGTTGAATGATCTGGAAATACAAATGCATTAACTTTACGTTAATGACAAAATTGTTTCTTAATATTAATGTAAAAGTGGAGACAGTAAAAATAGTTCAAACTAATTTGTTTTGGTACAACGCATACAAGCGTTTTCTACAAGATAATTTAGCCAAACAAAGTGTCGTTGTGCAACATCATCAAATATTGGGAAACTGTTAAGCCCACGTGTTCGGAACCAAGAAGACCCACTCATCCATTTTCCAAAACTATCAATGAAATAGCGACCCATCTCTTTAGAAAATATGGCAATGTATCTCTATGCCGGTCGGTTGAATGATCTGGAATTCAAATGCATTAACTTTACGTTAATAACAAAATTGTTGCTTAATATTAATGTAAAAGTGGAGATAGTAAAAATAGTTTAAATTAATTTGTTTTGGTACAATCTATACAAGCGTTTTCTACAAGATAATTCAGATAACGAAAGTGTCATTTGTGCAACATTATTAAATATTGGGAAAATGTTAAGCCCACGTGTTCGGAACCAAGTAGAGCCACTCATCCATTTTCCACAATTATCAATGAAATAGCGACCCATCTCTTTAGAAAATATGGCAATGTATCTCTATGCCGGTTGGTTGAATGATCTGGAAATACAAATGCATTAACTTTACGTTAATGACAAAATTGTTTCTTAATATTAATGTAAAAGTGGAGACAGTAAAAATAGTTCAAACTAATTTGTTTTGGTACAACGCATACAAGCGGTTTCTACAAGATAACTCAGCCAACCAAAGTGTCATTTGTGCAACATCACTAAATATTGGGAAACTGTTAAGGCCACGTGTTCGGAACCAAGAAGACCCACTCATCCATTTTCCAAAACTATCAATGAAATAGCGACCCATCTCTTTAGAAAATATGGCAATGTATCTCTATGCCGGTCGGTTGAATGATCTGGAATTCAAATGCATTAACTTTACGTGAATGACAAAATTATTTCTTAATATTAATATAAAAGTGGAGATAGTAAAAATAGTTCAAACTAATTTGTTTTGGTACAACGCATACAAGCGGTTTCTACAAGATAATTCAGCCAACCAAAGTGTCATTTGTGCAACATCATTAAATATTGGGAAACTGTTAAGACCACGTGTTCGGAACCAAGAAGACCCACCCATCCATTTTCCACAATTATCAATGAAATAGCGACCCATCTCTTTAGAGAATATGGCAATGTATCTCTATGCCGGTTAGTTGAATGATCTGGAAATACAAATGCATTAACTTTACGTTAATGACAAAATTGTTTCTTAATATTAATGTAAAAGTGGAGACAGTAAAAATAGTTCAAACTAATTTGTTTTGGTACAACGCATACAAGCGGTTTCTACAAGATAACTCAGCCAACCAAAGTGTCATTTGTGCAACATCACTAAATATTGGGAAACTGTTAAGGCCACGTGTTCGGAACCAAGAAGACCCACCCATCCATTTTCCAAAACTATCAATGAAATAGCGACCCATCTCTTTAGAAAATATGGCAATGTATCTCTATGCCGGTCGGTTGATTGATCTGGAATTCAAATGCATTAACTTTACGTGAATGACAAAATTATTTCTTAATATTAATATAAAAGTGGAGATAGTAAAAATAGTTCAAACTAATTTGTTTTGGTACAACGCATACAAGCGGTTTCTACAAGATAATTCAGCCAACCAAAGTGTCATTTGTGCAACATCACTAAATATTGGGAAACTGTTAAAGCCACGTGTTCGGATCCAAGAAGACCCACCCATCCATTTTCCAAAACTATCAATGAAATAGCGACCCATCTCTTTAGAAAATATGGCAATGTATCTCTATGCCGGTCGGTTGAATGATCTGGAATTCAAATGCATTAACTTTACGTGAATGACAAAATTGTTTCTTAATATTAATATAAAAGTGGATACAGTAAAAATAGTTCAAACTAATTTGTTTTGGTACAACGCATACAAGCGTTTTCTACAAGATAATTTCGCCAAACAAAGTGTCGTTGTGCATCATCATCAAATATTGGGAAACTGTTAAGCCCACGTGTTCGGAACCAAGTAGAGCCACTCATCCATTTTCCACAATTATCAATGAAATAGCGACCCATCTCTTTAGAAAATATGGCAATGTATCTCTATGCCGGTTGGTTGAATGATCTGGAAATACAAATGCATTAACTTTACGTTAATGACAAAATTGTTTCTTAATATTAATGTAAAAGTGGAGACAGTAAAAATAGTTCAAACAATTTGTTTTGGTACAACGCATACAAGCGGTTTCTACAAGATAATTCAGCCAACCAAAGTGTCATTTGTGCAACATCACTAAATATTGGGAAACTGTTAAGGCCACGTGTTCGGATCCAAGAAGACCCACCAATCCATTTTCCAGAACTATCAATGAAATAGCGACCCATCTCTTTAGAAAATATGGCAATGTATCTCTATGCCGGTTAGTTGAATGATCTGGAATTCAAATGCATTAACTTTACGTGAATGACAAAATTGTTTCTTAATATTAATATAAAAGTGGAGACAGTAAAAATAGTTCAAACTAATTTGTTTTGGTACAACGCATACAAGCGTTTTCTACAAGATAATTCAGCCAACCAAAGTGTCATTTGTGCAACATCACTAAATATTGGGAAACTGTTAAGGCCACGTGTTCGGAACCAAGAAGACCCACCCATCCATTTTCCAAAAGTATCAATGAAATAGCGACCCATCTCTTTAGAAAATATGGCAATGTATCTCTATGCCGGTCGGTTGAATGATCTGGAATTCAAATGCATTAACTTTACGTTAATAACAAAATTGTTGCTTAATATTAATGTAAAAGTGGAGATAGTAAAAATAGTTTAAATTAATTTGTTTTGGTACAATCTATACAAGCGTTTTCTACAAGATAATTCAGATAACGAAAGTGTCATTTGTGCAACATTATTAAATATTGGGAAAATGTTAAGCCCACGTGTTCGGAACCAAGTAGAGCCACTCATCCATTTTCCACAATTATCAATGAAATAGCGACCCATCTCTTTAGAAAATATGGCAATGTATCTCTATGCCGGTTGGTTGAATGATCTGGAAATACAAATGCATTAACTTTACGTTAATGACAAAATTGTTTCTTAATATTAATGTAAAAGTGGAGACAGTAAAAATAGTTCAAACTAATTTGTTTTGGTACAACGCATACAAGCGGTTTCTACAAGATAACTCAGCCAACCAAAGTGTCATTTGTGCAACATCACTAAATATTGGGAAACTGTTAAGGCCACGTGTTCGGAACCAAGAAGACCCACTCATCCATTTTCCAAAACTATCAATGAAATAGCGACCCATCTCTTTAGAAAATATGGCAATGTATCTCTATGCCGGTCGGTTGAATGATCTGGAATTCAAATGCATTAACTTTACGTGAATGACAAAATTATTTCTTAATATTAATATAAAAGTGGAGATAGTAAAAATAGTTCAAACTAATTTGTTTTGGTACAACGCATACAAGCGGTTTCTACAAGATAATTCAGCCAACCAAAGTGTCATTTGTGCAACATCATTAAATATTGGGAAACTGTTAAGACCACGTGTTCGGAACCAAGAAGACCCACCCATCCATTTTCCACAATTATCAATGAAATAGCGACCCATCTCTTTAGAGAATATGGCAATGTATCTCTATGCCGGTTAGTTGAATGATCTGGAAATACAAATGCATTAACTTTACGTTAATGACAAAATTGTTTCTTAATATTAATGTAAAAGTGGAGACAGTAAAAATAGTTCAAACTAATTTGTTTTGGTACAACGCATACAAGCGGTTTCTACAAGATAACTCAGCCAACCAAAGTGTCATTTGTGCAACATCACTAAATATTGGGAAACTGTTAAGGCCACGTGTTCGGAACCAAGAAGACCCACTCATCCATTTTCCAAAACTATCAATGAAATAGCGACCCATCTCTTTAGAAAATATGGCAATGTATCTCTATGCCGGTCGGTTGAATGATCTGGAATTCAAATGCATTAACTTTACGTGAATGACAAAATTATTTCTTAATATTAATATAAAAGTGGAGATAGTAAAAATAGTTCAAACTAATTTGTTTTGGTACAACGCATACAAGCGGTTTCTACAAGATAATTCAGCCAACCAAAGTGTCATTTGTGCAACATCATTAAATATTGGGAAACTGTTAAGACCACGTGTTCGGAACCAAGAAGACCCACCCATCCATTTTCCACAATTATCAATGAAATAGCGACCCATCTCTTTAGAGAATATGGCAATGTATCTCTATGCCGGTTAGTTGAATGATCTGGAAATACAAATGCATTAACTTTACGTTAATGACAAAATTGTTTCTTAATATTAATGTAAAAGTGGAGACAGTAAAAATAGTTCAAACTAATTTGTTTTGGTACAACGCATACAAGCGGTTTCTACAAGATAACTCAGCCAACCAAAGTGTCATTTGTGCAACATCACTAAATATTGGGAAACTGTTAAGGCCACGTGTTCGGAACCAAGAAGACCCACCCATCCATTTTCCAAAACTATCAATGAAATAGCGACCCATCTCTTTAGAAAATATGGCAATGTATCTCTATGCCGGTCGGTTGATTGATCTGGAATTCAAATGCATTAACTTTACGTGAATGACAAAATTATTTCTTAATATTAATATAAAAGTGGAGATAGTAAAAATAGTTCAAACTAATTTGTTTTGGTACAACGCATACAAGCGGTTTCTACAAGATAATTCAGCCAACCAAAGTGTCATTTGTGCAACATCACTAAATATTGGGAAACTGTTAAGGCCACGTGTTCGGATCCAAGAAGACCCACCCATCCATTTTCCAAAACTATCAATGAAATAGCGACCCATCTCTTTAGAAAATATGGCAATGTATCTCTATGCCGGTCGGTTGAATGATCTGGAATTCAAATGCATTAACTTTACGTGAATGACAAAATTGTTTCTTAATATTAATATAAAAGTGGATACAGTAAAAATAGTTCAAACTAATTTGTTTTGGTACAACGCATACAAGCGTTTTCTACAAGATAATTTCGCCAAACAAAGTGTCGTTGTGCATCATCATCAAATATTGGGAAACTGTTAAGCCCACGTGTTCGGAACCAAGTAGAGCCACTCATCCATTTTCCACAATTATCAATGAAATAGCGACCCATCTCTTTAGAAAATATGGCAATGTATCTCTATGCCGGTTGGTTGAATGATCTGGAAATACAAATGCATTAACTTTACGTTAATGACAAAATTGTTTCTTAATATTAATGTAAAAGTGGAGACAGTAAAAATAGTTCAAACAATTTGTTTTGGTACAACGCATACAAGCGGTTTCTACAAGATAATTCAGCCAACCAAAGTGTCATTTGTGCAACATCACTAAATATTGGGAAACTGTTAAGGCCACGTGTTCGGATCCAAGAAGACCCACCAATCCATTTTCCAGAACTATCAATGAAATAGCGACCCATCTCTTTAGAAAATATGGCAATGTATCTCTATGCCGGTCGGTTGAATGATCTGGAATTCAAATGCATTAACTTTACGTGAATGACAAAATTGTTTCTTAATATTAATATAAAAGTGGAGACAGTAAAAATAGTTCAAACTAATTTGTTTTGGTACAACGCATACAAGCGTTTTCTACAAGATAATTTAGCCAAACAAAGTGTCATTGTGCAACATCATTAAATATTGGGAAACTGTTAAGCCCACGTGTTCGGAACCAAGTAGAGCCACTCCTCCATTTTCCACAATTATCAATGAAATAGCGACCCATCTCTTTAGAAAATATGGCAATGTATCTCTATTCCGGTTGGTTGAATGATCTGGAAATACAAATGCATTAACTTTACGTTAATGACAAAATTGTTTCTTAAAATTATTGTAAAAGTGGAGACAGTAAAAATAGTTCAAACTAATTTGTTTTAGTACAACGCATACAAGCGGTTTCTACAAGATAATTCAGCCAACCAAAGTGTCATTTGTGCAACATCACTAAATACTGGGAAACTGTTAAGGCCACGTGTTCGGAACCAAGAAGACCCACCCATTCATTTTCCAAAACTATCAATGAAATAGCGACCCATCTCTTTAGAAAATATAGCAATGTATCTCTATGCCGGTCGGTTAAATGATCTGGAATTCAAATGCATTAACTTTACGTGAATGACAAAATTATTTCTTAATATTAATATAAAAGTGGAGATAGTAAAAATAGTTCAAACTAATTTGTTTTGGTACAACGCATACAAGCGGTTTCTACAGGATAATTCAGCCAACCAAAGTGTCATTTGTGCAACATCACTAAATATTGGGAAACTGTTAAGGCCACGTGTTCGGAACCAAGAAGACCCACCCATTCATTTTCCAAAACTATCAATGAAATAGCGACCCATCTCTTTAGAAAATATAGCAATGTATCTCTATGCCGGTCGGTTAAATGATCTGGAATTCAAATGCATTAACTTTACGTGAATGACAAAATTATTTCTTAATATTAATATAAAAGTGGAGATAGTAAAAATAGTTCAAACTAATTTGTTTTGGTACAACGCATACAAGCGGTTTCTACAGGATAATTCAGCCAACCAAAGTGTCATTTGTGCAACATCACTAAATATTGGGAAACTGTTAAGGCCACGTGTTCGGAACCAAGAAGACCCACCCATTCATTTTCCAAAACTATCAATGAAATAGCGACCCATCTCTTTAGAAAATATGGCAATGTATCTCTATGCCGGTTGGTTGAATGATCTGGAAATACAAATGCATTAACTTTACGTTAATGACAAAATTGTTTCTTAATATTAATGTAAAAGTGGAGATAGTAAAAATAGTTCAAACTAATTTGTTTTGGTACAACGCATACAAGCGATTTCTACAAGATAATTCAGCCCACCAAAGTGTCATTTGTGCAACATCACTAAATATTGGGAAACTGTTAAGGCCACGTGTTCGGAACCAAGAAGACCCACTCATCCATTTTCCAAAACTATCAATGAAATAGCGACCCATCTCTTTAGAAAATATGGCAATGTATC
Organism: Diaperis boleti; assembly: GCA_963583935.1. Classification (NCBI taxonomy): domain Eukaryota; kingdom Metazoa; phylum Arthropoda; class Insecta; order Coleoptera; family Tenebrionidae; genus Diaperis; species Diaperis boleti. Next base: position 7,938,010 of record OY757242.1, read on the forward strand.
TCTATGACGGTCGGTTGAATGATCTGGAATTCAAATGCATTAACTTTACGTGAATGACAAAATTATTTCTTAATATTAATTTAAAAGTGGAGATAGTAAAAATAGTTCAAATTAATTTGTTTTGGTACAACGCATACAAGCGTTTTCTACAAGATAATTTAGCCAAACAAAGTGTCATTGTGCAACATCATTAAATATTGGGAAACTGTTAAGGCCACGTGTTCGGAACCAAGAAGACCCACCCATCCATTTTCCACAATTATCAATGAAATAGCGACCCATCTCTTTAGAGAATATGGCAATGTATCTCTATGCCGGTTAGTTGAATGATCTGGAAATACAAATGCATTAACTTTACGTTAATGACAAAATTGTTTCTTAATATTAATGTAAAAGTGGAGACAGTAAAAATAGTTCAAACTAATTTGTTTTGGTAGAACGCATACAAGCGTTTTCTACAAGATAATTCAGCCAACCAAAGTGTCATTTGTGCAACATCACTAAATATTGGGAAACTGTTAAGGCCACGTGTTCGGAACCAAGAAGACCCACTCATCCATTTTCCAAAACTATCAATGAAATAGCGACCCATCTCTTTAGAAAATATAGCAATGTATCTCTATGCCGGTCGGTTGAATGATCTGGAATTCAAATGCATTAACTTTACGTGAATGACAAAATTTTTTCTTAATATTAATATAAAAGTGGAGATAGTAAAAATAGTTCAAACTAATTTGTTTTGGTACAACGCATACAAGCGTTTTCTACAAGATAATTCAGCCAACCAAAGTGTCATTTGTACAACATCATTAAATATTGAAAAATTGTTAAGGCCACGTGTTCGGAACCAAGAAGACCCACTCATCCATTTTCCAAAATTATCAATGAAATAGCGACCCATCTTTTTAGAAAATATGGCAATGTATCTCTATGCCGGTCGGTTGAATGATCTGGAAATAGAAATGCATGAACTTCACGTTCATGACAAAATTGTTTCGTAATATTAATGTAAAAGTTGAGATGGTAAAAATAGTTCAAACTAATTTGTTTTGGTACAACGTATACAAGCGTTTTCTAGAAGATAATTCAGCCAACCAAAGTGTCATTTGTGCATCATCATTAAATATTGAAAAATTGTTAAGGCCACGTGTTCGGAACCAAGAAGACCCTGAGAATGGCACTCATAGACGACATCTAACCACTTTTGAAGTTTCAAAACAATGGACCAAAATGTCATTGTTATGGCTAAAATGGGCCGTGGAGCGCACATGCACCGCCACAAAAGACTTTGTGCAATCAATTTCGCGTCACCGATCTTATTAAATTTACCCCATTTAATAATGACGCCCTATTAACTATTTTCGCCGAAGAACACGATTTACGTTAGCAGCAGGAAAATCCGATTTGACATTGATTTCATACCAGAGGGTGTAACGACCCCAGAGCGTCGCCACAAAGACATTGATTTCCATGAGTATTCCACCTACCCCGGAAGTAAAGACACCAGCACTTACCTGGGGCAATTTACTAAATGGACCCCAAAAACGTTCCTCACGCGTACAGTCTTTGCGCCGTGATTAATATAATAGGATACAATTTTCATCCGAGTTTCGATTACCGCTCCCATTGTGCGTGTGTCAGATGCGGCGGAGGCATTGTTTGGAAACGTCTGCGGTTTACATTAATCACATGTAAAGTTTGCCTGAATGTAACGCAACACGAAGACATTTTTCTTTGAGTTTGCCCGGAATTAGTTAGAAGGTAAGGAGAGCTCTGTGCAGCACAAAGGCTCCTGGAAAACCTCCAAAGATGCTGCCGGTTCTTTTATGCTGTTTTCAAGTCGTTTGTAACGTCGCATTATGAATGTTGTGGGGAGGATAACGTACATGCAATCAATTTATTCTGACATGTGGTCTGAACATACATCATTATTGTGAAGTTCTGGGAAAGGATATTTTTAGAATTCACTGCAACCTCGTTGCAGCAATTTCTTCGATGTGCGTAAGGACACTAATGGGGGGTAAAGTTGGCGGCTTTTTGCAGTTTTGCAAAAGTTGAAAACGTAATAGGATAACTTTGATTCCGGAGTTAAATAAAGTTGTCTAAAACTCACAATGCAAAGTGAATGAAAAGATATGGCTCAATCATGTTTTAGTGGAAAACTCGGGTTCTACATTGTACTGAAAGCACCGATGTTCCGAGCAATAGAGTTAGCCGGAGTAAGCGAATAGAGTATTTTGTGCTTTATTAAGAATTGTGGAGAAATATTCGAACGAAGTTTCTTAACGCGGCTTGCGGGAGGAGTGAGTTGGTAGAAATCGTCGCGTAACGAAAAAGCGGGTCCCCTCCATTATAGTGTGGCAAATATTTAAATACAAAAACTGAACAATGTGTTAAATAAATACTATTGTTTTTACAAAAAAAAACGCACTTACATCTTTAATTCAAAACGGAAAACAGATCATTATAAAAAAATTGTAAATTGAACTGAATGAAAAGGATCCAAAAAACTAGAAGTGACACCATTAATAAATCTTTACGTGCTGTGCTCCAACTCCAACGAATAAAATTTTGAAATCATTTCATTTGCCTTGCCACAAGGGCAATTCATCTTGAGTTGATTTGTGACTGCACCACAGCCACATTTTTTAGCGAGAATGGTGTCTCGTAGAGGCAAACCTTTACCCATTTACTCTGACAACGGGACTAATTTTATCGGAGCAAACAATGAATTGACTAAATTATTCAAGGTGAGTTCTTTTCAGTCTGATGTAGTCGACAATTTTCAGTCTGACAAAGTAACATGGCATTTTATCCCCATTAGATCGCCACACATGGGTGGCTTATGGGAAGCCAAGGTCAAGTCGGTAAAGTACCATATTAAAAAAATTACTGGGAACGCTATGTTATCATATGATAAAAATTTTACCTTGTTTTAAACCTACTAACAAGAACTAAACCAACGATTGAAGAATCGGCCCTAAATGTTTCTGGGATTTATGACTCCGGTTCAAATGTGTCAGTCACTATGGGGGCGTCTATTAATTACGTAAAGCGTTTAGGGGGGCTCTATCCGAATCTCACCCAATCTCACGTCGGGCCGGGTCAAAAATCCCGTAATTTTTTTTCCGTAAGAAATAAATAAAGAAAAAAATTGCGAGAAAACGGTTAAATTATGTAAGTAAAACAAGTTTCTCACTAAAATATGGCTCAATCCTACACACTAATATTTTTCTTCGAACGTCAGAAAAAGTGCCATTGTATACAAATGTCCACTTCTCTGCCTAGACAGACAAACTATTTGGCTACCGCCCAATTGACCAATCATGTACTTTGAAAAAATTGTAAGGCATGTCAAATTGGCAGCGTATTTTTTTAAATGTAAATTATTTCATTCTTTTCGACGTTTGAAGAAAAAATAGCATATTCTATTGTGAGAAAAGTGAATTAAAGCAATGTAGAGCGACTTGAATAGACTTAAATCGGCTTCGAGAAGACTTGAAATGTATTGAAACGACTTCAAAGACTTGAGGCGACTTGAGACAACATGAAATGTTTTGAAGGGACTTGAAATGTTTTGAAATCAATTGAAGCGATTTAAAGAGACTTGAAAATATTTTGAAGGCACTGAAAGCGACTTGAAGAAACTTGAAACGACTTGAAAGGACTTTTAAGCTATTGAAAAGACTTGAAATGTCTTGAGGAGTTTTGAAGCGACCTAAGAAGAAGGATTGGAAGCATTGGAAGCAACTTGAAAAGACTTGAAATGTCTTGAAGCGACCTGGGAAGATTTGGTATATCTTAAAGGGACTAGAAGTCACTTGAAAAGACCTGAAATACCTTAAAGCGACTTGAAAAGATTTGAAACGACTTGAAGCGAATTGAAAAATGAAAAGACGTTTTGAAGGGACTTAAGCTGACTTGAAATGCTTTGAAGGGACTTGAGCTGAATTGAAATGTTTTGAAGGGGATTGAAGCGAATTGAAAAGTCTTGAAGGGTCTTGAATCGATCTGGGAAGACTTTAAACAGACTTGAAGGATTCTTTAGTGACTTGAAGTGGCTTGAAGAAAGTTGAAAGGGCTGGAAAAGACTTGAAATATTTTGAAGGGACTTCAAGCGACTTGAAATATTTTGAAAGGACTTGAAGCGATTTAAAAGGACTTGAAATGTGTTGAAGCCACGTGAAATATGTTAAAAAGACTTGAAGCGACTAGAAAAGATTTGGAGCGAATTGAAACGACATCAAATGTTTTGAAAAAACTTGGGGCGACTTAAAAAGCCTTCAAAGGAATTGAAGAGACTTGAAATGTTTTGATGAATCTTAAAGCGACCTGGGAAGACTTCAAATATTTTGAAGGGACTGGAAGTGACTTAAAAAGACTTGAAGAGTTTTGAAGCGACCTGGGAAGATTTGATATATCTTAAAGGGATTGGAAGCCACTTGAAAAGATTTGAAATGTCTTGAAACGACTTGAAGCAAATTGAAAAATGAAAAACGAATTGAAGAGACTTGAATGGGTTTTGAAAAGAATTGGAATGTCTTGGAACGACTTCAAAGACTTGAGGCGACTTGAAACAACATGAAATGTTTTGAAGGGAGTTGAAGCAATTTAAAAGGACTTGAAATATGTTGAAGCAACGTGAAATATGTTAAAACGACTAGAAGCGACTAGAAAAGATTTGGAGCGAATTGAAACGACATCAAATGTTTTGAAAAAACTTGGGGCGACTTAAAAAGTCTTCAAAGGAGTTGAAGAGACTTGAAAGGTCTTGATGAATCTTAAAGCGACCTGGGAAGACTTCAAATATTTTGAAGAGACTGGATGTGACTTGAAAAGACTTGAAGAGTTTTGAAGCGACCTGGGAAGATTTGAAATGTTTTGGATGGAATTGAAGCGACTTGAAAAGTCTTGAAATATTTGGATGATCTTGAAGCGATTTAAAAGGACTTGAAATGTGTTGAAACTACGTGAAATACGTTAAAACGACTTGAAACGACTTGAAAAGATTTGAAGTCAATTGAAACGACATGAAATGTTTTGAAAAGACTTGGGGCGACTTAAAAAAGTTTTCAAAGGAATCGAAGAGACTTGAAATGTTTTGATGAATCTTAAAACGACCTGGGAAGACTTCAAATATTTTGAAGAGACTGGATGTGACTTGAAAAGACTTGAAGAGTTTTGAAGCCACCTGGGAAGATTTGAAATGTTTTGGATGGAATTGAAGCGACTTGAAAAGTCTTGAAATATTTGGATGATCTTGAAGCGATTTAAAAGGTCTTGAAATGTGTTGAAGCTACGTGAAATACGTTAAAACGACTTGAAACGACTTGAAAAGATTTGAAGTCAATTGAAACGACATGAAATGTTTTGAAAAGTCTTGGGGCGACTTAAAAAAGTTTTCAAAGGAATTGAAGAGACTTGAAATGTTTTGATGAATCTTAAAGCGACCTGGGAAGTCTTCAAATATTTTGAATGGACTGGAAGTGACTTGAAAAGACTTGAAGAGTTTTGAAGCGACCTGGGAAGATTTGATATATCTTAAAGGGATTGGATGCCACTTGAAAAGAGTTGAAATGTTTTGAAACGACTTGAAGCAAATTGAAAAATGAAAAACGAATTGAAGAGACTTGAATGGGTTTTGAAAGGATTGGAATGTCTTGAAACGACTTCAAAGACTTGAGGCGACTTGAAACAACATGAAATGTTTTGAAGGGAGTTGAAGCAATTTAAAAGGACTTGAAATATGTTGAAGCAACGTGAAATGTCTTGATGAATCTTAAAGCGACCTGGGAAGACTTCAAATATTTTGAAGGGACTGGAAGTGACTTGAAAAGACTTGAAGAGTTTTGAAACGACTTGAAAACACTTAAAGTGTGTGGAAAATACTTGAAGAGCATTGGGGCGATCTGGAAAAGCTTCGAATAACATCCTGAAAGGACTGGAAGCCACTTGAAAAACTTGAAATACCTTGAAGTGACTTGAAAAGGTTTGAAATGTCTTGAAACGAGTTGAAATGAATTTAAAAAATGAAAAAAGGTTTTGAAGGGACTTGAGATGACTTGAAGTGTTTTGAAGGGGATTAAAGCGACCTGAAAAGTCTTGAAGCGACCGGGGAAGACTTTGAAAAGACTTGAAGTATACTTTAGTGACTTGAAGTGGCTTGAAAAAAGTTGAAACGACTGGAAAAGACTTGAAATATTTTGAAGGGACTTAAAGCGACTTGAAATATTTTGAAAGGACTTGAAGCGACTTGAAAAGACTAGAAATATTTTGAAGCAATGTGAAATATGTTAAAACGACTAGAAGCGACTAGAAAAGATTTGGAGCGAATAGAAACGACATCAAATGTTTTGAAGGGACTTGGGGCGACTTAAAAAGTTTTGAAAGGAATTGAAAAGACTTCAAATGTCTTGATGAATCTTAAAGCGTCCTGGGAAGACTTCAAATATTTTGAAGGGACTGGAAGTGACTTGAAAAGACTTGAAGAGTCTTGAAGCGACCTGAAAAGATTTGAAATGTTTTGAATGGAATTGAAGCTACTTGAAAGGACTTGAAATGTCTTGAAGAGTCTTGAAGCGACCTGGGAAGTTTTTTAAAGAAATGGGTTGATTGATATATTGAAGCGGTTATAGTTGGGGAGTGCGGGAGCAAATGGAACAGGTGCTCTGAAGTAACCGCACAAAAAAAAAATGCTGCTAGAATTTCATCACTATTTTTGATAATTGAATCTAATAACAAAAATCAATTTTAGAACCTAATGAAATACCAGAGCCCTTTTCTGTCATTCACCACCGAAAAAACACATTCATCCCTTCCGCAAAAAATCCCCAATCTTGCTTCGACTTCCAAACCCGGACGCTCGCCGACCCTATCGGGGCCGTTTTAATAACATCCTCGTGGACGTTGTCGGCACAAACTTACATTTTTTTCGATAAAAGACCACCGAACAAATTGATCCGCCCCGGGCCCCCGACCTCATTTCGGAACGCCGACGTCTCATCGAGAAAAAAAAGCGGGACAATGAAAACCTTTCATTTCGCTCCTAATTGCGGTCATATTTTCGACGTTGGCGGTTTTAAAAAAACTCATTAATCCCGTGAAAATTTAAACAAGGATACAAAGCGTAAAAAATTGAACCTCTTGCGCGCCCGGGAGAATCGCGTAAATTTTCTTTAGATCCGGCAGTAACGAATTTGTTGGACAAAGGATTAGGGGTGAATTTACGCTGGGCCTACAATTAGGGAAATTGGAAGTTATTGACTCGAGTTGGGACGGGGTGTTCATTACGGTTAAGCGTTGACTTCGGTCCATAATAGCTGCTTTAGGAGTAGATATAACTCTGCTATCTGTAGGGGTGGCACAACTCCTAGGACACGGTTTTTATACAGTGTGAAGACTTGAAATTTTGAGAACCAACGTCAATTAAATTGCCGCACCTTAATATACTCCCAAACGTGATCGCCTTTTTTACGTTCTTGTATCACATTTCGGTCTTACCATTAATTCCTAAAGTGCCGATTTTTCTTTTTTATTGTCCATTATACCCACTTACTGGATTTTACGATTTCCTAGCTTGTCCTGTATAACACCTTTCTGTTGCAGAGCGCCATCTGCTTTACGAGTCACTATTTTACTTTATGTCATCGTACGTTTTACTGCTCTCTATTTCAACATTTCTTATCCAAACGAGCTTCTTCGAGATCCTCTTATCTCGAGACACTTTGTTGCTCGTTCTTTTGCAAAATGGATTGTGTGCTTACATTGTGTAAACTGTCGTTTATGATATTCGGACTAAAATGTTTACATAACTGCCTACTTTGATCAAAGCTGGAATGAAACGAATCTGTTTACGAAACTCTAGTCCATATATTACATTTCCGACCGATAAATGTGGAATCTGTTTTAAACGATCTGTTTGTTGCAGGTAATAACCGGTTGGATAAAGCAGCGAGTCTGGTATGTAATTATAGTTTTTCCATCTGCTGCAGTTGCAACAATGAAATTTGAAACAATGAAATTTCTGGTTGATTTTGTGACATATTTTAAGCTGTTGTTTGACACATAACTTGCTCGCTCCTTCTCGCTCTGCACGGTTGGAGCACCGGTTCACCACAAAGTGGCGGCGGTTCCTGGAAACGTAGCGTTTCCGGGAGGGCGGTATCACGAGCGCGCTCTTTTGCTGGTTAACGGGATGCGAGAATCATGCCGATGCGACACCGGGAAGCATTTTATATCGGCATGGTAACGGTACGTTGCAGAGTGTATGACTCATTTGTATTCGCTGCGCGCTATTTTTCTGGTCACCGGTGTGAAAGAATTATCCCGATCCGACTTCCGGAAGTATTTTTCTCCGCCGACTGTTACAATGTTTGTTACAATATGAATTAGTTTAATGTCGTATAATGAGAGTCGTCTCACATTAAAGAGAAAATATATGGGATTTTTATAAAAGTAACGAAACGATAACAAAATAAAATAAAAGGCCGTAGAGATATAACAACTGAAACCAGTAATGCAGTATCGCGTTGAGAAATCTACTTAGTTTTTAAAATCCAATTCAGCATGGAAATAACTCGTAATGGAAGAACGTCATGTCTTGTAAACCTCAAGAAACGAAAAGTCGGAAACATTGTACATAGCCATAATGATATTACGTTGTCGCATGTTGTGAAAAGATGTAGATCTGGTCCCATAAAACGCTCAAGGTAACTTGCAAAGATTTAACAGCATAGTCTGTCGGACCCAAATTCCTGTTTTTGGTGAAAAACGAAATGAATTAATTTTTTATTTCGTTCCGTTCAAAACCAATTTATTCACAAAGTTAATTAGTTTTTCGAATCGTGCTGTGTATCGCATTTCAGATCAACTTGTATTTCAATCTGTGATTCCACAAGAACAATTAATTGCCTCCAGTCGCCCCCAACTTAATAAATACTACGTCGGGACGCTTAAGTTACGATGGCCGGTGGCGGCTGGACAACGGAAAGGGTACAGGGAAGCGGGGTGGGCGGCTGGAGCTCCGACCTTGCTCGCTCCTTTTCGTTTTGGGACATGTCGGTGCATTGGTTCACCACAAAGGATCGGCGGCTCCGGGCAACGTAGCAAGTCCGGGAGTAACGGTACGTTTCAGAGCGCGTGACCCGGAGTGAAAAGGGGCGACCGCAGTGGTTCCCGGATATTTGTATTCGCTGCGCGCTATTTTTTTGGTCACCGGAGTGAAAGAATTATATCGATCCGACGTCCGGAAGTATTATTTTTCCGCCGACTGTATTCAAATCTTGGGAAATGCGCTAGCCTCTTTACAATATGAATTGTCGTATAATTAGAGTCGTCTGAGATAGAAGAAAAAATTATGGGATTCTTATAAAACTAACGAAACGATAGCAAGATAAAATAAAAGACCGTCGAGATATCCCAACTGAAACCAGTAATGCAGTATCGCGCTGAGAAATCTACTTAGTTTTTAATATCCAATTCAGCATGGAAATAACTCGTAATGGAACAACGTCATGTATTGTAAACCTCAAGAAATGAAACGTCGGAGACATTGTACATAGCCGTAATGATATTACGTTCTCGCATGTCGTGAAAAGATGTAGAGCTAGTCCCATAAAACGCTCAAGCTAACTTGCAAAGATTTAACAGCATAGTCTGTCGGACGCAGATTCCTGTTTTTGATAAAAAACGAAATGAATTAATTTTTTATTTCGTTCCGTTCAAAACCAATTTATTCACACAGTTAATTAATTTTTCGAATCGTGCTGTGTATCGCATTTCAGATCAACTTGTATTTCAATCTGTGATTCCACAAGAACAATTAATTACCTCCAGTCGCCCCCAACTTAACAAAATACTACGTCGGGACGCTTTAGTTTCGATGGCCGGTGGCGGCTGGACAACGGAAAGGGTACAGGGAAGCGGGGTGGGCGGCTGGAGCTCCGACCTTGCTCGCTCCTTTTGTTATGGGACATGTCGGTGCATTGGTTCACCACAAAGGATCGGCGGCTCCGGGCAACGTAGCAAGTCCGGGAGTAACGGTACGTTGCAGAGCGCGTGTCCCGGAGTGAAAAGCGGCGACCGCAGCGGTTCCCGGATATTTGTATTCGCTGCGCGCTATTTTTTTGGTCACCGGAGTGAAAGAATTATATCGATCCGACGTCCGGAAATATTATTTTTCCGCCGACTGTATTCAAATCTTGGGAAATGCGCTAGCTTCGTTACAATATGAATTAGTTTAATATCGTATTATGAGAGTCGTCTGAGATAGAAGAGAAAAATATGGGATTCTTATAGAACTAACTAAACGATAACAAAATAAAATAAAACACCGTCGGGATATCCCAACTGAAACCAGTAATGCAGTATCGCGTTGAGAAATCTACTTAGTTTTTAATATCCAATTAAGCATGAAAATAACTCGTAATGGAACAACGTCATGTCTTGTAAATCTCAAGAAATGAAACGTCGGAGACATTGTACATAGCCATAATGATATTACGTTGTCGCATGTCGTGAAAAGATGTAGTGCTGGTCCCATAAAACGCTCAAGGTAACTTGCAAAGATTTAACAGCATAGTCTGTCGGACGCAAACTCCTGTTTTTGGTAAAAAACGAAATGAATTCATTATTTATTTCGTTCCGTTCAAAACCAATTTATTCATACAGTTAATTAGTTTTTCGAATCGTGCTGTGTATCGCATTTCAGATCAACTTGTATTTCAATCTGCGATTCCACAACAACAATTAATTGCCTCCAGTCGCCCCCAACTTAATAAATACTACGTCGGGACGCTTTAGTTTCGATGGCCGGTGGCGGCTGGACAATTGAAAAGCTACAGGGAAGCGGGGTGGGCGGCTGGAGCTCCGACCTTGCTCGCTCCTTTTCGTTTTGGGACATGTCGGTGCATTGGTTCACCACAAAGGATCGGAGGCTCCGGGCAACGTAGCAAGTCCGGGAGTAACGGTACGTTGCAGAGCGCGTGTTCCGGAGTGAAAAGGGGCGACCGCAGCGGTTCCCGGATATTTGTATTCGCTGCGCGCTATTTTTTTGGTCACCGGAGTGAAAGATTTATATCGATCCGACGTCCGGAAGTATTATTTTTCCGCCGACTGTATTCAAATCTCGGGAAATTTGCTAGCCTCGTTACAATAAGAATTGTCGTATAATTAGGGTCGTCTGAGATAGAAGAGAAAAATATGGGATTTTTATAAAACTAACGAAACGATAACAAAATAAAATAAAAGACCGTCGAGATATCCCAACTGAAACCAGTAATGCAGTATCGCGTTGAGAAATCGACTTAGTTTTTTAAATCCAATTCAGCATGGAAATAACTCGTACTGGAACAACGTCATGTCTTGTAAACCTCAAGAAACGAAAAGTCGGAGACATTGTACATAGCCATAATGATATTAGGTTGTCGCATGTCGTGAAAAGATCTAGAGCTGGTCCCATAAAACGCTCAAGGTAATTCGCAAAGATTTAACAGCATAGTCTGTCGGACGCAAATACCTGTTTTTGGTAAAAAACGAAATGAATTAATTTTTTATTTCGTTCCGTTCAAAACCAATTTATTCATACAGTTAATTAGTTTTTCGAATCGTGCTGTGTATCGCATTTCAGATCAACTTGTATTTCAATCTGCAATTCCACAACAACAATTAATTGCCTCCAGTCGCCACCGACTTAATAAATGCTACGTCGGGACGCATTAGTTTCGATGGCCGGTGGCGGCTGGACAACGGAAAGGGTACAGGGAAGCGGGGTGGGCGGCTGGAGCTCCGACCTTGCTCGCTCCTTTTCGTTTTGGGACATGTCGGTGCATTGGCTCACCACAAAGGATCGGCGGCTCCGGGCAACGTAGCAAGTCCGGGAGTAACGGTACGTTGCAGAGCGCGTGACCCGGAGTGAAAAGGGGCGACCGCAGCGGTTCCCGGATATTTGTATTCGCTGCGCGCTATTTTTTTGGTCACCAGACTGAAAGAATTATATCGATCCGACGCCCGGAAGTATTGTTTTTCCGCCGACTGTATTCAAATCTTGGGAAATGCGCTAGCCTCTTTACAATATGAATTGTCGTATAATTAGAGTCGTCTGAGATAGAAGAAAAAATTATGGGATTCTTATAAAACTAACGAAACGATAGCAAAATAAAATAAAAGACCGTCGAGATATCCCAACTGAAACCAGTAATGCAGTATCGCGTTGAGAAATCTACTTAGTTTTTAATATCCAATTCAGCATGGAAATAACTCGTAATGGAACAACGTCATGTCTTGTAAACCTCAAGGAATGAAACGTCGGAGACATTGTACATAGCCGTAATGATATTACGTTGTCGCATGTCGTGAAAAGATGTAGAGCTGGTCCCATAAAACGCTCAAGGTAACTCGCAAAGATTTAACAGCATAGTCTGTCGGACGCAAATACCTGTTTTTGGTAAAAAACGAAATAAATTAATTTTTATTTCGTTCCGTTCAAAACCAATTTATTCACACAGTTAATTAGTTTTTCGAATCGTGCTGTGTATCGCATTTCAGATCAACTTGTATTTCAATCTGTGATTCCACAACAACAATTATTTGCCTCCAGTCGCCACCAACTTAATAAATACTACGTCGGGACGCTTTAGTTTGGATGGCCGGTGGCGGCTGGACGACGGAAAAGGTACAGGGAAGCGGGGTGGGCGGCTGGAGCTCCGACCTTGCTCGCTCCTTTTCGTTTTGGGACATGTCGGTGCATTGGTTCACCACAAAGGATCGGCGGCTCCGGGCAACGTAGCAAGTCCGGGAGTAACGGTACGTTGCAGAGCGCGTGTCCCGGAGTGAAAAGCGGCGACCGCAGCGGTTCCCGGATATTTGTATTCGCTGCGCGCTATTTTTTTGGTCACCGGAGTGAAAGAATTATATCGATCCGACGTCCGGAAATCTTATTTTTCCGCCGACTGTATTCAAATCTTGGGAAATGCGCTAGCTTCGTTACAATATGAATTAGTTTAATATAGTATAATGAGAGTCGTCTGAGATAGAAGAGAAAAATATGGGATTCTTATAAAACTAACGAAACGATAACAAAATAAAATAAAAGACCGTCGAGATATCCCAACTGAAACCAGTAATGCAGTATCGCGTTGAGAAATCTACTTAGTTTCTAATATCCAATTCAGCATGGAAATAACTCGTAAAACAACGTCATGTTTTATAAACCTCAAGAAATGAAACGTCGGAGACATTGTACATAGCCATAATGATATTACGTTGTCGCATGTCGTGAAAAGATGTAGAGCTGGTTCCATAAAACGCTCAAGGTAACTTGTAAAGATCTAACAGCATAGTCTGTCGGACGCAAATTCCTGTTTTTGGTAAAAAACGAAATGAATTCATTTTTTATTTCGTTCCGTTCAAAAGCAATTTATTCATACAGTTAATTAGTTTTTCGAATCGTGCTGTGTATCGCATTTCGGATCAACTTGTATTTCAATCTGTGATTCCACAACAACAATTAATTGCCTCCAGTCGCCCCCAACTTAACAAAATACTACGTCGGGACGCTTTAGTTTCGATGGCCGGTGGCGGCTGGACAACGGAAAGGGTACAGGGAAGCGGGGTGGGCGGCTGGAGCTCCGACCTTGCTCGCTCCTTTTGTTATGGGACATGTCGGTGCATTGGTTCACCACAAAGGATCGGCGGCTCCGGGCAACGTAGCAAGTTCGGGAGTAACGGTACGTTGCAGAGCGCGCGACCCGGAGTGAAAAGGGGCGCCGCAGCGGTTCCCGGATATTTGTATTCGCTGCGCGCTATTTTTCTGGTCACCGGAGTAAAAGAATTATATCGATCCGACGTCCGGAAGTATTATTTTTCCGCCGACTGTAGCTAGCTTTGTTACAATATGAATTAGTTTAATATCTTATTATTAGAGTCGTCTGAGATAAAAGAGAGAAATATGAGATTCTTATAAAACTAACGAAACGATAACAAAATAAAATAACAGACGGTCGAGATATCCCAACTGAAACCAGTAATGCAGTATCGCTTTCAGAAATCTACTTAGTTTTTAAAATCCAATTCAGCATGAAAATAACTCGTAATGGAACGTCATGTCTTGTAAACCTCAAGAAACGAAAAGTCGGAGACATTGTACATAGCCGTAATGATATTACGTTGTCGCATGTCGTAAAAAGATGTAGAGCTGGTCCCATAAAACGCTCAAGGTAACTTGCAAAGATTTAACAGCATAGTCTGTCGGACGCAAATACCTGTTTTTGGTAAAAAACGAAATGAATTAATTTTTTATTTCGTTCCGTTCAAAACCAATTTATTTATACAGTTAATTAGTTTTTCGAATCGTGCTGTGTATCGCATTTCGGATCAACTTGTATTTCAATCTGTGATTCCACAACAACAATTAATTGCCTCCAGTCGCCCCCAACTTAATAAATGCTACGTCGGGACGCATTAGTTTTGATGGCCGGTGGCGGCTGGACAACGGAAAAGGTACAGGGAAGCGGGGTGGGCGGCTGGAGCTCCGACCTTGCTCGCTCCTTTTCGTTTTAGGACATTTCGGTGCATTGGTTCACCACAAAGGATCGGCGGCTCCGGGCAACGTATCAAGTCCGCGAGTAACGGTACGTTGCAGAGCGCGTGACCCGGAGTGAAAAGGGGCGACCGCAGCGGTTCCCGGATATTTGTATTCGCTGCGCGCTATTTTTTTGGTCACCGGAGTGAAAGAATTATATCGATCCGACGTCCGGAAGTATTATTTTTCCGCCAACTGTATTCAAATCTTGGGAAATGCGCTAGCTTCGTTACAATATGAATTAGTTTAATATCGTATAATGAGAGTCGTCTGAGATAGAAGAGAAAAATATGGGATTCTTATAAAACTAACGAAGCGATAACAAAATAAAATAAAAGACCGTCGAGATGTCCCAACTGAAACCAGTAATGCAGTATCGAGTTGAGAAATCTACTTAGTTTTTAAAATCCAATTCAGCATGAAAATAACTCGTAATGGAACAACGTCATGTCTTGTAAACCTCAAGAAATGAAACGTCGGAGACATTGTACATAGCCGTAATGATATTACGTTGTCGCATGTCGTGAAAAGATGTAGAGCTGGTCCCATAAAACGCTCAAGGTAACTCGCAAAGATTTAACAGCATAGTCTGTCGGACGCAAATACCTGTTTTTGGTAAAAAACGAAATGAATGAATTTTTTATTTCGTTCCGTTCTAAACCAATTTATTCATACAGTTAATTAGTTTTTCGAATCGTGCTGTGCATCGCATTTCAGAACAACTTGTATTTCGATCTGTGATTCCACAACAACAATTAATTGCCTCCAGTCGCCCCCAACTTAATAAATACTACGTCGGGACGCTTTAGTTTCGATGGCCGGTGGCGGCTGGACAACGGAAAGGGTACAGGGAAGCGGGGTGGGCGGCTGGAGCTCCGACCTTGCTCGCTCCTTTCGTTATGGGACATGTCGGTGCATTGGTTCACCACAAAGTATCGGCGGTTCCGGGCAACGTAGCAAGTCCGGGAGGAACGGTACGTTTCAGAACGCGTGCCCGGGGTAAAAAGGGGCGACCGCAGCGGTTCCCGGATATTTGTATTCGCTGCGCGCTATTTTTTTGGTCACCGGAGTGAAAGAATTATATCGATCCGACGTCCGGAAGTATTATTTTTCCGCCGACTGTATTCAAATCTTGGGAAATGCGCTAGCCTCTTTACAATATGAATTGTCGTATAATTAGAGTCGTCTGAGATAGAAGAAAAAATTATGGGATTCTTATAAAACTAACGAAACGATAGCAAGATAAAATAAAAGACCGTCGAGATATCCCAACTGAAACCAGTAATGCAGTATCGCGCTGAGAAATCTACTTAGTTTTTAATATCCAATTCAGCATGGAAATAACTCGTAATGGAACAACGTCATGTATTGTAAACCTCAAGAAATGAAACGTCGGAGACATTGTACATAGCCGTAATGATATTACGTTCTCGCATGTCGTGAAAAGATGTAGAGCTAGTCCCATAAAACGCTCAAGCTAACTTGCAAAGATTTAACAGCATAGTCTGTCGGACGCAGATTCCTGTTTTTGATAAAAAACGAAATGAATTAATTTTTTATTTCGTTCCGTTCAAAACCAATTTATTCACACAGTTAATTAATTTTTCGAATCGTGCTGTGTATCGCATTTCAGATCAACTTGTATTTCAATCTGTGATTCCACAAGAACAATTAATTACCTCCAGTCGCCCCCAACTTAACAAAATACTACGTCGGGACGCTTTAGTTTCGATGGCCGGTGGCGGCTGGACAACGGAAAGGGTACAGGGAAGCGGGGTGGGCGGCTGGAGCTCCGACCTTGCTCGCTCCTTTTGTTATGGGACATGTCGGTGCATTGGTTCACCACAAAGGATCGGCGGCTCCGGGCAACGTAGCAAGTCCGGGAGTAACGGTACGTTGCAGAGCGCGCGACCCGGAGTGAAAAGGGGCGCCGCAGCGGTTCCCGGATATTTGTATTCGCTGCGCGCTATTTTTCTTGTCACCGGAGTGAAAGAATTATATCGATCCGACGTCCGGAAATATTATTTTTCCGCCGACTGTATTCAAATCTTGGGAAATGCGCTAGCTTCGTTACAATATGAATTAGTTTAATATAGTATAATGAGAGTCGTCTGAGATAGAAGAGAAAAATATGGGATTCTTATAAAACTAACGAAACGATAACAAAATAAAATAAAAGACCGTCGAGATATCCCAACTGAAACCAGTAATGCAGTATCGCGTTGAGAAATCTACTTAGTTTTTAATATCCAATTCAGCATGGAAATAACTCGTAATGGAACAACGTCATGTCTTGTAAACCTCAAGGAATGAAACGTCGGAGACATTGTACATAGCCGTAATGATATTACGTTGTCGCATGTCGTGAAAAGATGTAGATCTGGTCCCATAAAACGCTCAAGGTAACTTGCAACGATTTAACAGCATAGTCTGTCGGACGCAAATACCTGTTTTTGGTAAAAAGCGAAATGAATTAATTTTTTATTTCGTTCCGTTCAAAACCAATTTATTCATACAGTTAATTAGTTTTTCGAATCGTGCTGTGTATCGCATTTCAGATCAACTTGTATTTCAATCTGCGATTCCACAACAACAATTAATTGCCTCCAGTCGTACCCAACTTAATAAATACTACGTCGGGACGCTTTAGTTTCGATGGCCGGTGGCGGCTGGACAACGGAAAGGGTACAGGGAAGCGGGGCGGGCGGCTGGAGCTCCGACCTTGCTCGCTCCTTTTCGTTATGGGACATGTCGGTGCATTGGTTCACCACAAAGGATCGGCGGCTCCGGGCAACGTAGCAAGTCCGGGAGTAACGGTACGTTGCAGAGCGCGTGACCCGGAGTGAAAAGGGGCGCCGCAGCGGTTCCCGGATATTTGTATTCGCTGCGCGCAATTTTTTTGGTCACCGGAGTGAAAGAATTATATCTATCCGACGTCCGGAAGTATTATTTTTTCGCCGACTGTATTCAAATTTTGGGAAATGCGCTAGCTTCGTTACAATACGAAATAGTTTAATATCGTATAATGGGAGTCGTCTCAGATAGATGAGAAAAATATGGGATTCTTATAAAACTAACGAAACGATAACAAAATAAAATAAAAGACCGTCGAGATATCCCAACTGAAACCAGTAATGCAGTATCGCGTTGAGAAATCGACTTAGTTTTTTAAATCCAATTCAGCTTGGAAGTAACACGTAATGGAACAACGTCATGTCCTAAACGACTTAATATCCTAAACGACTTGAACAACACCGACAACTGGCCACAGGGAGTAATAATAAGAAAGTTCAAATTTTTTCGACCCAGAAGTGGTCAGTTTGATGCCCAACAACAATAAGAAGACAGCGAAGATCCAAAAAAAGGTAAATAAAAAATGTTTAACAATATTAAACCAAAATATCCAATCTGTTGCAAATAAAATTGACGTACTGACTAAACAACTGCATTTGACAGAAGCAAACATTGTTGGACTGACCGAACATTGGTGCAAAAGTGACTTGGTGGCTACTTTAAATTTAGAAGGGTATGAGAGCAAATTCCTTTTGTCGAACCGAGTATAAAAATGGGGGAGTCATGATTTTGGTAAAACGCAATTTAACTTACGCAACTCTTAACTTTAATATCGACTGCGTAGAGAAACACTTCGAAATAACTGCCATTAGATTACCTCAAGTAAACGTTATTATCCTGGCCAGCTACAGGTCTCCTTGTGGTGACTTGAAAATATTTATAGAACAGATGGACAAGGTCTTAAATGAAATAACAAAAAATTATCCTAATAATCACATCTTTATATTGGGAGATTATAATATAAACATAAAGGAAAAAAATTTTCAATCAAGGCAAATTTTAGAATTCATGGAAACATACAACCTGCACCCAAAATTCTTTGATCCTTCCAGGGTTACTATCCATTCAGAAACCTGCATAGACAACATCTTCTCGAATGCTAGTGAAGAAATACTCCATTCAAGTACGGTGGATCTTCACTTATCAGATCACAAAGCTCAGATACTAAAAGTAAGACTTTATACTGAACATAAAAATAACGAACACGTCACTGTAAGACAATTAAATGAATCAAATATACTCCACTTCAAAGGCATGCTAAATGAGGAGAGTTGGGATGCACTACAAACCAAAAACGCAAAAGAAGCCTTCACACATTTTTTCACAACCTTCTTGACGATATTTAATCATGCCATCCCTACAATTGCGAAAAGGAAATTCAAAAATAAAGAAAAAATGAAGTACTCACCAGAACTGACACAAATGAAGAACTCTTTAGATGCCCTGGCAGTTATAGCTGCAGTTCAAAGAGATGAAGCTTCGTACGAGACATATAAAACATACAAAAGAATATACTACAAGGCAGTAGAAGAATCAAAAAAGCAAGAAAATGAGAACATGGTGTTGGCATCTTCAAACATGCAAAAAGCGGTATGGACATTGATAAACAGTGAAACGGGTAAGAAGAAAGCTGACAAAACCAAAGAAAGCACTTTAACAGCAGAAGAACTGTCAAAATACTATGGCAATATAGCAGATGAAATAGTACAACAGATAGAAGAGACTCTAAATTCGCCAAGAGACTATCTTGCAAAATTGATGATAAATAACACAAACTCATGTTATTTATATGAATGCAGCCCTCAGGAAATATTAACAACAATAAGAAATCTGAAAAGTAAAAACACAACAGATGTGTACGAAATATCGACAAAAATACTGAAAATAGCAGCAGAAGAAATTGCATATCCTCTATCCGTGGTAATAAATAAATGTTTTACTGAAGGACACTTTCCAGAGAAATTGAAAATCGCTAAGATAATACCAATATATAAGAAAGATGATCCAAACGTCTGCGGAAATTTTAGACCCATCTCTATTCTACCCGCGTTCTCAAAAATATGGGAAAGTCTAATAAAAGAACGAATAATGAGATTTTTTGACAAGAACAGTTTTTGGAGTCCAAGTCAACATGGATATAGGAAAAATCACTCGGTTACTACCGCAGTTGTCAACTTGTTGGAAAAAGTGTCCGATGCTCGTGACAAAAAAGAGGATTGCCAACTTACATGCTGTGATCTGTCAAAAGCATTCGACACCATCAGCCATAAAATTCTTTTAGAAAAGCTCGAGTTTTACGGAGTACGTGGCAACGCAAACAAAATGTTGGAGTCGTATCTTGGCAATAGAATGCAAATAGTGGAGTGGAAGAAAGAGAGATCGGCGCAGGTTCAGGTGAACCACGGGGTACCACAAGGGTCAGTGGTAGGCCCCCTCCTTTTTCTCATCTATATTAACGACTTACCATTTAATATATCCGATACGAACACCTACCTCTTCGCTGATGATACATCATTTCTATCGAAGGGCGCTACGAAGGAAACAATCGAAAACAAAACAAAAGAAACTTTACGAGCAACTAAACAATGGATGAACTCCAATAAATTGTCTTTAAATGAAGAGAAAACCCAACACTTATCATTTAACTGGAAAACCCACCAGGAACCAATAAAATTTTTGGGGTTAAAAATTGACTCGAAGTTGAAATGGTGCGACCATATAGAAGATCTCTGTAAAAGGTTGCCATCCGCACTATATTGCCTACGACGACTTACAAGGATAAGTACTTACAAAGCATCGCAAATCTACTACTTTGCAAAGATTCATTCGATTTTACAATTTGGAATCATTTTCTGGGGGACAGCAGTGGAAGCAGAACGTGTTTTCACCCTACAAAAAAGGAGTCTTAGATTATTAGCAGAAGTAGGTGGAAGACAGAGTTGCAGAGAAATCTTCAAAGAACATAAAGTACTCACCTTGGCAAGTTTGTTTATTCTGGAAACGGCCAAATATGTTCATAATAATAGAAGCAAATTTAATTTGAACGGAGAATACCACGACTACAGCACAAGAAATAGGTACAATGTGAAAATACCCTACCATAGAGTCACAGCTTCACAAGGTGTCCACTACTGGGGAGCCAAAATCTATAATAAGTTACCGAAGACATACACAAATTATTCATCAGCAAAATTTATTCGCGCAGTCAAAGGACTCCTACTTCGAAAAACAATTTATACCGTTAAAATTTAAATATATCTATGTCGAACTCCACAAACTTTAATAACTGTAAGATTACTAATGGTACATGTTTCGGCAGAATTTATACCGTTGACGAATTTTTCGCAATTTAAATTTATGTTGTTTGTTTATAACGTGTTTTTAAATTTATGTTGTTTGTTTATAACGTGTTTTTGTGACATACATATTCGTTGTGTTTACAATCAAATTAATTTTGACTTTTCATGTAATCTTTATTACACTGAATAAATGGATATTATTATTATTATTATTATTATTATTATGTCTTGTAAACCTCAAGAAACGAAAAGTCGGAGACATTGTACATAGCCATAATGATATTACGTTGTCGCATGTCGTGAAAAGATGTAGAGCTGGTCCCATAAAACGCTCAAGGTAACTCGCAAAGATTTAACAGCATAGTCTGTCGGACGCAAATACCTGTTTTTGGTAAAAAACGAAATGAATTAATTTTTTATTTCGTTCCTTTCAAAACCAATTTATTCACACAGTTAATTAGTTTTTCGAATCGTGCTGTGTATCGCATTTCAGATCAACTTGTATTTCAATCTGTGATTCCACAAGAACAATTAATTGCCTCCAGTCGCCCCCAACTTAATAAATACTACGTCGGGACGCTTAAATTACGATGGCCGGTGGCGGCTGGACAACGGAAAAGCTACAGGGAAGCGGGGTGGGCGGCTGGAGCTCCGACCTTGCTCGCTCCTTTTCGTTTTGGGACATGTCGGTGCATTGGTTCACCACAAAGGATCGGCGGCTCCGGGCAACGTAGCAAGTCCGGGAGTAACGGTACGTTGCAGAGCGCGTGTCCCGGAGTGAAAAGGGGCGACCGCAGCGGTTCCCGGATATTTGTATTCGCTGCGCGCTATTTTTTTGGTCACCGGAGTAAAAGAATTATATCGATCCGACGTCCGGAAGTATTATTTTCCGCCGACTGTATTCAGATCTCGGGAAATTTGCAAGCTTTGTTACAATATGAATTAATTTAATGTCGTATCGCATTAAAGAGAAAAGATATGGGATTTTTATAAACGTAACGAAACGATAACAAAATAAAATAAAAGACCGCCGAGATATCCCAACTGAAAATAGTAATGCAATATCGCGTTGAGAAATCTACTTAGTTTTTAATATCCAATTCAGCATGGAAATAACTCGTAATGGAACGTCAATGAAACGTCGGAGACATTGTACATAGCCATTATGAGATTACGTTGTCGCATGCCGCGAAAACAAGTAGAGCTTGTCCCATAAAACGCTCAAGGTAACCTACAGAGATGTAATACCCAAGTCACAGCATAATCTGTCGGACACAAATACCTAAAATAAATTAATTTTATATTTCGTTTCATTCAAAACCAATTTATTCACACAGTTAATTACTTTTTCGAATCGTGCTCTGTGTATCGCATTTCGGATCAACTTGTATTTCAATCTCAAAAATTAACAAACAAAAATTATTTTCCTCCAGTCGCTCCCAACTTAATAAATATTGTATATAACACCAGCAAAGCTTAATAGCGACGCGTACCTCCGGTGCAATATTGCAAAATTAATTATAAGTAGAACTATTTACTTATTAATTCCACGTAATTATTTAGCAGACGCCGACGTTCATATTACTCCGAGCATCCAGTCAACAGTATTCTGATTAATTAATAATAAACTGCTTGGAGTAACTTAACGTGTGACTTGCGCCATTAATGCTTGCCGAAAGTGGATCTTGTGTTGTGAGTCAGGCTGACATGAAACGTGCATTGAATTCTCTACTGTCAACCTGATGAAATTGCTAATTGTAAATGGAATTAGTTGGCTGCAAATTTCTCAAATTGTTCCCAACCAAACGAAAAAATAAATTAAATTTCGCGGTTTGTCTCAAATTTCCGAAATTGACGTCGTTGACATTTCTAACCTTATGTTCTAAAAGTGGCGGGAACGTTTTAAAAAGGGAGGACGATAAAGACTAAATGTCCGCCATTGAAATTATCTCCCACAATTTATATCCGCCGTTATAACTTAACGAAGTTTTACTTTAGGTAATTTTTTATCAGACGTGGGAGCTCTAGAATTAATAATTCGAGCTTCGCAAAATGAAGATGAATCGCCGCGTAAAACAAATCTAAAATTGTTCGTAAAAACTGCTTCCGAACTCAAATATATTCGTTGCTGTCTTGCCGGAAATTTATTAATTTTTCGTCTGTCCTAAATTTCGCTACATTAAACTCGTTCGCCCAAGTTTTCTTATTTGTTCTCCAATTCTCCTCGGCGGACCGAAGACGTGAACAAATTAAACGATGTGGACCAGTGGAGTTTCCAGTAAATATTAATTATAAACTTCTCTCCTGTCGCTCCAAGTGGCAGCAGATCAGAGCTGTCAGACAACAAATTATAATTATTGTTGCAAAGTCAGTAATTCTTTGATAACATCTTGCCGGAAGGGTTATTACCTACCGTCGAGTTAAGCTGCCTGAAATGCAAAATGCCATAATAATAACCCCAAAATTAATGAAATTAATGAAATTTGCGATTTGTCCTGGAGGGTTTTGCTTTCTTTGATAAAGTTTAACAATTTAAATAAAAAAAAACTATAGTGGTTTAAAACGTAATGATGAATCCCTTGTGCTCCCCCACCACTATTTGAAGATGTGACGTCAGAAACGAACAATAACAGATTCAACTACATCTCCAATACAGCTCTCAAGAATCTAGAAACCTGAGACACTTAACTTGAGCACCGGAGCAACCTAAAAACTTGAAAAACCTAAGATCTTCAGACTTTAGATTTCAGTGAACCTGAAAACTCGAGAAACTGAAATTTTGAGAAATGTTAAGGAACTTGAAAATTTGAACAACCGAAGATCCTGGAAAACCTGAGATATTAGAAGATCTGAAATTTTGAGAAACTTTAGAACTTGAGAAACCTAAAATCTTTAAAATCCTAAGAATATACAAGCTTGAGAACCGGAGCAACCTGAGAACTTGAAAACCGTATCACTTAAGGGACCTGAAAATTTGAAGAAAATTAGATCCTGGGAAATCTGAGATATTAGGAGATCTGAAAGTTTGAGAAACTTGAGAACTTGAGAAACCTGAAAACATGAAAATCCTTAGATTTAGGGAATCTGAAAATAAATATTTGAGAAACATAACTTGAGAACAGGAACAACCTGAGAACTTGAAAGACTTACGATCTCAGTGTACCTGAGAACTTGAGAAAACGAAAATTTGAGAAATAGTACATACTGAACCTCAAAATTTAAAGATCCATAGATCCTGGAAAACCTGAGCTACTGGAAAATCCGAAATTACGAGAAGCGTAAGAACTTGAGAAACTTGGAATCTTGAAAATCCTTGGTTCTGACGGAATCTGAAACCCAAAAAATCTTAAGAATAGCGGAACCTAAGAACCATAAAACGTGAGAAACATAACTGGAAAACCGGACCAATATGAGAACTTGAAAACCTGAAATCTGAAAGACTTCAGATCTTAATGAACCTGAGAACTTGAGAAACAGAAAAATTGAGAATTATAACTTAAGGAACCGGAAAATTTGGAGAACCATAAGTCATGGAAAACCTGACATATTAGAAGATCTGAATGTTTGAGAAACTTGAGAACTTGAGAAACCTAAAATCTTGAAAATACTGAGAAATATCGGTTAAGGAACATGAAAATTTGAGGAAAATAAAATTCCACAAAACTTGATAAACCAGATCTGAAAGCTTGAGAAAATTGAGAACCTGAGAAACCTAATTTTGAAAATCCTTGATTCTTAGGGAATCTCAAACTTAAAAAATCCTAATAAAATAAATCGTTTTGAAAAATAATTTGAGAACAGGAGCAACCTGAGAACTTGAAAAACCTAAGAACTTGAAAAACCTGAGATCTTGAAAGACTTAGGATCACAGTGCATCTGAGAACTTGAGAAGCTGAAAATTTGAGAAATATTACTTAAGGAAACTTTAAAATTTCAGGAGACATAGATCCTGGAAAACCTGAGATATTAGCAGAAATGAAGTGTTGAAAATCCTTGGTTCTTAGAGAATCTTAAATTTTAAAAATTTTAAAAAAATAAATCGTTAAGAAAATATATTTGAGAACAGGAGCAACCTGAGAACTGCAAACTTCAAAAACCTGAGATCTTGAAAGTCGTAAGTTCTTAATGAACTTGAGAACTTGAGAAACTGAAAATTTAAGGAATATCCCTTCGTTCTTAGGGAATTTGAAACTTAAAAAATCCTAAGAATACTGAAACCTGAAACATAACTTGAGAACCGGAGCAACTTGAAAACCTAAAATCCTGAAAGAGTTAAGATCCTAGTGAACCTGAAAAATTGTGAAATGTCAGTTGAGGAACCCGAAAGTTTGGAGAACCATAGCTCCTGGAAAACCTGGCATATTAGAAGATTTGAAAGTTTGACAAACTTGAGAACTTAAGAAACCTGAAATATTGAGAATGCTTATTTTTGGGAATCCGAAACCTTAAAAATCCTAAGAATACTGAAACCTGAGAAACATAACTTTAGAACTGGAGCAATCTGCGAACTTGAAAAACCTGAGATCTTGAAAGTCTTAAGTTCTTAATGAAATTGAGAACTTGAGAAACTGAAAATTTGAGAAATATCAGTTAAGGAACCTGACAATTTGAGGAAACTAAGATCCTGGAAAACTTGAGATACCAGAAGATCTGAAAGTTTGAGAAATTTGAGAACTTGAGAAACTTGAAATTTTCAAAATCCTTCGTTCTTAGGGAATCTGAAACTTGAAAAATCCTAAGAATACTGAAACCTGAAAGATAACTTTAGAACCGGGACAACTTGAGAACTTGAAAAACCTGAAATCCTGAAAGACATCCTAGTGAACCTGAAAAATTGTGAAATGTCAGTTGAGGAACCCGAAAATTTGGAGAACCATAGCTCCTGGAAAACCTGACATATTAGAAGATTTGAAAGTTTGACAAACTTGAGAGCTTGGGAAACCTGAAATATTGAGAATGCTTTTTTTTTTGGGAATCCGAAACCTTAAAAATCTTAAGAATACTGAAGCCTGAAAAACATAACTTTAGAAATGGAGCAATCTGCGAACATAAAAAACCTGAGATCTTGAAAGTCTTAAGTTCTTAATGAAATTGAGAACTTGAGAAACTGAAAATTTGAGAAATATCAGTTAGGAACCTGACAATTTGAGGAAACTAAAATCCTGAAAAACTTCAGATCCAGAAGATCTGAAAGTTTGAGAAATTTGAGAACTTGAGAAACTTAAAATTTTCAAAACCCTTCTTTCTTAGGGAATCTGAAACTTAAAAAATCCTAAGAATACTGAAACCTGAAACATAACTTGAGAACCGGAGCAACTTGAGAACTTGAAAAACCTAAAATCCTGAAAGACTTAAGATTCTAGTGAACCTGAAAAATTGTGAAATGTCAGTTGAGGAACCCGAAAATTAGGAGAACCATAGCTCCTGGAAAACCTGACATATTAGAAGATTTGAAAGTTTGACAAAATTGAGAACTTGAGAAACCGGAAATATTGAGAAGGCTTTTTTTTTGGGGAATCCGAAACCTTAAAAATCCTAAGAATACTGAAACCTGAGAAACATAACTTTAGAAATGGAGCAATCTGCGAACATGAAAAACCTGAGATCTTGAAAGTCTTAAGTTCTTAATGAACTTGAGAACTTGAGAAACTGAAAATTTGAGAAATATCAGTTAAGGGGCCTGACAATTTGAGGAAGCTAAAATCCTGGAAAACTTGAGATACTAGAAGATCTGAAAGTTTGAGAAATTTGAGAACTTGAGAAACTTGAAATTTTCAAAACCCTTCGTTCTTAGGGAATTTGAAACTTAAAAAATCCTTAGAATACTGAAACCTGAGAAATATAACTTTAAAACTGGAGCCATTTGCGAACTTGAAAGCCCTGAGATCTTGAAACTCTTAAGTTCTCAATGAACTTGAGAACTTGAGAAACTGAAAATTTGAGAAATATCAGTTAAGGAACCTGACAATTTGAGGAAACTAAAATCTTGGCAAACTTCAGATACCAGAAGATCTGAAAGTTTGAGAAATTTGAGAACTTGAGAAACTTGAAATTTTCAAAACCCTTCGTTCTTAGGGAATCTGAAACTTAAAAAATCCTAAGAATACTGAAACCTGAAACATAACTTGAGAACCGGAGCAACTTGAGAACTTGAAAAACCTAAAATCCTGAAAGACTTAAGATCTTAGTGAACCTGAAAAATTGTGAAATGTCACCTGAGGAACCCGAAAATTTGGAGAACCATAGCTCCTGGAAAACCTGACATATTAGAAGATTGGAAAATTTGACAAACTTGAGAACTTGAGAAACCTGAAATATTGAGAATGCTTTTTTTGGGAACCGAAACCTTAAAAATCCTAAGAATACTGAAACCTGAGAAACGTAACTTTGGAACTGGAGCAATCTGCGTACTTGAAAAACCTGAGATCTTGAAAGTTTTAAGTTCTTAATGAACTTGAGAACTTGAGGAACTGAAAATTTGAGAAACATCAGTTAAGGAACCTGACAACTTGAGTAAACTAAAATCCTGGAAAACTTGAGATACCAGAAAATCTGAAAGTTTGAGAACTTGAGAAACTTGAAATTTTCAAAACACTTCGTTCTTAGGGAATCTAAAACTTAAAAAATCCTAAGAATACTGAAACTTGGAACATAACTTGAGAACCGGAACAACTTGAGATCTTCAAAAACCTAAAATCCTGAAAGACTTAAGATCTTAGTGAACCTGAAAAATTGTGAAATGTCACTTGAGGAACCCGAAAATTTGGAAAACCATAGCTCCTGGAAAACCTGACATATTAGAAGATTTGAAAGTTTGACAAACTTGAGACCTTGAGAAAGCTTTTTTTTTGGGAATCCGAAACCTTAAAAATCCTAAGAATACTGAAACCTGAGAAACATAACTTTAGAACTGGTGGAGTCTGCGAACTTGAAAAACCGGAGATCTTGAAAGTCTTAAGTTCTTAATGAACTCGAGAACTTGAGAAACTGAAAATTTGAGAAATATCAGTTAAGGAACCTGACAATTTGAGGAAACTAAAATCCTGGAAAACTTGAGATACCAGAATATCTGAAAGTTTGAGAAATTTGAGAACTTGAGAAACTTGAAATTTTCAAAACCCTTTGTTCTTAGGGAATCTGAAACTTAAAAAATCCTAAGAATACTGAAACCTGAAAGATAACTTTAGAACCGGGACACCTTGAGAACTTGAAAATCCTGAAAAACTTATCCTAGTGAACCTGAAAAATTGTGAAATGTCAGTTGAGGAACTCGAAAATTTGGAGAACCATAGCTCCTGGAAAACCTGACATATTAGAAGATTTGAAAGTTTGACAAACTTGAGAACTTGAGAAACCCGAAATATTGAGAATGCTTTTTTTTGGTAATCCGAAACCTTAAAAATTCTAAGAATACTGAAACCTGAGAAACATAATTTTAGAACTGGAGCAATCTGAGAACTTGAAAAACCTGAGATCTTGAA
The DNA here is from genome assembly GCA_963583935.1 of Diaperis boleti. Classification (NCBI taxonomy): domain Eukaryota; kingdom Metazoa; phylum Arthropoda; class Insecta; order Coleoptera; family Tenebrionidae; genus Diaperis; species Diaperis boleti. The sequence goes on from OY757242.1 coordinate 7,966,221, forward strand.
AGTCTTAAGTTCTTAATGAACTTGAGAACGTGAGAAACTGAAAATTTGAGAAATATCAGTTAGGGAACCTGACAATTTGAGGAAACTAAAATCCTGGAAAACTTGAGATACCAGAATATCTGAAAGTTTGAGAAATTTGAGAACTTGAGAAACATGAAAATTTTCAAAACCCCTTAGGGAATCTGAAACTTAAAAAATCCTAAGAATACTGAAACCTGAAAGATAACTTTAGAACCGGGACACCTTGAGAACTTGAAAAACCTGAAATCCTGAAAGACTTATCCTAGTGAACCTGAAAAATTGTGAAATGTCAGTTGAGGAACTCAAAAATTTGGAGAACCATAGCTCCTGGAAAACCTGACATATTAGAAGATTTGAAAGTTTGACAAACTTGAGAGCTTGGGAAACCTGAAATATTGAGAATGCTTTTTTTTGGGAATCCGAAACCTTAAAAATTTTAAGAATACTGAAGCCTGAAAAACATAACTTTAGAAATGGAGCAATCTGCGAACATAAAAAACCTGAGATCTAGAAAGTCTTAAGTTCTTAATGAAATTGAGAACTTGAGAAACTGAAAATTTGAGAAATATCAGTTAAGGAACCTGACAATTTGAGGAAACTAACATCCTGGAAAACTTGAGATACCAAAAGATCTGAAAGTTTGAGAAATTTTAGAACTTGAGAAAATTGAAATTTTCAAAACCCCTCGTTCTTAGGGAATCTGAAACTTAAAAAATCCTAAGAATACTGAAACCTGAAAGATACCTTGAGAACCGGAGCAACTTGAGAAATTGAAAAACCTAAAATCCTGAAAGACTTAAGATCCTAGTGAACCTGAAAAATTGTGAAATGTTAGTTGAGGAACCCGAAAATTAGGAGAACCATAGCTCCTGGAAAACCTGACATATTAGAAGATTTGAAAGTTTGACAAACTTGAGAGCTTGGGAAACCTGAAATATTGAGAATGCTTTTTTTTTTGGAATCCGAAACCTTAAAAATCTTAAGAATACTGAAGCCTGAAAAACATAACTTTAGAAATGGAGCAATCTGCGAACATAAAAAACCTGAGATCTTGAAAGTCTTAAGTTCTTAATGAAATTGAGAACTTGAGAAACTGAAAATTTGAGAAATATCAGTTAAGGAACCTGACAATTTGAGAAAACTAAAATCCTGGAAAACTTGAGATACCAGAAGATCTGAAAGTTTGGGAAATTTGAGAACTTGAGAAACTTGAAATTTTCAAAATCCTTCGTTCTTAGGGAATCTGAAACTTAAAAAATCCTAAAAATACTGAAACCTGAAAGATAACTTTAGAACCGGGACACCTTGAGAACTTGAAAATCCTGAAAAACTTATCCTAGTGAACCTGAAAAATTGTGAAATGTCAGTTGAGGAACCCGAAAATTAGGAGAACCATAGCTCCTGGAAAACCTGACATATTAGAAGATTTGAAAGTTTGACAAACTTGAGAGCTTGGGAAACCTGAAATATTGAGAATGCTTTTTTTTTGGAATCCGAAACCTTAAAAATCTTAAGAATACTGAAGCCTGAAAAACATAACTTTAGAAATGGAGCAATCTGCGAACATAAAAAACCTGAGATCTTGAAAGTCTTAAGTTCTTAATGAAATTGAGAACTTGAGAAACTGAAAATTTGAGAAATATCAGTTAAGGAACCTGACAATTTGAGAAAACTAAAATCCTGGAAAACTTGAGATACCAGAAGATCTGAAAGTTTGGGAAATTTGAGAACTTGAGAAACTTGAAATTTTCAAAATCCTTCGTTCTTAGGGAATCTGAAACTTAAAAAATCCTAAAAATACTGAAACCTGAAAGATAACTTTAGAACCGGGACACCTTGAGAACTTGAAAATCCTGAAAAACTTATCCTAGTGAACCTGAAAAATTGTGAATTGTCAGTTGAGGAACTCGAAAATTTGGAGAACCATAGCTCCTGGAAAACCTGACATATTAGAAGATTTGAAAGTTTGACAAACTTGAGAGCTTGAGAAACCTGAAATATTGAGAATGCTTTTTTTGGGAATCCGAAAACTTAAAAATGCTTAGAATACTGAAACCTGAGAAACATAAGTTTAGAACTGGAGCAATCTGCGAACATGAAAAACCTGAGATCTTGAAAGTCTTAAGTTTTTAATGAACTTGAGAACTTGAGAAACTGAAAATTTGAGAAATATCAGTTAAGGAACCTGAAATTTTGAGGAAACTAACATCCTGGAAAACTTGAGATACCAGAAGATCTGAAAGTTTGAGAAATTTGAGAACTTGAGAAACCTGAAATTTTGAAAACCCCTCGTTCTTAGGGAATCTGAAACTTAAAAAATCCTAAGAATACTGAAACCTGAAACATAACTTGAGAACCGGAACAACTTGAGAACTTGAAAAACCTAAAATCCTGAAAGACTTAAGATCCTAGTGAACCTGACAAATTGTGAAATGTCAGTTGAGGAACCCGAAAATTAGGAGAACCATAGCTCCTGGAAAACCTGACATATTAGAAGATCTGAAAGTTTGACAAACTTGAGAACTTGAGAAACCTGAAATATTGAGAATGCTTTTTTTTGGGAATCCGAAACCTTAAAAATCTTAAGAATACTGAAGCCTGAAAAACATAACTTTAGAAATGGAGCAATCTGCGAACATAAAAAACCTGAGATCTTGAAAGTCTTAAGTTCTTAATGAAATTGAGAACTTGAGAAACTGAAAATTTGAGAAATATCAGTTAAGGAACCTGACAATTTGAGAAAACTAAAATCCTGGAAAACTTGAGATACCAGAAGATCTGAAAGTTTGGGAAATTTGAGAACTTGAGAAACTTGAAATTTTCAAAATCCTTCGTTCTTAGGGAATCTGAAACTTAAAAAATCCTAAAAATACTGAAACCTGAAAGATAACTTTAGAACCGGGACACCTTGAGAACTTGAAAATCCTGAAAAACTTATCCTAGTGAACCTGAAAAATTGTGAAATGTCAGTTGAGGAACTCGAAAATTTGGAGAACCATAGCTCCTGGAAAACCTGACATATTAGAAGATTTGAAAGTTTGACAAACTTGAGAGCTTGAGAAACCTGAAATATTGAGAATGCTTTTTTTGGGAATCCGAAACCTTAAAAATGCTTAGAATACTGAAACCTGAGAAACATAAGTTTAGAACTGGAGCAATCTGCGAACATGAAAAACCTGAGATCTTGAAAGTCTTAAGTTCTTAATGAAATTGAGAACTTGAGAAACTGAAAATTTGAGAAATATCAGTTAAGAAACCTGAAATTTTGAGGAAACTAACATCCTGGAAAACTTGAGATACCAGAAGATCTGAAAGTTTGAGAAATTTGAGAACTTGAGAAACCTGAAATTTTGAAAACCCCTCGTTCTTAGGGAATCTGAAACTTAAAAAATCCTAAGAATACTGAAACCTGAAACATAACTTGAGAACCGGAGCAACTTGAGAACTGGAAAAACCTAAAATCCTAGTGAACCCGAAAAATTGTGAAATATCAGTTGAGGACCGCGAAATTTGGAGAACCATAGCTCCTGAAAAACCTGACATATTAGAAGATTTGAAAGTTTGACAAACTTGAGAACTTGAGAAACCCGAAATATTGAGAATGCTTTTTTTTTTGGTAATCCGAAACCTTAAAAATTCTAAGAATACTGAAACCTGAGAAACATAATTTTAGAACTGGAGCAATCTGAGAACTTGAAAAACCTGAGATCTTGAAAGTCTTAAGTTCTTAATGAACTTGAGAACGTGAGAAACTGAAAATTTGAGAAATATCAGTTAGGGAACCTGACAATTTGAGGAAACTAAAATCCTGGAAAACTTGAGATACCAGAATATCTGAAAGTTTGAGAAATTTGAGAACTTGAGAAACATGAAAATTTTCAAAACCCCTTAGGGAATCTGAAACTTAAAAAATCCTAAGAATACTGAAACCTGAAAGATAACTTTAGAACCGGGACACCTTGAGAACTTGAAAAACCTGAAATCCTGAAAGACTTATCCTAGTGAACCTGAAAAATTGTGAAATGTCAGTTGAGGAACTCAAAAATTTGGAGAACCATAGCTCCTGGAAAACCTGACATATTAGAAGATTTGAAAGTTTGACAAACTTGAGAGCTTGGGAAACCTGAAATATTGAGAATGCTTATTTTTGGGAATCCGAAACCTTAAAAATCCTAAGAATACTGAAACCTGAGAAACATAACTTTAGAACTGGAGCAATCTGCGAACTTGAAAAACCTGAGATCTTGAAAGTCTTAAGTTCTTAATGAAATTGAGAACTTGAGAAACTGAAAATTTGAGAAATATCAGTTAAGGAACCTGACAATTTGAGGAAACTAAGATCCTGGAAAACTTGAGATACCAGAAGATCTGAAAGTTTGAGAAATTTGAGAACTTGAGAAACTTGAAATTTTCAAAATCCTTCGTTCTTAGGGAATCTGAAACTTGAAAAATCCTAAGAATACTGAAACCTGAAAGATAACTTTAGAACCGGGACAACTTGAGAACTTGAAAAACCTGAAATCCTGAAAGACATCCTAGTGAACCTGAAAAATTGTGAAATGTCAGTTGAGGAACTCGAAAATTTGGAGAACCATAGCTCCTGAAAAACCTGACATATTAGAAGATTTGAAAGTTTGACAAACTTGAGAGCTTGGGAAACCTGAAATATTGAGAATGCTTTTTTTTTGGGAATCCGAAACCTTAAAAATCTTAAGAATACTGAAGCCTGAAAAACATAACTTTAGAAATGGAGCAATCTGCGAACATAAAAAACCTGAGATCTTGAAAGTCTTAAGTTCTTAATGAAATTGAGAACTTGAGAAACAGAAAATTTGAGAAATATCAGTTAGGAACCTGACAATTTGAGGAAACTAAAATCCTGAAAAACTTCAGATCCAGAAGATCTGAAAGTTTGAGAAATTTGAGAACTTGAGAAACTTAAAATTTTCAAAACCCTTCTTTCTTAGGGAATCTGAAACTTAAAAAATCCTAAGAATACTGAAACCTGAAACATAGCTTGAGAACCGGAGCAACTTGAGAACTTGAAAAACCTAAAATCCTGAAAGACTTAAGATTCTAGTGAACCTGAAAAATTGTGAAATGTCAGTTGAGGAACCCGAAAATTAGGAGAACCATAGCTCCTGGAAAACCTGACATATTAGAAGATTTGAAAGTTTGACAAAATTGAGAACTTGAGAAACCGGAAATATTGAGAATGCTTATTTTTGGGAATCCGAAACCTTAAAAATCCTAAGAATACTGAAACCTGAGAAACATAACTTTAGAAATGGAGCAATCTGCGAACATGAAAAACCTGAGATCTTGAAAGTCTTAAGTTCTTAATGAACTTGAGAACTTGAGAAACTGAAAATTTGAGAAATATCAGTTAAGGGGCCTGACAATTTGAGGAAGCTAAAATCCTGGAAAACTTGAGATACTAGAAGATCTGAAAGTTTGAGAAATTTGAGAACTTGAGAAACTTGAAATTTTCAAAACCCTTCGTTCTTAGGGAATCTGAAACTTAAAAAATCCTAAAAATACTGAAACCTGAAAGATAACTTTAGAACCGGGACACCTTGAGAACTTGAAAATCCTGAAAAACTTATCCTAGTGAACCTGAAAAATTGTGAAATGTCAGTTGAGGAACTCGAAAATTTGGAGAACCATAGCTCCTGGAAAACCTGACATATTAGAAGATTTGAAAGTTTGACAAACTTGAGAGCTTGAGAAACCTGAAATATTGAGAATGCTTTTTTTTGGGAATCCGAAACCTTAAAAATGCTTAGAATACTGAAACCTGAGAAACATAAGTTTAGAACTGGAGCAATCTGCGAACATGAAAAACCTGAGATCTTGAAAGTCTTAAGTTTTTAATGAACTTGAGAACTTGAGAAACTGAAAATTTGAGAAATATCAGTTAAGGAACCTGAAATTTTGAGGAAACTAACATCCTGGAAAACTTGAGATACCAGAAGATCTGAAAGTTTGAGAAATTTGAGAACTTGAGAAACCTGAAATTTTGAAAACCCCTCGTTCTTAGGGAATCTGAAACTTAAAAAATCCTAAGAATACTGAAACCTGAAACATAACTTGAGAACCGGAGCAACTTGAGAACTCGAAAAACCTAAAATCCCGAAAGACTTAAGAGCCTAGTGAACCTGAAAAATTGTGAAATGTCAGTTGAGGAACCCGAAAATTTGGAGAACAATAGCTCCTGAAAAACCTGACATATTAGAAGATTTGAAAGTTTGACAAACTTGAGAACTTGAGAAACCCGAAATATTGAGAATGCTTTTTTTGGGAATCCGAAACCTTAAAAATCCTAAGAATACTGAAACCTGAGAAACATCATTTTAGAACTGGAGCAATCTGAGAACTTGAAAAACCTGAGATCTGGAAACTTTTAAGTTCTTAATGAACTTGAGAAATTGAGAAACTGAAAACTTGAGATATATCAGTTAGGGAGCCTGACAATTATTTGAGGAAACTAAAATCCTGTAGAACTTGAGATACCAGAAGATCTAAAAGTTTGAGAAATTTGAGAACTTGAGAAACTTGAAATTTTCAAAATCCTTCATTCTTAGAGAATTTGAAACTTAAAAAATCCTAAGAATACTGAAATGTGAAACATAACTTGAAAACCTTAAAAAGACTTCAGATCCTAGTGAACCTGAAAAATTGTGAAATGTCAGTTGAGGAACCCGAAAATTTGGAGAACCATAGCTCCTGGAAAACCTGACATATTAGAAGATTTGAAAGTTCGACAAATTTGAGAACTTGAGAAACCTGAAATATTGAGAATGCTTTTTTTTGGGAATCCGAAACCTTAAAAATCCTTAGAATACTGAAACCTGAGAAACATAACTTTAGAACTGGAGCAATCTGCGAACTTGAAAAAAATTAGATCTTGAAAGTCTTAAGTTCTTAATGAAGTTGAGAACTTGAGAAACTGAAAATTTGAGAAATATCAGTTAAGGAACCTGACAATTTGAGGAAATTAAAATCGTGGAAAACTTGAGATACCAGAAGATCTGAAAGTTTTAGAAATTTGAGAACTTGAGAAACTTGAAATTTTCAAAACCCTTCGTTCTTAGGAAATCTGAAACTCAAAAAATCCTAAGAATGCTGAAACCTTAAAGATAACTTTAGAACCGGAGCAACTTGGGAACTGGAAAAACCTAAAATCCTAGTGAACCTGAAAAATTGTGAAATGTCAGTTGAGGAACCAGAAAATTTGGAGAACCATAGCTCCTGGAAAACCTGACATATTAGAAAATTTGAAAGTTTCACAAACTTGAGAACTTGAGAAACTTGAAATATTGAGAATGCTTTTTTTTTGGGAATCCGAAACTTAAAAAATCCTAAGAAAACTGAAACCTGAGAAACACAACTTTAGAACTGGAGCAATCTGCGAACTTGAGAAACCTGAGATCTTGAAAGTCTTAAGTTCTTAATAAACTTGAGAACGTGAGAAACTGAAAATTTGGGAAATATCGGTTAAGAAACCTAACGATTTGAGGAAACTAAAATCCTGGAAAACTTGAGATACCAAAAGATCTGAAAGTTTGAGAAATTTGCGAACTTGAGAAACTTGAAATTTTCAAAACCCTTCGTTCTTAGGGCATCTGAAACTTAAAAAAAATCCTAAGAATACTGAAACCTGAAACATAACTTGAGAACCGGAGCAACTTGAGAACTCGAAAAACCTAAAATCCCGAAAGACTTAAGAGCCTAGTGAACCTGAAAAATTGTGAAATGTCAGTTGACTAACCCGAAAATTTGGAGAACAATAGCTCCTGAAAAACCTGACATATTAGAAGATTTGAAAGTTTGACAAACTTGAGAACTTGAGAAACCCGAAATATTGAGAATGCTTTTTTTTGGGAATCCGAAACCTTAAAAATCCTAAGAATACTGAAACCTGAGAAACATCATTTTAGAACTGGAGCAGTCTGAGAACTTGAAAAACCTGAGATCTTGAAAGTCTTAAGTTCTTAATGAACTTGAGAACGTGAGAAACTGAAAATTTGAGAAATATCAGTTAGGGAACCTGACAATTTGAGGAAACTAAAATCCTGGAAAACTTGAGATACCAGAATATCTGAAAGTTTGAGAAATTTGGGGACTGGATTTGAATTTTTGAAAATCCTTGAATCTTAGGAAATCTGAAACCCTAAAAATCCTAGGAAAATAGATAGTTGAGAAAGATATATCTTGAGAACCGCAGCAACCTGAGAACTTGAAAAACCTAAAATCCTGAAAGGCTTAAGATCTCAGTGAACTCGAGAAGTTAAAAAACTGAAATTTTGAGAAATATAACTTGAGAAACCGGAAAACCATAGATCTTGGAAAACCTGAGATCTGAGATATTTGAAGATCTGAAAATTTAACAAACTTGAAAAGTTGAGAATCCTGAAATCTTGAAAATCGATAGTTCGTAAGCACTCTGAAAACTTAAAAAATCGAAACTTGAGAAACATAACTTGAGAACCGGAGCAATCTGCCAACTTAAAAAACCTGAATGTTTGAGAAACTTGAGAACTTGAGGAAACTGAAATGTTGAAAATCCTTAGTTCTTAGGGAATCTGAACCCTTAAAAATCCTAAAAAAATGGATAGTTGAGAGACATAACTTAAGAACATGAGCAACCTGAGAACTTGAGAAACCCGAAATCTTGAAAATTCTTTTTTCTTATTGAATCTAAAACCCTAAAACCCTAAGAATACTGAAACCTGGGAAACATAACTTGAGAACCGGAGCAATCTGCGAACTTGAAAAACCTGAGAACTTAAAAGTTTTAACTGAACCTGAAAATTTGAACAGCCGTAGATTCTGGAAACCCTGAGATCTGAAAATTTAAGAAACTTGAAAACTTGAGAAATCTGAAATCTTGAAATTTGGGGTTGTTAAAAATCCTAAGAATATTGGAAGTTGAGAAACGTAACTTGACAACCGGAGCTAACTGAGAACTTGAGAAACTGAAACTTTGAGAGATATTACTTAAAAAAACTTAAAAATTTCACGAGCCATAGATCCTGGAAAACCTGAGATAATAGTGGAAATACAAGTTTGGAAAACTTGAGAACTTGAAAATACTTGGATCTTTGGGAATCTGAAACCTTAAAGATGCAAAAAAAATGTTCAGAAAAATAATTTGGGAACAGGAGAAACCTGAAATTTAAAGGACTTAAAAGTCCTAAGAAAATTAATCGGTCAGAAAAATAATCTGAGAACAGGAGCAACCTGAGAACGTGGGAAACTGCAGATCTGAGAAATATTAGTAGAAATGAAAGTTTGGGAAACTTGAGAACTTGAGAAACCTGAAATCTTGAAAATACTTGGTTCTTTGGGAATTTGAAACCTTAAAAATCTCAAGGATACTGAAACCTGAGAAACATAACAGAACTGGAGCGATCTGAGATCTTGAAAGTCTTAAGTTCTTAATGAACCTGAGAACTTGAGAAACCTGACGTATTAGAAGAAGTTTGAGAAACTTGAGAGAAAATTGAGTTCTTAGTAAACCTGAAACCTTGACAAATGGGATTTTGGAAAACATGTGATATTGAGGATAGTGGCGTGGCAATTTGAGTACTTGAGAACCCGATCACTCAAGGAACCTGAAAATTTGAAGACCAAATTAATGGAATTAACGATATAGACGAAATGATAAAATGTAATCCCAAATTTCTGAATAAGTCTGCCAAAATATAACACTAATCAAATAAATACTCAGTTTGCATCAACAAATGTCAAAATTTCAAATTTAATAAAATGCGCAAGATCGGATTAACAAAATATCAGAATGTCAAATTAATTATTCTAACGTCACATTATTAACCAAATATTGATAATACATCCAAATATCAAATTAATGTAACGGCAAATTAACGAAGCACTAAATTAACGAAAAATGATATTTCGTTTTATTTTCAAAACTCTAAACCGCCCTCTCAAACAACTTCCCACGCTCCCAAATTAACGGCCGATTTCGGAACACAAGCATCACGCCTATCGGACACGTTCCCTCAGGAAACCGGCTTTCGGCCGGTGATCCAATTCCCGACCATCTTATATCCTCCCGATTAGGGTGGGTCTTCCAGACTGCGCGGTTCCCGATTCCCGGCTTAAACATCCTCGACAGAGCTGAATTATTCAATGCCTCGGCGTAGGAAACGCCGCGATAATTTTCTACAGCCCGACCGCATTAGGCATTTATGAAATGTCGAAGGAGGAGAGGAAGTGTTTTTTGCAGACTACATTGAGCCGTTATTAATCGCACGATTAATTATGTGTCGAAATTTTGACGGCTAATGGGTGAATGTAAACGATCCGGAGCACGCGACCGGAATGAAACAATAGCCGATGTTTTCATTAAGTAACTTCATCGAAAATGAATGAAGGAGTTATCGATTCGGTGTCGGAGCGGGCGGGTGAGGGTCTAGACAGGAGATTGTTTTGATAACACAATTCATTCGAAGGTGTCTTCTATTAATTTGGCGATAACGAAGAAACATTTTATCAATATTGTGCAAAAAGTTACAGCAAATCGGAATATGAAGAAACTGAGACACTAAACAACTAAAATCCATCACCGGCGGAGCACCGGAAAATACTAATAAATGATTGGGCAATTAGAAAAGCTTGAGACACTAAGAAATTGAGATAATGAGAAAGCCAAGGGTCAGCTGTCCAGCTTGGCGAGAGAGAAAATAAATCCAACTTGGCATTACAGCTTTTAATGATCGGAGCTTCATTTATAGAGACTTATTACGGCTCCGGGCAAGGCAGCGAGTCGGGGACAGCGGCATCCGGAGCGCGATTTTTTACTGGTCAAAATGTTGCAAGAACAATCCCGGTCCAACACCAGGGTGAATTTATTATTGACAGGCTGGTGGTGGTCGTAGCGGCTCCGAGATAGTTTCATTCGCAGCGCTCTATTTTTCTGCTTATCGGAGTGAAAGAATCATTCCGCTGCGACACTGGGAAGTATTTTCGAGACGTTAGAATTAGGGCGTGGTTGGCGATATTCAAATCTCAGAAAACGCGGTAACTTCGTTACAAGACACTAAGCAACTGAAAATTCTAAAGGCTGGAGCACGGAAGGCACTGAGGGTGAGAAAAAAGAAAGATTAGCAACTGAAAATGTATGGAATTAAAATTGAGAGTGCAACATAGAAAAGTTGAGAAACCCAAATGCACCAAATCCACTCAAATCCGAGATAATGAAACCAAGAAATTGACACATTGAATCGTAAGAAAATTGTGAAACAGTCACTGAGAGATTGAGAAAATGCAAAAAGAGAAATATTGACACAATGAAATTACTGGTTTGCTGCGAAGGGCGTGGTCCGACGTTACAAGGGGCGGTGGCTGAGGGTGGTAGTAGCGGCTCCGGGATAGCTTCATTCACAGCGCTCAATTTTTCTGATTACCGCGGTGAAAGGATCATTCCGCTGCGACACTGGGAAGTATTTTCGAGACGTCAAAGGTGCGAATAAGCGGATGGGGCGTTCGACCTTGTTCAAGCTGTGGAACTCCGGCTGGCAGAGCGGCACGGATGGATCGGGCGCAGCGGCGAACGTCGCTGGCGATATTCGAATCTCAGAAAACGCGGTAACTTCGTTACAAGACGCTAAGCAACTGAAAACTCAAAAGGGCTGGAATACGAAAAATGAGACACTGAGGGTAAGAAAAAAAGAAAGATTTGCAACTGAAAATGTATGTTATTCAAATTGAGATACTGCAACATAGAAAAGTTGAGATACTCAAATGCACCAAATCCACTCAAATCCGAGGGGATGAAACCAAGAAATTGAGACATTGAATCGTAAAAAAATGTGAACCAGTCACAGAGATTGAGAAAATGTAAAGTCTGAAATTGAGAAATTAATTAAATGTGAGATATTGAGATAAAAAATGTCTCATCATGATGTGAAATTTCGGGATTAAAACAACGTGAGACACCGAACAGTTGAAAATCTGAATTTCACGAAAAATGAGAGACAGAGGCTGAAGCAAGAAATTGACTTTCAGAAATCTGAAATACAATTTGAGATACACGAACATTAAAAGATTGGGAAACTGAATCGCACTGCAAGATTAAGAATATTGACACAATGAAATTACTGGTTTAATGCGAAGGGCGTGGTCCGACGTCACAAGGGGCGGTGGCTGGGGGTGCTCGTAGCGGCTCCGGGATAGCTTCATTCGCAGCGCTATATTTTTCTGATTACCGCGGTGAAACAATCATTCCGCTGCCACACGGGGAAGTATTTTCGAGACGTTAAATTTGCGGATAAGGGGGTGGCGTGTTTGACCTTGTTCAAGCTGTGGAACTCCGGCTGGCAGAGCGGCACGGATGGATCGGGCGCAGCGGCGAACGTCGCTGGCGATATTCGAATCTCAGAAAACGCGGTAACTTCGTTACAAGACACTAAGCAACTGAAAACTCAAAAGGCTGGAACACGAAAAATGAGACACTAAGGGTAAGAAAAAAGAAAGATTAGCAACTGAAAATGTAAGTAATGCAAATTGAGATACTGCAACATAGAAAAGTTGAGAAACTCAAATGCACCAAATCCACTCAAATCCGAGAGGATGAAACCAAGAAATTGAGACATTGAATCGTAAAAAAATTGTGAACCAGTCACAGAGATTGAGAAAATGTAAAGTCTGAAATTGAGAAATTAATTAAATGTGAGATATTGAGATAAAAAAAAGTCTCATCATGATGTGAAATTTAGGGATTAAAACAACGTGAGACACCAAAGAGTTGAAAGACTAAAAAGCACGAAAAATGAGAGACAGAGGCTGAAGCAAGAAATTGACTTTCAGAAATCTGAAATACAATTTGAGATACACGGACATTAAAAGATTGGGAAACTGAATCGCACTGCAAGATTAAGAATATTGACACAATGAAATTACTGGTTTAATGCGAAGGGCGTGGTCGGTCGTGACAAGGGGCGGTGGCTGGGGGTGGTCGTAGCAGCACCGGGATAGTTTCATTCGCAGCGCTCTATTTTTCTGATTACCGCGGTGAAAGGATCATTACGCTGCCACACTGGGAAGTATTTTCGAGACGCTAAAGGTGCGAATAACTGGGTGGCGTGTTCGACCTTCTTCAAGCTGTGGAACTCCTGCTGGCAGAGCGGCACGGATGGATCGGGCGCAGCGGCGAACGTCGCTGGCGATATTCGAATCTCAGAAAACGCGGTAACTTCGTTACAAGACACTAAGCAACTGAAAACTCAAAAGGCTGGAACACGAAAAATGAGACACTAAGGGTAAGAAAAAAGAAAGATTAGCAACTGAAAATGTAAGTAATTCAAATTGAGATACTGCAACATAGAAAAGTTGAGAAACTCAAATGCACCAAATCCACTCAAATCTGAGAGGATGTAACCGAGAAATTGAGACATTGAATCGTAAAAAATTGTGAACCATTCACAGAGATTGAGAAAATGTAAAGTCTGAAATTTAGAAATTAATTAAATGTGAGATATTGAGATAAAAAAAGTTTCATCATGATGTGAAATTTAGGGATTAAAACAACCTGAGACACCAAACAGTTGAAAATCTGAATGGCACGAAAAATGAGAGACAGAGGCTGAAGCAAAAATTAACTTTCAGAAATCTGAAATTCAATTTGAGATACACGGACATTAAAAGATTGGGAAACTGAATCGCACTGCAAGATTAAGAATATTGACGCAATGAAGTTACTGGTTTGCTGCGAAGGGCGTGGTCCGACGTGACAAGGGGCTGTGGCTGGTGTTGGTCGTAGCGGCTCCGGGATAGCTTCATTTGCAGCGCTCTATTTTTCTGATTACCGCGGTTAAACAATCATTCCGCTGCCACACTGGGAAGTATTTTCGAGACGTTAAAGGTGCGAATAAGGGCGTGGGGTGTTCCATCTTGTTCAAGCTGTGGAACTCCGGCTGGCAGAGCGGCACGGATGGATCGGGCGCAGCGGCGAATGTTGCTGGCGATATTCGAATCTCAGAAAACGCGGTGACTTCGTCACAAGACACTAAGCAACTGAAAACTCAAAAGGCTGGAACACGAAAAATGAGACACTGAGGGTAAGAAAAAAGAAAGATTAGCAACTGAAAATGTAAGTAATACAAATTGAGATACTGCAACATAGAAAAGTTGAGAAACTCAAATGCACCAAATCCACTCAAATCTGAGAGGATGAAATCGAGAAATTGAGACATTGAATCGTAAAAAAATTGTGAACCAGTCACAGAGATTGATAAAATGTAAAGTCTGAAATTGAGAAATCAATTAAATGTGAGATATTGAAATATTGAGATAAAAAAAAGGTCTCATCATGATGTGAAATTTAGGGATTAAAACAACGTGAGACACCGAACAGTTGAAAATCTGAAAGGCACGAAAAATGAGAGACAGAGGCTGAAGCAAAAAACTGACTTTCAGAAATCTGAAATTCAATTTTGAGATACACGGACATTAAAAGATTGGGAAACTGAATCGCACTGCAAGATTAAGGATATTGACACAATGAAATTACTGGTTTGCTGCGAAGGGCGTGGTCCGACGTGACAAGGGGCGGTGGCTGGGGGTGGTCGTAGCGGCTCCGGGATAGCTTCATTCGCAGCGCTCTATTTTTCTGATTACCGCGGTAAAACAATAATTCCGCTGCCACACTGGGAAGTATTTTCGAGACGTTAAAGGTGCGAATAAGCGGATGGGGCGTTCGACCTTGTTCAAGCTGTGGAACTCCGGCTGGCAGAGCGGCACGGATGGATCGGGCGCAGCGGCGAACGTCGCTGGCGATATTCGAATCTCAGAAAACGCGGTAACTTCGTTACAAGACACTAAGCAACTGAAAACTCAAAAGGCTGGAACACGAAAAATGAGACACTGAGGGTAAGAAAAATAGAAAGATTAGCAACTGAAAATGTAAGTAATTTAAATTGGGATACTGCAACATAGACAAGGTTGAGAAACTCAAATGCACCAAATCCACTCAAATCCGAGAGGATGAAACCAAGAAATTGAGACATTGAATCGTAAAAAAATTGTGAACCAGTCACAGAGATTGAGAAAATGTAAAGTCTGAAATTGAGAAATTAATTAAATGTGAGATATTGAGATAAAAAAAAGTCTCATCATGATGTGAAATTTAGGGATTAAAACAACGTGAGACACCAAACAGTTGAATATTTGAATGGCACGAAAAATGAGAAACCAAGGCTGAAGCAAAAAATTGGCTTTCAGAAATCTGAAATTAATTTGAGATACACGGACATTAAAAGATTGGGAAACTGAGTCGCACTACAAGATTAAGAATATTGACACAATGAAATTAGTGGTTTGCTGCGAAGGGCGTGGTCGGACGTGACAAGGGGCGGTGGCTGGGGGTGGTCGTAGCGGCTCCGGGATAGCTTCATTCGCAGCGCTCTATTTTTCTGATTACCGCGGTGAAAGAATAATTCCGCTGCCACACTGGGAAGTATTTTCGAGACGTTAAAGGTGCGAATAAGGGGATGGGGTGTTCGACCTTGTTCAAGCTGTGGAACTCCGGCTGGCAGAGAGACACGGATGGATCGGGCGCAGCGGCGAACGTCGCTGGCGATATTCGAATCTCAGAAAACGCGGTAACTTCGTTACAAGACACTAAGCAACTGAAAACTCAAAAGGCTGGAACACGAAAAATGAGACACTGAGGGTAAGAAAAAAAGGAAGATTGGCAACTGAAAATGTATGTAATTCAAATTGAGATACTGCAACATAGAAAAGTTGAGAAACTCAAATGCACCAAATCCATTCAAATCCGAGAGGATGAAACCGAGATATTGAGACATTGAATCGTAAAAAAATTGTGAACCAGTCTCAGAGATTGAGTAAATGTAAAGTCTGAAATTGAGATATTAATTAAATGTGAGATATTGAGATAAAAAAAAGTCTCATCATGATGTGAAATATAGGGATTAAAACAACGTGAGACACCGAACAGTTGAAAACCTGAAAGGCACGAAAAATGAGAGACAGAGGCTGAAGCAAAAAATTGTCTTTCAGAAATCTGAAATTCAATTTGAGATACACGGACATTAAAAGATTGGGAAACTGAGTCGCACTACAAGATTAAGAATATTGACACAATGAAATTAGTGGTTTGCTGCGAAGGGCGTGGTCGGACGTGACAAGGGGCGGTGGCTGGGGGTGGTCGTAGCGGCTCCGGGATAGCTTCATTCGCAGCGCTCTATTTTTCTGATTACCGCGGTGAAAGAATAATTCCGCTGCCACACTGGGAAGTATTTTCGAGACGTTAAAGGTGCGAATAAGGGGATGGGGTGTTCGACCTTGTTCAAGCTGTGGAACTCCGGCTGGCAGAGAGGCACGGATGGATCGGGCGCAGCGGCGAACGTCGCTGGCGATATTCGAATCTCAGAAAACGCGGTAACTTCGTTACAAGACACTAAGCAACTGAAAACTCAAAAGGCTGGAACACGAAAAATGAGGCACTGAGGGTAAGAAAAAAAGAAAGATTGGCAACTAAAAATGTATGTAATTCAAATTGAGATACTGCAACATAGAAAAGTTGAGAAACTCAAATGCACCAAATCCACTCAAATCGGAGAGGATAAAACCAAGAAATTGAGACATTGAATCGTAAAAAAAATTGTGAACCAGTCTCAGAGATTGAGAAAATGTAAAGTCTGAAATTGAGATATTAATTAAATGTGAGATATTGAGATAAAAAAAAGTCTCATCATGATGTGAAATATAGGGATTAAAACAACGTGAGACACCGAACAGTTGAAAACCTGAAAGGCACGAAAAATGAGAGACGGAAGCTGAAGCAAAAAATTGACTTTCAGAAATCTGAAATTCAATTTTGAGATACACGGACATTAAAAGATTGGGAAACTGAATCGCACTGCAAAATTAAGGATATTGACACAATGAAATTACTGGTTTGCTGCGAAGGGCGTGGTCCGACGTGACAAGGGGCGGTGGCTGGGGGTGGTCGTAGCGGCTCCGGGATAGCTTCATTCACAGCGCTCTATTTTTCTGATTACCGCGGTGAAAGGATCATTCCGCTGCGACACTGGGAAGTATTTTCGAGACGTCAAAGGTGCGAATAAGCGGATGGGGCGCTCGACCTTGTTCAAGCTGTGGAACTCCGGCTGGCAGAGCGGCATGGATGGATCGGGCGCAGCGGCGAACGTCGCTGGCGATATTCGAATCTCAGAAAACGCGGTAACTTCGTTACAAGACACTAAGCAACTGAAAACTCAAAAGGCTGGAACACGAAAAATGAGGCACTGAGGGTAAGAAAAAAAGAAAGATTGGCAACTAAAAATGTATGTAATTCAAATTGAGATACTGCAACATAGAAAAGTTGAGAAACTCAAATGCACCAAATCCACTCAAATCGGAGAGGATAAAACCAAGAAATTGAGACATTGAATCGTAAAAAAAATTGTGAACCAGTCTCAGAGATTGAGAAAATGTAAAGTCTGAAATTGAGATATTAATTAAATGTGAGATATTGAGATAAAAAAAAGTCTCATCATGATGTGAAATATAGGGATTAAAACAACGTGAGACACCGAACAGTTGAAAACCTGAAAGGCACGAAAAATGAGAGACGGAAGCTGAAGCAAAAAATTGACTTTCAGAAATCTGAAATTCAATTTTGAGATACACGGACATTAAAAGATTGGGAAACTGAATCGCACTGCAAGATTAAGAATATTGACACAATGAAATTACTGGTTTGCTGCGAAGGGCGTGGTCCGACGTGACAAGGGGCGGTGGCTGGGGGTGGTCGTAGCGGCTCCGGGATAGCTTCATTCACAGCGCTCTATTTTTCTGATTACCGCGGTGAAAGGATCATTCCGCTGCGACACTGGGAAGTATTTTCGAGACGTCAAAGGTGCGAATAAGCGGATGGGGCGTTCGACCTTGTTCAAGCTGTGGAACTCCGGCTGGCAGAGCGGCATGGATGGATCGGGCGCAGCGGCGAACGTCGCTGGCGATATTCGAATCTCAGAAAACGCGGTAACTTCGTTACAAGACACTAAGCAACTGAAAACTCTAAAGGCAGGAACACGAAAAATGAGACACTGAGGGTAAGAAAAAAAGAAAGATTAGCAACTGAAAATGTAAGTAATTCAAATTGAGATACTGCAACACAGAAAAGTTGAGAAACTCAAATGCACCAAATCCACTCAAATCGGAGAGAATAAAACCAAGAAATTGAGACATTGAATCGTAAAAAAATTGTGAACCAGTCACAGAGATTGAGAAAATGTAAAGTCTGAAATTGAGAAATTAATTAAATGTGAGATATTGAGATAAAAAAAGTCTCATCATGATGTGAAATATAGGGATTAAAACAACGTGAGACACCGAACAGTTGAAAATCTGAATGGCACGAAAAGTGAGAGACTAAGGCTAAAGCAAGAAATTGACTTTCAGAAATCTGAAATTCAATGTTGAGATACACGGACATTAAAAGATTGGGAAACTGAATCGCACTGCAAGATTAAGAATATTGATACATTGAAATTACTGGTTTGCTGCGAAGGGCGTGGTCGGACGTGACAAGGGGCGGTGGCTGGTGTTGGTCGTAGCGGCTCCGGGATAGTTTCATTCGCAGCGCTCTATTTTTCTGATTACCGCGGTGAAACAATCATTCCGCTGCCACACTGGGAAGTATTTTCGAGACGTTAAAGGTGCGAATAAGGGCGTGGGGTTTTCGACCTTGTTCAAGCAGTGGAACGCGGGCTGGCAGAGCGGCACGAAGGACGGTTTGAGCATTTTTTGTAAATAAAAGAATGTATAGTAAAAGTTTGGCATATTGACAAATAATGACGAATGTGACTAAACGGAGAGGCAGTAAAAAATTACCAAGTTTCACTAAATTAATTCTTACTAAAATTCTCTCAGTTATCATCGCGATTAGACTGGAAACAAAGGATTTCCCTAAATTGTTTCCGCTAGCTCCGTTTTCCGACCGCATCCACCCCACACATCTACTCCAAATCTCTCCAACAGTCAAAATAAATCTTGGGAATCAAGTCCGTTCCACTCAATCCGCGCGAAAACCTCGGTTCAGACACGGAGGACATTTCCGATTTTATTAACCTCCAGAGTTCGTGAAACACACTCTCTCTCGATTCATAATGAAGCGCGCTATTTCTCTCCTCGAGAGTCGCTCACACGGGCTGTCTGCAGTGTTGAGTCATATTATCTGTAATTAATTCCGCATTCTAATTACACGTGTGTTTTGGGAGGTCTCCTTAATGTTAACATCTAGAAATCCAATTCTTCGCTAACAGCGTCGGACTTCCCCAAGAGACACCCTGTATAGAAAAAGGCGCTCAATTTTATTTAAGGTGCGTCGTCGGCGGAGTCCTGCTCTCAGGAGATAACACGCTGTCACTCGTGTGCATCCACTCGACTGCGAAACTTTATAACTCGGCCAATAATGGCGAAAAGGACGACCTGTCTCCAGCAAGGACGACACGCATCAATTTGCGTTATCGGCGACCCTGAAACAAATCGACTTCCGAGAAAATATTATTTTCGCGGAGACCGAAGCGTGTGGGTGTTGTTGCAATGAAAATGCGATATACAGTGAGAGGCAAAAGTATGGAATAAATTCGTTAGAAATTAAGCAAGAAATCTTTGAACGAGTCAATTTTGGTTTAGAAGAATGAATATTTTTATCGCCAATAAAATTCCAAGCAGTCATTAATTTGTTTTCGAGTGATGACGTCATCGATATTTATTTTATTCTGAAGGGGATAGATATTTGAAATTTTTGCAAAATGACTTTCCACCCGTACCTGTAGAAAATTTTCCAAATGACAATGATCAGACATTAGAAAATGATCATTTGTGGTTCCAGCAAGACGGTGCACCCTCACACTTTGCACTTCCTGTTCGCCATTACTTGAACAATTGGTTTCCTAGGAGGTGGATTGGGTAGAGTGGCCTGCAAGGTCTCCAGAACTCACACCCCTTGATTATTTTTTATGGGGTTATTTAAAGTCTAAGATTTATGTTAACAGACCACAAAATTTAGAAGATTTAAAACTTATCATTCGATACGAAATAAATAGAATTAGTAAAGAAGTAATTCATAATGTCCAAGGGGAATTTCTTCATAGACCTGCTTATTGTCAACAAGCTGGGGGATGGCAATTCGAACATTTAATTCGATAATTCTAAGTACTTAGTAATACAGTTTTGAGTTGTTTTTGTTCGTTAAAATCCTTCTTCTGCCTCTTCTTCTCTCTACATGTCTCTCTGTATCTGCTTTTCGCTTTTTCCCTTCTCTTCTCTCCTTTTTCCGTTCTTCACATTTTTTGTCCTAACATTTATTTTTCTTTTAATACTTTCGCTGTCTTCCCTACTTCTTGTTCTTCGAATCCTGGTTTTTCTGGCGTCTCTGTCCTTTCTTCTCCTATACCTGCCTGCCACGTATTATGTCTGACTAGACAATAATTTCGTAAAAAAAAACTTTTACAAGTATATACATTGTCGCTTCATTTTAGACGATGGGCTCTTCCTCAGTGTCTTCACTTGGTCCCTGTTTACCTCCTCCACAGTGATTTCTTCTCCTTGTGGTGCTGTTTGTTTCCTCCTCGTCTCTATTAATTTTTCCCTTTTTCTTTTCCCCCTCCAGCAATCCTCTTCTTCTTTCCTTCTTCTGTCTACATGTCTCTCTGTATCTTCTTTTCGCTTTTTCCATTCTCTTCTCTCCTTTTTCCGTTCTTCACATTTTTTGTCCTACCATTCATTTTTCTTTTAATACTTTCTCTGTCTTCCGTACTTCTTGTTCTTCGAATCTTGTGTTTTTTAGCGTCACTGTCCTTTCTTCTCCTATTTTCTCTTATGTCACTACATGACTTCTATAGGCAGACGGTCTGACTCTACTCTTTCCCCTTCTATAAATTTCCATGCTTCTTCCTTTACTATTCCGTAGTCTACCACCGTTTCTCCTCTATCCTTTATGTTCTATTCTCCGACTTCACCTCCTACCCGTTTTTCTATCCATTCTAATTTTCTTTTTCCATCTCCTCTCTCTTTTTTCCCAATCCCTGGCGCTTTGTTACGGATTCTCCGGTTGTATCTACCCCCTTCCAGAAGCAAAATTCTTCTTTGTTGTCTTTTAATTTTTCTTCTGTCTTATATGTACTTTTCTTAACATATATCTTTTTTCTTCTCCGGTATGTTGCTTGATCTCCTTTATTTCCATTCTTCTCTCTTCCTTTCTTCTTTCCTCTTCACACCTTCTGACATTCCCACTTGAATTCTTTCGGTAGCAGCTTTTCTGTTTATTCTCTTAATACCTTTCGTTGTTAGTTCTCTTCTCCTCCTTTTCTTCTTTTTTTTGTCCTTTGCTATTACTATGTAATACAAAATGTCCTTTAATTTTTCAGATTTCATTTAATTAAAATTCCAAAATTTGGGATTTCAATATTTCATCGATTCTAAATTTTTTAAACGCTACATTAGGAAATTAGAGATTTTAAAGATTTGCAATTTCCAAACAGGAATTCATATTTGTGAATTCGGGAATTCAAAAAATGCATCCAATCTTAATGTGCAAATTCTCCAATTTATTAATTCACAATTTGCAAATTCCGAAGCTTAAAAATTAAAAATTTCTAAATTCAGCAATAACATAAAAATTCAAATTCTTCAAATTCACAAATTCACCATTTCATTTAATCAAAATTCCAAAATTCGGGATTTCAACATTTCATCGATCATAAATTCTCCAAACGCTATATTAGGAAATTAGAGATTCTAAAGCTTTGCAATTTCCAAACTCAGGAATTCAAAATTTTAAAAATACATATTTCTGAATTCCGGATTTCAAAAATTGCATCTATTCGTAAGGTCCAAATTCTCCAATTCATTTATTCAATATCTGCAAATTCCGAAGCTCAAAAATTCAAAATTTCTAAATTCAGTAATAATATCAAAAATTCAAATCCTTATTATACAATCCTCCAATTTGAAGATCATTTGATATTGTAAAATTTGATTTAATCAAAATTCCCAAATTCGGTATTTCAAAATAACAAATGCGACACTAGGAAATTATAGATTTTAAAGATTTGCAAATTCCAAACTAGGCAAATCAAAATTCAAAATATCAAAACTTCAAATTTCTGAATTCAGAATATAAAAAATTGTATCTATTCGTAAGGTCCAAATTCTCCAATTCATTTATTCAATATTTGCAAATTCCGAAGCTCAAAAATTCAAAATTTCTAAATTCAGCAATAATATAAGAAATTCAAATTTTTCAATTTCAGAAATTCAACATTTCATTTAATCAAAATTCCAAAATTCGGGATTTCAACATTTCATCGATTATAAATTCTAAAAACGCTACATTAGGAAATTAGAGATTCTAAAGATTTGCAATTTCCAAACTCAGGAATTCAAAATTTTAAAAATTCATATTTCTGAATTCCGGATTTCAAAAATTGCATCTATTCGTAAGGTACAAATTCTCCAATTCATTTATTCAATATTTGCAAATTCCGAAGCTCAAAAATTCAAAATTTCTAAATTCAGTAATAATATCAAAAATTCAAATTCTTATTATACAATACTCCAATTTAAAGATCATTTGATATTGTAAAATTTGATTTAATCAAAATTCCCAAATTTGGTATTTCAAAATAACAGATGCGACACTAGGAAATTATAGATTTTAAAGATTTGCAAATTCCAAACTAGGGAAATCAAAATTCAAAATATTAAAACTCCAAATTTCTGAATTCAGAATATAAAAAATTGTATCTATTCGTAACGTGCAAATTCTGCAAATTATTAATTTAAAATTCGCAAATTCCCAAACTCAGGAATTTAAAATTTCTAAATTCAGCAATAATATAAAAAATTCAAATTTTTCAAATTCAGAAATTCAAGATTTTATTTAATCAAAATTCCAAAATTCGGGATTTCAATATTTCATCGATTCTAAATTTTCCAAAGGCTACATTAGGAAATTAGGAATTTTAAAGATTTTCAATTTCCAAACAGGAATTCAAGATTTTAAGAATCCATATTTGTGAATTTGGGAATTTAAAAATTGCATCGAATCTTAATGTGCAAATTCTCCGATTCATTTATTCAATATTTGCAAATTCCGAAGCTCAAAAATTCAAAATTTCTAAATTCAGCAATGATATAAAAAATTCAAATTCTTTAAATTCAGAAATTCAAGATTTCATTTAATTAAAATTCCAAAATTCGGGATTTCAATATTTCATCGATTCTAAAAATTTTCTAAACGCTACATTAGGAAATTAGAGATTTTAAAGATTTGCAATTTCCAAACAGGAATTCATATTTGTGAATTCGGGAATTCAAAAAATGCATCCAATCTTAATGTGCAAATTCTCCAATTCTAATTCAAAATTTGCAAATTCCGAAGCTCATAAATTTAAAATTTCTAAATTCAGCAATAATATAAAAAATTCAAATTTTTCAAATTCAGAAATTCAAGATTTTATTTAATCAAAATTCCAAAATTTGGGATTTCAATATTTCATAGGTTCTAAATTTTCTAAACGCTACATTAGGAAATTAGAGATTTTAAAGATTTGCAATTTCCAAACAGGAATTCAGAAATTCAAGATTTTATTTAATCAAAATTCCAAAATTCGGGATTTCAATATTTCATCGATTCTAAATTTTCCAAAGTCTACATTAGGAAATTAGGAATTTTAAAGATTTGCAATTTCCAAACAGGAATTCAAGATTTTAAGAATCCATATTTGTGAATCTATGAATTCAAAAATTGCATCGAATCTTAATGTGCAAATTCTCCAATTCATTAATTCAAAATTTGCAAACCCCGAAGCTCAAAAATTCAAAATTTCTAAATTCACCAATAATATAAAAAAATCAAATTCTTCAAATTAAGAAATTCAAGATTTCATTTAATCAAAATTCCAAAATTCGGGATTTCAATATTTTATCGATTATAAATTCTCCAAACGCTATATTAGGAAATTAGAGACTCTAAAGCTTTGCAATTTCCAAACTCAGGAATTCAAAATTTTAAAAATTCATATTTCTGAATTCCGGATTTCAAAAATTCCATCTATTCGTAAGGTCCAAATTCTCCAATTCATTTATTCAATGTTTGCAAATTCCGAAGCTCAAAAATTCAAAATTTCTAAATTCAGTAATAATATCAAAAATTCAAATTCTTATTATACAATACTCCAATTTAAAGATCATTTGATATTGTAAAATTTGATTTAATCAAAATTCCCGAATTCGGTATTTCAAAATACCAAATGCGACACTAAGAAATTATAGATTTTAAAGATTTGCAAATTCCAAACTAGCGAAATCAAAATTTAAAATACTAAAACTCCAAATTTCTGAATTCAGAATATAAAAAATTGTATCTATTCGTAATGTGCAAATTCTGCAAATTATTAATTTAAAATTCGCAAATTCCCAAACTCAGGAATTTAAAATTTCTAAATTCAGCAATAATATAAAAAATTCAAATTTTTCAAATTCAGAAATTCAAGATTTTATTTAATCAAAATTCCAAAATTCGGGATTTCAATATTTCATCGATTCTAAATTTTCCAAAGGCTACATTAGGAAATTAGGAATTTTAAAGATTTTCAATTTCCAAACAGGAATTCAAGATTTTAAGAATCCATATTTGTGAATTTGGGAATTTAAAAATTGCATCGAATCTTTATGTGCAAATTCTCCGATTCATTTATTCAATATTTGCAAATTCAGAAGCTTAAAAATTCAAAATTTCTAAATTCAGCAATAATATAAAAAATTCAAATTCTTTAAATTCAGAAATTCAAGATTTCATTTAATTAAAATTCCAAAATTCGGGATTTCAATATTTCATCGATTCTAAAAATTTTCTAAACGCTACATTAGGAAATTAGAGATTTTAAAGATTTGCAATTTCCAAACAGGAATTCATATTTGTGAATTCGGGAATTCAAAAAATGCATCCAATCTTATTGTGCAAATTCTCCAATTCTAATTCAAAATTTGCAAATTCCGAAGCTCATAAATTTAAAATTTCTAAATTCAGCAATAATATAAAAAATTCAAATTTTTCAAATTCAGAAATTCAAGATTTTATTTAATCAAAATTCCAAAATTTGGGATTTCAATATTTCATAGGTTCTAAATTTTCCAAAGTCTACATTAGGAAATTAGGAATTTTAAAGATTTGCAATTTCCAAACAGGAATTCAAGATTTTAAGAATCCATATTTGTGAATCTATGAATTCAAAAATTGCATCGAATCTTAATGTGCAAATTCTCCAATTCATTAATTCAGAATTTGCAAACCCCGAAGCTCAAAAATTCAAAATTTCTAAATTCACCAATAATATAAAAAATTCAAATTCTTCAAATTAAGAAATTTAAGATTTCATTTAATCAAAATTCCAAAATTCAATATTTTATCGATTCTAAATTTTCCAAACGCTACATTAGAAAATTAGAGATTTTAAAGATTTGCAATTTCCAAACAGGAATTCATATTTGTGAATTCGGGAATTCAAAAAATGCATCCAATCTTAATGTGCAAATTCTCCAATTCATTAATTCACAATTTGCAAATTCCGAAGCTTAAAAATTCAAAATTTCTAAATTCAGCAATAATATAAAAAATTCAAATTCTTCAAATTCAGAAATTCAATATTTCATTTAATCAAATTTCCAAAATTCCGGATTTTAACATTTCATCGATTATAAATTCTCCAAACGCTATATTAGGAAATTAGAGATTCTAAAACTTTGCAATTTCCAAACTCAGGAATTCAAGATTTTAAAAATACATATTTCTGAATTCCGGATTTCAAAAATTGCATCTATTCGTAAGGTCCAAATTCTCCAATTCATTTATTCAATATTTGCAAATTCCGAAGCTCAAAAATTCAAAATTTCTAAATTCAGCAATAATATAAAAAATTCAAATTCTTCAAATCCAGAAATGCAAAGATTTCATTTAATTAAAATTCCAAAATTCGGGATTTCAATATTTCATCGATTCTAAATTTTTTAAACGCTACATTAGGAAATTAGAGATTTTAAAGATTTGCAATTTCCAAACAGGAATTCATATTTGTGAATTTGGGAATTCAAAAAATGCATCCAATCTTAATGTGCAAATTCTCCAATTCATTAATTCACAATTTGCAAATTCCGAAGCTTAAAAATTCAAAATTTCTAAATTCAGCAATAATATAAAAAATTCAAATTCTTCAAATTCAGAAATTCAACATTTCATTTAATCAAATTTCCAAAATTCGGGATTTTAACATTTCATCGATTATAAATTCTCCAAACGCTATATTAGGAAATTAGAGATTCTAAAACTTTGCAATTTCCAAACTCAGGAATTCAAGATTTTAAAAATACATATTTCTGAATTCCGGATTTCAAAAATTGCATCTATTCGTAAGGTCCAAATTCTCCAATTCATTTATTCAATATTTGCAAATTCCGAAGCTCAAAAATTCAAAATTTCTAAATTCAGTAATAATATCAAAAATTCAAATCCTTATTATACAATCCTCCAATTTGAAGATCATTTGATATTGTAAAATTTGATTTAATCAAAATTCCCAAATTCGGTATTTCAAAATACCAAATGCGACACTAAGAAATTATAGATTTTAAAGATTTGCAAATTCCAAACTAGGGAAATCAAAATTCAATATATTAAAACTCCAAATTTCTGAATTCAGAATATAAAAAATTGTATCTATTCGTAACGTGCAAATTCTGCAAATTATTAATTTAAAATTCGCAAATTCCCAAACTCAGGAATTTAAAATTTCTAAATTCAGCAATAATATAAAAAATTCAAATTTTTCAAATTCAGAAATTCAAGATTTTATTTAATCAAAATTCCAAAATTCGGGATTTCAATATTTCATCGATTCTAAATTTTCCAAAGGCTACATTAGGAAATTAGGAATTTTAAAGATTTTCAATTTCCAAACAGGAATTCAAGATTTTAAGAATCCATATTTGTGAATTTGGGAATTTAAAAATTGCATCGAATCTTAATGTGCAAATTCTCCGATTCATTTATTCAATATTTGCAAATTCCGAAGCTCAAAAATTCAAAATTTCTAAATTCAGCAATGATATAAAAAATTCAAATTCTTTAAATTCAGAAATTCAAGATTTCATTTAATTAAAATTCCAAAATTCGGGATTTCAATATTTCATCGATTCTAAAAATTTTCTAAACGCTGCATTAGGAAATTAGAGATTTTAAAGATTTGCAATTTCCAAACAGGAATTCATATTTGTGAATTCGGGAATTCAAAAAATGCATCCAATCTTAATGTGCAAATTCTCCAATTCTAATTCAAAATTTGCAAATTCCGAAGCTCATAAATTTAAAATTTCTAAATTCAGCAATAATATAAAAAATTCAAATTTTTCAAATTCAGAAATTCAAGATTTTATTTAATCAAAATTCCAAAATTTGGGATTTCAATATTTCATAGGTTCTAAATTTTCTAAACGCTACATTAGGAAATTAGAGATTTTAAAGATTTGCAATTTCCAAACAGGAATTCAGAAATTCAAGATTTTATTTAATCAAAATTCCAAAATTCGGGATTTCAATATTTCATCGATTCTAAATTTTCCAAAGTCTACATTAGGAAATTAGGAATTTTAAAGATTTGCAATTTCCAAACAGGAATTCAAGATTTTAAGAATCCATATTTGTGAATCTATGAATTCAAAAATTGCATCGAATCTTAATGTGCAAATTCTCCAATTCATTAATTCAAAATTTGCAAACCCCGAAGCTCAAAAATTCAAAATTTCTAAATTCACCAATAATATAAAAAAATCAAATTCTTCAAATTAAGAAATTCAAGATTTCATTTAATCAAAATTCCAAAATTCGGGATTTCAATATTTTATCGATTATAAATTCTCCAAACGCTATATTAGGAAATTAGAGACTCTAAAGCTTTGCAATTTCCAAACTCAGGAATTCAAAATTTTAAAAATTCATATTTCTGAATTCCGGATTTCAAAAATTCCATCTATTCGTAAGGTCCAAATTCTCCAATTCATTTATTCAATGTTTGCAAATTCCGAAGCTCAAAAATTCAAAATTTCTAAATTCAGTAATAATATCAAAAATTCAAATTCTTATTATACAATACTCCAATTTAAAGATCATTTGATATTGTAAAATTTGATTTAATCAAAATTCCCGAATTCGGTATTTCAAAATACCAAATGCGACACTAAGAAATTATAGATTTTAAAGATTTGCAAATTCCAAACTAGCGAAATCAAAATTTAAAATACTAAAACTCCAAATTTCTGAATTCAGAATATAAAAAATTGTATCTATTCGTAATGTGCAAATTCTGCAAATTATTAATTTAAAATTCGCAAATTCCCAAACTCAGGAATTTAAAATTTCTAAATTCAGCAATAATATAAAAAATTCAAATTTTTCAAATTCAGAAATTCAAGATTTTATTTAATCAAAATTCCAAAATTCGGGATTTCAATATTTCATCGATTCTAAATTTTCCAAAGGCTACATTAGGAAATTAGGAATTTTAAAGATTTTCAATTTCCAAACAGGAATTCAAGATTTTAAGAATCCATATTTGTGAATTTGGGAATTTAAAAATTGCATCGAATCTTTATGTGCAAATTCTCCGATTCATTTATTCAATATTTGCAAATTCAGAAGCTTAAAAATTCAAAATTTCTAAATTCAGCAATAATATAAAAAATTCAAATTCTTTAAATTCAGAAATTCAAGATTTCATTTAATTAAAATTCCAAAATTCGGGATTTCAATATTTCATCGATTCTAAAAATTTTCTAAACGCTACATTAGGAAATTAGAGATTTTAAAGATTTGCAATTTCCAAACAGGAATTCATATTTGTGAATTCGGGAATTCAAAAAATGCATCCAATCTTATTGTGCAAATTCTCCAATTCTAATTCAAAATTTGCAAATTCCGAAGCTCATAAATTTAAAATTTCTAAATTCAGCAATAATATAAAAAATTCAAATTTTTCAAATTCAGAAATTCAAGATTTTATTTAATCAAAATTCCAAAATTCGGGATTTCAATATTTCATCGATTCTAAATTTTCCAAAGGCTACATTAGGAAATTAGGAATTTTAAAGATTTTCAATTTCCAAACAGGAATTCAAGATTTTAAGAATCCATATTTGTGAATTTGGGAATTTAAAAATTGCATCGAATCTTTATGTGCAAATTCTCCGATTCATTTATTCAATATTTGCAAATTCAGAAGCTTAAAAATTCAAAATTTCTAAATTCAGCAATAATATAAAAAATTCAAATTCTTTAAATTCAGAAATTCAAGATTTCATTTAATTAAAATTCCAAAATTCGGGATTTCAATATTTCATCGATTCTAAAAATTTTCTAAACGCTACATTAGGAAATTAGAGATTTTAAAGATTTGCAATTTCCAAACAGGAATTCATATTTGTGAATTCGGGAATTCAAAAAATGCATCCAATCTTATTGTGCAAATTCTCCAATTCTAATTCAAAATTTGCAAATTCCGAAGCTCATAAATTTAAAATTTCTAAATTCAGCAATAATATAAAAAATTCAAATTTTTCAAATTCAGAAATTCAAGATTTTATTTAATCAAAATTCCAAAATTCGGGATTTCAATATTTCATCGATTCTAAATTTTCCAAAGGCTACATTAGGAAATTAGGAATTTTAAAGATTTTCAATTTCCAAACAGGAATTCAAGATTTTAAGAATCCATATTTGTGAATTTGGGAATTTAAAAATTGCATCGAATCTTTATGTGCAAATTCTCCGATTCATTTATTCAATATTTGCAAATTCAGAAGCTTAAAAATTCAAAATTTCTAAATTCAGCAATAATATAAAAAATTCAAATTCTTTAAATTCAGAAATTCAAGATTTCATTTAATTAAAATTCCAAAATTCCGGATTTTAACATTTCATCGATTATAAATTCTCCAAACGCTATATTAGGAAATTAGAGATTCTAAAACTTTGCAATTTCCAAACTCAGGAATTCAAGATTTTAAAAATACATATTTCTGAATTCCGGATTTCAAAAATTGCATCTATTCGTAAGGTCCAAATTCTCCAATTCATTTATTCAATATTTGCAAATTCCGAAGCTCAAAAATTCAAAATTTCTAAATTCAGCAATAATATAAAAAATTCAAATTCTTCAAATCCAGAAATGCAAAGATTTCATTTAATTAAAATTCCAAAATTCGGGATTTCAATATTTCATCGATTCTAAATTTTTTAAACGCTACATTAGGAAATTAGAGATTTTAAAGATTTGCAATTTCCAAACAGGAATTCATATTTGTGAATTTGGGAATTCAAAAAATGCATCCAATCTTAATGTGCAAATTCTCCAATTCATTAATTCACAATTTGCAAATTCCGAAGCTTAAAAATTCAAAATTTCTAAATTCAGCAATAATATAAAAAATTCAAATTCTTCAAATTCAGAAATTCAACATTTCATTTAATCAAATTTCCAAAATTCGGGATTTTAACATTTCATCGATTATAAATTCTCCAAACGCTATATTAGGAAATTAGAGATTCTAAAACTTTGCAATTTCCAAACTCAGGAATTCA
Organism: Diaperis boleti; assembly: GCA_963583935.1. NCBI lineage: Eukaryota > Metazoa > Arthropoda > Insecta > Coleoptera > Tenebrionidae > Diaperis > Diaperis boleti. The sequence goes on from OY757242.1 coordinate 7,996,933, forward strand.
AGATTTTAAAAATACATATTTCTGAATTCCGGATTTCAAAAATTGCATCTATTCGTAAGGTCCAAATTCTCCAATTCATTTATTCAATATTTGCAAATTCCGAACCTCAAAAATTCAAAATTTCTAAATTCAGTAATAATATCAAAAATTCAAATCCTTATTATACAATCCTCCAATTTGAAGATCATTTGATATTGTAAAATTTGATTTAATCAAAATTCCCAAATTCGGTATTTCAAAATACCAAATGCGACACTAAGAAATTATAGATTTTAAAGATTTGCAAATTCCAAACTAGGGAAATCAAAATTCAATATATTAAAACTCCAAATTTTTGAATTCAGAATATAAAAAATTGCATCTATTCGTAAGGTCCAAATTCTCCAATTCATTTATTCAATATTTGCAAATTCAGAAGCTTAAAAATTCAAAATTTCTAAATTCAGCAATAATATAAAAAATTCAAATTCTTCAAATTAAGAAATTCAGGATTTCATTTAATCAAAATTCCAAAATTCGGGATTTCAATATTTTATCGATTCTAAATTTTCCAAACGCTACATTAGGAAATTAGGAATTTTAAAGATTTGCAATTTCCAAACAGTTCCAATTCCAAACAATTCCAAACAAATCTTTAAAATCTATAATTTCTTAGTGTCGCATTTGGTATTTTGAAATACCGAATTCGGGAATTTTGATTAAATCAAATTTTACAATATCAAATGATCTTCAAATTGGAGGATTGTATAATAAGAATTTGAATGTTTGATATTATTACTGAATTTAGAAATTTTGAATTTTTGAGCTTCGGAATTTGCAAACATTGAATAAATGAATTGGAGAATTTGTACCTTACGAATAGATGCAATTTTTGAAATCCGGAATTCAGAAATATGAATTTTTAAAATTTTGAATTCCTGAGTTTGGAAATTGCAAATCTTTAGAATCTCTAATTTCGTAATGTAGCGTTTTTAGATTTTATAATCGATGAAATGTTGAAATCCCGAATTTTGGAATTTTGATTAAATGAAATGTTGAATTTCTGAATTTGAAGAATTTGAATTTTTTATATTATTGCTGAATTTAGAAATTTTGAATTTTTGAGCTTCGGAATTTGCAAATATTGAATAAATGAATTGGAGAATTTGGACCTTACGAATAGATGCAATTTTTTATATTCTGAATTCAAAAATTTGGAGTTTTAATATATTGAATTTTGATTTCCCTAGTTTGGAATTTGCAAATCTTTAAAATCTATAATTTCTTAGTGTCGCATTTGATATTTTGAAATACCGAATTTGGGAATTTTGATTAAATCAAATTTTACAATATCAAATGATCTTCAAATTGGAGGATTGTAATTGAAATTCAGCAATAATATAAAAAATTCTAATTCTTCAAATTAAGAAATTCAAGATTTCATTTAATCAAAATTCCAAAATTCGGGATTTCAATATTTCATCGATTCTAAATTTTCTAAACGCTACATTAGAAAATTGGAGATTTTAAAGATTTGCAATTTCCAAACAGGAATTCATATTTGTGAATTCGGGAATTCAAAAAATGCATCCAATCTTAATGTGCAAATTCTCCAATTTATTAATTCACAATTTGCAAATTCCGAAGCTCAAAAATTCAAAATTTCTAAATTCAGCAATAATATCAAAAATTCAAATTCTTATTATACAATCCTCCAATTTAAAGGTCATTTGATATTGTAAAATTTGATTTAATCAAAATTCCCGAATTCGGTATTTCAAAATACCAAATGCGACACTAAGAAATTATAGATTTTAAAAATTTGCAAATTCCAAACTAGGGAAATCAAAATTCAAAATATCAAAACTCCAAATTTCTGAATTCAGAATATAAAAAATTGTATCTATTCGTAATGTGCAAATTCTGCAATTCATTAATTTAAAATTCGCAAATTCCCAAACTCAGGAATTTAAGATTTCTAAATTCAGCAATAATATAAAAAAAATCAAATTCTCCAAATTCAGAAATTCAAAATTTCATTAAATCAAAATTCCGAAATTCGAAATTTCAATATTTCGTCGATTCTAAATTTTCTAAATGCTACATTAGGAAATTAGGGACTTTAAAGATTCATTCATTAAAAATTTGTAATTCCGAAACTAAAATTTGAAATTTCTAAATTCAGCAATAATATAAAAAAATCTAATTCTTTAAATTCAGAAATTTAAGATTTCATTTAATCAAAATTCCAAAAGCTACATTAGGAACTTAAAAATTCAAGAATTCAAAAATTGCATCCAATCTTAATGTGCAAATTCTCCAATTCATTAATTCAAAATTTGCAAACTCCGAAGCTCAAAAATTCAAAATTTCTAAATTCAGCAATAATATAAAATATTCAAATTCTTCAAATTCAGAAACACAAAATTTAAATTTAAATTTTAAATTTAGCAAACGCGACATTAAGAAATTAGAGATTTTAAAGGTTTGCAAATTCCAGGCTCGGGAATTCAAATTTCTGAATTCATAATTTCAAAAATTATATCTATTCGTATTATGCAAATTCTCCAATTCATGAATTCGAAATTGCAAATTCCAAAAATCAAGAATTAAAATTTTCTAGATTCAGCAATGATATAAAAAATTGAGGTTCTCCTAATTCAGAAATTCCAGATCCCAACTCGATAATTCAAAATTGAAGCAAAAAATCAAATTTATTATTATTATTATTTATAATAGTAATTTGAAGTTCTACAAATTCAGAAATTCAAGATTTCATTGAATCAAAATTCGCAAATTCAGTATTTCAATATCTCGTGTATTCTAAATTTTCCAAACGCAACATTAAAAAATTACAAATTTGAAAGATTTGCAAATTCTGAACTAGGGAATTTAAAGTTTTATAGTAAAAAATAAAATTTCTTAATTCAGTGTTTCAAAAATTGCATCTGCAAATTCTTCAAAAATTCGAAACTTCTAAATTCAGCAATAATAAAAAAATAGAAGAATGTTGATAAATCCAAGTGGAGTAAATTTAAATTAAAATTTAAATATATCTAAGTCGAACTCCACAAACTTTAATAAGTGTAAAATTACAAATGGAACATATTTCGGCAGAACACTACTGCCATCATCAGCCCTAATTTAACAAGAGATTAATGATACAATTCATGAATTACAGAGGGGTTCTTACTTTAAAGAATATTAAAAATTATGACGTTGACGTTATTTTGAATTAAATTTGACGTTTTGAAAGGGTGTCATGATTTTTAAAATATTTCGTAAAAATATTTTATAAAATGTAAAAATTAAAAATGGATCAAAGAGAATCTGGTAAGTTTGTTTGAGTGGTAAAAAAAATAAAATAGTGAATTAATACTGGGATTATTGAAGTTATTCTGTTCGTTTAAACAAGATCCTCATTTCCAAAGTCTCAAGAAAATATAATTTCCGGCCTTTATTGCATTTATGAATCAATTTGGAATTTGATGGTGAAAAACTATGTTTCGTTATTAATATATGATTGGCGAAAGAAGAAGGTGTTGATGGAGGAAGATCAAGATCTGTGTTGTTATAGATGTGCCTGAAATGTTCAAAATAAAAAATTTTGAACTAGCCGACTGTCTCTGAAGGTGGTCACTCAAAAATCTGCTCAACAAACAAATTGTAGCAAGTAACAGATGCCACGGCTTTAATTTATGCATGGCCATGCACGGGCTTTAAGCTGGAGTTCCATGGTTTTCTTATTTATTGAAATGAAGGTTGTCGATGCTAAACTAACATGCAGCACCCACCAGCGCGTCCTTAATACAATGCTCATATCATAAACAAATAATTTTTTTACACAGTTTGTTATATATGCTTGTTTTTGGACTTTTTAGAAGTTTCAGAAAAAAACATTACAAATTTTGGAATTTGCTTAATATAACAAATTACATTATTAATAAACAACTAAAAACAGAAAGGCTGGAAGAAGTCAAAAATTTAGAGGTCAATTTTTTAAAGATTTTTTGTTGTCTTCAATGAAAGCGGAGGCCCCATAAAATTTTGTTAATTAACAATTGCCCAACTTATTGAAAAGTAAAGTTAAATCAATTTTTCCAACGGGATCTCATTCCATCAAGTGTTAAGAACACCGGATAATTTATTCAAATTTTTAAATTAATATTGAACACTATAAAAAAATATTTTATATGACGTGCTCTCTTCAGAGGCGGGTGCGCATGGAGATAGAACTCTGGGAGTTGGCGTTCTTGATCGGATACTTCCTCCTCTTTTTGAGCCTTTTCTCCGATTTTCGATATCACTTATACTTTTTGTGTTATTGCCAAAAAACTGAACCCCTTCTTTTTTTTAGTTTTTTATTAATAAAAATTCAAATTTTTATTTCCGAAACAAACAAAAAATTTCGGATCCTTGCAACTATTTTTCGCAGGTTCTTGACTAGACTAATATATAGATACTGAACACAGTACTCCTTCATTTAAATTCTCTCTGCAAGCTTTAGCGTGCTCAGGTATTGACGTAATCCCCAAACCGATGGCGCTAACTCTGCCAAGAAGACTCTTACTTTAACGACATTTTAATCCCACTGATGCATTTTCCTTACCAGGTAATGCCTTGTCCTCCTTTACCACTTCACGTAATTCACCCGTGCACCTTCCTCCAACACGAAATTTAACGTACCAGAATTCGTGTAAAAGAAAACTGACAGGAACGTAAACCCCCCGAGCTATTCTATCGAACAATTTGCATCCCACTAACCTCTGAAAACTTAAAAAGCACTATTTTTCCCGCTGTTATCGCTCCTGCAAAAATACGTCTAGACTCGCACATTATGCAAATTATTCCTAGCCGAACCGAACAAGCCAACTTTAATCTCGTTAAGCCACGTCCACCGGAATGCTAATATACAAATCTGGAGCGTGTTGTTCCTTTTGTTCGGCGACGTCCATCTGCACGGGAAGTGCCCTTTTTCGATTTTCAACACCGTTTCCACAACTGCAGGAGGCAATGGCAGCACTCGTATAAACGGCGTGGGCGAGGAGCCGTTAGTGTGAACTACTCCCACCGTTGCCCTAAGACTATTTTATTTGAAAAAGTTTGTACCAAACTGTCTTTGCATGACCACCTTCGACTAACTTAGTTGGTGCTGTGCTTTATTTCATTTTGTACTAATTTTTACTTTCTAATAAAAATATGAACCCTATGCAAACTTCCACATAATCCATCATAGCTCTTGTCAACAAAACCATTAATAACATTGTTTTATTAAGCCCTAACCTCGATTCCTGCAGGCCGCCATTTATCACCGATCACTTCTTCCTCCCTTTTTGTTTTTCCTCCAAAAAAACTTTAATCAAATCAAACCGGTATCCTCCTCGACTGCAGCAAAAGGACACAAGAAACCCGGCAGTAATTACGGGATTTGAATCCCAAACAACGTCGGCGTCCGTGTAATCCACCCATCGATTAGGACATTTCGGCGGAACGCCTTCCGGTCAGACGAGGGGGAAAAAATTCTGGAAGCGGGAAAAACGGGAGCGGCGTAATTATTAAATCTGGGGCGGCATTAGGGGTGGCTCGACCCGCATTTGTCACGTGGCGCGCTGGAGGTGGCAGAGTCATTTATTATAAACCACCTGCCGGGCGATGCGATGGTAATATCGGAGATATTAGGGGAATTCGCGTTGTGCGTAGGGCGTTTTAATTTTAAGTGGTCGAGCATTTATATTAGAGCGTTGTACTAAATATTAAGGGATTGACAGATTATTAAAATCACCCTGTATATTTCACAATTCCATTGATAAACAGAGCGCTACACAACCCTCACTGTTAATAACACCACCCCCAATTACTCTAATCAGAGGTGGCCAGGCTTAATTATCCTTCCAACTTCCACCCATAAATATTATTGTTATTGCTTAATCACGTCTGGTCCTTATATTCAATTACCTAATTTGGGTCAACATGGTTAGCATGTTCGGTCGAATGCCGAATTTCCCCGACACTTCGGACCCTCCTACATAAATAGTGGCCAATATAGATTTCGGAGCGCGTTAAGGGTTAAGTGTCATCGTAAGACTAAAACTCAGTTTAAGAGCTTTCTTGGGATTTAGCCGAAATTATTTTTGGTGCGAATGGAAATAAACCGGGAATAAGTACTCATTAGGGTAACCAAAAGTTTGCGAAATGTTCTTGGGTGATGGATGCGGGGAGTCGTTTAAGAAGTTTTTGTAACACGAGGTGCGGACGTAATTGCCCGTGATAACACCCATCAAGAAACAGAAAAATCAAAATTTTTCTACAACCGCTGTATAATGATGTCGTTATACCACTCGTATGAATTTTGAGAAGCTCATGAATCAAAGTCAACTTGTAACAAGGGGCGCAGCTCTAGCGATGTACCTCAATCCACGGCGATCGGTTTGCCACCCCGTTGTGTGGGATACAAATCCCCATAAATTTATCAAACTTATGAGGTCGTTGTTACATTAAATTTAGCCATTTCCAGTATCGGATTACCAATGGAATTATCTCATTACACCACTCATGTGACGTAATTTGAGTTGAGTAATAAACCTGATCGGCGATCTTTACACTCGTTGCTGTAATGATGCTTTTATCCCATTACTAGGATAAATAACTATTAATTTACAACCGTTGTATAAAGATCCCCCTGAAAATTTCGAGCGGTCTCAGAAGGGAATCTCGCTATCACAATAGAGATGGAAGACGAGACCAGAAGACCCAGAGTACACTCAACAGCCCGAGTGCGGTTGTAAGTCAGGTTGGGTCAAAAATTGATAAGGTCAGGTCGATCCTAACACTCGCATAGCTTGCAAATTTTCTAGCATCCTTTTAGACGCCCCCCTCGATGACATATTGTTATAACTCTCGATACATATTGTTATGGAATCTTTTCGACAATCATTAATTATATATATGGAATACTAAAGAAGATGAGGTCACACTAGGTCGAGCACCGATCACAACTTACACACAGTTTAAGGGTACCAGCTTCCAGTTCAACTCTCGTCATTCAAAGCAAAGTGACGGGAAAAGTCCCCGGGTTCCATAAACCATACCACCACGATTAGCGTAACGCCACCCGGATTGTTTATCAATGGTGGTTTGCCTGTTCGTTGCACCGGTCAAATCGGATGAGATTTGTTTACTTTATTTTTGGGGCATAGTAGCGCGCCTGTATTAGTGCAATAAATTATATTTTAACCGATTTTGAGCGCGGACAGTGCCGTTAAAGAATTGCAAAACAACTTTTAAAAATGGTGGATGCGCCACTCATTTAATTTTTTTATTCCGAAATAATTGTCTTATCACTCAGCGGCGCAATTCGCGCTTCAAAATAAAGTAGATTTGAAGATTTTATATTGTAATGGCCAAGTCGCTTACACACTTCAGGTTTCAATGTGTCCCACGATTAGCGCATCCACCAATTTTAATTTTTTTTCTAATTGCTCAACGACGCTGTCCGCGCGCAGTATTAGAATAGATTCATCAGATGTGCACTGTATTTAGCGCGGCCGTGTCTTTAAACAATTGTGACATAATTTTTAAAAATGGTGGATGCGCCACTCATTTAATTTTTTTATTCCGAAATAATTTTCTTATCACTCAGCGGCGCAATTCGCGCTTCAAAATAAAGAAGATTTGAAGATTTTATATTGAAATGGCCAAGTCGCTTACACACTTCAGGTTTCAATGTGTCCCACGATTAGCGCATCCACCAATTTTAATTTTTTTCTAATTGTTCAACGACGCTGTCCGCGCGCAGTATTAGTATAGATTCATCAGATTTAGACTGTATTTAGCGCGGCCGTGTCTTGAAACAATTGTGACATAATTTTTTAAAATGGTGGATGCGCCACTCATTTAAATTTTTTATTCCGAAATAATTTTCTTATCACTCAGCGACGCAATCCGCGCTTCAAAATAATGTAGATTTGAAGATTTTATATTGAAATGGCCAGTCGCTTGTACACTTCAGGTTTCAATGTGTCCCACGATTAGCGCATCCACCAATTTTATTTTTTTTCTAATTGTTCAACGACGCTGTCCGCGCGCAGTATTAGTATAGATTCATCAGATTTAGACTGTATTTAGCGCGGCCGTGTCTTTAAACAATTGTGACATAATTTAAAAAATGGTGGATGCGCCACTCATTTCATTTTTTTATTCAGAAATAATTTTCTTTTCACTCAGTGACGCAATTCGCGCTTAAAATTAACGTAGATTTGAAGATTTTATATTGAAATGGCCAGTCGCTTGTACACTTCAGGTTTCAATGTGTCCCACGATTAGCGCATCCACCAATTTTATTTTTTTTCTAATTGTTCAACGACGCTGTCCGCGCGCAGTATTAGTATAGATTCATCAGATTTAGACTGTATTTAGCGCGGCCGTGTCTTGAAACAATTGTGACATAATTTTTTAAAATGGTGGATGCGCCACTCATTTAATTTTTTTATTCCGAAATAATTTTCTTATCACTCAGCGACGCAATCCGCGCTTCAAAATAATGTAGATTTGAAGATTTTATATTGTAATGGCCAAGTCGCTTTCTCACTTCAGGTTTCAATGTGTCCCACGATTAGCGCATCCACCAATTTTATTTTTTTTTTCTAATTGTTCAACGACGCTGTCCGCGCGCAGTATTAGTATAGATTCATCAGATTTAGACTGTATTTAGCGCGGCCGTGTCTTGAAACAATTGTGACATATGTTTTAAAAATGGTGGATGCGCCACTCATTTAATTTTTTTATTCCGAAATAATTTTCTTATCACTCAGCGGCGCAATCCGCGCTTCAAAATAATGTAGATTTGAAGATTTTATATTGAAATTTCCAGTCGCTTGTACACTTCAGGCTTGAGTGTGTCTCACGATTAGCGCATCCACCAATTTTATTATTTTTTTCTAATTGCTCAACGACGCTGTCCGCGCGCAGTATTAGTATAGATTCATCAGATGTGCACTGTATTTAGCGCGGCCGTGTCTTTAAACAATTGTGACATAATTTTAAAAAATGGTGGATGCGCCACTCATTTAATTTTTTTATTCCGAAATAATTTTCTTATCACTCAGCGGCGCAATTCGCGCTTAAAAATAAAGTAGATTTGAAGACTTTATATTGAAATGGCCAAGTCGCTTACACACTTCAGGTTTCAATGTGTCCCACGATTAGCGCATCCACCAATTTTATTTTTTTTCTAATTCTTCAACGACGCTGTCCACGCGCAGTATTAGTATAGATTCATCAGATTTGCACTGTATTTAGCGCGGCCGTGTCTTTAAACAATTGTGACATAATTTTTAAAAATGGTGGATGCGCCACTCATTTAATTTTTTTATTCCGAAATAATTTTCGTATCACTCAGCGGCGCAATTCGCCCTTCAAAATAAAGTAGATTTGAAAATTTTATATTAAAATGGCCAAGTCGCTTACACACTTCAGGCTTCAATGTGTCCCACGATTAGTGCATCCACCAATTTTAATTTTTTTCTAATTGCTCAACGACGCTGTCCGCGCGCAGTATTAGTATAGATTCATCAGATTTGCACTGTATTTAGCGCGGGCGTGTTTTTAAACAATTGTGACATAATTAAAAAAAAAGGTGGATGCACCACTAATTTAATTTTTTTATTCCGAAATAATTTTCTTATCACTCAGCGGCGCAATTCGCGCTTAAAAATAAAGTAGATTTGAAGATTTTATATTGAAATGGCCAAGTCGCTTACACACTTCAGGTGTCAATGTGTCCCACGATTAGCGCATCCACCAATTTAAATTTTTTTCTAATTGTTCAACGACGCTGTCCGCGCGCAGGATCAGGATAGATTCATCAGATTTGCACTGTATTTAGCGCGGTCGTGTCTTTAAACAATTGTGACATGATTTTTAAAAATGGTGGATGCGCCACTCATTTGATTTTTTTATTCCGAAATAATTTTCTTATCACTCAGCGACGCAATTCGCGCTTCAAAATAAAGTAGATTTGAAAATTTTATATTGAAGTGGCCAAGTCGCTTACACACTTCAGGCTTGAATGCGTCACACGATTAGCGCATCCACCAATTTTTTTTTTTTTAATTGTTCAACGGCTGTCCGCGCCCAGTATTAGCATAGTTTCATCAGATTTGCACTGTATTTAGCGCGGCCGTGTCTTTAAACAATTGTGACATAATTTTAAAAAATGGTGGATGCGCCACTCATTTAATTTTTTTATTCCGAAATAATTTTCGTATCACTCAGCGGCGCAATTCACGCTTCAAAATAAAGTAGATTTGAAGATTTTATATTGAAATGGCCAAGTCGCTTACACACTTCAGGCTTCAATGTGTCCCACGATTAGCGCATCCACCAATTTTATTTTTTCTCTAATTGTTTAACGACGCTGTCCGCGCGCAGTATTAGTATAGATTCATCAGATTTACACTGTATTTAGTGCGGCCGTGTCTTTAAACAAATGTGACATAATTTTTTAAAATGGTGGATGCGCCACTCATTTAATTTTTTTATTCTGAAATAATTTTCTTATCACTCAGCGGCGCAATTCGCGCTTAAAAACAAAGTAGATTTGAAAATTTTATATTGAAATGGCCAAGTCGCTCACACACTTCAGGTTTCAATGTGTCCCACGATTAGCGCATCCACCAATTTAATTTTTTTTTTCTAATTGTTCAACGACGCTGTCCGCGCGCAGTATTAGTATAGATTCATCAGATGTACACTGTACTTAGCGCGGCCGTGTCTTTAAACAATTGTGACATAATTTTAAAAAATGGTGGATGCGCGCCACTCATTTAATTTTTTTATTCCGAAATAATTTTCTTATCACTCAGCGGCGCAATCCGCGCTTCAAAATAAAGTAGATTTGAAGATTTTATATTGAAATGGCCAGTCGCTTCTACACTTCAGGTTTCAATGTGTCCCACGATTAGCGCATCCACCAATTTTAATTTTTTTCTAATTGTTCAACGACGCTGTCCGCGCGCAGTATTAGTATAGATTCATCAGATTTAGACTGTATTTAGCGCGGCCGTGTCTTGAAACAATTGTGACATAATTTTTTAAAATGGTGGATGCGCCACTCATTTAATTTTTTTATTCCGAAATAATTTTCTTATCACTCAGCGACGCAATCCGCGCTTCAAAATAATGTAGATTTGAAGATTTTATATTGAAATGGCCAGTCGCTTACACACTTCAGGTTTCAATGTGTCCCACGATTAGCGCATCCACCAATTTTAATTTTTTTCTAATTGTTCAACGACGCTGTCCGCGCGCAGTATTAGTATAGATTCATCAGATTTAGACTGTATTTAGCGCGGCCGTGTCTTGAAACAATTGTGACATAATTGCTTAAAATGGTGGATGCGCCACTCATTTAATTTTTTTATTCCGAAATAATTTTCTTATCACTCAGCGACGCAATCCGCGCTTCAAAATAATGTAGATTTGAAGATTTTATATTGAAATGGCCAGTCGCTTGTACACTTCAGGTTTCAATGTGTCCCACGATTAGCGCATCCACCAATTTTAATTTTTTTCTAATTGTTCAACGACGCTGTCCGCTTGCAGTATTAGTATAGATTCATCAGATTTAGACTGTATTTAGCGCGGCCGTGTCTTTAAACAATTGTGACATAATTTAAAAAATGGTGGATGCGCCACTCATTTCATTTTTTTATTCAGAAATAATTTTCTTTTCACTCAGTGACGCAATTCGCGCTTAAAATTAACGTAGATTTGAAGATTTTATATTGAAATGGCCAGTCGCTTGTACACTTCAGGTTTCAATGTGTCCCACGATTAGCGCATCCACCAATTTTATTTTTTTTCTAATTGTTCAACGACGCTGTCCGCGCGCAGTATTAGTATAGATTCATCAGATTTAGACTGTATTTAGCGCGGCCGTGTCTTTAAACAATTGTGACATAATTTTCAAAAATGGTGGATGCGCCACTCATTTAATTTTTTTATTCCGAAATAATTTTTTATCACTCAGCGACGCAATCCGCGCTTCAAAATAATGTAGATTTGAAGATTTTATATTGAAATGGCCAGTCGCTTGTACACTTCAGGTTTCAATGTGTCCCACGATTAGCGCATCCACCAATTTTAATTTTTTTCTAATTGTTCAACGACGCTGTCCGCGCGCAGTATTAGTATAGATTCATCAGATTTAGACTGTATTTAGCGCGGCCGTGTCTTTAAACAATTGTAACATAATTTAAAAAATGGTGGATGCGCCACTCATTTCATTTTTTTATTCAGAAATAATTTTCTTTTCACTCAGTGACGCAATTCGCGCTTAAAATTAACGTAGATTTGAAGATTTTATATTGAAATGGCCAGTCGCTTATACACCTCAGGCTTGAGTGTGTCTCACGATTAGCGCATCCACCAATTTTAATTTTTTTCTAATTGTTAAACGACGCTGTCCGCGCGCAGTATTAGTATAGATTCATCAGATTTAGACTGTATTTAGCGCGGCCGTGTCTTGAAACAATTGTGACATAATTTTTTAAAATGGTGGATGCGCCACTCATTTAAATTTTTTATTCCGAAATAATTTTCTTATCACTCAGCGACGCAATCCGCGCTTCAAAATAATGTAGATTTGAAGATTTTATATTGAAATGGCCAGTCGCTTGTACACTTCAGGTTTCAATGTGTCCCACGATTAGCGCATCCACCAATTTTATTTTTTTTCTAATTGTTCAACGACGCTGTCCGCGCGCAGTATTAGTATAGATTCATCAGATTTAGACTGTATTTAGCGCGGCCGTGTCTTGAAACAATTGTGACATAATTTTTTAAAATGGTGGATGCGCCACTCATTTAATTTTTTTATTCCGAAATAATTTTCTTATCACTCAGTGACGCAATTCGCGCTTAAAATTAACGTAGATTTGAAGATTTTATATTGAAATGGCCAGTCGCTTGTACACTTCAGGTTTCAATGTGTCCCACGATTAGCGCATCCACCAATTTTAATTTTTTTCTAATTGTTCAACGACGCTGTCCGCGCGCAGTATTAGTATAGATTCATCAGATTTAGACTGTATTTAGCGCGGCCGTGTCTTTAAACAATTGTGACATAATTTAAAAAATGGTGGATGCGCCACTCATTTCATTTTTTTATTCAGAAATAATTTTCTTTTCACTCAGTGACGCAATTCGCGCTTAAAATTAACGTAGATTTGAAGATTTTATATTGAAATGGCCAGTCGCTTATACACCTCAGGCTTGAGTGTGTCTCACGATTAGCGCATCCACCAATTTTAATTTTTTTCTAATTGTTAAACGACGCTGTCCGCGCGCAGTATTAGTATAGATTCATCAGATTTAGACTGTATTTAGCGCGGCCGTGTCTTTAAACAATTGTGACATAATTTTCAAAAATGGTGGATGCGCCACTCATTTAATTTTTTTATTCCGAAATAATTTTCTTATCACTCAGCGACGCAATCCGCGCTTCAAAATAATGTAGATTTGAAGATTTTATATTGAAATGGCCAGTCGCTTCTACACTTCAGGTTACAATGTGTCCCACGATTAGCGCATCCACCAATTTTAATTTTTTTCTAATTGTTCAACAACGCTGTCCGCTTGCAGTATTAGTATAGATTCATCAGATTTAGACTGTATTTAGCGCGGCCGTGTCTTTAAACAATTGTGACATAATTTAAAAAATGGTGGATGCGCCACTCATTTCATTTTTTTATTCAGAAATAATTTTCTTTTCACTCAGTGACGCAATTCGCGCTTAAAATTAACGTAGATTTGAAGATTTTATATTGAAATGGCCAGTCGCTTCTACACTTCAGGTTTCAATGTGTCCCACGATTAGCGCATCCACCAATTTTAATTTTTTTCTAATTGTTCAACGACGCTGTCCGCGCGCAGTATTAGTATAGATTCATCAGATTTAGACTGTATTTAGCGCGGCCGTGTCTTGAAACAATTGTGACATAATTTTTTAAAATGGTGGATGCGCCACTCATTTAATTTTTTTATTCCGAAATAATTTTCTTATCACTCAGCGACGCAATCCGCGCTTCAAAATAATGTAGATTTGAAGATTTTATATTGAAATGGCCAGTCGCTTCTACACTTCAGGTTACAATGTGTCCCACGATTAGCGCATCCACCAATTTTAATTTTTTTCTAATTGTTCAACAACGCTGTCCGCTTGCAGTATTAGTATAGATTCATCAGATTTAGACTGTATTTAGCGCGGCCGTGTCTTTAAACAATTGTGACATAATTTAAAAAATGGTGGATGCGCCACTCATTTCATTTTTTTATTCAGAAATAATTTTCTTTTCACTCAGTGACGCAATTCGCGCTTAAAATTAACGTAGATTTGAAGATTTTATATTGAAATGGCCAGTCGCTTACACACTTCAGGTTTCAATGTGTCCCACGATTAGCGCATCCACCAATTTTAATTTTTTTCTAATTGTTCAACGACGCTGTCCGCTTGCAGTATTAGTATAGATTCATCAGATTTAGACTGTATTTAGCGCGGCCGTGTCTTTAAACAATTGTGACATAATTTAAAAAATGGTGGATGCGCCACTCATTTCATTTTTTTATTCAGAAATAATTTTCTTTTCACTCAGTGACGCAATTCGCGCTTAAAATTAACGTAGATTTGAAGATTTTATATTGAAATGGCCAGTCGCTTACACACTTCAGGTTTCAATGTGTCCCACGATTAGCGCATCCACCAATTTTAATTTTTTTCTAATTGTTCAACGACGCTGTCCGCGCGCAGTATTAGTATAGATTCATCAGATGTACACTGTATTTAGCGCGGCCGTGTCTTTAAACAATTGTGACATAATTTAAAAAATGGTGGATGCGCCACTCATTTCATTTTTTTATTCAGAAATAATTTTCTTTTCACTCAGTGACGCAATTCGCGCTTAAAATTAACGTAGATTTGAAGATTTTATATTGAAATGGCCAGTCGCTTGTACACTTCAGGTTTCAATGTGTCCCACGATTAGCGCAAAAATTTTAATTTTTTTCTAATTGTTCAACGACGCTGTCCGCGCGCAGTATTAGTATAGATTCATCAGATTTAGACTGTATTTAGCGCGGCCGTGTCTTGAAACAATTGTGACATAATTTTTTAAAATGGTGGATGCGCCACTCATTTAATTTTTTTATTCCGAAATAATTTTCTTATCACTCAGCGACGCAATCCGCGCTTCAAAATAATGTAGATTTGAAGATTTTATATTGAAATGGCCAGTCGCTTGTACACTTCAGGTTTCAATGTGTCCCACGATTAGCGCATCCACCAATTTTAATTTTTTTCTAATTGTTCAACGACGCTGTCCGCGCGCAGTATTAGTATAGATTCATCAGATTTAGACTGTATTTAGCGCGGCCGTGTCTTGAAACAATTGTGACATAATTTTTTAAAATGGTGGATGCGCCACTCATTTAATTTTTTTATTCCGAAATAATTTTCTTATCACTCAGCGACGCAATCCGCGCTTCAAAATAATGTAGATTTGAAGATTTTATATTGAAATGGCCAGTCGCTTGTACACTTCAGGTTTCAATGTGTCCCACGATTAGCGCATCCACCAATTTTAATTTTTTTCTAATTGTTCAACGACGCTGTCCGCGCGCAGTATTAGTATAGATTCATCAGATTTAGACTGTATTTAGCGCGGCCGTGTCTTGAAACAATTGTGACATAATTTAAAAAATGGTGGATGCGCCACTCATTTCATTTTTTTATTCCGAAATAATTTTCTTATCACTCAGCGATGCAATCCGCGCTTCAAAATAATGTAGATTTGAAGATTTTATATTGAAATGGCCAGTCGCTTGTACACTTCAGGTTTCAATGTGTCCCACGATTAGCGCATCCACCAATTTTAATTTTTTTCTAATTGTTCAACGACGCTGTCCGCGCGCAGTATTAGTATAGATTCATCAGATTTAGACTGTATTTAGCGCGGCCGTGTCTTGAAACAATTGTGACATAATTTTTTAAAATGGTGGATGCGCCACTCATTTAATTTTTTTATTCCGAAATAATTTTCTTATCACTCAGCGGCGCAATTCGCGCTTAAAAATAAAGTAGATTTGAAGATTTTATATTGAAATGGCCAAGTCGCTTACACACTTCAGGTGTCAATGTGTCCCACGATTAGCGCATCCACCAATTTAAATTTTTTTCTAATTGTTCAACGACGCTGTCCGCGCGCAGGATCAGGATAGATTCATCAGATTTGCACTGTATTTAGCGCGGTCGT
Organism: Diaperis boleti; assembly: GCA_963583935.1. NCBI lineage: Eukaryota > Metazoa > Arthropoda > Insecta > Coleoptera > Tenebrionidae > Diaperis > Diaperis boleti. Next base: position 8,013,219 of record OY757242.1, read on the forward strand.
GTCTTTAAACAATTGTGACATGATTTTTAAAAATGGTGGATGCGCCACTCATTTGATTTTTTTATTCCGAAATAATTTTTTTATCACTCAGCGACGCAATTCGCGCTTCAAAATAAAGTAGATTTGAAAATTTTATATTGAAGTGGCCAAGTCGCTTACACACTTCAGGCTTGAATGCGTCACACGATTAGCGCATCCACCAATTTTTTTTTTTTTAATTGTTCAACGGCTGTCCGCGCCCAGTATTAGCATAGTTTCATCAGATTTGCACTGTATTTAGCGCGGCCGTGTCTTTAAACAATTGTGACATAATTTTAAAAAATGGTGGATGCGCCACTCATTTAATTTTTTTATTCCGAAATAATTTTCGTATCACTCAGCGGCGCAATTCACGCTTCAAAATAAAGTAGATTTGAAGATTTTATATTGAAATGGCCAAGTCGCTTACACACTTCAGGCTTCAATGTGTCCCACGATTAGCGCATCCACCAATTTTATTTTTTCTCTAATTGTTTAACGACGCTGTCCGCGCGCAGTATTAGTATAGATTCATCAGATTTACACTGTATTTAGTGCGGCCGTGTCTTTAAACAAATGTGACATAATTTTTTAAAATGGTGGATGCGCCACTCATTTAATTTTTTTATTCTGAAATAATTTTCTTATCACTCAGCGGCGCAATTCGCGCTTAAAAACAAAGTAGATTTGAAAATTTTATATTGAAATGGCCAAGTCGCTCACACACTTCAGGTTTCAATGTGTCCCACGATTAGCGCATCCACCAATTTAATTTTTTTTTTCTAATTGTTCAACGACGCTGTCCGCGCGCAGTATTAGTATAGATTCATCAGATGTACACTGTACTTAGCGCGGCCGTGTCTTTAAACAATTGTGACATAATTTTAAAAAATGGTGGATGCGCGCCACTCATTTAATTTTTTTATTCCGAAATAATTTTCTTATCACTCAGCGGCGCAATCCGCGCTTCAAAATAAAGTAGATTTGAAGATTTTATATTGAAATGGCCAGTCGCTTCTACACTTCAGGTTTCAATGTGTCCCACGATTAGCGCATCCACCAATTTTAATTTTTTTCTAATTGTTCAACGACGCTGTCCGCGCGCAGTATTAGTATAGATTCATCAGATTTAGACTGTATTTAGCGCGGCCGTGTCTTGAAACAATTGTGACATAATTTTTTAAAATGGTGGATGCGCCACTCATTTAATTTTTTTATTCCGAAATAATTTTCTTATCACTCAGCGACGCAATCCGCGCTTCAAAATAATGTAGATTTGAAGATTTTATATTGAAATGGCCAGTCGCTTACACACTTCAGGTTTCAATGTGTCCCACGATTAGCGCATCCACCAATTTTAATTTTTTTCTAATTGTTCAACGACGCTGTCCGCGCGCAGTATTAGTATAGATTCATCAGATTTAGACTGTATTTAGCGCGGCCGTGTCTTGAAACAATTGTGACATAATTGCTTAAAATGGTGGATGCGCCACTCATTTAATTTTTTTATTCCGAAATAATTTTCTTATCACTCAGCGACGCAATCCGCGCTTCAAAATAATGTAGATTTGAAGATTTTATATTGAAATGGCCAGTCGCTTGTACACTTCAGGTTTCAATGTGTCCCACGATTAGCGCATCCACCAATTTTAATTTTTTTCTAATTGTTCAACGACGCTGTCCGCTTGCAGTATTAGTATAGATTCATCAGATTTAGACTGTATTTAGCGCGGCCGTGTCTTTAAACAATTGTGACATAATTTAAAAAATGGTGGATGCGCCACTCATTTCATTTTTTTATTCAGAAATAATTTTCTTTTCACTCAGTGACGCAATTCGCGCTTAAAATTAACGTAGATTTGAAGATTTTATATTGAAATGGCCAGTCGCTTGTACACTTCAGGTTTCAATGTGTCCCACGATTAGCGCATCCACCAATTTTATTTTTTTTCTAATTGTTCAACGACGCTGTCCGCGCGCAGTATTAGTATAGATTCATCAGATTTAGACTGTATTTAGCGCGGCCGTGTCTTTAAACAATTGTGACATAATTTTCAAAAATGGTGGATGCGCCACTCATTTAATTTTTTTATTCCGAAATAATTTTTTATCACTCAGCGACGCAATCCGCGCTTCAAAATAATGTAGATTTGAAGATTTTATATTGAAATGGCCAGTCGCTTGTACACTTCAGGTTTCAATGTGTCCCACGATTAGCGCATCCACCAATTTTAATTTTTTTCTAATTGTTCAACGACGCTGTCCGCGCGCAGTATTAGTATAGATTCATCAGATTTAGACTGTATTTAGCGCGGCCGTGTCTTTAAACAATTGTAACATAATTTAAAAAATGGTGGATGCGCCACTCATTTCATTTTTTTATTCAGAAATAATTTTCTTTTCACTCAGTGACGCAATTCGCGCTTAAAATTAACGTAGATTTGAAGATTTTATATTGAAATGGCCAGTCGCTTATACACCTCAGGCTTGAGTGTGTCTCACGATTAGCGCATCCACCAATTTTAATTTTTTTCTAATTGTTAAACGACGCTGTCCGCGCGCAGTATTAGTATAGATTCATCAGATTTAGACTGTATTTAGCGCGGCCGTGTCTTGAAACAATTGTGACATAATTTTTTAAAATGGTGGATGCGCCACTCATTTAAATTTTTTATTCCGAAATAATTTTCTTATCACTCAGCGACGCAATCCGCGCTTCAAAATAATGTAGATTTGAAGATTTTATATTGAAATGGCCAGTCGCTTACACACTTCAGGTTTCAATGTGTCCCACGATTAGCGCATCCACCAATTTTAATTTTTTTCTAATTGTTCAACGACGCTGTCCGCGCGCAGTATTAGTATAGATTCATCAGATTTAGACTGTATTTAGCGCGGCCGTGTCTTGAAACAATTGTGACATAATTGCTTAAAATGGTGGATGCGCCACTCATTTAATTTTTTTATTCCGAAATAATTTTCTTATCACTCAGCGACGCAATCCGCGCTTCAAAATAATGTAGATTTGAAGATTTTATATTGAAATGGCCAGTCGCTTGTACACTTCAGGTTTCAATGTGTCCCACGATTAGCGCATCCACCAATTTTAATTTTTTTCTAATTGTTCAACGACGCTGTCCGCTTGCAGTATTAGTATAGATTCATCAGATTTAGACTGTATTTAGCGCGGCCGTGTCTTTAAACAATTGTGACATAATTTAAAAAATGGTGGATGCGCCACTCATTTCATTTTTTTATTCAGAAATAATTTTCTTTTCACTCAGTGACGCAATTCGCGCTTAAAATTAACGTAGATTTGAAGATTTTATATTGAAATGGCCAGTCGCTTGTACACTTCAGGTTTCAATGTGTCCCACGATTAGCGCATCCACCAATTTTATTTTTTTTCTAATTGTTCAACGACGCTGTCCGCGCGCAGTATTAGTATAGATTCATCAGATTTAGACTGTATTTAGCGCGGCCGTGTCTTTAAACAATTGTGACATAATTTAAAAAATGGTGGATGCGCCACTCATTTCATTTTTTTATTCAGAAATAATTTTCTTTTCACTCAGTGACGCAATTCGCGCTTAAAATTAACGTAGATTTGAAGATTTTATATTGAAATGGCCAGTCGCTTATACACCTCAGGCTTGAGTGTGTCTCACGATTAGCGCATCCACCAATTTTAATTTTTTTCTAATTGTTAAACGACGCTGTCCGCGCGCAGTATTAGTATAGATTCATCAGATTTAGACTGTATTTAGCGCGGCCGTGTCTTTAAACAATTGTGACATAATTTTCAAAAATGGTGGATGCGCCACTCATTTAATTTTTTTATTCCGAAATAATTTTCTTATCACTCAGCGACGCAATCCGCGCTTCAAAATAATGTAGATTTGAAGATTTTATATTGAAATGGCCAGTCGCTTCTACACTTCAGGTTACAATGTGTCCCACGATTAGCGCATCCACCAATTTTAATTTTTTTCTAATTGTTCAACGACGCTGTCCGCGCGCAGTATTAGTATAGATTCATCAGATTTAGACTGTATTTAGCGCGGCCGTGTCTTTAAACAATTGTGACATAATTTAAAAAATGGTGGATGCGCCACTCATTTCATTTTTTTATTCAGAAATAATTTTCTTTTCACTCAGTGACGCAATTCGCGCTTAAAATTAACGTAGATTTGAAGATTTTATATTGAAATGGCCAGTCGCTTACACACTTCAGGTTTCAATGTGTCCCACGATTAGCGCATCCACCAATTTTAATTTTTTTCTAATTGTTAAACGACGCTGTCCGCGCGCAGTATTAGTATAGATTCATCAGATTTAGACTGTATTTAGCGCGGCCGTGTCTTTAAACAATTGTGACATAATTTTCAAAAATGGTGGATGCGCCACTCATTTAATTTTTTTATTCCGAAATAATTTTCTTATCACTCAGCGACGCAATCCGCGCTTCAAAATAATGTAGATTTGAAGATTTTATATTGAAATGGCCAGTCGCTTCTACACTTCAGGTTACAATGTGTCCCACGATTAGCGCATCCACCAATTTTAATTTTTTTCTAATTGTTCAACAACGCTGTCCGCTTGCAGTATTAGTATAGATTCATCAGATTTAGACTGTATTTAGCGCGGCCGTGTCTTTAAACAATTGTGACATAATTTAAAAAATGGTGGATGCGCCACTCATTTCATTTTTTTATTCAGAAATAATTTTCTTTTCACTCAGTGACGCAATTCGCGCTTAAAATTAACGTAGATTTGAAGATTTTATATTGAAATGGCCAGTCGCTTACACACTTCAGGTTTCAATGTGTCCCACGATTAGCGCATCCACCAATTTTAATTTTTTTCTAATTGTTCAACGACGCTGTCCGCTTGCAGTATTAGTATAGATTCATCAGATTTAGACTGTATTTAGCGCGGCCGTGTCTTTAAACAATTGTGACATAATTTAAAAAATGGTGGATGCGCCACTCATTTCATTTTTTTATTCAGAAATAATTTTCTTTTCACTCAGTGACGCAATTCGCGCTTAAAATTAACGTAGATTTGAAGATTTTATATTGAAATGGCCAGTCGCTTACACACTTCAGGTTTCAATGTGTCCCACGATTAGCGCATCCACCAATTTTAATTTTTTTCTAATTGTTCAACGACGCTGTCCGCGCGCAGTATTAGTATAGATTCATCAGATGTACACTGTATTTAGCGCGGCCGTGTCTTTAAACAATTGTGACATAATTTAAAAAATGGTGGATGCGCCACTCATTTCATTTTTTTATTCAGAAATAATTTTCTTTTCACTCAGTGACGCAATTCGCGCTTAAAATTAACGTAGATTTGAAGATTTTATATTGAAATGGCCAGTCGCTTGTACACTTCAGGTTTCAATGTGTCCCACGATTAGCGCAAAAATTTTAATTTTTTTCTAATTGTTCAACGACGCTGTCCGCGCGCAGTATTAGTATAGATTCATCAGATTTAGACTGTATTTAGCGCGGCCGTGTCTTGAAACAATTGTGACATAATTTTTTAAAATGGTGGATGCGCCACTCATTTAATTTTTTTATTCCGAAATAATTTTCTTATCACTCAGCGACGCAATCCGCGCTTCAAAATAATGTAGATTTGAAGATTTTATATTGAAATGGCCAGTCGCTTGTACACTTCAGGTTTCAATGTGTCCCACGATTAGCGCATCCACCAATTTTAATTTTTTTCTAATTGTTCAACGACGCTGTCCGCGCGCAGTATTAGTATAGATTCATCAGATTTAGACTGTATTTAGCGCGGCCGTGTCTTGAAACAATTGTGACATAATTTTTTAAAATGGTGGATGCGCCACTCATTTAATTTTTTTATTCCGAAATAATTTTCTTATCACTCAGCGACGCAATCCGCGCTTCAAAATAATGTAGATTTGAAGATTTTATATTGAAATGGCCAGTCGCTTGTACACTTCAGGTTTCAATGTGTCCCACGATTAGCGCATCCACCAATTTTAATTTTTTTCTAATTGTTCAACGACGCTGTCCGCGCGCAGTATTAGTATAGATTCATCAGATTTAGACTGTATTTAGCGCGGCCGTGTCTTGAAACAATTGTGACATAATTTAAAAAATGGTGGATGCGCCACTCATTTCATTTTTTTATTCCGAAATAATTTTCTTATCACTCAGCGATGCAATCCGCGCTTCAAAATAATGTAGATTTGAAGATTTTATATTGAAATGGCCAGTCGCTTGTACACTTCAGGTTTCAATGTGTCCCACGATTAGCGCATCCACCAATTTTAATTTTTTTCTAATTGTTCAACGACGCTGTCCGCGCGCAGTATTAGTATAGATTCATCAGATTTAGACTGTATTTAGCGCGGCCGTGTCTTGAAACAATTGTGACATAATTTTTTAAAATGGTGGATGCGCCACTCATTTAATTTTTTTATTCCGAAATAATTTTCTTATCACTCAGCGACGCAATCCGCGCTTCAAAATAATGTAGATTTGAAGATTTTATATTGAAATGGCCAGTCGCTTGTACACTTCAGGTTTCAATGTGTCCCACGATTAGCGCATCCACCAATTTTAATTTTTTTCTAATTGTTCAACGACGCTGTCCGCGCGCAGTATTAGTATAGATTCATCAGATTTAGACTGTATTTAGCGCGGCCGTGTCTTGAAACAATTGTGACATAATTTTTTAAAATGGTGGATGCGCCACTCATTTAATTTTTTTATTCCGAAATAATTTTCTTATCACTCAGCGACGCAATCCGCGCTTCAAAATAATGTAGATTTGAAGATTTTATATTGAAATGGCCAGTCGCTTGTACACTTCAGGTTTCAATGTGTCCCACGATTAGCGCATCCACCACTTTTATTTTTTTTAATTGTTCAACGACGCTGTCCGCGCGCAGTATTAGTATAGATACATCCGATTTACAATGTCTTTAGCGCCGCTGTATAGTTAAGCAACAATTGTAAAAAACTTTTAAAAAATGGTGGATGCGCCACTCACTGAATTTTTTAAATTCCGAAATATATTTCATATCACTCAACGACGCTGTCCGCGCTCAAAATTAGCGCAGATTTGACGTGTAGTTTTTACACTGTATAACTTAACGTGTCCTAGGAGTAGCGCATCCACCAGTTTTTTTTTTAATTGTTCAACGACGCTGTCCGCGCGCAGTATTAGTATAGATACATCCGATTTACAATGTATTTAGCGCCGCTGTATAGTTAAGCAACAATTGTAAAACAACTTTTAAAAAATGGTGGATGCGCCACTCACTGAATTTTTTAAATTCCGAAATATATTTCGTATCACTCAACGACGCTGTCCGCGCTCAAAATTAGCGCAGATTTGACGTGGAGTTTACACACTGTATAACTTAATGTGTCTTAGGAGTAGCGCATCCACCACTTTTATTTTTTTTAATTGTTCAACGACGCTGTCCGCGCGCAGTATTAGTATAGATACATCCGATTTACAATGTGTTTAGCGCCGCTGTATAGTTAAGAAACAAATGTAAAACAACTTTTAAAAATGGTGGATGCGCCACTCATTGAATTTTTGTAATTCCGAAGTATTTTTCGTGTCACTCAACGACGCTGTCGGAGCTCAAAATTAACGTAGATTCAACAATTCAATAATAAAATTGTCATGTACTTTATACACTGTATACTTCCATGTGTCGTATAAGTAGAACATCCAACCCTTTTTTAATTTCTTTGCATTTGTTGGACGACGCTGTCCGCGCAAAATCTATATAATTATATAATTTTTTTTATTTTTCCGTCTGTGTTTCTATGGTCCACAATGGCTCCTACACCGGTCAACCGAATTTTTGCCAACAAATAGTATTCGCAATAGGAAGCAACATAGGCTGGCTGACGACCCCAATATGTCACCACTTTTTCATAAAAAAAATTAAAGTTCAAACTTGGAGCAATTGAGTACTCTGTCGGATGAAAATGTCGTTAAGAGAAATGTGTAAAATGAGAGTAATACCACACGGATTGGTCCATTTTTTAACAATCGTGATTTACCTGTTTGTTGCACCGGTCAAATCGGACGAGGTGCGTTTTACTTTATTTTTGGGGCGTAGCAACGCGCGCCAGTTACCAGCTGGTTTACTTACATAAAATGTACAATTTATTTTCGGCTTCTTACAATAAAATATTTTTACAGTATTTACATTATTTACAAATCACCTACTGTCTCTCTCTATCGACTGTCTCTCTCTCTCTCTCTCTCTCTCGCCCTCGTTACATATTATTATAGAATCTGCTCGGCAATTATTTCAAACATCAATTTTGAGAAAATAATCGATGATGTCAAGCTCTCGATGTATACCGAATACTCCAGATGATGTTGTCACACTATCTCGAGCACTCTGCAGCAGTGCGTCATTCATGGCGGTCCACATCCAATATCTTTTAATTCGTCTGGATCTGATTCTTATCAGTCCAGGGTTTTTAAAGATTTCAATTGCCTCACGAGTTTTACTATTCAAAGAAATTAATACCTTGGAATTTATGTCGTAATTATTATCAAAGAGAATTTGATGACATCTTTTGTGATAGTGTTCCTGTAGTCTCCCAGTCCATATTCTGTGTTGCCATCTTTGTTTTAATTCCTTTTAATTTATTTGTTACTTCTACTATCAAGAAAAATAAATAAAATTGACAATAATACAATTATTTACATCAAAATTGGTCAACCTGTTGCTGACAGATTGTTGGCAGCTATATACAAAACCTTAATTTACAATTAACATTACGCCAACTTGAATACAAAAATAATTATTTTAAATAAATATTATTTTTTGATGGTCTTTCTGAGCCGGAGTAAAAAATACTAAAATGTTTCCTCCTCCTTCGTCCAGTAATTTATAAGTGAAAAAATTTCGTTTCCGCATTTTCTGTTTCTCCATCAGTTTTATATTGCAACAACCTCCGCTTGAGGGTGCTAAATTTATAAATCGGCTGTCAAATCGATGTGACAACCCTTCTACTACTCAGCGCTTATGCTGTCTGTCAAAAGAATAAAGTTTAATCCCACTCCCTACGCTCGGGCTCCAAATGGTTTCTCCAAAACAAATTAAATAATTATTAACCTCAAAGTCAAATTGTATTCAACCGATTGAGGTGCAGCTCCAGCGATGCACTTCAATCTACAGCGATTGGTTTGCCACCGAAGGGCTGGGTCGACACTGTGGGACGCAAAAACAACACAAATGAAGGGCAACGGTGGAAATAATTTCAACAAAATTGATCCAACTTCAATTTAGTCGTAGTTGTTATATTTAATTTACCCATTTATAGTATCGGTTTACTACAACCACTAATTGGAAACAAATTCCGCCATTACGAATTAATGAAGCTGACTCCCTACGGTATTTCTAAAATCAAACAATACCCGGAAATTAGCCCCACAGTTTTGTGTCCCAAGGGGGTGCACTTTTATGATAAAAGACGAGGCCATTTCGCGTATATCCTTGCTTTATTGTAAAGCGATTTGAACAATCCTCAGACATAACAATGCTACTGTTTGCACCATTTTCAGTTTAATGAGAAGACATTCCGGAGACAGAGATACTGAGGCCGCGTTGTTACGGTAGCTAAACTGAAAATAAAAAATGTTGGTGCACAAGTTCATTCTAACACGAAATAAGAGTCGCTACCGTTCTGGTTAGTTCTTCACCTACTTTTCGAGTGTGCAAATCCAAAGATCCCCCAATAAAACGTTACAACCTTTCCTTGGAAGTGCAATGACGATCCTCTCTCATTGGTACCCTCTGATGTCTCTTATAACGCTGCAATTTATGGCGAATTCCTGCCAGCTTATCGCTAACTTCACGCTTAGTTTTCTTATCCAATTGTTAAAGTGCACTTGAGCTGAGATTAGCGCGCAGACCAAAATAAAAGATGCAAGGATTACTTACAGATGAAAGAGATAAGTTGAACTTGCGGCTCGTTTAATTGTGTCGCTTCAGTCCGAAACCATTTCGATAAAAAAATGTCCCTCACTGAAAATTTATCCCCGAGTGGCTGCGACTTTCACCTTTCCCAGTAATTTTAATTACACCGGCTTAAGCGCCCCGCGTTAATGCAAAAACCACTGATTGAAAATTACTTTAATCAGTGAAGCTCTAAACGCTTTGTTCTTATCCGTAGGAACGTCTACTTTCGGGTCAAATGGAAAGAAATCGCTCGTAATGGGATTCCAATTATGTTGGAAATTTTCGGAATTGATTCCGGACCTCGTCACTCCCACTTCTTGTAAACATTTCGAGAGGGGGAAAGCAATTTCGGCTGGCGAGGGTTCCGATCGGGGTGACTACTCGAACGTATGTGTTTATTGACAAGTCCCGATCTTGAAATTCTTACATTGCTCGATTGCTAGGTTTAAAAATAAATTGCATAACGGCTTGCAGACCCACCCAGTTAATATTTGCCTGATTACACTATTCCCACAGTGTGGACCCCCAGCGCCAGGTGGTCCTTTTGCGTAGTTTAGATACATCATTGATACACCGATATTGAGCGCGGAAAGCGTCGCTAAATAATTGCGAAACAGCTTTAGAAAATGGTGGATGCGCCAGCCTTTGCATCTTTTTTATTCCAAAATAAATTTCATATCACTCAACGACGCTGTCCGTACTTAAAATTAAAGTAGATTTGGCGATTCTATATTAAAATGGCCATGTAGTTTATTATACACTTTATTCTTGAATGTGTCCTACAAGTAACACATCCACCAATTTTCAATTTTTTTTATAATGGTTCAACGACGCTGTCCGCGCGCAATATTAGTATAGATACGTCAGATTTACACTGTATTTGGCGCGACTGTGTCGTTAGACAATTGTGAAACAACTTTTAAAAATGGTGGATGCCCCACTTGTTGAATAATAGAAATTTCGAAATAATTTTAATGTCACTCAACGACGCTATCCGCAGTCACAATTAACGTAAATTTGACGATTCAATAATAAAATTGTTATGTAGTTGATACACTGTATACTTGAATGTGTCCTAGGAGTAGCGCATCCACCAGACTTTGAATATTTTTTCGAATTCATTAACGACGCTGTCCGCGCGCAGTATTGGTTAATATACATCAGATTTACACCTATTTTGAGCGCGGAGAGCGTCGTTATATGATTGCGAAACAACTTTAAAAAATGGTGGATGCGCCACCTTTTGATTTTTTTTATTTCGGAATAATTTTTATGTAACTGAATGACGCTATCCGCGCTCAGAGTTAACGTAGATTTAACGAATCAATAATAGAATTGTCAAGTACTTTATACACTGTATACTTGAATGTGTCCTAGGAGTAGCGCATCCACCAGACTTTGAATATTTTTTCGAATTAATTAACGATTTAACGATTCAATAATAGAATTGTTATGTACTTTATACACTGTATACATGAATGTGTCCTAGGAGTAGCGCATCCACCAGACTTTGAATATTTTTTCGAATTCATTAACGACGCTGTCCGCGCGCAGTATTGGTTAATATACATCAGATTTACACCGATTTTGAAGGCGGAGATCGTCGTAACATAATTGTGAAACAACTTTAAAAAATGGTGGATGCGCCACCCTTTGATTTTTTTTTTATTTCGGAATAATTTTTATCTAACTCAATGACGCTATCCGCGCTCACAGTTAACGTAGATTTAACGATTCCATAATAGAATTGTCAAGTACTTTATACACTGTATACTTGAATGTGTCCTAGGAGTAGCGCATCCACCAGACTTTGAATATTTTTTCGAATTAATTAACGACGCTGTCCGCGCGCAATATTAGTTAATATACATCAGATTTACACCTATTTTGAGCGCGGAGAGCGTCGTTATATGATTGCGAAACAACTTTAAAAAATGGTGGATGCGCCACCCTTTGATTTTTTTTTATATCGAAATAATTTTTATGTAGTTGAATGACGCTGACCGCGCTCACAATTGACGTAGATTTAACGATTCAATGACATAATTATCATGTACTTTATACACTGTATACTTGAATGTGTCCTAGGAGTAGCGCATCCACCGGAATTTAAATATTTTTTCGAATTATTTAACGACGCTGTCCGCGCGCAGTATTAGTAAATATACATCACATTTACACCTATTTTGAGCGCGGAGAGCGTCGTTATATGATTGCGAAACAACTTTAAAAAATGGTGGATGCGCCACCCTTTGATTTTTTTTTATTTCGGAATAATTTTTATGTAACTCAATGACGCTATCCGTGCTCACAATTAACGTAGATTTAACGATTCAGTAATATAATTGTCATGTACTTTATACACTGTATACTTGAATGTGTCCTAGAAGTAGCGCATCCACCAGACTTTGAATATTTTCGTCGAATTATTTAACGACGCTGTCCGCGCGCAGTATTACTTAATATACATCAGATTTACACCTATTTTGAGCGCGGAGAGCGTCGTTATATGATTGCGAAACAACTTTAAAAAATGGTGGATGCGCCACCCTTTGATTTTTTTTTATATCGAAATAATTTTTATGTAGTTGAATGACGCTGACCGCGCTCACAATTGACGTAGATTTAACGATTCAATGATATAATTATCATGTACTTTATACACTTTATACTTGAATGTGTCCTAGGAGTAGCGCATCCACCGGAATTTAAATATTTTTTCGAATTATTTAACGACGCTGTCCGCTCGCAATATTAGTTAATATACATCAGATTTACACCTATTTTGAGCGCGGACAGCGTCGTCATATGATTGCGAAACAACTTTAAAAAATGGTGGATGCGCCACCCTTTGATTTTTTTTTATTTCGGAATAATTTTATGTAATTCAATGACGCTATCCGCGCTCAAAATTAACGTAGATTTAACGATTCAATAATAGAATTGTTATGTACTTTATACACTGTATACTTGAATGTGTCCTAGGAGTAGCGCATCCAGCAGACTTTGAATATTTTTTCGAATTCATTAACGACGCTGTCCGCGCGCAGTATTAGTTAATATATATCAGATTTACACCTATTTTTAGCGCGGAGAGCGTCGGTATATGATTGCGAAAAAACTTTAAAAAATGGTGGATGCGCCACCCTTTGTGTTTTTTTATTTCGGAATAATTTTTATGTAACTCAATGACGCTATCCGCGCTCACAATTAACGTAGATTTAACGATTCGATAATAGAATTGTCAAGTACTTTATACACTGTATACTTGAATGTGTCCTAGGAGTAGCGCATCCACCAGACTTTGAATATTTCTTCGAATTATTTAACGACGCTGTCCGCGCGCAATATTAGTTAATATACATCACATTTACACCGATTTTGAAGGCGGAGATCGTCGTAACATAATTGTGAAACAACTTTAAAAAATGGTGGATGCGCCACCCTTTAATTTTTTTTTATTTCGGAATAATTTTTATCTAACTCAATGACGCTATCCGCGCTCACAGTTAACGTAGATTTAACGATTCCATAATAGAATTGTCAAGTACTTTATACACTGTATACTTGAATGTGTCCTAGGAGTAGCGCATCCACCAGACTTTGAATATTTTTTCGAATTATTTAACGACGCTGTCCGCGCGCAGTATTAGTTAATATACATCACATTTACACCTATTTTGGGCGCGGAGAGCGTCGTTATATGATTGCGAAACAACTTTAAAAAATGGTGGATGCGCCACCCTTTGATTTTTTTTTATTTCGGAATAATTTTTATGTAACTGAATGACGCTATCCGCGCTCACAATTAACGTAGATTTAACGATTCAGTAATATAATTGTCATGTACTTTATACACTGTATACTTGAATGTGTCCTAGGAGTAGCGCATCCAGCAGACTTTGAATATTTTTTCGAATTCATTAACGACGCTGTCCGCGCGCAGTATTAGTTAATATATATCAGATTTACACCTATTTTTAGCGCGGAGAGCGTCGGTATATGATTGCGAAAAAACTTTAAAAAATGGTGGATGCGCCACCCTTTGTGTTTTTTTATTTCGGAATAATTTTTATGTAACTCAATGACGCTATCCGCGCTCACAATTAACGTAGATTTAACGATTCGATAATAGAATTGTCAAGTACTTTATACACTGTATACTTGAATGTGTCCTAGGAGTAGCGCATCCACCAGACTTTGAATATTTCTTCGAATTATTTAACGACGCTGTCCGCGCGCAATATTAGTTAATATACATCACATTTACACCGATTTTGAAGGCGGAGATCGTCGTAACATAATTGTGAAACAACTTTAAAAAATGGTGGATGCGCCACCCTTTCATTTTTTTTTATTTCGGAATAATTTTTATCTAACTCAATGACGCTATCCGCGCTCACAGTTAACGTAGATTTAACGATTCCATAATAGAATTGTCAAGTACTTTATACACTGTATACTTGAATGTGTCCTAGGAGTAGCGCATCCACCAGACTTTGAATATTTTTTCGAATTATTTAACGACGCTGTCCGCGCGCAGTATTAGTTAATATACATCACATTTACACCTATTTTGGGCGCGGAGAGCGTCGTTATATGATTGCGAAACAACTTTAAAAAATGGTGGATGCGCCACCCTTTGATTTTTTTTTATTTCGGAATAATTTTTATGTAACTGAATGACGCTATCCGCGCTCACAATTAACGTAGATTTAACGATTCAGTAATATAATTGTCATGTACTTTATACACTGTATACTTGAATGTGTCCTAGAAGTAGCGCATCCACCAGACTTTGAATATTTTCGTCGAATTATTTAACGACGCTGTCCGCGCGCAGTATTAGTAAATATACATCACATTTACACCTATTTTGAGCGCGGAGAGCGTCGTTATATGATTGCGAAACAACTTTAAAAAATGGTGGATGCGCCACCCTTTGATTTTTTTTTATTTCGGAATAATTTTTATGTAACTCAATGACGCTATCCGTGCTCACAATTAACGTAGATTTAACGATTCAGTAATATAATTGTCATGTACTTTATACACTGTATACTTGAATGTGTCCTAGGAGTAGCGCATCCACCAGACTTTGAATATTTTTTCGAATTATTTAACGACGCTGTCCGCGCGCAGTATTACTTAATATACATCAGATTTACACCTATTTTGAGCGCGGAGAGCGTCGTTATATGATTGCGAAACAACTTTAAAAAATGGTGGATGCGCCACCCTTTGATTTTTTTTTATATCGAAATAATTTTTATGTAGTTGAATGACGCTGACCGCGCTCACAATTGACGTAGATTTAACGATTCAATGATATAATTATCATGTACTTTATACACTGTATACTTGAATGTGTCCTAGGAGTAGCGCATCCACCGGAATTTAAATATTTTTTCGAATTATTTAACGACGCTGTCCGCTCGCAATATTAGTTAATATACATCAGATTTACACCTATTTTGAGCGCGGACAGCGTCGTCATATGATTGCGAAACAACTTTAAAAAATGGTGGATGCGCCACCCTTTGATTTTTTTTTATTTCGGAATAATTTTATGTAATTCAATGACGCTATCCGCGCTCAAAATTAACGTAGATTTAACGATTCAATAATAGAATTGTTATGTACTTTATACACTGTATACTTGAATGTGTCCTAGGAGTAGCGCATCCACCAGACTTTGAATATTTTTTCGAATTCATTAACGACGCTGTCCGCGCGCAGTATTAGTTAATATATATCAGATTTACACCTATTTTTAGCGCGGAGAGCGTCGGTATATGATTGCGAAAAAACTTTAAAAAATGGTGGATGCGCCACCCTTTGATTTTTTTTTATTTCGGAATAATTTTTATCTAACTCAATGACGCTATCCGCGCTCACATTTAACGTAGATTTATCGATTCAATAATAGAATTGTCATGTACTTTATACACTGTAGACTTGAATGTGTCCTAGGAATAGCGCATCCACCAGACTTTAAATATTTTTTCGAATTATTTAACGACGCTGTCCGCGCGCAGTATTAGTAAATATACATCACAGTTACACCTATTTTGAGCGCGGAGAGCGTCGTTATATGATTGCGAAACAACTTTAAAAAATGGTGGATGCGCCACCCTTTGATTTTTTTTTATTTCGGAATAATTTTTATCTAACTCAATGACGCTATCCGCGCTCACAGTTAACGTAGATTTAACGATTCCATAATAGAATTGTCAAGTACTTTATACACTGTATACTTGAATGTGTCCTAGGAGTAGCGCATCCACCAGACTTTGAATATTTTTTCGAATTAATTAACGACGCTGTCCGCGCGCAATATTAGTTAATATACATCAGATTTACACCTATTTTGAGCGCGGAGAGCGTCGTTATATGATTGCGAAACAACTTTAAAAAATGGTGGATGCGCCACCCTTTGATTTTTTTTTATATCGAAATAATTTTTATGTAGTTGAATGACGCTGACCGCGCTCACAATTGACGTAGATTTAACGATTCAATGACATAATTATCATGTACTTTATACACTGTATACTTGAATGTGTCCTAGGAGTAGCGCATCCACCGGAATTTAAATATTTTTTCGAATTATTTAACGACGCTGTCCGCGCGCAGTATTAGTAAATATACATCACATTTACACCTATTTTGAGCGCGGAGAGCGTCGTTATATGATTGCGAAACAACTTTAAAAAATGGTGGATGCGCCACCCTTTGATTTTTTTTTATTTCGGAATAATTTTTATGTAACTCAATGACGCTATCCGTGCTCACAATTAACGTAGATTTATCGATTCAATAATAGAATTGTCATGTACTTTATACACTGTAGACTTGAATGTGTCCTAGGAATAGCGCATCCACCAGACTTTAAATATTTTTTCGAATTATTTAACGACGCTGTCCGCGCGCAGTATTAGTAAATATACATCACAGTTACACCTATTTTGAGCGCGGAGAGCGTCGTTATATGATTGCGAAACAACTTTAAAAAATGGTGGATGCGCCACTCTTTGATTTTTTTTTATTTCGGAATAATTTTTATCTAACTCAATGACGCTATCCGCGCTCACAATTAACGTAGATTTATCGATTCAATAATAGAATTGTCATGTACTTTATACACTGTAGACTTGAATGTGTCCTAGGAATAGCGCATCCACCAGACTTTAAATATTTTTTCGAATTATTTAACGACGCTGTCCGCGCGCAGTATTACTTAATATACATCAGATTTACACCTATTTTGAGCGCGGAGAGCGTCGTTATATGATTGCGAAACAACTTTAAAAAATGGTGGATGCGCCACCCTTTGATTTTTTTTTATATCGAAATAATTTTTATGTAGTTGAATGACGCTGACCGCGCTCACAATTGACGTAGATTTAACGATTCAATGATATAATTATCATGTACTTTATACACTGTATACTTGAATGTGTCCTAGGAGTAGCGCATCCACCGGAATTTAAATATTTTTTCGAATTATTTAACGACGCTGTCCGCTCGCAATATTAGTTAATATACATCAGATTTACACCTATTTTGAGCGCGGACAGCGTCGTCATATGATTGCGAAACAACTTTAAAAAATGGTGGATGCGCCACCCTTTGATTTTTTTTTATTTCGGAATAATTTTATGTAATTCAATGACGCTATCCGCGCTCAAAATTAACGTAGATTTAACGATTCAATAATAGAATTGTTATGTACTTTATACACTGTATACTTGAATGTGTCCTAGGAGTAGCGCATCCACCAGACTTTGAATATTTTTTCGAATTCATTAACGACGCTGTCCGCGCGCAGTATTAGTTAATATATATCAGATTTACACCTATTTTTAGCGCGGAGAGCGTCGGTATATGATTGCGAAAAAACTTTAAAAAATGGTGGATGCGCCACCCTTTGTGTTTTTTTATTTCGGAATAATTTTTATGTAACTCAATGACGCTATCCGCGCTCACAATTAACGTAGATTTAACGATTCGATAATAGAATTGTCAAGTACTTTATACACTGTATACTTGAATGTGTCCTAGGAGTAGCGCATCCACCAGACTTTGAATATTTCTTCGAATTATTTAACGACGCTGTCCGCGCGCAATATTAGTTAATATACATCACATTTACACCGATTTTGAAGGCGGAGATCGTCGTAACATAATTGTGAAACAACTTTAAAAAATGGTGGATGCGCCACCCTTTCATTTTTTTTTATTTCGGAATAATTTTTATCTAACTCAATGACGCTATCCGCGCTCACAGTTAACGTAGATTTAACGATTCCATAATAGAATTGTCAAGTACTTTATACACTGTATACTTGAATGTGTCCTAGGAGTAGCGCATCCACCAGACTTTGAATATTTTTTCGAATTATTTAACGACGCTGTCCGCGCGCAGTATTAGTTAATATACATCACATTTACACCTATTTTGGGCGCGGAGAGCGTCGTTATATGATTGCGAAACAACTTTAAAAAATGGTGGATGCGCCACCCTTTGATTTTTTTTTATTTCGGAATAATTTTTATGTAACTGAATGACGCTATCCGCGCTCACAATTAACGTAGATTTAACGATTCAGTAATATAATTGTCATGTACTTTATACACTGTATACTTGAATGTGTCCTAGAAGTAGCGCATCCACCAGACTTTGAATATTTTCGTCGAATTATTTAACGACGCTGTCCGCGCGCAGTATTAGTTAATATACATCACATTTACACCTATTTTGAGCGCGGAGAGCGTCGTTATATGATTGCGAAGCAACTTTAAAAAATGGTGGATGCGCCACCCTTTGATTTTTTTTTATTTCGGAATAATTTTTATCTAACTCAATGACGCTATCCGCGCTCACATTTAACGTAGATTTATCGATTCAATAATAGAATTGTCATGTACTTTATACACTGTAGACTTGAATGTGTCCTAGGAATAGCGCATCCACCAGACTTTAAATATTTTTTCGAATTATTTAACGACGCTGTCCGCGCGCAGTATTAGTAAATATACATCACAGTTACACCTATTTTGAGCGCGGAGAGCGTCGTTATATGATTGCGAAACAACTTTAAAAAATGGTGGATGCGCCACCCTTTGATTTTTTTTTATTTCGGAATAATTTTTATCTAACTCAATGACGCTATCCGCGCTCACAATTAACGTAGATTTAACGATTCAGTAATATAATTGTCATGTACTTTATACACTGTATACTTGAATGTGTCCTAGGAGTAGCGCATCCACCAGAATTTAAATATTTTTTCGAATTATTTAACGACGCTGCCCGCGCGCAGTATTAGTTAATATACAGCAAATTTACACCTATTTTGAGCGCGGAGAGCGTCGTTATATGATTGCGAAACAACTTTAAAAAATGGTGGATGCGCCACTCTTTGATTTTTTTTATTTCGAAATAATTTTTATGTATCTCAATGACGCTATCCGCGCTCACAATTAACGTAGATTTAACGATTCAGTAATATAATTGTCATGTACTTTATACACTGTATACTTGAATGTGTCCTAGGAGTAGCGCATCCACCAGAATTTAAATATTTTTTCGAATTATTTAACGACGCTGCTCGCGCGCAGTATTAGTTAATATACATCAGATTTACACCTATTTTGAGCGCGGAGAGCGTCGTTATATGATTGCGAAAAAACTTTAAAAAATGGTGGATGCGCCACCCTTTGTGTTTTTTTATTTCGGAATAATTTTTATGTAACTGAATGACGCTATCCGCGCTCACAATTAACGTAGATTTAACGATTCAGTAATATAATTGTCATGTACTTTATACACTGTATACTTGAATGTGTCCTAGGAGTAGCGCATCCACCAGAATTTAAATATTTTTTCGAATTATTTAACGACGCTGCCCGCGCGCAGTATTAGTTAATATACATCAGATTTACACCTATTTTGAGCGCGGAGAGGGTCGTTATATGATTGCGAAGCAACTTTAGAAAATGGTGGATGCGCCACCCTTAGATTTTTTTTTATTTCGGAATAATTTTATGTAATTCAATGACGCTATCCGCGCTCACAATTAACGTAGATTTAACGATTCAGTAATATAATTGTCATGTACTTTATACACTGTATACTTGAATGTGTCCTAGGAGTAGCGCATCCACCAGAATTTAAATATTTTTTCGAATTATTTAACGACGCTGCCCGCGCGCAGTATTAGTTAATATACATCAGATTTACACCTATTTTGAGCGCGGAGAGGGTCGTAATATGATTGCGAAGCAACTTTAGAAAATGGTGGATGCGCCACCCTTTGATTTTTTTTTATTTCGGAATAATTTTTATGTAACTGAATGACGCTATCCGCGCTCACAATTAACGTAGATTTAACGATTCAGTAATATAATTGTCATGTACTTTATACACTGTATACTTGAATGTGTCCTAGGAGTAGCGCATCCACCAGACTTTGAATATTTTTTCGAATTATTTAATGACGCTGTCCGCGCGCAGTATTAGTAAATATACATCACATTTACACCTATTTTGAGCGCGGAGAGCGTCCTTATATGATTGCAAAACAACTTTAAAAAATGGTGGATGCGCCACCCTTTGATTTTTTTTTATTTCGGAATAATTTTTATGTAACTCAATGACACTATCCGCGCTCACAATTAACGTAAATTTATCGATTCAGTAATAGAATTGTCATGTACTTTATACACTGTATACTTGAATGTGTCCTAGAAGTAGCGCATCCGTAGCGCATCCACCAGACTTTAAATATTATTTCGAATTATTTAGCGACGCTGTCCGCGCGCAGTATTAGTTAATATATATCAAATTTACACCTATTTTGAGCGCGGAGAGCGTCGTTATATGATTGCGAAACAACTTTAAAAAATGGTGGATGCGCCACCCTTTGATTTTTTTTATTTCGGAATAATTTTTATGTAACTGAATGACGCTATCCGCGCTCACAATTAACGTAGATTTAACGATTCAATAATAGAATTGTCAAGTACTTTATACACTGTATACTTGAATGTGTCCTAGGAGTAGCGCATCCACCAGAATTTAAATATTTTTTCGAATTATTTAACGACGCTGTCCGCGCGCAGTATTAGTTAATATACATCAGATTTACACCTATTTTGAGCGCGGAGAGCGTCGTTATATGATTGCGAAACAACCTTAAAAAATGGTGGATGCGCCACCCTTTGATTTTTTTTATTTCGGAATAATTTTTATGTAACTGAATGACGCTATCCGCGCTCACAATTAACGTAGATTTAACGATTCAATAATAGAATTGTCAAGTACTTTATACACTGTATACTTGAATGTGTCCTAGGAGTAGCGCATCCACCAGAATTTAAATATTTTTTCGAATTATTTAACGACGCTGTCCGCGCGCAGTATTAGTTAATATACATCAGATTTACACCTATTTTGAGCGCGGAGAGCGTCGTTATATGATTGCGAAACAACTTTAAAAAATGGTGGATGCGCCACACATTGATTTTTTTATATTTCGGAATAATTTTCATGTCACTCAACGGCGCTATCCGCGCTCACAATTGACGTAGATTTAACGATTCAATAATGGGATTGTCAAGTACTTTTTACACTCTGTACTTGAATGTGTCCTATCAGTAGCGCATCCACCATTTTTTAAATAAGTTTTTGGAAATATTAAACGACGCTTTCCGCCCGCAATATTAGTGAAGATACATCAGATTTCCACCGATTTTGAGGGCGGAGATCGTCGTTACATAATTGTGAAACGACTTTAAAAAATGGTGGATGCGCCACACATAGATTTTTTTATATTTCGAAATAGTTTTCATGTCACTCAACTGCGCTATCCGCGCTCACATTTGACGTATCGAATAATGGGATTGTCATGTCCTTTTTACACTGTGGACTTGAATGTGTCCTATGAGTAGCGCATCCACCATTTTTTAAATAAGTTTTTCGAAATATTAAACGACGCTTTCCGCCCGCAATATTAGTGAAGATACATCAGATTTACACCGATTTTGAAGGCGGAGATCGTCGTTACATAATTGTGAAACGACTTTAAAAAATGGTGGATGCGCCACACATAGATTTTTTTATAGTTCGAAATAATTTTCATGTCACTCAACTGCGCTATCCGCGCTCACAATTGACGTAGATTTAACGATTCAATAATGGGATTGTCAAGTACTTTTTACACTCTGTACTTGAATGTGTCCTATCAGTAGCGCATCCACCATTTTTTAAATAAGTTTTTCGAAATATTAAACGACGCTTTCCGCCCGCAATATTAGTGAAGATACATCAGATTTACATCGATTTTGAGGGCGGAGATCGTCGCTACATAATTGTGAAACAACTTTAAAAAATGGTGGATGCGCCACACATAGATTTTTTTATATTTCGAAATAATTTTCATGTCACTCAACGGCGCTATCCGCGCTCACATTTGACGTATCGAATAATGGGATTGTCATGTCCTTTTTACACTGTGGACTTGAATGTGTCCTATGAGTAGCGCATCCACCATTTTTTAAATAAGTTTTTCGAAATATTAAACGACGCTTTCCGCCCGCAATATTAGTGAAGATACATCAGATTTACACCGATTTTGAAGGCGGAGATCGTCGTAACATAATTGTGAAACAACTTTAAAAAATGGTGGCTGCGCCACACATTGATTTTTTTATATTTCGAAATAATTTTCATGTCACCCAACGGCGCTATCCGCGCTCACATTTGACGTAGATTTGACGATTCAATAATGGGATTGTCAAGTACTTTTTACACTCTGTACTTGAATGTGTCCTATCAGTAGCGGATCCACCATTTTTTAAATAAGTTTTTCGAAATATTAAACGACGCTTTCCGCCCGCAATATTAGTGAAGATACATCAGATTTCCACCGATTTTGAGGGCGGAGATCTTCGTTACATAATTGTGAAACAACTTTAAAAAATGGTGGATGCGCCACACATAGATTTTTTTATATTTCGAAATAATTTTCATGTCACTCAACGGCGCTATCCGCGCTCACATTTGACGTAGATTTAACGATTCAATAATGGGATTGTCAAGTACTTTTTACACTGTGTACTTGAATGTCTCCTATGAGTAGCGCATCCACCATTTTCTAAATATGTTTTTCGAAATATTAAACGACGCTTTCCGCCCGCAATATTAGTGAAGATACATTAGATTTACACCGATTTTGAGCGCGGAGGGCGTCGTTATATGATTGCGAAACAACTTTAAAAAATGGTGGATGCGCCACCCTTTGTGTTTTTTTATTTCGAAATAATTCTTATGTAACTCAATGACGCTATCCGCGCTCACAATTAACGTAGATTTAACGATTCAGTAATATAATTGTCATGTACTTTATACACTGTATACTTGAATGTGTCCTAGGAGTAGCGCATCCACCAGAATTTAAATATTTTTTCGAATTATTTAGCGACGCTGCCCGCACGCAGTATTAGTTAATAAACATCAGATTCACACCTATTTTGAGCGCGGAGAGCGTCGTTATATGATTGCGAAACAACCTTAAAAAATGGTGGATGCGCCACCCTTTGTTTTTTTTTTATTTCGGAATAATTTTTATGTAACTGAATGACGCTATCCGCGCTCACAATTAACGTAGATTTAACGATTCAATAATAGAATTGTCAAGTACTTTATACACTGTATACTTGAATGTGTCCTAGGAGTAGCGCATCCACCAGAATTTAAATATTTTTTCGAATTATTTAACGACGCTGTCCGCGCGCAGTATTAGTTAATATACATCAGATTTACACCTATTTTGAGCGCGGAGAGCGTCGTTATATGATTGTGAAACAACTTTAAAAAATGGTGGATGCGCCACCCTTTGATTCTTTTTTTATTTCGAAATAATTTTTATGTAACTCAGTGACGCTATCCGCGCGCACAATTAACGTAGATTTAACGATTCAATAATAGAATTGTCAAGTACTTTATACACTGTATACTTGAATGTGTCCTAGGAGTAGCGCATCCACCAGATTTTGAATATTTTTTCGAATTATTTAGCGACGCTGTCCGCGCGCAGTATTAGTTAATATACATCAGATTTACACTTATTTTGAGCGCGGAGAGCGTCGTTATATGATTGCGAAACAACTTTAAAAAATGGTGGATGCGCCACCCTTTGATTTTTTTATATTTCAAAATAATTTTTATGTAACTCAATGACGCTATCCGCGCTCACAATTAACGTAGATTTAACGATTCAATAATAGAATTGTCAAGTACTTTATACACTGTATACTTGAATGTGTCCTAGGAGTAGCGCATCCACCAGACTTTGAATATTTCTTCGAATTATTTAACGACGCTGTCCGCGCGCAGTGGTAGTTAATATACATTAGATTTACACCTATTTTGAGCGCGGAGAGCGTCGTTATATGATTGCAAAACAACTTTAAAAAATGGTGGATGCGCCACCCTTTGATTTTTTTTTATTTCGGAATAATTTTTATCTAACTCAGTGACGCTATCCGCGCTCACAGTTAACGTAGATTTAACGATTCAATAATAGAATTGTCAAGTACTTTATACACTGTATACTTGAATGTGTCCTAGGAGTAGCGCATCCACCAGACTTTGAATATTTTTTCGAATTATTTAGCGACGCTGTCCGCGCGCAGTATTAGTTAATATATATCAGATTTACACCTATTTTGAGCGCGGAGAGCGTCGTTATATGATTGCGAAACAACTTTAAAAAATGGTGGATGCGCCACCCTTTGATTTTTTTTTATTTCGGAATAATTTTTATGTAACTGAATGACGCTATCCGCGCTCACAATTAACGTAGATTTAACGATTCAGTAATATAATTGTCATGTACTTTATACACTGTATACTTGAATGTGTCCTAGGAGTAGCGCATCCACCAGAATTTAAATATTTTTTCGAATTATTTAACGACGCTGCCCGCGCGCAGTATTAGTCAATATACATCAGATTTACACCTATTTTGAGCGCGGAGAGGGTCGTTATATGATTGCGAAGCAACTTAAAAAAAATGGTGGATGCGCCACCCTTTGATTTTTTTTTTATTTCGGAATAATTTTTATGTAACTGAATGACGCTATCCGCGCTCACAATTAACGTAGATTTAACGATTCAGTAATATAATTGTCATGTACTTTATACACTGTATACTTGAATGTGTCCTAGGAGTAGCGCATCCACCAGAATTTAAATATTTTTTCGAATTATTTAACGACGCTGTCCGCGCGCAGTATTAGTTAATATACAGCAAATTTACACCTATTTTGAGCGCGGAGAGCGTCGTTATATGATTGCGAAACAACTTTAAAAAATGGTGGATGCGCCACCCTTTGATTTTTTTTTATTTCGGAATAATTTTTATCTAACACAATGACGCTATCCGCGCTCACATTTAACGTAGATTTAACGATTCAGTAATATAATTGTCATGTACTTTATACACTGTATACTTGAATGTGTCCTAGGAGTAGCGCATCCACCAGAATTTAAATATTTTTTTGAATTATTTAACGACGCTGTCCGCGCGCAATATTAGTTAATATACATCAGATTTACACTTATTTTGAGCGCGGAGAGCGTCGTTATATGATTGCGAAACAACTTTAAAAAATGGTGGATGCGCCACCCTTTGATTTTTTTTTATTTCGGAATAATTTTTATCTAACACAATGACGCTATCCGCGCTCACATTTAACGTAGATTTAACGATTCAGTAATATAATTGTCATGTACTTTATACACTGTATACTTGAATGTGTCCTAGGAGTAGCGCATCCACCAGAATTTAAATATTTTTTCGAATTATTTAACGACGCTGCCCGCGCGCAGTATTAGTCAATATACATCAGATTTACACCTATTTTGAGCGCGGAGAGGGTCGTTATATGATTGCGAAGCAACTTAAAAAAAATGGTGGATGCGCCACCCTTTGATTTTTTTTTATTTCGGAATAATTTTATGTAATTCAATGACGCTATCCGCGCTCAAAATTAACGTAGATTTAACGATTCAATAATAGAATTGTTATGTACTTTATACACTGTATACTTGAATGTGTCCTAGGAGTAGCGCATCCACCAGACTTTGAATATTTCTTCGAATTATTTAACGACGCTGTCCGCGCGCAGTGGTAGTTAATATACATTAGATTTACACCTATTTTGAGCGCGGAGAGCGTCGTTATATGATTGCGAAACAACTTTAAAAAATGGTGGATGCGCCACCCTTTGATTTTTTTTTATTTCGGAATAATTTTTATGTAACTGAATGACGCTATCCGCGCTCACAATTAACGTAGATTTAACGATTCAGTAATATAATTGTCATGTACTTTATACACTGTATACTTGAATGTGTCCTAGGAGTAGCGCATCCACCAGAATTTAAATATTTTTTCGAATTATTTAACGACGCTGCCCGCGCGCAGTATTAGTCAATATACATCAGATTTACACCTATTTTGAGCGCGGAGAGGGTCGTTATATGATTGCGAAGCAACTTAAAAAAAATGGTGGATGCGCCACCCTTTGATTTTTTTTTTATTTCGGAATAATTTTTATGTAACTGAATGACGCTATCCGCGCTCACAATTAACGTAGATTTAACGATTCAGTAATATAATTGTCATGTACTTTATACACTGTATACTTGAATGTGTCCTAGGAGTAGCGCATCCACCAGAATTTAAATATTTTTTCGAATTATTTAACGACGCTGTCCGCGCGCAGTATTAGTTAATATACAGCAAATTTACACCTATTTTGAGCGCGGAGAGCGTCGTTATATGATTGCGAAACAACTTTAAAAAATGGTGGATGCGCCACCCTTTGATTTTTTTTTATTTCGGAATAATTTTTATCTAACACAATGACGCTATCCGCGCTCACATTTAACGTAGATTTAACGATTCAGTAATATAATTGTCATGTACTTTATACACTGTATACTTGAATGTGTCCTAGGAGTAGCGCATCCACCAGAATTTAAATATTTTTTTGAATTATTTAACGACGCTGTCCGCGCGCAATATTAGTTAATATACATCAGATTTACACTTATTTTGAGCGCGGAGAGCGTCGTTATATGATTGCGAAACAACTTTAAAAAATGGTGGATGCGCCACCCTTTGATTTTTTTTTATTTCGGAATAATTTTTATCTAACACAATGACGCTATCCGCGCTCACATTTAACGTAGATTTAACGATTCAGTAATATAATTGTCATGTACTTTATACACTGTATACTTGAATGTGTCCTAGGAGTAGCGCATCCACCAGAATTTAAATATTTTTTCGAATTATTTAACGACGCTGTCCGCGCGCAGTATTAGTTAATATACAGCAAATTTACACCTATTTTGAGCGCGGAGAGCGTCGTTATATGATTGCGAAACAACTTTAAAAAATGGTGGATGCGCCACCCTTTGATTTTTTTTTATTTCGGAATAATTTTTATCTAACACAATGACGCTATCCGCGCTCACATTTAACGTAGATTTAACGATTCAGTAATATAATTGTCATGTACTTTATACACTGTATACTTGAATGTGTCCTAGGAGTAGCGCATCCACCAGAATTTAAATATTTTTTTGAATTATTTAACGACGCTGTCCGCGCGCAATATTAGTTAATATACATCAGATTTACACTTATTTTGAGCGCGGAGAGCGTCGTTATATGATTGCGAAACAACTTTAAAAAATGGTGGATGCGCCACCCTTTGATTTTTTTTTATTTCGGAATAATTTTTATCTAACACAATGACGCTATCCGCGCTCACATTTAACGTAGATTTAACGATTCAGTAATATAATTGTCATGTACTTTATACACTGTATACTTGAATGTGTCCTAGGAGTAGCGCATCCACCAGAATTTAAATATTTTTTCGAATTATTTAACGACGCTGTCCGCGCGCAGTATTAGTTAATATACAGCAAATTTACACCTATTTTGAGCGCGGAGAGCGTCGTTATATGATTGCGAAACAACTTTAAAAAATGGTGGATGCGCCACCCTTTGATTTTTTTTTATTTCGGAATAATTTTTATCTAACACAATGACGCTATCCGCGCTCACATTTAACGTAGATTTAACGATTCAGTAATATAATTGTCATGTACTTTATACACTGTATACTTGAATGTGTCCTAGGAGTAGCGCATCCACCAGAATTTAAATATTTTTTTGAATTATTTAACGACGCTGTCCGCGCGCAATATTAGTTAATATACATCAGATTTACACTTATTTTGAGCGCGGACAGCGTCGTTATATGATTGCGAAACAACTTTAAAAAATGGTGGATGCGCCACACATTAATTCTTTTATATTTCGAAATAATTTTCATGTCACTCAACGGCGCTATCCGCGCTCACATTTGACGTAGATTTAACGATTCAATAATGGGATTGTCAAGTACTTTTTACACTGTGTACTTGAATGTGTCCTATGAGTAGCGCATCCACCATTTCTTAAATATTTTTTTCGAATTATTAAACTACGCTTTCCGCCCGCAATATTAGTGAAGATACATCAGATTTACACCGATTTTGAGGGCGGAGATCGTCGTTACATAATTGTGAAACAACTTTAAAAAATGGTGGATGCGCCACACATTGATTTTTTTATATTTCGAAATAATTTTCATGTCACTCAACGGCGCTATCCGCGCTCACATTTGACGTAGATTTAACGATTCAATAATTGGATTGTCAAGTACTTTTTACACTGTGTACTTGAATGTGTCCTATGAGTAGCGCATCCACCATTTCTTAAATATTTTTTTCGAATTATTAAACTACGCTTTCCGTCCGCTATATTAGTGAAGATACATCAGATTTACACCGATTTTGAGGGCGGAGATCGTCGTAACATAATTGTGAAACAACTTTAAAAAATGGTGGATGCGCCACACATTGATTTTTTTATATTTCGGAATAATTTTCGTGTCACTCAGCGCTCACAATTGACGTAGATTTTACGATTGAATAATAAAATTGTGATGGTGTTTATACACTGTATACTTGAATGTGTCCCAAGAGTAGGGCATCCACCACTTTTAAATTTTTTTTTAATTATTCAACGAAGCTGTCCCGCTCAATATTAGTATTGATACATTAGGCTTACACCGATTTTGAGCAATTGATTTTGAGAATTCCCTTTTGTCTTGTCTCATTGCCATAAAGGCAGTGCAATAAGGCACACACCTCAAAGCCGTAGAGTCAAAAGGTAACTAAATTCTTCGTCTCGATTTGACAGTCGAAATGACGAATTATCTACCGAGAACGTCTTTCAAAGAGAAGAGGAGGTCGTAGGCTTACCTCCGCAGAGGAGACATCACCGCTTAAACTTGAAATTTTTGCCTGAGTACACTCTTCTCACAGTGTGGACCTCGAGCTCCGCGTGGTACTTTAAGACAACAGAGAATTATTTGGTGGCAAACTTATTGCTTTAGAGTGGGATGGACCGCTAGAGCTGGGCCTGATATTTTTCATTGTTATCCCGTTCTACGTCCTTTTGTTCAACAAGTTTAAAAACGATCGCCCCTTTTTTGCCCTTTTTCGCAATCCTGGCGCGAATTTTAATCGGCCCGAATCCGAAACGTACAAACGCGATTCTAATTCAGATAATACGTTCCGCGTTTAAGTGGCTGTTTTCGGATTCGCACAACGTCCTGCAGCGGTACAAAAACAAAGGAGGAAAATTGAAACGCGGCTGTGCCTGAAAAATGGCCCGGATTGATCCGTTCCTTTCATCCGCTTCATCAATAAATCCCGAAAATTAACTCGTCGAACCGAACTCGAAAGGTGCGTGTTGGAAGCCAAACACAACGCAATAAATAAGTTTCTTCTTTTTACTTCTCAATTTACAATCCCGTGTGTGTTAATTAAATTTGCCAACAACTCCTCGGCGATAACTCCCCCGGCTCGCAAACACGCCACCTGCAAACGTCCTCCGAAATATTATCACCACTTATGTTGATCGATGACCGCCATCTGTTATAATAGCAGCGAACAGAATTTTCTAATGGCGTTTCCAGCAGGGATAAAAAAAATTGCGGTGAACTCCCGCGGTTTCTGGTAATTCGGATTTTTTGTAACGGTTAGAAGGGGTCGCGTTAACATCCACCAAAAAGCAATTTATTTTTACATGCAAGCCGAGATGAGACAATGCGGATGAGAGTGATTTATGTAGGCGATCGACTGACGTTTAGAATTGTGCTATCATGTGGCTAATTAGGACTTGAGGGGATGAAGGATGAGGGAAAAAATTCCAGGAGTATGATGTATCGCAATAATGGCTAAATTTAATTACCGTTGCACGCGTAGTTGGAAACAAATTGTTCCAAATTCGACATTGTTGTCCAGAAGATGAAATTAGTTGTATTCATGTGAAAATTGCAAACATGTTACGCGTTGTTGCGTGACATCTGTGTATGCATTTATGCCCTGAATCTACTTCATAAAACTGAAATTCGAGGAATTATATTTATGGAAATATAAAACGATATCACGCAAATACCTGGCAATGAAAATCTGTGTCCGAGGAAATATCCCGGAAGGGGATTTGGAACAGGATCGTCTGTACTTTTGAGCCACTTATAAGCTTTTAAGGTCGCTGCTTAACCTGATTTCACCATCGTTGTACGGACAACGTCGTTAAACTATATTGAATACAATCCTCCAATTTGAACATCATTTTATAAAAGAAAATTTCATTGAATCAAAATTCCAGAATTCGGGATTTCAAAATACCAAACAACACTAAGAAATTAAAAAGATTTTAAAGATTTGCAAATTCCAAACAGGAATTTAAAATTTTAAAAATTCAAATTTCTGAATTCAGTATTTCCAAAATTTTAGCTATCCGTGATGTGCAAATTCTTCAATTCATGAATTAAAAATTGCAAATTCCGAAAACCAAGAATTCAAAATTTCAAAATTCAGCAATAAGAAAAAAAATCTCCAATCTCAGATTGATCAAAATTCTCAAGTTCGAAATTTCATCGATTTTAAACTTACCAAACGCGACGTTCAAAAATTAGAGATTTTAAAGATTTGCAATTTTCAAACTCGGTAATTTAAAATTTTAAAAATTCAAATTTCTTAATTCAGAATTTGAAAAAAAAGTATCTATTCCTAACGTGCAAATTCTGCAATTCATGAATAAAAAATTAATTGTAAATTCCCAAACTCAGAAATTCAAAATTTCTAAATTCAGCAATAATATATAAGAATTTAGTTCTCCAAATTCAGAAATTCATGACTTGAATCAAAATTCTCAAATTCGAGATTTCAAAATTTCATCGATTCTATATTTACCAAACGCGACATTCAGAAATTAGAAAATTTTAAGATTAACAATTTTCTAACTCGGGAAATTAAAATTTTAAAAATTCAAATTTCTTAATTCAGAATTTGAAAAATTGCATCAATTCGTAATGTACAAATTCTCCAATTCATTAATTCTAAATTTGTAAATTCCCACTCAGAAATTCAAAATTTCTAAATTTTGCTATAATATAAAAAACTCAAATTTCCCAACTTTAGAAATTCATGATATAACTGAATCCAAATTCCCAAATTCGAGATTTCAAAATTTCATCGATTTCAAATTTACCTAAGGCGACATTCAGAAATTAGAGATTTTAAAGATTAGCGATTTCCAAACTCGGGAATTCAAAAATGTAAAAATTGAAATTTCTGAATTCAGAATTTCAAAAAAAAGTATCTATTCCTAACGTGCAAATTAATTCTGCAATTCATGAATGAAAAATAGCAAATTCCCAAACTCAGAAATTCAAAATTTCTAAATTCAGCAATAATATATAAGAATTTAGTTCTCCAAATTCAGAAATTGAAGACTTCACTGAATCAAAATTCTCAAATTCGACATTTCAAAATTTCAAAAATTCAGACGCGTAATATAAAAAATTCAAATTCATCAAATTCAAAAATTCGAGATTTCATTGAATCAAATTTCTCAAATTCGGAATTTCAATATT
Organism: Diaperis boleti; assembly: GCA_963583935.1. NCBI lineage: Eukaryota > Metazoa > Arthropoda > Insecta > Coleoptera > Tenebrionidae > Diaperis > Diaperis boleti. The sequence continues at coordinate 8,045,296 of OY757242.1, forward strand.
TCGTCGATTATAATTTTTCCAAATGCGACATTAAGGAATTAGAGAACTTAAATATTCAAAATTGTAAAAATTCAAATTTCTGAATTCAGTATTTCAAAAATTGCATCTGCAAAATCTTCAATCAAAAATCAAGAATTCCAAATTCAGAAATTGAAGACTTCATTGAATCAAAATTCCAAATTCGAGCTTTGATCGATTTTATTTTGCTCAGCGCCTGTACAAGCAAAATTGCTATAATAATAATAATAATAATAAGTTTATTTTCTACAAACAGAATGTCTATAGTGGACAAATGCAAGACAATAAAATACATTATAATATAAATCTACACAATACGGAACAAAGAGTGAAGAATATGAGTAAAACAAGATAAGCAACAATAACAAGATTTTAAGAGCGCAATGCATAATCCAAAGCTATCCAATTTAGTAAGACTTTTCTAGTACTAATGATATAATAAAAATATATTTCAATCCCAACAGACAAAGATATCTATAATGGGAATTGAAAAATATAATACAATACAATAACACGACAATAAATTGTTAATTAATTATATTAAATTACATGAATTCGTTAAATTGCTGGTATTCAAATTTTTTATTAACGGAATACCTCAATATATTTGATGCTCATTTTTTATTGTCTAACGACGCTGTCCGAGCTCAAGATTAGTCTATGAAGTAAGTAATATTGAGCGCGGTCAGCGTCGTTGAACTTTCTAAAAGCAATACACTACCATTTTGTAGCTAATGTATATTTTTCAGAAGCTTTTTTCGGGGGAGTTTTGTCATTTAAATAAATTTAATTTTGTAACTTTCTGATTCCAGTTTGCCGTTTTTTTTTAAACTTAACACTTCGACGCCCCGAAAGAAAAACTAAATTATTTTGTTTACCTGTTATTTTGAAAAGCTGAAAACGAAAATTTCTGGGGAGTGAAAAACTCGGCTCTGAGTTACAGAAAACATTTGCGTCTCATAGCTGCAAAAAATAAATTACAATTCGCCATCTCAGACGAACCTAATATCGTATTTCCTTACAATCTTAAAATTACCACACCCTCCCAGCATTCCCAACAAGCAAAACTAATTTTTCCTCACTTTGCCGAGTAATCAAAATCCAACTTCCCACATCCCTCCTTAACGACTTCTTACTTCTCCAGACCCGAGAGCTCACCCCCTGATTTATTCGCTGCTGAAGTCGAAAAAAACAACTTTTAAAACGCAAGAAAAAATTCATAAAGTCGTCTGCTGGGGCGGCGATGACGGGAAATAATATGTTCGTGCTGTTTCGCGTATATCTGTGTGCGGAACGACAGTTTCCTAAAAATTTATGAGAAAAGTTGTGATGCGGGTCGAGACATGCGGCGTGAAAACTTCACGTGCTCCATACGTTTAATTATCGTGCGCGGGTTGTGTTTAGAGCCGATATGGCTGGCACTCAATAAATTCAAAGGTGTGAAATGTGTGTGGGGACAATAAAAGGAAAGTTCTGGATGATATTAATCATGTTTAGCGGCGCGGGTAATTGTATGGAGGACACAACAAAGGGGGGATGTGGAAAATATGAGTTGAGGTGTGCGAATGGGCATATTTGGCAATGCTGTTCGAAAAATTGTGGAATAAATTAAAACAATGCAAAAATATTTCCTTTGTGCTGTCTAATCTGAAAATGGCATAGATCGGTGCACATTACAAGACTGTTATGGGTCTATGTTATTTTTAAATTTCGATGATTCAAAATGTTCAAATTAAGAACTGGCATCATCAAAATTCACCATTTCTCAATTCAGGAATTCACAAAAAAATTTATAATTTGAATTGTTAGATTTTGAATGTCTCAAAATAATAAAATTAGGAATTTTCACGATTCAAAACTTGATCATTTCCAAAAATTCCAAATTTAGGATTTCGAAAATTCAAATTTTCTGCGATTCAGAATGTTAAAATTCCAAAATTTATAACTTGAAAATTCAAGATTTTTAATCGATTAAAAATTAAAAATTCACAAATTCAAAATATGAACTGCCAAATTTCCTGATTTTCGAATTCAGGAATTGAAAATTTCAGTTTCAAAAATTCCTCCAAACTCAGTTTCTACTATTCAAAATTTGCAGATTTCATATTCGGGACTTCACAACTAGACTTGAAAAACAAAAAAAATAAAATAATTCTAAATATCCCAAATTCAGGAATTTGAAATTTTATCTATCCAGATTTCAGAGATTCACGAATTTAAAATTAAAAACTGAATTTTGATTCAAAATTTTCAGAAATTTAAAATCTCGTGAATTCAAATTTTCCGAATTTGGGATTTCGCACATTCAAATTTTCTGCTGTTCAGAATATTAAAATTAAAAAATTTATAACTTGAAAATTCAAGATTTTAATTGCTCAAAATTCGCAATGATCCAAACTGGAATTTAATAAAAATTTCAAAATTTCGAAATTCAAAATTTGAACTGCCAAATTTCCTGATTTTCGATTTCAGGAATTCAAAAGTTCAAAGTTTCAAAAATTCATCCAAACTCAGTTTCTACTATTCAAAATTTGCATATTCCATATTCAGGACTTCACAACTAGACTTGAAAAGCAAAAAAAAAAAATTCTAAATATCCCAAATTCAGGAATTTGAAATTTTATCTATCGATTTCAGAGAACGAATTTAAAATTAAAAACTGAATTTTGATTCAAAATTTTCAGAAATTTAAAATCTCGTGAATTCAAATTTTCCGAATTTGGGATTTCGCACATTCAAATTTTCTGCGATTCAGAATGTAAAAATTCCAATATTAATAACTTGAAAATTCAAGATTTTTATTGCTCAAAATTCTCGGTGTTTCAAACTAGAATTTAATAAAAATTCACAAATTCAAAATTTGAACTGCTAAATTTCCTGATCTTCGAACTCACAAATTCAAAATTTCAAAAATTCCTCCAAAATGTTTCTACTATTCAAAATTAGCATATTCCATATTTGGGACTTAACAAGCAGACTTGCAAAGTAAAAAAATTATAATAAATCTAAATATCCTAAATTCAGGAAATTAAAATTTCATCTATCCAGATTTCAGATTCGGGAATTAAAAAAAAAATTTGATGCAAAATTTGCAGGAATTTAAAATCTCGTGAATTAAAATTTTCCGAATTTGGGATTTCGCAAATTCAAATTTTTTGCGATTCCGAATATTAAAATTAAAAAAATTATAACTTGAAAATTAAAGGTTTTTATTGCTCAAAATTCGCAATGATCCAAACTGGAATTTAATAAAAATTTGAAAATTCCGAAATTCAAAATTTGAACTGTCAAATTTCCTGCTTTTCGAATTCAGGAATTCAAAAGTCCAAAGTTTCAAAAATTCGTCCAAACTCAGTTTCTACTATTCAAAATTTGCATATTCCATATTCGGGACTTCACAACTAGACTTGAAAAGTAAAAAAAAAAAAATTATTCTAAATATCCCAAATTCAGGAATTTGAAATTTTATCTATCCAGATTTCAGAGATTCACGAATTTAAAATTAAAAAAAAATTAATTTTGATTCAAAATTTTCCGAATTTGGGATTTCGCATATTCAAATTTTCTGCGATTCAGAATGTAAAAATTCCAATATTTATAACTTGAAAATTCAAGATTTTTAATCGATTAAAAATTAAAAATTCACAAATTCAAAATATGAACTGCCAAATTTCCTGATTTTCGAATTCAGGAATTGAAAATTTCAGTTTCAAAAATTCCTCCAAACTCAGTTTCTACTATTCAAAATTTGCAGATTCCATATTCGGGACTTCACAACTAGACTTGAAAAGTAAAAAAAAAAATTATTCTAAATATCCCAAATTCAGGAATTTGAAATTTTATCTATCCAGATTTCAGAGATTCACGAATTTAAAATTAAAAAAAAATTAATTTTGATTCAAAATTTTCCGAATTTGGGATTTCGCATATTCAAATTTTCTGCGATTCAGAATGTAAAGATTCCAAAATTTATAACTTGAAAATTCAAGATTTTTATTGCTCAAAATTCTCGGTGTTTCAAACTAGAATTTAATAAAAATTCACAAATTCAAAATTTGAACTGCTTAATTTCCAGATTTTCGAACTCAGAAATTCAAAATTTCAGTTTCAAAAATTCCTCCAAACTCTGTTTCTACTATTCAAAATTAGCATATTCCATATTCGCGACTTAACAACCAGACTTGCAAAGTAAAAAAATTATAATAAATCTAAATATCCCAAATTCAGGAAATTAAAATTTCATCTATCCAGATTTCAGATTCGGGAATTAAAAAAAAAGAATTTTGATGCAAAGTTTGCAGGAATTTAAAATCTCGTGAATTCAAATTTTCCGAATTTGGGATTTCGCAAATTCAAATTTTCTGCGATTTAGAATATTAAAATTAAAAAATTTATAACTTGAAAATTCAAGATTTTAGTTGCTCAAAATTCGCAATGATAAAAACTGGAATTTATTAAAAATTAAAAAATTCACAAATTTAAAATTTGAACTGCCAAATTTTCTAATTTTTGAATTAAGGAGTTTAAAATTAAAAAAAAACTGAATTTTGATTCAAAACTTGCAGGAATTTAAAATCTCGTGAATTCAAATTTTCCGAATTTGGGATTTCGCACATTCAAATTTTCTGCTGTTCAGAATATTAAAATTAAAAAATTTATAACTTGAAAATTCAAGATTTTAATTGCTCAAAATTCGCAATAATCCAAACTGGAATTTAATAAAAATTTGAAAATTCCGAAATTCAAAATTTGCATATTCCATATTCGGGACTTCACAACTAGACTTGAAAAGTAAAAAAAAATAATTCCAAATATCCCGAATTCAGGAATTTGAAATTTTATCTATCCAGATTTCAGAGATTCACGAATTTAAAATTAAAAACTGAATTTTGTTCAAAATTTTCAGAAATTTTAAATCTCGTGAATTCAAATTTTCCGAATTTGGGATTTGGCAAATTCAAATTTTCTGCGATTCAGAATATTAAAATTAAAAAATTTATAACTTGAAAATTCAAGATTTTAATTGCTCAAAATTCGCAATGATCCAAACTGGAATAAATTTATTAAAAATTAAAGAATTCACAAATTCAAAATTTGAACTGCCAAATTTTCACAACTAGACTTGAAAATTAAAAAAAATAATAATAAATCTAAACATCCCAAATTCAGGAATTTAAAATTTTATCTATCCAATTTCAGAGATTCAGGAATTTAAAATTGAAAAAACTGAATTTTGATTCAAAATGTGCGGGAATTTATTGATTCAAAATTTAAAATTTAAAAGTCCACAAACTCGAAAATTCAACAATCCAAAATTTGCTAATTTTCGTATTCAGAAATTCAATATTTTAGCGATTCAGGACTTCAAGATTCGATAATTTTCCAAATTCAACACTAATATTTCCACAACTCAAGTTTTGAAAATTAAGGAATTCAAGACTTCGAAGTTCAAATTCGGAATTGACACGATTCAAAATATTTCCGAATTCGGAAATTCAAAATTTCAATGATTTAAATTTTCTCAATTGAATTTGAATTTTTACGATTCAAAACTTTCAAATTCTTTCATTCAAAGTTTGAAAGATTCAGGAAATATTTCATCAATACTCTATTTGCAAATTCGGAAATTTTGGGCAAGATTTCAATAATTTGATATATCCAATTTTTTTTTTATTTTTTATTCTTCAAATTTTGTAGCTGTTCAGGATTTCATGTTCATCCGGTTGTCAAGTTAGCTATCTCAGGTTTTTATTGTTTCGGTGGCAGGTTAGGTTTCCAAACGTCTCAGATCTTAGAAGATTCTATGTGCCTCAAGTGTTCGGGTTCCGAAAGTTCTCATTTTACTTAAGGTCTCAAATTTTTGATGTTCTCATATTTCCAGATTCTCAGGTGGGGTTAGGTCCTGGAATGAAAGTTTTTTTTTTTCATTTTCATTTGGTTAAGGTTTTAGGTTCTTATACTGCTGCTATTTATCTATAATTTCTTCAATTAGTCTCAAAAGGTATTTGTCCTTGACGACCGGTTTCTTTAGTTGCCTGTAATCGATGCAGAGTCGATATGCTCCATCTAATTTTTTTGTTACCACCATAGGAACCAGCATCGTCTTTCTGGTGTCGATCATTTAGATCAATTATATGTCGTTAATCTTAGTTGTTTATACATTACTACGTTTAAGTTTCTATTTATACAAGTAGAGCTATCCAGATCTCATAAACGCATTCTCTTACGAAAACTACCCAACAGAAATTCTCATATGAAAGCTAAACTCCACCAGCCACCAATTACACCCTAACACAATCCGACAGCTACTCGTCCTGTTACATCCTGCCATAATGCGCCCGTATCGCGGGCGCTGAAACTTAATATGCAAATATTTACAACCGGCTAAGTTAATGGAGAGATGTGCAGCATTATTTGGAAATAAACACGATTAGACAACCGCGCCGTCGTCCCGGATTTGTCAGCTTCCGACTGTGCAATAACATTTCCAAGATGCCGCAGAAACAAAAGTTTATTTTCGGCAACCGTGAATTATTAACGTGTGTCTGTGTGCGAAGGGCTTCTGTCTGATGGTGATATTGACGTCGCGCTTGCTAATAAATACACGCCGAAGCATTTGCAGATAACGACGAGATAGACGGGATGAGATTTTTGCAGAGAAAACGGAGGATTGGATGGTGACTTGTTAGAGTTGTCACGTTTATAAAGGGAGTAATAAATTGAATTTGTCGAGATGGAGGAGACGACGGGATTTTTTAGGTGTTTTGTCTAGCGCAGTGTTGCTTTCTAAAAGATATATTTTTATACGCATAAGTAACATGACTTCCTTCACATCTTTGAGAAGTTGCCATATCTTTAGTTGTCTGCTATGGTACTGATCAAAATTTGTTTTTGTAATTACAATTTTCACACAAATATGGGGTTGAAAACTCAATAAAAAAAATTTCCTGTAACGTTTCATCCAGTTTTACCTCCTCGCGAACTTGTACAAATAGCGCGTTGCGTATGTAACTGTACGGGAACCGCCACGACGGCCTCCAGACAGGCCACGCCGTGGAGAAATTAAATGCTTCCCGGTGTCGTACCGCATCACGGTGACCAGTAAAAAAGCGCGCTCCGGATACCGCCCTCCCGGACTTTCTACGTTGCCCGGAGTCACCGCTACTTAAATAATTATGTCTATTTCATACTGGTATCTAAAGTAACATCTTACGGATTATTATTTATGATACCAAAAGTGGAACATTAACGTCCTAGTACTTGAAAGTAAAATTAGTACTAATACGAAAACGTATTTGGCGTGTTCCAAGTCGACGCACGTTCCCTTTCGGTTCTAAAATTTGCTTGGATAGTAAGATTGTGTAAACTGAGTGGACTTTTCCTTCGCCTGGTCCATCCTTCTTTAATTTTTTCTTGTATAAATAAAGATTTCAATTTTAACAGTTAAAAAGTTAAAGTCGGTACAATATATTTGAGATTATAATTTATTTCTTGAAAATAATTGTTTAGAGCTTCTGAATTTAAGATCTATTATTATCATAGAGTAACATTGTGACCAACATAGTGCATGTAAAAATCCATTAGGTAAACGACGAGCCGTGGTCCAAAATTAAATTGTCTGTGCAAGTTGGGGATGCCGCGAAAGAACCCGATACGATCAATACATGATATATTATACACACACGAGCTGAAGGAGAAGTGAGATAATAAGAAGGGCAAGCAATTTAATATTTCCACAACTGGTAAAATTATGAGTGGAAGTAAAAACACTTTTAAAGAGTTTATACAAGAAATTAGGGAGCTACTAGAGGATAGTAAAAAAAAACCGCTTAGGACATACCGACGGAACAATAAAAATAACACCTGGAAACATTTTCATTACAGATTTTTTTTATAAAAACATCTTCAACATAAAATACGTAATGAGTCTGACATTACAAAACAGGAGAGAAAAATAGAATCTGACAACCTTTCAGACTTCAGTCTTTTATTGCTTGTGTTATTAACATCGTTTCTTCCTCTGATGAAAGTTACAGAAAGAATTGCAAAAAAAGAATCAAATTGACCTGGAAAGAAAATTAGAAAGTGTCTTACTTTGCAGTTTGTTTCTCAATATCTGTTAAGAAAGTTTTTTTTTTGTAAACATTATTTTGGGAAGTATCTTTCTTACCATTTCTTGGTAAAGGTACTTTAAGGAATTCAACAGAAATTTACAGAAAGAAATTAAAAAGACGGATCCAAAATGTCCTGTAAATAGAAAGTAGAAAGTGTTTTTCTTCTTCGTTTCTTTCGTCAGAAAAGAATCCTTTTAGAAAATGTTTTGATTTTTTTAAATACCTGTTTTGAAAGTGTCGTTCAGTACTAGTACATTCGTCGAATTTTTCTGAATGTTTTTCTAGCAATTTCCTTGTCAACATAGTATTATACAATGTCTCTCTTATTGATTTTTTTATTTTAATGAATTCAAAGGCTTGTTAAGTAATTTTTATTTTGGCATTTGAAAGTTATAAAAGAAAAAAATCTAGTACTATCTAGAAGGAGGAAGTAGTAAGTGTATCAGGAGATTTAAAAATTGTTTTAACAATACATCAGATAGTCATGAAAATCTTTGACTATTATTGAAAGATGGGCGAATATCGTAAAAGATTTGAGGATTCTACATACAACAAGGGACTTTAAAGTTGTCATGCCAATACATCAAATAGTCATGACTATCTTTGACAATTTTTGAAAGATGAGCGATTTCGACATCGTAAAAAAAATGGATAAGACACGCTCAGAAATTCGTAAAAAATTCAGGTTAACTAACAGAGTATTGAATCGATAATTTCTGCATTATATATACACCATAAAACTTAAAAATTGTTATGGCAACACATTCGATGGTCATGACTATCTTTGACAATTTTTAAAAAATGAGCGATTTCGATATCGTAAAAAAATTGGATAAGACATCCTCATAAATTCGTAAAAAAATCAGGTTTACTAACAGAGTATTGAAAAAGTAATTTCTGCATTATATATACACCAGGAGACTTAAACATTGTTATGGCAACACATCAGATGGTCATGACAACCTTTGACAATTTTTGAAAAATGAGCGATATCGATATAATAAAAAAATGGATAAAACAGTCAAAATATCGTAAAAATTTCAGCTTTACCAATAGAGAATTGAAAAGGTAATTTTTAGATTATATATACTCCTGCAGACTTAGAAATTGTTATGGAAACGCACCAGATGGTCATGACTATCTTTGACAATTTTTTAAAGATGAGCAATTTCGATATTGTAAAGAAAACTTTAGATAAGACGCTCTCAGAAATTCGTAAAAAAATCAGGTTTACTAACAGAGTATTGAAACGGTAATTTCAGCATTCTATATACACCGCGGGACTTTATAATTGTCATGCCAATGCTTCAGATATTTATGACTATTTTTCACAATTTTTGAAAGATGAGCGATTTCGATATCGTAAAAAAATTGGATAAGACGCTCTCAGAAATTCGCAAAAAATTCAGGTTTACTAACAGAGTATTAAAAGGGTAATTTCTGCATAATATATACACGAGGAGACTTAAAAATTGTTATGGCAATACATTAGATAGTCATGACTACCTTTGACTATTTTTGAAAGATGAGCGATTTCGATATCATAAAAAAAATTTATAAGTCACACTCAGAAATTCGTAAAAAATTCAGGTTGATTAACAGATTATTGAAACGGTAATTTCTACATTATATATACATCAGGAGACTTAAAAATTGTTACGGCAACACATCAGATCGTCCTGACTATCTTTGACAATTTCTGAAAGATTTGCGATTTCAATAACGAAAAAAATTGGATAAGACATCCTCATAAATTCGTAAAAAAATCAGGTTTACTAACAGAGTATTGAAAAGGTAATTTCTGCATTATATATACACCAGGAGACTTAAACATTGTTATGGCAACACATCAGATGGCCATGACAACCTTTGACAATTTTTGAAAAATGAGCGATATCGATATAATAAAAAAATGGATAAAACAGTTAAAATATCGTAAAAATTTCAGCTTTACCAATAGAGAATTGAAAAGGTAATTTTTAGATTATATATACTCCTGCAGACTTAGAAATTGTTATAGAAACGCACCAGATGGTCATGACTATCTTTGACAATTTTTTAAAGATGAGCAATTTCGATATTGTAAAGAAAACTTTAGATAAGACGCTCTCAGAAATTCGCAAAAAATTCAGGTTTACTAACAGAGTATTAAAAGGGTAATTTCTGCATAATATATACACGAGGAGACTTAAAAATTGTTATGGCAATACATAAGATAGTCATGACTACCTTTGACTATTTTTGAAAGATGAGCGATTTCGATATCATAAAAAAAATTTATAAGACACTCAGAAATTCGTAAAAAATTCAGGTTGATTAACAGATTATTGAAACGGTAATTTCTACATTATATATACATCAGGAGAATTGTTATGGCAACACATCAGATGGTCATGACTATCTTTGAAAATTTTTAAAAAATGAGCGATTTCGATATAGTAAAAAAAATGGATAAGACGCACTCAGAAATTCGTGAAAATTTCAGGTTTTCTAACAGAGTATTGAAACGGTAATTTCAGCATAATATATACACAAGGAGACTTAAAAATTGTTAGGGCAACACATCAGATGGTCATGACTATCTTTGACAATTTTTGAAATATGAGCGATTTTGAAATCGTAAAATAAATTGGATAAGACAAACTCAGAAATTCGCAATAAATTCAGGTTTACTAACGGAGTATTGAAACGGTAATTTCGGCATAATATATACACAAGGAGACTTAAAAATTGTTATGGCAACACATCAGATGGTCATGACTATCTTTGACAATTTTTGAAATTTGAGCCTTATTGATATAGTAAAAAAAAATTATAATACACTCAGAAATTCGTAAAAAATTCAGGTTTACTAACAGAGTATTGAAACGGTAATTTCTGCATAATATATACACAAGGAGACTTAAAAATTGTTACGGCAACACATCAGATGGTCCTGACTACCTTTGACTATTTTTGAAAGATGAGCGATTTCGATATCATAAAAAAAATTGATAAGACACACTCAGAAATTCGTAAAAAATTCAGGTTGATTAACAGATTATTGAAACGGTAATTTCTACATTATATATACATCAGGAGACTTAAAACTTGTTATGGCAACACATCAGATGGTCATGACTATCTTTGAAAATTTTTGAAAAATGAGCGATTTCGATATAGTAAAAAAAAATGGATAAGACGCACTCAGAAATTCGTGAAAATTTCAGGTTTTCTAACAGAGTATTGAAAAGGTAATTTCTGCATTATATATACACCAGGAGAGTTAAAAATTGTTATGGCAACACATCAGATGGTCATGACTATCTTTGACAATTTTTGAAAAATGAGCGATTTTGAAATCGTAAAATAAATTGGATAAGACAAACTCAGAAATTCGCAAAAAATTCAGGTTTGCTAACAGAGTATTGAAACGGTAATTTCGACATAATATATACACACGGAGACTTAAAAATTGTTATGGCAACACATCAGATGGTCATGACTATCTTTGACAATTTTTGAAATTTGAGCCTTATTGATATAGTAAAAAAAAATTATAATACACTCAGAAATTCGTAAAAAATTCAGGTTTACTAACAGAGTATTGAAACGGTAATTTCTGCATTATATATACATCAGGAGACTTAAAAATTGTTACGGCAGCACATCAGATCGTCCTGACTATCTTTGACAATTTTTGAAAGATTTGCGATTTCAATAACGAAAAAAATTGGATAAGACATCCTCATAAATTCGTAAAAAAAATCAGGTTTACTAACAGAGTATTGAAAAGGTAATTTCTGCATTATATATACACCAGGAGACTTAAACATTGTTATGGCAACACATCAGATGGTCATGACAGCCTTTGACAATTTTTGAAAAATGAGCGATATCGATATAATAAAAAAATGGATAAAACAGTCAAAATATCGTAAAAATTTCAGCTTTACCAATAGAGAATTGAAAAGGTAATTTTTAGATTATATATACTCCTGCAGACTTAGAAATTGTTATGGAAACGCACCAGATGGTCATGACTATCTTTGACAATTTTTTAAAGATGAGCAATTTCGATATTGTAAAAAAAACTTTAGATAAGACGCTCTCAGAAATTCGTAAAAAAATCAGGTTTACTAACAGAGTATTGAAACGGTATTTTCAGCATTCTATATACACCGCGGGACTTTATAATTGTCATGCCAATGCTTCAGATATTTATGACTATTTTTCACAATTTTTGAAAGATGAGCGATTTCGATATCGTAAAAAAATTGGATAAGACGCTCTCAGAAATTCGCAAAAAATTCAGGTTTACTAACAGAGTATTAAAAGGGTAATTTCTGCATAATATATACACGAGGAGACTTAAAAATTGTTATGGCAATACATTAGATAGTCATGACTACCTTTGACTAATTTTGAAAGATGAGCGATTTCGATATCGTAAAAGCATTGGATAAGACCCTCTCAGAAAATCGTAAAAAATTCAGGTTTACTAACAGAGTATTAAAACGATAATTTCTGCATTATATATACACCAGAAGACTCAAAAATTGTTATGGCAACACATCAGATGGTCATGACTATCTTTGACAATTTTTGAAAGATGAGCGATTTCGATATCGTTCAAAAAATGGATAAGACACACTCAGAAATTCGTAAAAAATTCAGGTTCACCAACAGAGTATTGAAACGATAATTTCTGCATTATATATACAACAGAAGACTTAAAAATTGTTATGGCAACAGATTCGATGTTCATGACTATCTTTGACAATTTTTGAAAAATGAGCGATTTTGATATCGTAAAGAAATTGGATAAGACAAACTCAGAAATTCGTAAAAAATTCAGGTTTACTAACAGAGCTTTGAAACGGTAATTTCTGCATTATATATACACCAGGAGACTTAAAAATTGTTATGGCAACACATCAGATGGTCATGACTATCTTTGGCAATTTTTGAAAGATGAGCGATTTCGATATCGTAAAAAAATTGGATAAGACGCTCTCAGAAATTCGTAAAAAAATCAGGTTTACTAACAGAGTATTAAAACGGTAATTTCTGCATTATGTATACACCAGGAGACGTAAAACTTGTTATGGCAACGCATCAGATGGTCGTGACTATCTTTGACAATTTTTGAAAGATGAGCGAATTTGATATCGTAAAAAAAACTGATAAGACACTCAGAAATTCGTAAAAATTCAGGTTTACTAACAGAGTATTGAAACGGTAATTTCTGCATTATATATAAACCAGGAAAATTAAAAATTGTTATGGCATCACCTCAGACTCTCATGACTATCTTTGACAATTTTTGAAAGATGAACGATTTCGATATAGTAAAAAAAATGGAAAAGTCACTCAGAAATTCAGAAACAGAGTATTCAACCGGTTAATTTCTGCATTATATACACACCAGGAGAGTTAAAAATTGTTATGGCAACAAATTAGATAGTCATGACTACCTTTGACTATTTTTGAAAGATGAGCGATTTCGATATCGTAAAAAAATTGGATAAGACACTCAGAAATTCGTAAAAAATTCAGATTTATTAACAGATTATTGAAACGGTAATTTCTACATTATATATACATCAGGAGACTTAAAGATTGTTATGGCAACACATCAGATGGTCATGATTATCTTTGACAATTTTAGAAAAATGAGCGATTTCGATATCGTAAAAACATTGGATAAGACACACTCAGAAATTCGTAAAAAATTCAGGTTTACCAACAGAGTATTGAAACGATAATTTCTGCATTATATATACAACAGAAGACTTAAAAATTGTTATGGCAACACATTCGATGGTCATGACTATCTTTGACAATTTTTGAAAGATGAGCGATTTCGATATCGTAGAAAAATTGGATAAGAACGCTCTCAGAAATTCGTAAAAATTTCAGGTTTACTAACAGAGTATTAAAACGGTAATTTCTGCATTATATATACACCAGGAGAGTTAAAAATTGTTATGGCAACACATCAGATGGTCATGAGTATCTTTAAAAAATTTTGAAAAATGAGCGATTTCGATATCATAAAAAAAATTTATAAGACACACTCAGAAATTCGTAAAAAATTCAGGTTGATTAACAGATTATTAAAACGGTAATTTCTACATTATATATACATCAGGAGACTTAAAAATTGTTATGGCAACACATCAGATGGTCATGACAATCTTTGAAAATTTTTGAAAAATGAGCGATTTTGATATAGTAAAAAAAATGTATAAGACGCTCTCAGAAATTCGTGAAAATTTCAGGTTTTCTAACAGAGTATTGAAACAGTAATTTCTGCATTATATATACACCAGGAGACTTAAAAATTGTTATGGCAACACATCAGATGGTCATGACTATCTTTGGCAATTTTTGAAAAATGAGCGATTTCGATATCGTAAAAAAATTGGATAAGACGCTCTCAGAAATTCGTAAAAAAATCAGGTTTACTAACAGAGTATTAAAACGGTAATTTCTGCATTATGTATACACCAGGAGACGTAAAACTTGTTATGGCAACGCATCAGATGGTCGTGACTATCTTTGACAATTTTTGAAAGATGAGCGAATTTGATATCGTAAAAAAACGGATAAGACACTCAGAAATTCGTAAAAATTCAGGTTTACTAACAGAGTATTGAAACGGTAATTTCTGCATTATATATAAACCAGGAAAATTAAAAATTGTTATGGCATCACCTCAGACTCTCATGACTATCTTTGACAATTTTTGAAAGATGAACGATTTCGATATAGTAAAAAAAATGGAAAAGTCACTCAGAAATTCAGAAACAGAGTATTCAACCGGTTAATTTCTGCATTATATACACACCAGGAGAGTTAAAAATTGTTATGGCAACAAATTAGATAGTCATGACTACCTTTGACTATTTTTGAAAGATGAGCGATATCGATATCGTAGAAAAATTGGATAAGAACGCTCTCAGAAATTCGTAAGAATTTCAGGTTTACTAACAGAGTATTGAAACGGTAATTTCTGCATTATATATACACCAGGAGAGTTAAAAATTGTTATGGCAACACATCAGATGGTCATGAGTATCTTTAAAAAATTTTGAAAAATGAGCGATTTCGATATCATAAAAATTTTTTATAAGACACACTCAGAAATTCGTAAAAAATTCAGGTTGATTAACAGATTATTGAAACGGTAATTTCTACATTATATATACATCAGGAGACTTAAAAATTGTTATGGCAACACATCAGATGGTCATGACTATCTTTGAAAATTTTTGAAAAATGAGCGATTTCGATATAGTAAAAAAAATGGATAAGACGCACTCAGAAATTCGTGAAAATTTCAGGTTTTCTAACAGAGTATTGAAACGGTAATTTCTGCATAATATATACACAAGGAGACTTAAAAATTGTTAGGGCAACACATCAGATGGTCATGACTATCTTTGACAATTTTTGAAATATGAGCGATTTTGAAATCGTAAAATAAATTGGATAAGACAAACTCAGAAATTCGCAATAAATTCAGGTTTACTAACGGAGTATTGAAACGGTAATTTCGGCATAATATATACACAAGGAGACTTAAAAATTGTTATGGCAACACATCAGATGGTCATGACTATCTTTGACAATTTTTGAAATTTGAGCCTTATTGATATAGTAAAAAAAAAATTATAATACACTCAGAAATTCGTAAAAAATTCAGGTTTACTAACAGAGTATTGAAACGGTAATTTCTGCATAATATATACACAAGGAGACTTAAAAATTGTTACGGCAACACATCAGATGGTCCTGACTACCTTTGACTATTTTTGAAAGATGAGCGATTTCGATATCATAAAAAAAAATTATAAGACGCTCTCAGAAATTCGTAAAAAATTCAGGTTTACTAACAGAGTATTGAAACGGTAATTTCTGCATTATATATACAACAGAAGACTTAAAAATTGTTATGGCAACACATTCGATGGTCATGACTATCTTTGACAATTTTTGAAAGATGAGCAATTTCGATATCGTAAAAAAAATGGATAAGACATCCTCAGAAATTCGTAAAAAATTCAGGTTTATTAACTGAGTATTGAAACGCTAATTTCTGCATTATAAATATACACCAGGGAATTTCTTTCTTTGCCAGACCTTTCGTCAAAATATTTTTGAATGTCTTTCTTGCAATTTCCTTGTCAACCTCCTTTTAGACAATATTTCTTTTATTGCTTGTTTTATTTTGATGGATTCAAAAGTGTGTTGTGTATTTTTTTTGGCGTTTGCAAGTTACGGAAAAAAAAACAGATTTAGTACCACCTGGAAGGAAGGTGTAGAAAGTGTCTTTCTTTTTGGTTTTTTTCGGTCAGAACAGAATCCTTTTAGAAAAAGCCCTTCCGACGTTTGTTTTGTCAATATCACTTTAGGAAATGACTTTCTTTGCCAGTCCTTTCGTCAAAATTTTTTTGAACGCTTTTTTTTCAATTTCTTATTGTTTGTTTTATTTTCATGTTTCTTTTTGAGAAATTTTAAATAAAAATTGCGTATTGTACACACTATTACATAATTGACGAGAGATGGTGTAGACGTAATGATATAGCATAAACGAAGTATACACCTTTTAACGAAGAAATTGTCTTTGCTCCTATACCAAATCACAAAATTTTATAACCATACAGTAAGTCACAAACTAATCTTTATGAAACGCGGTCGAACCCCCGTCAACAATTTCTAACGCCCAGCAGTGGTATCATCCCTCGGAGAGTCGTTCCGAATGTGCGTTAACTACCGAGATGCCCCAACTAAGCTTCTTTCCCACGAATGAACCGATAAATATGCGCGTTGAGTAACCCACGGAATATTATCGGCCGTGGCTGTTGCTATATTTGTTCTTGTTTCTTTCAGCCCGTCGTTCGAAGCTTTTCTGAAAGTTTTAATTAAAACGTAAGTCCTGGGATATTTAATCAAGTTCGTGGTGGTTTGTTGCGAAAGTCGAACAAGAAAAAGCGAGTTGCTTTTAGTAGCTTTCCAGTGTGTATACTTGATGCTAGCCATCTATGTAGTCAAAGTTAATTTTGATTGCTAGTTCTTTCAGGGTTGAAGTAGATGTAAGGGTACGTCGAATAAAAATGCAGCTTTTACGAACTAATTAGGTTTCTGTTTCAATTAAAAACATAACGACTTACGTTGTCTTTCATTATGCTTTACCAACCGCTTTTTAATTAGTCGAATCGTTAAGAAATTGAAGTCGGAAATTTACTGGCGGGTGTTATTTTGTAATTCTCCGCTTTCGGCCCCACATAAAGCGAATTTCAACTAATTGTGTAAGAAAGCAAAGAAATTGATCGTCCGAATTTACGAGCGCAGCAATTTCTAAAATACGGCGGAAAGTATCTCGAGGCGCGCCTGGCGAAATTAGTGTCCCGCCGGCACCACTTTTACGGCACAATTCCCGAACCAATCTCTCTACCTGCAATAATGTGTGCTTTTGGGTTGGAATGAATATACAGATCTGGGGACACATTAGGGGTAATGAAGCAGCGTTTTTTATGTATGCCTTGAAAGGCCGGTTTGGCAGTGTACATTATGACTTAAAGGAATTCCTCATGTTCAAAATGACCCTGTATATTCGTGTTAAGAAATAACAATTATTGAACCTTTTAATGAAAGCTCCATGAAGCCATAACGAGCTCCCTTTTCAAACACTGTCTAAATTTTCTGCATCTCTGACCATGTATGCCAACAATTCTTCATTGCCGACATTTTCCTCACTAACGAGATCCAGACGTGGTCACGAGGAACTTCATTAGCAGCGAACTGCAACACTGCAACGAAAGCTATGTCGCATTCGAAGTCGAAATTATTCAGCTAAATGAAAATTTTTATGAGGAGTTCTTGGCTTCGTAATCACTCTGCTACATCCAGATGAAAAGGCAGCTTTACATATGGTATTAACAAAGCAGATGCTGAGCTTCCTAAAGAATTTCCCCGGCGGGATCCTAGCGGAAAGGATTTTTAATGCTTCTCCTTAGACCAGAATTTAACCTACAATATTACACCACGAATTAATGTAACAAAGTTGTGAAATTTCTAATGATTCCCGACACCGCGGTGACATAAACTCCGAAATAAAATACTTCCCGGTGCCGTATCGAAACCATTCCTGCTCCCAGTCACTGCAAGAAACAAAGCAATGAGGCGAAGGAATTCCAGAAATAAAAGACCTCGCTAAAGAGATTACGCGTATTGTAGTTATTTGATAATAATATTCGTGGTTCCAATGCCTAAATCTAAATTTCTATTCTGAGACCGTAAACATGAAATACACAAATCCCCATTGTCTACGACGCTTTGTAACATTTACTAAATAATTACGTAACAATCCTCAATACATCTTAGCAAACCATCGGGACAAAGCCCCTATTACATCAGCACAATCCCTCAAAACACCAAGAATATAAAACCCGCCACATAAATTTAATACCCCGAATGTGGAAACTTGGAACATCCCTTCCCAGATAAGACCGTCCAAGTACTTCTCGCCGTCTACCATTGTTGCCGCTGCTCACATTGTTTCACCAGCCAATCGTCCTCGCTGCCCTCCATTACCGTCGATTAAAAACCGTAAAAATCCACTTTTTTCCTTCTTACCGACTTTCAATGCACACAATCCCCGCGATTCAGTCTTTGTATTGAGTTTGGATAAGGGAGTTTTCCGCGATTCTCGTCGGGTTTATTGGAGGTCTTTCGTGGGAGCAGGAGATGAATTGGGGGATTTACAGCTTTCGGTATTATATTCCAGAGGAGTAATATTGTGATCAAGAACAATGTTGCTAATGGCGCGAATTTTGTTGAGACGTGGGTGGGTTGACAGGTTTATCGATTAATTTGTTTGATTAAGAGAGTTCGTGACGCAGTGTATTAATCACGGAGGGACCGGATTACATCGGTTTAGGGTTGTGATCACGATTGGTTGTTGCAAAGCTATTATTAAATTGCCGGTTTTGTTTCATCCTGCGGGATAGTCTGCATCACTTATGAGACTGAAGATCCCAACATGGAATATTATGTTAATTAACACTGCCATTTTGTTACAGGTGAGTCTACTGTGTGGTCACGGGTTGATACTGCACCCTACCTATGAACGAAAAGTTTTGTAAGTAACAATTTTACCTTATTAGTCATCAGTTATATTAGCCTTATAAAAAGATTCATGTCCCACAGAGGTAAACCATCAACCATTTATCCTGATAATGCAAAAACTTTTAAGGGAAGCGAATTCAAAATTTTATTAATGATTGTGTGTGCTAACAGTGTTAATTGGCATTTTGTACACCCTAGATCCCCACATGTGGGCGGTATTGGGGAAGCAGGCATCAAATCAACAATCTGCTTTGATTCAACTGGTGTAATAGGTAGGACGGATAAAAACAACATTGCTAGTCACTAGCTACAAGATTCGGTGCCTTATTGTAAATCAGCAGGCTAAAATCGCATGTGAAAAAATTTGTTGACAACTACTCTGTGATCACGGTTTGAGACTGCAACCTACCTATGAACGAAAAGTTTTGTAGGTAACAATTTTACCGTATTAGTCATCAGTCATAGGAGCCTTAAAAAGATTCATGTCCCACAGAGGTAAACCATCAACCATTTATCCTGATAATGCAAAAACTTTTAAGGGAAGCGAATTCAAAATTTTATTACTGATTGTGTGTGCTGAGAACAGTGTGAATTGGCATTTTGTACACCCTAGATCCCCACATGTCGGCGGTATTTGACAAACAGGCATAAAATCAATAATCTGCTTTGATTCAACCGGTGCAATAGGACGAATAGAAACAACGTTGCTAATCACTAGCTACTAGATTCGGTGCCTTATTGTAAATCAGCAGGCTATAATCGCATGTGAATAAATTATTTGACAACTACTCTGTGATCACGGTTTGAGACCGCAACCTACCTATGAACAAAAAAATTTGTAAGTAACAATTTTACCTTATTAGTCATTAGTTATAGGAGCCTTATAAAGATTCATGTCCCACAGAGGTAAACCATCAACCATTTATCCTGATAATGCAAAAACTTTTAAGGGAAGCGAATTCAAAATTTTATTACTGATTGTATTCCCAAACGTAAGACGTATAATATAAGAAGTAACACGTAGGACGCAGACGTTAGAAATATCAAATCAAAAGCACAAAAATTAAGACGTATAAGGTAAGAAAGATGACGTAAGACGTTGAAACAGACGTAAGACTAAGACGTGACCTCAAACTTTAGAAATAAGTGAAAATATTAAGAAAATTACGTTGGAAATTAACGAATGAAGAAGACAAAGCAATAAGACGCAGACGTAAGATTAAACCTGAACGTAAGACCAAACGTAAGAAGCAGATGTAGGACGTAGGATGTTGACGCAAACGTAAGAAGTGGATGTAGACCTAAAACGCAAACGTATAAAATATGAAATCAAGAGAATCCAAAAGATAATATAGATATGAGACTTAGGTAAATTACAAACGAAGACGCAGTGATAAAAAAGCAGACAAAAAAAAGGCAAAAGTTCGACGTAGACGTAGATGTACGACGTATGCGAAAATGTAAGACGTAAGCGTAAAGTGCAGACGTAACACGTTAGAGTTGAGTGAATCAAGGCGATCAAGAATAAGACAAAGATGTAAAACGTAAGTTAGGAAAAGTACGACGTAAATGCAGTCATAAAACGCAAACGTAAGACGTAAACGTAATCGTAAAACGTAAGAGGTATCCAAAGTATTCAAGCTTTCAAGGCTCAAAAAATAAAAACAAAGAGATTTTTGAAAAAGCAACAAATGAAGGGATCGAGGAGACTGATGAATAAAGAGAATGAAAACATTACACGTAATACGTGGGAGTTGAGACGTAAGACTCAAGATAAACGTAAACGTAACGTTAAAGCAGACGTACGTTCTAAACGCATGCAGTTATAAGAGTCTTAAAACAGTTCATGTCCATCAACCATTTTCCCTGATAATGCAACAATCTTGAAGGGTAGCAATCGTGAATTAAGATTTATTCATCACAAGGATATAAAATCAGACCTGTTTCAAAATTTTATTATTGATTGCGCTGAGAACAAAGTTAATTGTCATTTTATACACCCTTGATCCCCACATGTAAGCGGTATTTGGGAAGACGTAAACGTAAGACGTAAACGTAAGACGTAAACGTAAGACGTAAACTTAAGACGTAAACGTAAGACGTAAACGCAAGACGTAAACGTAAGACGTAAACGTAAGGAATAATAAACATATCTAGAAATTTTGGTTGAAAATAATCGAGGATCAAAAAGTAATACTTGAGAATTGAGTCGTAAGACGCAAGATAAACGTAAGACGTAAACGTAAGAAGTAAACGTAAGATGTAAACGTGAGACGCATGGCGTAGACCCAAACGTAAGACGTATCATGTTAGAAGTAACACACGTAAATCAGCAGGCTATAATCGCATGTGAAAAAATTTGTTGACAACTACTCTGTAATCACGGTTTGAGACTGCAACCTACATATATGAACGAAAAGTTTTGTAAGTAACAATTTTACATTATTAGTCATCAGTTATAGGAACCTTATAAAGATTCATGTCCCACAGAGGTAAACCATCAACCATTTATCCTGATAATGCAAAAACTTTTAAGGGAAGCGAATTCAAAATTTTATTACTGATTGTGTGTGCTGAGAACAGTGTGAATTGGCATTTTGTACACCCTAGATCCCCACATGTCGGCGGTATTTGACAAACAGGCATAAAATCAATAATCTGCTTCGATTCAACCGGTGCAATAGGACGAATAGAAACAACGTTGCTAGTCACTAGCTACTAGATTCGTTTCCTTATTGTAAATCAGCAGGCTATAATCGCATGTGAATAAATTATTTGACAACTACTCTGTGATCACGGTTTGAGACTGCAACCTACCTATGAACAAAAAGTTTTGTAAGTAACAATTTTACCTTATTAGTCATCAGTTATAGGAGCCTTATAAAGATTCATGGCCCACAGAGGTAAACCATCAACCATTTATCCTGATAATGCAAAAACGTTTAAGGGAAGCGAATTCAAAATTTTATTACCGATTGTGTGAGCTAACAGTGTTAATTGGCATTTTGTACACTTTAGATCCCCACATGTCGGCGGTATTTGACAAACAGGCATAAAATCAACAATCTGCTTTGATTCAACCGGTGCAATAGGACAAATAGAAACAACGTTGCTAGTCACTAGCTACTAGATTCGGTGCCTTATTGTAAATCAGAAGGCTATAATCGCATGTGAAAAAATTAGTTGACAACTACTCTGTGATCACGGTTTGAGACTGCAGCCTACCTATGAACGAAAAGTTTTGTAAGTAACAATTTTCCCTTATTAGTCATCAGTCATAGGAGCCTTAAAAAGGTTCATGTCCATCAACCATTTTCCCTGATAATGCAACAAACTTTAAGGGTAGAAATCGTGAGTTAATATTTATTCAACACAAGGAAATAAAGTCAGACCTGTTTCAAAATTTTATTTTTGATTGCGCTGAGAACAATGTTAATTGTCATTTTATACACCCTTGATCCCCACATGTGAGCGGTATTTGGGAAGACGTAAACGTAAGACGTAAACGTAAGGAATAATAAACATATCTAGAAATTTTGGTTGAAAATAATCAAGAGGATCAAAAAGTAATACGTGAGAGTTGAGACGTAAGACGCAAGATAAACGTAAG
Organism: Diaperis boleti; assembly: GCA_963583935.1. Lineage (NCBI taxonomy): Eukaryota > Metazoa > Arthropoda > Insecta > Coleoptera > Tenebrionidae > Diaperis > Diaperis boleti. The sequence continues at coordinate 8,068,153 of OY757242.1, forward strand.
ACGTAAACTTAAGAAGGAAACGTAAAATGTAGACGTAAGACGCATGACGTTGACCCAAGCGTAAGACGTACAATGTTAAAAGTAACACACGTAGGACACAGATATTAGAAATATTGAATCAAAAGCTTAAAAATTAAGACTCAGACTTGAGACGTAAAAGATAACAAAGAAGGCGTAAGATGCAAGACGTTGACACAGACGTAAGACTAAGGCGTAAAGATATAACATAAAACGTAAGCTCAGACTTTAGAAATAAGTGAAAATAATTGAAAAATTACGTTGGAAATAAACGAATCAAGAAGACCGAACAATAACACGCAGACGTAAGATTAAACCTGAAGGTAAGACCAAACGTAAGAAGTAGATGTAGGACGTAGGATGTGGACGCAAACGTAAGAAGTGGATGCAGACGTAAAACGCAAACGTATAAAATATCCAATCAATAGAATCCAAAATATAATATAGATATGGGACTTAGGTAAATCACAAACGTAGACGCAGTGATAAAAAAGCAGACAGAAAGAGGCAAAAGGTCGACGTAAACTTAGACGTACGACGTATGCGAAAATGTAAGACGTAAGCGTAAAGTGCAGACGTAACACGTTAGAGATGAGTGAATCAAGACGATCAAGAATAAGACAAAGATGTAAAACGTAAGTTAGGAAAGGTACAACGTAAATGCAGTCATAAGACGCAAACGTAAGACGTAAACGTAATCGTAAAACGTAAGAGGTGTCCAAAGTATTCAAGCTTTGAAGGCTCAAAAAATAAAAACAGAGAGATTTTGGAAACAGCAAACAAATGAAGGGATGGAGGAGACTGATGAATAAAGAGAATGAGAACATTACACGTAATACGTGGGAGTTGAGACGTAAGACTCAGGATAAACGTAAACGTAACGTTAAGAAAAGACTTTAACGTAAACGTAAGTTGCATGACATATTCCCAAACGTAAGACGTATAATATAAGAAGTAACACGTAGGACGCAGATGTTAAAAATATCAAATCAAAAGCATAAAAATTAAGATGTATAAGGTAAGAAAGATGACGTAAGACTAAGACGTAAACTCAAACTTTAGAAATAAGTGAAAATATTAAGAAAATTACGTTGGAAATAAACGAATCAAGAAAACAAAGCAATAAGACGCAAACGTAAGAGTAAACCTGATCGTAAGCTATAATACGTAAGACGAAAACCTAAGAAGCAGACGTAAGTTGTAAACGCATCGAGTTATAAGAGTCTTAAAACGCTTCATGTCCATCAACCATTTTCTCTGTTAATGCAAAACCTTTAAGGGTAGCAATCGTGAATTAAGATTTATTCATCACAAGGATATAAAGTCAGACCTGTTTCAAAATTTTATTAATGATTGCGCTGAGAACAATGTTAATTGTCATTTTATACACCCTTGATACCCACATGTGAGCGGTATTTGGGAAGCAGATGAAATTTGTAAAATCTGCTTTGATTCAAACGTAAGACGTAAACGTGAGACGTAAACGTAAGACGTAAACGTAAGACGTAAACGTAAGACGTAAACGTAAGTCGTAAACGTAAGACGTAAACGTAAGACGTAAACGTAAGACGTAAACGTAAGACGTAAACGTAAGACGTAAACGTAAGACGTAAACGTAAGACGTAAACGTAAGACGTAAACGTAAGACGTAAACGTAAGACGTAAACGTAAGACGTAAATGTAAGGTGTAAACGTTAGACGCATGACGTAGACCCAAACGTAATACGTATAATGTTAGAAGTAACACAAGTAGGACATAGACATAAGAAATATCGAATCAAAAGCTTAAAAATTAAGACTCAGACATGAGGCGTAATAGATTACAAAAAAGGCGTAAGATGCAAGGCGTTGACACAGACGTAAGACTAAGGCGTAAAGATATAACATAAAACGTAGGCTCAGACTTTAGAAATAAGTGAAAATAATTGAAAAATTACATTGGAAATAAACGAATCAAGAAGATCCAACAATAACACGCAGACGTATGATTAACCCTGAACGTAAGATATAGGACGTAAGACCAAACGTAGGAAGCAGAGGTAGGACGTAGGATGTTGACGCAAACGTAAGAAGTTTATGCAGACGTAAAACGCAAACGTATAAAATATCCAATCAAGAGAATCCAAAAGATAATGTAGATATGAGACTTAGGTAAATTTCAAACTTAGACGCAGTGATAAAAAAGCAGACAGAAAAATGCAAAAGGTCGACGTAGACATAGATGTACGACGTATGCGAAAATGTAAGACGTAAGCGTAAAGTGCAGACGTAACACGTTAGAGATGAGTGAATCAAGACGATCAAGAATAAGACAAAGATGTAAAACGTAAGTTAGGAAAGGTACAACGTAAATGCAGTCATAAGACGCAAACGTAAGACGTAAACGTAATCGTAAAACGTAAGAGGTATCCAAAGTATTCAAGCTTTGAAGGCTCAAAAAATAAAAACAGAGAGATTTTGGAAACAGCAAACAAATGAAGGGATGGAGGAGACTGATGAATAAAGAGAATGAGAACATTACACGTAATACGTGGGAGTTGAGACGTAAGACTCAGGATAAACGTAAACGTAACGTTAAGAAAAGACTTTAACGTAAACGTAAGTTGCATAACATATTCCCAAACGTAAGACGTATAATATAAGAAGTAACACGTAGGACGCAGATGTTAAAAATATCAAATCAAAAGCATAAAAATTAAGACGTATAAGGTAAGAAAGATGACGTAAGACGTTGAAACAGACGTAAGACTAAGACGTAAACTCAAACTTTAGAAATAAGTGAAAATATTAAGAAAATTACGTTGGAAATAAACGAATCAAGAAAACAAAGCAGTAAGACGCAAACGTAAGAGTAAACCTGATCGTAAGCTATAATACGTAAGACGAAAACCTAAGAAGCAGACGTAAGTTGTAAACGCATGGAGTTATAAGAGTGTTAAAACGCTTCATGTCCATCAACCATTTTCTCTGTTAATGCAAAACCTTTAAGGGTAGCAATCGTGAATTAAGATTTATTCATCACAAGGATATAAAGTCAGACCTGTTTCAAAATTTTATTAATGATTGCGCTGAGAACAATGTTAATTGTCATTTTATACACCCTTGATACCCACATGTGAGCGGTATTTAGGAAGCATATGAAATTTGTAAAATCTGCTTTGATTCAAACGTAAGACGTAAACGTGAGACGTAAACGTAAGACGCAAACGTAAGACGTAAACGTAAGACGTAAACGTAAGACGTAAACGTAAGACGTAAACGTAAGACGTAAACGTAAGACGTAAACGTAAGACGTAAACGTAAGACGTATACGTAAGACGTAAACGTAAGACGTAAACGTAAGACGTAAACGTAAGACGTAAACGTAAGACGTAAACGTAAGACGTAAACGTAAGACGTAAACGTAAGACGTAAATTTAAGACGCATGACGTAGACCCGAACGTAAGACGTATAATGTTAGAACTAACACATGTAGGACACAGACATTAGAAATATCAAATCAAAAGCTTAAAAATTAAGACTCAGACATGAGACATAAAAGATAACAAAGAAGACGTACGATGCAAGACGTTGACACAGACGTAAGACTAAGGTCTAAATATATAACATAAAACGTAAGCTCGGACTTTAGAAATAATTAAAAATAATTGAAAAACTACGTTGGAAATAAACGAATCAAGAAGACCGAACAATAACACGCAGACGTAAGATTAAACCTCAACGTAAGATATAAGACGTAAGACCAAAGGTAAGAAGCAGACGTAAGACGTAGGATGTTGAGGCAAACGTAAGAAGTGGATGCAGACGTAAAACGCAAACGTATAAAATATTGAATCAAGAGAATCCAAAAGATAATATAGATATGAGACTTAGGTAAATTACAAACGTAGACGCAGTGATAAAAAAGCAGACAGAAAATGGCAAAAGGTCGACGTAGACGTAGATGTACGACGTATGCGAAAATGTAAGACGTAAGCGTAAAGTGCAGACGTAACACGTTAGAGATGAGTGAATCAAGACGATCAAAAATAAGACAAAGATGTAAAACGTAAGAGATATCCAAAGTATTCAAGCTTTGAAGGCTCAAAAGATAAAAACAAAGAGATTTTTGAAAAAGCAACAAATGAAGGGATCGAGGAGACTGATGAATAAAGAGAATGAGAACATTACACGTAATACGTTTGAATTGAGACGTAAGACGCAAGATAAACCTAAACGTAACGTTAAGAAAAGACTTTAACGTAAAAGTAACGTTAAGAAAAGACTTTAACGTAAACGTAAGTAGCATGACGTATTCCCAAACGTAAGACGTATAATATAAGAAGTAACACGTAGGACGCACACGTTAGAAATATCAAATCAAAAGCATAAAATTTAAGACGTATAAGGTAAGAAAGATGACGTAAGATGTTGAAAGAGACGTAAGATTAAGACGTAAACTCAAACTTTAGAAATAAGTGAAAATATTAAGAAAATTACGTTGGAAATAAACGAATCAAGAAGACAAAGCAATAAGACGCAGACGTATGATTATACCTGAACATAAGATATGAGACGTAAGACGAAAACGTAAGAAGCAGACGTAAGTTGTAAACGAAGGCAGTTATAAGAGTCTTAAAACGGTTCATGTCCATCAACCATTTTTCCTTATAATGCAACAACCTTTAAGGGAAGCAATCGTGAGTTAAGGTTTATTCAACACCAGGATATAAAGTCAGACCTGTTTCAAAATTTTATTTTTGATTGCGTTGAGAACAATGTTAATTGTCATTTTATACACCCTAGATCCCCACATGTGGGCGGTATTTGGGAAGCAGATGAAATTTGTATAATCTGCTTTGATTCAACTGGTGTAATAGAACGAATAAAAACAATGCTGCTACTCACTAGCTACTAGTTTCGGCGACTTGTTCTAAATCATCAGGCTATAAACGCATGTGAAAAAATTTGTTGACAACTACTGTGTGGTCACGGTTTGAGACTGCAACCTACCTATGAACAAAAAGTTTTGTGGGTAACAATTTTACCTCATTAGTCATCAGTTATACTAGCCTTAAAAAGGTTCATGTCCATGAACCATTTTCCCTGATAATGCCACAACCTTTAAAGGAAGCAATTGTGAATGAAGTTTTATTAATCACAAGGATATAAAGACAGACCTGTTTCAATATTTTATTATTGATTGCGCTGAGAACAATGTTAATTGTCATTTTATACACCCTTGATCCCCACATGTCAGCGGTATTTGGGAAGACGTAAACGTAAGACGTAAACGTAAGGAATAATAAACATATCTAGAAATTTTGGTTGAAAATAATCAAGAGGATCAAAAAGTAATACGTGAGAGTTGAGACGTAAGACGCAAGATAAACGTAAGACGTAAACTTAAGAAGGAAACGTAAAATGTAGACGTAAGACGCATGACGTTGACCCAAACGTAAGACCTACAATGTTAAAAGTAACACACGTAGGACACAGATATTAGAAATATTGAATCAAAAGCTTAAAAATTAAGACTCAGACTTGAGACGTAAAAGATAACAAAGAAGGCGTAAGATGCAAGACGTTGACACAGACGTAAGACTAAGGCGTAAAGATATAACATAAAACGTAAGCTCAGACTTTAGAAATAAGTGAAAATAATTGAAAAATTACGTTGGAAATAAACGAATCAAGAAGACCGAACAATAACACGCAGACGTAAGATTAAACCTGAAGGTAAGACCAAACGTAAGAAGTAGATGTAGGACGTAGGATGTGGACGCAAACGTAAGAAGTGGATGCAGACGTAAAACGCAAACGTATAAAATATCCAATCAAGAGAATCCAAAATATAATATAGATATGGGACTTAGGTAAATCACAAACGTAGACGCAGTGATAAAAAAGCAGACAGAAAGAGGCAAAAGGTCGGCGTAAACTTAGACGTACGACGTATGCGAAAATGTAAGACGTAAGCGTAAAGTGCAGACGTAACACGTTAGAGATGAGTGAAGCAAGACGATCAAGAATAAGACAAAGATGTAAAACGTAAGTTAGGAAAGGTACAACGTAAATGCAGTCATAAGACGCAAACGTAAGACGTAAACGTAATCGTAAAACGTAAGAGGTATTCAAAGTATTCAAGCTTTGAAGGCTCAAAAAATAAAAACAGAGAGATTTTTGAAAAAGCAACAAATGAAGGGATCGAGGAGATTGATGAATAAAGAGAATGAGAACATTACACGTAATACGTGGGAGTTGAGACGGTAGGACGCAAGATAAACGTAAACGTAACGTTAAGAAAAGACTTTAACGTAAACGTAAGTTGCATGGCGTCTTCCCAAACGTAAGACGTATAATATAAGAAGTAACACGTAGGACGCAGACGTTAGAAATATCAAATAAAAAGCACAAAAATTAAGACGTATAAGGTAAGAAAGATGACGTAAGACGTTGAAACAGACGTAAGACTAAGACGTGAACTCAAACTTTAGAAATAAGTGAAAATATTAAGAAAATTACGTTGGAAATTAACGAATGAAGAAGACAAAGCAATAAGACGCAGACGTAAGATTAAACCTGAACGTAAGACCAAACGTAAGAAGCAGATGTAGGACGTAGGATGTTGACGCAAACGTAAGAAGTGGATGTAGACCTAAAACGCAAACGTATAAAATATGAAATCAAGAGAATCCAGAAGATAATATAGATATGAGACTTAGGTAAATTACAAACGAAGACGCAGTGATAAAAAAGCAGACAAAAAAAAGGCAAAAGTTTGACGTAGACGTAGATGTACGACTTATGCGAAAATGTAAGACGTAAGCGTAAAGTGCAGACGTAACACGTTAGAGTTGAGTGAATCAAGGCGATCAAGAATAAGACAAAGATGTAAAACGTAAGTTAGGAAAAGTACGACGTAAATGCAGTCATAAAACGCAAACGTAAGACGTAAACGTAATCGTAAAACGTAAGAGGTATCCAAAGTATTCAAGCTTTCAAGGCTCAAAAAATAAAAACAAAGAGATTTTTGAAAAAGCAACAAATGAAGGGATCGAGGAGACTGATGAATAAAGAGAATGAAAACATTACACGTAATACGTGGGAGTTGAGACGTAAGACTCAAGATAAACGTAAACGTAACGTTAAAGCAGACGTACGTTCTAAACGCATGCAGTTATAAGAGTCTTAAAACAGTTCATGTCCATCAACCATTTTCCCTGATAATGCAACAATCTTGAAGGGTAGCAATCGTGAATTAAGATTTATTCATCACAAGGATATAAAATCAGACCTGTTTCAAAATTTTATTATTGATTGCGCTGAGAACAAAGTTAATTGTCATTTTATACACCCTTGATCCCCACATGTAAGCGGTATTTGGGAAGACGTAAACGTAAGACGTAAACGTAAGACGTAAACGTAAGACGTAAACGTAAGACGTAAACGTAAGACGTAAACGTAAGACGTAAACTTAAGACGTAAACGTAAGACGTAAACGCAAGACGTAAACGTAAGACGTAAACGTAAGGAATAATAAACATATCTAGAAATTTTGGTTGAAAATAATCGAGGATCAAAAAGTAATACTTGAGAATTGAGTCGTAAGACGCAAGATAAACGTAAGACGTAAACGTAAGAAGTAAACGTAAGATGTAAACGTGAGACGCATGACGTAGACCCAAACGTAAGACGTATGATGTTAGACGTAACACACGTAAATCAGCAGGCTATAATCGCATGTGAAAAAATTTGTTGACAACTACTCTGTAATCACGGTTTGAGACTGCAACCTACATATATGAACGAAAAGTTTTGTAAGTAACAATTTTACATTATTAGTCATCAGTTATAGGAACCTTATAAAGATTCATGTCCCACAGAGGTAAACCATCAACCATTTATCCTGATAATGCAAAAACTTTTAAGGGAAGCGAATTCAAAATTTTATTACTGATTGTGTGTGCTGAGAACAGTGTGAATTGGCATTTTGTACACCCTAGATCCCCACATGTCGGCGGTATTTGACAAACAGGCATAAAATCAATAATCTGCTTTGATTCAACCGGTGCAATAGGACGAATAGAAACAACGTTGCTAGTCACTAGCTACTAGATTCGGTGCCTTATTGTAAATCAGCAGGCTATAATCGCATGTAAAAAAATTATTTGACAACTACTCTGTGATCACTGTTTGAGACCGCAACCTACCTATGAACAAAAAAATTTGTAAGTAACAATTTTACCTTATTAGTCATCAGTTATAGGAGCCTTAAAAATATTCATGTCCCACAGAGGTAAACCATCAACCATTTATCCTGATAATGCAAAAACTTTTAAGGGAAGCGAATTCAAAATTTTATTACTGATTATGTGAGCTAACAGTGTTAATTGGCATTTTGTACACCCTAGATCCCCACATGTCGGCGGTATTTGACAAACAGGCATAAAAGCAACAATCTGCTTTGATTCAACCGGTGCAATAGGACGAATAAAAACAACGTTGCTAGTAGTCACTAGTTACTAGATTCGGTGCCTAATTGTAAATCACCAGGGTATAATCGCATGTAAAAAAATTTGTTGACAACTACTCTGTGATCACGGTTTGAGACTGCAGCCTACCTATGAACAAAAAGTTTTGTAAGTAACAATTTTACCTTATTAGTCATCAGTTATAGGAACCTTATAAAGATTCATGGCCCACAGAGGTAAACCATCAACCATTTATCCTGACAATGCAAAAACGTTTAAGGGAAGCGAATTCAAAATTTTATTACTGATTATGTGAGCTAACAGTGTTAATTGGCATTTTGTACACCCTAGATCCCCACATGTCGGCGGTATTTGAAAAACAGGCATAAAATCAACAATCTGCTTTGATTCAACCGGTGCAATAGGACGAATAGAAACAACGTTGCTAGTCACTAGCTACTAGATTCGGTGCCTTATTGTAAATCAGAAGGCTCTATAATCGCATGTGAAAAAATTAGTTGACAACTACTCTGTGATCACGGTTTGAGACTGCAGCCTACCTATGAACGAAAAGTTTTGTAAGTAACAATTTTACCTTATTAGTCATCAGTCATAGGAGCCTTAAAAAGGTTCATGTCCATCAACCATTTTCCCTGATAATGCCACAACCTTTAAAGGAAGCAATCGTGAATGAAGTTTTATGCATCACAAGGATATAAAGACAGACCTGTTTCAATATTTTATTATTGATTGCGCTGAGAACAATGTTAATTGTCATTTTATAGACCCTTGATCCCCACATGTGAGCGGTATTTGGGAAGACGTAAACGTAAGACGTAAACGTAAGGAATAATAAACATATCTAGAAATTTTGGTTGAAAATAATCAAGAGGATCAAAAAGTAATACGTGAGAGTTGAGACGTAAGACGCAAGATAAACGTAAGACGTAAACTTAAGAAGGAAACGTAAAATGTAGACGTAAGACGCATGACGTTGACCCAAACGTAAGACGTACAATGTTAAAAGTAACACACGTAGGACTCAGACTTGAGACGTAAAAGATAACAAAGAAGGCGCAAGATGCAAGACGTTGACACAGACGTAAGACTAAGGCGTGAAGATATAACATAAAACGTAAGCTCAGACTTTAGAAATAAGTGAAAATAATTGAAAAATTACATTGGAAATAAACGAATCAAGAAGATCCAACAATAACACGCAGACGTATGATTAACCCTGAACGTAAGATATAGGACGTAAGACCAAACGTAGGAAGCAGAGGTAGGACGTAGGATGTTGACGCAAACGTAAGAAGTTTATGCAGACGTAAAACGCAAACGTATAAAATATCCAATCAAGAGAATCCAAAAGATAATGTAGATATGAGACTTAGGTAAATTTCAAACTTAGACGCAGTGATAAAAAAGCAGACAGAAAAATGCAAAAGGTCGACGTAGACATAGATGTACGACGTATGCGAAAATGTAAGACGTAAGCGTAAAGTGCAGACATAACACGTTAGAGATGAGCGAATCAAGACGATCAAGAACAAGAACAAGATGTAAAACGTAGGTTAGGAAAGGTACAAAGTAAATGCAGTCATAAGACGCAAACGTAATCGTAAAACGTAAGAGGTGTCCAAAGTATTCAAGCTTTGAAGGCTCAAAAGATAAAAACAAAGAGATTTTTGAAAAAGCAACAAATGAAGGGATCGAGGAGACTGATGAATAAAGAGAATGAGAACATTACACGTAATACGTTTGAGTTGAGACGTAAGACGCAAGATAAACGTAAACTTAACGTTAATAAAAGATTTTAACGTAAACGTAAGTTACATGACGTATTCCCAAACGTAAGACGCATGATATAAGAAGTAACACGTAGGACGCAGACGTTGGAAATATCAAATCAAAAGCATAAAAATTAAGACGTAAAAGGTAAGAAAGATGACGTAAGACGTTGAAACAGACGTAAGCCTAAGACGTAAACTCAAACTTTAAAAATAAGTGAAAATATTAAGAAAATTACGTTGGAAAAAAACGAATCAAGAAGACAAAGCAATAAGGCAGACGTAAGATTAAATCTGAACGTAAGATATAAGACGTAAGACGAAAACGTAAGAAGCAGACGTACGTTGTAAACGCATGCAGTTATAAGAGTCTTAAAACGGTTCATGTCCATCAACCATTTTCCCTGATAATGCAACAACCTTTAATGTTAGCAAACGTGAATTAAGATTTATTCATGACAAGGATATAAAGTCAGACCTGTTGCAAAATCTTATTATTGATTGCGCTTAGAACAATGTTAATTGTCATTTTATACACCATTGATCCCCACATGTGAGCGGTATTTGGGAAGCAGATGAAATTTGTATAATCTGCTTTGATTCAACTGGTGTAATAGGACGAATAAGAGCAATGCTGCTACTCACTAGCTAGTAGTTTCGGCGACTTGTTGTAAATCATCAGGCTATAAACGCATGTGAAAAATTTGTTGACAACTAGGTTGTGGTCACAGTTTGAGACTGCAACCTACCTATGAACGAAAAGTTTTGTAAGTAACAATTTTACCTTATTAGTCATCAGTTATACTAACCTTAAAAATGTTCATGTCCATCACTAATTTTCCCTGATAATGCAAGAACCTTTAAGGGTAGCAATCGTGAATTAAGGTTTATTCATCACAAAGATATAAAGTCAGACCTGCTTCAAAATTTTATTACTGATTGTGCTGAGAACAATGTTAATTGTCTTTTTATACACCCTAGATCCCCACATGTGGGCGGTATTAGGGAAGCAGGTGAAATTTATGTAATCTGCTGTGATTCAACTGGTGTAAAGGACGAATGAAAACAATGCTGCTAATCACTGGGTACTAGTTTCTCTGCCTTATTGTAAATCATCAGTCTAAAAAAAAAATAATGACAGTTCTTTAGTGGCTGCAAAGTGTGCATCGAAAATATTTTTGACATATTATTTTCAAGGTCGGCTTTCATTTTTAAACTTATGATGTGTTTTTTTTTTTCTAAATGTAAGTATATTTATTTGAGGGAGCGACTGGGTGTACCGTTTTTTTTTTTTCTAATTTTGTCGTCGCCAATTACGAAAATAGGTGCAAATAATACAAAGATGCAAAACGGAACTGTTATTGCCACGAACCTAATGCAAATTACCCCAAATTACCCGTGCATTTCCATTATAAACACCTTTTAAATGCAAAACTGCTTGTCGTGTCGTTAATCGAATGAAAAGTAATTGGAAACACACGTACATATTCAGACCTCGCAACACGGAAACGAGTTTCGCAACAATTGTCCGTAATCAATATTTCTTGTTACTTCAGTACCGGGTGGCGGAAGAAGTCGTAGACGGCGACGAGGAAAAACTCCCATTTTATTAAAACAACAAAGACTGGATGGCGAATTGCTGTCCCGAAAAAGTAAACACCACCCACCAGAGTAAAAATTCAATTTCGGGAGAGAGAATTCAGCAAATGTGTGCTTGCATGAGCATGTCTTTTATGAACAGTTTTGTTCTTATTTTGTCTGTTATTCGATGTTTGAGTCCTCGAGATTGTTGTGCATCAAAAAACTTATCCCACTTCTGATTAAGACCGAAAATTGTGATAAACGAAATCAACTCTTTCGATTGTTTGGATTACACACCGAATAAACAAGTTTTACAGCAGAAGCTAAGCCACCCTAATAGTCCCTTATAGACCCATAATCCACCACGTCCACACAATACCCCGAAACCGTTTATTTTTCATGGCACATCCTCCGAGACCTCCCTATTTGTGGTCTCCCCTGCACTCTATTCCAAATTACTAAATATTTGCCGGGGTGTTCCCGCGGGACGTCCGACTCTTTTAGCGCACGAATCGAACCGGTATCGCCGTTGATTGCGCGGTTCCTCACGTACCCATTTCCGGGATGATTAAGGCCACTTGTGTAAAGAAGATAGCGATTCCAGCGGGGAATTTTTAACAAGACATTTTTTTGCATCCACCTTAATAAGTTTGGGCCAAGTTTAATTAAAACGATTAAAATGGAGGAGAGGACGAAATTAGTTCTCTGGGTCGACACAATTTATGCGGGGGGCGTTTCTGAGGGGGGGATTGTTTAAGAAAGTGGTTCAGAGGCATAGACTTAAAGAAAGGTAGAACGAACGGTTCGTTGTTGGTAATAAGCACGCTGCTGGGTGGCAATCAATCACTCCAATGACTCAAGGAAACCAGATTCATAATTATAACCCGACCAAACGATGCCGTAAAGCTTACGCTAAAGTAAATAGCAAAAAATTAGGGAGCACATATAAAGTGCTAATTCTGCCCCCGACGCCGTTATAATACACAGGTCTGCCCCGATTAGCTAGTTTTATGAGGGTGTATTAAGATGATTACCCTCATCTGCCGCTCCCGAGTTGAGCTGGATCCTGGTCCTAAGCACCGGCGGCTAACTTTTCGTAGTAATTAATTTGTACCAGATTAGGTGCCGCCGGTATTTTTGCATGTTTTTAACAACCCACACAGGGAATGCGAATTTAATCGTGGGAATATTCAAAACCAGTCGAAAGTTATGAATGAACGTGTAGTAACACCTGAAGGCTCTGTGTCAGTGTCAAGGCCGTCGGGTTTAGCAAGATGAATACAAAATTATAGCTACCGTTTCATTCATAACATTTTAATGGAATTCACGATCGCAAGCCATTCACTGCTATCGGATTATTATTCATTATGTATTGATGGGATTTGCTACTCTGTTGAAATATTTTTATGAATGTTTATCCGAAGAGGTCAAAGAAATTTGTAAACGAGTCATTCTTGCAAAAAAAGAAACATCTCAATTTTTTTGTATTGTTAATTCCTTGTTTGTCAGGTGAGAGCCAATAAATCCTTCCCTTAGCCTTTCAATCTCCTTTTCGGGTAGGCTGATCGACTCATCCTAATTTTATAGCCTTACATAGCCCAACGGAGCCGGGAATCCCTGGGTGACGTCGAATGAACGTGTGGGGGTGGTTCTGGGCGGCGGAGAGGGTTCTGAATTTCGGCATCGGAAGCGCGCGAATTTACTGAAACAGGAACGGTTTCGATACGGCGTCGGGAAGTATTTTAATTCGGTGTTTGAGCCGCGACAGCGGCGAGAAAACATTAAAATCCGGTAACTTCGTTACACCATCCGTCTTGTTACCACTTCATCCTTTATTATTTTGTTCGTTTATTCTAGATCTTTTTAATTCTCTATTAAGTTCTCCATTCCCATTTTTACACCTTCATACTTATCCTGCTGACCGACACAATTTATATCATGGCCTAAACAAATAAAACCACAGGAGTGTTGGTGCCAGACTTTTTATTTTATTAATTTCTATTCTAAAAAACTGAAACTACGTATTTGCTCTGAATGAGACCATCCGACGTGTAGCAATATCGTTTCCTCTTGATCCTTTGAACGCTTAAAATTTTTTGCCCCTTTGAGTCGATTTAGAGAGATAATAAAATTATGAAACAAAGAAAACACTAAAATAACGAAATATGGTAGACGGTGTAATAGTAAAATAAACTAATGACGAAATAACAACACAATGAAATGGTTAATCAATTTATGAAATTACGAAAAAAAAAAACGAATTTGCGGAATACGAAATTCTTGATGAAATGATGATACAACGAAATATCATGAAATTTATGAAACGAAATATCTCAGCAATAAAACGAAACTTTCAAATAACGCAATATTTACCATGAATATTTTAAGATTACTAACACAATAAGTGAATTGTCCAAATAGCAATAAATAATTTTATACCAATAATATGAGGAAATAACGAAATCCGTAATGAAATTATAAAATTACGAAACTACCAAAATCACAACGAAATATCACGAAATTTACATTTCTAATAAAACCACCAAATTGAAATTTGTCGAAATGTTAGATGAAACTACGAAATCGAAGTAACGAAATAGTGAGATAATAAAATTATGAAATTAAGAAAACACTAAAATTACGAAATATGGTAGACGGTGTAATAGTAAAATAAACTAATGACGAAATAACAACACAATGAAATGGTTGATTAAATTATGTAATTACGAAAAAAAAAAAACGAATTTGCGGAATACGAAATTCTTCATGAAATGATATTATTACGAAATATCATGAAATTTATGAAATGAAATATCTCGGCAATAAAACGAAACTTTCAAATAACGCAATATTTACCATGAATATTTTTAGATTACTAACACAATAAGTGAATTGTCCAAATAGCAATAAATAATTTCATACCAAAAATATGAGGAAATAACGAAATCCGTAATGAAATTATAAAATTACGAAACTACCAAAACCACAACGAAGTATCACGAAATAGACATTTCTAATAAAAGAACCAAATAGAAATATGTCGAAATGCTAGATGAAACTGCGAAATCGAAGTAACGAAATACTGAGATAATAAAATTATGAAATTAATAAAACACTAAAATAAGGAAATATGATAGACGGTGTAATAGTAAAACAAACTAGTAACGAAATAACAACATAATGAACTGCTTAGAAGTAGTGAAAAAAAAAACAAAATTATGAAGAACAAGAAACCAAATTTGAGATGCAGTGAGAGAGAATTTGCAGAATTTGAAATACTGGACAACTTGAGATAATAAGAACTTTAAGAACCTGAGAACTTGTGAACTTAAGGAACTTGAGTATTTGGACAATTTGAGATCTTGAGAACTTACAGAACTTGAGGCCTTGAGAAACCAAGGTTGAGAAGCGGTGGAACCTCAGAAATTTGAAGTTTTGAGAATTTAGGAAAATTGAGACTTTGAGCAAAATAAGAACCTGACAACTTGGGAGACCAAATTTGAGAAATGAATTAACCTGAGATTTCGAAAAATCTGAGAACTAAGCGAAATTTAGACATTGAAGATCCTAACAACCTTCTAACTTGAGAACTCGCACTTGAGAAGTGGAGGAAGAAAATTTTGAAAAAATTGAAACTTTACGGAACTTGAGACCTTGACTAACTTAAGAACTGTAACTTGAGAAACTATCTTCCAATTCTGGAAAATCTAAGAACAAATCCAACCTCAGAATTTGGGCATCTTGAGAATTTGAGAACTTGAGAAACAGAAATTGAGAACTGAAGTAACGTAAAATTTTGAACAAACTAAAATCGTACAGAATCTGAGAATTTAACGAACTTGAGTATTTGCACAATTTGAGATATTGTAAGATTTGAAACCATACAGAACTTGAGGTCTGGAGAAACCAAGTTTGAGAAGCGAAGGAACCACAGAAATTTGAAACCTTGAAAATTTAGCATACCTGAGTCTTCGAACAACATAAGAATGTGACAACTTGGGAGATAAAATTTGAGAAGTGGATTAACCCGAGATTTGGAAAAATCTGATAACTAATCCGAAATTAGAATTTGAGGATCTTCCAATTCTGGAAAATCTAAGAACAAATCCAACCTCAGAATTTCGGCATCTTGAGAATTTGAGAACTTGAGAAACAGAAATTGAGAACTGAAGTAACGTGAAATTTTGAACAAACTTCAATCGTACAGAATCTGAGAATTTAAGGAACTTGAGTATTTGCACAATTTGAGATATTGTAAGATTTGAAACCATACAGAACTTGAGGCCTGGAGAAACCAAGTTTGAGAAGCGAAGGAACCACAGAAATTTGAAACCTTGAGAATTTAGCATACCGGAGACTTCGAACAACATAAGAATGTGACAACTTCGGAGATAAAATTTGAGAAGTGGATTAACCCGAGATTTTGAAAAATTTGATAACTAATCCGAAATTAGAATTTGAGGATCTTCCAATTCTGGAAAATCAAAGAACAAATCCAACCTCAGAATTTGGGCATCTTGAGAATTTGAGAACTTGAGAAACAGAAATTGAGAACTGAAGTAACGTGAAATTTTGAACAAACTAAAATCGTACAGAATCTGAGAATTTAACGAACTTGAGTATTTGCACAATTTGAGATATTGTAAGATTTGAAACCATACAGAACTTGAGGTCTGGAGAAACCAAGTTTGAGAAGCGAAGGAACCACAGAAATTTGAAACCTTGAGAATTTAGCATACCTGAGACTTCGAACAACATAGGAATGTGACAACTTGGGAGATAAAATTTGAGAGGTGGATTAGCCCGAGATTTTGAAAAATCTGAGGACTTATCCGAAATTAGAATTTGAGGATTTTCCAATTTTGGAAAATCTAAGAACAAATCCAACCTCAGAATTTGGGCATCTTGAGAACTTGAGAAACAGAAATTGAGAACTGAAGTAACGTGAAATTTTGAACAAACTAAAATCGTACAGAATCTGAGAATTTAAGGAACTTGAGTATTTGGACAATTTGAGATATTGTAAGATTTGAAACCATACAGAACTTGAGGCCTGGAGAAACCAAGTTTGAGAAGCGGAGGAACGACAGAAATTTGAAACCTTGAGAATTTAGCATACCTGAGACTTCGAACAACATAAGAATGTGACAACTTGTGAGATAAAATTTGAGAAGTGGATTAACCCGAGATTTTGAAAAATCTGATAACTAATCCGAAATTAGAATTTGAGGATCTTCCAATTCTGGAAAATCTAAGAACAAATCCAACCTCAGAATTTCGGCATCTTGAGAATTTGAGAACTTGAGAAACAGAAATTGAGAACTGAAGTAACGTGAAATTTTGAACAAACTAAAATCGTACAGAATCTGAAAATTTAACGAACTTGAGTATTTGCACAATTTGAGATATTGTAAAATTTGAAACCATACAGAACTTGAGGCCTGGAGAAACCAAGTTTGAGAAGCGGAGGAACCACGGAAATTTGAAACCTTGAGAATTTAGCATACCTGAGACTTCGAACAACATAAGAATGTGACAACTTGGGAGATAAAATTTGAGAAGTGGATTAACCCGAGATTTGGAAAAATCTGATAACTAATCCGAAATTAGAATTTGAGGATCTTCCAATTCTGGAAAATCTAAGAACAAATCCAACCTCAGAATTTCGGCATCTTGAGAATTTGAGAACTTGAGAAACAGAAATTGAGAACTGAAGTAACGTGAAATTTTGAACAAACTTCAATCGTACAGAATCTGAGAATTTAAGGAACTTGAGTATTTGCACAATTTGAGATATTGTAAGAATTGAAACCATACAGAACTTGAGGCCTGGAGAAACCAAGTTTGAGAAGCGAAGGAACCACAGAAATTTGAAACCTTGAGAATTTAGCATACCTGAGACTTCGAACAACATAAGAATGTGACAACTTGGGAGATAAAATTTGAGAAGTGGATTAACCCGAGATTTTGAAAAATCTGATAACTAATCCGAAATTAGAATTTGAGGATCTTCCAATTCTCGAAAATCTAAGAACAAATTCAACCTCAGAATTTGGGCATCTTGAGAATTTGAGAACTTGAGAAACAGAAATTGAGAACTGAAGTAACGTAAAATTTTGAACAAACTAAAATCGTACAGAATCTGAGAATTTAACGAACTTGAGTATTTGCACAATTTGAGATATTGTAAGATTTGAAACCATACAGAACTTGAGGCCTGGAGAAACCAAGTTTGAGAAGCGGAGGAACCACGGAAATTTCAAACCTTGAGAATTTAGGATACCTGAGACTTCGAACAACATAGGAATGTGACAACTTGGGAGATAAAATTTGAGAGGTGGATTAGCCCGAGATTTTGAAAAATCTGAGGACTAATCCGAAATTAGAATTTGAGGATTTTCCAATTTTGGAAAATCTAAGAACAAATCCAACCTCAGAATTTGGGCATCTTGAGAACTTGAGAAACAGAAATTGAGAACTGAAGTAACGTGAAATTTTGAACAAACTTCAATCGTACAGAATCTGAGAATTTAAGGAACTTGAGTATTTGCACAATTTGAGATATTGTAAGATTTGAAACCATACAGAACTTGAGGCCCGGAGAAACCAAGTTTGAGAAGCGAAGGAACCACAGAAATTTGAAACCTTGACAATTTAGCATACCTGAGACTTCGAACAACATAAGAATGTGACAACTTGGGAGATAAAATTTGAGAAGTGGATTAACCCGAGATTTTGAAAAATCTGAGAACTAATCCCAAATTAGAATTTGAGGATTTTCCAATTTTGGAAAATCAAAGAACAAATCCAACCTCAGAATTTGGGCATCTTGAGAATTTGAGAACATGAGAAAGAGAAATTGAGAACTGAAGTAACGTGAAATTTTGAACAAACTAAAATCGTACAGAATCTGAGAATTTAACGAATTCGAGTATTTGCACAATTTGAGATAGTGTAAAATTTGAAACCATACAGAACTTGAGGCCTAGAGAAACCAAGTTTGAGAAGCGCAGGAACCACGGAAATTTCAAACCTTGAGAATTTAGGATACCTGAGACTTCGAACAACATAAGAATGTGACAACTTCTGAGATAAAATTTGAGAAGTGGATTAACCCGAGATTTTGAAAAATCTGAGAACGAATCCCAAATTAGAATTTGAGGATTTTCCAATTTTGGAAAATCTACGAACAAATCCAACCTCAGAATTTGGGCATCTTGAGAATTTGAGAACTTGAGAAACAGAAATTGAGAACTGAAGTAACGTGAAATTTTTAAGAAACTGAAATCGTACAGAACCTGAGAACTTAAAAAACTTGAGTATTTGGACAATTTGAAATATTATTAGATTTGAGAGCATACAGAACTTGAGGCCTGGAGAAACCAAGTTTGAGAAGCGGAGGAACCACAGAAATTTGAAACCTTGAAAATTTATTGAGCTTGAGGCTTCGAACAACATAAGAACCTGACAACTTGGAAGACCAAATTTGAGAAGTGGATTAATTTGAGATTTTAGAAAATCTGAGCACTAAGCAAAACTTTCGAACTTGAGAACCCACACTTGAGCAGTGGAGGAACAAAATTTTGAAAAATTTGGAATTTTACGGAACTTGAGACCTTGACTAACTTAAGAACCTGAAATAGCTTAAGAAACCAAACTTGAGAACTGCAGAAACCTGAAATGTGGAAGAACCTGAAATCTCGGAAAATCTCTTATTTAGATATGTTGAGAAGTTAAGGAAATTGGAAATTTGGCAAAATTGGAATCTTGGCACTTCTGAGACATTAGGGATCTTGAGACCTCGACTACACAAAGGATCTAATAATTTGAGATATAGTCAAGAAACCTGAGATTTTGGAAAACCTAAGTTACGGAACCGGAAAACTTGAGAATTTGGAGAATTTGAGATATTGGACAACTTGAGACATTAGAACATTTGAGACATTGAACTTTAGAACTTAAGGAACTTGAGTATTTGGACAATCTGAGATCTTGTAATATTTGAGACCAAACAGAACTTGAGGGCTTGAGAGTCCAAGGTTTAGATGCGGAGGAACCTCAGAAATTTGAAACCTTGAGAATATAGGAAACTTGAGACGTTGAACAACATAAGAACCTGACAACTTGGGAGACCAAATTTGAGTACCTATATCTCTTTATTGCCTCTATTTACTCCTGTGGTTCTTTTAATCTTTTCAATTTGTTTGAAAAGTATGATCTATTTTAGTTGAGATGCTTGTTATGGTAGTGTTGCTTCGGGCGCCAGTTTTCTGACGTGGTATGCTCCACACTTGTCCACGGTTAGCTTAATCGGCTTAAGTTGACCTCTGCGGCTATAATAAGTTTGGCAGGAGGGAAGCAAAACAAACACAGGGTCTGCGCTAAGGTTTTTATTTACAATATATACAGGAACTCAATATGTACACGGTGAAGGGAAGCAAAAGCAGGAATAGGGAATGTTGTCTCCCCCTCTGTTTAAACTTTATGGGAACGGTGCTCGCTGCCTTTATTAATTACTCGGTGTCTCTCTCCGTTTTCTCCCAGGGCGGCCGGCGGTGAGGTAGGTGCTTTCGGCGGTGGGTCTCTACCTTTTCTTCGACTTGGTCGCTTTCTCTTCTACGTGTCTCTCTCTTTTCGGCGCCTTCTCTTCATTCCAGGTGGGCTGATCGACTCATCTTGGCTGTAATGGGCAGCCGTCAGCCTTTTATATAACCATGCTCGGCCCTGAGTGGCAAGTGGGGGACTCGCGAGTGACGAGTCCTTCTCGGCGTGGTCTCGCTTTCCGGGCGACAAGGGCGGCCGAGAACGGCATGGATGATTCTGGATGTCGACATCAGGAGCGCGCTAATTCACTGAGTGAATTTCGATACGGTACCGGGAAGTATTTTATTTCGGTATAATTGTCACCACGGTGCTGGAAAATTTGGTAACTTCGTTACATAGTCTTTCCTACTTTTTATATTATATTTTTATAGGTACTTGCGTTTGATCTTCAGAATTGTTACAGTATTTTTATTATTTAAATTCTTTTAACCAGATTTTTCTCTAAATTTATTTCCATCCTTTCCATCGATTTCATCTTTCTGGTTTCTAGATAATTTTAATTTTTATCCCCTCCTCCCTTTTGATCTTCTAAATCACTTTGATTTGTTCTGTAAGTGCATATTGTAACATTGCCAATCACGTACATATGTTATTGCTGTTCGGCATACAGGGTGACTTCATATATTTGTCACTCTTAGTTCGACGCTCACACGAGCTGCCGTCATGAAATTTTCTACGGGAAACTATGTGAAACTCTTTTATCTGCCAGCGAAGTTTCGCAGTTTTTATTGTAACAGGATATGATTAATGGCATAAACTTCCCTTCCCCAGTTTATTTAGTTCTTCGCGCGACCAACTTAAAATAGAATGAAGCACGTAAAAAATTGGGAGCATTAAATAACAATTCTCCGGCACCTTTTTGTGGAAGCAGCGACCTTCCATTAAGCCCATTTAAATTTTAAACTCCCACGGTTTTCAGCGAGGCGAAACAGTTCAATACCTGATGGCCACGTCCTAATCTAACAAATAAAACCCCAGAATAATTATCCGATTTCGAGTAGCTACAAGGGAAGAAACGCAGGTTATTGAAAATTCCGCGACTGTTTGACAACAATAATACACGACATTCTCAATCAGCCCGCAGCAGAAGTGCACAGGATATTGGAACGTGTCAACAGGTGTGACTGCTGCAGGTTTCATTTCCGAGACGTAATAAGTTAATTGGAGCAGTTTGAAATGAAAATTGTTGTAATAACGTCAGGCAATTTCATGTTGGATGGATCGTTTTAGGGAGAAATTGCTACGTTAGCAAACAGAAGCAGTGCACCTAAAGGAGGGAAACACTCTGTTTTTTCACGCTCGTCCATTTTTCGCACATCTATCGCTAAGTTCGCTGTTTCTCTGCTATTTCCGGTCCAATATACTTTTTTTCTCATCAAAATAAACACTTTTTCTTGTGTGTTCAATCTGTCATAAATTCACGTGTCACCAGAACAGTTGGTGGGAATGATTTAGCTAAGAATTTCATATATTCACTGAAAAATAATGGTTTGCATATATACAGGGTGGTAGTCTGTAGCCACAGGTTTTCCGAAATTCTCATAACTTGAAAACAAACAGTACGTGAAAATTGGGATCTAGATTCTCCTTTAAAAATTTGGCTTTTGCATCTTCGATTTTTTTCATAATTTTGTATGTTCAGTTGAGAGAGCATTTAACTTCTTTCATTTTTTTTGTCGAGCCGGTTCCGAGATACCGATTTCTCAAAAAAAGAAAAACGTCAACTATGCGAACAATGGGCCGATT
This sequence comes from Diaperis boleti, assembly GCA_963583935.1. Taxonomy (NCBI): domain Eukaryota; kingdom Metazoa; phylum Arthropoda; class Insecta; order Coleoptera; family Tenebrionidae; genus Diaperis; species Diaperis boleti. Next base: position 8,090,346 of record OY757242.1, read on the forward strand.
GAAATGTTCCTTCTTTTTAAACACACTTTTGAAAAACAAATTCGAAAAAGTTTCAAAATAAAATGTTCATTTCCAAAAAAAAACTGATCAATTTCCTAGATTTTTTTTTTACAAAACTGTTACTCATTCCGCAACTTTTAAGCCTGGGCTGATAACGGTATAACGATGGGATCTTTTTTTTTTCGATCCTACGAGTATCGAAAGATTAGTGTGCAAGTTTTTTTTTTGATAAAAAATTTTGCTTATTATGTGTACATTAAGGTTAGTAAACTGTCAGATTTAAAAATTACGTGTTCTATTCTTAGAAAAGTGACTTGAAGCAATTTGAAAGCACTTGAAATGTTTTCAAGCGACTTGAAGAAACTTAAAGGGAATTGAAGAAACTTGAATTGGCTTTGAAAAAGACTTGAAACGACTTCAAAGGCTTGAGGCGACATGAAATGTTTTGAAGGGACTTGAGGCAACTTGAAATGATTTTAAAACAATTGAAGATTTGAAAAGACTTGAAATAACTTAAAAATATTTGAAGGGACTAAAAGTGACTTGAAGAGATATAAAGCAACTTGAAACATCTTGAAAGGACTTTGAAGCAACTTGATATGTCTTGAAGAGTTTTGAAGCGACCTGGAGAAATTTGAAATATCTTGAAGGGATTGGAAGCGACTTGAAAAGACTTGAAGCAACCTGAGAAGACTTAAAATATCTTGAAGGGACTGGAAGCGACTTGAAAAACCTTAAAATGTAAAAGACTTGAAGCGACTTGAAACGACATGAAATATTTTGAAGGGACTTGGAGCGACTTGAAATATTTTGAAATGACTTGAAGCGACTTGAAAAGACTTGAAATGTTTTGAAGAGACTTGAAGAGTCTTGAAGCAACCTGGGAATACTTCAAATATCTTGAAGGGACTGGAAGTGACTTAAAAAAATTAAATTTTCTCAAGCAACTTGAGGAAAACTGAAACGACTTGAAGGAACTTGAAACGGCTTTGAAAAGACTTGGAATGACTTAAAACGACTTCAAAGGCTTGAGACGACTTGAAACGACATGAAATGTTTTGAAGGGACTTGAGGCAACTAGAAATGTTTTTAAAGCAATTGAAGATTTGAAAAGACTTGAAATAACTTAAAAATATTTTGAAGGGACTTAAAGTGACTTGAAGAGATATAAAGCAACTTGAAACATCTTGAAAGGACTTTGAAGCAACTTGATATGTCTTGAAGAGTTTTGAAGCCACCTGGAGAGATTTGAAATATCTTGAAGGGATTGGAAGCGACTTGAAAAGACTTGAAGCAACCTGAGAAGACTTAAAATATCTTGAAGGGACTGGAAGCGACTTGAAAAACCTTAAAATGTAAAAGACTTGAAGCGACTTGAAACGACATGAAATGTTTCGAAGGGACTTGAGGCGACTTGAAATGTTTGATAAAATACTTCCAGAGTCTTGAAACGATTTGGGAAGACTTCAAATAATATCCTGAAGGGACTGGAAGCCACTTGAAGAGACTTGAAATACCTAGAAACATCTTGAAAGGATTTGAAATGTCTTGAAACGACTTAAAGCGAATTGAAAAATAAAAAGATGTTTTGAAGGGACTTGAGCTGACTTAAGATGTTTTGAATGGTATTGAACCGACTTGAAAAGTCTTTGAGTCTTGAAGCGACCTGGGAAGACTTTAAAAAGACTTGAACTGTCCTTTAGTAACTTGAAGTGGCTTGAAGAAACTTGAAAAGACTTGAAATATTTTGAAAGGAATTGCAGCGACTTGAAATGTTTTGAAATGACTTGAAGCGATTTGAAAAGATTTGAAATGTCTTGAAGAGACTTGGAGAGTCTTGAAGCAACCTGCAAATACTTCAAATATCTTGAAGGGAATGGAAGTGACTTGAAAAAAATTTAAATTTTCTCAAGCAACTTGAGGAAACTTGAAACGACTTGAAGGAACTTGAATCGGCTTTGAACAGACTTGGAATGACTTGAAACGACTTCAAAGGCTTGAGACGGCTTGAAACGACATGAAATGTTCTGAAGAGACTTGAGGCAACTTGAAATGTTTTTAAAACAATTGAAGATTTGAAAAAACTTGAAATGACTTTAAAATATTTTGAAGGGACTGAAAGTGACTTGAAGAGAGATAAAGCAACTTTCAACAACTTGAAAGCACTTTGAAGCAAGTTGAAATGTCTTGAAGGGTCTTGAGGCGACCTGGAAAGATTAGAAATATCTTGCAGGGATTGGAAGCGACTTGAAAAGACTTGAAGCAACCTGGGAAGACTTCAAATATCTTGAAGAGATTAGCAGCGACTTGAAAAAACTTAAAATGTCCTGAAGCAGCTTGAGAAAACTTGAAACGAAATGAAGGAACTTGGAATATTTTGAAACTACTTGAAAGACTTGAAGCGACTTGCAACGACATGAAATGTTTCGAAGGGACTTGAGGCGAGTTGAAGGTTTGAAGAAATACTTCAAGTGTCTCGAAACGATTTGGGAAGACTTCAAATAATATCTTGAAGGGACTGGAAGCCACTTGAAGAGAATTGAAATACCTAGAAACATCTTGAAAGGATCTGAAATGTCTTGAAACGACTTAAAGCGAATTGAAAAATGAAAAGATGTTTTGAAGGGACTTGAGCTGACTTAAAATGTTTTGAATGGTATTGAACCGACTTGAAAAGTCTTTGAGAGTCTTGAAGCGACCTGGGAAGATTTTAAAACTCTCAAAGACTTTTCAAGTCGGTTCAATACCATTCAAAACATTTTAAGTCAGCTCAAGTCCCTTCAAAACATCTTTTCATTTTTCAATTCGCTTTAAGTCGTTTCAAGACATTTCAAATCCTTTCAAGATGTTTCTAGGTATTTCAAGTCTCTTCAAGTGGCTTCCAGTCCCTTCAAGATATTATTTGAAGTCTTCCCAAATCGTTTCAAGACTCTGGAAGTATTTTATCAAACATTTCAAGTCGCCTCAAGTCCCTTCGAAACATTTCATGTCGTTTCAGGTCGCTTCAAGTCTTTTACATTTGAAGGTTTTTCAAGTCGCTTCCAGTCCCTTCAAGATATTTTAAGTCTTCTCAGGTTGCTTCAAGTCTTTTCAAGTCGCTTCCAATCCCTTCAAGATATTTCAAATCTCTCCAGGTGGCTTCAAAACTCTTCAAGACATATCAAGTTGCTTCAAAGTCCTTTCAAGATGTTTCAAGTTGCTTTATATCTCTTCAAGTCACTTTAAGTCCCTTCAAAATATTTTTAAGTTATTTCAAGTCTTTTCAAATCTTCAATTGTTTTAAAATCATTTCAAGTTGCCTCAAGTCCCTTCAAAACATTTCATGTCGTTTCAAGTCGTCTCAAGCCTTTGAAGTCGTTTCAAGTCATTCCAAGTCTTTTCAAAGCGATTCAAGTTCCTTCAAGTCGTTTCAGGTTTTCTCAAGTTGCTTGAGAAAATTTAATTTTTTTAAGTCACTTCCAGTCCCTTCAAGATATTTGAAGTATTCCCAGGTTGCTTCAAGACTCTTCAAGTCTCTTCAAAACATTTCAAGTCTTTTCAAGTCGCTTCAAGTCATTTCAAAATATTTCAAGTCGCTCCAAGTCCCTTCAAAATATTTCAAGTCTTTTCAAGTTTTTTCAAGCCACTTCAAGTCACTAAGGGACACTTCAAGTCTATTTAAAGTCTTTCCAGGTCGCTTCAAGACTCTTAAAGACTTTTCAAGTCGCTTCAATTCTCTTCCAAACATTTTAAGTGACCTCAAGTCTTTTCAATTCGCTTCAAGTCTTTTAAGTCGTTTCAAGACATTTCAAATCCTTTCAAGATGCTTCTAGGTATTTCAAGTCTTTTCAAGTCGCTTCCAATCCGTTCGAGATATTGAAAATCTTTCCAGGTCGCTTCAAGACTCTTGAAGTATTTCTTCAAACATTTCAACTCGCCTCAAGTCCCTTCGAAACATTTCATGTCGTTTCAAGTCGCTTCAAGTCTTTCAAGTAGTTTCAAAATATTCCAAGTTCCTTCATTTCGTTTCAAGTTTCCTCAAGCTGCTTCAGGACATTTTAAGTTTTTTCAAGTCACTTCCAGTCCTTTCAAGGTATATGAAGTCTTCTCAGGTTGTTTCAAGTCTTTTCAAGTCGCTTCCAATCCCTTCAAGATATTTCAAATATTTCCAGTTTGCTTCAAGACTCCTCAAGACGTTTCAACTTGCTTCAAAGTCCTTTCAAATTGTTGCAAGTTGCTTTATCTCAATTCAAGTCTTTTCAAATCTTCAAATGTTTTAAAAACATTTCAAGTTGCCTCAAGTCCCTTCAAAACATTTCATGTCGTTTCAAGTCGTCTCAAGCCTTTGAAGTCGTTTCAAGTCATTCCAAGTCTTTTCAAAGCAATTCAAGTTCCTTCAAGTCGTTTCAGGTTTTCTCAAGTCGCTTGAGAAAATTTAATTTTTTTTAAGTCACTTCCAGTCCCTTCAAGATATTTGAAGTATTCCCAGGTTGCTTCAAGACTCTTCAAGTCTCTTCAAGACATTTCAAATCTTTTCAAATCGCTTCAAGTCATTTCAAAGCATTTCAAGTCGCTGCAAGTCCTTTCAAAATATTTCAAGTCTTTTCAAGTTTCTTCAAGCCACTTCAAGTCACTAAAGGACACTTCAAGTCTTTTTAAAGTCTTCCCAGGTCGCTTCAAGACTCTCAAAGACTTTTCAAGTCGGTTCAATACCATTCAAAACATCTTAAGTCAGCTCAAGTCCCTTCAAAACATCTTTTTATTTTTCAATTCGCTTTAAGTCGTTTCAAGACATTTCAAATCCTTTCAAGATGTTTCTAGGTATTTCAAGTCTCTTCAAGTGGCTTCCAGTACCTTCAGGATATTATTTGAAGTCTTCCCAAATCGTTTCAAGACTCTTGAAGTATTTCTTCAAACATTTCAAGTCGCCTCAAGTCCCTTCGAAACATTTCATGTCGTTTCAAGTCGCTTCAAGTCTTTTACATTTTAAGTTGAAGGTTTGAAGAAATACTTCAAGTGTCTCGAAACGATTTGGGAAGACTTCAAATAATATCTTGAAGGGACTGGAAGCCACTTGAAGAGAATTGAAATACCTAGAAACATCTTGAAAGGATCTGAAATGTCTTGAAACGACTTCAAAGGCTTGAGACGACTTGAAACGACATGAAATGTTTTGAAGGGACTTGAGGCAACTAGAAATGTTTTTAAAGCAATTGAAGATTTGAAAAGACTTGAAATGACTTGAAAATATTTTGAAGGGATTGAAAGCGACTTGAAGAGAGATAAAGCAACTTTCAACAACTTGAAAGCACTTTGAAGCAAGTTGAAATGTCTTGAAGGGTCTTGAGGCGACCTGGAAAGATTAGAAATATCTTGCAGGGATTGGAAGCGACTTGAAAAGACTTGAAGCAACCTGGGAAGACTTCAAATATCTTGAAGAGATTAGCAGCGACTTGAAAAAACTTAAAATGTCCTGAAGCAGCTTGAGAAAACTTGAAACGAAATGAAGGAACTTGGAATATTTTGAAACTACTTGAAAGACTTGAAGCGACTTGCAACGACATGAAATGTTTCGAAGGGACTTGAGGCGACTTGAAATGTTTGATGAAATACTTCCAGAGTCTTGAAACGATTTGGGAAGACTTCAAATAATATCTTGAAGGGACTGGAAGCCACTTGAAGAGACTTGAAATACCTAGAAGCATCTTCAAAGGATTTGAAATGTCTTGAAATGACTTAAAGCGAATTGAAAAATGAAAAGATGTTTTGAAGGGACTTGAGCTGACTTAAAATGTTTTGAATGGTATTGAACCGACTTGAAAAGTCTTTGAGAGTCTTGAAGCGACCTGGGAAGACTTTAAATAGACTTGAAGTGTCCCTTAGTGACTTGAAGTGGCTTGAAAAAACTTGAAAAGATTTGAAATATTTTGAAGGGACTTGAAGCGACTTGAAATATTTTGAAATGACTTGAAGCGATTTGAAAAGACTTGAAATGTTTTGAAGAGACTTGAAGAGTCTTGAAGCAACCTGGGAATACTTCAGATATCTTGAAGGGAATGGAAGTGACTTGAAAAAAATTTAAATTTTCTCAAGCAACTTGAGGAAAACTGAAACGACTTGAAGGAACTTGAAACGGCTTTGAAAAGACTTGGAATGACTTCAAATGCCTTCAAAGGCTTGAGACGACTTGAAATGTTTTTTAAAACAATTGAAGATTTGAAAAGACTTGAAATGACTTGAAAATATTTTGAAGGGACTAAAAGCGACTTGAAGAGAGATAAGGCAAGTTGAAACAACTTGAAAGGATTTTGAAGCAACTTGAAATATCTTGAAGAGTCTTGAAGCGACCTGGAAAGATTTGAAATATCTTGGAGGGATTGGAAGCGACTTGAAAAGACTTGAAGCAACCTGGGAAGACTTAATAGTACATTATTATACGAGTTTAACAAGAGGCTTCATTGTGACATGAGTGGTTTTGGGGCACGACGAGCGCAGCGAGAAGTGCCCCAATAGAACGAATGTCACAATGCCTCGTTAAACGAGTGTAATATACTATTTTTTCTACTTTGGAGGTCTTCGTTTTATGAAAATGTTAAAATTATGCTTTTTAAATAGTTTAGGGATATTTAGGATTAGGTAGTACTGGTTGTGTTTGTAGTTATGTTTTTTATCTGAAAAGTTGACATTTGGCTTGACTTCGCCAGGAGTTGGTTAGAAATGCTCAATACCAACCTAATACGTATCAAATAAAAAAACCAAAAGCAGTTTCACAAAAAGTTCCTTTGTGACACTACTTTTAGTTTCACAAAAACTCAATTATGACACCAAAGTAGAAAAAATATTTTGAAGGGACTGTAAGCGACTTGAAAAACCTTAAAATGTACTGAAGCAACTTGCGAAAGCTTGAAACGAAATGAAGGAACTTGGAATATTTTGAAACTACTTGAAAGACTTGAAGCGACTTGATACGACATGAAATGTTTCAAAGGGACTTGAGGCGACTTGAAATGTTTGAATAAATACTTCAAGAGTTTTGAAACGATTCGGGAAGACTTCAAATAATATATTGAAGGGACTGGAAGCCACTTGAAGAGACTTGAAATACCTAGAAGCGTTTTGAAAGGATTTGAAATGCCTTGAAGCGAATTGAAAAATAAAAAGATGTTTTGAAGGGACTTGAGCTGACCTAAAATGTTTTGAACGGGATTGAAGCGACTTGAAAAGTCTTTAAGAAACTTGAGGCGACCTGGGAAGACTTTAAAGAGACTTGAAGTGTCCTTTAGTGACTTGAAGTGGCTTGAAAAAATTTAAAAAGACTAGAAATATTTTGAACGGAATTGAAGCGACTTGAAATATTTTGAAATGACTTGAAGCGATTTGAAAAGACTTGAAATGTCTTGAAGAGACTTGAAGAGTCTTGAAGCAACCTGGGAATACTTCAAATATCTTGAAAGGACTGGAAGTGACTTGAAAAAAATTTAAATTTTCTCAAGCAACTTGAGGAAACCTGAAACGACTTGAAGGAACTTGAATCGGCTTGGAAAAGACTTGGAACGACTTGAAACGACTTCAAAGGCTTGAGACGACTTAAAAAGACATGAAATATTTTGAAGGGACTTGAGGCAACTTAAAATGTTTTGAAAGCAATTGAAGATTTGAAAAGACTTGAAATGACTTGAAAATCTTTTGAAGGGACCAAAAGCGACTTGAAGAGAGATAAGACAACTTGAAACAACTTGAAAAGACTTTGAAGCAACTTGAAATGTCTTGAAGAGTCTTGAAGCGACTTGGAAAGATTTGAAATATCTTGAAGGAATTGGAAGCGACTTGAAATGTCTGGAAGAGTCTTGAAACGACTTGAAGAGAGATGAAGCGACTTTGAGAAACTGAAACGACTGGAAATGACTTGAAATGTTTTGAGACGACTTGAAAGAAATTTTGAAATTGGAAGCGACTTGAAGAAACTTGGAGCGATTTAAAAGCACTTGAAATGTCTTGAAGCAACGAGAAATATGTTAAAAGGACTTGAAACGATTTGAAAAGATTTAGAGCTAATTGAAACGACATGAAATATTTTGAAGAGACTTGGGCCGACTGGAAAAGTTTTGAAAGCAATTGAAGAGACTTGAAAAACCTTGAAATGTCTTGAAGAGTTTTGAACCGATTTGAAAAGAGATGAAACGACTTTGAGAAACTTGGAACGACTGGAAAGGACTTGAAATGTTTTGAGATGACTTGAAAGACTTGAAGCAGATTGAAAATACTTGTAATATTTTGAAGAGACTTGCGGCGATATGAAATATTTTGAAAGGTCTTGAAGCGACTTGAAGAAAAGTGAAGCGATTTAAAAGCACTTGAAATGTCTTGAAGCGACTTGAAAGATTTAAGGCGAATTGAAACGGCCTGCAATGTTTTGAAGGGACTTGGACCGACTTGAAAAGTTTTGAAAGGAATTGAAGAGACTTGAAAAAACTTGAAATGTCTTGAAGAATCTTAAAGCAACCTGAGAATACTTCAAATATTTTGAAGGGATTGAAGCGACTTGAAAAGACTTGAAATGTCTTGAAGAGACTTGAAACGACTGGAAAGGACTTGAAATGTTTTGAGACAACCTGAGAGACTTGAAGCAAATTGAAAAGACTTGAAATATTTTGAAGGGACTTGAGGCGATATGAAATATTTTGAAAGGTCTTGAACCGACTTGTAGAAAAGTGAAGCGATTTAAAAGCACTTGAAATGTCTTGAAGCGACTTGAAAGATTTAGAGCGAATTGAAAAGACACGAAATATTTTGAAGGGACTTGGGCCGACTTGAAAAGTTTTGAAAGGAATTGAAGAGACTTGAAAAACTTGAAATGTCTTGAAGAATCTTAAAGCGACCTGGGAACACTTCAAATATTTTGAAGGAACGGGAAGCTACTTAAAAATACTTGAAATGTCTTTTAGTGGCTTGAGAAGTAAGAAGACAGAACTTTAAGAGTTTAAGTAATGTACTCTCAAAATAATAGTATAAAAAAATTAATAATTTTCAGTTCTGAAAGACACCTAAAAAAAAACAATTGCAAAGATTTCTATGTAAATATATATCTTAATTTATCTTCACTAATTTCGAACGTAAGCGCCGTCGGATCTAAATTCTACCACTCTTGGCGTTCCCCTTTAAGCGATAACCATGTGTAAGGTTTCTCCAACTCGTCAGTTTCTCTGGCGAGGTTTGGTGATACACTCATATATCCCATCTGCACTACTTTTCAGTGCTGCTCTTCTACATGTGTGTTATTTCCTTTTTGTTTTTTATTTGGTATTATTTAGTATTTATTAGTAGTCACCCCTTTAAAACGAGAGCAGAGATATAAATATAAATTTGGAATTTGGAATCGGTGGCAACCCGTCACGCGAAATATTGACAATCCGATTTTAAATTGAACACACTTTAAATAGTAATATTAATTAACAGCTCAACCCCACAATAAACATAAATTTAATCAACGCCGACACTTACAGCATATATCACAAGCGCTTAGAGCTGAAACTCCTTTTGATGACTGAGCCGAAATTGCGATATCGTAGTGATAAATTAAGTCCTAGCTTCCTCCTCGTATCTAATTCGATTCCGGCTTCAATAAGCCTGTTTCGAGCAAACACAGAACGTCCCATCTTCGCGAGAGCTAGAGTGAGAAACAAGTCTAGATTCTCCGTTGAAATTACATCGCAACAATTTTTCGACGATAGTGTGCTCCTCCGCTGGATTTTACTTATCATATTCGCCCGGAAGTTTATGCATCATCAAAACCCGGAGCCGTTCCCGCATCCCGAACCGTAAAACCCCACTAAAACGAAAAGCCATAAACCCCACATTCACGTAGACAATGAGCGTTTAAATGGTCATCTGGAACCTTGGGGGTGATTCGTGCCGGAATTGCTCAATATTCCGGCGACTTGTAGGGCTTAATTTAAATGGGGTGGGAGCCGCATGATTATAATGTAGACAACATCGTGCATTAAACATGACGGTCATTTGGCGCGAGGGGATCTTCTTTAATAAGAAGTTAGCGAGGTCGTGAAGTGAGAGGGTGGTTTTCGGAAATTATAAGTTGCGGTGCTTTGGTGGGGATTCGGGTGGAGGTGATGAGAGCGGAAACCGCACAGTTTGTGTACCTAAGGAAGCCTCAGTAGCCAAGTATATTTATTTCATATATGTATTATAAATATTTAGAAAATATTGAATTTTTTTTGAATATTAGTTATATTAAAAGAATATGAATGAAATATGTTGTGGAAAATATTCGAAGTATATATTTTAGTAACATGTAAACTAACCTGGTCGCACCCCGTCAACCCCTAAATGCCGACGACCTTTATTTATGCCCGAACATGTGTTGGCAATTGCCACGAAGTTTGTCTTCTTACCCCATCACCGCAGACACAACGCAAGAGAAAGAGCGACCCGCTTAAAAATTCCGGGCGCGACGGACCGCGGTGTTTTTTCCGTTCGTTCCACTCCGGGCTAATATATTATTCCGGTTACATGCCAGCGGCGCGGTTCCCGTAGCACCGCGGTTTGCGGATGAGCCTCTTTCACCGTCGCGCGAATATTTACATACGTATAGAGGCGAAGCTAAGGTCGGCAACTTTACCCATTAACTAGACGGTGACCAATCAAACTGCCACAAAACTAATTTAAAAAGCTGTTTGATATTAATAGCCGCGATTTATGATGCCATTTGGGCGAAACTGGGGTCTTTTGTTAACGAGGTTGGTATTAATCAGATGGGAATACGTTTCTGAGTTTGTTTGTCAACTAAGAATTTAATTGCTATTTTATGAGTTGTTGTGGTAATAACAGGTGTTGAAGCAGGAAGGTCAAGGCTACTCGGCGGTTTACGGTATAAGTTCAAGTCCACAATTTTAAATTCATTTCCTTCCCAAACATAGTTTATAAATTCATAAGAAGTTGACAGAACTTGTACTGAGAGCAGACAGCGTCGTTAAGACAATAGGGAAGACTTCAAAAATGATCAATGAGCTGCTCCAAATAAAATTTTAGAAACTTCAATTGACATTCGAGATTTTTTTTCTTCACTTCATTTATATCAATTTGACGGTAAGCAATAATATTTACATCCGTATTGAATGCGGACAGCATCGTAGATCCTCAGAAAAAAGTTTCAAAAAATGGTGGATGCGCTCCCATAAATTTAATTAATAAAAATTAAAAATGAATTTAATTTAGTTTATTTCAACAAATTTATGTCAATTTCATAAAAAGTTGGCGAAATTGTAATATAATGAGCTCGGACAGCGTCGTTAAGACAATAGTGCAAAATTTCCAAAAATATTTAATACACTGGTGCAGATTAAATTTTCGAAATTTTAAAGGATATTTGACAGGGTTTATTTCAAACCTTTCATGTCAATTCGACAGTAAGCAGTAATTTTTATATCAATATTGAACGCGGACAGCATCGTAGATACTCAGAAAAAAGTTTCTAAAAATGGTGGATGCGCTCCTATAAATTTAATTCATAAAAATTAAAAATGAATTTAATTTAGTTTATTTCAACAAATTTATGTCACTTTCATATAAAGTTATTGAAATTGTAATATAATGAGCGCGGACAGCGTATTTAAGACAATAGTGCAAAATTTCCAAAAAATTTTAATACACTGGTTCAAATTAAATTTTCGAAATTTCAAAGGATATTTGATAGGGCTTACTTCAAACCTTTTATGTCAATTCGACAGTATACAATAATATTTATATCAATATTGAATGCGGACAGCATCGTAGATCCTCAGAAAAAAGTTTCAAAAAATGGTGGATGCGCTCCTATAAATTTAATTCATAAAAATTAAAAATGAATTTAATTTAGTTTATTCCAACAAATTTATGTCACTTTCATAAAAAGTTATTGAAATTGTAATATAATGAGCGCGGACAGCGTATTTAAGACAATAGTGCAACATTTCCAAAAATATTTAATACACTGGTGCAGATTAAATTTTCGAAATTTTAAAGGATATTTGACAGGGTTTATTTCAAACCTTTCATGTTAATTCGACAGTAAGCAGTAATTTTTATATCAATATTGAATGCGGACAGCATCGTAGATCCTCAGAAAAAAGTTTCAAAAAATGGTGGATGCTCTCCTATAAATTTAATGAATAAAAATTAAAAATGAATTTAATTTAGTTTATTCCAACAAATTTATGTCAATTTCATAAAAAGTTGTCGAAATTGTAATATAATGAGCGCGGACAGCGTCGTTAATACAATTGTGCAAAATTTCCAAAAATATTTAATACACTGGTGCAAATTAAATTTTAAAAATTTTAAAGGATATTTGACAGGGTTTATTTCAAACCTTTCATGTCAATTCGACAGTAAACAATAATATTTATATCAATATTGAACGCGGACATCATCGTAGATACTCAGAAAAAAGTTTCAAAAAATGGTGGATGCTCTCCTATAAATTTAATTAATAAAAATTAAAAATGAATTTAATTTAGTTTACTTCAACAAATTTATGTCAATTTCATAAAAAGTTGTCGAAATTGTAATATAATGAGCGCGGACAGCGTCTTTAAGACAATAGTGCAAAATTTCCAAAAATATTTAATACACTGGTGCAAATTAAATTTTCGAAATTTTAAAGGATATTTGACAGGGTTTATTTCAAACCTTTTATGTCAATTCGACAGTAAGCAGTAATTTTTATATCAATATTAAATCCGGACAGCATCGTAGATCCTCAGAAAAAAGTTTCAAAAAATGGTGGATGCGCTCCTATAAATTTAATTCATAAAAATTAAAAATGAATTTAATTTAGTTTATTTCAACAAATTTATGTCAATTTCAAAAAAAGTTGTCGAAATTGTAATATAATGAGCGCGGACAGCGTCGTTAAGACAATAGTGCAAAATTTCCAAAAATATTTAATACACTGGTGCAGATTAAATTTTCGAAATTTCAAAGGATATTTGATAGGGATTACTTCAACCTTTTATGTCAATTCGACAGTAAACAATAATATTTATATCAATATTGAATGCGGACAGCATCGTAGATCGTCAGAAAAAAGTTGCAAAAATGGTGGATGCGCTCCTATAAATTTAATTAATAAAAATTAAAAATGAATTTAATTTAGTTTATTTCAACAAATTTATGTCAATTTCATAAAAAGTTGTCGAAATTGTAATATAATGAGCGCGGACAGCGTCGTTAAGACAATAGTGCAAAATTCCCAAAAATATTTAATACACTGGTGCAGATTAAATTTTCGAAATTTTAAAGGACATTTGATAGGGCTTACTTCAAACCTTTTATGTCAATTCGACAGTAAACAATAATATTTATATCAATATTAAATGCGGACAGCATCGTAGATACTCAGAAAAAAGTTTCTAAAAATGGTGGATGCGCTCCTATAAATTTAATTCATAAATATTAAAAATGACTTTAATTTAGTTTATTTCAACAAATTTATGTCAATTTCATAAAAAGTTGTCATAATTGTAATATAATGAGCGCGGACAGCGTCGTTAAGACAACAGTGCAAAATTTCCAAAAATATTTAATACACTGATGCAAATTAAATTTTCGAAATTTCAAAGGATATTTGATAGGGCTTACTTCAAACCTTTTATGTCAATTCGACAGTAAACAATAATATTTATATCAATATTAAATGCGGACAGCATCGTAGATACTCAGAAAAAAGTTTCTAAAAATGGTGGATGCGCTCCTATAAATTTAATTCATAAATATTAAAAATGACTTTAATTTAGTTTATTTCAACAAATTTATGTCAATTTCATAAAAAGTTGTCATAATTGTAATATAATGAGCGCGGACAGCGTCGTTAAGACAACAGTGCAAAATTTCCAAAAATATTTAATACACTGATGCAAATTAAATTTTCGAAATTTCAAAGGATATTTGATAGGGCTTACTTCAAACCTTTATGTCAATTCGACAGTAAACAATAATATTTATATCAATATTGAATGCGGAGAGCATTGTAGATCCTCAGAAAAAAGTTTCAAAAAAGGGTGGATGCGCTCCTATAAATTTAATTAATAAAAATTAAAAATGAATTTAATTTAGTTTATTTCAACAAATTTATGTCAATTTTATAAAAAGTTGTCGAAATTGTAATATAATGAGCGCGGACAGCGTCGTTAAGACAATAGTGCAAAATTTCCAAAAATATTTAATACACTGGTTCAAATTAAATTTTCGAAATTTCAAAGGATATTTTAAAGGGTTTATTTCAAAACTTTTATGGCAATTCGACCGTAAACAATAATTTTTATATCAATATTGAACGCGGACAGCATCGAAGATACTCAGAAAAAAGTTTCTAAAAATGGTGGATGCGCTCCTATAAATTTAATTCATAAAAATTAAAAATGAATTTAATTTAGATTATTTCAACAAATTTATGTCAATTTCATAAAAAGTTGTCGAAATTGTAATATAATGAGCGCGGACAGCGTCTTTAAGACAAGAGTGCAAAATTTTCAAAAATATTTAATATACTGTCCCAAATTAAATTTTCGAAATTTCAAAGGATATTTGATAGGGTTTATTTCAAACCTTTCATGTCAATTCGACAGTAAGCAGTAATTTCTATTATAATATTGAACGCGGACGGCATCGTAGATAATCAGAAAAAAGTTTCTAGAAATGGTGGATGCGCTCCTATAAATTTAATTCAAAAATATTAAAAATGACTTTAATTTAGTTTATTTCAACATATTTATGTCAATTTCATAAAAAGTTGTCGAATTTGTAATATAAAGAGCGCGGACAGCGTTGTTAAGACAATAGCGCAAAGCTTCAAAAAATATTTAATACACTGGTCGAAATTAAATTTTCGAAATTTCAGAGGATATTTGAGAAGGTTTGTTTCAAACCTTTTATGTCAATTCGACAGTAAGCAGTAATATTTATATCAATATTGAACGCGGACAACAACGTGGATACTCAGAAAAAAGTTTAGAAAAATGGTGGATGCGCTCCTCTGAATTAAATTCATAAATATTGAAAATGACATTAATTTAGTTTATTTCATCATATTTATGTCAATTTCATAAAAAGTTGTCGCAATTGTAATATAATGAGCGAGGACAGCGTCGTTAAGACAATAGTGCAAAATTTTCAAAAATATTTAATACACTGCTCCAAATTAAATTTTCTAATTTTCCAAGGATATTTGATAGGGTTGTTTATTTCAAACAGCAACGTGGATACTCAGAAAAAAGTTTTATAAAATGGTGGATGCGCTCCTCTCAATTAAATTCATAAATATTAAAAATTAATTTAATTAATTATATGTATTTATATATTTATATATTTATGTCAATTTTATAACAATAGTCAAAATTGTGGTGGCGCATCCACCATTTTGCAGCCTTTCTTCAATCTTTCTCTATAGACTTTCGAGTGCCTTTTTCCCTTCAATTGTGACATTCTAATGATGAAAAGAATGCCCAAATTTCACAGAATACACCCTCAGAGGCAGGCTGAATTTTTTACAATTTTTTTTAACGACGCATTCACATTTTTTCACCCTTTCTGAAATATTCTTCTATGGACTTCGGGGTGTCTATATCTGTTTAAATGTGACATTGTAATGACGAAATGCCCAAATTTGACAAATTTCAGCCGTCAAAGAAAGACTGAATTTTTACAAATTTTTTTCCAAGTGGCGCATCCACCATTTTTCACCCTTTCTTCAATCTTCCTCTATAGACTTCCGAGTGTCTTTTTCTCTTCAATTGTGTTATTGTAATGATGAAAAAAATCCCCAAATTTCACAGAATACACCCTCAAGGGCAGACCGAATTTTTTACAATTTTTTTAAGCGACGCATTCACCATTTTTCACCCTTTCTGAAATATTCTGCTATACACTTCCTTGTGTCTATATCTGTTCAAATGTGACATTGTAATGACGATAACAACGCCCAAATTCGACAAATTTCAGCCCTCAAAGAAAGACTGAATTTCTACAATTTTTTTTCCAAGTGGCGCATCCACCATTTTTCACTCTTTCTTCAATTTTCTTCTATAGACTTCCGAGTGTCTTTTTCTCTTCAATTGTGAGATTGTAATGTGAAAAAAAATGCACAAATTTTACAGAAGACACCCTCAAGGGCAGACCGAATTTTTTACAATTTTTTTTAAGCAACACATCTACCATTTTTTACCCTTTCTGAAATATTCTCCTATAGACTTCCGGGTGTCTATATCTGTTCAAATGTGACATTGTAATGACGATAACAATGCCCAAGTTCGACAAATTTCAGTCCTCAAAGAAAGCCTGAATTTTTACAATCTTTTTTCCAAGTGGCGCATCCACCATTTTTCACTCTTTCTTCAATTTTCTTCTATAGACTTCCGAGTGTCTTTTTCTCTTCAATTGTGATATTGTAATAATGAAAATAATGCCCATATTTTACAGAATACACCCTCAGAGGCAAGCTGAATTTTTTACAATTTTCTTTAAGCGACGCATCCACCATTTTTCACCCTTTCTTCAATCTTTCTCTATAGACTAACGAGTGCCATTTTCTCTTCAATTGTGACATTGTAATGAAAAAAAATGCCCAAATTTCACAGAATACACCCTCAGAGGCAGGCTGAATTTTTTACAATTTTTTGTTAACGACGCATCCACCATTTTTCACCCTTTCTGAAATATTCTCCTATGGACTTCCGGGTGTCTATATCTGTTCAAATGTGACATTGTAGTGACGAAAATAATGCACAAATTCGACAAATTTCAGCCCTCAAAGAAAGGCTGAATTTTTACTTTTTTTTTTCAAGCGACGCATCTACCATTTTTCACACTTTTTGAAATATTTTCTTATAGGCTTCCGGGTGTCTATATCTGTTCAAATGTGACATTGTAATGACAAAAACATTGACCAATTTCGACAAATTTCAGCCCTCAAAGAAAGACTGAATTTTTTACATTATTTTTTCAAGTGGCGCATCCACCATTTTTAACCCTTTCTTCAATCTTCCTATATAGACTTCCGAGTGTCTTTTTCTTTTCAATTGTGAGATTGTAATGATGAAAAAAAATGCCCAAATTTCACAGAATACAGGCTCAAAGGCAGGCTAAATTGTTTAATTTTTTTTTAAACGACGCATCCACCATTTTTCACCCATTCTGAAATATTTTCTTATAGACTTCCGGGTGTCTATATCTGTTTAAATGTGACATTGTAATGACGAAAACAATGCCCAAATTTGACAAATTTCAGCCCTCAAAGAAAGGCTGAAATTTTGCATTTTTTTTCCAAGTGGCGCATCCACCATTTTTTACCCTTTTTTTTAGTCTTCCTCTATAGACTTCCGATTGTCTTTTTCTCTTCACTTGTGTTATTGTAATGATGAAAAAAATGCCCAAATTTCACAGAAAACACCCTCAAAGGCAGACTGAATTTTAAACATTTTTTTTAAGCGACGCATCCAGCATTTTTCCCCCTTTCTGATATATTTTCCTATAGACTTCCGGGTCTCTATATCTGTTCAAATGTGACATTGTAATGACGAAAACAATGCCCAAATTCGACAAATTGCAGCCCTCAAAGAAAGCCTGAATAATTACTTTTTTTAAGTGGCGCATCCACCATTTTTAACCCTTTCTTCCTCTATAGACTTCCGAGTGACTTTTTCTCTTCAATTGTGAGATTGTAATGATGAAAAAAATGTCCAAATTTCACAGAATACAGGCTCAAAGGCAGGCTGCATTGTTTACAATTTTTTTAAGCGACGCATCCACCATTTTTCACCCTTTCTGAAATATTCTCCTATAGACTTCCGGGTGTCTATGTCTGTTCAAATGTGACATTGTAATGACGAAAACTATACCCAAATTTGACAAATTTCAGTCCTCAAAAAAGGCAGATTTTTTTACAATATTTTTTTTTAAGTGGCGCATCCACCATTTTTCACCCTTTCTTCAATCTTCCTCTATAGACTTCCAAGTGTCTTTCTCTCTTCAATTGTGAGATTGTAATCATGAAAAAAATGCCCAAATTTCACAGAATACACCCTCAGAGAGGCAGGCTGAATTTTTTAAATTTTTTTAAGCGATGCGTTAACCATTTTTCACCCTTTCTTCAATCTTCCTCGATAGACTTCCGAGTGTCTTTTTCTTTTTCAATTGTGAGATTGCAATGATGAAAAAATTCCCAAATTTCACACAATACACCCCCAAACGCAGGCTGATTTTTTTTTTCAATTTTTGAAGTAAAACTTCTTTACGGACACTTGACTTGGGGAGTAAGCTGGTGAATGCGTGACGAGAGCGTTACGAAAAGTGTGATCGGGCGAAGCGAACGGAAGTTTTCTTTACTGCACGATTTTACAATAATTAATTATAGATAAAATTTTCGCCTTAACGAAATTATTTTAACAACAAATCAATATGCGTCTGTACCTCATAGATTGCAAGAAATTTTGGAAAGAAATTAGTCTATGACCAAATATTAACTAAAATCTTGTTTTAAGTTATGTTAGATAGAGCATTATTGGCATTAAGATCATTGCTATTCAACAATCCTTGTACAACACTTTTTTTAACATAACCGTACCTTTGACAGTATTTAAAAACGCTTAATGTAAAGTTGAAAAATTAATGGCAACCAGCGATGCACTCAAAACAGTTTGATAGTCGCTGGATTTATTTTGGCCAAAAAATTTACTACTCACGATACAAACTATTGTAAACATCTCGGTCTTTATTGAAGAACGCATTCCGACAGACAAAAACTACTTTTGTTTTCAATTGAAGAACATAAAGACTCACCTAGGGCAACGTACCATTTACAATAGTAGATTATTATACAAGTTCCTGTGTAAATTCTCTCTCAAGTTTCTTAGTTTCTCAGTTTCTTAATTTCCCAGTTTGTCAGTTTCTGAATATCCCACTTTTTCAGTTTCCCGGATTCTCAGTATCTTAATTTCTCAGTTTTACATTGTTAGTTTTTCAATTTATTAGGTTTCACACTTTCTTAGTTCAACAGTCGATTTACAGTGTCCCATTCCCTTATTTGCTTAGATTTCTGATTCCCGAGATTTTAGGAAAATGAATTTCTCACCTTTTCTGCTTCTCAGTTCTCTCCCCCGTTTTTTAGTGTCTCAGTTTACCAATTTCTCAGTTTCTCATAATATTTTTAGTTTTTCATCTTCTAAAATTCTCAGTTGATTTATTTCTCAGTTTTACAGTGCCTTACTTTTTCAGTTTATTAAGTCTCACAGTTTATGAGTTCCACAGTCGTTTTGCTTCTCGGTTTCTTCGATTCTCAGATTCTCAGTTTCTTAGTTTCTCAGTTTTCCGGTTTCTCAATTTTCCAGTTTCTCAGTTTACCGATTTCTCAGTTTCTCAGTTTCCCGGTTTCTCAGTTTCTCAGTTTCTCAAATTCTCAGTTTCTTAAATTATCAGATGATTGGTTTCGCAGTTTTACAGTGCTTTACTTCTCCAGTATATTAAGTCTTACACTTTATGAGATCCACAGTCGTTTTGCTTCTCAGTTTCTTAGTTTCTCAGTTTCTGTTCCTCAGTTTCTCAGTTTCCCAGTTTCCCAGTCTCTTAGTTTCCCATTTTCTCAGTTTCTCAGTTTCCCCCTTTCTCAGTTTCCCGGTTTCTCAGTTTCTCAGTTTCCCAGTTTCTCAATTTACTAATTTCTCAGTTTACCAATTTCTCAGTTTCTCAAATTCTCAGTTTCTCATCTTCTTAAATTCTCAGTTGATTGGTTTCTCAGTTTTACAGTGCCTTACTTTTTCAGTTTATTATGTCTCACACTGTATGGGTTCCACAATTGTTTTGCTTCTAATGTTCTCAGTTTCTTAATTTCCCAGTTTCTGAGTTTTTTAAATTTTCAGTTTCCCAGTCTCCTAGTTTCCCAGTTTCTCAGTTTCTCATTTTCTTAATTTCTAAGTTGATCGGTTTCTCAGGTTCTCAGTTTCTCAGTTTTACAGTGTCTCATTTTCTTAGCTACTTAGATTCCTGATTCCTGAGATTTTCAGAAAATGATTTTCTCACCTTTTCTACTTCTCAGTTCGCCAGTTTCTCAGTTCCTCAATTTCTCAGTTTTACAGTGTGTCACTTTTTCAGTTTATGAAGTCTAACACTTTATGAGTTCTACAGTCGTTTTGCTCCTCAGTTTCTCAGTTTTTCAGTTTCCCAGTCTTTTAGTTTCCCAGTTTCTCAAATTCTCAGTTTCTCATCTTCATAAATTCTCAGTTGATTGGTTTCTCAGTTTTACACTGCCTTACTTTTTCAGTTTATTAAGTCTCACACTGTATGGGTTTCACAATTGTTTTGCTTCTAATGTTTTCAGTTTCTTAATTTCCCAGTTTCTCAGTTTTTTAAATTTTCAGTTTCCCAGTCTCCTAGTTTCCCAGTTTCTCAGTTTCTCACTTTCTTAATTTCTAAGTTGATCGGTTTCTCAGCTTCTCAGTTTCTCAATTTCTCAGTTTTACAGTGTGTCAGTTTTTCAGTTTATGAAGTCCTACACTCTATGAGTTCTACAGTCGTTTTGCTCCTCAGTTTCTCAGTTTCTCAGTTTCTCAGTTCCTCAGTTCCTCAGTTCCTCAGTTTCTCATTTTCCCACTTTTTCAGTGTCTCAGTTTTTCAGTTTCTTAGTTTCTCAGTTTTTCAGTTTCTCAGTTTCTCAGATTGCCCCTTTCTCAGTTTCCCGGTTTCTCAGTTTTAAAGTTTCTTAGTTTACAAGTTTCTGAATTTTTCATTTTCTTAAATTCTCATTTATTGGTTTCTCACTTTCACAGTGTCTTACTTTTTCAGTTTGTTAAGTCTCACAATTCCACAGTCGTTTTGCTTCTCGGTTTCTTAGATTCTCAGATTCTCAGTTTCTCAGTTTCTCAGTTTCTCAGTTTCTCAGTTTCTCAGTTTCTCAGTTTCTCAGTTTCTCAGTTTCTCAGTATCTCAGTTTCTCATTTTCTCAGTTTCTCAGTTTCTTAGTTTCTCAGTTTCTCAGTTTTCCGGTTTCTCAATTTCCTAGATTCACAGTTTAGCGATTTATCAGTTTCTCAGTTTCCCGGTTTCTCAGTTTCCCAGTTTCTCAGTTTACCAATTTCATAGTTTCTCAGTTTCTTAAATTCTCAGATGATTGATTTCGCAGTTTTACAGTGCCTTACTTTTTCAGTTTATTAAGTCTCACACTGTATGGGTTCCACAATTATTTTGTTTCTCATGTTCTCAGTTTCTTAATTTCCCAGTTTCTCAGTTTTTAATTTTTCAGTTTCCCAGTCTCTTAGTTTCCCAGTTTCTCAGTTTCTCATTTTCTTAATTTCTAAGTTGATCGGTTTCTCAGGTTCTCAGTTTCTCAGTTTTACAGTGTCTTATTTTCTTAACTACTTAGATTCCTGATTTCTGAGATTTCCAGAAAATGAGTTTCTCACCTTTTCTACTTCTCAGTTCGCCAGGTCCTCAAATTCTCAGTTTCTCAAATTCCCAGCATTTCAGTTCCTCAATTTCTCAGTTTTACGTTGTGTCATTTTTTCAGTTTATGAAATCTAACACTTTATGTGTTCTACAGTCGCTTTGCTTCTCAGTTTCTCAGTTCCTCAGTTTCTGAGTTTCTCATTTTCATAAATTCTCAGTTGATTGGTTTCTCAGTTCGACAGTGCCTTACTTTTTCAGATTATTAAGTCTCACACTTTATGAGTTTCACAGTCGTTTTGCTTCTCAGTTTCTGTTTCTCATTTTCTTAATTTCTAAGTTGATTGATTTCTCAGCTTCTCAGTTTCTCAATTTCTCAGTTGTACAGTGTGTCAATTTTTCAGTTTATGAAGTCTAACACTCTATGAGTTCTACAGTCGTTTTGCTCCTCAGTTTCTCAGTTTCTCATTTTCCCACTTTTTCAGTGTCTCAGTTTTTCAGTTTCTCAGTTTCTCAGTTTCTTAGTTTATCAATTTCTTACTTTCTCAGTTTCTTAATTTCCCAGTTTTTCAGTTTTTTAGTTTCTCAGTTTCCCAGTCTCCTAGTTTCCCAGTTTCTCAGTTTCTCATTTTCTTAATTTCTAAGTTGATTGATTTCTCAGCTTCTCAGTTTCTCAATTTCTCAGTTTTACAGTGTGTCAGTTTTTCAGTTTATGAAGTCCTACACTCTATGAGTTCTACAGTCGTTTTGCTCCTCAGTTTCTCAGTTTCTCAGTTTCTCAGTTCCTCAGTTCCTCAGTTTCTCATTTTCCCACTTTTTCAGTGTCTCAGTTTTTCAGTTTCTTAGTTTCTCAGTTTTTCAGTTTCTCAGTTTCTCAGTTTCTTAGATTGCCCCTTTCTCAGTTTCCCGGTTTCTCAGTTTTAAAGTTTCTTAGTTTACAAGTTTCTGAATTTTTCATTTTCTTAAATTCTCATTTATTGGTTTCTCACTTTCACAGTGTCTTACTTTTTCAGTTTGTTAAGTCTCACAATTCCACAGTCGTTTTGCTTCTCGGTTTCTTAGATTCTCAGATTCTCAGTTTCTCAGTTTCTCAGTTTCTCAGTTTCTCAGTTTCTCAGTTTCTCAGTTTCTCAGTTTCTCAGTTTCTCAGTTTCTCAGTATCTCAGTTTCTCATTTTCTCAGTTTCTCAGTTTCTTAGTTTCTCAGTTTCTCAGTTTTCCGGTTTCTCAATTTCCTAGATTCACAGTTTAGCGATTTCTCAGTTTCTCAGTTTCCCGGTTTCTCAGTTTCCCAGTTTCTCAGTTTACCAATTTCATAGTTTCTCAGTTTCTTAAATTCTCAGATGATTGATTTCGCAGTTTTACAGTGCCTTACTTTTTCAGTTTATTAAGTCTCACACTGTATGGGTTCCACAATTATTTTGTTTCTCATGTTCTCAGTTTCTTAATTTCCCAGTTTCTCAGTTTTTAATTTTTCAGTTTCCCAGTCTCTTAGTTTCCCAGTTTCTCAGTTTCTCATTTTCTTAATTTCTAAGTTGATCGGTTTCTCAGGTTCTCAGTTTCTCAGTTTTACAGTGTCTTATTTTCTTAACTACTTAGATTCCTGATTTCTGAGATTTCCATAAAATGAGTTTCTCACCTTTTCTACTTCTCAGTTCGCCAGGTCCTCAAATTCTCAGTTTCTCAAATTCCCAGCATTTCAGTTCCTCAATTTCTCAGTTTTACGTTGTGTCACTTTTTCAGTTTATGAAATCTAACACTTTATGAGTTCTACAGTCGCTTTGCTTCTCAGTTTCTCAGTTCCTCAGTTTCTGAGTTTCTCATTTTCTTAAATTCTCAGTTGATTGGTTTCTCAGTTCGACAGTGCCTTACTTTTTCAGATTATTAAGTCTCACACTTTATGAGTTTCACAGTCGTTTTGCTTCTCAGTTTCTGTTTCTCATTTTCTTAATTTCTAAGTTGATTGATTTCTCAGCTTCTCAGTTTCTCAATTTCTCAGTTGTACAGTGTGTCAATTTTTCAGTTTATGAAGTCTAACACTCTATGAGTTCTACAGTCGTTTTGCTCCTCAGTTTCTCAGTTTCTCATTTTCCCACTTTTTCAGTGTCTCAGTTTTTCAGTTTCTCAGTTTCTCAGTTTCTTAATTTATCAATTTCTTACTTTCTCAGTTTCTTAATTTCCCAGTTTTTCAGTTTTTTAGTATCTCAGTTTCCCAGTCTCCTAGTTTCCCAGTTTCTCATTTTCTTAATTTCTAAGTTAATTGATTTCTCAGCTTCTCAGTTTCTTAATTTCTCAGTTTCAAGTGTGTCAGTTTTTCATTTTATGAAGTCTAACACTCTATGAGTTCTACAGTCGTTTTGCTCCTCAGTTTCTCAGTTCCTCAGTTTCTCATTTTCCCACTTTTCCAGTGTCTCAGTTTCTCAGTTTCTCACTTTTTAAATTTCCCGGTTTCTCAGTTTCTCAGTTTTTCAGTTTGTTAGTTTATCAATTTCTTAGTTTTTTAATTTATCAATTTCTTAGTTTCTCAGTTTCTCAGTTTCTCAGTTTCTCAGTTTCTCAGTTTCTCAGTTTCTCAGTTTCTCAGTTTCTCAGTTTCTCAGTTTCTCAGTTTCTCAGTTTCTCAGTTTCTCAGTTTCTCAGTTTCTCAGTTTCTCAGTTTCTCAGTTTCTCAGTTTCTCAGTTTCTCAGTTTCTCAGTTTCTCAGTTTCTCAGTTTCTCAGTTTCTCAGTTTCTCAGTTTCTTAGTTTATCAATTTCTTAGTTTCTCAGTTTCTTAATTTCCCAGTTTTTCAGTTTTTTAGTTTCTCAGTTTCCCAGTCTCCTAGTTCCCCAGTTTCTCAGTTTCTCATTTTCTTAATTTCTAAGTTGATTGGTTTCTCAGGTTCTCAGTTTCTCATTTTTACAGTGTCTCAATCCCTTAGCTACTTAGGTTCCTAATTTCTGAGATTTCGAGAAAATGATTTTCTCACATTTTCTACTTCTCAGTTCGCCAGGTCCGCAAATTCTTAGTTTCTCAAATTCCCAGCATTTCAGTTCCTCAATTTCTCAGTTTTACGTTGTGTCACTTTTTCAGTTTATGAAATCTCACACTCTATGAGTTCTACAGTCGTTTTGCTCCTCAGTTTCTCAGTTTCTCAGTTCCTCAGTTTCTCATTTTCCCACTTTTTCAGTGCCTCAGTTTCTCAGTTTCTCAAATTCCCCCTTTCTCAGTTTCCCGGTTTCTCAGTTTTAAAGTTTCTTAGTTTACCAGTTTCTGAATTTTTCATTTTCTTAAATTTTCATTTATTGGTTTCTCACTTTCACAGTGTCTTACTTTTTCAGTTTGTTAAGTCTCACAGTTTATGAGTTCCACAGTCGTTTTGCTTCTCGGTTTCTTAGATCCTCAGATTCTCAGATTCTCAGATTCTCAGATTCTCAGATTCTCAGATTCTCAGATTCTCAGATTCTCAGATTCTCAGATTCTCAGTTTCTCAGTTTCTCAGTATCTCAGTTTCTCAGTTTCTAAGTTTCTCAGTTTCTTAGTTTCTCAGTTTCTCAGTTTTCCGGTTTCTCAATTTCCCAGTTTACCGATTTCTCAGTTTCTCAGTTCCTCAATTTCTCAGTTTCTCATTTTCCCACTTTTTCAGTTTTCCAGTTTCTCAGCTTACCAGTTTCTCAAATTTTCAGTTTCTCAGTTTCTCTTTTTCTTAAATTCTCAGTTGATTGGTTTCTCAGTATTACAGTGCCTTACTTTTTCAGATTATTAAGTCTCACACTTTATGAGTTTCACAGTCGTTTTGCTTCTCAGTTTCTGTTTCTCATTTTCTTAATTTCTAAGTTGATTGATTTCTCAGCTTCTCAGTTTCTCAATTTCTCAGTTTTACAGTGTGTCAATTTTTCAGTTTATGAAACCCTCTATGAGTTCTACAGTCGTTTTGCTCCTCAGTCTCTCAGTTTCTCAGTTCCTCAGTTTCTCATTTTCCCACTTTTTCAGTGTCTCAGTTTCTCAGTTTCTCACATTCCCCTTTTCTCAGTTTCCCGGTTTCTTAGTTTTAAAGTTTCTTAGTTTACCAGTTTCTGAATTTTTCATTTTCTTAAATTCTCATTTATTGGTTTCTCACTTTCACAGTGTCTTACTTTTTCAGTTTGTTAAGTCTCACAGTTTATGAGTTCCACAGTCGTTTTGCTTCTCGGTTTCTTAGATTCTCAGTTTCTCAGTTTCTCAGTTTCTCAGTTTTTCAGTTTCTCAGTTTCTCAGTTACTCAGTTTCTCAGTTTCTCAGTTTCTCAGTTTTTCAGTTTCTTAGTTTATCAATTTCTTAGTTTCTCAGTTTCTTAATTTCCCAGTTTTTCAGTTTTTTAGTTTCTCAGTTTCCCAGTCTCCTAGTTTCCCAGTTTCCCAGTTTCTCATTTTCTTAATTTCTAAGTTGATTGGTTTCTCAGGTTCTCAGTTTCTCATTTTTACAGTGTCTCAATCCCTTAGCTACTTAGATTCCTGATTTCTGAGATTTCCAGAAAATGAGTTTCTCACATTTTCTACTTCTCAGTTCGCCAGGTCCGCAAATTCTTAGTTTCTCAAATTCCCAGCATTTCAGTTCCTCAATATCTCAGTTTTACGTTGTGTCACTTTTTCAGTTTATGAAATCTAACACTTTATGAGTTCTGCAGTTGCTTTGCTTCTCAGTTTCTCAGTTCCTCAGTTTCTCAGTTTCTCATTCTCCCACTTTTTCAGTTTCCCGGTTTCTCAGTTTTCCAGTTTCTCAGGTTACCAGTTTCTCAAATTTTCAGTTTCTCAGTTTCTCATTTTCTTAAATTCTCAGTTGATTGGTTTCTCAGTTCGACAGTGCATTACTTTTTCAGATTATTAAGTCTCACACTTTATGAGTTTCACAGTCGTTTTGCTTCTCAGTTTCTGTTTCTCATTTTCTTAATTTCTCAGTTGTACAGTGTGTCAATTTTTCAGTTTATGAAGTCTAACACCCTATGAGTTCTACAGTCGTTTTGCTCCTCATTTTCTCAGTTCCTCAGTTTCTCATTTTCCCACTTTTTCAGTGTCTCAGTTTTTCAGTTTCTCAGTTTCTCAGTTTCTTAGTTTATCAATTTCTTAGTTTCTCAGTTTCTTAATTTACCAGTTTTTCAGTTTTTTAGTTTCTCAGTTTCCCAGTCTCCTAGTTTCCCAGTTTCTCAGTTTCTCATTTTCTTAATTTCTAAGTTGATTGATTTCTCAGCTTCTCAGTTTCTCAATTTCTCAGTTTTACAGTGTGTCAGTTTTTCAGTTTATGAAGTCTAACACTCTATGAGTTCTACAGTCGTTTTGCTCCTCAGTTTCTCAGTTCTTCAGTTTCTCATTTTCCCACTTTTTCAGTGTCTCAGTTTTTCAGTTTCTCAGTTTCTCAGTTTCCCGGTTTCTCAGTTTTTAAGTTTCTTAGTTTACCAGTTTCTAAATTTTTCATTTTCTTAAATTCTCATTTATTGGTTTCTCACTTTCACAATATCTTACTTTTTCAGTTTGTTAAGTCTCACAGTTTATGAGTTCCTCAGTCGTTTTGCTTCTCGATTTCTTAGATTCTCAGATTCTCAGTTTCTCAGTTTCTAATTTTCTCAGTTTCTCTTTTTCTTAAATTCTCAGTTGATTGGTTTCTCAGTATTATAGTGCCTTACTTTTTCAGATTATTAAGTCTCACACTTTATGAGTTTCACAGTCGTTTTGCTTCTCAGTTTCTGTTTCTCATTTTCTTAATTTCTAAGTTGATTGATTTCTCAGCTTCTCAGTTTCTCAATTCCTCAGTTTTACAGTGTGTCAATTTTTCAGTTTATGAAGTCTAACCCTCTATGAGTTCTACAGTCGTTTTGCTCCTCAGTTTCTCAGTTCTTCAGTTTCTCATTTTCCCACTTTTTCAGTGTCTCAGTTTTTCAGTTTCTCAGTTTCTCAGTTTCCCGGTTTCTCAGTTTTTAAGTTTCTTAGTTTACCAGTTTCTAAATTTTTCATTTTCTTAAATTCTCATTTATTGGTTTCTCACTTTCACAGTGTCTTACGTTTTCAGTTTGTTAAGTCTCACAGTTTATCAGTTCCACAGTCGTTTTGCTTCTCGGTTTCTTAGATTCTCAGATTCTCACTTTCTCAGTTTCTCAGTATCTCAGTTTCTCAGTTTCTCAGTTTCTCAGTTTCTCAGTTTCTTAGTTTCTCAGTTTCTCAGTTTCTCAGTTTCTCAGTTTCTCAGTTTCTCAGTTTCTTAGTTTCTTAGTTTCTCAGTTTCTCAGTTTTCCGGTTTCTCAATTTCCCAGTTTCACAGTTTACCGATTTCTCAGTTTTTCAGTTTCCCGGTTTCTCAGTTTTCCAGTTTCTCAGGTTACCAGTTTCTCAAATTTTCAGTTTCTCAGTTTCTCATTTTCTTAAATTCTCAGTTGATTGGTTTCTCAGTTCGACAGTGCATTACTTTTTCAGATTATTAAGTCTCACACTTTATGAGTTTCACAGTCGTTTTGCTTCTCAGTTTCTGTTTCTCATTTTCTTAATTTCTCAGTTGTACAGTGTGTCAATTTTTCAGTTTATGAAGTCTAACACCCTATGAGTTCTACAGTCGTTTTGCTCCTCATTTTCTCAGTTCCTCAGTTTCTCATTTTCCCACTTTTTCAGTGTCTCAGTTTTTCAGTTTCTCAGTTTCTCAGTTTCTTAGTTTATCAATTTCTTAGTTTCTCAGTTTCTTAATTTAACAGTTTTTCAGTTTTTTAGTTTCTCAGTTTCCGAGTCTCCTAGTTTCCCAGTTTCTCAGTTTCTCATTTTCTTAATTTCTAAGTTGATTGATTTCTCAGCTTCTCAGTTTCTCAATTTCTCAGTTTTACAGTGTGTCAGTTTTTCAGTTTATGAAGTCTAACACTCTATAAGTTCTACAGTCGTTTTGCTCCTCAGTTTCTCAGTTCTTCAGTTTCTCATTTTACCACTTTTTCAGTGTCTCAGTTTTTCAGTTTCTCAGTTTCCCGGTTTCTCAGTTTTTAAGTTTTTTAGTTTACCAGTTTCTAAATTTTTCATTTTCTTAAATTCTCATTTATTGGTTTCTCACTTTCACAATGTCTTACTTTTTCAGTTTGTTAAGTCTCACAGTTTATGAGTTCCTCAGTCGTTTTGCTTCTCGGTTTCTTAGATTCTCAGATTCTCAATTTCTCAGTTTCTGTTTCTCAGTTTCTCAGTTTCTCAGTTTCTCAGTTTCTCAGTTTTCCGGTTTCTCAATTTCCCAGTTTCACAGTTTACCGATTTCTTAGTTTCTCAGTTTCTTAAATTCTCAGATGATTGGTTTTGCAGTTTTACAGTGCTTTACTTCTCCAGTATATTAAGTCTCACACTTTATGAGATCCACAGTCGTTTTGCTTCTCAGTTTCTATTTCTCAGTTTCTCAGTTTCCCAGTCTCTTATTTTTCCCAGTTTCTCAAATTCTCAGTTTCTCATCTTCTTAAGTCTCACACTTTATGAGTTTCACAGTCGTTTTGCTTCTCAGTTTCTGTTTCTCATTTTCTTAATTTCTAAGTTGATTGATTTCTCAGCTTCTCAGTTTCTCAATTTTTCAGTTGTACAGTGTGTCAATTTTTCAGTTTATGAAGTCTAACACTCTATGAGTTCTACAGTCGTTTTGCTCCTCAGTTTCTCAGTTCCTCAGTTTCTCATTTTCCCACTTTTTCAGTGTCTCAGTTTTTCAGTTTCTCAGTTTCTCAGTTTCTCAGTTTCTCAGTTTCTCAGTTTCTTAATTTCCCAGTTTTTCAGTTTCTCAGTTTCCCAGTCTCCTAGTTTCCCAGTTTCTCAGTTTCTCATTTTCTTAATTTCTGAGTTGATTGATTTCTCAGCTTCTCAGTTTCTCAATTTCTCAGTTTTAAGTGTGTCAGTTTTTCAGTTTATGAAGTCTAACACTCTATGAGTTCTACAGTCGTTGTGCTCCTCAGTTTCTCAGTTCCTCAGTTTCTCAATTTCCCAGTTTCACAGTTTACCGATTTCTCAGTTTCTCAGTTTCTTAAATTCTCAGATGATTGGTTTCGCAGTTTTACAGTGCTTTACTTCTCCAGTATATTAAGTCTCACACTTTATGAGATCCACAGTCGTTTTGTTTCTCAGTTTCTATTTCTCAGTTTCTCAGTTTCCCAGTCCTTATTTTTCCCAGTTTCTCAAATTCTCAGTTTCTCATCTTCTTAAGTCTCACACTTTATGAGTTTCACAGTCGTTTTGCTTCTCAGTTTCTGTTTCTCATTTTCTTAATTTCTAAGTTGATTGATTTCTCAGCTTCTCAGTTTCTCAATTTCTCAGTTGTACAGAGTGTCAATTTTTCAGTTTATGAAGTCTAACACTCTATGAGTTCTACAGTCGTTTTGCTCCTCAGTTTCTCAGTTCTTCAGTTTCTCATTTTACCACTTTTTCAGTGTCTCAGGGTTTATTACTTCAAGTCTCACACTTTATGAGTTTCACAGTCGTTTTGCTTCTCAGTTTCTGTTTCTCATTTTCTTAATTTCTAAGTTGATTGATTTCTCAGCTTCTCAGTTTCTCAATTTCTCAGTTGTACAGTGTGTCAATTTTTCAGTTTATGAAGTCTAACACTCTATGAGTTCTACAGTCGTTTTGCTCCTCAGTTTCTCAGTTCCTCAGTTTCTCATTTTCCCACTTTTTCAGTGTCTCAGTTTTTCAGTTTCTCAGTTTCTCAGTTTCTCAGTTTCTCAGTTTCTCAGTTTCTTAATTTCCCAGTTTTTCAGTTTCTCAGTTTCCCAGTCTCCTAGTTTCCCAGTTTCTCAGTTTCTCATTTTCTTAATTTCTGAGTTGATTGATTTCTCAGCTTCTCAGTTTCTCAATTTCTCAGTTTTAAGTGTGTCAGTTTTTCAGTTTATGAAGTCTAACACTCTATGAGTTCTACAGTAGTTGTGCTCCTCAGTTTCTCAGTTCCTCAGTTTCTCAATTTCCCACTTTTTCAGTTTCTCAGTTTCTCAGTTTCTCAGTTTCTTAGTTTATCAATTTCTTAGTTTCTCAGTTTCTTAATTTCCCAGTTTTTCAGTTTTTTAGTTTCTCAGTTTCCCAGTCTCCTAGTTTCCCAGTTTCTCAGTTTCTCATTTTCTTAATTTCTAAGTTGATCGGTTTCTCAGGTTCTCAGTTTCTCAGTTTTACAGTGTCTCATTTTCTTAACTACTTAGATTCCTGATTTCTGAGATTTCCAGAAAACGAGTTTCTCACCTGTTCTACTTCTCAGTTCGCCAGGTCCTCAAATTCTCAGTTTCTCAAATTCCCAGCATTTCAGTTCCTCAATTTCTCAGTTTTACGTTGTGTCACTTTTTCAGTTTATGAAATCTAACACTTTATGAGTTCTACAGTCGCTTTGCTTCTCAGTTTCTCAGTTTCTCAGTTTCTCAGTTTCTCAGTTTCTCATTTTCCCACTTTTTCAGTTTTCCGGTTTCTCAGTTTTCCAGTTTCTCAGGTTACCAGTTTCTCAAATTTTCAGTTTCTGTTTCTCATTTTCTTAATTTCTAAGTTGATTGATTTCTCAGCTTCTCAGTTTCTCAATTTCTCAGTTTTACAGTGTCAATTTTTCAGTTTATGATGTCTAACACTCTATGAGTTCTACAGTCGTTTTGCTCCTCAGTTTCTCAGTTTCTCAGTTCCTCAGTTTCTCATTTTCCCACTTTTTCAGTGTCTCAGTTTCTCAGATTCCCCCTTTCTCAGTTTCCCGGTTTCTCAGTTTTAAAGTTTCTTAGTTTACCAGTTTCTGAATGTTTCATTTTCTTAAATTCTCATTTATTGGTTTCTCACTTTCACAGTGTCTTACTTTTTCAGTTTGTTAAGTCTCACAGTTTATGAGTTCCACAGTCGTTTTGCTTCTCGGTTTCTTAGATTCTCAGATTCTCAGTTTCTCAGTTTCTCAGTTTCTTAGTTTCTCAGTTTCTTAGTTTCTCAGTTTCTCAGTTTTCCGGTTTCTCAATTTCCCAGTTTCACAGTTCACCGATTTCTCAGTTTCTCAGTTTCCCAGTTTCTCAGTTTACCAATTTCTCAGTTTCTCAGTTTCTTAAATTCTCAGATGATTGGTTTCGCAGTTTTACAGTGCTTTACTTCTCCAGTATATTAAGTCTCACATTTTATGAGATCCACAGTCGTTTTGCTACTCAGTTTCTATTTCTCAGTTTCTCAGTTTCTCAGTTTCCCAGTTTCCCAGACTCTTAGATTCCAAGTTTCTCAAATTCTCAGTTTCTCATCTTCTTAAATTCTCAGTTGATTGGTTTCTCAGTTTTACAGTGCCTTACTTTTTCAGTTTATTAAGTCTCACACTGTATGGGTTCCACAATTATTTTGCTTCTCATGTTCTCAGTTTCTTAATTTCCCAGTTTCTCAGTTTTTAATTTTTTAGTTTCCCAGTCTCCTAGTTTCCCAGTTTCTCAGTTTCTCATTTTCTTAATTTCTAAGTTGATCGGTTTCTCAGGTTCTCAGTTTTACAGTGTCTCATTTTCTTAACTACTTAGATCCCTGATTTCTGAGATTTCCAGCAAATTAGTTTCTCACCTTTTCTACTTCTCAGTTCGCCAGGTCCTCAAATTCTCAGTTTCTCAAATTCCCAGCATTTCAGTTCCTCAATTTCTCAGTTTTACGTTGTGTCACTTTTTCAGTTTATGAAATCTAACACTTTATGAGTTCTACAGTCGCTTTGCTTCTCAGTTTCTCAGTTCCTCAGTTTCTCAGTTTCTCATTTTCTTAAATTCTCAGTTGATTGGTTTCTCAGTTCGACAGTGCCTTACTTTTTCAGATTATTAAGTCTCACACTTTATGAGTTTCACAGTCGTTTTGCTTCTCAGTTTCTGTTTCTCATTTTCTTAATTTCTAAGTTGATTGATTTCTCAACTTCTCAGTTTCTCAATTTCTCAGTTTTACAGTGTGTCAATTTTTCAGTTTATGAAGTCTAACACTCTATGAGTTCTACAGTCGTTTTGCTCCTCAGTTTCTCAGTTCCTTAGTTTCTCATTTTCCCACTTTTTCAGTGTCTCAGTTTCTCAGTTTCTCAGTTTCTCAGTTTCTCAGTTTCTCAGTTTCTCAGTTTCTCAGTTTCTCAGTTTCTCAGTTTCTCAGTTTCTCAGTTTCTCAGTTTCTCAGTTTCTCAGTTTCTCAGTTTCTCAGTTTCTCAGTTTCTCAGTTTCTCAGTTTCTCAGTTTCTCAGTTTCTCAGTTTCTCAGTTTCTCAGTTTCTCAGTTTCTCAGTTTCTCAGTTTCTCAGTTTCTCAGTTTCTCAGTTTCTCAGTTTCTCAGTTTCTCAGTTTCTCAGTTTCTCAGTTTTTCAGTTTCTCAGTTTCTCAGTTTCTTAGTTTATCAATTTCTTAGTTTCTCAGTTTCTTAATTTCCCAGTTTTTCAGTTTTTTTGTTTCTCAGTTTCCCAGTCTCCTAGTTTCCCAGTTTCTCAGTTTCTCATTTTCTTAATTTCTAAGTTGATTGATTTCTCAGCTTCTCAGTTTCTCAGCTTCTCAGTTTCTCAGTTTCTGAATTTCTCAGTTTTACAGTGTGTCAATTTTTCAGTTTATGTAGTCTAACACTCTATGAGTTCTAAAGTCGTTTTTCTCCTCAGTTTCTCAGTTTCCCGGTTTCTCAGTTTTAAAGTTTCTTAGTTTACCAGTGTCTTACTTTTTCAGTTTGTTAAGTCTCACAGTTTATGAGTTCCACAGTCGTTTTTCTTCTCGGTTTCTTAGATTCTCAGTTTCTCAGTTTTCCGGTTTCTCAATTTCCCAGTTTCACAGTTTACCGATTTCTCAGCTTCTCAGTTTCTCGGTTTCCCAGTTTCCCAGTTTCTCAGTTTACCAATTTCTCAGTTTCTTAAATTCTCAGATGATTGGTTTCGCAGTTTTACAGTGCTTTACTTCTCCAGTATATTAAGTCTCACACTTTATGAGATCCAGAGTCGTTTTGCTTCTCAGTTTCTCAGTTTCTCAGTTTCCCAGTTTCCCAGTCTCTTTGTTTCCCAGTTTCTCAAATTCTCAGTTTCTCATCTTCTTAAATTCTCAGTTGATTGGTTTCCCAGTTTTACAGTGCCTTACTTTTTCAGTTTATTAAGTCTCACACTGTATATGTTCTACAATTATTTTGCTTCTCATGTTTTCAGTTTCTTAATTTCCCAGTTTCTCAGTTTTTAATTTTTCAGTTTCCCAGTCTCCTAGTTTCCCAGTTTCTCAGTTTCTCATTTTCTTAATTTCTAAGTTGATCGGTTTCTCAGGTTCTCAGTTTCTCAGTTTTACAGTGTCTCATTTTCTTAACTACTTAGATTAATGATTTCTGAGATTTTCAGAAGATGATTTTCTCACCTTTTCTACTTCTCAGTTCGCCAGTTTCTCAAATTTTTAGTTTCTCAAATTCTCAGCTTCTCAGTTCCTCAATTTCTCAGTTTTACAGTGTGTCACTTTTTCAGTTTATGAAGTCTAACACTTTATGAGTTCTACAGTCGTTTTGCTCCTCAGTTTCTCAGTTTCTCTCGTGCTTTTATAAACCCCCTGTAGCATAAAGGTTCAATTTACACAGGACCGAGTGTAATACAACGTTGTATCGTTCGACACAACCGCGGAAAGCCTTCAAATTGTTTAAAATCCATAAAAATAGTTTGACGTTTATCTGTCATTTTCATTATTTCATGACAGAGAGAAAATTGTTCGAAATGACTACGGCCCTGGACATTTCTTTCGGTGTTAATGGCATAAACAAGATGTTTCATGTGGCCCACACAAAAAATTGCTTATTCCGATCCACCTTTCGTGTAAATTTAGTGCATTTGTTGTCGAGTTTATTTACTAATGGTTCTTCAATCATGCTAGCGGTTCTCAATCGGTTTTCGCGTAAATTTTAAAACCATATTTTTTTACAGTTAGAATTTTTGTATATTTTTCTAGGTCTCCGCATATTAGGGACTGTCACAGGTTTAAATAACTACTGTACTTCGTGAATCACCCTGTATAGTACAATATTCCTATTTTACCTTATTTGCGTCAACATGGCAGTAAACAGTCACATTCATAAAGACGAGCTGTCGAGGTAAAATTTTGAACGCAACCCGAAATTAATTTACCGGAAACACCCCTCCGAATGCCAACAGACACAAAATAAAAATGCAAAACCTCTCAGTACATCGATGCATGCATCATTCCCAGCATCTACACGTGGGCAATTTCCACAGATATTATCCTCCAATAGACCAATATCCGCAGTAGTGCACTCGTGTAAAGCTATTGATCTTGTCGACATATCGCGACTGGAAATTTGATCAAAGTACAAATGTTGCATTGGAAATTGCTATCCGTGAGATTTATGGACGCTGGAAGGTAGACCAGATCCGGCTCGTGGGTTTTCTTAATATTGTTTTCCCAGATTATGGAAAACGTGACGGTAGTTTTTTGGATTGAAGCCCGAACAGATTTTCGTTTGTACGTTTCATCGCGATCTCGACGATGACAAATTGCATTACACCCCCGAAGGTGAACGGCGAGCACTAGAAACAACTTCTCATTTCAACAATCTTGTTTTATCTTAAACAATACCATCAAAGAAACTGCAAGTCGTTTGTAATGCGGAGGCATTCGTTCGTGTGGAGCTGCGAGCTTTAGGACGAGACATAAATCGCGGTGAAGCTCGACGCTAGAAGCTGCACTAAAAGATATTAACCTCTTTGTCGATATTTCAAGCTGACAATTTATGCAATATTAAGCGGAATTTGCGCGTCGGTGGACTGGGGAGTTTGGACGAACTTGAGCGTAACGTCGATAAAGAAAGGTAAACTTTGAAGAGGTGTGAGGAATTTTTAATTTAGAGGGTCGCAAATTGAATTGGTTTGCAGTAAAGAAGGGTTTTTGCTGATTCTTGTTAAACTAAATAATACTCTAATGCAGTAGTGCTGGAATTACATATTAAATTCCGAATATTGCATCCACGTAAAACAAACCAGCTGTAATTGAGTATTTGGAAATGCAATTTTAAATGAGAATCTGCGTCTGAAAAATACTCCTAAAGCTTGGAATGGATTGTATGCACAAAATTTATAAAATATGCGCTGCGAGCTCTTTTTTTAATAAAGCCCTTAGTTTTACTTGAATTAATCGTGGCTATGGAAATAATTGACGTATAATTTTAAAATACTAAGATTTTCAAATTCTAAAAATAAATAATCCGGAAAATGTCACCTTAGATGTCAGTATGAAATAAACATAATTATTATATGCAAATTCAAGGACAGTTACAAATTACAGGAAGGTCAAATCATCCAACGTAACAAAATCACGTAAGAAACAGTGTAAAATTGCGAGAAAACGGTTAAATTATGCAAGTAAAACAAGTTTCTCTATAAAATATGGCTAAATCCTACACAATAATGTTTGTCTTCAAACGTCAGAAAAACGTGACATTGTAAACGTCAATAGGCAATGACAAATGTCCATTTCTCTGCTTAAGCACTCAAAGTAATTTGGTTGCCGCCCAATCGACCATACTTGCTGTCTAGGCAGACAAAGTGTTTTGTCTGCCGCTCAATTGACCATTTTTGCTGCGTAGACAAAATATTTTGTCTGCCGCACAATTTACCAATCGTGTGTAAATTTTGTAAATTTAAATTATTTCATTCTTTTAGGGATTTAGCACTGAAGTTTACATTATTTTGAAAAAAATTTATTTTAAAATTTGTGTAAGACGTCTTAGGAAATAATCGGGCAGTTAGTGAGATGTTCACTTTTAGACAGAAATTCACGTGAACATTGAGGTTAGTAAACTGTCAGATTTGTATTTCGTGGGCGATTTTCGGCGTTTGAAAAAAAAATTGCATGTTTTATTCGGAGAAAAGTGACTTGAAGCAATTTAAAAGCACTCGCAATGTCTCGAAGCGGCTTGAAGAAACTTAAAGAAAATTTGAAAAACTTGGAATATCTTGAAACGACTTCAAAGACTTGAAGCGACTTGAAACGACATAAAATGTTTTGAAGGGACTTGAGGCAACTTGAAATATTTTGAAAACAATTGAAGATTTGAAAAGACTTGAAATAACTTAAAAATATTTTGAAGGGACTGAAAGGGACTTGAAGGGAGATCAAACGACTTGAAGTTAAATAAAGCTACTTGAAGAAACTTGAAACGACTTGAAAGGACTTTGAAGCGACTTGAAATGTCTTGAAGAGTATTGAAGCGACCTGGGAAGATTTGAAATATCTTGAAGGGACCTAAAGCATTAGAAGCGACTTAAAAAGACTTGAAGCACTCTGGAAAGACTTCAAATATCTTGGAGGGACGGAAGCGACTTGTAAAAACTTCAAAGGAAATGAAGAAACTTGGAATATTTTGAAAGTACTTGAAAAACTTGAAAAGACTTGAAACGACATGAAATGTTTTGAAGAGACTTGAGTCAACTTGAAATGTTTAAAGAAATACTTGAAGAGTCTTGGAGCGATCTGGGAAAACTTCAAATAATGTCTTGAAGGGACTGGAAGCCACTTGAAAAGACTTGAAATATCTTGAAGCGACTTGAAAACCTTGAAGCGAATTGAAAAGACTTGAGAAGTTTTGAAAGGACTTGTGGTGACTTGAAATGTTTTGGAGAAAATTGCAGCAACTTGAAAAGTCTTGAAATGTCTTGAAGGTGAGACAACTTGAAATATTTTGAAAACAATTGAAGATTTGAAAAGGCTTGAAATGACTTAGAAATATTTTGAAGGGACTGAAAGCGACTTCAAGGGAGATCAAGCGACTTGAAGTTAAATAAAGCGACTGGAAGAAACTTGAAACGACTTGAAAGAACTTTGAAGCGACTTGAAATGTCTTGAAGAGTATTGAAGCGACCTGGGAAGATTTGAAATATCTTGAAGGGACCTGAAGCATTAGAAGCGACTTAAAAAGACTTGAAGCACTCTGGAAAGACTTCAAATATCTTGAAGGGACGGAAGCGACTTGAAAAAACTTCAAAGCAAATAAAGAAACTTGGAATATTTTGAAACTACTTGAAAAACTTGAAGCGATTTGAAACGACCTGAACTGTTTTGAAGAGACTTGAGTCAACCTGAAATGTTTAAAGAAATACTTGAAGAGTCTTGGAGCGATCTGGGAAAACTTCAAATAATGTCTTGAAGGGACTGGAAGCCACTTGAAAAAACTTGAAATGTCTTGAAACGACTTGAAAACCTTGAAACGAATTGAAAAGACTTGAGAAGTTTTGAAAGGACTTGTGGTGACTTGAAATGTTTTGGAGAAAATTGCAGCAACTCGAAAAGTCTTGAAATGTCTTGAAGGTGAGCAACTTGAAATATTTTGAAAACAATTGAAGATTTGAAAAGACTTGAAATGACTTCGAAATATTTTGAAGGGACTGAAAGCGACTTGAAGGGAGATCAAGCGACTTGAAGTTAAATAAAGCGACTTGAAGAAACTTGAAACGACTTGGAAGGACTTTGAAGCGACTTGAAATGTCTTGAAGAGTATTGAAGCGACCTGGGAAGATTTGAAATATCTTGAAGGGACCTAAAGCATTAGAAGCGACTTAAAAAGACTTGAAGCACTCTGGAAAGACTTCAAATATCTTGGAGGGACGGAAGCGACTTGTAAAAACTTCAAAAGAAATGAAGAAACTTGGAATATTTTGAAAGTACTTGAAAAACTTGAAAAGACTTGAAACGACATGAAATGTTTTGAAGAGACTTGAGTCAACTTGAAATGTTTAAAGAAATACTTGAAGAGTCTTGGAGCGATCTGGGAAAACTTCAAATAATGTCTTGAAGGGACTGGAAGCCACTTGAAAAGACTTGAAATGTCTTGAAACGAGTTGAAAACCTTGAAGCGAATTGAAAAGACTTGAGAAGTTTTGAAAGGACTTGTGGTGACTTGAAATGTTTTGGAGGAAATTGAAGCAACTTGAAAAGTCCTGAAATGTCTTGAAGGTGAGGCAACTTGAAATATTTTGAAAATAATTGAAGATTTGAAAAGACTTGAAATGACTTCGAAATATTTTGAAGGGACTGAAAGCGACTTGAAAGGAGATCAAGCGACTTGAAGTTAAATAAAGCGACTTGAAGAAACTTGAAACGACTTGGAAGGACTTTGAAGCGACTTGAAATGTCTTGAAGAGTATTGAAGCGACCTGGGAAGATTTGAAATATCTTAAAGGGATTGGAAGCATTGGAAGCTACTGAAAAAGACTTGAAGCCTTCTTAAAAGACTTGAAGGGACGGAAGCGACTTGTAAAAACTTCAAAGGAAATGAAGAAACTTGGAATATTTTGAAAGTACTTGAAAAACTTGAAAAGACTTGAAACGACATGAAATGTGTCGAAGGGATTTGAGGCAATCTGAAATGTTTAAAGAAATAATTGAAGAGTCTTGGAGCGACCTAGGAAAACTTCAAATAAAGTCTTGAAGGGACTAGAAGCCACTTGAAAAGACTTGAAATGTCTTGAAACGAGTTGAAAACCTTGAAGCGAATTGAAAAGACTTGAGAAGTTTTGAAAGGACTTGTGGTGACTTGAAATGTTTTGGAGGAAATTGAAGCAACCTGAAAATTCTTGAAATGTCTTGAAGGTGAGGCAACTTGAAATATTTTGAAAGCAATTGAAGATTTGAAAAGGCTTGAAATGACTTAGAAATATTTTGAAGGGACTGAAAGCGACTTCAAGGGAGATCAAGCGACTTGAAGGGAAATAAAGCGACTTGAAGAAACTTGAAACGACTTGAAAGGACATTGAAGCGACTTGAAATGTCTTGAAGAGTATTGAAGCGACCTGATAAGATTTGAACTATCTTAAAGGCATCGGAAGCATTGGAAGCGACTTAAATAGACTTTAAGCACTCTGGAAAGACTTCCAATATCTCGAAGGGACGGAAGCGACTTGAAAAATCTTCAAAGGAAATGAAGAAACTTGGAATATTTTGAAGCTACTTGAAAGACTTGAAGCGACTTGAAACGACATGAAATGTTTTGAAGGGACTTGAGGCGATTTGAAATGTTTAAAGAAATACTTGAAGAGTCTTAGAGCGATCTGGGAAAACTTCAAATAATGTCTTGAAGGGACTGGAAGCCACTTGAGAAGACTTGAAATGTCTTGAAACGAGTTGAAAACCTTGAAGCGAATTGAAAAGACTTGAGATGTTTTGAAAGGACTTGAGGTGACTTGAAATGTTTTGTAAGAAATTGACGCAACTCGAAAAGTCTTGAAATGTCTTGAAGGTGAGGCAACTTGAAATATTTTGAAAATAATTGAAGATTTGAAAAGACTTGAAATGACTTTGAAATATTTTGAAGGGACTGAAAGCGACTTGAAGGGAGATCAAGCAACTTGAAGTTAAATAAAGCGACTTGAAGAAACTTGAAACGACTT
This sequence comes from Diaperis boleti, assembly GCA_963583935.1. Lineage (NCBI taxonomy): Eukaryota > Metazoa > Arthropoda > Insecta > Coleoptera > Tenebrionidae > Diaperis > Diaperis boleti. The sequence goes on from OY757242.1 coordinate 8,130,052, forward strand.
GAAAGGACTTTGAAGCGACTTGAAATGTCTTGAAGAGCATTGACGCGACCTGGGAAGATTTGAAATATCTTGAAGGGATTGTAAGCATTCGAAGCGACTTAAAAAGACTTGAAGCAATCTGGAAAGACTTCAAATATCTTGAAAGGTCGGAAGCGACTTGAAAAAACTTAAAATGTCCTGAAGCAACTTGAGGAAACTTCAAAGGAAATGAAGAAACTTGGAATATTTTGAAACTACTTGAGAGACTTGAAGCGACCTGAAACGACATGAAATGTGTCGCAGGGACTTGAGGCAACTTGAAATGTTTAAAGAAATACTTGAAGAGTCTTGGAGCGACCTGGGAAAACTTCAAATAATGTCTTGAAGGCACTGCAAGCCATTTGAAAAGACTTGAAATGTCTTGAAACGACTTGAAAACCTTGAAGCGAATTAAAAAGACTTGAGTGTTTTGAAAGTACTTGTGGTGACTTAAAATTCTTTGGATCAAATTGAAGCAACTTGAAAAGTCTTCAAATGTCTTGAAGGTGAGGCAACTTGATATATTTTGAAAACAATTGAAGATTTGAAAGGACTTGAAATGATTTGGAAATATTTTGAAGGGACTGAAAGCGACTTTAAGGGAGATCAAGCGACTTGAAGTTAAATAAAGCGACTTGAAGAAACTTGAAACGACTTGAAAGGACTTTGAAGCGACTTGAAATGTCTTGAAGAGTATTGAAGCGAGCTGGGAAAATTTGAAATATCTTGAAGGGATTGTAAGCATTCGAAGCGACTTAAAAAGACTTGAAGCAATCTGGAATGACTTCAAATATCTTGAAGGGACGGAAGCGACTTGAAAAAACTTCAAAGGAAATGAAGAAACTTGGAATATTTTGAAACTACTTGAGATACTTGAAGCGACTTGAAACGACATGAAATGTGTCGCAGGGACTTGAGGCAACTTGAAATGTTTAAAGAAATACTTGAAGAGTCTTGGAGCGATCTGGGAAAACTTCAAATAATGTCTTGAAGGGACTGGAAGCCACTTGAAAAGACTTGAAATCTCTTGAAACGACTTGATAACCTTGAAAGGAATTGAAAAGACTTGAGATGTTTTGAAAGGACTTTTGGTGACTTGAAATGTTTTGGAGGAAATTGAAGCAACTTGAAAAGTCCTGAAATGTCTTGAAGGTGAGGCAACTTGATATATTTTGAAAATAATTGAAGATTTGAAAAGACTTGAAATGACTTCGAAATATTTTGAAGGGACTGAAAGCGACTTGAAAGGAGATCAAGCGACTTGAAGTTAAATAAAGCGACTTGAAGAAACTTGAAACGACTTGGAAGGACTTTGAAGCGACTTGAAATGTCTTGAAGAGTATTGAAGCGACCTGGGAAGATTTGAAATATCTTAAAGGGATTGGAAGCATTGGAAGCTACTGAAAAAGACTTGAAGCCTTCTTAAAAGACTTGAAGGGACGGAAGCGACTTGTAAAAACTTCAAAGGAAATGAAGAAACTTGGAATATTTTGAAAGTACTTGAAAAACTTGAAAAGACTTGAAACGACATGAAATGTGTCGAAGGGATTTGAGGCAATCTGAAATGTTTAAAGAAATAATTGAAGAGTCTTGGAGCGACCTAGGAAAACTTCAAATAAAGTCTTGAAGGGACTAGAAGCCACTTGAAAAGACTTGAAATGTCTTGAAACGACTTGAAAACCTTGAAGCGAAATGAAAAGACTTGAGATGTTTTGAAAGGACTTGTGGTGACTTGAAATGTTTTGGAGGAAATTGAAGCAACCTGAAAAGTCTTGAAATGTCTTGAAGGTAAGGCAACATGAAATATTTTGAAAACAATTGAAGATTTGAAAAGGCTTGAAATGACTTAGAAATATTTTGAAGGGACTGAAAGCGACTTCAAGGGAGATCAAGCGACTTGAAGGGAAATAAAGCGACTTGAAGAAACTTGAAACGACTTGAAAGACTTTGAAGCGACTTGAAATGTCTTGAAGAGTATTGAAGCGACCTGGGAAGATTTGAAATATCTTGAAGGGACCTGAAGCATTAGAAGCGACTTAAAAAGACTTGAAGCACTCTGTAAAGACTTCAAATATCTTGAAGGGACGGAAGCGACTTGAAAAAACTTCAAAGCAAATAAAGAAACTTGGAATATTTTGAAACTACTTGAAAAACTTGAAGCGATTTGAAACGACCTGAACTGTTTTGAAGAGACTTGTGAGTCAACCTGAAATGTTTAAAGAAATACTTGAAGAGTCTTGGAGCGATCTGGGAAAACTTCAAATAATGTCTTGAAGGGACTGGAAGCCACTTGAAAAGACTTGAAATGTCTTGAAACGACTTGAAAACCTCGAAGCGAATTGAAAAGACTTGAGAAGTTTTGAAAGGACTTGTGGTGACTTGAAATGTTTTGGAGGAAATTGCAGCAACTCGAAAAGTCTTGAAATGTCTTGAAGGTGAGACAACTTGAAATATTTTGAAAACAATTGAAGATTTGAAAAGACTTGAAATGACTTGGAAATATTTTGAAGGGACTGAAAGCGACTTGAAGGGAGATCAAGCGACTTGAATTTAAATAAAGCGACATGAAGAAACTTGAAACGACTTGAAAGGACTTTGAAGCGACTTGAAATGTCTTGAAGAGTATTGAAGCGACCTGGGAAGATTTGAAATATCTTAAAGGGATTGGAAGCATTAGAAGCTACTGAAAAAGACTTGAAGCCTTCTGGAAAGACTTGAAGGGACGGAAGCGACTTGAAAAAACTTCAAAGGAAATGAAGAAACTTGGAATATTTTGAAACTACTTGAGAGACTTGAAGCGACTTAAAACGACATGAAATGTGTCGCAGGGACTTGAGGCAACTTGAAAGGTTTAAAGAAATACTTGAAGAGTCTTGGAGAAATCTGGAAAAACTTCAAATAATGTCTTGAAGGGACTGGAAGCCACTTGAAAAAACTTGAAATGTCTTGAAACGACTTTAAAACCTCGAAGCGAATTGAAAAGACTTGAGAAGTTTTGAAAGGACTTGTGGTGACTTGAAATGTTTTGGAGAAAATTGCAGCAACTTGAAAAGTCTTGAAATGTCTTGAAGGTGAGACAACTTGAAATATTTTGAAAACAATTGAAGATTTGAAAAGACTTGAAATAACTTAAAAATATTTTGAAGGGACTGAAAGCGCCTTGAAGGGAGATCAAGCGACTTGAAGTTAAATAAAGCGACTGGAAGAAACTTGAAACGACTTGATAGAACTTTGAAGCGACTTGAAATGTCTTGAAGAGTATTGAAGCGACCTGGGAAGATATGAAATATCTTAAAGGGATTGGAAGCATTGGAAGCTACTGAAAAAGACTTGAAGCCTTCTGGAAAGACTTGAAGGGACGGAAGCGACTTGAAAAAACTTCAAAGGAAATGAAGAAACTTGGAATATTTTGAAACTACTTGAGAGACTTGAAGCGACTTGAAACGACATGAAATGTGTCGAAGGGACTTGAGGCGACTTGAAATGTTTAAAGAAATACTTGAAGAGTCTTAGAGCAATCTGGGGAAACTTCAAATAATGTCTTGAAGAAGCTGGAAGCCACTTGAGAAGACTTGAAATGTCTTGAAACGACTTGAAAACCTTGAAGCGAATTGGAAAGACTTGAAATGTTTTGAAAGGACTTGAGGTGACTAGAAATGTTTTGTAAGAAATTGACGCAACTCGAAAAGTCTTGAAATGTCTTGAAGGTGAGGCAACTTGAAATATTTTGAAAACAATTAAAGATTTGAAAAGACTTGAAATGACTTCAAAATATTTTGAAGGGACTGAAAGCGACTTGAAGGGAGATCAAGCGACTTGGAGTTAAATAAAGCGACTTGAAGAAACTTGAAACGACTTAAAAGGACTTTGAAGCGACTTGAAATGTCTTGAAGAGTATTGAAGCGACCTGGGAAGCTTTGAAATATCTTGAAGGAATTGGAAACGTTGGAAACGACTTAAGAAGACTTGAAGCAATCTGGGAAGGTTTCAAATATCTTGAAGAGACTGGAAGCGACTTGAAAAAAACTGAGAATGTCCTGAAGCAACTTGAGGAAACTTGAAACGAAATGAAGGAACTTGGAATATTTTGAAACTACTTGAAAGACTTGAAGCGATTTTGAAATAACATGAAATGTTTTGAAGGGACTTGAGGCAACTTGAAATGTTTTGAAAACAATTTCAGCTTTAAAAAGACTTGAAATGACTTAGGAATATTTTAAAGGGACTGAAAGCCACTTGAAAGGAAATAAGCGACTTGAAGAAACTTGAAACGACTTGAAAAGACTTTGAAGAGATTTGAAATGTCTTAAAGAGTCTTGAAGCGACCTGGGAAAATTTGAAATATCTTGAAGGAATCGGAAGCATTGGAAGCGACTTAAAGAGCTGGAACTGGAAGCGATTTGAAAAAACTGAAAATGTCCTGAAGCAACTTGAGGAAGCTTGAAACGAAATGAAGGAACTTGGAATATTTTGAAACTACTTGAAAGGTTTGAAGCCACTTCAAACGACACGAAATGTTTTGAAGAAACTTGAGGCGACTTGAAAAGTTTGAAGAAATACTTGAAGGGCCTTGGAGAGATCTGGGAACACTTCAAATAATATCTTGAAAGGACTGGAAGCCACTTGAAAAGACTTGAAATACCTTGAAGCGACTAAACTTGGATGGATTTGAAATGTATTGAGACGACTTGAAAGACTTGAAATATTTTGAAGGGACTTAAATATGAAATAAGTATTTTGAGAAGTCTTGAAGCGACTTGAAGAAACTTGAAGCGATTTAAAAGGACCTGAAATGTCTTGAAGCGACGTGAAATATGTAAAAAGGACTTGAAGCGACTTGAAAAGATTTAGAGAAAATTTAAAGGACATGAAATGCTTTGAAGGGACTTGGGGCGACTTGAAAAGTTTTGAAAGAAATTGAAGAGACTTGAAAAGACTTGAAATGTCTTCAAGAATATTAAAGCGACCTTCTTCAAATATTTTGAAGGGACTGGAAGCGACTTGAAAAGACTTGAAATGTTTTGAAGGAAATTGAAGCGATTTGAAAAGTTTCGAAATGTACTGCAGAGGCTTGAAACGACTTGGGAAATGAAGCGACTTTGAGAAACTTGAAAGGACTGGAAAGGACTTGAAATGTTTTGAAACGACTTTAAAGTCTTGAAGCAAATTGAAAAGACTTCAAATATTTTGAAGGGACTAGAAACGACTTGAAAAGACTTGAAAAGTCTTGAAGCCACCTGGAAAGATTTGATATATTTGGAAAATATTTCAAAAGTCTTGGAGCGATCTGGGAACACTTCAAATAATATCTTGAAAGGACGGGAAGGCACTTGAAAAGACTTGAAATACCTTGAAGCGACTAAACTTGCAAGGATTTGAAATGTATTGAAACGACTTGAAAGACTTCAAGAGAATTGAAAAGACTTGAGATGTTTTGAAAAGACTTGAGCTGACTTGAAATGTTTTGAAGGAAATTGAAGCGATTTGAAAAGTCTTGAAATGTATTGCAGTCTTGAAACAAGTTGGGAGATGAAGCGACTTTGAGGAACTTGAAAGGGCTGGAGAGGGCTTGAAATCTTTTGAAACGACTTGAAAGTCTTGAAGCAAATTGAAAAGACTTGAAATATTTTGAGAGGTCTTGAAGAAACTTGAAGTAATTTAAAAGGACTTGAAATGTCTTGAAGCGACGTGAAATACGGTAAAAGGACTTGAAGCGACTTGAAAAGATTTAGACCGAATTGAAAGGACCTGAAATGTTTTGAAGAGACTTGGGGCGACTTAAAAAGTTTTGAAAGAAATTGAAAAGACTTGAAAAAACTTGAGATGTTTTCAAGAATCTTAAAGCGACTTTCTTCAAATATTTTGAAGAGACTAGAAGCGACTAAACTTGAAAGGATTTGAAATGTCTTGAAATGACCTGAAAGACTTGAAGCGATTTGAAAAAACTTGAGATGTTTTGAAAAGACTTAAGGTGACTTGAACTGTTTTGGAGGACACTGAAGCAACTTGAAAAGACTTGAAAATGTCTTGAAGAGTCTTGAAACGACTTGAAGAGAGATGAAGCGACCTTGAGAAACTTGAAACCACTGGAACGGACTTGAAATGTTTTGAAACGACTTGAAAGACTTGAAGCAAATTGAAAGGACTTGAATTATTTTGAAGCGACTTGAGACGATGTGAAATATTTTGAGAGGTCTTGATGCGACTTGAAAAAACTTGAAACGATTTAAAAGGACTTGAAATGTCTTGAAGCGACGTGAAATATATTAAAACGACTTGATGCGACTTGAAAAGATTTAGAGAGAATTGAAAGGACATTTGAAGAGACTTGGGGCGACTTGAAAAGTTTTGAAAGAAATTGAAGAGACTTGAAATGTCTTGAAGAGCCTTAAAGCGACCTGGAAAGACTTTAAATATTTTGAAGGGACTAGGAGCGACTTGAAAAGACTTGAAATGTCTGGAAAATACTTGAAGGGTCTTGGAGCGATCTGGGAACACTTCAAATAATATCTTGAAAGGCCTGGAAGTCAGTTGAAAAGACTTGAAATACTTTGAAGCTACTAAACTTGAAAGGATTTGAAGTGCCTTGAAGCGACTTTGAAGAGACTTGAAGAGAGATGAAGCGAGTTTGAGAAACTTGACACTACTGGGACTTGCATCATCATGTGTTTGTCAGAGACAATTTATTTTTCATAAATTTTGAAATTGTATTTACTACTATCCCAGCACTCTGTATCGTCTCTGTATGTCAAAAACTGTCAAAGATGGCGTCTTGAGATTTGACACGCTCGTCAAGCAGTAGTGAGACTATAAAAAATTTCAGCATATAATTTTTGTGTTCTGAAAGACAGTATTATTAACTTGGGAAATTTCCCTGATTTTATCCATTGCCAAAGCTGGGAGCATAAAATTTGACACAGTCGTTGACTATCGCATACAATAACAGGATGGTGTTTCTTAGGGACAGTTTGATTGCCGTTTTGATTTCATTTCTTAATTTTATTTATATACCTCGCAGTCTTTGTATTGGAGCCCTTTCTTTTGGCATGTTGTGCATTCTCAAAACTTCTAAAACTCTATTGGAGAACAGATTTTCAAATTTCAACCATATTTTATCGTTCGACACTGTCAGAATTTTCAAATGTGTGCAAACAGTGTCATAAAGTAATACAAACGTTACACTATTTTTAAGTATTTTAAACAATTTAAAGGCTTACCGGTGTTGTGTCGAACGATAAAACGTTCTATTACACTCGTTTCTGTGCAGAATGGGCGCTTTCCGGCACTCGGGGCTTAAAAAACCACTCGTGCTTTTTTAAACCCCTTGTGTCGAAAAGCGCCCAATTTGCACAGGAACTTGTATAATAATATACTATTTTGCTCTCTTTACTCTGATCTGATAGTTTTAATATCCTTGCTCATTCTAGTTTCGGAGGTAGTTCTTCTTTGTTGCTGCTTGTTTTACATAATACTTCCGTTTTTTTACTCTTGTACCTATATTTTTGCTCTTCACCCTTCAGTCGTGGTGTATGGTGTCACACTCCGAATGTTTCTAAATTTTTATTCGTTTTAGTCAGAACTGGGTTTTCTTGTTTGTGGCAATTGAAATACACAAAAGATAACAAAGTAAACTTCAAAGGAGAAATTGTAGAAATATAAAGAAAAACTATTGTGTGTGGAGTCCACGCGCGACAGAAGTGGAACTTTTGGTGTTTACTTCTTTAGAGTCGATTTTCATTTTTAGTGCCCGGTACGACAAATTTTAGTTGCCGGCGTTTTCTGTTATTGTCGCCACCCTGACTCAAGGGGTGCCCCTTGGGACAGGCGGCCGCTCTTACACCGTTTGCCGCTTCGAAGCGTTTAGAGCCAAAAATTGTCAGATAAAAGTGTACAAATTATTTTGGTAGTTATTTGAGCGCACATTGCCACCTCCACCAAATCCAGTATATTGTGATCTTCAGTCGACACTTGGACCACACCGCGGGCCCATTGTGTCACCCCCTCGTGTCCCTCATCCAGCCATCCGACATAATCGAAAAAAGCTAGGATGGTTCTAGGCGAGGTACACCTCAAGCGTCCCTCAGTATCGTATGCAATCATTCAAATAGTTATCTCGACACAGATGACATCACTCGATGCGACTTTCAGTGCCACCGCGCCGTCGGTGCAGTACATGTAGAATTCCTCCTTTTTAGAATATTAGACGAATCGAGAACTTCTAATAATTTATGAAGATGGCCTTAACTCTTATACCCTGATGCATCTAATCATACAACTTTCACCGTCTGCTACAAAGTGATGCATGAGATGATCTTCTTAAGAAACATTACTTATATTTTAGTGGTGGTTGATAGCACAACATGCGGCGCGAGGTAATGTAATAACTTCATGAGAGAACAATAATTTGAGGACAAAAATAGTTCGTTACAGCTTTAATACTGAACAGTTTTTATTATTCTTCCGCAAGACCGATCACCGAAGATGAGCGCTACGCCCAAGACGTAGCTAACACACATTTTGGTAAATCGAGTGATTTCAAAGATGTAAATTTACCATCAGTTGTCTTCGATCCTGAAAATCGAAATGCCTACCAATTTGCTTTGAACAACGACGGTTCCGGAAATTATAACTTCCAGTAAGTTCTAACACTACGTTTATGGTAATTTTAAGCAATCTTTTAAGATTTTATACTTCGAAGACGCAACGTGCTGAGGTTGGGGAACTAAAGAACAATGGGACAGAAAACGAAATACAGGCCGTAAGGGGCCAATATGTGGACAAGTACACAACCGGCGATGGACTTCTTATTACTCGGACTATAGGTTACGTCGCTGACGAAAATGGTTACCAACCTTTTCTTGTAAGCCTTGTCGCAAGTTCAGTCGTAGAGAAACCACAACGACCATATCAACCATCCGTTGCGCCACAATCCCCATATCGTCCTACCATAAGCCCCAAGAGTGAAATAAGCTTCCCAGCATTACAAAGTCTAATTGGTGGAAATCCTATTGGATGAACATTAACAGTATTTCGAGCAATGTGTAGCCGTTAGTCTGTCAATAAAAGGTTTTGCAGTACAATTATTGTTATAATAGATCCCACCGGTACATTCACACCTAAGATTTACCATTTAAAGTTCAGTTGGTGAAGGTCATCAGGATTATGGAAATAATTGATGTTCGTCCCATGCAACACCAGAGTTCAATTATTATTATTAACCACTCACGCATGACGGTATAAATAGTCGTAATGGGAAACTGGTCTGTCCGTCTTAATGTGGGTCAGGATTGCTTGCTGTAATAAAATCACCTAAATTAATATCATGTGTCTGTCAAAGACAGCTTTGAAATTTCGATATTCGCAAAGTCCCAACTCTTTCAAGAAGGGACTCAGAAAGACAGAATCCTTTACGTCTTCAAACAATTCCACCCGGTATACTATTACTTACACGGTTGGCACCCTTCTAAGAGACCAATTATAACTTCGGTTTAGTTACGATGGCAGATGCGCCTAGTTACCGGGAGGAAACAGAGTGGAAGCGGTCAGGACGGTTGGAGCCCCTACCTTACTCGGTTCATCTTCCGAGACGCCCTTTTGGTTCACTACTTCCTTCTGGGCTGGTCTTCTCAGGAGAGGGAACGATTTACAATGCCGAAGAGTAATGCGTTCTCTTTCCTCCGGAGCGACGTCGGTTCCGGGCAACGTAGCGGATCCGGGATGGTTAGCATGATACAAGAACCATCCCGGTACGACACTAGGAAGCATTTATTCTCGACGAGCTTCTGGTTCCGTGTGACCGAGCGGCACCTAAGGGTGGTCGTAACGACTCCGGGATGGAAAGTATTTTTTTCCGGGAGTTTAACATTTGAATTTGGGCGTAGGGTCCTGACGTTCCGGTCGCTTGAGAGTGGTGAGCATCGCTGACAGCACTGGAAGCTCGGAATTTTTGGTAACTTCGTTACAATTTAAAAGGGTACACGGGGAGATATAGTTTCAATTTCTAAATTTTTAGCCGGTTGTAAGAGTGGTGCACAACCCCCTTAAATTATCCCAGTTTCGACGTCTATGAGAGAATAAGCAAGTAACCCACTAAAATAAACAAAAAAAAAAATTTTATCTCTCACCTTACATTACAGGAGATGTTCAAAATTACGAAGGCGAATTCGCACAAAACACCTGGTGTATGTCCAATTGTTTTGGCAGCCCTGTCCACAATAGTGTTGCATACACAAGTTCTTCCATCCATCCTCACTGACAGAACTGGGCCATTTCAACATATCCACTTATTGGCAAAATTTTTGTAGAACCAATCTCTTACTTGTCTCGCAAAATGAGGAGGGGCACCGTCCTGCAAATACCGCAGATAATCACGACGTGTCCTCAAAGGACCATCATCTAGAAACTCGTCCAAACAGTTATTCAAGAATGAAAAATAATTGTCCCCATTTAATATGTTGGGCAAAACATAAGGTCCGATCAAATCGTCTCCGACGATCCGGACACAGACATTTAAATAAAGCTGTTGCTAAAAATGAGTCTCTCGGATTGCATGAGGAGTTTCGTCGCTCCATTTGTGAGTATCGTGGCTATTCTAAACCCCGCCTCGTCAGTGAACAACACGCTGATAAAATCTTAGACACATGAGCACATTTTGAGCAGCCAATCTCCTGGTACTAATTCCCGGATTTTTTTCTACGCGCTCGAGAATTTGCTTCCGCATGCAGGACACGATCGGTGCGATTGCGACCTCGATCTTGACGTTGGCGAAAGGTCCCGTGGTGTCGTAGGTGTTGAACGGTTGACCTAATTGTGCGAACAGTAATGAAACGACAATGGTAATGGTACTTTGGCATCCACAAATTTCCATCCCGCTGGGCATTCCTTTTTACTTCTTCATAAAGAAGAACCATGTGAGCTATCTCAGCATTTGAAAATCGTCATTTTCGCCACCACCAGCAACGCACGCACGACTACAGACGTACTGTTTGCTTTCACGATCAAAACTGAGGTCGACAGTTTCAAAAACGTTTGTGTTTTTTTGTCGACTATTTATCAATTCAAAGAAAAGTCGCAAAAACACTTTGACTTCACTGCACCAAATTATGTTTATTTCCAGGGCCATACCGCTGAAATGTTTTTGAAACCTTAAAAATTGGGAGACCAGAAAATTTCCAACACGCTAAAAACTCAGCAGCAGAGAAACGCAAGAAGTTAGGTACCTAAAAGTCTGATTAATTAAAATAACCATAAAGGTGGTGCCTTTTATCTGTCATGTTCTTTGAGTGTGTCAGTATACTGTAACGTTGCCTTGGCCGGGCGGGTTGGACGTTTTAAAAAATTCGTGTGCACCACCGCAGTTCCTAGATTTTATTAAAAATTAACGATTTACTATGTACAATAATGAAATCATCCTTTCGGCGCGACCGAACTTTCTCGATTGATGATATCATCCCATGTGAACAATTATTGCCACAGAGTGCGACTTCCCGAAGTCTATTAAATATTCCAGAGCCATATTCAAGTAGTTGTCCCGACACAGTTGACATCACTCGATGCGACTTCCGGTGCCGTCGTCGCAGTACTATGTAGAGTTCCTTCTTTTTGGAATATTTGAAGAATCGAGATGTTCAATAATGCACGGACAATACTTCTAATAAATTATGAAGATGGCCGTAATCTTATACCCTGATGCATCTGATCATACAACTTTCACCGTCTCTGTGACACATCTTATGGTTCACCCTGTATACTACTATTTATTCGACACCTTGTATACTGGTGTTTACAATTTTTACAAGTTTAGGTACGCCGTTGCTCTGTGACAGATCTTGCGTTTCATACTGTATATCACAATTTATAATTCACCCGGTATACTATTATTTACACGGTTGGCACGATTCGACACCCAAAGGCCATGCGACAGACTTTGGTTTAGTTACGATGGCCGGTGGCGGTTAGTTACCGGGAGGAAACAGGGTGGAAGCGGGCAGGACGGATGGAGCCTCTACCCCACTCGGACGTCTTCGGTGCACTACTCCCTTCTGGGTTGGTCTTCTCAGGAGAGGGAACGATTTACAACTGTTCTAATAAAGCGGAGCTTCTTTTATAGAGACGTCGGCTGATGCGCACGGCTTGTCGAATTGCCGAAGAGTAATGCGTTTTCTTTCCTCCGGAGCGACGTCGGTTCCGGGCAACGTAGCGGATCCGGGATGGTTAGCATGATGCAAGAACCATCCCGGTACGACACTAGGAAGCATTTATTCTCGACGAGCTTCTGGTTCCATGCGAAAGGACGGCATCTGAGGGTGGTCGTAACGACTCCGGGATAGTTTCATTCGCAGGGTGCTAATTTTCTGTTCACGGGAGTGGAAGATTTATTCCGCTACGAAAATGGAAAGTATTTTTTTCCGGGAGTTTAACATTTGAATTTGGGCGTAGGGTCCTGACGTTCCGGTCGCTTGAGAGTGGTGAGCATCGCTGACAGCACTGGAAGCTCGGAATTTTTGGTAACTTCGTTACAATTTAAAACGGTACACGGGGAGATATAGTTTCAATTTCTAAATTTTTAGCCGGTTGTAAGAGTGGTGCACAACCACCTTAAATTATCCCAGTTCCGACGTCCATGAGAGAATAAGCAAGTGACCCACTAAAATAAACAAACAAAAAAATTTATCTCTCACCTTACATTACAGGAGATGTTTAAATTACGAAGGCGAATTCGCACAAAACACCTGGTGTATGTCCAATTGTTTTGGCAGCCTTGTCCACAATAGTGTTGCATACACAAGTTCTTCCATCCATCCTCACTGACAACACTGGGCCATTTCAACATATCCACTTATTGGCAAAATTTTTGTAGAACCAATCTCTTATTTGTCTCGCAAAATGAGATACCGCATATTATCACAACGTGTCCTCAAAGGACCATCATCTAGAAACTCGTCCAAACAGTTATTCAAAAATTCCAAATAATTGTTCCCATTTAATCTGTCGGGCAACACATGAGGTCCGTTCAAATCGTCTCCGACGATCCCGACCCAGACATTTAAATAAAGCTGTTGTTAAAAATGAGTCTCTCGGATTGCATGAGGATTTTAGTAGCTCCATTTGGGGGTATCGTGGCTATTCTAAACCCCGCCTCGTCAGTGAACAATACGATGCCAAAATCTTAGCACTTTTTTGCACTAACCATTCACAATAAGACACACGTCACGCCTGAACTTTTTGTACGCGATACAGATGCAATCCGTGTTCCTTCAGTATTCGATGCACGATGTACTAAAAACGCCAATTTGAGGAGCCAATCTCCTGGTACTAATCCCTACGCCCTCGGGAATTTGCTTCCGCCTGCAGGACACGATCGGTGCGATTACGACCTCGATCCTGACGCTGAGGGCGAAAGGTCCCGTGGTCTCGTAGGTGTTGAACGGTTGAGCTAAATGTGCGAACAGTAGGGATGCGACGATTCGGGGACCTTGGCATCCACAAATTTTGAGCCCCCTGGGCATTTCCTTGGGCTCCCCTATAAAGAACGACCATGTAAGGTCTCTCACCATTTGAAAATTCTGGCATTTTTACAACCACTCGCAACTCATGCACGATTACAGACGTACTGTTTTATTTCGATCAAAACTGAGGTCGATAGTTTCAAGATAGTTCAAGTAGTTGACATCATCCGCTGATATTACTCGATGCGACTTCCGGTGCCGCCGAAGAATCGAGACGTTCAATTATGCACTGACAATACCATTTAACTTGTAATAAATTATGAAGATGACCTTAACTCCTATACCCTGATGCATCTAATCATACAACTTTCACCGTCTGTTACACAGTGATGCATGAGATGATATAAAGCCCGTTCTTCTAAGAAACATTAGTTGTATTTTAGTGGTTGCTGATAGCACAACATGTGGCGCGAGGTAATGTGATAGCTTCATAAAAGAACAATTATCTGAAGAGAAACATAGTTCGTTACAGCTTTGATACTAAACAGTTTTTATTATTCTTCCGCAAGACCGATCACCGAAGATGAGCGCTACATCCAAGACGTCGCTAACACACATTATGGTAAATTGAGTGATTTCAAACACGTAAATTTACCATCAGTTGTCTTCGATCCTGAAAACCGTAATCCCCATCAATTTACTCTGAACAACGACGGTTCCGGAAATTATAACTTCCAGTAAGTTCTAACATCACGTTTATGGTAATTTTAGGCAATCGTTTAAGATTTGATATCCTTCAGACACAACGTGTTGAGGTTGGGGAACTAAAGAACAATGGTACAGAAAACGAAATACAGGCTGTAAGGGGCCAATATGTGGACAGGTACACAACCGGCGATGGACTTCTTTTTTCTCGGACCATAGGTTACGTCGCTGACGAAAATGGTTACCAACCTTTTCTTGTGAGTTTGGTCGTAAGTTCTTATGCTCCACAAGCCTCTTATGGTGCTCCTGAAATCCCCAAGAGTGAAATAGTCGGTCCAGCATATGAAAGTCTACTTGGTGGACATCCTATTGGATGAACATTAACAGCATTTCGAGCAATTTGTACCCGTTAGGCTATCAATAAAAGGGTTTGCAGCACAATCGTTATATTAGATTCCAGTAGTACCAGTTGACCTCTAATGTTTACTATTGACAGTTCAGCTGGTAAAGGTCATCAGGATTATGACAATAATTCATGTTCGTTCCATGCAACACCAGAGTTCAAGGTTAATTCACTCACGCATGACGGTACAAATAGTCGTAATGGGAAACTGTTTTCTCCGCCTTAAGGTGGGTCAGGATTGCTTGGTGTAATAAAATCACCCAAACAAACATCATAATTATGTCTATTAAAGGAAATTTTGATATTTAGACATTTTTCTCAGCACTCTGTTCCGCATGACTATTTCAAAAACTGTCAAATAATATGGCATCACCTAATTTGACAAACTTGTAAAGCAGCTACTTTTCTATCACATAGTGCAACATCATGACTTTAAGAAACAATTTAATTTCGATGAATACTAAAATTATATTTGGGTTTATTTATTCCAGCAGTCTGTTTAGTCTCTGTATGTCAAAAACTGTCAAAGATGGTCTCATGAGATTTGACACGCTCGATAAGCAGGATGCCGACTTCTAACAGCGGATACACGGACATTGTATTAATTTACACATTAATTTAAGCACAAAGACTTTACTTGTTAATTTTCGTTAATGTTGTGCATTATTAGTGTTTACTTACCTGAAGATTTACCTCGAAGCCGCCAGTTTGGTGAATGGGCCCTGACCAAAATAAACCAAGAGCCGAATTTTCTATTCCTGCTTTTGTCAACTGACCGGGCGGGTTTCACCAGTCAAGGTAGTTTTAACTTAAATAATACGCACGTATGGGCAGACAAAAATCCGCATATTGGGCCCCACAATTTTCATTTTTCAACAATAATAGCGTTGGAGGTTGAAGTATAAACGTTTAGTCGGTCAGTTTTCTATTTTTGGTTTATTTACGTTATTCCCGATATGCCCCCCACCCCCCGGTTGACAATTAACCCTAAATAAAATACTTCCGGGGCCCGTTCTTGTAACCAGACCGCTAGTGAGCGCTTCCACTGCCGAACTCCCGAGCCTTCTGCACTGCCCAGAAGACCTTGAGTCACCCACTCGCTGCGCTTCAAATGATATCTTGAAAGGACTGGAAGCCACTTGAAAAGACTTGAAATACCTTGAAGCGACTAAACTTGAAAAGATTTGAAATGTCTTGAAACGACTTGAAAGACTCTAAGCGAATTGAAAAGACTTGAGATGTTTTGAAAGGACTTGAGGTGAATTGATATGTTTTGGAGGAAATTGAAGCGACTTGAAAAGTCTTGAAATGTCTCGAAGAGTTTTGAAATGACTTGAAGAGAGATAAAGAGACTTTCAGAAACTTGAAAGGACTGGAAAGAACTTGAAATCTTTGAAAAAAGTCGCTTTAAGATTCTTGAAAACATTTCAAGTCTTTTCAGGTCTCTTAAATTTCTTTCAAAACCTTTCAAGTCGCTCCAAGTCTTTTCAAAATATCTTGAAAGCACTGGAGGCCACTTGAAAAGACTTGAAATACCTTGAAGCGACTAAACTTGCGAAGATTTGAAATGTCTTGAAACGACTTGAAAGACTCTAAGCGAATTGAAAAGACTTGAGATGTTTTGAAAGGACTTGACGTGATTTGAAATGTTTTGGAGGAAATTGAAACGACTTGAAAAGTCTTGAAATGTCTCGAATAGATTTGAAACGACTTGAAGAGAGATAAAGCGACTTTGAGAAACTTGAAAGGACTGGAAAGGGCTTGAAATGTTTGAAGAAAGTCGCTTTAAGATTCTTGAAGACATTTCAAGTCTTTTCAAGTCTCTTAAATTACTTTCAAAACTTTTCAAGTCGCCCCAAGTCTTTTCAAAATATCTTGAAAGCACTGGAAGCCACTTGAAAAGACTTGAAATACCTTAAAGCGACAAAACTTGCAAGGATTTGAAATGTCTTGAAACGACTTGAAAGACTTTAAGCGAATTGAAAAGACTTGGGATGTTTTGAAAGGACTTGACGTGATTTGAAATGTTTTGGAGGAAATTGAAGCGACTTGAAAAGTCTTAAAATGTCTCGAAGAGTTTTGAAACGACTTGAAGGGAGATAAAGCGACTTTGAAAAACTTGAAAGGACTGGAAAGGAATTGAAATGTTTGAAAGAAGTCGCTTTAAGATTCTTGAAGACATTTCAAGTCTTTTCAAGTCTCTTAAATTTCTTTCAAAAGCTTTCAAGTCGCCCCAAGCCTTTTCAAAATATCTTGAAAGCACTGGAGGCCACTTAAAAAGACTTGAAATACCTTGAAGCGACTAAACTTGCAAGGATTTGAAATGTCTTGAAACGACCTGAAAGACTCTAAGCGAATTGAAAAGACTTGAGATGTTTTGAAAGGACTTGAGGTGATTTGAAATGTTTTGGAGGAAATTGAAGCGACTTGAAAAGTCTTGAAATGACTCAAAGAGTTTTGAAACGACTTGACCAGAGATAAAGCGACTTTGAGAAACTTGAAAGGACTGGAAAGGACTTGAAATGTTTGAAGAAAGTCGCTTTAAGATTCTTGAAGACATTTCAAGTCTTTTCAAGTCTCTTAAATTTCTTTCAAAACTTTTCAAGTCGCCCCAAGTCTTTTCAAAATATCTTGAAAGCACTGGAGGCCACTTGAAAAGACTTGAAATACCTTGAAGCGACTAAACTTGAAAGGATTTGAAATGTCTCGAAAAGTTTTGAAACGACTTGAAGAGAGATAAAGCGACTTTGAAAAACTTGAAAGGACTGGAAAGGAATTGAAATGTTTGAAAAAAGTCGCTTTAAGATTCTTGAAGACATTTCAAGTCTTTTCAAGTCTCTTAAATTTCTTTCAAAACCTTTCAAGTCGCCCCAAGTTTTTTCAAAATATCTTGAAAGCACTGGAGGCCACTTGAAAAGACTTGAAATACCTTGAAGCGACTAAACTTGAAAGGATTTGAAATGTCTCGAAAAGTTTTGAAACGACTTGAAGAGAGATAAAGCGACTTTGAAAAACTTGAAAGGACTGGAAAGGAATTGAAATGTTTGAAAAAAGTCGCTTTAAGATTCTTGAAGACATTTCAAGTCTTTTCAAGTCTCTTAAATTTCTTTCAAAACTTTTCAAGTCGCCCCAAGTCTTTTCAAAATATCTTGAAAGCACTGGAGGCCACTTGAAAAGACTTGAAATGCCTTGAAGCGACTAAACTTGAAAGGATTTGATATGTCTTGAAACGACTTGAAAGACTCTAAGCGAATTGAAAAGATTTGAGGTGACTTGAAATGTTTTGGAGGAAATTGAAGCGACTTGAAAAGTCTTGAAATGTCTCGAAAAGTATTGAAACAACTTGAAGGGAGATAAAGCGACTTTGAGAAACTTGAAAGGACTGGAAGGGACTTGAAATGTTTGAAGAAAGTCGCTTTAAGATTCTTGAAGACATTTCAAGTCTCTTAAATTTCTTTCAAAACTTTTCAAGTCGCCCCAAGTCTTTTCAAAATATCTTGAAAGCACTGGAGGCCACTTGAAAAGACTTCAAATACCTTGAAGCGACTAAACTTGAAAGGATTTGAAATGTCTTGAAACGACTTGAAAGACTTTAAGTGAATTGAAAAGACTTGGGATGTTTTGAAAGGACTTGACGTGATTTGAAATGTTTTGGAGGAAATTGAAGCGACTTGAAAAGTCTTAAAATGTCTCGAAGAGTTTTGAAACGACTTGAAGGGAGATAAAGCGACTTTGAAAAACTTGAAAGGACTGGAAAGGAATTGAAATGTTTGAAAGAAGTCGCTTTAAGATTCTTGAAGACATTTCAAGTCTTTTCAAGTCTCTTAAATTACTTTCAAAACTTTTCAAGTCGCCCCAAGTCTTTTCAAAATATCTTGAAAGCACCGGAAGCCACTTGAAAAGACTTGAAATACCTTAAAGCGACAAAACTTGCAAGGATTTGAAATGTCTTAAAACGACTTGAAAGACTTTAAGCAAATTGAAAAGACTTGGGATGTTTTGAAAGGACTTGACGTGATTTGAAATGTTTTGGAGGAAATTGAAGCGACTTGAAAAGTCTTAAAATGTCTCGAAGAGTTTTGAAACGACTTGAAGGGAGATAAAGCGACTTTGAAAAACTTGAAAGGACTGGAAAGGAATTGAAATGTTTGAAAGAAGTCGCTTTAAGATTCTTGAAGACATTTCAAGTCTTTTCAAGTCTCTTAAATTACTTTCAAAACTTTTCAAGTCGCCCCAAGTCTTTTCAAAATATCTTGAAAGCACTGGAAGCCACTTGAAAAGACTTGAAATACCTTAAAGCGACAAAACTTGCAAGGATTTGAAATGTCTTGAAACGACTTGAAAGACTTTAAGCGAATTGAAAAGACTTGGGATGTTTTGAAAGGACTTGACGTGATTTGAAATGTTTTGGAGGAAATTGAAGCGACTTGAAAAGTCTTAAAATGTCTCGAAGAGTTTTGAAACGACTTGAAGGGAGATAAAGCGACTTTGAAAAACTTGAAAGGACTGGAAAGGAATTGAAATGTTTGAAAGAAGTCGCTTTAAGATTCTTGAAGACATTTCAAGTCTTTTCAAGTCTCTTAAATTTCTTTCAAAAGCTTTCAAGTCGCCCCAAGCCTTTTCAAAATATCTTGAAAGCACTGGAGGCCACTTAAAAAGACTTGAAATACCTTGAAGCGACTAAACTTGCAAGGATTTGAAATGTCTTGAAACGACCTGAAAGACTCTAAGCGAATTGAAAAGATTTGAGGTGACTTGAAATGTTTTGGAGGAAATTGAAGCGACTTGAAAAGTCTTGAAATGTCTCGAAAAGTATTGAAACAACTTGAAGGGAGATAAAGCGACTTTGAGAAACTTGAAAGGACTGGAAGGGACTTGAAATGTTTGAAGAAAGTCGCTTTAAGATTCTTGAAGACATTTCAAGTCTTTTCAAGTCTCTTAAATTTCTTTCAAAACCTTTCAAGTCGCCCCAAGTTTTTTCAAAATATCTTGAAAGCACTGGAGGCCACTTGAAAAGACTTGAAATACCTTGAAGCGACTAAACTTGAAAGGATTTGAAATGTCTCGAAAAGTTTTGAAACGACTTGAAGAGAGATAAAGCGACTTTGAAAAACTTGAAAGGACTGGAAAGGAATTGAAATGTTTGAAAAAAGTCGCTTTAAGATTCTTGAAGACATTTCAAGTCTTTTCAAGTCTCTTAAATTTCTTTCAAAACTTTTCAAGTCGCCCCAAGTCTTTTCAAAATATCTTGAAAGCACTGGAGGCCACTTGAAAAGACTTGAAATGCCTTGAAGCGACTAAACTTGAAAGGATTTGATATGTCTTGAAACGACTTGAAAGACTCTAAGCGAATTGAAAAGATTTGAGGTGACTTGAAATGTTTTGGAGGAAATTGAAGCGACTTGAAAAGTCTTGAAATGTCTCGAAAAGTATTGAAACAACTTGAAGGGAGATAAAGCGACTTTGAGAAACTTGAAAGGACTGGAAGGGACTTGAAATGTTTGAAGAAAGTCGCTTTAAGATTCTTGAAGACATTTCAAGTCTATTCAAGTCTCTTAAATTTCTTTCAAAACTTTTCAAGTCGCCCCAAGTCTTTTCAAAATATCTTGAAAGCACTGGAGGCCACTTGAAAAGACTTCAAATACCTTGAAGCGACTAAACTTGAAAGGATTTGAAATGTCTTGAAACGACTTGAAAGACTCTAAGCGAATTGAAAAGTCTTGAGATGTTTTGAAAGGACTTGAGGTGACTAGAAATGTTTTGGAGGAAATTGAAGCGACTTGAAAAGTCTTGAAATGTCTCAAAGAGTTTTGAAACGACTTGAAGGGAGATAAAGCGACTTTGAGAAACTTGAAAGGACTGGAAAGGACTTGAAATGTTTGAAGAAAGTCGCTTTAAGATTCTTGAAGACATTTCAAGTCTTTTCAAGTCTCTTAAATTTCTTTCAAGACCTTTCAAGTCGCCCCAAGTCTTTTCAAAATATCTTGAAAGCACTGGAGGCCACTTGAAAAGACTTGAAATACCTTGAAGCGACTAAACTTGAAAGGATTTGAAATGTCTTGAAACGACTTGAAAGACTCTAAGCGAATTGAAAAGACTTGAGATGTTTTGAAAGGACTTGAGGTGATTTGAAATGTTTTGGAGGAAATTGAAGCAACTTGAAAAGTCTTGAAATATCTCGAAGAGTTTTGAAACGACTTGACCAGAGATAAAGCGTCTTTGAGAAACTTGAAAGGACTGGAAAGGACTTGAAATGTTTGAAGAAAGTCGCTTTAAGATTCTTGAAGACATTTCAAGTCTTTTCAAGTTTCTTAAATTTCTTTCAAAACCTTTCAAGTCGCCCAAGCCTTTTTAAAATATCTTGAAAGCAGTGGAGGCCACTTGAAAAGACTTGAAATACCTTGAAACGACTAAACTTGAAAGGATTTGAAATGTCTTGAAACGACTTGAAAGACTCTAAGCGAATTGAAAAGACTTGAGATGTTTTGAAAGGACTTGAGGTGATTTGAAATGTTTTGGAGGAAATTGAGTCGACTTGAAAGTCTTGAAATGTCTCAAATAGATTTGAAACGACTTGAAGAGAGATAAAGCGACTTTGAGAAACTTGAAAGGACTGGAAGGGACTTGAAATGTTTGAAGAAAGTCGCTTTAAGATTCTTGAAGACATTTCAAGTCTTTTCAAGTCTCTTAAAGTATTTTCAAAATATCTTGAAAGCAGTGGAGGCCACTTGAAAAGACTTGAAATACCTTGAAACGACTAAACTTGAAAGGATTTGAAATGTCTTGAAACGACTTGAAAGACTCTAAGCGAATTGAAAAGACTTGAGATGTTTTGAAAGGACTTGACGTGATTTGAAATGTTTTGGAGGAAATTGAAGCGAATTGAAAAGTCTTGAAATGTCTCGAAGAGTTTTGAAACGACTTGAAGAGAGATAAAGCGACTTTGAGAAACTTGAAAGGACTGGAAAGGACTTGAAATGTTTGAAGAAAGTCGCTTTAAGATTCTTGAAGACATTTCAAGTCTTTTCAAGTCTCTTAAATTTCTTTCAAAACCTTTCAAGTCGCCCCAAGTCTTTTCAAAATATCTTGAAAGCACTGGAGGCCACTTGAAAAGTTTTGAAATGTCTCGAAGAGTTTTGAAACGACATGAAGGGAGATAAAGCGACTTTGAGAAACTTGAAAGGACTGGAAAGGACTTGAACTGTTTGAAAAAAGTCGCTTTAAGATTCTTGAAGACATTTCAAGTCTTTTCAAGTCTCTTAAATCTCTTTCAAAACTTTTCAAGTCGCTCCAAGTCTTTTCAAAATATCTTGAAAGCACTAGAAGTCACTATAAAAGGCTTGAAATACCTTAAAGCGACTAAACTTGCAAGGATTTGACATGTCTTGAAACGACTTGACGACTAGGAATGTTTTGGAGGAAATTGAAGCGACTTGAAAAGTTTTAAAATGTCTTGAAGAGTATTGAAACGACTTGAAGAGAGCTAAAGCGAGTTTGAGAAACTTGAAAGGACTGGATAGAACTTGAAATGTTTTGAAAGAACTTGAAAGACTTGAAAGGAATTGAAAGGACTTGAAAGGATTTAGAGCAAATTGAAAGGACATGAAATGTTCTGAAGAGATTTGGCGCGACAAAATTGAAGAGACTTGAAATGTCTTGAAGGGTCTTGAAACGACTTGAAGAGAGATGAAGCGACATTAAAAAACTTGAGCACGACTGGAAAGGACTTGCATCATCATTTGTCGCTCGTCGCAATGCCAAAGAGTGAGCTTTTTATCAATGCGTTCTCTTTCCTCCGGAGCAACATCGGTACCGGGTAACGTAGCGGATCCGGGATGGCGGCATCCGATGCGCGCTTCCTTTCTGGTTAACATAATGCAAGAACCATCCCGGTACGACACAAGCAAGCATTTATTTTTTACGAGTTTCCGGTTCCATGCGAAGGGCATGGTCCGACATGACAAGGGCGGCGGCTGAGGGTGGTCGTAACGACTTCGGGATAGTGTCATTCGCAGCGCGCCAATTTTCTGTTTACGGGAGTGGAAGAATTATTCCGCTACGAAAATGGAAAGTATTTGTTCCCGCGCGCTAAAGATTTGAATTTGGGAGTAGAATGAAGTAAGCATCGCTGAGGGCACTGGAAGCTTGGAATTTTTGGTAACTCCGTTACAATTTAAACGGGTTCACGAGGAGATGGTATAGTATCTATCAATTTCTCGATTTTTAGCCTGTTGTAAGAGTGGGGCACAACCCCCTTAAATTATCCCAGTTCCGACGTCTATGAGTTTGCGGAAGTTTTCTGTGTGTTCTTCCATGGTCTCAAAGGCGAAGGCGAAGTCGAAATCCGGTCCATGAATTTCTGGAACGTTCGCGCCGCGTTACGCAGCCCAAAGCTCATGTGGGTGTAGTCAAAGAAGCCGAATGGAGTCGTGATGACGGTTTTTGGTATGTCATCAGCTTGTATGGGGATTTGGTGAGTTTCACCAGGTCGATCGAGGAGAATACCTTTTTGTGGTGCAGCTGGTGCGCAAAGTCTTCAATGTGTGGGATTGGATAATTATCATGTACTGTTCGTGCGTTAAGTGCACGATAATCTCCCCAGGGGCGCCACTCATCATTTTTGGGTGGACTGCACGGAAGAGTGGTTTGCTGTTGGGGGCACTGTACTTCCCGGTCCAACCAACACCGGCAGCATCCGGACCGGTGTCTTCCTGCCGTTACTTCCATCCGTACCCATTAGGACCGGGGTCCCTAAAGTTCAGCCGTTCAGTGGCGGGTAACTAAATTAACGCCAAAATTTCTACTAATTTTAACTCGATAACTATGGCGTTTAGGGCATAAAATTATTAAGAAATATTGTTGACAATGATGAGTTCTATTACCTATTAAAATAATGAATATAACCTAAGATTCACACGCCTTCAAGTTTCGGTATTCACTCGCATACCCCGATGCATCTAATCATACAACTTTCACCGTCTATTACAAACTGATGCATGAGATGATATAAAGCCCGTCCTCCTTAAGAAACATTAGTTGTATTTTAGTGGTTGCTGATAGCACAACATGCGGCGCGGGGTAATGTGATAACTTCGTAGAAGAACCATAATTTGAAGACAAAAACAGTTTGTTACAGCTTTAATACTTAACAGTTTTTATTATTCTGCCGCAAGACCGATCACCGAAGATGAGCGCTATGTCCAAGACGTCGCTAACACGCATTTTGGTAAACTGAGTGATTTCAAAGAAGTAAATTTACCATCAGTTGTCTTCGATTTTGAAAATCGTAGTCGTAATCCCCACCAATTTACTCTGAACAACGACGGTTCCGGAAATTATAACTTCCAGTAAGTTCTAACATCACGTTTATGGTAATCTTAAGCAATCTTTTAAGATTTGATATTGCTGAGACAGAACGTGCTGAGGTTGGGGAACTGAAGAACAATGGTACAGAGAACGAAACACAGGTTGTAAGGGGCCAATATGTGGCCAAGTACCCAACCCGCGATGGGCATCTTATTTTTTTGAAAATAGGTTACATCGCTGACGAAAATGGTTACCGACCTTTTCTTGTAAGCTTTGACGTAAGTTCTCTCGTGGTGGCACTACCCTCTTATGGTGCAGCCGCTGCGGTAGGACCCTCAAGTTTTGCAACCGCAGGGGTAGGAACCTCATATACTGCTCCGGAAATCCAGAAGAGCGAAATAAGCGGTCCAGCATATCAAAGTCTAATTGGTGGAAATCCTATCGGATGAACATTAATAGCATTCCGAGAAATGTGTACCCGTTAGGCTGTCATTAAAGGATTTTGCAGTACAATCGTTATATTAAATTCCAGTAGTACATTAACACCTAATTTTTACTATTTAAAGTTCAGTTGGTGAAGGTCATCATTATTATAGCAATCATTGATGTTCGTCCCATGCAACACCAGACTTCAAGGTTAATTCACTCACGCATGACGGTTTTCTAAGCCTTAAGGTGGGTCAGGATTGCTTGCTGTAATAAAATCACTTAGACAAACGTCATGTGTCTATTAAAGGCAGTTTTGATTATTCAAAATTTTTCTGAGCACTCTGTTCCGTATAAGTATTTCAAAAACTGTCACATGGTGCAACATCATCTCTTTCAGAGACATTTTATTTGCTATAAATTTTGTAAATGTATTTGGTTTTATCTATTCCAGCACTCGGTTTAGTCTCTATGTAGATGCTTTGAACATCTACGTATAATTTAAGGATTAAACAAACTTACCTTAAGTGAAGTTGAATCGTAATTATATAACCCACCTTGCCTGAAATGATCACTCTCACCCTAAGTATTCTGCCACTAGTAGGGCCCTGATCATTTCAGAGTTGCCTGACCATCCTTGATACATTCGAAAACTTGACTATCGCATACAGGAACAGCGTGTGAGAGAATATGATCGCCATTTTGGTTTTCTTCTATTTTCTTTATATACTTCATACTCTTCGAATTGGAACAGTTTATTTTTTCTTGTAGCATGTTCTCTTTCCATTTTCAAAACTTCTAAAACTCGAAGTATAGATTTTCAAATTTAAAC
The DNA here is from genome assembly GCA_963583935.1 of Diaperis boleti. Lineage (NCBI taxonomy): Eukaryota > Metazoa > Arthropoda > Insecta > Coleoptera > Tenebrionidae > Diaperis > Diaperis boleti. The sequence goes on from OY757242.1 coordinate 8,155,190, forward strand.
CATATTTTTGTTAGTTAGAAGTAATTTTTTTGCTCTCTACTGTGATCTGATAGTTTTGATCCCTTTCTCGGAGGTTTCATAATATTATGGTTGTTACAGGTTTTAAAGTTTCTGAGATTTAATAATTAGAGATTTAACTTCATAACTCTACTGGTCTTATAGTGTCTCAGGCTACACAATTCAACAAGCCCCCAATTTCTCAGGTTTCATAATTTCATGCTTTAACAGGTCTTATAGTTCCTCGAAACAAGTGGAGATTTTCAGGTTCAGTAGTAGTATATCAGGTCCCATAGTATTTCAAATTTCATAATTTCATAGTTCTAGAGACCGTGTTTCAGTATCTCAGGGCGAACACTATTTCAGGTTTCATAATTGAGGTTTTATAATTTTTCTGGTTTTTTAATTATCTATGGTTTAATAATTTCATAATACCCCAAACTTCATAATTTTTCAAGTTTAATTAATAGTCTCTCAGATCCCATAGCATCTCAAATCTCATAATCACATGGTTTTTCAGGTTTCATAACTCCTAAAAACTAATACTTTCTTACGATTCATAATTTCTCAAATTTCATAATTTTATTGTTGGACAGTTTTTAACAATCCTGTTTGTACGGTTTCTCAGGTTGCATAGTTTCTCACAATTTGCACTTTCGGAAGTTTCATAATTTCATGGTTGTTACAGGTTTTAAAGTTTCTGAGATTTACTAATTAGAGATTTAACTTCATAACTCTACTGGTCTTATACTGTCTCAGGCATCACAATTCTTCAGGCCCCCAATTTCTCAGGTTTCATAATTTCATGCTTCAACAGGTCTTATAGTTCCTCGAAACAAGTGGAGATTTTCAGGTTCAGTAGTAGTATATCAGGTCCCATAGTATTTGAAGTTTCATAATTTCAAAGTTCTAGAGACACAGTGTTTCAGTTACTCAGGGCTCAAAGTATTTCAGGTTTCATAATTGAGGTTTTATAATTTTTCTGGTTTTATAATTATCTATGGTTTAATAATTTCTTAATACGTCAAACTTCATAATTTTTCAAGTTTTATTAATAGTCTTTCAGATCCCATAGCATCTCAGATTTCATAATCACATCGTTTTTCAGGTTTCATAACTCCTAAAAACTAATAGTTTCTTACGATTCATAATTTCCCAGATTTCATAATTTTATTTTTGGCCAGTTTTTAGCAATCCTGTTTGTACGGTTTCTCAGGTTGCATAGTTCATCATAATTTACACTTTCGGAGGTTTCATAATTTCATGGTTGTTACAGGTTTTGAAGTTTCTGAGATTTAATAATTAGAGATTTAACTTCATAATTCTATTGGTCTTATAGTGTCTCAGGCTACGCAATTCTTCAGGCCCCCAATTTTTCAGGTTTCATAATTTCATGCTTCAACAGGTCTTATAGTACCTCCAAACAAGTGGAGATTTTCAGGTTCAGTTGTAGTATATCAGGTCCCATAGTATTTCAAGTTTCATAATTTCATAGTTCTAGAGACATAGTGTTTCAGTATCTCAGGGCGCACACTATTTCAGGTTTCATAATTGAGGTTTTATAATTTTTCCGGTTTTATAATTATCTATTGTTTAATAATTTCATAATACGTCGAACTTCATAATTTTTCAAGTTTAATTAATAGTCTTTCAGATCCCATAGCATCTCAGATTTCATAATCACGTCGTTTTTCAGGTTTCATAACTCCTAAAAACTAATACTTTCTTACGATTCAGAATTTCTCAGATTTCATAATTTTATTGTTCGACAGTTTTTAACAATCCTGTTTGTACGGTTCCTCAGCTTTCATAGTTCCTCATAATTTACACTTTCGGAGGTTTCATAATTTCATGGTTATTACAGGTTTTAAAGTTTCTGATATTTAATAAATAGAGATTTAACTTCATAATTCTACTGGTCTTATAGTGTCTCAGGCTACACAATTCTTCAGGCCGCCAATTTCTCAGGTTTCATAATGTCATGCTTCAACAGGTCTTATAGTTCTTCGAAACAAGTGGAGATTTTCAGGTTCAGTAGTAGTATATCAGGTCCCATAGTATTTCAAGTTTCATAATTTCATAGTTCTAGAGACAGTGTTTCAGTATCTCAGGGCGAACACTATTTCAGGTTTCATAATTGAGGTTTTATAATTTTTCTGGTTTTATAATTATCTATGGTTTAATAATTTCATAATACCCCAAACTTCATAATTTTTCAAGTTTAATTAATAGTCTCTCAGATCCCATAGCATCTCAAATTTCATAATCACATCGTTTTTCAGGTTTCATAACTCCTAAAAACTAATAGTTTCTTACGATTCATAATTTCCCAGATTTCATAATTTTATTTTTGGCCAGTTTTTAGCAATCCTGTTTGTACGGTTTCTCAGGTTGCATAGTTCCTCATAATTTACACTTTCGGAGGTTTCATAATTTCATGGTTGTTACAGGTTTTGAAGTTTCTGAGATTTAATAATTAGAGATTTAACTTCATAATTCTACTGGTCTTATAGTGTCTCAGGCTACGCAATTCTTCAGGCCCCCAATTTTTCAGGTTTCATAATTTCATGCTTCAACAGGTCTTATAGTACCTCCAAACAAGTGGAGATTTTCAGGTTCAGTTGTAGTATATCAGGTCCCATAGTATTTCAAGTTTCATAATTTCATAGTTCTAGAGACATAGTGTTTCAGTATCTCAGGGCGCACACTATTTCAGGTTTTATAATTGAGGTTTTATAATTTTTCCGGTTTTATAATTATCTATTGTTTAATAATTTCATAATACGTCGAACTTCATAATTTTTCAAGTTTAATTAATAGTCTTTCAGATCCCATAGCATCTCAGATTTCATAATCACGTCGTTTTTCAGGTTTCATAACTCCTAAAAACTAATACTTTCTTACGATTCAGAATTTCTCAGATTTCATAATTTTATTGTTCGACAGTTTTTAACAATCCTGTTTGTACGGTTCCTCAGCTTTCATAGTTCCTCATAATTTACACTTTCGGAGGTTTCATAATTTCATGGTTATTACAGGTTTTAAAGTTTCTGATATTTAATAAATAGAGATTTAACTTCATAATTCTACTGGTCTTATAGTGTCTCAGGCTACACAATTCTTCAGGCCGCCAATTTCTCAGGTTTCATAATGTCATGCTTCAACAGGTCTTATAGTTCTTCGAAACAAGTGGAGATTTTCAGGTTCAGTAGTAGTATATCAGGTCCCATAGTATTTCAAGTTTCATAATTTCATAGTTCTAGAGACAGTGTTTCAGTATCTCAGGGCGAACACTATTTCAGGTTTCATAATTGAGGTTTTATAATTTTTCTGGTTTTATAATTATCTATAGTTTAATAATTTCATAATACCCCAAACTTCATAATTTTTCAAGTTTAATTAATAGTCTCTCAGATCCCATAGCATCTCAAATTTCATAATCACATCGTTTTTCAGGTTTCATAACTCCTAAAAACTAATAGTTTCTTACGATTCATAATTTCCCAGATTTCATAATTTTATTTTTGGCCAGTTTTTAGCAATCCTGTTTGTACGGTTTCTCAGGTTGCATAGTTCCTCATAATTTACACTTTCGGAGGTTTCATAATTTCATGGTTGTTACAGGTTTTGAAGTTTCTGAGATTTAATAATTAGAGATTTAACTTCATAATTCTACTGGTCTTATAGTGTCTCAGGCTACGCAATTCTTCAGGCCCCCAATTTTTCAGGTTTCATAATTTCATGCTTCAACAGGTCTTATAGTACCTCCAAACAAGTGGAGATTTTCAGGTTCAGTTGTAGTATATCAGGTCCCATAGTATTTCAAGTTTCATAATTTCATAGTTCTAGAGACATAGTGTTTCAGTATCTCAGGGCGCACACTATTTCAGGTTTTATAATTGAGGTTTTATAATTTTTCCGGTTTTATAATTATCTATTGTTTAATAATTTCATAATACGTCGAACTTCATAATTTTTCAAGTTTAATTAATAGTCTTTCAGATCCCATAGCATCTCAGATTTCATAATCACGTCGTTTTTCAGGTTTCATAACTCCTAAAAACTAATACTTTCTTACGATTCAGAATTTCTCAGATTTCATAATTTTATTGTTCGACAGTTTTTAACAATCCTGTTTGTACGGTTCCTCAGCTTTCATAGTTCCTCATAATTTACACTTTCGGAGGTTTCATAATTTCATGGTTATTACAGGTTTTAAAGTTTCTGATATTTAATAAATAGAGATTTAACTTCATAATTCTACTGGTCTTATAGTGTCTCAGGCTACACAATTCTTCAGGCCGCCAATTTCTCAGGTTTCATAATGTCATGCTTCAACAGGTCTTATAGTTCTTCGAAACAAGTGGAGATTTTCAGGTTCAGTAGTAGTATATCAGGTCCCATAGTATTTCAAGTTTCATAATTTCATAGTTCTAGAGACAGTGTTTCAGTATCTCAGGGCGAACACTATTTCAGGTTTCATAATTGAGGTTTTATAATTTTTCTGGTTTTATAATTATCTATAGTTTAATAATTTCATAATACCCCAAACTTCATAATTTTTCAAGTTTAATTAATAGTCTCTCAGATCCCATAGCATCTCAAATTTCATAATCACATCGTTTTTCAGGTTTCATAACTCCTAAAAACTAATAGTTTCTTACGATTCATAATTTCCCAGATTTCATAATTTTATTTTTGGCCAGTTTTTAGCAATCCTGTTTGTACGGTTTCTCAGGTTGCATAGTTCCTCATAATTTACACTTTCGGAGGTTTCATAATTTCATGGTTGTTACAGGTTTTGAAGTTTCTGAGATTTAATAATTAGAGATTTAACTTCATAATTCTACTGGTCTTATAGTGTCTCAGGCTACGCAATTCTTCAGGCCCCCAATTTTTCAGGTTTCATAATTTCATGCTTCAACAGGTCTTATAGTACCTCCAAACAAGTGGAGATTTTCAGGTTCAGTTGTAGTATATCAGGTCCCATAGTATTTCAAGTTTCATAATTTCATAGTTCTAGAGACATAGTGTTTCAGTATCTCAGGGCGCACACTATTTCAGGTTTTATAATTGAGGTTTTATAATTTTTCCGGTTTTATAATTATCTATTGTTTAATAATTTCATAATACGTCGAACTTCATAATTTTTCAAGTTTAATTAATAGTCTTTCAGATCCCATAGCATCTCAGATTTCATAATCACGTCGTTTTTCAGGTTTCATAACTCCTAAAAACTAATACTTTCTTACGATTCAGAATTTCTCAGATTTCATAATTTTATTGTTCGACAGTTTTTAACAATCCTGTTTGTACGGTTCCTCAGCTTTCATAGTTCCTCATAATTTACACTTTCGGAGGTTTCATAATTTCATGGTTATTACAGGTTTTAAAGTTTCTGAGATTTAATAATTAGAGATTTAACTTCATAATTCTACTGGTCTTATAGTGTCTCAGGCTACACAATTCTTCAGGCCGCCAATTTCTCAGGTTTCATAATGTCATGCTTCAACAGGTCTTATAGTTCTTCGAAACAAGTGGAAATTTTCAGGTTCAGTAGTAGTATATCAGGTCCCATAGTATTTCAAGTTTCAAAATTTCATAGTTCTAGAGACACAGTGTTTCAGTATTTTAGGGCTCACAGTATTTCAGGTTTTATAATTAAGGTTTTATAATTTTTCTGGTTTTATAATTATCTATGGTTTAATAATTTCATAATACGTCGAACTTCATAATTTTTCAAGTTTTATTAATAGTCTTTCAGATCCCATAGCATCTCATATTTCATAATCACATCGTTTTTCAGGTTTCATAACTCCTAAAAACTCATATAATCAATGGTCATATAATTAGGACTGAACTTCACTTAAGGTACGATTACTCTTTAAATTTGAAATCATTCTATATTTATGATTGTTTCTAGTTTATTATTTTAGATTTTTAAAAACTTTTATTAGTAGCATCGAGATGTTCGATTGTGCACGGAGAATCTATATATTTACTCGTTTTGATAATGAATCTATTCGGACCAAATGAAACAGTGTGTACTGCACCGAGTGTTATAATTGTTTTTTTAAATCAAAGACATTGATAATATCTAGGCCTAAATTACGTTTAATTTTCAAAAATTTTACAGGTTCATTGATTATTTGCATTTCATTTTTCGCCGAAAAGCAGTCCATTATAGTCACAGATTTAAATGAGCGTGAATCGTTTTAAGTGAGAAGCTGGAGGACGATAGCTAAATATAACTTGGCCCCTCCCCTGAGATTGGCTGCGCAAATCGTGTAGTTAACTTAAGACATTTACGTCTGCATGTTTGGTTATCTATTGTCGGGGCAAACTCCAAAGAAAGAAATCAGTAATAAATTAACATGCGTGTAGTATTGTTTCTACATTATTGCCTGGAGGGAAAACTTTACATAATGTTTTTAAAATTTCAATACCTTGTGTAGAAACATCGGTTTCAAATATCAAAGCCAACAGTAACCACGCTATTAATATTAATGCTCCATCATTAGTTATCAACGACGAAGTGTCAATGTGCTCACTTATTGTTTTAAAGTTAATAGATAAATGATTAGATAGATTAGATAGATTTCAAACATGTAAATTTACCATCAATTATCTTCGATCCGGAAAATCAAACTATTTTTATCAACAACATCTCACAAGCCTGCAATTTTGGGTGTTCCCATAATTATGCTAGTGCATACAACTTTCACCTTATCTAAAAAACTTGGATATGAGAAAATCTAAAACCCCTTCCTCTCGAGAAAGGTCAGTCACATTTAAAGTCATTATAATATGGTGTAACGGATTCTGGAAATAACTGATGTTCGTACGATGTAACAACAGAGTTGAAGGTTAATTCATTCACGACTTGTGGTATAAGTAGTTGTAATAGGAAACTGGTTAGTTGGTTAAGGTAGGTCGTGATTATTAATGAGACAGCTTTAATAATATCTATTATTACATTTGTGAAAATACAATCGACGATAAGTATGTTGCTTGTAACGCTTACGCAAGTTTTTTACGTGGTATGCTCCACGGGACCGCGGGTAGCTACAACGGAGTACGGTACGCTAGGGGTCATCTGTCTAGTTTGGCAGGAGAGAAAAAATAACTAATAGCTAATAACTAATAACTAATAACTAATAACTAATAGCTAATAACTAATAACTAATAACTAATAACTAATAACTAATAACTAATAACTAATAACTAATAACTAATAACTAATAACTAATAACTAATAACTAATAACTAATAACTAATAACTAATAACTAATAACTAATAACTAATAACTAATAACTAATAACTAATAACTAATAACACAATAACTAATAACTAATAACTAATAACTAATAACTAATAACTAATAACTAATAACTAATAACTAATAACTAATAACTAATAACTAATAACTAATAACTAATAACTAATAACTAATAACTAATAACTAATAACTAATAACTAATAACTAATAACTAATAACTAATAACTAATAACTAATAACTAATAACTAATAACTAATAACTAATAACTAATAACTAATAACTAATAACTAATAACTAATAACTAATAACTAATAACTAATAACTAATAACTAATAACTAATAACTAATAACTAATAACTAATAACTAATAACTAATAACTAATAACTAATAACTAATAACTAATAACTAATAACTAATAACTAATAACTAATAACTAATAACTAATAACTAATAACTAATAACTAATAACTAATAACTAATAACTAATAACTAATAACTAATAACTAATAACTAATAACTAATAACACAACGTGATAAGATTTAATGAACACCCTATATACAATGTATTCTAACTACTGTCTTCACTGTCCTTTTAGGGTAGGAAAATTGTGGTCCAGGTTTCCGGGGGGGAAAACAGGAAGCTTGTCTGGATACAACTAGCGCGCGACTGGCTCGCGAGCAGAGTGCCGCCGCCGTCAGACAACCGGAAGGCGCCGGAATTAAACACCAGTGGACGATTGCTTGATACCGGAAGTAGTAACCGGACGGAACGGCAGGGATTCCGGGCGAGTTAGCGATTCCGTAGCGGAGAAATCCCGTCATTCCGGAGTTTGTGCGCTGCCCGGATTCACCGCCGTTCCAGGATACTAGGACTCCGAATCGTCTAGCGATGAAGACCATGTACTCCACTAAGCTACTCGCGGAGATGTGTGGAGCATACCACCATAAAAAAAGCGTCACAATATATAACTGTTCACAATAAGATAACAACGATTTAATAGTGCGGCGGGCAAAAATGTGCGGCATTGAATGTAACTTTTTTATTTTTGAAGATTTTTCGTTGAGATTTTGTGGGCGTGTTCATAAATTTTGATCTTTGCAGCTACAGAGCGATTTTTTGAAATTTGTAAATTAAAAAAAAAGATATTGCGCGAAAATATACTTCGACCGGCAGAAATGTACCTGCCACTGGAGAACCCTCTCAAGAATTCCAAGAACAGAGTGTCGGAAGTGAGGCTCGACGCTTTGAAGCGAAAATTCTTCGCAGTCTAGCGAGCCGCTGTCCCACTGTTCGATAAGGTCAAGCTCCCTTCTTCCAAATCGACATAGTTCCTGACATCCGATCGGGATGAAACTTTCACCGTTGTAACCGGAAAACTAGCGCGCAGCTTATGCAACTTTCCAGAAGTCGCTACGCCCAGCCCAAGCCACCGCCCTTGTCACCGCGGGCCACGCCCTCCGCAATGAATCTTTAAAGTGTCCAGGAAAAATGCTTCCCGTTATCGGATTGGAATGGGACTTACATCGTTTTGATCAGCAAGGAAACGAGTTCCGGTATTTAATTCCGGCGCTTTCCATTTGTCTGATGGCGTTGGCACTCTACTCGCGAGCTAGCCAACTGTCGCGAACCCCTCCGGAAACCCGGACCACACCTTCCCTAACCTACAAAGACAGTGAAGACAGTGTTGTTATGGAATACATTGTATATATTGTGTTCATTAAATTATGTCACGTTGTGTTAAGTTATTTTTTCCCTCCTGAAAAACTAGACATCTGACCCCTGGCGTACCGTACTCCGTTGTAGCTACCTGCGGTAAGAAAAGTTTGTTTAGTTCGTTCCCCTCTTCTTCTTTTTCTTTCAGTATTGTTCTTTTGTAAATATTGAGCATCGAAGATGCTGGGTTTATTCTATATAGTCTCTAGTTACATCGCTCACTTCCACCATCCTCTTCTCTCTTTCCTCTCTTATTTCTTGAATCACTTGTGATTCATGTTCTTCGAGGCCTTTCTTGTTCTTCCTTTAGTCTTCTTGCTTAAAATTGTAACGAAGTTTTTGAAATCCGCGAGGTTCGAGTGCATCGAGTTTAGCAACGTGCGCCGTTCGCTGAGTCCCAGCCTCTTGTCTTTTTGCCGCGTGAATAAAAGCGATCGCATCATGCTCCACTCGCCAACTCGCCGAAAAAATATTTTTAAACTTCGGGCCGGGATAATTATTTCGCTCCGGACATAACAAAATTTGCGCGCTGCAAACGAGACTGTCCCGGAGTCGCTACGACCACTGTGTCGGGGTGATTCTTTCACTCCGGTAATCGGAATAAGACGCACGCTCCTGGTCCCGTCATTCTGGAGTTCGTGCGCTGCCCGGATTCACCGCCGTTCCAGGAGAATAGGACGCCGAGTCGTCTAGCGATGAAGACTTTGGAAGAGTCGCCCACGCACGGCCGTTCACGCAGTGGAAGAACGTCACTGTTTCGTCACGAGCATCCTATAAAATGGCGTTCCAGTTGGTGATTCCGATCGTTCCAGTTGGTAACAAAAACCATTCCTGTGGTGAGTTCTAGTGCAAACTGAGTGATTTCCTGCCCTCCCGTCCAGCAGAAGCAGACCAGAAGGACCGGACCGACCACCGTAGGACAAAGTAAGGGACCTCCTGCTGCCCGCTTGTCGATCACCGGGATATCCGGGCGGGTCTCTTGCGCGAAAACTTTTTTATTTTTGAAGATTTTTCGTTGCGATTTTGTGGGCGTGTTCATAAATTTTGATCTTTGCAGCTACAGAGCGATTTTTTGAAATTTGTAAATTAAAAAAAAGATATTGCGCGAAAATATACTTCGACCGGCAGAAATGTACCTGCCACTGGAGAACCCTCTTAAGAATTCCAAGAACAGAGTGTCGGAAGTGAGGCTCGACGCTTTGAAGCGAAAATTCTTCGCAGTCTAGCGAGCCGCTGTCCCACTGTTCGACAAGGTCAAGCTCCCTTCTTCCAAATCGACATAGTTCCTGACATCCGATCGGGATGAAACTTTCACCGTTGTAACCGGAAAACTAGCGCGCAGCTTATGCAACTTTCCAGAAGTCGCTACGCCCAGCCCAAGCCCCCGCCCTTGTCACCGCGGGCCACGCCCTCCGCAATGAATCTTTAAAGTGTCCAGGAAAAATGCTTCCCGTTATCGGATTGCAATGGGACTTACATCGTTTTGATCAGCAAGGAAACGAGTTCCGGTATTTAATTCCGGCGCTTTCCATTTGTCTGATGGCGTTGGCACTCTACTCGCGAGCTAGCCAACTGTCGCGAACCCCTCCGGAAACCCGGACCACACCTTCCCTACCCTACAAAGACAGTGAAGACAGTGTTGTTATAGAATACATTGTATATATTGTGTTCATTAAATATTGTCACGTTGTGTTAAGTTATTTTTTCCCTCCTGAAAAACTAGACATCTGACCCCTGGCGTACCGTACTCCGTTGTAGCTACCTGCGGTAAGAAAAGTTTGTTTGGTTCGTTCCCCTCTGCTTCTTCTTTTTCGTTCAGTATTGTTCTTTTGTAAATATTGAGCATCGAAGATGCTGGGTTTATTCTATATAGTCTCTAGTTACATCGCTCACTTCCACCATCCACTTCTCTCTTTCCTCTCTTATTTCTTGAATCACTTGTGATTCATGTTCTTCGAGGCCTTTCTTGTTTTTCCTTTAGTCTTCTTGCTTAAAATTGTAACGAAGTTTTCGAAATCCGCGAGGTTCGAGTGCATCGAGTTTAGCAACGTGCGCCGCTCGCTGAGTCCCAGCCTCTTGTCTTTTTGCCGCGTGAATAAAAGCGATCGCATCATGCTCCACTCGCCAACTCGCCGAAAAAATATTTTTAAACTTCGGGCCGGGATAATTATTTCGCTCCGGACATTACAAAATTTGCGCGCTGCAAACGAGACTGTCCCCGAGTCGCTACGACCACTGTGTCGGGGTGATCCTTTCACTCCGGTAACCGGAATAAGACGCACGCTCCTGGTCCCGTCATTCCGGAGTTCGTGCGCTGCCCGGATTCACCGCCGTTCCAGGAGAATAGGACGCCGAGTCGTCTAGCGATGAAGACTTTGGAAGAGTCGCCCACGCACGGCCGTTCACGCAGTGGAAGAACGTCACTGTTTCGTCACGAGCATCCTATAAAATGGCGTTCCAGTTGGTGATTCCGATCGTTCCAGTTGGTAACAAAAACCATTCCTGTGATATCCGGGCGGGTCTCTTGCGCGAAAACTTTTTTATTTTTGAAGATTTTTCGTTGAGATTTTGTGGGCGTGTTCATAAATTTTGATCTTTGCAGCTACAGAGCGATTTTTTGAAATTTGTAAATTAAAAAAAAGATATTGCGCGAAAATATACTTCGACCGGCAGAAATGTACCTGCCACTGGAGAACCCTCTTAAGAATTCCAAGAACAGAGTGTCGGAAGTGAGGCTCGACGCTTTGAAGCGAAAATTCTTCGCAGTCTAGCGAGCCGCTGTCCCACTGTTCGACAAGGTCAAGCTCCCTTCTTCCAAATCGACATAGTTCCTGACATCCGATCGGGATGAAACTTTCACCGTTGTAACCGGAAAAATAGCGCGCACCGAACCATTAGAGTGTCCAGGAAAAATGATTCCCGTTATCGGATTGGAATGGGACTTACATCATTTTGATCAGCAAGAAAGCGAGCTCCGGTATTTAATTCCGACGCTTTCCATTTGTCAGCGTTGGCACTCTACTCGCGAGCCAGCCAGCTGTCGCGTGCTAGTAGTATCCAGACAAGTTCCCTGTTTCCCCCCTCCCCCGGAAACCCGGACAACACCTTCCCTACCCTACAAAGACAGTGAAGACAGTGGTGTTATAGAATACATTGTATATATTGTGTTTATTAAATATTGTCACGTTGTGTTAAGTTATTTTTTCCCTACTGCCAAACTAGACAGCTGGCGTACCGTAGCTACCCGCGGTCCCGTGCAGCATACCACGTAAAAAACTGGCGCTCGAGGCAACCCGACCGTGTTAAGCGTCACAAGCAATATAACCGGACGTACGTGTTCCAACTCGGGTTACTTAATTATTTATTTCAAGGTCATCATCAGTTTCATGAGTAGTAAATGTATGTTGTGTTGATAGACTAAATTCATAATAGATGGTTTTACAGGTTGTAGAGGTAGGTATAATAATGCAAGATACTATTGTACTGTCCTGGGTTTAAGACCTAATAAATTGAGGGACAAAAATTTTGAAATCTCTAATAACTCAGCTGCAAGTTTTTAAGTTGTTGGGTACTTTGAGTTTGTCAGTACTAGAATTTCTTTTTTTTAGAATATCAGAAGAAGGCATAACAATCGCGAGGTTCAATTATGCGCGGACAATACTTTTAACTTCTAATAAATCATGAAGATGACCTTAAATGCCCTTAGGTTTGTATTAGCTCGCATGTCCCGATGCATATAATCACACAACTTTCACCGTCTATTACAAAATGATGCACGAGATGATATAAAGCCCGTTATTCTTAAGAAACTTTAGTTGTATTTTAGTGGTGGTTGATAGCACAACATGCGTCGCGGGGTAATGTGATAAATTCATAAAAGAACAATAACTTCAAGAGAAAAATAGTTTGTTACAGTTTTGATGCTAAACAGTTTTTATAATTGTTCCGCACGACCGATCGACGAAGATGAGCGCTATGCCCAAGACGTCACCAACACACATTTTGGTAAATCGAGTGATTTCAAAGACGTAAATTTACCATCAGTTGTCTTCGATTTTGAAAATCGTAATCCCTACCAATTTATTCTGAACAACGACGGTTCTGGAAATTATAACTTCCAGTAAGTTCTAACATAACGTTTATGGTAATTTTAAGCAATCGTTTAAGATTTCATACTTCTGAGACAGAACGTGCTGAGGTTGGGGAACTAAAGAACGAAGTACAGGTTGTAAGGGGCCAATATGTGGAGAAGTACACAACGGGCAATGGACTTCTTGTTGCTCGGACTATAGGTTACATCGCTGACGAAAATGGTTACCAACCTTTTCTCGTAAGGCTTGACGTAAGTCCAATAGCAGCGGCGCAACCTTCATTTGGCGGCGGATACGCAGCGCCGGCGGCAGGAACCGCATATAGTGCTCCTGAAGCCCCCAAGAGTGAAATAAGCGGTGCAGGATTGGGAAGTCTAATTGGCGGAAATCCTATTGGATGAACGTTATCAGCGTTTCGAGCAATGTGTACCCGTTAGGCTGTCAATAAAACTTTTTTTTTGTTAATTTTTTTGTGCATTTCCAAATTGTGTGTGATTGTATCTATTCGAGCACTTTGCGTCGTATCCGTGTCTCAAAAACATTTTAGCACCAGACGAATTGTGAAATCACTGAACATGCCTTCAAAACTGCCTCGCAAAACTATTTTTATATTTTTGCGTGTTTGCATAATTATCCTGGTGCATACAACTTTCACCTTCTCTAACAAAATTGGGTATGATATTATCTAAGACTCGTTACTCTCAAGAAAGGTCAGTCCTCGGGTCAGTCACATTTGAAGTGATGGTGTAACGTGCCGCTCTTTGTAATTTAATATTTTGTAGACGAACAATAACTTGAAATACAAAATCAATATGCTCTCGGATGGACCAATTTTTACGTTAAAATGATTACGTAACATCGCTCTACTTCTTCTTTCGGAATCCTGTTTTTTGTTTATATTGAGCGTAGAAGATGTTGTCGAAGATATTAAACCTTGACAGGTTTATAAAATATCCGATACATTTCCCATAACTCAAATAAAAAAAAATCAAAAAAAAAATTTTTATTTGCCCTACGGGCTTTCTGATTCCTATACATATCAAGTAAACTTAACCATTATAATAATAAAAAGCTAAATAAAATTTTCTATTTCTTCTCCTCTTCTCCCTTCTTCCTCCTCTTCCATACCTCTTTCATTCATTTAATTTCCTTTCCATCTACATTCAGTATTTCCTCTCTTTCTTTCCTCTCTCTTTGTTTCATCTCACTGGACTCGTTCCACATATGCTCAATCGTCTCTCTTTCCTCATAGCACATTCTACACATTCTTCCTCCATCTTCTGCCCAATACCTATTTTCCCTCTCTTCATTTCCGCACCTAAACCTCGCCATCATCTTTCTTTCTTTCTCGCTCTCCCTCCCCAAATACTTCGGTACTTCCTCGATCATGCATCTTCCGTACTTCCCGTTGTATCTGGATTCTCTAATTCTTTCTCGCCTCTCTTGTCTATCCGTATCCTTATCTCTTTCACTTAGTTCTACATTCATCCACACGCCTCTTTCTCTCAGCCTCTCTATTTCTTTGCTTGCATACCCATTCCTCCTGTAGTAATTCTCCCTATCATTCTTCTTTTTTTCTCTCCAGCACTCCTTTAGTATCCTACATTCTTTCCTCCCTTCCATCCGGTCTTCGAACTTGACCGCTCTTTTTCCCGCTTTCCCTCTCAACCTATTCCTCTTGCATTCTTCTCTCACTATGTACCCTGGCGTTTCTCTCTCCACTTCTAGCACCCACCTCAGATATTTCTCTTGCACCCTCTCTATCTCTTCTTGTTCTTTCCATCCCCATACCTCTGCTCCGTACAACAACACGCTTTCAATAAGACTTTCAAACATCATCATTCTCCTCTTAAAATCGCCCCCCCACCTTCTCTCTCCTATTCCCCATACACATCCTATCACCTTGTTCGCTTTTCTTGCCAGTTCTCTAATATGTGCTTTACCTGTGGCTCTTTCATTGAACACATACCCCAAGTATTTGAATTCTTTTACTTGTTCTATTAATTCTCCCTCCCACCTCCAATCACTCTCTTCGTTCTTCCTCTTTCTCTTATTGAACACCAGCATTTTTGTTTTCTCTACATTCACTTCTAGTCTTTTCTTCTTCACATATTTTCCTAAACTCTTTATCATTTCCTTCATTTCTCTTTCACTCTTTGCCACCATTACCATATCATCCGCAAACGCCAGGCTCCACACTTTTTTTTCTACCCCCTCTCTCCACCCTACCGGGAATCCTTCTCCTCTCCACACCCCATTCATTACCTCCACCAGCCTCTCTAGCACTCTTCTCGTTCCATATATCCACGACTCATTCTGTATTCTATCCTTCCCTGGTGCCTTCCCTTTCTTCAGTTTCTCCACATACTTCTCCACCTCTTCCATTGTAATTTCTTCTCCTTCGGTTTCTCTTCGTCTCTATTTCCGTTTTCTTTTTTTTTCCTTTTCTCCCTCCAGCAGCCTCATGAAGTACTCCTCCCACTCATTTATCGTTATCTCCTCGCTCACATTTTCGTTTTTCTTTCTCTCTCTATTAATATAGTTCCATACCTCCTTCTCTGTTCTTATGCTTTTATTTCTTCCTCCTCTCTCTCCTTCTTCTGCCTCTTCTTCTCCCTGCATGTCTCTCTGTATCTTCTTTTCGCTTCTAAAAAGCCACTTCTGTTCCCTTTAGTCTTTCTCCACTTTCTTAGTTCTTTTATTGTTTCCTTTTTACTTTGCTCACATTCTTTGTCCCACCATTTATTCTTTCTTTTTGTTCCTCCACCTCTTACTGTTATTTCTCTTTTTGTCGCTGCTTTTTCAAATATTTCTACCAATTCTTTCTCCATTTTCCCTACTTCTTGTTCTTTACATCTTGCTTTTTCCAGTCTTCTCTTATACTCTTCCACCCCTTGCTCGTCCCATACTTTAATTTTATCACCTTCCGAATTTCCTCTATTTTTTCTTCTCCTCCTCTCTTCTCTCTCCCCCTTCTTATACTTATCTCTATAGGCAGATGGTCTGACTCTACTCTTTCCCCTATTCTGAATTCTTCGACTTCTTCCCATGCTTCTTCGTTTACTATTCCGTAGTCTATCACCGTCTCTCCTCTACCGCCTATGTAGGTACATTCTCCTTCTTCGTCCCCTTGTTTATTTCCATTCAGCACTTCCCATCCTTTTTGTTCTATCCATTCCATCAACTTCTTCAATTCCGCGTTTTCTTTCTTGTCTTTGGATTTTCTTTTTCCCTCTCCTCTCTCTTCTTCCCATTCCCTGGCTCCTCTTTCCCCAGTTCTCCCGTTGAAATCCCCTTTCAGAAGTAGACATTCTTCCCTGTTGTCTTTTAATGTTTCTTCTACTTTGTTTATTGTTTCTTTCATCTCTTTGCTGTACACCGTCACTATTTTCCACCATTTACTGTCTATTTTAACGCTTCTCACCATGTGATCTTCCTCTTCTCCCTTCTTTTTAGTATTCTCTTTTATTCCTTTTTTTACCCCTGTTATTATTCCCGCTCCTGCTCTTCCTTTTTTCTTTCCCCTTCTCGCCCCTTGCCATTCCCACTTGGACTCCTTTGGTAACAGTTTTTCTATTTTTTCCCAGCTTTCTTACCATGTTTCTGTTAATCCAACAATATCGAACTCCTTCACATAGTGCCAAAAATCTTCTTTTTTTTTCCCTAGTCCCGCTACATTCCAAAATAGTGCCCTCACCCCTGTTTTTCTCGTTGCCTTTTTTGATTTCCCCCGTCCTTCCTTAGTTTCCCTCCTACTTCCTTCTTTGTTTCTTTTTTCCCGTTTCATTGTCTTTTTTACTTTGCCGTTGTCCCCCTTTTTCCCTCCTCCCCTTCTTCTTCTAATTGGAAAACCTCTAGTCTCTCTCCCTTTTCATTCCATCTCCATTGCTCCCCGTCCACTATTAATTTCCTGTATCCCACTCTTACTTCTTTCCCTTCTTCCCTTTTTTCGTTCGCCATACTTCTTAGTTTCTTCTGTAAATCTCTTTCTTTCTTTGTGAGGTCGTTGTCTATGTATATCCTCCTTGTTTCCCTCTTCTCCCTCAATTTTCCTTTGTGCTTCATTATTCTTTCCTTCTCACCCCATCCCTCCATCTCCACCAATACTTGATCCTTGTTAATCCTGTAACAATCTTTTACTTTACTATCCTCTACATTTTCCTTCAAAAACTTCTCTACATCCTCTTTTTTTACATGACTTTTTCTTTCCCCGTCCCATCCTGTTATCACGATGTTGTTCTTCCTCTTTCTTCTCTCTTCGATTTCCATTCTCTCTTCCAGCTTTTCCACTCTCTCCTTCCCATCTCTTCTCCTTCTCTTTAAATTCTTCTCTCTGCCTCTCTATCTCTCTCTTGAGTTCCTTGTTTTTTCGTCTTATTTCTTTCATCTCCTCCTTCAGCTCTTGCAACAGCTCCAATATTTTTTTCTCCATCTCTATGTCCGTTTCCTTCTCTTTCTCTGATGTCTTCTGTGTTTTCTTTACTCCAGGAGACCTCGCCGTCTTTTTACTTTTTTGAAAAAATGTCTCTTCCTCCTCTTCTTGTTTTTCTGTTCTACCCTCCCCTTTTCTCTTTCTTTTCCTGTCTTCCAGGTAAGAGTCCAGGCTTCCCTCTAAAGAAAATATAATATAATACATAAAACTAAATAAATCAATAATTCCAACACAATAACTAGCAGCTTTTATCCCTTCCCACTTATTGTCCCTCTTCTCCACTCAACCTTCCTCATCCATTCGATCCCTCTTCCGTCCTCATTGAAAATTTCTTCTCTACTCTCATCTCTCCCTCTCACTTCTACGCATTCCTTCAACAAATGCTCTTGCGTCTCCTTTTTTTCTCCACACATCCTGCATACCCTATTATTATCCTCACTCCAATATTTATTCGCTCTTTCCTCATTTCCACATCTAAATCTTGCTGTTATCACTCTCTCTTTTCTACTCTCTCTTCCTAGGTACTTTGGCATTTCTTCCGTTATTATTTTTTCATACTTCCCATTGTACCTAGACTCCCTAATTCTCGTTCTTCTTTCCTGCACTTGCACATCTCTCGCATTCTTTCTATGTCCGCGCCTACATACCCGTTTCTTTCGAAATATGCCTCCCTCTCTTTCCATATCCCCTTTCCTATTTCTTTTCTTTTTTATTTCAAACACTTTTGCAAAATTCTTCACTCTCCTCTCTCTATCATTCTCTTCTCAAATCTTATTGCTCTTCTTATTGCTTCTATTCTTATTCCATCTCTCTTTGTTTCCTCCATCAGTATATACCCCGGTGTCTCTCTCTCTCTACCCCTAGCAACCCATTTCATATATTTACATACATCATCACGCATTTCACCAAACTATCTTGGATTTTTCTACATTCAACTTTTCCCTCGTCTTATATTTCTCCATGTTTCCTGTCATTTCTTTCATACCTTTCTCCTCTCTCGCTAGCACCACCAAATCATCCGCATATGCTAAAGACCACACTTTTTCTTTGTTAGCTCTTCTTCCATCCGTTTCTTTTGCTTCTTCTCTTTGCATACTAAATTGTACCTCTTGCGTGCTCTCTTGTACTCTTCCTTGGTTACTTTTTTTTACAATTTTTTAGTTTCTTTCTTGCTTCCTGCTTCCTTTCCCTGCATTCTTTATCCCACCACTCGTTCTTCCACAGCCCCATCTTCTCTCTTATCTCTATCTCTTTTTTTTCTGTTGCATCTCTTGTGTTATCGCTCAGTTTTCTCACCTTTTCGTTTATTTCTGTTTCTTCGTATTTTGCGTCCCTAAGTCTTGCTCTATAATTTTCTCTTCCTTCATCCGTCCAAATATTCTTCACAATTTTTCTTCTAAACTCATTCACACTTCCTCTATCTTTCTCTCTTCCTTTTTTCTTCACTTCTAAAGGCATATGGTCCGACTCCATACTTTCTCCCACCTTGAATTTCTCTATTTCATCCCATGCTTCGTTATTTACCATAACATAATCAATAATTGTCTCCCCTCTTGATCCAATATACGTGTTCTCATGTCTTGTGCAGTTCCCATTAAGTATGTCCCACCCTCTTTCTTCTACTAAGCTAATCAGTACTCTCCCTTCTGCGTTTTCTGTTCCATCTTTTGTTGATCTTCCTTCTATTGTTTCTTGTTCCTCTTCTATCCGTCTTCCCTTTCCCCGAATTCTACAAAATTTTAAAACTTTTTTTGTAAATGAAACTGCTTAAAATGGAGGACTCCTATTTTTTCGTTTTGCTTAAATCATAACCGTTTTCATGAAATAAATGAAAAACTATTTCGCGGGCGAATAACTACGTTATTAGTTTCCGAGCATAGAGGGAGTAAGAGCGAAAAGGAAAGAATTACTTATAAAATGAGTGAGAGTGAGAAATGGAAAGGCGTAGGTCCTCACTTAATTCATGTGCCGGCCACTAATGACGTATTTTAAACTAGTACAGTTCTCTCATAAAAAATTAAACGAATTTCAATTCAATTTTTTTTTTGCTTTTTCAGTAAGTATAATTTCACCATAATAGCGCTAAACCATACACTTTTCAATAAAGTTTATGATTATTGTATTTTCCAAAAACTTTATTTTTTAGTATACTACCTCATTCTCCATTTTCTTTTCCAATTTTTCCCACCCCTTTTCTTCCACCTACGTTTCTACCATTCCCACTACGTCAAATTCTCTCAAATACTCACAAAATTTATTCTCTTTGTCTTTTATTCCCGCTACGTTCCAGAATACTATTCTTATTTGCTCCTTTTCTCCTTTATTCCTCTCCGTATTCGTTTTCCCTTTTCAGCCCTGTCGTCTTTTTCTTGTGCTCTTATTCAAAAATTTTCTGTATCTAACTCCCCCTTTTCTTCCTCCCACCTAAGCCTTTTCCCTCTATCCATATCTTTTTATAACCCACTTTCACCCGCTGTCCTTTTTGTCGCTCTTCCTTGGCTATCGCTCTTAATTCCTTCTGTATATATCTTTCCTTCTTTGTCAGATTATCTCCTATTTTTCTTCTTTCTTTTATTTTCCATAACTTTCCTCTTTTCCCCCCGGCTCCCAAGTTCCGCCACAATCATTTTTCCTCCATTTATTTTATACATCTTTCTCACAGTCACTTCTACCTCTAATTCCACCTTCATCCATTTTTCCAGTTTCTTCTCGCTCTCGCATTCCTCTTCAGCCAATCCCTTTACTACAATATTCTTTTTTCTCACTCTTTTTTCCTGCTCTTCCATTTTCTCCACCCCCTTTCCCTTTCTATTCCCTCCTTTTTGCCGCATGATGCTTTAAACTATACGGACCCCCACATACCACTCGGACTGACCGGCAAGCATCCGTTCAAAGGGCCCCAAAGACCCCTAGCCGCTCACCAACCCGGGCCTCGTATCGGAACACCTCATTGCCGAAAACCCAGCAAGCAGCCGAGCTCTTCCTTCCTATGCGGACCAGAACCTTCTCGATCGCGTCGATGGTTGACTTACCTCCGCGGAATCCATATCGTCTATCAGAGAGCAAGCCCCTCTCCTCCAGATCCGCATCCGGTTTCTGACGATATACGCCAGCAGCTTTCCTGCCGAGCTTATGAGACTTCAGCACCACCAAGCCTGGGTATATTCTTTGGTAGGCAGCTAATTACAGGCCTCCGCCACTCTCCACCTCGCTCCACCTCTGATCCTCCCTCCAGATCCATCCCCTAATCGGTGGAGCCCTAGGAGCATCTGCCTTCCTGCAGGATGTGACCTCGTACGCTCCATGAGTCCGTCCTTTACCATTCCCCCAGCGCCGGCACTTGCTACATTTAGTTGACTCCAAAACCGCCCTGTAGGTGGCCTCTAGACTCGACTCCGACTTGAGCTTGAAAATCGTCCTCTCCTCATTACCCTCACTTAGGCACTCTCTTTCGTCCATAGCTGACGAGTTTATGAGTCTTTCTTATTATATTTTGCGCAAGGATTAAGTTTTTTGTCGTGGCTCCAGTCTATGTTCCTGTTATTGTTATTTTTGTAATTTTCTTCTTCACTTTATCTTTATCAGAAGGGGACAGTTGACTATGTATCCTCCCTTTAGTGTGGCTTTCCTTTCTTTCTCGTTTTTCGGACTTTACTCCTTAAGAATCGATTTTTAAAACCCGGTACGACAAATTGGTGGGTAGTAAAATCGAGTGTTAACAAAAACTGCTTTCATTAACGCTTTAAATTGTTGGTTGCCAGCGTCCTCCGTCATTGTCAACTCCTCAACCCCTTTCTTTTATTTATATCTATGGATATTTATATTTATCTACAGTGCAGTGAATAAAGGTATAAAATATCAGTTCAAGTGATGACGAAAAAAAATCATGTATCTTCCGACGTACACGTATCGTTATTTATTTATGTAATATCAGTAATATATTTTATATTATAATAATATATTATTGAATCAATATAAATATGTATAACCTGCTATCCATTCGGCGTCCGTACATTTTAAAATTACATAATTCTTCAGCGTCCACGCTGAAGAGAATTCCCATGTTAATTTCTCCTACAAACCTCTATGAATGTATGTTTGGTATCCCATGAAAAGAAATCTTTATCTTTAGACTGTGGGTGTTAGAAACAATCAAATGGACGCCGAATTATCGCAAAGTGTAATAATTATATTCTCTATCGTATACAGTATATTAATCGCAACAGGCAATCTGGTTTGTTTCGGCGTCCAGCGATATGGCAACAATGGGAACACATCATTTGGATATTAGTAGCAGTGGACAACCTTCTCAAATCGCCTAACACCCTATGTTGAAGTATCGGTGTTAATAATAATAATAATACTAGTAATGTATTTTCCCAACAGATAAGTCCCTTTTATAGGACAATACAAAAAATGAACTTATATATTACATTGTAGTTTTTCAAAATTCCATTATTTTCTAAGGGGTGTAGCGGGGTGGGGGGTTATTCTCTGGATCCCCTGAACCGATTGCAATGAAATTTTGCACTCTTACTTATTTTACTACGTGGGCGCCCACTAAGAAACGGTTTTTCAAAATTTCATTTTAATGGGGGGCTACGGGGGGGGGGGTTATTCTCTGGATCCACTGAACCGATTGCAACGAAATTTTGCACACTTGCTCACTAAGAAACGGTTTTTCAAAATTCTATTCCTTTCCTTATTTCACCGTTATCTAATCCGAAAATTTGTGACCTCAGTTTCTTGTCTTCTTTCCAGATCCTCAAGCACCCTTCTCTGGAGATCCGATTTTCTTCCAGTTATTTCTATAACGGTGCTCCAGCTATCTCTCAAGCAGCTTCAAAGCCTTGCTTTTTCTTCGTGCCCAACTTCATATTCCTTGTTAACCTTATTATCGATTTATTTATTTCTTACAAATCTTCGTATCCCACTTCTGACACCAATGTTGCGTTTCTGGGTTCGATTTTTTTTACAGTTTATTTAGATTTTATATATTACAACATGTACATTATTTACACTATCACAGGTTTATTGATTATTTGCATTTTATTTTTGGCAGATACCAGTCCATTACAGTCACCGACTTTACTTAAGAACTGGCGAACCACGGCTAAATATAACTTGGCATGGTTAAATATAATTCAGGATGGTGTGGGCAACTCAGTTATCTCATGGCATTTACCTCAAGAATATCGTCTAAAAAACTATCTTGGCAAGCTCGATCTTAGAAGTACATAGTAAAGACGGGTATCACATTTGTGAATGGCACAAGAATGCGTGTTAAGCGATTGCATCAAAATACAATTGATTACAAAATTTTAACTGGACGATCAACTGGGAAACTTATTTTAATACCCAGAATTCATATGACGTATTTTGGTACATTATTGCCATTTTCCTTGAGGCGAGCCCAATTTCCAATCATGTTAGCATTCGCTATCACCATTAATAAATCGCAAGGGCACACCTTTGAGAAGGTTGGGATTTTATTACCACAATTTGGTTTTTTATTTTGCTGCAATTGTTTTTATACTTTATTTTATTTAATAAGGAATGGAATTTTGAAAAACTGTTTCTTAGTGAGCGCCTACGTAGTAAAATAAGTAAGTGCAAAATTTCATCATTGCAATCGATTCAGTGGATCCGGAGATTTCTTTATGAGGGAGTGATTGGTATTTGGATTTTATATATGTATATAGTAGGTGACGCGAAATAAGCTGTCCTCTCCAAATTTCAAAAAAATAGTTTTTGGACATATCGTGAAAAACACAAAAGTAACAAATATAATTTTATTTTATTATAGGCTGGAATGCGTTTATCCAGAATTTTTACCCGTTCTTTTCAAACGAGCTTTTAAAACAAAATTGTTAAAATTTCAGAACTGAGGCGTTTCAAATAAAGTTTTTCAATATATCGGCTTTTTATCACGCCTATTAACTATTTATATAACGCCAAGCGTGTTAAAATAGTTCTAACAATATTTTTTTACATGTTATTACTCAATTAAAAGTCAAGGTCGTCCAATGTCTCCAACAATACTCCAAATTCTAAAATTAAAAGAGTGGGGGTTTAATCAATTTCCCACGCTTATTTTCGTTTAAATCCAAAAGCTGGTTTCTAATATTTAAAAAATTGTAAATCACTCTCAAATTGTGTTTTTTATTACAAATGTATCACATAAAAAAATTATGAAGCTGTATAAAAGTTAAATTCAACTATTTATAATAACTCGCCAATTCAAGAATTCATTATTTAAACGATCCAAAATTTGTAATTCTACGAGTTGAAGATTTCAAGAATCGCCTGTACTCCACACATAGTCGCAGTTTGCCTTTTTTTGGAAACGAGCCGGTGTAGTGGTGAGCACCAGTTGCTATTTGAGAGTTTGACACGACTCAAAATTTACAAATTCCCGAACTCAAAAATGCGAAGTTCAACTTTTATAAATTTAACAAAATCTTAACAACTTAAGATTCACAAATTTCTGTACTTTCGAATTTTATTCAAAATTTTGAAATTAAAACCTTAAAAACATTTGAATCACAAATTGCAAATTTGTGAATTCCAAGACTCTGAACTGAATACAGTAATCGACTAGTCCGACCCCAGAACTGCGGCGTTCGTATCGCGTATATATACGTCTGCAGCAGCTGGTTCCTAATATTTAAAAAATTGTAAATCACTATCAAATTGTGTTTTTTATCATGAATGTATCACATACAAAAATAAAAAATCGTTATGCGTCTCTAAATAATTTAAAATGTCATCGCGTATATTATATAGGTCTGGAGCAGTTAGCAACCTGGCGTATATATACGTCCGAAGCAGTATAAAGGTTAAATTCAAGTATTTATAATAATTCGCCAATTCAAGAATTCATTATTTAAACGATCCAAAATTTGTAATTCCACGAGTTTAAGATTTCAAAAATCGCCTATACTCGACACATAGTCGCAGTTCGCTATTTTTTGGAAACGAGCCGGTGTAGTGGTGAACACCAGTTGCTTTTGAGAGTTTGACACCACTCAAAATTTACAAATTCCCGAACTCAAAAATGCGAATTTCAACTTTTATAAATTTAACAAAATATTAACTTAAGATTCGCAAATTTCTGTATTTTCGAATTTTATTCAAAATTATGAAATTAAAACCTTAAAAATATTTGAATCAAAAATTGCAAATTTGGGAATTCCAAGACTCTGAACTGAATACAGTAATCGACTAGTCCGACCCCAGAACTGCGGCGTTCGTATCGCGTATATAATATACGTCTGCAGCAGCTGGTTCCTAATATTTAAAAAATTGTAAATTACTCTCAAATTTTGTTTTTTTATCATGAATGTATCACATAAACAAAAATTAAAAAATTATTATGCGTCTCTAAATAATTTAAAATGTCATCGCGTATATATAGGTCTGGAGCAGTTAGCAACCTGGCGTATATGTACGTCTGAGGCAGTATAAAGGTCAAATTCAAGTAATTATAATAATTCGCCAATTCAAGAATTCATTATTTAAACGATCCAAAATTTGTAATTCCACGAGTTCAAGATTTGAAAAATCGCCTATACTCCACACATAGTCGCAGTTCGCCATTTTTTGGAAACGAGCCGGTGTAGTGGTGAACACCAGTTGCTTTTTGAGAGTTTTACACGTCTCAAAATTTACAAATTCCCGAACTCAAAAATGCGAATTTCAACTTTTATAAATTTAACAAAATCTTAACAACTTAAGATTCGCAAATTTCTGTACTTTCGAATTTTATTCAAAATTTTGAAATTAAAACCTTAAAAATATTTGAATCAAAAATTGCAAATTTGGGAATTCCAAGACTCTGAACTGAATACAGTAATCGACTAGTCCGACCCCAGAACAGCGGCGTTCGTATCCCGTATATATACGTCTGCAGCAGCTGGTTCCTAATATTTAAAAAATTGTAAAGCACTATCAAATTGTGTTTTTTATCATGAATGTATCACATACAAAAATAAAAAATCGTTATGCGTCTCTAAATAATTTAAAATGTCATCGCGTATATATAATAGGTCTGGAGCAGTTAGCAACCTGGCGTATATATACGTCTGAAGCAGTATAAAGGTTAAATTCAAGTATTTATAATAATTCGCCAATTCAAGAATTCATTATTTAAACGATCCAAAATTTGTAATTCCACGAGTTTAAGATTTCAAGAATCGCCTATACTCCACGCATAGTCGCAGTTCGCCATTTTTCGGAAACGAGCCGGTGTAGTGGTGAACATTAGTTGTTTTTTGAGAGTTTGACACGACTCAAAATTTACAAATTCCCGAACTCAAAAATGCGAAATTCAACTTTTATAAATTTAACAAAATCTTAACAACTTAAGATTCGCAAATTTCTGTACTTCCGAATTTTATTCAAAATTTTGAAATTAAAACCTTAAAAACATTTGAATCACAAATTGCAAATTTGTGAATTCCAAGACTCTGAACTGAATACAGTAATCGACTAGTCCGACCCCAGAACTGCGGCGTTCGTATCGCGTATATATACGTCTGCAGCAGCTGGTTCCTAATATTTAAAAAATTGTAAATCACTATCAAATTGTGTTTTTTATCATGAATGTATCACATACAAAAATAAAAAATCGTTATGCGTCTCTAAATAATTTAAAATGTCATCGCGTATATTATATAGGTCTGGAGCAGTTAGCAACCTGGCGTATATATACGTCTGAAGCAGTATAAAGGTTAAATTCAAGTATTTATAATAATTCGCCAATTCAAGAATTCATTATTTAAACGATCCAAAAGTTGTAATTCCACGAGTTTAAGATTTTAAGAATCGCCTATACTCCACGCATAGTCGCAGTTCGCCATTTTTTGTAAACGAGCCGGTGTAGTGGTGAACATTAGTTGTTTTTTGAGAGTTTGACACGACTCAAAATTTACAAATTCCCGAACTCAAAAATGCGAATTTCAACTTTTATAAATTTAACAAAATCTTAGCAACTTAAGATTCGCAAATTTCTGTACTTTCGAATTTTATTCAAAATTTTGAAATTAAAACCTTAAAAATATTTGAATCAAAAATTGCAAATTTGGGAATTCCAAGACTCTGAACTTAATACAGTAATCGACCAGTCCGACCCCAGAACTGCGGCGTACGTATCGCGTATATATACGTCTGCAGCAGCTGGTTCCTAATATTTAAAAAATTGTAAATCACTATCAAATTGTGTTTTTTATCATGAATGTATCACATACAAAAATAAAAAATCGTTATGCGTCTCTAAATAATTTAAAATGTCATCGCGTATATTATATAGGTCTGGAGCAGTTAGCAACCTGGCGTATATATACGTCTGAAGCAGTATAAAGGTTAAATTCAAGTATTTATAATAATTCGCCAATTTAAGAATTCATTATTTAAACGACCCAAAATTTGTAATTCCACGAGTTTAAGATTTCAAGAATCGCCTATACTCCACGCATAGTCGCAGTTCGCCATTTTTCGGAAACGAGCCGGTGTAGTGGTGAACATTAGTTGTTTTTTGAGAGTTTGACACGACTCAAAATTTACAAATTCCCGAACTCAAAAATGCGAGTTTCAACTTTTATAAATTTAACAAAATCTTAACATCTTAAGATTCGCAAATTTCTGTACTTTCGAATTTTATTCAAAGTTTTGAAATTAAAACCTTAAAAATATTTGAATCAAAAATTGCAAATTTGGGAATTCCAAGACTCTGAACTGAATACAGTAATCGACTAGTCCGACCCCAGAACTGCGGCGTACGTATCGCGTATATATACGTCTGCAGCAGCTGGTTCCTAATATTTAAAAAATTGTAAATCACTATCAAATTGTGTTTTTTATCATGAATGTGTCACATACAAAAATAAAAAAATCGTTATGCGTCTCTAAATAATTTAAAATGTCATCGCGTATATTATATAGGTCTGGAGCAGTTAGCAACCTGGCGTATATACACGTCTGAAGCAGTATAAAGGTTAAATTCAAGTATTTATAATAATTCGCCAATTCAAGAATTCATTATTTAAACGATCCAAAATTTGTAATTCCACGAGTTTAAGATTTTAAGAATCGCCTATACTCCACGCATAGTCGCAGTTCGCCATTTTTTGTAAACGAGCCGGTGTAGTGGTGAACATTAGTTGTTTTTTGAGAGTTTCACACGACTCAAAATTTACAAATTCCCGAACTCAAAAATGCGAATTTCAACTTTTTTAAATTTAACAAAATCTTAGCAACTTAAGATTCGCAAATTTCTGTACTTTCGAATTTTATTCAAAATTTTGAAATTAAAACCTTAAAAATATTTGAATCAAAAATTGCAAATTTGGGAATTCCAAGACTCTGAACTGAATACAGTAATCGACTAGTCCGACCCCAGAACTGCGGCGTACGTATCGCGTATATATACGTCTGCAGCAGCTGGTTCCTAATATTTAAAAAATTGTAAATCACTATCAAATTGTGTTTTTTATCATGAATGTATCACATACAAAAATAAAAAATCGTTATGCGTCTCTAAATAATTTAAAATGACATCGCGTATATATAAGTCCAGAGCAGTTAGCAACCTGGCGTATATATACTGAAATAAATGTTAAATTCAAGTATTTATAATAATTCCCCAATTCAAGAATTCATTATTTAAACGATCCAAAATTTGTAATTCCACGAGTTTAAGATTTCAAAAATCGCCTATACTCCACACATAGTCGCAGTTCGCCATTTTTGGAAACGAGCTGGTGTAGTGGTGACGCACAATTACTTTTTTTTCTGTATTCTTAGGCTTCCTTTTCTCTAGGCTCGGCTCTCCTAATTTAAAATGTGTGAGCTCTGTAAACTATTTATTTTTAATGTCATTTCCGTCTTGACAGTCTAAATCCTGGATAAATATTACAGATTTTACCTCCCTTGACCACGGACACCCTATATGTCCCCCAATTGTTTGCAGTCGCCACACCGCCCATTAATCCATTTTTATCAACGCCAACAAATAATCGTGACGCTGCGAAATCTCCAGGTATTATCAGCTTACGTGCCGTATATTTACAAAACAAAGCTTTCGTCGAGCTTTATGAATATTCGGTCATTATCCTCCCTCACTTCTCATCACCGTCCGGACATATCTGTAACAATCATACGGATATTGTTTGTGCAAATAAACTCATGTAAATTTACCGAAACGACAGCTTTGGTCCGAAATCCCCTCGTAAATAAACAGTAGATAATAATTAAGGGAACTTTATGGATGAATCGGCAGGACGCGAGGTAGAGTTCGACCTGGAATTGTTTGATGATTAAATCATTCGTTTCCTGGTGTTTACGAGGGTGTGGTAAAGGATGTGTATGCGGTTTGTCGGTGTGATAATGTTTTTAAGGTGTTGGAAGACTGAAATACCGTGTCCTATATGAAACCTCAAGTGATAACAAGTCGAAAGATTATAAAGCAACGGAATCTCCTCGAAAAGTCGTATCGAGTCGGGGTCAACTACCTGCCGGTGTATTCACAGCGGATGATGTCATAACTCCAGAAGGTTCTCTAGACGTCGGTCGCGGCGGAAGGATGAGATCATCATTCCAGAACAGAAAAAATCGATAACACTAGGGGGTTGTAAAGATGGCGAACGACGTAAAGAGTCAGTAGTGTATAATTAACCGTGCAAATTGTACATAGTTCAGTTAATTTTTAATAAAATTTAGTAACTACGATAGTGCATATTGGTTTATTAATGTCCATATTACAGATAAATAATACAAGCTCTAGTCTATTTTGAGACTAAAATCGAACACATTTCGAATGTTCAATTATGCACCCCATATGTATAAATTCATCAGGCTATATCTGAAAATAAATGGAGGTCCAGCCAGCGCACATAGACAAGCAATAAATGGATGGTCTGAAAATAGCTACAAGCAGATCAATGCTTTGCAGCACGACTAATAGATATTTAAAAAGAGATCTAATCAATAAAGACCTGAAAAAAGCAGTCAACCTGAACAGATAACACAGTTATTGACAACATAATTATATGGATATAATAGTAGAAGGATCGAAAACAAGATTTGTCAACGTTGGCCTTGCAAGGAAAGTCACTTATGGTGGTTAAATAGAATTATTTATGAAGTTTCAAATTTAATACGGTCAGTTTCTCTTCTGGTTTATCGAATAATAATCGTGAGTAGACAGACAGAATGATAATCAAAGGCAAAAAGAGGGACAATGGCTAAAAACTAAAAATATTAAAGAATCAAACAAAAAGCAATAATTTAAAATAAGAAAGTAAGTAGAAAAAAGACTAAAGAAAATCAAAAAGACACGACCATTTAGGCTTGTCCAATTCATTCCTAAAGTATTCATAGGAAATTTAAATCTTTAATTCTTTAAGATTTGGCAGATTCATAAAGGTCATGAGTGTCAGTCTTAAACAAATTATTATTAATGAGTTATTGTAAAAAGTGTTTCTTTTATTATCTATGAGTATTCGATAATGTACTGTCAAAATGTGTCAAAGATGAAACTCTGTTCTTTGACATTTCTGTCAAAAATATCTTCAAATTTTCTGTGCCTATCTTACACAATTAATTCTGAATGCATCATAAGCAAAATTTTAGTTCCATATTTGTATTAAAATCAGAAATCTGACGATTTGACTTTTGACACATTATAGGAGGGGATTATAGGACTTTTGAAAAGTTCAATTTAATTTAAAAAAAAAAAAACAGAACAATTGCTTTATTTTGACTACTTCTGAGTGTTTTAAAAGAAATAAAGATAAAGCATGGTGTCAAAGCAAACAGGACGAAATGCGCGTTGTTGAACTCAACAGAAAAAAGACGCTATATAAAAAGAGATGTTATCGAAACGAACAGGAAGAAGGACACTTAACAGGGGGATATTGCCAAACTAAATAGTAAAACAACACCACCTAAGGGGTTGCTGTTAAAGCAAACATGAAGAAACACACTCTCTAAAGGGATGTTGTCAAACTCAAAAGTAAAAAAGACACTTTCTAAAGGTGTGTTGTCAAAGCAAAGAGCACGAAGGACAACTTTTAACGACACGTTGTGAAAATAAACAGTAAAAACACGGTTTCAGGAAGCGTAATCGAAAAGGAAGCAAGACACTCTCTACTTGGACGAAATATAAAAAAATAGTGGATGTCATCAAATCAATCAGGAAGATAGGAAGTTGTCAAACGCGAGATTAAAAAAAAAAATAATGAGGATGTTGTCAAACCCAACAATAAAAGGACCCTCTTTGGGGGTGTTGTAAAAGCCAAAGGAAAGAAAGACATTTCCTAATGGACGTTGCCAAATCTAAATATAAAAAAGTTACTTTCTAAGGGGGTGTCCTCAAAGCAAACAGGAAGAGACATTTTTGAAAGAAAGGTTGTCAAAAGCAAGAGTCAAAAATATACTTTCTAAGAGGTTTTTAGGGTGGTGTCCTCAAAGCAAACAAAAACAAAGACATGTTTGAAGGAAAGGTTGTCAAACATACAAGTCAAAAAGACACTTTCTAAAAGAGTGTTGTCAAAGCAAAAGGGAAGAAAGATATTCTCTAAAGAGACGTCGCCAAATCAGAATGTAATAATTTACTTTCCAAAGGGGTGTCGTCAAAGCAAACTGGAAGAAAGAAATGCTGTAAAGCACAAGGGTCAAAAAGACACTTTCTAATTGGGTTTTTGTCAAATCCAGCAATAGGACAGTTTCTACGGGGTGTTGTCAAAGCAAACGGGAAGAAAGTTAAAGAACACTTCCTAGGAGGGTGTTGTCAAGGCAAAAGGGAAGAAAGGCGCTCCCTAATTGGACGTGGCCAAATCGAAATATAAAAAAGTCACTTTCTAGTAAGGTGTCCTCAAAGCAAACAGAAAGAAAGACATTTTTGAAAGAAAGGTCGTCAAACAGACACTTTCTAAGAGTTTGTTGTCAAAGCAAAGGGGAAGAAAAATAAAACACACTTTCTAAGACGGTGCTGTCCAAGCAAGAAGTAAGAGGGATACTCTCTAAGGAGACGTAGCCAAATCGAAATCTAAAGAATTTACTTTCGACAAAGCAAGCAGAAAGAAAGAAAAGAAAGGTTGTAAAATACAAGAGTCAAAAAGTTTCTAATTGGTTGTTGTCAAATCCAGCAATAGAAAGGCAGTTTGTAAAGGGTGTTGTCAAACCAAATGAGAAGAAAGATAAAAAGAACACATACTACGAGGGTGTTGTCAAGGCAAAAGGGAAGAAAGGTACTCCCTAATTGGACCTGGCCAAATCGAAATAAAAAAAAGTTACTTTTTAGGGTGGTGTCCTCAAAGCAAACAAGAAGAAAGACATGTTTGAAGGAAAGGTCGTCAAATGTACGAATCAAAAAGACACTTTCTAAAAGGGTGTTGTCAAAGCAAAAGGGAAGAAAGATATTCTCTAAGGAGACGTCGCCAAATCAGAATGTAATAATTTACTTTCCAAAGGGGAGTCGTCAAAGCAAACTGGAAGAAAGAAATGCTGTAAAGAACAAGAGTCAAAAAGACAGTTTCTAATGGGGTTCTTGTCAAATCCAGAAATAGGACAGTTTCTAGGGGGTGTTGTCAAAGCAAACGGGAAGAAAGATAAAAGGAACACCTTCTAAGAGGATGTTGTGAAAGCAAAAGGGAAGAAAGACACCCCCTAATTGAACCTTGCCAAATCGAAATATAAGAAAGTTACTTTCTAGGGTGGTGTCCTCAAAGCAAACAGGAAGAAAGACACTTTTGAAGGAAAGGTGGTCAAACGGAAGAGTCAAAAAGACATTTTCTAAAAGGATGTTGTCAAAGCAAAAGCGAAGAAAGATACTCTCTAAGGAGACGTTGCCAACTCGAAATGCAAAAAAGTTACTTTCTAAAGAGGTGTCGTCAATTCAAAAGGGAAGAAAGATAAAAGACACTTTCTAAAACGGTGTTGTCCAAGCAAAAAGGAAGCAAGTTAAAGAACACTTTCTAGGAGGGTGTTGTCAAGGCAAAGGGGAAGAAAGGCACTCCCTATTTGGACGTGGCCAACTCGAAATAAAAAAAAGTCACTTTCTAGTGTGGTGTCCTCAAAGCAAACAGAAAGAAAGACATTTTTGAAAGAAAGGTCGTCAAACGCAGGAGTCAAACAGACACTTTCTAAGGGTTTGTTGTCAAAGCAAAGGGGAAGAAAAATAAAACACACTTTCTAAGACGGTGCTGTCCAAGCAAGAAGTAAGAGGGATACTCTCTAAGGAGACGTAGCCAAATCGAAATCTAAAGAATTTACTTTCGACAAAGCAAGCAGAAAGAAAGAAAGGTTGTAAAATACAAGAGTCAAAAAGTTTCTAATTGGTTGTTGTCAAATCCAGCAATAGAAAGGCAGTTTGTAAAGGGTGTTGTCAAACCAAATGGGAAGAAAGATAAAAAGAACACATACTACGAGGGTGTTGTCAAGGCAAAAGGGAAGAAAGGTACTCCCTAATTGGACCTGGCCAAATCGAAATAAAAAAAAGTTACTTTTTAGGGTGGTGTCCTCAAAGCAAACAAGAAGAAAGACATGTTTGAAGGAAAGGTCGTCAAATGTACGAGTCAAAAAGACACTTTCTAAAAGGGTGTTGTCAAAGCAAAAGGGAAGAAAGATATTCTCTAAGGAGACGTCGCCAAATCAGAATGTAATAATTTACTTTCCAAAGGGGAGTCGTCAAAGCAAACTGGAAGAAAGAAATGCTGTAAAGAACAAGAGTCAAAAAGAGAGTTTCTAATTGGGTTTTTGTCAAATCCAGAAATAGGACAGTTTCTAGGGGGTGTTGTCAAAGCAAACGGGAAGAAAGATAAAAGGAACACCTTCTAAGAGGATGTTGTGAAAGCAAAAGGGAAGAAAGACACCCCCTAATTGAACCTTGCCAAATCGAAATATAAGAAAGTTACTTTCTAGGGTGGTGTCCTCAAAGCAAACAGGAAGAAAGACACTTTTGAAAGAAAGGTTGTCTAACGGAAGAGTCAAAAAGACGCATTCAAAAGGGGTGTTGTCAAAGCAAAAGTAAAGAAAGATACTCTCTAAGGAGACGTTGCCAACTCGAAATGCAAAAAAGTTACTTTCTAAAGAGGTGTCGTCAATTCAAAAGGGAAGAAAGATAAAAGACACTTTCTAAAACGGTGTTGTCCAAGCAAAAAGGAAGCAAGTTAAAGAACACTTTCTAGGAGGGTGTTGTCAAGGCAAAAGGGAAGAAAGGCACTCCATATTTGGACGTGGCCAAATCGAAATATAAAAAAGTCACTTTCTAGTGTGGTGTCCTCAAAGCAAACAGGAAGAAAGACATTTTTGAAAGAAAGGTCGTCAAACGCAGAAGTCAAACAGACACTTTCTAAGAGTTTGTCGTCAAAGCAAAGGGGAAGAAAAATAAAACACACTTTCTAAGACGGTGCTGTCTAAGCAAGAAGTAAGAGGGATACTATCTAAGGAAACGTAGCCAAATCGAAATCTAAAGAATTTACTTTCGACAAAGCAAGCAGAAAGAAAGAAAGGTTGTAAAATACAAGAGTCAAAAAGTTTCTAATTGGTTGTTGTCAAATCCAGCAATAGAAAGGCAGTTTGTAAAGGGTGTTGTCAAACCAAATGGGAAGAAAGATAAAAAGAACACATACTACGAGGGTGTTGTCAAGGCAAAAGGGAAGAAAGGTACTCCCTAATTGGACCTGGCCAAATCGAAATAAAAAAAAGTTACTTTTTAGGGTGGTGTCCTCAAAGCAAACAAGAAGAAAGACATGTTTGAAGGAAAGGTCGTCAAATGTACGAGTCAAAAAGACCCTTTCTAAAAGGGTGTTGTCAAAGCAAAAGGGAAGAAAGATATTCTCTAAGGAGACGTCGCCAAATCAGAATGTAATAATTTACTTTCCAAAGGGGTGTCGTCAAAGCAAACTGGAAGAAAGAAATGCTGTAAAGAACAAGAGTCAAAAAGACAGTTTCTAATTGGGTTTTTGTCAAATCCAGCAATAGGACAGTTTCTAGGGGGTGTTGTCAAAGCAAACGGGAAGAAAGATAAACGGAACACCTTCTAAGAGGATGTTGTGAAAGCAAAAGGGAAGAAAGACACCCCCTAATTGAACCTTGCCAAATCGAAATATAAGAAAGTTACTTTCTAGGGTGGTGTCCTCAAAGCAAACAGGAAGAAAGACACTTTTGAAAGAAAGGTTGTCTAACGGAAGAGTCAAAAAGACGCATTCAAAAGGGGTGTTGTCAAAGCAAAAGTAAAGAAAGATACTCTCTAAGGAGACGTTGCCAACTCGAAATGCAAAAAAGTTACTTTCTAAAGAGGTGTCGTCAATTCAGAAGGGAAGAAAGATAAAAGACACTTTCTAAAACGGTGTTGTCCAAGCAAAAAGGAAGCAAGTTAAAGAACACTTTCTAGGAGGGTGTTGTCAAGGCAAAAGGGAAGAAAGGCACTCCATATTTGGACGTGGCCAAATCGAAATTTAAAAAAGTCACTTTCTAGTGTGGTGTCCTCAAAGCAAACAGGAAGAAAGACACTTTTGAAAGAAGGGTTGTCAAACGGAAGAGTCAAAATGACATTTTCTAAAGGGATGTTGTCAAAGCAAAAGCGAAGAAAGATACTCTCTAAGGAGACGTTGCCAACTCGAAATGCAAAAAAGTTACTTTCTAAAGAGGTGTCGTCAATTCAAAAGGGAAGAAAGATAAAAGACACTTTCTAAAACGGTGTTGTCCAAGCAAAAAGGAAGAAAGTTAAAGAACACTTTTTAGGCGGGTGTTGTCAAGGCAAAAGGGAAGAAAGGCACTCCCTATTTGGACGTGGCCAAATCGAAATATAAAAAAGTCACTTTCTAGTGTGGTGTCCTCAAAGCAAACAGGAAGAAAGACATTCTTGAAAGAAAGGTCGTCAAACGCAGGAGTCAAACAGACACTTTCTAAGAGTTTGTCGTCAAAGCAAAGGGGAAGAAAAATAAAACACACTTTCTAAGACGGTGCTGTCCAAGCAAGAAGGAAGAGGGATACTCTCTAAGAAGACGTAGCCAAATCGAAATCTAAAGAATTTACTTTCGACAAAGCAAGCAGAAAGAAAGAAAGGTTGTAAAATACAAGAGTCAAAAAGTTTCTAATTGGTTGTTGTCAAATCCAGCAATAGAAAGGCAGTTTGTAAAGGGTGTTGTCAAACCAAATGGGAAGAAAGATAAAAGAACACATACTACGAGGGTGTTGTCAAGGCAAAAGGGAAGAAAGGCACTCCCTAATTGGACGTGGCCAAATCGAAATGTAAAAAAGTTACTTTTTAGGGTGGTGTCCTCAAAGCAATCAAGAAGAAAGACCGAAGGATCCGGCGTCCGATCTTGTGTTTTCGTGTCAGACGCGAATTAGCCTTACACCGTGTCCAAAGCAAACAGCGGTTAGAAGAGAGAAGAAGTACAATATATTATATTATTGAACGCGACGCATTTTCGTGTCGTGCAAAAAATTTTACATCGAGCGAAAAGAAGTTTCACTTCAATAATATGTTGCAAAACAATAACAAAAAACTTTTTGAAAAAAAGTTAAAAAGTATAATATGCGCAAATAGAATCCATTGCGGCGTTGTATTAGTATAGAGTTGCCAATTCTTCCAAATTCCAAAATGTGAATGCGCTGTAACGTCTCATGCCTCGTCATGGGACACGAATACTAAAACAACCCTAGAAATGCTGAAATATATTTGTTAACAATTTTTCGGCGAGTTACATCCCAGCCGAATACTTCATCTGTATAATTTTCTTTTCCTTCACCTTCCGGCTGTGCAAATGAAACCGCGCACCTCTTTTCCTTTTTTTTTTTAGAATGCACCCATTGAAGCACATGAAATTTAATTAAACTTTGTTTACACTTCCCGATATCCTAACACAGAGCATTCATAATTACCTCGCTCCCTTGAAGGAACAAAAAAGCACCCCTCCCCCCTCCAATCTAAAAGGTGCCGTACTAACCGTATCAGTATAATTTAATTTTACGGGTAGTGCATGTGTACGAACGAGATTTATAGCGGCGTCCGCAAATATTTGTCTCGCGAAAATTGACTCTGAACGTTTTTGTAAATATTTGTGTGTTGAATTCCAGGGTCGATCAGCAACATCGACGGGGCGGAATACCACTGCAACAAGACGCAAGTGAGGAAGGTTATTTCGGGGGTCGTCGGAGCCGCTTCGAGTGTCACTTCCATTCAGGTCGCCAATTTGCTCAGGCTCTTCAAGATACCCCAGGTAGGTGTCTGTTAAGACTGCAAATATTATTTTGGGGTGGAGGTGGATCGGGGGTGATAATATGTTGGGGTTGAGGTATAATTCTCGTAAAATAAAGTGAACTCGTACCAATCAAAAATAATTTAAGGGTAGTTGCGTCAGCAACTTAAATTCTTGAAACCAATCCATTAAATTAATAATAATAATAATAATAATAATAAATCGTCTAACTCGGTCTTGACTTTGACGTTGAGCGAGCTCGGCCACATTCTATTACCGAGCTCAATTTGCTCCGTCTTACAGCCCACGTCAGAATCTCTGAGCAAGATATGCTCATGAGAAGGCATATGGATAAGTCAATGCATAGTGTTTTCTTCAAGAACATTGAAAACCTTGGCTTATCCAAAAGGCATACATTTACCTTTCTGAGATCAAGTGGACTGAAGTCTGAGACTGAGGGATTCATTTGCGCTACGCAAGATGGTGTAATTAACACATTGGTCTATCGCAGCCGCGTGATGGGTATAGAGGTGCCGAATGTGAGCTGTAGGGCCTGCCACAGGGCCCCTGAAACAGCAATGCATATATTGGCGGCATGCCCGGTGTGTGCAGCTTCGGCCTATATCCATCGCCACAATGCGGCGTTGAGAGTGTTATACTTTCATTTAAGACACCATTATGCGATAGACCAGACACCAGTGCTGCCCTATGTCCCGAACGATATTGAGTCCGTTGTGGAGAACGAAAGGTGCCGAATCTATTGGAACTTCTCGTTCTCCACCGTCAGGCAGATAACAGCGAACAAGCCTGACGTGGTTCTATTGGACCACTCCTCCAAGCAGATGTTTGTTATTGAATTTTCGGCTTCTGCTGAAAATAACATCTGCGTCAAGGAGGAGGAAAAGCGGACAAAATATCAAGACCTGCTCTTTGAACTTAGGAGGCTGTACTCAAGTTACTCAGTGAAGCTCGTCGTTTTGGTAATTGGGTGCATGGGAGGCATCAAGGACTCGCTCGTCTCCAATCTGAAAATCATTCCTGCCTGCCGTAAACCGGCAGAGACCCTTGCGGCTGGAATGCAGAAAGCGGTCATCTTGGGGTCGTTGCGTCTGCTCAGGGCACATGATTCACGGGATTCATAGCTACTTACCTCATGGTTTTGAGGAGTGGCTATGATGTACGAATAGGACCTGACCAGCAAGGAACCCCGTGAAGGTCGGAATCACGGGGAGCTCCTTCTGGTCAATACGCAAAAAAAAAAAAATCGTCTTTATTGATTCATCATGTGATGGCGAAGTCTAGCATCGCTGCCACTCCACTTAACCACCACAAGAGACAACAAAACAAAAACAAAAATAATAACAAATAAAAAAAAATAAAAAAAATTACAATATACAATAATTAACTTAGATTAAATTCTGCAAGCAAACAACAAAAAGAGCAAGAAACAAAAAAAAACAAGGAAAAAAAAAAAAAAGAACCAGATAACAACAAGAAAATCAACGTAATTTATAAATTAAATAAAAAAATAAAAATGAAACACGAATCAGTTATGAGGAATAAATAAATCTCAAGTACAAAATAACGTTTTAGGTTAATCAGCCAAATAAATGCAGTTTTACTTTATACTTGAATTTATTAATGTTCAGAATTTTGAACTCTTCCCGAAAGGTGTTGTGTACACAAACTGCATTATATGTAAAGGAACGCTGAAACATGGCTGTTCGATGTTGTGGGATGGTGAAATTTTGACCATATCTAATATTTTTGCCATGAACAGATACTCTATGAATGAATTTATGTGTCAGTTGGCAAGGTGAGGCTGTATTGAGCAGCCTGTGCAGAAAAGACGCCAGATGAAGAGTGCGTCGCTCTTTCATTCGAAGCCAACCAATATCAGCGATTCTGTGGGAGATATGGCCAAATTTTCGTAGACCAAAAATTAGACGACAACAAGAGTTTTGCATTTTCTGGATACGTTTACAGTCCTCATTGTCAAGGCAGGGGCCATATATAAAATCACAGTAATTGAACCTAGAAAGTAGCAGCGTGTCACACAACATTTTCCTCAAGTTGTAGCTTAGGACATCCCTGTTAGCATATAGCAGCTTTAATTCTTGATAACAGGACCTAATCAATAAGTTTACGTGGTCTTTGTATCTTAATTTTGTGTCAACGATAAGACCGAGATTTCTAGCAGTATCTGTAAACTGGAGCTTAACTCCATCTATTTCAATATGCATGTTAGTCTTAATAAAAAGAATGCTGGTTTTTGGACCAAAAATTAAAATCTTACACTTATCAGCATTAAGCTTCAAATTGTGCTGCGTCGAGAGATTGCTTATACTGCTTAGTTCTTGATTTATTGTTCTACTACTTGCCAGGTAATCGTTGGGTGAAAAACTATAAGTGACTTGGGTGTCATCAGCAAAAGCTTGACATTTACATAGTTTAATAGATTTTAGTATGTCGGCAGTATAAATTATGAAAAATAAGGGCCCCAAAATAGATCCTTGCGGCACACCACTTCTTATTAACAATTCTGATGAATGTTTATCTTTCTAAGAAATAATTTGTGAACGATTGCTAAGGTAAGATTCAATAAGAGACAGGGCACAAGGGTCAAAGCCAATATGTTTCAGTTTCGCTAATAACAATTTGTGACTTATAGTGTCAAACGCTTTTGAAAAGTCTAATAAGACGAGTGCAGTACATAAGCCTTTGTCGCAAGCAGAGAGGATGTCATCAGTTACACTAGCTAAGGCAGTGGCGGTACTAAAATTTTTCCTCAAACCACATTGACAATTTGGCAAATATTTAATATTCGTTAGATATAAATCGATGCGGTTGTATAAGACTCTCTCAAAGATTTTTGAAACAATAGGCAGAATACTAATAATGCGAAGATCAGAAAGACTTTCTGGTTTGTTTTTTTGGCTAGCGGTAAGCCTGTAGCTATTTTCCAAGATTTAGGAACATAACTATTTTCAATACAACTGTTGATGAGGTGAACTATGAATTTGTCAATGAAGGGACTGCAGTAGGTCAACATATTGAGAGAGATCCTATCCAAGCCAGCTGCGTTAGATTTTAAATTTGAGAGAATGGCATGAACTTCTTCACAAGAAGTCATGCTGAAACTGAAGTTACAATCAACAGCGAATTGATTGTTATTATAAAATTCGATTAAGTTGTCACAATTGGGAGATATATTTTGTAAAAATGAACCGAAGTAATTATTGATTTGTTCAGGATCTGAAAGCTCTAGCGGTAGTTGTGTGGTATTCTTTTTGTACCGAATATTCATATTTTCTAAGGCAGACCAAACTTTGAAAGAAGATTTTTGAGAACAAACAGTGTTTAAATACGTTTTTTTTTCTTTTCTTACAGCAGAGTGAGCAAAATTTCTCAAGGTCGCATAAATTTTCCAATCATCAGCTGACCGAGTTTGATGATATTTCTGCAGTGCTTTTTTTCTTTCTTCCATTATTAGTTTTAGATTGAAAGTGAGCCACGGAGTTTTGGGTTTAGTAACTTTGACCGTCCTGATAGGGGCATATTTGTCGAAGAGAGACAGTATGAATTCGCTAAACAGTTCAACTTTTCTATCAATGTTAGGCTCTCGGATTATAAGAAACCAAGGTAAAGACACTAATTCATCTAAAAATGCAGCATGGTTAAAATTACTAAAGCAACGATACGTGACAAACTTGGGGAGAAATGTCTCCTTTTCAATTTGCAAATTACAATACACTAATTTATGATCAGTAATATTGCCCATACACAATGTACCATGGGACAATATGTTTTCACTATTACTAACAAAGATAGGATCGATTAATGTGCTGGTAGTAGATGTGACACGGGTGGGCTCATTTAAAATTTGGGTTAATGTATAAGCTTGAAAACAAAAGTCTAAATTATTAGGTTTAGAAAAATCAAGGTTCAAATCACCTAGACATATAATATCACTTGCGATAGGACAGATAAATGATAATATGTTGTCAAAATCATCCACAAAATTGCTGATATTGGTTTGTGGGGGCCTGTAAAATGCACCAATTACTAACTCTTTACTCTTTACTTTCATTTTTACAAAGAGATGTTCCAGCAGCGCACTGACGTCAAAATCAAATTTTAAAGTTGTAAAGTATAAATGAGTTTTTATGTAAGCAGCAATACCACCTCCTCTACCAACCATTCTGTCCTTACGAACTAAGTTATAGCCAGAAATACTAACAACTTCATCATCCACGTTGTCGTTGAGCCATGTTTAAGTTAAATTCACCGTTGAATTTAAAATCAATTCCTTAATTCCCTTTGTAGACTTGTTGATCACTAGAAATTATAATACGTTTCAATTTGACATTTATAGAATTGCAAATCATATATTAATAACGAAACATAGTTTTTCACCATCCAATTCCAAATTGATTCGCAAATGCAATAAAAGTCGGAAATTAGAATTTCTTGAGACTTTCGAAATACGGAAAGCCTTAAAACTGGAAAACGGATCTTGTTTAAATGGACAGAACAACTTCAATAATCCCATAATCAATTCACTGTTTAATAATGTCACTTCTTTTACTTATAATGATTTCATTATTTATCATCTTTATACCACTTAAATATAGTTTAAACAAACTTACCAGATTTTACTCGATCCTCTTTTATTTTTACAATTTTAAAAAAATGTAGGTTTCCCAAATTTTTAAAAAATCATGTAACCTTCTCAAAACATCATAATTTAAATATTCTTTAAGGTAAAAACCCCACTGTAATTCATTTTACATTCTTTTGACAATATTCAGATAGAAAATATCTTTCTCCAGCCTTAAATTTGACAACAGTATTTTAGAATTCTTCTTAGAAAGTTTCTTAAAGTTCGATTTGACAACACTTTCTTAGAAAGTGTATATTTCAATGTTGTTTTTGATCACATCTATTTAAATGTGTCTTTTTTAGAATTGGTCCTCTCGGTGTTCGTTTTCCCTTTCTGATTTGTCATCATTTTTTTTCAATGTTGTATTTGACGACATTCCTTTGAAAGTCTTTTTTTTAGAACTGGATTTGACAATATTCACTTAGAAAGATTCTTCTTAATGCTGGTTTTAAGAACATCGTCTTGGAAAGTGTAATTTTTAGTTTGTGATTTGACAACATTATTTTAGAATTTGTCTTTTTTAATTTTGGGTTTTTAAACATCCTCTTAGAGAGTGTTTTTTTAATGTTTATTTTGGTGACATCACCTTAGAAGGTGATTTATCCCTGGATTTGACAACATCTCCTTTGAGAGTGCGCTTTTTTATGTTTGATTTGACAACACTTTCTTAGAAAGTCTCTATTCTAATGTTGTGTTTGGCGACATCCTTCTGAATGTGTCTTTTTTAGAATTGGATTTGACATCTCCTTAGAAAGTGTCTTTCTTAATGTTCGATTTGGCAACGCCTTCTTAGAAAGTGTCTATTTCAATGTTGTATTTGACGACATTCCTTTGAAAGTTTTTTTTTAGAAATGGATTTGACAATATTCACTTAGAAAGATTCTTCTTAATGCTGGTTTTAAGAACATCGTCTTGGAAAGTGTAATTTTTAGTTTGTGATTTGACAACATTATTTTAGAATTTGTCTTTTTTAATTTTGGGTTTTCAAACATCCTCTTTGAGAGTGTTTTTTTAATGTTCATTGTGGTGACATCACCTTAGAAGATGCCTTCTTTATCCCTGGATTTGACAACGTCTCCTTAGAGACTGCGCTTTTTTATGTTTGATTTGACAACACTTTCTTTGAAAGTCTCTATTTTAATGTTGTGTTTGACGACATCCTTCTGAATGTGTCTTTTTTAGAATTGGATTTGACATCTCCTTAGAAAGTGTCTTTCTTAATGTTCGATTTGGCAACGCCTTCTTAGAAAGTGTCTATTTCAATGTTGTATTTGACGACATTCCTTTGAAAGTTTTTTTTTAGAAATGGATTTGACAATAATCACTTAGAAAGATTCTTCTTAATGCTGGTTTTAAGAACATCGTCTTGGAAAGTGTAATTTTTAGTTTGTGATTTGACAACATTATTTTAGAATTTGTCTTTTTTAATTTTGGGTTTTCAAACATCCTCTTTGAGAGTGTTTTTTTAATGTTCATTGTGGTGACATCACCTTAGAAGATGCCTTCTTTATCCCTGGATTTGACAACATCGCCTTAGAGACTGCGCTTTTTTATGTTTGATTTGACAACACTTTCTTTGAAAGTCTCTATTTTAATGTTGTGTTTGACGACATCCTTCTGAATGTGTCTTTTTTAGAATTGGATTTGACATCTCCTTAGAAAGTGTCTTTCTTAATGTTCGATTTGGCAACGCCTTCTTAGAAAGTGTCTATTTCAATGTTGTATTTGACGACATTCCTTTGAAAGTTTTTTTTTAGAAATGGATTTGACAATATTCACTTAGAAAGATTCTTCTTAATGCTGGTTTTAAGAACATCGTCTTGGAAAGTGTAATTTTTAGTTTGTGATTTGACAACATTATTTTAGAATTTGTCTTTTTTAATTTTGGGTTTTCAAACATCCTCTTTGAGAGTGTTTTTTTAATGTTCATTGTGGTGACATCACCTTAGAAGATGCCTTCTTTATCCCTGGATTTGACAACGTCTCCTTAGAGACTGCGCTTTTTTATGTTTGATTTGACAACACTTTCTTTGAAAGTCTCTATTTTAATGTTGTGTTTGACGACATCCTTCTGAATGTGTCTTTTTTAGAATTGGATTTGACATCTCCTTAGAAAGTGTCTTTCTTAATGTTCGATTTGGCAACGCCTTCTTAGAAAGTGTCTATTTCAATGTTGTATTTGACGACATTCCTTTGAAAGTTTTTTTTTAGAAATGGATTTGACAATAATCACTTAGAAAGATTCTTCTTAATGCTGGTTTTAAGAACATCGTCTTGGAAAGTGTAATTTTTAGTTTGTGATTTGACAACATTATTTTAGAATTTGTCTTTTTTAATTTTGGGTTTTCAAACATCCTCTTTGAGAGTGTTTTTTTAATGTTCATTGTGGTGACATCACCTTAGAAGATGCCTTCTTTATCCCTGGATTTGACAACGTCTCCTTAGAGACTGCGCTTTTTTATGTTTGATTTGACAACACTTTCTTTGAAAGTCTCTATTTTAATGTTGTGTTTGACGACATCCTTCTGAATGTGTCTTTTTTAGAATTGGATTTGACATCTCCTTAGAAAGTGTCTTTCTTAATGTTCGATTTGGCAACTCCTTCTTAGAAAGTGTCTATTTCAATGTTGTATTTGACGACATTCCTTTGAAAGTTTTTTTTTAGAAATGGATTTGACAATAATCACTTAGAAAGATTCTTCTTAATGCTGGTTTTAAGAACATCGTCTTGGAAAGTGTAATTTTTAGTTTGTGATTTGACAACATTATTTTAGAATTTGTCTTTTTTAATTTTGGGTTTTCAAACATCCTCTTTGAGAGTGTTTTTTTAATGTTCATTGTGGTGACATCACCTTAGAAGATGCCTTCTTTATCCCTGGATTTGACAACATCGCCTTAGAGACTGCGCTTTTTTATGTTTGATTTGACAACACTTTCTTTGAAAGTCTCTATTTTAATGTTGTGTTTGACGACATCCTTCTGAATGTGTCTTTTTTAGAATTGGATTTGACATCTCCTTAGAAAGTGTCT
The DNA here is from genome assembly GCA_963583935.1 of Diaperis boleti. Taxonomy (NCBI): domain Eukaryota; kingdom Metazoa; phylum Arthropoda; class Insecta; order Coleoptera; family Tenebrionidae; genus Diaperis; species Diaperis boleti. The sequence goes on from OY757242.1 coordinate 8,199,607, forward strand.
TTCTTAATGTTCGATTTGGCAACGCCTTCTTAGAAAGTGTCTATTTCAATGTTGTATTTGACGACATTCCTTTGAAAGTTTTTTTTTAGAAATGGATTTGACAATAATCACTTAGAAAGATTCTTCTTAATGCTGGTTTTAAGAACATCGTCTTGGAAAGTGTAATTTTTAGTTTGTGATTTGACAACATTATTTTAGAATTTGTCTTTTTTAATTTTGGGTTTTCAAACATCCTCTTTGAGAGTGTTTTTTTAATGTTCATTGTGGTGACATCACCTTAGAAGATGCCTTCTTTATCCCTGGATTTGACAACATCTCCTTAGAGACTGCGCTTTTTTATGTTTGATTTGACAACACTTTCTTTGAAAGTCTCTATTTTAATGTTGTGTTTGACGACATCCTTCTGAATGTGTCTTTTTTAGAATTGGATTTGACATCTCCTTAGAAAGTGTCTTTCTTAATGTTCGATTTGGCAACGCCTTCTTAGAAAGTGTCTATTTCAATGTTGTATTTGACGACATTCCTTTGAAAGTTTTTTTTTAGAAATGGATTTGACAATAATCACTTAGAAAGATTCTTCTTAATGCTGGTTTTAAGAACATCGTCTTGGAAAGTGTAATTTTTAGTTTGTGATTTGACAACATTATTTTAGAATTTGTCTTTTTTAATTTTGGGTTTTCAAACATCCTCTTTGAGAGTGTTTTTTTAATGTTCATTGTGGTGACATCACCTTAGAAGATGCCTTCTTTATCCCTGGATTTGACAACATCTCCTTAGAGACTGCGCTTTTTTATGTTTGATTTGACAACACTTTCTTTGAAAGTCTCTATTTTAATGTTGTGTTTGACGACATCCTTCTGAATGTGTCTTTTTTAGAATTGGATTTGACATCTCCTTAGAAAGTGTCTTTCTTAATGTTCGATTTGGCAACGCCTTCTTAGAAAGTGTCTATTTCAATGTTGTATTTGACGACATTCCTTTGAAAGTTTTTTTTTAGAAATGGATTTGACAATATTCACTTAGAAAGATTCTTCTTAATGCTGGTTTTAAGAACATCGTCTTGGAAAGTGTAATTTTTAGTTTGTGATTTGACAACATTATTTTAGAATTTGTCTTTTTTAATTTTGGGTTTTCAAACATCCTCTTTGAGAGTGTTTTTTTAATGTTCATTGTGGTGACATCACCTTAGAAGATGCCTTCTTTATCCCTGGATTTGACAACATCTCCTTAGAGACTGCGCTTTTTTATGTTTGTTTTGACAACACTTTCTTAGAAAGTCTCTATTTTAATGTTGTGTTTGACGACATCCTTCTGAATGTGTCTTTTTTAGAATTGGATTTGACATCTCCTTAGAAAGTGTCTTTCTTAATGTTCGATTTGGCAACGCCTTCTTAGAAAGTGTCTATTTCAATGTTGTATTTGACGACATTCCTTTGAAAGTTTTTTTTTAGAAATGGATTTGACAATATTCACTTAGAAAGATTCTTCTTAATGCTGGTTTTAAGAACATCGTCTTGGAAAGTGTAATTTTTAGTTTGTGATTTGACAACATTATTTTAGAATTTGTCTTTTTTAATTTTGGGTTTTCAAACATCCTCTTTGAGAGTGTTTTTTTAATGTTCATTGTGGTGACATCACCTTAGAAGATGCCTTCTTTATCCCTGGATTTGACAACGTCTCCTTAGAGACTGCGCTTTTTTATGTTTGTTTTGACAACACTTTCTTAGAAAGTCTCTATTTTAATGTTGTGTTTGACGACATCCTTCTGAATGTGTCTTTTTTAGAATTGGATTTGACATCTCCTTAGAAAGTGTCTTTCTTAATGTTCGATTTGGCAACGTCTTCTTAGAAAGTGTCTATTTCAATGTTGTATTTGACGACATTCCTTTGAAAGTTTTTTTTTAGAAATGGATTTGACAATATTCACTTAGAAAGATTCTTCTTAATGCTGGTTTTAAGAACATCGTCTTGGAAAGTGTAATTTTTAGTTTGTGATTTGACAACATTATTTTAGAATTTGTCTTTTTTAATTTTGGGTTTTCAAACATCCTCTTTGAGAGTGTTTTTTTAATGTTCATTGTGGTGACATCACCTTAGAAGATGCCTTCTTTATCCCTGGATTTGACAACATCTCCTTAGAGACTGCGCTTTTTTATGTTTGTTTTGACAACACTTTCTTAGAAAGTCTCTATTTTAATGTTGTGTTTGACGACATCCTTCTGAATGTGTCTTTTTTAGAATTGGATTTGACATCTCCTTAGAAAGTGTCTTTCTTAATGTTCGATTTGGCAACGTCTTCTTAGAAAGTGTCTATTTCAATGTTGTATTTGACGACATTCCTTTGAAAGTTTTTTTTTTAGAACTGGGTTTGACAATATTCACTTAGAAAGATTCTTCTTAATGCTGGTTTTAAGAACATCGTCTTGGAAAGTATAATTTTTAGTTTGTGATTTGACAACATTATTTTAGAATTTGTCTTTTTTAATTTTGGGTTTTTAAACATCCTCTTAGAGAGTGTTTTTTTAATGTTTATTTTGGTGACATCACCTTAGAAGGTGATTTATCCCTGGATTTGACAACATCTCCTTAGAGACTGCGCTTTTTTATGTTTGATTTGACAACACTTTCTTAGAAAGTCTCTATTTTAATGTTGTCTTTGACGACATCCTTCTGAATGTGTCTTTTTTAGAATTGGATTTGACATCTCCTTAGAAAGTGTCTTTCTTAATGTTGGATTTGGCAACGCCTTCTTAGAAAGTGTCTATTTCAATGTTGTATTTGACGACATTCCTTTGAAAGTTTTTTTTTAGAAATGGATTTGACAATATTCACTTAGAGAGATTCTTCTTAATGCTGGTTTTAAGAACATCGTCTTGGAAAGTGTAATTTTTAGTCTGTGATTTGACAACATTGTTTTAGAATTTGTCTTTTTTAATTTTGGGTTTTCAAACATCCTCTTTGAGAGTGTTTTTTTAATGTTCATTGTGGTGACATCACCTTAGAAGATGCCTTCTTTATCCCTGGATTTGACAACATCTCCTTAGAGACTGCGCTTTTTTATGTTTGATTTGACAACACTTTCTTTGAAAGTCTCTATTTTAATGTTGTGTTTGACGACATCCTTCTGAATGTGTCTTTTTTAGAATTGGATTTGACATCTCCTTAGAAAGTGTATTTCTTAATGTTCGATTTGGCAACGCCTTCTTAGAAAGTGTCTATTTCAATGTTGTATTTGACGACATTCCTTTAAAAGTTTTTTTTTAGAAATGGATTTGACAATAATCACTTAGAAAGATTCTTCTTAATGCTGGTTTTAAGAACATCGTCTTGGAAAGTGTAATTTTTAGTTTGTGTTTTGACAACATTATTTTAGAATTTGTCTTTCTTAATTTTGGGTTTTTAAACATCCTCTTAGAGAGTGTTTTTTTAATGTTTATTTTGGTGACATCACCTTAGAAGGTGATTTATCCCTGGATTTGACAACATCTCCTTAGAGACTGCGCTTTTTTATGTTTGATTTGACAACACTTTCTTAGAAAGTCTCTATTTTAATGTTGTGTTTGGCGACATCCTTCTGAATGTGTCTTTTTTAGAATTGGATTTGACATCTCCTTAGAAAGTGTCTTTCTTAATGTTCGATTTGGCAACGCCTTCTTAGAAAGTGTCTATTTCAATGTTGTATTTGACGACATTCCTTTGAAAGTTTTTTTTTAGAAATGGATTTGACAATAATCACTTAGAAAGATTCTTCTTAATGCTGGTTTTAAGAACATCGTCTTGGAAAGTGTAATTTTTAGTTTGTGTTTTGACAACATTATTTTAGAATTTGTCTTTCTTAATTTTGGGTGTTTAAACATCCTCTTAGAGAGTGTTTTTTTAATGTTTATTTTGGTGACATCACCTTAGAAGGTGATTTATCCCTGGATTTGACAACATCTCCTTAGAGACTGCGCTTTTTTATGTTTGATTTGACAACACTTTCTTTGAAAGTCTCTATTTTAATGTTGTGTTTGACGACATCCTTCTGAATGTGTCTTTTTTAGAATTGGATTTGACATCTCCTTAGAAAGTGTCTTTCTTAATGTTCGATTTGGCAACGCCTTCTTAGAAAGTGTCTATTTCAATGTTGTATTTGACGACATTCCTTTGAAAGTTTTTTTTTAGAAATGGATTTGACAATAATCACTTAGAAAGATTCTTCTTAATGCTGGTTTTAAGAACATCGTCTTGGAAAGTGTAATTTTTAGTTTGTGATTTGACAACATTATTTTAGAATTTGTCTTTTTTAATTTTGGGTTTTCAAACATCCTCTTTGAGAGTGTTTTTTTAATGTTCATTGTGGTGACATTACCTTAGAAGATGCCTTCTTTATCCCTGGATTTGACAACATCTCCTTAGAGACTGCGCTTTTTTATGTTTGATTTGACAACACTTTCTTTGAAAGTCTCTATTTTAATGTTGTGTTTGACGACATCCTTCTGAATGTGTCTTTTTTAGAATTGGATTTGACATCTCCTTAGAAAGTGTCTTTCTTAATGTTCGATTTGGCAACGCCTTCTTAGAAAGTATCTATTTCAATGTTGTATTTGACGACATTCCTTTGAAAGTTTTTTTTTAGAAATGGATTTGACAATAATCACTTAGAAAGATTCTTCTTAATGCTGGTTTTAAGAACATCGTCTTGGAAAGTGTAATTTTTAGTTTGTGATTTGACAACATTATTTTAGAATTTGTCTTTTTTAATTTTGGGTTTTCAAACATCCTCTTTGAGAGTGTTTTTTTAATGTTCATTGTGGTGACATCACCTTAGAAGATGCCTTCTTTATCCCTGGATTTGACAACATCTCCTTAGAGACTGCGCTTTTTTATGTTTGATTTGACAACACTTTCTTAGAAAGTCTTTATTTCAATGTTGCGTTTGACGACATCCCTCTGAATGTGTCTTTTTTAGAATTGGATTCGACATCTTCTTAGAAAGTGTCTTTCTTAATGGTCGATTTGGCAACGCTTTCTTAGAAAGTGTCTATTTCAATGTTGTATTTAACGGCATTCGTTTGAAAGTATTTTTTTAGAACTGATTTTGACAATATTCACTTAGAAAGATTTTTTTTAATGCTGGTTTTGGGCACATCGTCTTGGAAAGTGTATTTTTTAGTCTGTGATTTGACAACAGTATTTTAGAATTCTTCTTAGAAAGTGTTTCTTAATGTTCGATTAGACAACACTTTCTTAGAAAGTTTCCATTTCAATGTTGTGTTTGATAACATCTCTTTAAATGTGTCTTTTTTAGAACTGGATTTGACAACATCTCTTTAGAGAGTGTATTTTTTAATGTTTGATTTGACAGCACTTTCTTAGAAAATGTCTATTTCAATGTTGTATTTAACGGCATTCGTTTGAAAGTCTTTTTTTAGAACTGATTTTGACAATATTCACTTAGACAGATTTTTTTTAATGCTGGTTTTGGGCACATCGTCTTGGAAAGTGTATTTTTTAGTCTGTGATTTGATTATTATAATAATTTTTTAAACAATAATTGTTAAAATTTAATAAAATATATATATATATATATATATATATATATATATATACGTTTTCCTATCAAGTCGAGATCCGAACAAAACTTGGACAACCCGAGATCCACCAGAAGGGAAAGGATTTTTCAAGTACATATTGTATAAAAACATTATAAGCGATATCTAGAGTTCAAATAACTAGAGAGGGGAAACTTTTTCACACTTTGAATTTTGTGATAAAGGTCGAACAAAACCAGATCCGTCATAAATGCAATACAACCCGAGATCCGACAATGTATAATTAAAGGCGTATAAGATAAGGTGAGGTCCGGCGACGTTGCCATTGTTTTGTTTAGTAAAACAACACGTGGAACGTATTTTTGTTCTTTATGCAATTTGAATTTCGATGAAAAAATCACAGCACTTTCTTTCTGAGGTCCTATGTACCTTTCAATCTTTTAAAAATACATCTCCATGTCAATAGTATATTTCAAACGAGTGCGCTGTCATGACACTTTTCAGGGGCGAGGGTGAATTTTTGCAGCCCGAGGCGAATGCCGAGGGCCGCAATGATCCCGAGCCCCTGAAAAGTGACAGGGCACGAGTTTTGAACAGTGTTTTTTGTATTCGTTCCTGCAAAATGAGAAAAAGTACAAATTTACATCAGATTTTGAGGTTAGGTTGACAACTGCCAAATTAAATACATATGATGCAATATTTATGTATGTTGCTATGTATTTCATTACGCATTATGTGTTTCACAAAACGAATACAAAAATAATATTTTAATCTTGCAAATAATTTGATGTTAAATAGTTTGCCCTGACATTCCTCAATATTTTGTCCTGTAACTTTGTTACCGGAATTATTTACGGGTTGCCACATGTGATATAAATAATAATCATTCTAAGACTGTAATAGACGCAATATTTCGTACGAAAAATTACTGAAATGGCATGAGGAAATGCAGAAATAACATCCTCAAGAACAGCAGGAACAAAAGGGGATATTGTAAATAATGTAAGAGGCACAAGATATTTCGTATTTCTGCAGATTCTCAGAGCCCTGATAACCTCTTAAAATCGGAAAAGTTTTTAACTTGGAAAATATTGTCAAAGAAACACGTAGGCACATGGGGCGCATTTGTAATAAATAAATTGGCTACGAATTTGCAATTGACATTGTAAGCTATTGCAAATGTCCCAGTTCCACTATAAATAATATTTGAATAAATACACGTCTTTAAAATAAATAAATAAATAATAATCCAAATTTCAGCCAAACGCTTCAGTTCCGAATTTTTATTTCTTTTAATCTTTTGATGATTAAGGACTTTTTGGTTAAACTTTCAACGATATTTTACACACAAACTATTTTAAGTTACAGTAAATTGTCTATAAAGCGCTTGTTTGTATAATTTTTTTGTACGAACAAAAGTTTAACTTGATTTCAGCAGAAATAAGCGGAGGAGAATTATTATACGCATGTTCTATTAATTTGAGAATTTGAGGTATGGTTAGACATTGAAAACGACCTTGAATTTTAATTGAGCAATAACATGTTAAAATGTCTTAAAAGTATTTTAACACGATTTTTTTTAAATTCCAAAGGGGGAAACGGGGTGGGGGGTGGAGAATCTCTGGATCCACTGAACCGATTGCAATGAAACTTTGCACACTTACTTATTATACCACTTAGGTGCTCAATAAGAAAGGTTTTTCAAAATTACATTCCAATGGGGGGTAACTTCGTGGTGACGGTGGTGGTGGGGGCTAATGTCTGCATCCACTGAACCGATTGCAATGAAATTTTTGCATACTTACGTATTTTATCACGTGGGCGCTCACTAAGACACGGTTTTTCAAAATTCTATTCCAAAGGGGGTAACGGGGCTCTCCGCCCCGTCAATCTCTGGATCCACTGAACCGATTGCAATGAAATTTTGCACACTTACTTATTTCACCACATAAGCGCTCACTAAGAAACGGTTTTTCAAAATTCATTCCAGAGGGGGGTAACGGCGTGAGGGGGGGTTAAGCTTTGGGTCCCCTCAAACGATTGCAATGAAATTTTGCACACTTACTTATTTTACCACGTAGGCGCTCACTAAGAAGTGGTCTTTCAAAATTCCACTCCTAAGCGGGATTACGAGGTGAGGGGGTTAATTTCTAGATCTACTGAACCCATTGCAATGAAATTTTACACACTTACTCAGTTTACCACGTAGGCGTTCACTAAGAAGTAGTTTTCAAAATTCCATTCCTAAGGGGGATTAACGGGGTGAGGGGGTTAATCTCCAAATCTACTGAACCGATTGCAATGAACACTTACTTATTTTACCATGTAGGCGCTCACTAAGAAATGGTTTTTCAATATTATTAAAGTACTAAATAAAAATAAAAAATTACCGTGCGAAGCCGGGACTGGTCATCTAGTAAGCATTATAAAACAACGATATATTTAAACCTAAAAACCTGTAAACCTCAGTTTTAAATTTTTAACAATTTTGTTTTTGAGATCTTGTGTAAATTTGAACAGTACCTGACTTAAAAAGTAACTTAATAAAGGACCTGACCTGACCTTACCTTACCTTATCTGACCTGACCTGACCTGACCTGACCTGACCTGACCTGACCCGACCCGACCTGACTTAAAAAGTAACTTAATAAAGAAGCCTTTACCATAAATTGGATACAAAATTTGAACATCTCGAAATTACACCATATTTTATTTATTTAGGTCCTCTAATGAGTTATTTGACATTTCCAAACCAAATATTTTCTAATTTTTACCGACTACAAAAATGGAGGGGGTTCTATGTTCGGCTTTATGTATGTTTTTTTCCTTTTATGTATGTTCACCGATCTCTTAGTCAATTGTAGATCTATTTTGAATATTTAAAAGGGTCGAGATGATCCCATTGTCACCAAGTCAGGAGCTGATGAGAAGATCTCATGAAAATCTAGGGAAATCCTCAAATTTTTCCTTCGTTTTATGTATGTACCGTTTTTTTACCGACTTCAAAAAAGGAGGAGGTTCTATGTTCGGTTGTATGTATGTTTTTTTTTTCCCTTTTATGTATATTCACCGATATCTCCTTTAATTGTGGACCGATTTTGAAAATTCTTCTTTTATTTGAAAGTGTATGCTCCGGAGGTAGTCCCACTGTCAGCAAGTCCGGATCTGATGAGGGGATCCCATGGAAATCGAGGGAAATTCTCAAATTTTTCCTTTTATGTATGTTCACCGATTTCTTCGTCATTTGTGGATCGATTTTGAAAATTCTTCTTTTATTGGAAAGGGTATACTTCGGAGGTAGTCCCATTGTCAGCAAGTCCGGACCTGAGGAGGGGATCGCATGGGAATCGGGCGAAATCCTAACATTTTATAATTATTATGAACTCTCTCAAATGCAGTCGTTTAATAATTATGCAGGTCTTTGCGTCTGGGAGTCATCATTGCCTTAGATTTTTCAGGTTGTAATATTAATTCATCATTGTTTCAGTATTTTTGGTTCTAATTTTTTATCGTTTGCGTCTTTTATCTTCATTTTCAACCAGCCGTGGTTTCCTCATTCGAGCAGCGTCCTTACTAGGTCCACCCATCACTTAAAATTGTAAAATAATTAGCTTTTTAAAAAAAAAGAAACCGACTTCAAAAAGCGAGAAATAAGTCAGTACATGTATTATTACTTGTGCTACCTACTGATCTGGTTGAAGTCGATGCCAAGCCAAAAAAAATAGGTAATAGATAGATAGGCTGTCCGCTCCCGTCACATCGCAACTCCCACCGCGCGCGCGCCGGAATGCGTGAGCGTGGGTGGGGGGCTCGCGCTGAGCAAAACATCCCAAACGGGCAGACATGTGCGGGGCAGACGTCGTTGATGGCCTGATATTGAATTTTTAATGCGCTATAACGTTGTTGATATATTTGTATAATGACAATAGGTTATAAATTTGTTAACCTCTTTGGCTTGGCATCGATTTCAAACAGATGAGTAGGTAGCACATGTAATAATACATGTACTGACTTATTTCTAGCTTTTTAAAGTCGGTTTCTTTTTTATAAAAAAGCTAATTATTTTGTTCTTTTTGAAATTGAAACTTTTTTTAGCGCTGTAGTGAGTCCGAAAAACTGAAACGGAAATAAAAGTGAAACACTTTAGTAGTGATAGTGGGGATGCGTGTGAATGAAACGGCTAGGGTAGTAGGTTTATGCCTCAAGGGTCCCCTCAAGTTTTACTAGAATCCAAAGTGAAATCTTATCCCCACGACGTTTTCACATCAAAATCTACGGCGCGGACCCGCACTGCGCCTTTACGTATTTTTTTGAACTATTGATTTTGGCCTCGTTTTATATATTTTCGAACCCCAGAAATTGATTTGCGTTGTCTATTTTTCTTTATCTTTCTTCGTTTACGAAATACCACCTTGAATGCAATGAAATTTTCGCGAAAAAGTAAGTAACAATTTTCTCTTTAGAACTTTAGAACAAAATATTGAAACTCGTCGGTCTCACACGACCATTTGGCAAGTTGAAATTTCGAAATTTTGAAAGCCGAAAAAATATTTTGACGTGAACTGTATTTGTAACTGTGCCTGTGTTTGTGCTATATCCACTGTAGATCTGAACCATAAATAAATCAAATCAAATCAAGACGTCTATTCGCTGGCCAAATACAGTGATAACCCGTCAAACTTTCTTGCGTTACAAATATCGTCAGATTTTAATCACTAATAACTACGAGACTATTTAATAATTCGTTAACAACGGTTTAGCCCACAACGGGTAGGGCATGTCTGTACGTATATCTGTCGTGCTGAATTTGTCATCTGTAAATAAATTAGTGTAGCGTGAAAATGTGTTTAGCTAGGAGGTTAATTCAGGTGTCATTGTAAAGAGCTTGCGAAGCTTTACTAGGACAAAAAAGTGAGAATTTGTCCCCGGCGATGTTTTCACGACAAAATCTACGGCGCGGACCCCAACTGCGCCTTTACGTATTTTTTATTGTTTCAGATAAATAGCTTCCATTTATGTGTCAATAATAATAAAATTCTTACAATAATTACCTAACAATTTTGCCTTTAAATTGAGTAGTTGCTAAACAGTCAATTTTTTGTGCATACGGTTGTATTTTTTCTAAACTGGTAATAATTATAGTCATAATTTTATTCTGCAAAATATATTAGTGTTATTCGAAGAGTGAATATTACAGTTCAGCGCGTTGTATTGTGATTTAATTCTACTTAATCTTTGTTCGGCTACCAGTCGACGTTGCCATGTCTACTGGATCTCATTTTGTGCATAATATATAAACTCCGTGTATACTACTGCAGCGCCCTCTGCAGCAGACGTTTACTAACTAAATTTGTATAAAAATTCATAAAAATGGTCAAAATGAGATCCGGGCTAAAATTGGCAGAAACATTGTTTACACTGTTTTAAACGTTTTGGGCACGATATACACGTAGAAACAAGTTGAGGTCCGTTTCGGATCTCGCCTTGCTAAAACGGAGCCCGGCTTGTATACAAAATCTCACAAAATGATCTCGACTTGTACAAAAACATATATATATATATATAATAGCAAAACATGTAAGTAGAGATAATTGAAAAATAATTCTTTCGTTGTTTTATTTATGTTTCTAATTTTGTTAAAAAAAGTAAAAAATCAATTTTTGTTTTTGTTTTTCCAATAGGCATCTTTTCTAAAGCCTTCAAAGAAAACCTCTAAGAAGGGAAAAAAATTAACAATAACAATTACAGTAATTAACAATAATGCATTGTTAATAGAAAAATTGAGGTAATTTTTTTTTATGGACGGATTATTAATTTTTTTGTTATTTTTTTTTTTCTTCAGGTGTCAGATTGGAGCTGAGCCGCGCGTTTTTGCCTTTTTTCGCTGCTAAATTAAAATTATAAATATTTCCGGGACAATTCCGAGGGGTAGGACTCTTATTTGGGAAATTTCCAGCTCTTTAAGGATTTTTATTCAAATTTCGGGTTTCTCAAATAGTTTTTGAAATATTTCCAAAAAACGTAACGACTTTTTTTTTGTTTACTTAATTGTTTATAACTTTTGTAATTTTTATTTGCGGATATTGATTTTCATCTAAAAAATTGTTGGTGCAATTACAAATCGAATGACAGATTATTTAGTGTGGTTTTGTAGCATAAAATTAAGTATCGATTTGGCATTGTCACCAAAGCACTTCATGTGTTTAATTCAAAACGCTTCGAACATTGAATTACCACCATATATTCAACAAAGTAATTTTATTATTATTTAGTAATTTTATTACTCCATTCGTGCTTTACGACCCGAATTAATGGCCATTTTGGAAATATCGGCTTTAAATGAAGTGATGCAAATACAAAATTACAAGCCATTTCAAACAAAGCGCACTTTATTTATGAAGTGTCACTGATGAGGTTGAAAAAGAACCAAATATCCTATAGTTCTCCACAGATCCGAGCACCTCATACAAAGCACCCACTGCAAAGAAGATTCGATAAACTGACAAATCTCCAGCCTATGTAAGGAATAAAATCTGGCAAAACAGGAAGATTTATCTCGACGTCCTACGGTTTGCTTAATGTTTTATTTGCATCACGCTTCACACTTTTACAGCTTCTGGGAGATTTATGAATAGGAAGTAGAGGAAAGAAAGTATCTTAATACCTGTCCGGGGCGTTGTCGATATATTCAGAAAACTCTTTGTGGATGTTGCCGTGCAAATTCCACCGTCCACTCACTGTAATGGATCTGAGTGATTGACAGACAAAAAATGAAAGCAATAAGGAAAGAATGCCGCATTAAAAATCAGACAAAATTGCAATAAACCTCCGGCCCTTGGGGTGGCAGCACATTTCTTTAATATCGTCTCGAAATATAAAAAAACTGTATTCAAAGCGACGTCGCTAATTTGAAACATTCTGTCCCATTCTTTTATCGCGACAGCTTTGGGGAATGGTAAAAGCTGCACTGGTTCAAACAAAAATAAAGTCTAATAAGCGCTCTCGAGATACGCCGTATCGGGAAGTGGATTGGTAAATTTATTCCCTGCATAAAGTTAAGTTGTGGGCTTCTAATTTGCCACAATGCATGGTGTTAGTGCTAATGAAGTCATTTTATGACCTTAAGGCTATCATTAAGTTCAAGTAATTGGGCGATTAAAGTGTATGCGGAAGTTCAGGCACTGCCATAAATTCTGCGAAGAAGTATAATCGTTTCCATCAAGGGTCTGTTATTAAGAACACTTTGGATTAAATTACTTTGGAATTCATGAAGCAAGTTTAAAAAGAATCGGTGAAACGTGAGAATGACTCTAAAACGAAATTGTTGTATTTGATTGTTTCAAATTATTGTAAAATCCTTTCTTCTTTACTACAGAAGAAAAAGAATAAATATGCGATTTAATTTCCGGGGCAATTTTGGTTCACTTACAGTAATATCTTCTGTCTCTTGGAAAAAAATGTATTGATCGATTTCGAAGTTTGCTTTGCTTTTTGTGATTCTTTTGTCGACCCCACTGTTTGGCAAAAATTGTTAAAGATGGCGATATAATATTTGACACACTTATAAAGGCAGGACGAAATTTGACAACCTCGTAAGGCTGATGTATTTTTATCAACTAGAGTAAAAACATGTGTCTCTGAAAGACATTTTATGAATTCTAATACTGCTTGTGATTTTATTTATCCCAGCTCTCTGCTTCGTCTTTCCATTTAAAAAACTGTCAAATATATCAGGACGAAATTTGACACTTTTGGAAAACAGATACTTGTCTATCGGAAACAGCAACATCGGGTGTCAATGAAAGAAGGTTAAATTTTATAAATTTTGAAGCTTTATCTCTATTTCCTTTCCATTATATCAAAAACTGTCAAAGATAACATAATAACAGCAACATAATATGTTTTCTATAAAACGGTTTATTTTATTATGAATTTCTAAATTTGCTCTAATTTCATGCTCTGTTTCGTCTTTCAATTTGAAAAACTGTCAAAAATGTCAGGACGAATTTTGACACATTCGGAAACAGACAATTTTCTATCAGATACAGGAATATTATGTCTATTTAATGAAAAACAGTTTATTTTTTATGAATTAAGAAATTCATTGTGGTTTTGTTCAGTCGAGCATTTTGTTGCGTCTAGACATTTCAAAAATTGTCAAAGATGGCAGAACCGAATTTGACACTGTCGGAAAACAGATACTTGTCTATCACATATTGTAATATTCTGTCTCTCAGAAATATTTTATTTTGATTGAATTTCGGGCGCCAAGTCTGACACACTGGTGGAGCAGATACTGATCTATTATGGACATTAATATCATCTTTCCGTCAAAGACAGATTATTTATAGCAGCATGAAATTTGACACCATGGTAAAGCACTAACGCCATATGTCTATCAAATAGTTTTATCTATTGGCTGTCAATTCATTTTGTTGAGCACACGTGTTTCGTCAAAAGTTGTCAAAAGCAGCGGTACAGTATTTGACATTCTGTTTATCAAATACAGTAAAAACATCTGTCTGCGAAAGAGAGTTTATATTTTTTGAATTCTAATATTATTTGTGAATTTATTTATTCGATCTCTCAGATTCGTCTTGCTGGTTCAAAAACTGTCAAAAATGTCAGGATGAAATTTGACACATTCCGAAAACAGATACTTGTTGAAAGAACGTTAATTTTTATAAATTTTGAAGCTTTATTTCTATTTCGTTGCAATAGTATCAAAAACTGTCAAAGATTCCAGGACGAAATTTGACACATTCGGAAAACAGATTCTTGTCTATCGGAAACAGCAACATGATGAGTAGATGAACGTTTTTTATAAATTTGAAGCTTCATCTCTATTTCATTTGCATAATATCAAAAACTGTCAAAGATGGCAGTACGAAGCAGATATAGGTCTGTCAAATACAATAACATAATTTTTCTATTGAAGACTGATTGTTTATGAATTTCGAAATTTGGCATAATTTAGTATATTTGAGCCCTCTCTTGAGTCTCCATTTTGTCAAAAACTGTTGAAGACAGTGGCAAGAAATTTGACACGCTGGTAAGGCAGACTAATGGTCTGTCTCATGCTCCAACGACACGCGTCTATCAAATATAGTTTATTTTTTGGTTGTGATTTATTTGTCGACCCCACTGATTTGTCAAAAATTGTCAAAGATGACGGCATAATATTTGACACTCTTATAAATCAGCAAGTTGGCTCTCCCATTCAGCAACATAATATGTTTCAATAAAGCGGTCTATTTTATTATAAATTTCGAAATTTGCTGTAATTTCATAGATTCGAGCGCTACTATTCGTCGTTCTGAAAGTTGGCAGCACGAAATTTGACAAGCTCGTAAAGCTGATATCTGTTAATCAACTACAATAAAAACATGTGTCTCTGAAAGACAGTTTATATTTTATGAATTCTAATATTGCGTGTGATTTTATTTACTCGAGCTCTGTTTAGTCTTTCAATTTCAAAAACTGTCAAAACTGGCAGGACGAATTTTGACACATACGGAAAACAGATACTTGTTGAAAGAACGTTAATTTTTATAAATTTTGAAGCTTTATCTCTATTTCGTTTCAATAATATCAAAAACTGTCAAAGATGGCAGTACGAAGCAGATACAGGTCTGTCAAATACAATGACATAATTTTTCTATTAAAGACAGCTGATTGTTTATGAATTTCTAAATTTGGCATGATTTAATAAGGTCTTGAGTCTCCATTTTGTCAAAAACTGTTGAAGACAGTGGGATGAAATTTGACACGCTGGTAAGGCAGACTAATGGTCTGTCTCATGCTCTAACGACACGCGTTTATCAAATATAGTTTTTTTTATCATTTATTTGTCGACCCCACTGATTTGTCAAAAATTGTCAAAGATGACGGCACAGTATTTGACAAATCAATAAATCAGCAAATTGGCTCTCCCATTCAGTAACATAATATGTTTCTATAAAGCGGTCTATTTTTTATGAATTTCGAAATTTGCTGTAATTTCATCCATTCGAGCTCTTATATTCGTCTTTCTGAAAGTTGGCTGCACGAAATTTGACAAGTTTGTAACGCTGATATCTGCTAATCAGTTTATATTTGAAAGACAGTTTATATTATATGAATTCTAATATTGCGTGTGATTTTATTTATTCATGCTCAGTTTCGTCGTTCAATTTCAAAAACTGTCAAAAATATCAGGACGAATTTTGACACATTCCGGAAACAGATACTTGGTGAAAGAACGTTAATTTTTATAAATTTTGAAGCTTTATCTCTATTTCGTTTCAATAATATCAAAAACTGTCAAAGATGCTAGGACGAAATTTGACACATTCGGAAAACAGATACTTGTTGAAAGACACTTTCTTGAGTCTCCGTTTTGTCAAAGGGTGTCAAAGCTAGCAGCATGAAATTTGACACCATGGTAAAGCACTAACGCCATATGTCTATCAACTAGTTTTATCTATTGATGCCAGGACGCCAGGACGAAATTTGACACATTCGGAAAACAGATTCTTGTCTATCGGAACCAGCAACATGATGAGTAGATGAACGTTTTTTATAAATTTGAAGCTTCATTTTTATTTCATTTGCATAATATCAAAAACTGTCAAAGATAGCAGTACGAAGCAGATACGAGTCTGTCAAATAAAATAACATAATTTCTCTATTGAAGACAGCTGATTGTTTGAGAATTTCGAAATTTGGCATAATTTAGTAATGTTGAGCACTCTCTTGAGTCTCCATTTTGTCAAAGAGTGTCAAAGCTAGCAGCATGAAATTTGACACCATGGTAAAGCACCAACGCCATATGTCTATCAAATAGTTTTATCTATTGGCTGTCAATTTATTTTGTTGAGCACACGTGTTTCGTCAAAAGTTGTTAAAAGCACCGGCACGGTATTTGACATCTGTGTTTGTCAAATACAGTAAAAACATGTGTCTGCGAAAGACAGTTTATATTTTTTGAATTCTAATATTATTTGTGAATTTATTTATTCGATCTTTCAGATTCGTCTTGCTGGTTCAAAAACTGTCAAAAATGTAAGGATGAAATTTGACACGTTCGGAAAAAGACAATTTTCTATCAGATACAGGAATATTATGTCTATTTAATGAAAAACTGTTTATTTTTTATGAATTAAGAAATTCATTGTGGCTTTGTTCAGTCGAGCATTTTGATGCGTTTAGACACTTCAAAAATTGTCAAAGATGGCAGAACCGAATTTGACACAGTCGGAAAACAGATACTTGTCTATCACATATTGTAATATCCATTCTTTCAGAAATATTTTATTTTAATTGAATTTCACGCTAAGTCCGACACACTCGTTTAGCAGATACTGGTCTATTATAGACATTAATATCATGTTTCCGTGAAAGAGAGATTATTTTCTATGAATTTCAAAATTTGACAGAATTAAATCTGGTTGAGCCCTCTCTTGAGTCTCCGTTTTGTCAAAGAGTGTCAAAGCTAGCGGCATGAAATTTGACACCATGGTAAAGCACTAACGCCATATGTCTATCAAATAGTTTTATCTATTGGCTGTCAATTTATTTTGTTGAGCACACGTGTTTCGTCAAAAGTTGTCAAAAGCAGCGGTACAGTATTTGACATTCTGTTTATCAAATACAGTAAAAACATGTGTCTGCGAAAGAGAGTTTACAGTTTTTTGAATTCTAATATTATTTGTGAATTTATTTATTCGATCTCTCAGATTTTTTTGCTGGTTCAAAAACTGTCAAAAATGTCAGGATGAAATTTGACACATTTGGAAACAGACAATTTTCTATCAGATACGGGAATATTATGACTATTTAATGAAAAACAGTTTATTTTTTATGAATTAAGAAATTCGTTGTGGTTTTGTTCAGTCGAGCATTTAGTTGCGTCTAGACATTTCAAAAATTGTCAAAGATGGCAGAACCGAATTTGACACAGTCGGAAAACAGATACTTGTCTATCACTTATTGTAATATTCTGTCTCTCAGAAATATTTTATTTTGATTGAATTTCGCGTTAAGTTTGACACACTCGTTTAGCAGATACTGGTCAATTATAGACATTACTATCATGTTTTCATTAAAGACAGATTATTTTCTATGAATTTCGAAATTTGACATAATTAAATCTGGTCGAGCACTCTCTTGAGTCTCGGTTTTGTCAAAGAGTGTCAAAGCTAGCAGCATGAAATTTGACACAATGGTAAAGCACTAACGCCATTTGTCTATCAAATAGTTCTATCTATTGGCTGTCAATTTATTTTGTTGAGCACACGTGTTTCGTCAAAAGTTGTCAAAAGCAGCGGCACGGTATTTGACATCTGTTTATCAAATACAGTAAAAACATGTGTCTGCGAAAGACAGTTTATATTTTTTGAATTCTAATATTATTTGTAAATTTATTTATTCGATCTCTCAGATTCGTCTTGCTGGTTCAAAAACTGTCAAAAATGTCAGGATGAAATTTGACACATTCGGACAATTTTCTATCAGATACAGGAATATTATGTCTATTTAATGAAAAACAGTTCATTTTGTATGAATTAAGGAATTCATTGTGGTTTTGTTCATTCGAGCATTTTGTTGCGTCTAGATATTTCAAAAATTGTCAAAGATGGCAGAACCGAATTTGACACAGTCGGAAAACAGATACTTGTCTATCACATATTGTAATATCCTGTCTTTCAGAAATATTTAATTTTGATTGAATTTCGCGCTAAATCTGACACACTCGTGGAGCAGATACTGGTCTATTATAGACATTAATATCATGTTTCCGTGAAAGACAGATTATTTTCTATGAATTTCGAAATTTGACATAATTAAATCTGGTCGAGCACTCTCTTGAGTCTCGGTTTTGTCAAAGAGTGTCAAAGCTAGCAGCATGAAATTTGACACCATGGTAAAGCACTAACGCCATATGTCTATCAAATAGTTTTAACTATTGGCTGTCAATTTATTTTGTTGAGCACACGTGTTTCGTCAAAAGTTGTCAAAAGCAGCGGCACGGTATTTGACATCTGTTTATCAAATACAGTAAAAACATGTGTCTGCGGAAGACAGTTTATATTTTTTTAATTCTAAAATTATTTGTGAATTTATTTATTCGATCTCTCAGATTCGTCTGGCTGGTTCAAAAACTGTCAAAAATGTCAGGATAAAATTTGACACATTCGGAAACAGACAATTTTCTATCAAATACAGGAATATTATGTCTATTTAATGAAAACTGTTTATTTTTTATGAATTAAGAAATTCATTGTGGTTTTGTTCAGTCGAGCATTTTGGTGCGTCTAGACATTTCAAAAATTGTCAAAGATATCAGAACCGAATTTGACACAGTCGGAAAACAGATACTTGTCTATCACATATTGTAATATCCTGTCTGTCAGAAATATTTTATTTTGATTGAAATTCGCGCTAAGTCTGACACACTCGTTTAGCAGATACTGGTCTATTATAGACATTAATATCATGTTTCCGTGAAAGACAGATTATTTTCTATGAGTTTCGAAATTTGACATAATTAAATCTGGTCGGGCACTCTCTTGAGTCTCCGTTTTGTCAAAGAGCGTCAAAGCTAGCAGCATGAAATTTGACACTATGGTAAAGCACCAACGCCATATGTCTATCAAATAGTTTTATCTATTGGCTGTCAATTTATTTTGTTGAGCACACGTGTTTCGTCAAAAGTTGTCAAAAGCAGCGGTACAGTATTTGACATTCTGTTTATGAAATACAGTAAAAACATGTGTCTGCGAAAGACAGTTTATATTTTTTGAATTCTGATATTATTTGTGAATTTATTTATTCGATCTCTCAGATTCGTCTTGCTGGTTCAAAAACTGTCATAAATGTAAGGATGAAATTTGACACATTCCGAAAACAGATACTTGTTGAAAGAACGTTAATTTTTATAAATTTTGAAGCTTTATTTCTATTTCGTTGCAATAATATCAAAAACTGTCAAAGATGCCAGGACGAAATTTGACACATTCGGAAAACAGATTCTTGTCTATCGGAACCAGCAACATGATGAGTAGATGAACGTTTTTTATAAATTTGAAGCTTCATCTCTATTTCATTTGCATAATATCAAAAACTGTCAAAGATGGCAGTACGAAGCAGATATAGGTCTGTCAAATACAATAACATAATTTTTCTATTGAAGACTGATTGTTTATGAATTTCGAAATTTGGCATAATTTAGTATATTTGAGCCCTCTCTTGAGTCTCCATTTTGTCAAAAACTGTTGAAGACAGTGGCAAGAAATTTGACACGCTGGTAAGGCAGACTAATGGTCTGTCTCATGCTCCAACGACACGCGTCTATCAAATATAGTTTATTTTTTGGTTGTGATTTATTTGTCGACCCCACTGATTTGTCAAAAATTGTCAAAGATGACGGCATAATATTTGACACTCTTATAAATCAGCAAGTTGGCTCTCCCATTCAGCAACATAATATGTTTCAATAAAGCGGTCTATTTTATTATAAATTTCGAAATTTGCTGTAATTTCATAGATTCGAGCGCTACTATTCGTCGTTCTGAAAGTTGGCAGCACGAAATTTGACAAGCTCGTAAAGCTGATATCTGTTAATCAACTACAATAAAAACATGTGTCTCTGAAAGACAGTTTATATTTTATGAATTCTAATATTGCGTGTGATTTTATTTACTCGAGCTCTGTTTAGTCTTTCAATTTCAAAAACTGTCAAAACTGGCAGGACGAATTTTGACACATACGGAAAACAGATACTTGTTGAAAGAACGTTAATTTTTATAAATTTTGAAGCTTTATCTCTATTTCGTTTCAATAATATCAAAAACTGTCAAAGATGGCAGTACGAAGCAGATACAGGTCTGTCAAATACAATGACATAATTTTTCTATTAAAGACAGCTGATTGTTTATGAATTTCTAAATTTGGCATGATTTAATAAGGTCTTGAGTCTCCATTTTGTCAAAAACTGTTGAAGACAGTGGGATGAAATTTGACACGCTGGTAAGGCAGACTAATGGTCTGTCTCATGCTCTAACGACACGCGTTTATCAAATATAGTTTTTTTTATCATTTATTTGTCGACCCCACTGATTTGTCAAAAATTGTCAAAGATGACGGCACAGTATTTGACAAATCAATAAATCAGCAAATTGGCTCTCCCATTCAGTAACATAATATGTTTCTATAAAGCGGTCTATTTTTTATGAATTTCGAAATTTGCTGTAATTTCATCCATTCGAGCTCTTATATTCGTCTTTCTGAAAGTTGGCTGCACGAAATTTGACAAGTTTGTAACGCTGATATCTGCTAATCAGTTTATATTTGAAAGACAGTTTATATTATATGAATTCTAATATTGCGTGTGATTTTATTTATTCATGCTCAGTTTCGTCGTTCAATTTCAAAAACTGTCAAAAATATCAGGACGAATTTTGACACATTCCGGAAACAGATACTTGGTGAAAGAACGTTAATTTTTATAAATTTTGAAGCTTTATCTCTATTTCGTTTCAATAATATCAAAAACTGTCAAAGATGCTAGGACGAAATTTGACACATTCGGAAAACAGATACTTGTTGAAAGACACTTTCTTGAGTCTCCGTTTTGTCAAAGGGTGTCAAAGCTAGCAGCATGAAATTTGACACCATGGTAAAGCACTAACGCCATATGTCTATCAACTAGTTTTATCTATTGATGCCAGGACGCCAGGACGAAATTTGACACATTCGGAAAACAGATTCTTGTCTATCGGAACCAGCAACATGATGAGTAGATGAACGTTTTTTATAAATTTGAAGCTTCATTTTTATTTCATTTGCATAATATCAAAAACTGTCAAAGATAGCAGTACGAAGCAGATACGAGTCTGTCAAATAAAATAACATAATTTCTCTATTGAAGACAGCTGATTGTTTGAGAATTTCGAAATTTGGCATAATTTAGTAATGTTGAGCACTCTCTTGAGTCTCCATTTTGTCAAAGAGTGTCAAAGCTAGCAGCATGAAATTTGACACCATGGTAAAGCACCAACGCCATATGTCTATCAAATAGTTTTATCTATTGGCTGTCAATTTATTTTGTTGAGCACACGTGTTTCGTCAAAAGTTGTTAAAAGCACCGGCACGGTATTTGACATCTGTGTTTGTCAAATACAGTAAAAACATGTGTCTGCGAAAGACAGTTTATATTTTTTGAATTCTAATATTATTTGTGAATTTATTTATTCGATCTTTCAGATTCGTCTTGCTGGTTCAAAAACTGTCAAAAATGTAAGGATGAAATTTGACACGTTCGGAAAAAGACAATTTTCTATCAGATACAGGAATATTATGTCTATTTAATGAAAAACTGTTTATTTTTTATGAATTAAGAAATTCATTGTGGCTTTGTTCAGTCGAGCATTTTGATGCGTTTAGACACTTCAAAAATTGTCAAAGATGGCAGAACCGAATTTGACACAGTCGGAAAACAGATACTTGTCTATCACATATTGTAATATCCATTCTTTCAGAAATATTTTATTTTAATTGAATTTCACGCTAAGTCCGACACACTCGTTTAGCAGATACTGGTCTATTATAGACATTAATATCATGTTTCCGTGAAAGAGAGATTATTTTCTATGAATTTCAAAATTTGACAGAATTAAATCTGGTTGAGCCCTCTCTTGAGTCTCCGTTTTGTCAAAGAGTGTCAAAGCTAGCGGCATGAAATTTGACACCATGGTAAAGCACTAACGCCATATGTCTATCAAATAGTTTTATCTATTGGCTGTCAATTTATTTTGTTGATCACACGTGTTTCGTCAAAAGTTGTCAAAAGCAGCGGCACAGTATTTGACATCTGTTTATCAAATACAGCAAAAACATGTGTCTGGGAAAGAGAGTTTACAGTTTTTTGAATTCTAATATTATTTGTGAATTTATTTATTCGATCTCTCAGATTCGTCTTGCTGGTTCAAAAACTGTCAAAAATGTCAGGATAAAATTTGACACATTTGGAAACAGACAATTTTCTATCAGATACAGGAATATTATGTCTATTTATTGAAAAACAGTTTATTTTTTATGAATTCAGAAATTCATTGTGGATTTGTTTAGTCGAGCATTTTGTTGCGTCTAGACATTTCAAAAATTGTCAAAGATATCAGAACCGAATTTGACACAGTCGGAAAACAGATACTTGTCTATCACATATTGTAATATCCTGTCTTTCAGAAAGATTTTATTTTGATTGAATTTCGCGCTAAGTTTGACACACTCGTTTAGCAGATACTGGTCAATTATAGACATTACTATGATGTTTTCATTAAAGACAGATTATTTTCTATGAATTTCGAAATTTGACATAATTAAATCTGGTCGAGCACTCTCTTGAGTCTCCGTTTTGTCAAAGAGTGTCAAAGCTAGCAGCATGAAATTTGACACCATGGTAAAGCACTAACGCCATATGTCTATCAAATAGTTTTATCTATTGGCTGTCAATTTATTTTGTTGAGCACACGTGTTTCGTCAAAAGTTGTCAAAAGCGGCGGTACAGTATTTGACATCTTTTGTTTATCAAATACAGTAAAAACATGTGTCTGCGAAAGACAGTTTATATTTTTTGAATTCTAATATTATTTGTCAATTTATTTATTCGATCTTTCAGATTCGTCTTGCTGGTTCAAGAACTGTAAAAAATGTCAGGATGAAATTTGACACATTCGGAAACAGACAATTTTCTATCAAATACAGGAATATTATGTCTATTTAATGAAAAACAGTTTATTTTTTATGAATTAAGAAATTCATTGTGGTTTTGTTCAGTCGAGCATTTTGTTGCGTCTAGACATTTAAAAATTGTCAAAGATGGCAGAACCGAATTTGACACAGTCGGAAAACAGGTACTTGTCTATCACATATTGTAATATTCTGTCTCTCAGAAATATTTTATTTTGATTGAATTTCGCGCTGTCTGACACACTCGTGGAGCATATACTGGTCTATTATAGACATTAATATCATGTTTCCGTAAAAGACAGTTTATTTTCTATGAATTTCGAAATTTGACATAATTAAATCTGGTCGAGCACTCTCTTGAGTCTCCGTTTTGTCAAAGAGTGTCAAAGCCAGCGGCATGAAATCTGACACCATGGTAAAGCACTAACGCCATATGTCTATCAAATAGTTTTATCTATTGGCTGTCAATTTATTTTGTTGAGCACACGTGTTTCGTCAAAAGTTGTCAAAAGCAGCGGTACAGTATTTGACATTCTGTTTATCAAATACAGTAAAAACATGTGTCTGCGAAAGACAGTTTATATTTTTTGAATTCTGATATTATTTGTGAATTTATATATTCGATCTCTCAGATTCGTCTTGCTGGTTCAAAAACTGTCAAAATGTCAGGCTGAAATTTGACACATTCGGAAACAGACAATTTTCTATCAGATACAGGAATATTATGTCTATTTAATGAAAAACAGTTTATTTTTTATGAATTAAGAAATTCATTGTGGTTTTGTTCAGTCCAGCATTTTGTTGCGTCTAGACATTTCAAAAATTGTCAAAGATGGCAGAACCGAATTTGACACAGTCGGAAAACAGATACTTGTCTATCACATATTGTAATATCCTGTCTCTCAGAAATATTTTATTTTGATTGAATTTCGCGCTAATTCTGACACACTCGTTTAGCAGATACTGGTCTATTATAGACATTAATATCATGTTTCCGTAAAAGACAGATTATTTTCTATGAATTTCAAAATTTGACATAATTAAATCTGGTCGAGCACTCTCTTGAGTCTCCATTTTGTCAAAGAGTGTCAAAGCTAGCAGCATGAAATTTGACACCATGGTAAAGCACTAACGCCATATGTCTATCAAATAGTTTTATCTATTGGATGTCAATTTATTTTGTTGAGCACACGTGTTTCGTCAAAAGTTGTCAAAAGCAGCGGCACAGTATTTGACACTTGTTTATCAAATACAATAAAAACATGTGTCTCCGAAAGACAGTTTATATTTTTTGAGTTCTAAAATTATTTGTGAATTTATTTATTTGATTTCTCAGATTCGTCTTGCTGGTTCAAACACTGTCAAAAATGTCAGGATGAAATTTGACACGTTCGGAAACAGACAATTTTCTATCAGATACGGGAATATTATGTCTATTAAATTTAATGAAAAACAGTTTATTTTTTATGAATTAAGAAATTCGTTGTGGTTTTGTTCAGTCGAGCATTTAGTTGCGTCTAGACATTTTAAAAATTGTCAAAGATGGCAGAACCGAATTTGACACAGTCGTAAAACAGATACTTGTCTATCACATATTGTAATATCCTGTCTTTCAGAAATATTTTATTTTGATTGAATTTCGCGCTAAGTCTGACACACTCGTTTAGCAGATACTGGTCTATTATAGACATTAATATCATATTTCCATGAAAGACAGATTATTTTCTATAAATTTCGAAATTTGACATAATTAAATCTGGTCGAGCACTTTCTTGAGTCTCCGTTTTGTCAAAGAGTGTCAAAGCTAGCAGCATGAAATTTGACACCATGGTAAAGCACTAACGCCATATGTCTATCAAATAGTTTTATCTATTTGCTGTCAATTTATTTTGTTGAGCACACGTGTTTCGTCAAAAGTTGTCAAAAGCAGCGGCACAGTATTTGACTTATGTTTATCAAATACAGTAAAAACATGTATCTGTGGAAGACAGTTTATATTTTTTTAAATCTAATATTATTTGTGAATTTATTTATTCGATCTCTCAGATTCGTCTCGCTGGTTCAAAAACTGTCAAAAATGTCAGGATGAAATTTGACACATTCGGAAACAGACAAATTTCTATCCGATACAAGAATATTATGTCTATTTAATGAAAAACAGTTTATTTTTTATGCATTACGAAATTCATTGTGGTTTTGTTTAGTCGAGCATTTTGTTACGTTTAGACATTTCAAAAATTGTCAAAAATATCAGGACCGAATTTGACACAGTCGGAAACAGATACTCGTCTATCCCATATTGTAATATCCTGTCTCTCAGAAATATTTTATTTTGATTGAATTTCGCTCTAAATCTGACACACTCGTGGAGCAGATACTGGTCTATTATAAACATTAATATCATGTTTCCGTAAAAGACAGATTATTTTCTATGAATTTAGAAATTTGACATAATTAAATCTGGTCGAGCACTCTCTTGAGTCTCCGTTTTGTCAAAGAGTGTCAAAGCTAGCGGCATGAAATTTGACAACATGGTAAAGCACTAACGCCATATGTCTATCAAATAGTTTTATCTATTGGCTGTCAATTTATTTTGTTGAGCACACGTGTTTCGTCAAAAGTTGTCGAAAGCAGCGGCACAGTATTTGACATCTGTTTATCAAATACAGTAAAAACGCGTGTCTCTGAAAGACAGTTTATATTTTTTGAATTCTAATATTGATTGTGAATTTATTTATTCGGTGTCTCCGTTTCGTTTTTCCATTGAAAAAACTGCCAAAAATCTCAGAAGGACATTTGACACATTCCGAAAATTTTATGAATTTAAAAATTGCTTGTGGATTTGTTCAGTCGAGCATTTTGTTGCGTCTAGACATTTCAAAAATTGTCAAAGATGCCAGGACCGAATTTGACACAGTCACAGTTTGCTTTTGTTTTTTGTTTGACACAGTTTACTATTTCAAAAAGTGTGAGACATAATTCTGCTGTAATTGTATGTTTTCGCAATTTATTTACAAGTTGAAGTGAAGCACTTTGGGTAATCTCTGTAGCTTTCCCAGCCGCAGAACTTCTGATAGAACTTCAACGTTCTCAATACCACTAAATCAAATTAGATCCGCACAAAAACAAGCAAGCCACAATTTCACTTTCTCCAAACCGTTCGGGACAAATTTATCTTAATTTTTTACATTTCCAAGAATACCCGCGCTCCTTCAATTATCCCCAATCGGACTCCCTCGAAAACTTTCCAAATAACCCCGAATCCCCTTCACGGATCGTTAAAACTTTTTAACAATTTACATCCTTATTGTGTTGCAAATCGCAGCGCTGGGAGGTCATCGTTTGTAATTCAAAACACCCGAATCCGCCAAACAATTCGTTTAGTCCCGATTCATTTAATCAGCTATTGCTAAATCCGGGCGACCTGTCGTTGAACTTGCGAGAGAGTATTGTTCCGGGACTAATTAATTAAGCTTAGGTAATGTATTGTAAGAAACAGACAATGGGGAGTTCGAGAAACAACGATTTACTCCGACTATGAGACGTGTAACGATCCAAACTACACCGTTGAGGAGCGGAGGTGTCGAGGAGTGTTCTTTGTGTGAGGCGTCATATTTGTTGTTGTAATGGAGGCGGCACGTGGGGAATTGCGGTGGCGGCGATCAATGTGGGTGTTTGCTAAGGGCGGGTTTAAATGATTGAGGCGTTCGTGAAAGTGTAAGTGTAGTTTAACACCGGAATTTGTAAGAAGACACTTTTGTTTCAGTGAACCTGACGTAACATTAAGCCTCTCTTCAGACTGGATCTTTAATGTAAACACCGAAGTTTGGAAGGGATAAAACTGCTATCCCGGCGCATCCACCAAACCTCAACTGTAATTGCTCATAAAGTCTCTTATCAGGCAAAATCGAAATAAACACCGGCAACAATGTCGCAACCGATAAAAAACTTGATAAGCCATCAAAACCTCAGAACAGATGTCCCGACCATAATATCACCAAATAAATCCGTAACTGGCACTAATTTTTCGAGAAGTTGCCGCATAAAATCGGTAATAAAGCCAACTATTACACGAATCTGGGCGACTTTGTTGCGCATTTCATTGCTTCCCCGGTTTTTATGTTAATTACGCAAATTACACGATAAACTGGCTAGTAATTTGTAGCAGAAACCTCACGCATGACCACCACAGAACGCGAAAGATAAACTTGATTTATTGCCAAGAGAAAAATAATTAAAATCTCGCTATGCCGCCGGTCCTTTCATGTCGGCATTTCTACAGTGAATAGATTAGGTAAGTTGTAAATTAAAAGAATGAATTTATGGGGGAGTGTGCAGTTTTCTAGAGTTTAAATTGTGGTTTGTCGAAAGCAGAAGGTGTTGTGTTTTTTTTTTACGCGATCGGTATTTTGTTTTTATTCTCCTCTTTGCCGACATCAACATCAGTTGCGTTTTGCTTTTCCACCTGTATTCTTTCAGTTGCTCAGTTACTCGTTATCACAATTTCTCAGTTGATTAGATCTCCTATTGCTCAGATTCTCAGCTGCTCAGTTTTTCAGTTGTCTAGTTTCTGAATTTCTAATTCTCACTTCCCAGTTCCCTGATTGTTCAATTTTCCGGTTCCTCTCAGATTCAGTATCTCAATTCTTCAGTTTTGCATTTTCTTAGCTTCTCATATGCTCAGAGCCACAGCTCACAAAGTCTCCCAGTTCTTCAGCGACTCAGATTTTATGTTAGATATATTCTAAGTTGCTCAGTAACTCATTCGCTCAATTTCTCAGTTGATTAGATTTTCTATTGGTCAGACTCTCAGATGTTCAGTCTTTCATTTGTCAAGTAGGTATCTGAAATTCTTAATTTTAATTTTACAATTTCTAAATCCTTCAGTTTTCCGGTTCTGGTTGTTCTGGTATTCATTATCTCAATTCTAATTAGTTTTTCAGTGGATCAGATTTTGTGTTAGTTATATTCTCAGTTGCTCAGTTACACATTTGCTCACTTTCTCAGTTGATTAGATTTTCTGAGGTCCTCTGATATTCAACATCTCAACTCCCTAGATTTACATTTTCTTAGCTTCTCAAATGCTCAGAACCACAGATCACAGGGTTTGTCAAATTCAAAGTTCTTCAGCTACTCAGATTTTATGTTAGATATATTCTCAGTTGCTCGGTAACTCATTCGCTCAATTTCTCAGTTGATTAGATTTTCTATTGGTCAGACTCTCAGATGTTCAGTCTTTCATTTGTCAAGTAGGTATCTGAAATTCTTAAATTTAATTTTCCAATTTCTAAATTCAGTTTTTCAGTTCTGGTTGCTCTGATATTCATTACCTCAATTCTAATTAGTTCTTCAGTGGATCAGATTTTGTGTTAGTTATTATCTCAGGTGCTCAGTTACACATTTGCTCAATTTCTCAGTTGATTAGATTTTCTGAGGTCCTCTGATATTCAACATCTCAACTCCCTAGATTTACATTTTCTTAGCTTCTCAAATGCTCAGAACCACAGATCAGAGGATTTGTCAAATTCCCAGTTCTTCAGCTACTCAGATTTTATGTTAGATATATTCTCAGTTGCTCAGCAACTCATTCGC